>OZ038385.1:66195780-67395780 GCA_964036045.1 Eutreptiella sp. 'Long Island Sound 2002' | reverse complement strand
TCGGCTCTGTCGGACGGCGGGCCAGAGTGCGTGTAGGACCCTAGGTCTGTACGTGGTCTGGATCCGTGTACTGCCAATGGCTCCTCCCCGTCTTCTCCACGAATGGATTTGTAGTACTCCTCATGGAGGATGTATTCATCCATTTTCCTCCTCAGTTCATCGTTTTCCTCAGGGCCTCCAATCGCTGTTGAGGATGATGCCGGACAGGCGGATCGGGAGACTGAGGCTGCTACGCGCCTGTGGAGATGATGCAGGCTGTCTCCACCGTGGGCCGCTATGGCCTCAGTGGTAAGGATTGTATTTTCTTCCGCCCTTCTGCGATCTGGATCTCCTTGGGACCCAGATGCGACACTGAGATGTGGAGCTCGGTAAGGTGGTTCACTCATAGGGTGGGCCATGCTGCCCATTTGTACTTGGACAGTTCTTATGGGCCAGGTCCTGACGCTTGGCGTGGACATGATGAACTTGTTGTTGAGCTTTGTGTGCTGCACTTCTTCTCAGGGTCGGTTCCAAAGGTCACAAGGGACTGCCTCTGCTACCGGAAAGATGTCCTTGATTAATGCCATAGATATTTTGATGAAATCCTGCAGGTTTTGAAGTTGAAAACCCAAACCAAAGCAGCAAGTAGGGCAAGAACAGGATGTGGATCGAATGAATGAATAGTTTTGAAATCCAGTGTAACACAGAAGGGCTGCAGATAGACAATGCAGGTATAAACACAAAGATTCAATCACAAATGGATAATACAAAAGATTTTATATGAAAACTGGACTGACTCTGGCCTCCAAGATAGCATCAGGCACTTCATGTACACTCTTTTTGGTGGAATGATGCTGGTTAGGAATGTGGGGCATAGATGTCAGGCCATCACAGAAAATGACTTGGCCAAGCAACTGAATTCAGAAACAGTTAAAACGTAGAACCACAATAAGTGGTAGAAACAATTGAGTATAGGGGTCTTGGGATGAGAGACCACTAGGCTTAACCTCCAAGGCCTAAAGCATGAAATGCCTATTTTCTTTCGGTATATCCTCCATGAAGGAAGGTACCTCCGCTCAGTTGAGTAGTAGGGGTGAACTTCATAGGGGGGCTAGGGTTACAACCCTAGTTACTTTGAGAAAGTGTACTTTAGGCTTCAAAAGAGTAATAAAAATACTTAAGTTAGTCTTAGCATCAACAAAAGGGTTTCAAGGGGGGCTTGGCCTGGATCAAGCCCTCCAAGAAAGACATGGCAGTGACGTTTTCTTACTCTTGCTGCTTTGGTTTGGGTTTTCAACTTCAAAACCTGCAGGATTTCCCCGGAATATCTAAGGCACTAATCAAGGACATCTTTCTGGTAGCAGAGGCAAACCCTGATTACCTTTCGAACCGACTCTGAGCAGAAGCAAAAGAAAAGCACACTGAAAAGCACATTGAACATGTCCACTCAACTGTCCTCCAGAACCTGGCCGATCAGAAGTGTACAAGTCCAACTTGGGAGTGTAGCCCACCCAAAGAGTGAACCGCCACTCAGAGCTGCATCTGGGTCTCAGGAACATCCAGAGCACAGAAGGGGGAATCAAGATCCGCCGAGAATAATCCCTTTAACCATGGAGGCCTTAGCGGCCCATGGTGATGACAGCCTGCAACGGCACCGCAGAGGAGTCGCCGCCTCCATCGCCCGGTCGGCCTGTCCGGCCTCTTCTTCTACGGTTTTTGGACGTCCTGAAGAACAAGAGGACCTACGAAGGAGGATGGACGAGTATATGCTCCACGAGGAGTATCAAAGGTCCACCGTAGGGGAGGATGGAGAAGTACCTCTTGATGCCCTCGGGTCTCCGCCTCAAACAGAGATGGGGTCTTTCCTTTATTCGGGGCCATCTACAGATATAGCGGAGACAGTATCACTACCGAGACGACCAAGAGTACACGAGCGCCCGAGAGCATGGCATCCAGACCTGCCGACAACTTCAAGGGCGCCTGAAAAGAGTCTGGATCCCCTCCACCCAGTACCCACCTATGGGGCTCTGGATCGCACGGCCGAACGTTTGGCCAAACTTCTATCCGGATCTGAAGATCCGGATGTGACAGCTCTGTCAGAAGCTGTCAAGGCAAAATTGGGTATCACCGAACCCTTACCCAAGCCAGCACTACTCTCACCTTCACCTGGTTCGAGCACGCTGGCTGATGATCTCAAAAGATCAAGGGTGTCCAGGTTGCTACCCAAGGTCACTTGCCCCAGCCCTTTTCATCCTCGCGCTACGACAGTCCCTATTGCTGAATTCCAGGACGTGCCTGTGACAGAGACTGAGAAAGGAGGGCTGTCAGCCCTGGCACCCCTTGCTGGCGTATCCCTCCCCCCTTCAGGCCTCACCCCAGGGGCTGGGAAGAGCGGCAGACCTATTGCACAGGCGAACATTCAGCTGGAGTTGCCTGAGTTCGACCCGAAAAATCTGCCAGAATGGGCAGAAGAATTTGCTGAGTTTCTCTTGCTAACTGGCCAATCCCATCTGGATGTGGCCACTAAATGCTCACTGATGAAACCCTCAAGAGAGTTTTATAGTGATTTCAACACTGTGTGTTTGTTGTGCCTCTCCTGCTGCTTGCTGCTGATGTAATGTTTCCTGCTGCTTGTTTTTGATGAGGAAAATGTTTTATTGCTGAAATACAACGAATCCAGGATATTCCAAGCCAGAGATAAGCAAGTAGAAGATAAACAGGATCAAAGCATGAAGGGCTGCGGTCACAAAGAGTTAGATACAGGAAACTATCAACAATAGACCACAGCAATTAGCATACATTGCAACTCAGGATGAAATATTTTACATGTTCGAGAAAAACTGATGGGAAAACTGCCCCAAGGGCTCACTCTCATCCACAGTGCTATCTTGAGATGTGCACTCTTTGTTTTTGGGTCCCATAGGTGCTGAGGTGGCATGGCATGAGGCGATGAGGTCACTGCGATGTCACATGGGATATTCCTACTTAGCTGGGCTGACTGGGTATTGCACCCAGGACCTCTCAAAAAGAGGTGCCCCAGCCCCCTAGGGTGCATACCACTGGGATAGCTAAGAATTCATGAGAAAACATAGATAAATTCATAGGCTCTGCCTTCAGTATATCAGTGCCTCAGCAACCCAGGAAAAGATGTTTTAGTGCCCATAGCTTGGGAATAAAGGGGTCCACACCACATCCTGATTTAGTGTTTGGTGCCATAGGTCAAATTGCGTTATCACAAATTTTGGTTGGGCCAATACTAAGATAAAAATGCAAGAGTGCTTAGAGCACCTCTAATACAACTAAAGTATACCCTAAAGCATTGGAAAAACACTTTTTCTTACTCCCCCCTTGTGCTGTGGTGGCCACCACTGTCGCATCTTCAGGAAAAAGGGATTTTTTCTTGGCCTTTCCTTGGTTTCCACATCTACTTTAAAATACCTATAGCTTCCCTAACACTGGAAAAGAGCGCTTTACCATGGCCAGCGACTCTTGCTGCATTGTTGATGACAAACTCCAACAGAAAACTCAGCGCTCTTGGCGCTGCCGGGGTTCCTCTGGCTTGGTGGGGTTAGAGTAGGGCATGCCAAGACCACATGCATGTGCATCCCTCCCTCCAAGCTGCAGCGTAACACAACCCAATGCCAGACTCTCATAGGACGCTCGACCCAAGTCTCAAGGAACCTGTTGGAGACACCTGTAATGGTAATGGGGCGAGGGTGCGCTGATTCAATTAGAATTGCCCCTTGGAAGGGTCTTGATTCTGGTTCAGTCTCCTGCTGCTGCTTTTCGGCCAGAACAGCGGCCAACTCAACGAGGCTTTGCGAGGAGGTCTGTACAACAGAAGAATGGGAGAATGAGGGACAAATCCACGCAAGCGCGAAGCGACAACACCTAAATCAGTCAAATGACGACCTAGAATCTTTCTGAAGGCACACACCTGGACAGAATCCAATTGTGCATCAGTTGTACTCATCTCTTGATTTTTTAAATCAAGAAATTCTTACGCAGAAAAAGGCGGCGCGCAGGGCGGGTCCTAGCGAAGCGCCGGAAAATAAGGAAATAATGAGATTGTAAACGTATGTCCCATGTAAACAGGAAAATGACGAGACACACATAAATAGATGTGATTAAATATTCCACCCACATTGCCAGAATCAACCAAAAATCAAGAATTCGAAAAATAAGAATATGAATTCAATGACTCAGGTATAAACTGCAGGTGTGCTCGTTCTGTTTGCCCGACGCACACTGCTCGCCATGTGTCGTCGTTTTCAAGCCTGATAGCACGATAGAACACGATAGAGGGATGGATTAGAAAGATTGCAGATGATTAGAGGTAAGATCAGGGTGATTAGACATACACACAAGTGCATAGCGACGTTTTTCGCTTGCGCCTCGTTTTTCTCCTCACCTTGCTTCCCTCTCCAGCGGTAGGTAAGGTAGGTAAGCCTAGGTGGGGCCACCCCCTGGTAGAGTTCGTGATTGTGGGTAAGATTGCCAAAGGTTGGTCGCAAACTCGTGCATGCTCGTGCATTCACACACGCATTAAAGGGTAGGCCACGCGAACTGCGCACGGTAAACCTTGTTTAGGTTACCCAGGGGCTCCTCGGTACGTTCTTTAAGACAACCTGAGGAGTCTCTTAACGCTTGCTTGCTTGACAGGGGTGTTTGAGGACAGGGTATTATAGGTCACACTGAGAAGCGTATAATCCGTGGAGTGTGGCTTGGTTCCTCAGCCGCAAACACCCCTTCATTGGTCTTTGCTTTACAGGTGGGCAGGTAGGGTGATTGGTGCAGCAGCGTCCCTTTTTTTCTTGCCCTGCTAAACAAGGGCGCTGATCCCACAATCAATTAACTGCGCCTCAGCCAGGAGTGGCGAGGGCAGTTCGACTCCATCGACATCCACGCTGTGCACGCCACCTGTGCGCCCCTCCCCTCCAAACCCTAGCAGGGAAACGTGTTGTGACGTCCCTGTTTGGCCACAGTTGCTTAGCAGCGCTGTGTTCTCTTGTCTTCTTCACAGGAGGGTCATTAGGACCCACGACTTTACCTTCAACACCACCCAGTAGACCGTGAGTGTAGGAGTGGTAATCCTGAGTGGGGGCTTGAGCCAGTTGCAGTAGCGCTTGCCCACCAGGATGGTGCCACTTTAGGGTGTGTAGGACCTGTAGTGCGTGTGTCACTGTCCGACCCGTTTCCTGCAATTTTAGCAGGGTTGGTGGGCTGTGGCAGTGGTTAGGTCAGCGTTTTGGCCACTTAGCAAAATGGCGTTTTCATGCCTTCATAGCTTTTGGCCACCCCTCCCTGTAGTAGACAGATAGGTAGGGAAAACAATACCTGGATTAGTACGCTGGGTATTCCCCCAAGGTTTTGCGCCAGCACAGAAATGGGGCGCTTAGGGGAGGGGAGACCCGGGGCGTACCCCCTGGCATCAATAGATTCGGGCCACGCGAGGCAGGCGACAGTGAAATGCGGCAGGGAGCGACAGGAAGGCGACAGGGTGGCGACAGGAAGACGACAGGGTGGCGACAGGCAGACGACAGGCCAGCAGCAGGAAAGCGGCAGGGAAGCAACAGGAAGCGACAGGCAGGCGACAGGAAGGCGACAGGGGAGGTGCGACAGGAGGGCGACAGGAGGGCGACAGGGCGGCGACAGGGTGGCGACAGGGAGACGACAGGGAAGCGACAGGAAACAAGACATAGCGACAGGATAAGCGACAGGAAAGCGACAGGAAGACGACAGGAGGGCAACAGGGCTAGCGGCCACAGGGAAGCGACAGGGAAGCGACAGGACAAAGCGACAGGAGAGCGACAGGAGAGCGACAGGAGAGCGACAGGAGAGCGGCAGGGTTTTTTTTGCAACAGGAAGGCGACAGGAAGGCGACAGGAAGGCGACAGGGGTGCGACAGGAGAGCGACAGGCCTGTGGAAGACAACAAGTGGGACAAAATAGTACATGGATTTTTATACAGGTGGATATATGTAAAGAAAATGAGAACCAATGTTTTACATTTATTTGGATTCTTATGAAGATATCATTTCATTGTTAGATGGATAAACGTTTAGCGTTTCGTGAATTTTCATCTTTTATCGATTCATTCCGCAGGTAGATTTTGCCTGAAACTGAGAACTAAATGATAAAGATAAGTGTCAACTGCAAACTTTCCCGATCAGCAATGACCCCGACAGGTCCCGACAGCAAGAACTCGTCCCGACAGCAAAAACCTTTATTAATGCAAGCACTTCATTGCGTTAATCCAAAAATTGTTTCTGATTGCGTTTTTGTCCTCTTCTTTTCACATTTTCTGTTTATAGTTTCTGTTATGAACATGCTCTCCGTTATCTCAGACAAGGCCGCAAGAAGAAGAAACAAGAAAGAAAAGGTACTTGTGTGTGTGTGTGTGTGTGTGTGCGTACAACGCCCGCACAGCAGAGCGCAGCACCATTCAGCACCGTACGGCACAGCACAGCACAATTTCAGCACCGCACGGCACAGCACAGCACAACTCAGCACCCCACTTATCTTCAACCTGCAGCGACTCTTGGACGAGTACGTGCATTCTCCAACATCAAGAAGTTTGGCCTTTTTCATCGAGTTAAGAACCGAGGTGGATCATACGAATATAATGAGTTGACCTACTTTTTCTTGGCGGCGTGTGTACTACATAATTGTGGGATTCAGTTTGATTTGCAAAATGGTTGCGAGCCTACAGCTGAGCGGCCATGCAAATGTGCATAGGAGATCACCAAGGGTGTTAGGAATTTATGATTGTCAAACGATGCAAATGATTGGACCCTCGATCTGCGATTTGCATCATTGCTTTGCACGCCTTTGGGGAGGTTTGCTAAGGCGAGATCTGACAATTTGGCATGAACAAACAAACAACATTTTTGTTACTCTCGAACTGCCTGTTTGAGGTGTTTGTGGCTTTCCATCGATAGGGTAACACATTGGGCGACAGGGAGGCGACAGGGAGGCGACAGGAAGGCGACAGGAAGGCGACAGGCAAGCGACAGGCAACCGACAGCCTAGCGACAGGAGAGCGACAGGTTACCACGTTGGGCGACAGGGAGGCGACAGGGAGGCGACAGGGAGGCGACAGGGAGGCGACAGGAAGACGACAGGCAAGGGACAGGCAAGCGACAGGCAAGCAACAGGAGAGCGACAGGTTACCACATTGGGCGACAGGGAGGCGACAGGGAGGCGACAGGGAGGCGACAGGGAGGCGGCAGGAAGACGACAGGCAAGCGATAGGAGGGCGACAGGGAGGCAACAGGAAATAGCGACAGGAGAGCGACAGGAGGGAACGACAGGAGAGCGACAGGAGAGCTACAGGAAGGCGCTAGGCAAAAATTAGCATGGCGACAGGAAACAACAGGAAGCGACAGGAAGTGACAGGATAGCGACAGGAAGGCAGCAGGAAAGCGACAGGGAAGCAACAGGGGAGCGACAGGGGAGCGATGGGGGAGCGACAGGAGAGCGACAGGCAAGCGACAGGGGAGCGACAGGGGGCTAAAAGCTCCAAAACAGCGACAGGGAGGCGACAGGGAGGCGACAGGATGACGACAGGAGAGCGAGGTGGCCCGAATCTAATAAGACAACCCTCCAGGTTTAGCAAGCGTGCAGACTTTGGTATAATTAGGACACCACTTCTGCGGCTTGCTCTCACGACCTTAGGAATAGCACACTCACACATACGCCTAGGCAGGTAAGGGTAAGGTTCAGTCCCTAGCTTTAGTCTTGGAGGCAAGCGTCTCAGCGAGCCTCAGCAACTCACTGAGGTTGTTCTGGGACAAGTAGTCAACCAGAACTGAGTTTAGGCGCCCCTCAGGTAGAACAAACACAGAGAAGGGCTCCCAGGTGGCCTCTTCGACTCCCAACCCTACCCAGAGGGTGAGGAAGCGCCAACCCTGGCGGTAGCGGTGGCGTAGGAGAGACTTCACCAGGTAGAAGCCCTCCTTAGCCATCTCCTCGGCGTTCATGTCGGGGAGTTCCCTTCAAATTCCATAGGGCCGGCAGCCCCTTTCAAGTCTAGGGCGGCGATCTCCTCGTCGTTAAGCTCCCACTCTTCCCCACAGAGGTCTTCAGGGTCATAGTAGGGCTTCAGATGTTGAGCAGCGCACACCAGGGTCCCCCCTAGACAGGGAGAACACCGCAGGGTGATACGGTGTCCATCCACTGATAGAATCTTGTAGGGCCCCAAGTATGGGTCGTCGCTGGTAGAGCGTGGCCAGGCGGGTAGTCGGCTGTGATGCACCAGCACCCAGTCCCCCTCTTGGTAGGTGGCCGGTACTCGGTGCTTGTTCTTCTTGTTCCACTGATGTTCCCTCACTCTCCGGAGCATAGCCTTGGCCTTGTCCACCTTCGCTTGTTGCTCTTGGACCCATTCACCCACAGAAGAATGGGCTTTGAGGTTTGAGGTTTGATTTTGCGGGTACTAGACGCCTTTCGGCCCCGGGGGGCCACCTGGTCGGGCCAGGTGATATCCTCCCCACCGGGTCCTAGTGGGGGGCCCTCCAAGACGCACCTCCTGCCTGGTGGCGGAGTCCCCCAGGTTCACAGAGCTCGGAGCCCTGTCCTTCCCCGGCTTCCCCGTTTCGCCACTCCCCGGTCTGTGCATCAATTCCCAGCCGTGGCTGCGGGCGCTTACCCACTGCGTCGCCCCCCTAATGCGTGGTCGCCCGGGGCGCCGGCGCCGCCGGGCCCGTGCTACTGCCTTGTCGCCAGTGGGACCCCCTTGGGCTGGCGCGGAGGCTGCCTAGCCTAGGAGTTGGGGCGTGGCCCTGTGCGCCACTACTGCCTTGGCGGGTGCAGTGCCCCGTCTGTGTGTGCGCGACGCTCGTGGCCTGTTCGGGGGGTTCGGGCCGGTACCTGGCGTCGTTTCTCTCTCGTTTCCCCGTCCCTGCCCCGCGTGTTCCGCGCTGCGTGTGGCGGGCCGTCCTGTCCGGGTGTCCCTTACCCTCGCTCGCTGGTACGCCATTCCACGCGGTCTGTGCGTTCCGCGCGCTCGGTCCGGTTGCCCTTCCGGTAGTCCCCGCGTGTCCCTTTCGTGTGTGTGCGCTCGCGCTCTCGCGGTGTCCGCTCCCCCCCCGCTGGGTGGTGTGGCGTGCGCATCTCCCGTGGTTCCCGCACTGGGCGCTGGTAGGGCCGTTCCACGTGGTCCGTGCCCCTCCGCGTGTCCTGCCCCGGTCCCTTGCTCCGTCTGGCGTGCTTGGGGGAGGGCAGTCCGGTCCCGGTTCCCCCCTACTTGGCTTGGGGTTGTGGGGGTGGCGGCAGGGCGTCCCCGGGGGGGGTGCCTTCTACCGTTGCGTGGGGCGTCTGGGGTCATGCGCTCCCCCTCCCCTGACTGCCTGTCCACTGGGCGGGCTGTCGGGGTCCGCGATCGACGTGTTGTGGGCGCGGGCGTGCGGGTGTGGGGGCCCTGCTCTGTCCCTGTGGGGGCTGCGCGCCGCGGGGCGGGTCCGTGGCGTTCATATGCTGGGGGGCGGGCTGGGGGGGGGGGGGCGTGCGCCGTACCCCCCAGTTGTGCGGCCGGGGCGAGGCCTGTAGGGCGGGGGGTCGCTCTGCCTCATTCCGTCCCTCTGCCTTCCCTGGGCAGGCAACAAAGCGGGCGTCAGTGGCGTTGTGCTGTCCATGGGGGGCGTGGCCCCCCATACCAGTCCGGTTCGTGCTCACCCGGCTTCTCTGGGTACGATGTGTGCGGCGTCCCGGTGCGCAGGCGTGGGCTCGCTTGTTCTTCGCGGCCCCCATGGGAGCCGGCGGCTGGGGCGGGGGGGTGGGTCGCACTCCGGCTCCTCTCTCGGGCGGGGGGGGACCATCCCCCCTGCCTCGGGGGGTGGGGGCCGGGGCCCCCGCGGCTTGCGGGCCGGTGGGGGGGCGGGGGGGGGGGGGGGTGTCGCGCCGCGGCCTCCCTGCTCTTTTTCCAGGCGGCGGCCTGCGGTACTCCATCCTGGCCCCCTCCGTGTCGCCGGCGCGTTCTCTTCCGGCGTGCGCGTGTGGTCGGGGCTGAAGTGCCGCCCCGGGGTGGGGGGGGGGTGAGGGGCGGCCCGTGGACCGCTCCCCCGGGGGCCCCAGCAGACCTGAACCCCCCCTCTGTCATCCCTGAGTGGGCTGTGATTACGGGAGGGTGATGTGGGGCGCGGCCTCCTTCCTGTTGCGTTGTGCGCGTTGCTCCAGCACGCCGGTGTGGGTTCGCGGGAGCAAATCCAGCCGCCGTTCCCCCCACCGCGTCGCCGTCCCTTCTGGGGGGGGAACGCCCCCCCGGCCCTTGGGGGGCGGAGGGCCGCGCTTGTGGCTCCCCAGCAGTGCGGGGGGGGGGGTGGGGGGGCCGCCCCCCCGCCCGCTCTCGGGCCTGTGTGGGAGGGGGGGGGGGGGGGAGTGGGGGCGGCCCTTTGGTCCCTTGGCGACGCCTCCTGACGGCCGGGGGGGGGGGGGCATGGCAGTCCTGGCCCCGGGGGCCAGCCATCGGCTGGGGGGTCGCGCCCTTCCCCCGCCCCCCTCTACCTAGAGCCGGATCCTCGCGCAGGCCCTCGCTGGGGCCCCTCATCCCCCCGGCCGTTGTCGCGCGGCGCTGGCCGGCCGGGGGTGGCCGTGAGGGTTAGCGGTCAGTGGTTAGCGGGCTGCGGGGCAGCAGGTTCCCCCCTGCGCTCGTTGTCTCCGCACTCCCTCCCGCGGGAGGTGGCACGCTCTCTTGCGTCGTGCCGTACCGTGGGGGGGGCGTTGGTCGGGGGGCCCAGCCCCCCCCCCCATTCTCTCGTATCCGCCGTCTGGGCCATCACCTGCGCCGCCGCTTGTGTGGGGGCTGGGGCTGTGGCGGCGGCGGGCTGTGCCGGCGGTAGCGCCAGTGGGCGAGGGCGCTGCGCAAAGCCCGGGGGAGCCAGTTGTTGGCGTCCGCATCCGTGATGCGGAGCACCGCTCCCCCTTCCAGGAAGGCCGGCCACGTCGGCTCCCTGTCGGGCCACGCCGCCCGGATCACTGACCTGAGGACCCTCTCATGGTCCTCTGGGGCTGCCCAACCCCCCGGGGGTACCTCTCGGTTTCCTCCGTCTCTCCAGAGGAGCACGGCATCGAAGGGCCGGTTCCTCGACCTCCTGGAGGTCCCCTGGTTGGCCCAGCACAACCACCTGTACACCTCCTCCCCCAGAGGGTCCGGGACCGCGCCCCAGTCCCGGTCCCATGGCCGGCCCTCCTCTGCCCCCCGTGCCGGCCCCCCTCGCTGCCCCTGCGCCTGCGGCGCCGATGCCGCGCCCCGCCCCTCCTCCGCCGAGGCCATCTGCGCCGGCTCCGCCCTCGGCGCGGGGGGGGCTGGCTGGTGCCGGGGTCGTGGGGGTTGGGGGGGGACGAGCTCGCCGGCGTCAGGGTCGATGTTGTAGAGGTAGTGGTGGTGGTGGTGGTGGTGGTGGTGGGTGTGGTGTGCCGGCATCTGTTGGATGCCGGGGGGGATGCACCTCACTGGCTGCACATCCGGCTGCGGGGGCGCCCCGCCCTCTGCCCCCCTCCCTTCGTCCCGTCCTCCCCCCTGGGCTCCCATGCCCCGTCCCGCCTGTCCCTTGGGGCCCGCGGCGCCCTTGCCCTTGCCCTTGGGCCCCTTACCAGCCCCCTGCCCGTGTCGCAGGTCCCGCCTCCCGTCCCCCACACCCTGGCCCGCCCGCTCACCCACCTCCCCTCGCCCTGCGCCCTGCACCTGGGCTCCCTGCCCGTGCCCCTGCGCGCCCTTCCCGTGCCCTGGCCCCTTCCCGGCCCCCTGCCCCGAGTCGCGCCCTCCGCTGCCTGCGCTCTGCCCCCCCCCGCTGCTGCGCCCTTCCTGGACCACTCGCCGGGCGTCCCGCTGCCTTTGCAGCTGCGGCAGCGTGACGCCCGGCGGCGAGCGCTCGCGCGCCGGGGGGCGGATGTGCCGCTCCCGCCCCGGGGGGAAGGGCTTGGGGGGGAACGGCTTGGGGGGGCTGGTGTGGGTGTGGGTGGGGTTGGCGTGGGCGCGGTACTTCGCGCTCTCCCTGCCCACTGCTGCTGCTGCGGCGGCCGCCGGCGAGGCGTCCGTGGCCCGTGCGGGGTTCTTCCCTCGCTTGCGCGGCGTGCTGGGTGTGGCGGCGTGGCCGGCCGAGGCGGTGGCGCGGCCCGCCGGGGCCGCGGTCGCAACCCCTCGCGCGCCCTCCTCGTTCTCCTCTGCTGTCGCGGCGGCCGCCGGCGAGGCGCCTGTGGCCCGTGCGGGGTCCGCCCCCCGCGTTCGCGGCGTGCTGGGGGTCGCGGCGTGGCCGGCCGAGGCGGTGTCGCGGCCCGCCGGGGTCGCGGCCGCAGCCCCTCGCGCGCCCTCCTCGCTCTCCTTCGCTGCTGTGGCGGCCGCCGACGAGGCGCCCGTGGCCCGTGCGGGGTCCGCCCCCCGCTTTCGCGGCGTGCTGGGGGTCGCGGCGTGGTCGGCCGAGGCGGTGGCGCGGCTCGCCGGGGCCGCGGTCGCAATCCCTCGCGCGCCCTTCTTGCTCTCTTTTGCGGCTGCGGCAGCCCTCGGCGATGCGCCTGGTTCCTGCGCCGGTGCTGCCCCCCGTGTCGGCGGCGTGCCGGGGGCCGCGGTCAGGGGCCGCGGCGTGCCTCGCTGGGGCTGCAGTCTACGCTTCTGCGCGTCTGGGGCCCCCTCTCGGGGCGGGGCGGCGGGGCTGGCTGCTTGGGCGGCGGAGGCGGTCATCTCGGCTGGCCCCTCTTGGCAGGTGGCCGGTACTTGGTGCTTGTTCTTCTTGTTCCACTGATGTTCCCTCACTCTCCGGAGCATAGCCTTGGCCTTGTCCACCTTCGCTTGTTGCTCTTGGACCCATTCACCCACAGAAGAATGGGTGTCCTCTGGATAGGGGGCATGTAGGAACCACGCCGGGCGCCCTAGCAATAGCTCATGGGGCGAGTAGCCAGTAGCTGAACTCTCCTGGGAGTTCATCATCAAGGATATGACGGGGAGTAGTCTCACCCAGTCTCTGGTGCGTTCAGTTTTGCACCATATCCTTACATTCTCCTTGAGGACACGGATCTGTCCCTCACATAGGGGGTTGCTCGTGTGCGAGTAGGGGATCCCCGTAGACACCTGGACGATGAGGGATCTCAGGACCCTCTTGTACCAGCCGGTATCTGAGCGTACTCATACGTCCTCATCGGAGTTGATCTCCTTGGGCGCCCCATAGACACAAAACCACTCCTCCAGGAGTATCTTGATAGTCTCCTCCCCGGTAATGTGCTTGGTACATGGGAACACCCTGGTAAACCTGGTCAACCCACAGGTTACAACGAGGGCGAAGTCATGGCCCCCGAACTTCAGCATCTCCGTGTAGTCCAAGTATAGATCACTGTTAGCACAGTGAGGGATGGCCAGGGTCAAGTAGAGACCTCTGTCCCTGATATCCCCTGGTTTGCAGGACCTGCACGGGCACTTGTCCACGATAGGCTGGAGAGGTTTCCGCAGTTGGTCGTCCGTCCACGTAGTGTGGAACCACTGCTTGAATAGCCTCAGGGTACGGTCAGCACCCACATGACCGCTGGACTCATGGGTCCACTTCAGCAGCGCTGGGACTCTGCAACTAGGTACCATGATGCGGTCCTCGTGCCAGAGGTAGCTCTTGTCCCTCTTCCACTGATCTTGGTTGACCAGGAGGGGTTCAAGGCGTTTCTCCAGCCGCTTGTAGATATCCCCAAACTCCTTCAGGTACTCCGATTGTTGGAGTCCATCCAGGGGGCGTATCATAGTCATGTTGAGGTCCAAGTGGACGTCCATACGGCTGAACGCCTCCTTAGCCAGCGCTTCAGACGGGGCACCAATCAGGGCGCCGAAGTTGTTGCGGCTGATGTAGTCTGCACACTCGTTCTTCACTCCCTGGATATGGTGTACCGTCAGCCGTAGTTGACTGAGGTAGGCCCACCAGCGCCATAGCTTGGCCTTCTCAGGTGGGGGGTCCTTCTGGAAAGTGCGGACCGGCTCTTGGTCGCACAGCCAGACCACAGGGTTACTCCCCATCAGTCGTGCTTGTGAGGATAGCACTAGCATACCCGCGAGCAATTCCTGCTCATAGGTGGAGTAGTTCCCCCTGGCCTGGTTCCATTTCCAGTTCCAGTGACCCAGAGGTACTAGGACCCACTTGTCGTCAGGGTAGCTGTGCTTGAGGGTTCCATCTCGGTTGAGACCTTCCGTCCCCCATTGGGAAATGGCCGAGTCGAACTCCTCCTTCTCTAGTGCTTGCCATTGGAACAACAATCCACCACCGCCCACATTGCTGGCGTCGGTCACCAGGATAATCTCCCCTTGTGCCCTAGGCACGCCCAAGCACTTAGCGTTAGCCACCTTGTCTTTGAGCTCGTCAAACGCTTGTTGCTCTTGTGGGCCCCAGCGCCAAGTAGTACTCTTCTTGATCAAGTCCGTCAGAATGGCGCTGGTGTAGGTGAAGTTTTTGATATGGCGGCAATAGAAGTTGCACGCCCCAATGAAACTGCGTACATCATGAAGTCCTTTCTTGGGGTCTTTGTGTCGTACCTTAGCGTCCATCAGGGGTTGGGCCTTAGAGGCCGCTGGGGTCCAACACCCATAGCCAACGTCAAACCCCAGGTACTGCATGGTCTGCTGCAGGAACTCACACTTCTCCAGCTTGAGTCGTGTGTGGCTTTCCTGGCAGACAACAAAGAACTCACGCAAGAGGATTAGGTGGTCCTCCTGGGTGTTGGTCCCGAGGCATACATCGTCGATGTGTGCTTCCATCTGGGCCCCACGGGATATAAGTTCTTGCAACTTACGTCTCCTTCGTAGGATGGACAAGATCTTGTTCATCAGCTCTTGGAATAGAGCGCGTGCGTTGGCCACGCCAAATGGCATGAACTTCCACTTGAACACCCTCCCCTGAGGGGTGATGAAGGCTAGTAGCTCCTGTGCGTTGGGCGTCAGGTCCACTTGCCAGAATCTGCTCCTCTTGTCCATCTTGGTCTTGTAGCGACAGGAGGCTATCTTCTCAAGGGTAGACTCCATATTAGGAATGGACCCTAAGTGGTTCAGCGTTTTCTTGTTCAGCTCTCCATAGTCCACTACCAGCCGTTTGCCTGTAGACCCAGGTTTAGCCACCAGGAAACAGGGGCTGCAGTGTTGGGGGTAGTCCCCGTCCTTGTACTCCAGGACTAAGCCAGCGTCGATACATTCTTGTATCTGTCGCTCAATCTCGTCGGCCTGCTCTTTAGGAGCTGGATAGGGTCTCCTCCGTATCTTGTGACCCACGAACTCGGGTTTCAGCTTGAGGTCCATCTGTACCAGCTTGTCACATGAGGTTGGAGGGGGTAGTTCTCCGAACACCTCCAGATAGGTCCTTATAAGCGTCTGCACCCACAGGTCCAATAGCTTGATATTGTCCTCCATGTCCTCGTCAGAGTGTAAGTTGCTTGCTCCCTGAGTAATAGACGTCGGGAGGTGATCCTCCACCGACTCTTCGCCCTTGGTAGTATCCTTCAACCCTTGGTAGGCATATAGTAGGTCTCGTTCAACCATCTCCGATGGACGATAGCAACATAGACAGGCTCGAGGGGGTTCACATACACATTCCTCCGAGAGGTCGTCCTCCTCTGGGGTCTTCACATGGGCACCCCACACGCTCTTTATGAGCTTAAGATCTAGCTCCCTTTGCCAGGTGGTGATCTTCTGTTCGAGGTCCTCCTTCAATTGGGATAGATCTCCCATACGTCCTTGCTTCAGTGGCCATGAGCTGCAGGTAGGCTTAGCGTAGCATAGGTTTTTTGCCACCAACTTCCTCTTGGAGTCCACATAATCCCTTAGCCTGGATCGAGGCTCCAGCTCTTCGTCCACGGGGTCTTCCACCCTCATGGAGAGTAGGGGTTTCAGTGGGGCGACGTACTCGGCGTTCTCTACTTCCTCCACACAGGTCTGCACGAAGAAGGCGCCGTGCTCAGTTTCGTCATCTGAGTGGATAGAGCTAGGTAGCTCGGATAGTCCACACTCAGAGACTCCATCAGGAACAGGTACATGGCAGGGAGAGTTGGGGGCGTTGGTGTTAGTCACGACGTATTCATCTCCTCCGGGTATAGTCTCAATAGCATCTTGAGGTCGTAGTCGATCCTTCAAGTCACCCAAGGCGAGTCCATCGCTTTCTGGTTGTATAGCCTGGACCAGAGTCGAGTCCAGATCCTCCCAGGGGATGGAGGCAAGACCTCCGTCCACCACGCTGAGCATACTCCCCCATCCGGGTTTCCCAATAGGCGTCTTACGCCCCAGAGGCACGTAGATGGCCTCATCAGGTAACCGAACAGAGCTGATAGTCAGCCTGTCCAGGAGGTTTCGCCAGTACTCGTTGCTCCCGTGGGCTCCCCAATCGGGCAAACACAGGACCATACGGGAACGTTCCAAGGCCACCTTGGTCAAGACCTTCCCCAGTTCACTGAACCTGGGGTTCCTGTAGGCCATCCCGAAAGAGGGCCAGTAAAATTTGTAGCTGCAGTTCTTCCCCTTGCTGCAGTAAAGGTCCAGTACATGCTGCTTGTCGCTGGCGAACAACTCCACCCTCAGGTCTTCTCTAGAGTAACCCAACTCCTTCAGACCTTGGACTCCCCCCAATAGTTGATAGTCCTCAGTTTTGGAGGCCACGATCATGTTCGAGGGCTCCTCCTTCGATACTCTCAGGTAGCTGGAGGTATGTTCCGACTGCTCCAGTGGCACAGACTCTCTGCCACTGCGGTGGTCCACGTAGAGGAGGTAGGGCGCTTGCAGCGTCAGAGATTGTATCTGGAAGTGCTGCACTAAGAAGTCAGTCCCCAATACAAAGTTGAAGGCCTCAGTGTCCATCACACGGAACCGATGGGCGATAGTTCGAGAGCCCATAGGTACCTCCACTTCACAGTCCCCGCAGCTGTGCACCACATGTCCGTCCCCCATTCGTATAGCCGCGGTGGTCATGGTGTTCTTCAGGCTCCCACAAGGTAAAATTTTCTTGGCCACTATAGATATGGTGGCGCCAGTATCCAATACCTCCAGGTATTCACGTCCCCCTAGTCGGATACATACCCAAAACACCAGGTCCTGGGCGCCACTGGAGCGTCCCCGTCAGAACTCCGCGGGACAGGTCACCTGGAACCCCTTCTTCCGCAATTTGCGGGCCATCCTCATGGAGCGGCTTCTCTTCTTAGCGTTGCCGTCATCACCACCTTCATGCTCACGCTTAGCCCCTTGTTCTTGCTGGGCCTGCGTTTGTGAGCGTGTGGTCGGACCAGACTGCCCCTCAGAGGGCTCGGAGTTCCCCCCTGGATTAGGGTTGGGGTGGCCTCCGTTCTTGTCCGGGTTCTTGTTGTCCTTGTCTGGCTGGCGGTTAGCGCCTCCTCCTCGTCCACCTTGACTCTTGTCTTGCCCTTGTCCACGTCCTTTCGACTTGCCCTTGCCGGAGTCGTTGCCTTTGCCTTTGCCTCCACCTTTGCCAGAGCCTTTGCCAGGATCCTCACCCCTCAGCCTCCCCGACAGGTGCTGCTTGTGGTAGCACTCATCCTCGTAGTGCTTCCTCTTCCCACGGAAGGCACAGGTGATAGTACACCTGTAGTCATCCGGCAGCTTCGCCTTGGCGCCGGTGTTTTTCTCCTGCTGCTTCCCTTGGACTACGAAGCAGTCTCGCTGCTCGCAGTCAGGGGCGTGCTGCAGGTGGCCCTGCTTGTCTCTGGCATCACACCAGAAGAGCTCCTTGACGTTTCCCATGATACGGGCGTGTTTGGGGGTAGTCCCCTGCCCAGGTCTGGATACTTGGTACCCTTTGCCATGGCTTCCAGAGCCTCCACCTCCAGGACGGTAGTTGTTCAGGTGCTGGTCGCTTTCTTTCTCCAGCGCCAGTTCCAGGAGTAGTACACATAGATCCTCGTGGTGGAGGGCTCTAGCCTTGCGCTCTGCCGTTGAACGGCACTCGTCCCACAGCTCTCGAGGGAGCTTAGCCACCAACCAGAAAAGCAGGTCGTCGCTGCTGTAGGAACCGGGCGTCAATCGTCAAGCCCAGTGATCCAAGTCAACCAATAGCTCAGAGACCCTGCCAGGTTTGGGGTTGTTGGGCAGCATGGGCAGGTTCTGGATCCCGGCCCTAATGGAGAGGTCGGTTTCATAGGTCGGTTACTGCCTCTCCAAGGCAATTAACACATCGGCAAAGGTGGCGGACTTAGTCACGATCTGTTTGACCTGCTTCTCCAGGTACTTGGTCTTGCAACACTGCAGGAGCAGATCGCACTTGACCCGTCCACTAGCGAGGGTTCGGCCGGTCAATCGGAGAAACATGCCAAAATTCTCAGCGAACTGGCTGAGGTCCTTGCCTGTGAACTCAGGCAGGTTCACCACGATCTTGGAGGTGGCAATAGCCTTAGCCTCCTGAGACCTGCGTCCCCCAGGCCGTCGGGTCTTCTTCTTCTTCTTCTTCCTCTTCCCACTTAGGTTCTCGGGGTCCTCCGGGTCGTTGTCCTCCGAGGGCGAAGCAGAAGTCATCGACGGCGGTTCATCATCTGAGGGATCTCTGCCTAGGTCACTGGAGCCGTAGGGCTCCACATCCGCCATTGTCCTCAGGGCTGTCAGCCCCAGCCGGTCCAGCTCGGTTCTCGTAGAATTCCCCACGTTACTGTAGGGTGGCTGGGCCGTCCTCAGCACAAAAGGGCTTCTAGGTATCACAGCAGGGGTCGGCATCAGTCGGCTCCTCAGGCTCCCCACGGTGTTTGTCAGCCCTGCCAGCAGGTGGTTGGCCTGTACTCGATGGGGTGACATTCCCACCTTGGTAGGTGACGCTTGGGGCGGTATCAGGGGCTCCCGTTCATCTCGAATTTTAGAGGTGGCTCCTCGGAGCACCTGGTTGATCTCCGACCGCGTCAGGGACCTGTTGGAGGATCTCCCCGATCCTCTACTCCTGCTCCCGCATGACCCAGGTCCTCTCCTCAACCCACTCAAGGTTGCATACCCAGGAACATCCACATAGGCTCCCGTAGCGGGTAGAGGATGGTGATAGTCAGCCGCATACCATCGCGGCGCAGAACTGGAAGCCACCGGCTCACTGGTAGTGGTTGCCTCTGGAAACGCAGTGGTAGGTGGGTTCACACCATAGGCAGGGGGGGTAGGCATACCAGTAAAGCCTATGCCCTCAGCCATAGGCGGGTTGGTTATGGGTGTGGATGTTGCAGCGGCTGGGTCTGGAGTTGAGAGTGTGGTGGTTATAGGAGAGGGTGATGCGTGGAGACCGGAAGCGCTTGGTGCGCCCTCGAAGGTAGGATCATTCGTCGGGTCGTGCCCTTGGTCTGCTCCTTCGTCTGCTATGCTTTCTCCAGCATCCCTCCCTCTCTCTCTCGTTCTGTTCACAGGATGGGTGCCCACCTCTTCGACTGAGAGGGCCCGGAAGGCCGACTGAAGTCCTTCCATCGAGTCCTCCGCCACGTCCACTGGCCCATGTAAGGGCTCCGAAGGTACAGCGCTAGGTCCAGGTCCAGGTTCACCAGGTGCTGGCATTGCTGGTGCCTCGGGCGCCATCTTCACGTCCGTGTCCTCTTTCTTGCTGTCCATATTCGTTCGCCCTTCTTGCTTATATCCGACTGATCTCGGCGCACTGGATGTACGGCACGGGGCTGCTGCCAGTACGCAGAGACAGTCTGCCTCTTGCTACCAGAAGGTTTTATAGTGATTTCAACACTGTGTGTTTTTTGTGCCTCTCCTGCTGCTTGCTGCTGGTGTAAGGTTTCCTGCTGCTTGTTTTTGATGAGGAAAATGTTTTATTGCTGAAATACAACCAATCCAGGATATTCCAAGACAGAGATAAGCAAGTAGAAGATAAACAGGATCAAAGCATGAAGGGCTGCAGTCACAAAGAGTTAGATAAAGAAAGCTATCAACAATAGACCACAGCAATTAGCATACATTGCAACTCACGATGAAATATTTTACATGTTTGAGAAAAACTGATGGGAAAACTGCCCCAAGGGCTCACTCTCATCCACAGTGCTCTAATGAGATGTGCACTCTTTGTTTTTGGGTCCCATAGGTGCTGAGGTGGCATGGCATGTGGCGATGAGGTCACTGCCACGTCACATGGAATATTCCTACTTAGCTAGGCTGACTGGGTATTGAACGCAGGACCTCTCAAAAAGAGGTGCCCCAGCCCCCTAGGGTGCATACCACTAGGATAGCTAAGAATTCATGAGAAAACATAGATAAATTCATAGGCTCTGCCTTCAGTATATCAGTGCCTCAGCAACCCAGGAAAAGATGTTTTAGTGCCTATAGCTTAGGAATAAAGGGGTCCACACCACATCGTGATTTAGTGTTTGGTTCCATAGGTCAAAATGCGTTATCACCAATTTTGGTTGGGCCAATACTAAGATAAAAATGCAAGAGTGCTTAGAGCACCTCTGATACAACTAAAGTATACCCTAAAGCATTGGAAAAGCACTTTTTCTTACTGCTCATGCAAAAAGGAACTTTTGCAAAAACAGGTGAAACAGATTGTGAAAACCTGTTCAACATGGGCTGAGGTACTCCAAAGACTGGAGAAAGCATTCCCAGTCTATGAGACTGACCTCAGTGTGCACACACAGATAGAGGAGCTACCTATGCTCCCTGAGTTTCGTTCCGCTGCGCAAGTCTCTGAATACGTGTCCGACCTAGAGTATCTGTTTTCACGGATGAATGTGGGCTCCTATGGAGCCACTGAGCCCCACCTGTGGCTCATGAGTAAGATTCCTACACGTACGTGGGATGACTGCCGCGCTACCTCTGAGAGGAAGAGCCGGACCTACTCGTACGACGACCTGGTGGACCTGCTGATCGAGCTAACTCTTGAGAGGGAGGATGACTCCCACATGGAGAAATTCCTCAAGAAGCACTTGGGTCGAGGTGGTACCCCTACTCCCGAGCGTGGCGAACGGAAAGGGCCTAAAAATCCCACTAAGGCCAACGAGGGAGGTGGTAAAGGAAGGGGTAACCTACCTGCCATGAATGAGGTTAAACCTGATGCAGGTAGACCCCCTCTTTTCTACTGTAAACCTGTCAATGACAAGCGGGGACCTTGTCATGCCCCTGACTGCGATCACCGCAGTAGTTGTATGCTGCAGATGAAACGACAGCAGCACTCCTAGGATGGGAAAACCGTGACCCATCAGGACCATTTCAGGTGTACCATCACCTGTGGTTATTGTGGCAAACGTCGTCACTACGAGGACAAATGTCACATAAAGAAACGAGAGAGTGATAAACTCAAGCGGCAGGAGGCTGAACGCCAAAAGAACCAAACACCCACCAGAAACCCCCAGAATGGGGATAAAGGTGGTCAAGGAGGTGGCAAAGGGGGTGGCAAAGCTGGACCCCCTAACCCCCTGAGGTGCTCATCAGCGCCCGCTGCTACTCCCCCTCCTGCCGAAGGTGACCCCAAGAAGCGCCCCCAGGGGGATAACGCCTCCGCTGAGGGGGATATCTCCATAAAGAGGCGACTGGCCTGGATGGCCAAGTCCTTCATGGCTGCATGGGTGGATGTTAAATTCCCTGCTGACGAGTAGGGGGGCGGCTCCGAAGAGGAGGACTTGGTTTTCTGGATCCTCGTGAAAATCGGGGCTCAAGTTTTTCGAGCGGTGCTTGACAGCGGTGCAACACTTCCTATAGTGGCCCGGCGCCTGCCAAAGACTTTCAAGAAAACTAAGACAGTGTCCATAAGAGTAGGGGATGGGCGTACCATCCATTCCTTGGGGGGGGTCGATGTGACTATATGCCTTGGCGACGAAACCGTGACCCAACACTGCAGAGTGTTGGACACCGACGCATTTGACATCGTCATTGGTACCAACTTCCTACGAAGAAACCGCCAGGTAAAAATGCTGTCTCTCCAGCGCCCCTATTCTCTGCACTGCGACTTTGGCAGTGGGCTCTTCTCCGTACCTTTGGAGCTGTCAGGACGAAAAGAGTCTGGGCTGCGCTACGCAGCCAAGACTAACTATCGTACTGAAAACTACCAATTGGCTTGTCATGTTCTTGGAAATGGACTGGCGGCCCTTCAGGTAAACCTGGATGAGATCCAGGTGGAATTGTTCGCGAGCCAACAACAGCACATCATGCAGTTGTACTGCTTGAAACATTTGAACAACGCTTTCCGTTTCTTCTGGAAAGCAATGGGCCTAGCGTATGCTAACCCTCCCTTCTCCCTGCTCGCGAAGGTTCTAACCAAAATCGCTTCTGAGGGAGGAAGGGTTGTCATGTGCACCCCTGACTGGGTCTGCTCTGGTGAACACGCTTACGGGCGCCGTATGCTAGATCGAATGACCGTGGAAAGAGTGCAACTCCCCGGCGGTCCCATTTATGTGCCTGAGGACGCAGACACAGCTATGCAGGCCCCTGAGTGGGCCAGTTTCTTATCCATTGTCAATGGATCTCTCAATCCCGTACGCCTGTGTGGCCTAGATCAGGTGCTACTGAAAGAGGTCATGGCCAAAAATTGTGGTCTGACTCTTTCTGATCTCAAAAACCGATCTACTGAGCACCTATCTGCCACACTTACAGGGTGTGAATCTCCCGATGGCTGTCTGGAACCTGCAGCTGTAAAGGAGGATGCTGACCACCAACTGTCTGAGATCGCCAGCACTATCCCTCCTGTTGATCCCAGCTGTGTTGAACTAAAACACAGTGCCTTCCTAGCCCAGCTGTTGCTGGAGGAGGTAGATCCAGGGTCAACCTCAGAACCCACTTCCCCTGTTGGGAAACCGGTGCTACACATGCAGCCTATGCATTCAGGGGAACCCGCGGCCCGGAGTCCTGATGCCCTAGCGCGGCCTGCTTCTAATAATGTGCCACTGTCTGAGCATGACACTCAGGAACTCTGACGGCTGTTGTACCTGAAGGCCGAAGGTATTGAGCGCCAAGAGCGGCTGCAATACCTCCGACGGACCTGGAAATCCTCCATCTGGTCTGAGGAGGACAACGGGTCCTACACGCTGCCTGACCCTGAGATACCCCTAGTGTATTCTTTGCACTATGGGCAGCAATGTTCTCCTGAGTGGGACGATGGTTCTGTACCTGCCGAAACTGCTGCTCGGCAGAAAAAGAAAGAACATGGATAGATCAACCTCCATGCTGAGCAGGATCTCCTGCAGAAAATCGAGAGTCTGAACCTTGACCCCCGACTAAAGAAACTGCTGCTAACCTATGAGGAGGTGTTCGGCGCCTTGCCGCCCCCCCTCTCTTGCAAAAAGCTGGTCCAGATGGACTTGAAACTGAAACTTGAATTTGAAAAGTTGCAAGTGAGGCGTCGTCCCTACCCCGCTCCACCAGAACAGGTTGATGAAATGGAGCGCCAGATCCGGGAATGTATTGATGCTGGCCTCGTGGAGGAACATAAGAAAGGGGACTACCCCCATCACTGCAGTCCCTGTTTCCTGGTTCGTAAACCAGGATCGACTGCCCTACGACTGGTTGTTGAGTATGGTGAGGTCAACAAGAAAACCCAGAAGCACTCAGGGAGTATTCCTAACATGGAAAATACCCTGGAGCGTATTGCCAAATGCAGGTACAAGACCAAAATGGACAAATGCAGTGGTTTCTGGCAGGTAGGCCAAACCGCTGCAGCTCAGGAACTGCTGGCTTTTATAACCCCTAAGGGTCGTGTGTTTAAGTGGAAGGTCGTGCCTTTTGGGGTGGCTAATGCCCCAGCGCTCTTCCAGGAGCTAATGAACAAATTTTGTACATACTGAGGCGCAGACCTCTAGTACAGGAGTTGATTTCTCGGGGTGCAGAAATGGAGGCCCACATCAATGACGTGACTTTGGGTACTAATACCCAAGAGGACCAAGTCCTTCTCCTCCGTGAATTTTTCATTGTTTGTCAAGAAAACCATCTCAGAATCAAACTCAAAAAATTTGAGTTTATGAAAGAGGAGATGGAGTATTTGGGTTTCGGCGTGGGGTATGGCTGGTGGAAACCAGCCGCATCTAAGATGCAGCCCCTGCAGGACATGCAGATTCGCGATGACCCTAAGAAGGGTCTACACGACGTGAGGAGTTTTGTGGGCGCCTGTAACTTCTATCGGCGTCACATCCACAATTGTACCTACTCCTCTGCCCCCCTCACTGACCTAATCAAGAAAGCTACTCCCTGGAGGTGGACCTCCAGAGAGGAGGAGTGTTTCCAGGAATTGAAGAAGAGAATTGCCTCCTCCAACTGCCTGGGGGTACCCCGCCCTAAGGGCGAGATAGTCCCGATCACTGATGCCAGCGATGTAGGGGGGGGGTGGAACGATCCACCAATGGCAGGAGCTTAACCCAGCTGAACTAACCCACTGCCATTATCGTACTAGCGGACTGAACCGTGATGGCTCCTTGAAACATGACTACCCTACCAGTGAGTGGCGGCTGGTGCCACTGGGACACTGGAATGGGAAATGGAACCAAGCGCGTTCCAATTACAGCACCTATGACCAGGAACTCCTGGCCGGTATGTTGGTGCTTTCGTCACATCCTGACTCCTGGGATCTAACCCTATTGTCTGGCTCTGTGACCAGGAACCTGTGAAGTCTTTTCAGAAGGGCCCACCACCGGAGAGGGTAAAATTAAAGTGGTGGTGGACTTACCTGAGCCAGTTCAGGCTGACAGTTCATCATATCCCTGGTATAAAAAATGAACTGTCTGACTATATATCGCGCAATAACTTCGATGCGCTCATAGGTGAGAGCTCTGAAGCACTCGCCAAAGAGGGTTTCCAGGGTATGGATGTCCAGCTTGACCTGTCCATGCGCACCGCCGGAAACCTGGAGGGTTGGAGGCTAACCGACTATCAGTCAGAGTATAAAGAAATTCTCGAGACCCTCAGCACTGGTCTCGAACCCCGTGTCATTGACGGGCATCAGTGGTATAAAAACAACCAATACCTCTTCTACGAGGACCGTATTGTTATACCTGAGGCCCGACTTGATGGGTGCCTACAGTGGTCCGATCTCAGCTCAGGTCACACTGGCGCTAATCGCTCAGTGGACTTCTTCAGCGAGTGTTTCTACTCTAGTGTAACCCTGACTGAACTGGGGTCTCGTATGCACACCATTGTGGATGCTTGTGGCTGTCATGCCAGCAAGCAGAGCGACAGTAGGGATAGGGGACTGATTTCCAGCTTACCCATACCCTATTGTGCTAACTCTCTTCTCAATGAGTAAGAAAAAGTGCTTTTCCATTGCTTTGAGGCATACTCTAGTTGTATGAGAGATGCACGGAGCATCCATGCATTTTTATCTTAGTATTGGTCCCACCAAAAGTGGTGATAACACATTTTGACCTATGGAACCAAACACCCAATCAGGATATGGAGTGGACCCCTTAATCCCCTTTCAATGTGAAGTAAAACATCGTTTCCTGAGTTGACTGAGCACTGACATACCTAAAGTAGAGCCTATGAATTTATCTATGTTTTTCCATGAATTCTTAGCTATCCTAGTGGTATGCACCCTAGGGGGCTGGGCACCTCTTTTTGAGAGGTCCTGGGTTCAATTCCTGGTCAGCCTAGCTAAGTAGGAAGATCCCATGTGACATGGCAGTGACCTCATCGCCACATACCATGCCACCTCAGCACATATGGGACCCAAAACAAAGAGTGCACATCTCCTGAGATGGCACTATGGAGAGAGAGTGATCCTGGGGCAGTTTTCTAACTCTTTTCCCAAAACATTTCAGCTATCTTTGTGAATATGCATTCATATGTGACCTGAGTTGCAGTTTCTGTGAATATCCAATCATCTTTCACTGTCTACACTGCAGCCCTTCATGCTTTGATCCTGAATCCTCTTCTCTTTGCATACTATTGGCTTGGGCTATCCTGGAGTGACTTGGAGTGACTGTATTTCATCAAAACAAAGCTTTTCATCTCCAAAAACAAGCAGCAGGAAACCCTACACCAACAGCAAGCAGCAGGAGAGGCAAAACACAGTGCTGAAAACACTATAAACCTTTCTGGTAGCAAGAGGCAGCCTGTCTCTGCGCACCGGCAGCATCCCGGTGCCGTACATCCAGTGCGCCGAGTACGGGCAAATATAAGCTGAAGGGTGAAAGAAGATGGATCCAGGAAAGGAGGACGCTGATGTGAAGACAGCGCCAGCGCCTGAGGCACCGGCAAGGCCGGCCCCTGGCGCTGTACCTTCGGCGGAGCCCTTACATGGGCCAGTGGATGCAGCTGAGGATTCCCTGGATGGACTCCAGACGGCCTTCGGGGCCCTGTCCGTCGAAGAGGTGGTGGCGCAGCCTGCAAAGAGGAAGAGAGAGAGAGCGAGAAGGATGCTGGAGACGGAGCAGACGAAGGAGAGGAGCAAGGGCAAGACCCGACGGATGTCCCTACCTTCGAAGGCGCACCAAGCGCTTCTGGCCTCCATGCATCACCCTCTCACATAACCACCACACTCCCAGCCGCCGCAACATCCACTTCCACAACCAACCCGCCTATGGCAGAGGGCACAGGCTTTACTGGCATGCCTCCCTACCCCGCCTATGGTATGGGCCCACCTACCACTGCGCTCCAAGAGGCAACTACTGCCAGTGAGCCGGTGGCTTCCAGCTCTGCGCCGCGATGGTATGCGGCTGACTATCCCCATCCACTCCACGCCACTGGAACCTACATGGATGTTCCTGGGTATGCTCCTGGGTATGCACCTGGGTATGCACCCTTGAGTGGGTTGAGGAGAGGACCAGAGTCTCTGGGAGGCAGGAGTAGAGGATCGGGAAGATCCTCCAACAGGTCCCTGACGCGGTCGGAGATCAACGAGGTGCTCCGAGGAGCCACTTCAAAAATCGTGGGCGACCTCACTCAAGAGATCCGTGAGAAGCTGGAGCCCCTGATGATCCCGTCCCATGCGTCACCTACGACGGTGGTAATGTCACCCCACCGAGTACAGGCTAACCACCTGGCGGCAGGGTTGACAAATACCCTGGGGAGCCTGAGGATCCGACCGATGCCAACTCCTGCAACAATACCGAGAAGTCCATTCGTCCCGAGAACGGCCCAGCCGCCCTATAGCCACGTGACGAACTCGAATGAGGGCCGAGCTGGACCAGCTGGGGCTGACAGCCTTAAGGGCTATGGTGGACGTAGAGCCTTATGGCTCTAGTGATCTTGGCGGAGACCCCTCCGATGACGAGCCGCCGTCGATGGATTCTTCTTCGCCCTCAGATGACGATGACCCCGAGGACCCCAAGGGTAAGAAGAAGAAGAAGAAGAAGAAGAAGACCCGACGCCCTGAAGGACGCCGAGCTCAGGAGGCGAAGGCTATTGCCACCTCCAAGATAGTGGTGAACCTGCCTGAGTTCACAGGCAAGGACCTCAGCGAGTTCGCTGAGAACTTTGGCCGGTTCCTACGACTGACCGGCCAAACCCACGCGAGTGGGCGAGTGAAGTGCGATCTGCTCCTGCAGTGCTGCAAGACCAAGTACCTGGAGAAGCAGGTCAGGCAGATCGTAACTAACTCCGCCACCTTTGCCGATGTGTTGGTTGCCCTGGAGAGGCAGTACCAAACCTACGAAACCGACCTCTCCATCAGGGCCGAGATCCAGAACCTGCCCGTGCTGCCCAACAACCCCAAACCTGGCAGGGTCTCCGAGCTGTTGGCTGACCTGGATCACTGGGCTGGACGACTGACGCCCGGTTCCTACAGCAGCGACGACCTGCTGTTCTGGTTGTGCGCCAAGCTCCCCCGAGAGCTATGGGACGAGTGCCGTCTGACGGCTGAGCGCAAGGCTAGATTCCTCCGCTACGAGGATCTATGCGTGCTGCTCCTGGAGATGGCGCTGGAGAAGGAGAGCGACCAGCACCTGAACAACTACCGTCCTGGTGGTGGAGGTTCTGGAGGCAAAGGGTACCAAGGGTCCCGACCTGGGCAGGGGACTACCCCCAAACACGCCCACGCCCGTACCATGGAGAACGTGAAGGAGCTATTCTGGTGTGATGCCAGAGACGAGCAGGGCCACCTGCAGCACGCCTCTGACTGCGAGCAGCGAGACTGCTTCGTCGTCCAGGGGAAGCAGCAGGAGAAGAACACCGGCGCCAAAGCGAAGCTGCCGGATCATTACCGCTGCACCATCACGTGTGCATTCTGCGGTAAGCGGAAGCACTACGAGGATGAGTGCTACCATAAGCAACGCCTATCGGCGAAGCTTAAGGGGGAAGATCCTGGCAAAGGCTCAGGCAAAGGTGGAGGCAAGGCCAAAGGCAACGACTCCGGCAAGGGCAAGTCGAAAGGACGTGGTCAAGGTGGTCAAGACAAGGGTCAAGGTGGACGAGGAGGAGGCGCTAACCGCCAGCCCGACAACAAGAACAAGGACAAGAACGGAGGCAACCCCAACCTTAATCCAGGGGGGAACTCCGAGCCCTCTGGAGGGCAGTCTGGTCCAACCACACGCTCACAGACGCAGGCCCAGCAAGAACAAGGAGCCAAGCGTGAGCATGAAGGTGGTGATGACGGCAACGCTGAGAAGAGGAGCCGTTTCATGAGGATGGCCCGCAAATTGCGGAACAAGGGGTTCGAGGTGACCTGTCCCGCGGAGTTCTGACGGGGACGCTCTGGTGGCACCCAAGACCTGGTGTTTTGGGTACGTATCCGACTAGGGGGACGTGAATACCTGGGGGTACTGGATACCGGCGCCACAATATCTATAGTGGCCAAGAAAATTTTACCTTGTGGGAGCCTGAAGAACACCATGACCACCGCTGCTATACGTATGGGGGATGGACATGTGGTGCACAGCTGCAGGGACTGTGAAGTGGGGGTACCTATGGGCTCTCGGACTATCGCCCATCGGTTCTATGTGATGGACACTAAGGCCTTCGACTTTGTATTGGGGACTGACTACTTCGTACAGCACTCCCAGATACAATCCCTGACGCTGCAAGCGCCCTACCTCCTCTACGTTGACCACGGCAGTGGCAGAGATTCTGTGCCACTGGAGCAGTCGGAACATACCTCGAGTTACCTGAGACTATCGAAGGAGGAGCCCTCGAACATGATGGCGGCCTCCAAAACTGAGGACTATCAACTATTGGGGGAAGTCCTAGACCAAGGTCTGAAGGAGTTGGGTTACTCTCGAGAAGACCTGAGTGTGGAGTTGTTCGCCAGCGACAAGCAACATGTACTGGGCCTTTACTGCAGCAAGGGGAAGAACTGCAGCTACAAATTTTACTGGCCCTCTTTCGGGATGGCCTACGGGAACCCCAGACTCAGTGAACTGGGGAAGGTGCTGACCAAGGTGGCCTTGGAACGTTCCCGTACGGTCCTGTGTTTTCCCGATTGGGGAGCCCATGGGGGCAACGAGTACTGGCGAAACCTCCTGGACAGGCTGACTATCAGCTCTGTTCGTTTGCCTGATGAGGCCATCTACGTGCCTCTGGGACGCAAGACGCCTATTGGGAAGCTCGGATGGGGGAGTATGCTCAGCGTGGTGGACGGAAGTCTTACCACCATCCCCTGGGAGGACCTGGACCCGACTCTGGTCCAGGCTATACAACGAGAAAGCGATGGACTCGCCTTGGGTGACTTGAAGGATCGCCTACGACCTCAAGATGCTGTTGAGACTACACCCGGAGGAGGTGAGTACGTCGTGACTGACGCCCCAAACTCTCCCTGTCATGTACCTGTTCCTGATGGAGTCTCTGAGTGTGGACTATCTGAGCTACCTAGCTCTATCCACTCAGATGACGAAACTGAGCACGACGCCTTCTTCGTGCAGACGTGTGTGGAGGAAGTGGAGAACGCCGAGTACGTCGCCCCACTAAAACCCCTACTCTCCATGAGGGTGGAAGACCCCGTGGATGAAGAGCTGGAGCCTCGATCCAGGCTCAGGGAGTATGTGGATTCGAAGGGGAAGTTGGTGGCGAAAAAACTATGCTACGCGAAGCCTACCCGCAGCTCATGGCCACTGAAGCAAGGACGTATGGGAGACCTATCCCAACTGAAGGAGGACCTCGAACAGAAGATCACCACCTGGCAAAGGGAGGTAGATCTCAAGCTCATGAAGAGCGTGTGGGGCGCCCATTTGAGGACCCCAGAGGAGGACGACCTCTCGGAGGAATGTGTATGTGAACCCCCTCGAGCGTGCCTATGTTGCCATCGTCCATCGGAGATGGTTGAACAAGACCTTCTATATGCCTACCAAGGGCTGAAGGATACTACCGCGGGCGAAGAGTCGGTGGAGGACCACCTCCCGACGTCTATTCAAGGGGCTAGCAACTTACACTCCGACGAGGACATGGAGGACAAGATCAAGGTCTTGGACCCGCGGGTACAGAAGCTTATAAGGACCTATCTGGAGGTGTTCGGAGAACTACCCCCTCAAGCCTCATGTGACAAGCTGGTACAGATGGACCTCAAGCTGAAACCCGAGTTCGTGGGTCACAAGATCCGGAGGAGACCCTATCCAGCTCCTAAAGAGCAGGCCGACGAGATTGAGCGACAGATACAAGAGTGTATCGACGCTGGTCTAGTCCTGGAGTACAAGGACGGGGACTACCCCCTACACTGCAGCCCCTGTTTCCTGGTGGCTAAACCTGGGTCTACAGCCAAACGGCTGGTAGTGGACTATGGAGAGCTGAACAAGAAGACGTTGAACCACTCAGGGTCCATTCCCAATATGGAGTCTACCCTGGAGAAGATAGCCTCCTGCCGCTACAAGACCAAGATGGACAAGCGAAGCGGATTCTGGCAAGTGGACCTGACGCCCAACGCACAGGAACTACTGGCCTTCATCACCCCTCAGGGGAGGGTGTTCAAGTGGAAGGTCATGCCGTTTGGTGTGGCTAACGCACCCGCTCTATTCCAAGAGCTGATGAACAAGATCTTGTCCATCCTACGAAGGAGACCTAAGGTGCAGGAGCTCATATCCCGTGGTGCCCAGATGGAGGCTCATATTGACGATGTATGCCTCGGTACCAATACCCAGGAGGATCACCTAATCCTCTTGGGTGAGTTCTTTGCGGTCTGCCAGGAGAACCACACTCGACTCAAGCTGGAGAAGTGTGAGTTCATGCAGGAGACCATGCAGTACTTGGGGTTTGACGTAGGCTATGGGTGGTGGACCCCAGCGGCCTCTAAGGCCAAACCCCTGATGGATGCCAAGGTACGACACAAAGACCCGAAGAAAGGACTTCATGATGTACGCAGTTTCATTGCGGCGTGCAACTTCTATCGCCGCCACATCAAGAACTTCACCTATACCAGCGCCGTTCTGACGGACTTGATCAAGAAGAGTACTACTTGGCGCTGGGGCCCACAAGAGCAACAAGCGTTTGACGAGCTCAAAGACAAGGTAGCCAACACTAAGTGCTTGGGCGTGCCCAGGGCACAAGGGGAGATTATCCTGGTGACCGACGCCAGCAATGTGGGCGGTGGTGGAACGTTGTTCCAATGGCAAGCACTAGAGAAGGAGGAGTTCGACTCGGCCATTTCCCAATGGGGGACTGAAGGTCTCAACCGAGATGGAACCCTCAAGCACAGCTACCCTGACGACAAGTGGGTCCTAGTACCTCTGGGCCACTGGAACTGGAAGTGGAACCAGGCCAGGGGGAACTACTCCACCTATGAGCAGGAATTGCTCGCGGGTATGCTGGTGCTATCCTCACAAGCACGACTGTTGGGAAGTAACCCTGTGGTCTGGCTATGCGACCAAGAACCGGTCCGCAGTTTCCAGAAGGGTCCCCCACCTGAGAAGGCCAAGCTACGTCGCTGGTGGACCTACCTCAGTCAACTACGGCTGACGGTACACCATATCCAGGGAGTGAAGAACCAGTGCGCCGACTACATCAGCCGCAACAACTTCGACGCCCTGATTGGTGCCCGGTCTGAAGCGCTGGCTAAGGAGGCGTTCAGCCGTATGGACGTACACCTGGACCTGAACATGACCATGATACGCCCCCTGGATGGACTCCAACAATCGGAGTACCTGAAGGAGTTTGGGGATATCTACAAGCGTCTGGAGAAACGCCTTGAACCCCTCCTGGTCAACCAGGACCAGTGGAAGAGGGACAGGAGCTACCTCTGGCACGAGGACCGCATCGTGGTGCCTAGTGACCGAGTCCCAGCGCTGCTGAAGTGCACCCATGAGTCCAGTAATTATGTGGGTGCTGACCGTACCCTGAGGCTGTTCAAGCAGTGGTTCCACACTACGTGGACTGAATGACCAACTGCGGAATACCCTCCAGCCTATCGTGGACAAGTGCCCGTGCAGGTCCTGTAAACCAGGGGATATCAGGGACAGAGGTCTCTACTCGACCCTGCCCATCCCTCACTGTGCTAACAGTGTTCTATACGTGGACTATACGGAGATGCCGAAGTTCAGGGGCTATGACTTCGCCCTCGTGGTAACCCGTGGGTTAACCAGGTTTACCAGGGTGTTCCCATGTACCAAGCACATTACCGGAGAGGAGACTATCAAGATACTCCTGGAGGAGTGGTTTTGTGTCTATGGGGCGCCCAAGGAGATCAACTCCGATGAGGACGTACGAGTACGCTCAGATACTGGCTGGTACAAGAGGGTCCTGAGATCCCTCAATGTCCAGGTGTCTACGGGGATTCCCTACTCTCACACGAGCAAACCCCCTATGTGAGCGACAGATTCGTGTCCTGAAGGAGAACGTCAGGATATGGTGCAAAACTGAACGCACCAGAGACTGGGTGAGACTACTCCCCGTCATATCCTTGATGATGAACTCCCAAGAGAGTTCAGCTACTGGCTACTCGCCACATGAGCTATTCATGGGGCGCCCGGCATGGTTCCTACATGCCCCCTATCCAGAGGACACCCATTCTTCTGTGGGTGAATGGGTCCAAGAGCAACAAGCGAAGGTGGACAAGGCCAAGGCTATGCTCCAGAGAGTGAGGGAGCGTCAGTGGAACAAGAAGAACAAGCACCGTGTACCGGCCACCTACCAAGAGGGGGACTGGGTGCTGGTGCACCACAGTCGAGTACCCGCCTGGCCACGCTCTACCAGCGATGACCCATACTTCGGACCGTACAAGATCCTCTCTGTGGATGGACACCGTATCACCGTGCGGTGTTCTCCCCGTCTAGGGGGGACCCTGGTGTGCGCTGCTCAACACCTGAAGCGCTGCCATGATCCTGAAGACCTCTGTGGGGAGGAGTGGGAACTGAACGACGAGGAAATCGCCGCTCTGGACCTACAAGGGGCTGCCAGCCCTATGGAAGTTGAAGGTGAACTCCCCGACATGAACGCCGAGGAGATCACTAAGGAGGGCTTCTACCTGGTGAAGTCTCTCCTACGCCACCGCTATCGCCAGGGTCGGCGCTTCCTCACCCTCTGGGAAGGGTTTGGAGTCGGAGAGGCCACCTGGGAGCTCTTCTCTGCATTTGTTCTACCTGAGGGACGCCTAAACTCAGTTCTGGTTGACTACTTGTCCCAGAACAACCTTGGTGAGTTGCTGAGGCTCGCTGAGACGCTTGCCTCCAAGACTAAAGCTAGGGACTGAACCTTACCCTTACCTGCCAAAGCGTATGTGTGAGTGTGCTATTCCTAAGGTCCTGAGAGCAAGCCGCAGAAGTGGTGTCCTAATTATACCCAAGTCTGCGCCCTTGCTAAACCTGGAGGGTTGGCTTATTGATGCCACGGGGTACGCCCCGGGTCTCCCCTCCCCTATGCGCCCAACTTCTGTGCTGGCGCAAAACCTTGGGGGAATACCCAGCGTGCTAATCCAGGTATTGTTTTCCCTACCTATCTGTCCACTACAGGGAGGGGTGGCCAAAAGCTATGAAGGCATGAAAACGCCGTTTTGCTATGTGGCCAAAACACTGACCTAACCACTGCCACAGCCCACCAACCCTGCTAAAATTGCAGGAAACGGGTGGGACGTTGACACACGCACTACAGGTCCTACACACCCTACAGTGGCACCATCCTGGTGGGCGAGCACTGGGGCAACTGGCTCAAGCCCCCACGCAGGACTACCACTCCTACACGCACACTCTACTGGGCGTTGCGAAGTCAAAGGTGTCGTGGGTCCTAGCGACCCTCCTGTGAAATGACAAGAGAACAAAGCGCTGCTAAGCAACTGTGGCCTAACAGGGGACGCCACAACGCGTTTCCCCTGCTAGGGCTTGGAGGGAAGGAGTGCTCTCGCGTGCAAGGCGCAGATGTCGATGAAGTCGGACTCCCTGCTCTGCCACAGGCAGAGGCGGAGTTACTTGTTTGTGTGATCTGCGCCCTTGTTTAGCAGGGCATAAAAAAAGGCTGCTGCACCAATCACCCTACCTGCCCACCTGTAAAACAAAGGCAAATGAAAGGGCGTTTGCAGCGGAGGAACCAAGCCACACTCCAGGTATTATACCCTTCTCAGTGTGACCTATAATACACTGTCCGCAAACACGCTGCAGGAGCAGCTACCCTTGTCAAGCAAGCAAGCGTTAAGGGACTCCTCGTGTTCTCGTAAAGAACGTACCAAGGAGCCCCTGGGTAGCCTAAACAAGGTTTACCGTGCGCACTTCGCGTGGCCTACCCTTTAATGCGTGTGTGCATGCGCGAGTATGCACGAGTCCTTTGGGCACACCTGCCCATCTCAGCCACAATCCGAACTCCACCAGGGGTTGGCCCCGCCTGGGCTTACTCACCTTACCTACCGCTGGGAGAGAGAGCAAGTGAGGGGCGCACGCGAAGAACGTTGCTATGCACTTGTGTGTATGTCTAATCACCCTGATCTGACCGCTAATCATCTGCAATCTTTCTAATCAATCCCTCTATCGCGTCCTATCGTTGTTAGCGCTGCTACAAGGCCTGTTCACGGAGACACGAGACGAGCAATGTGTATGCGGCATGCGAGACGAGCATACCTGTAGTTTATACCTGATTCGTTGAAGTCTTTTCGATTGATTTTCGAATTCTTGAATTTTTGATTCTTCTAATAGTGTGGGTGGAATCTGTATGTTTATTTGTTAATGTGTGTCTCGTCATTTTCAAGACTACGTGAGACATACGTTTATAATTCCATTATTTCTCCATTTTCCGGCGCTTCGCTAGGAGCCGCTCCTGCGCGCCGCCATTTTATGCGTATGAATTTCTGGATTTAAAAAATCCAGAGATGACTATAATTTCTATAAAAATGTGCTTCTGATGCACAATTGGATTCTGCTCAGGTGTGTTGTTTCAGAAAAATTCTAGGCCGTCATTTGACGGATTTTGGTGTCGTCGCTTCGTTTTTGCGTGGATTCGTCCATAATTCTCCCATTCCTGCCTCTGCAGATACCCACGCGCAGCCTCGCTGAGTAGGCCGTGTTCGGGCCGAAACGCAGGTACCTGGAGAGACTGAGCAGAACCAAGACCCCACCAAGGGGCAATTTTAATTTTCTTTCGACTCCCTTCGCCCTAAGACAGGTCACAGGTCGCCAGCAGATTTACGAGAACCCATGCGAGTGTGTATAATGTGTCTTGCGTTGGGTTTGTGTCGACGCTGCGTCTTGGAGGGAGGGATGCATATGCACATGTTTGGCAAGCTCCCAATCTAACCCAACCAAGCCACAGGAGCCCCGGCAGCGCCATGAGCGCTGAGTCTTCTGTAGGATATGATACAATCAGAGCAGCAAAAGAGCGCCAGCCATGGTGAGCGCCCATTTTTCAGTGTGAGGGAAACTGTAGGTATTTTAAAGTAGATGTGGAAACCAAGGAAAGGCCAAGAAAAATTCCCTTTTTCCTAAAATGCGACAGTGGTGGCCACCACAGCACAAGGGGGGAGTAAGAAAAAGTGCTTTTCCATTGCTTTGAGGCATACTCTAGTTGTATTAGAGATGCACTGAGCATCCATGCATTTTTATCTTAGTATTGGTCCCACCAAAAGTGGTGATAACACATTTTGACCTATGGAACCAAACACCCAATCAGGATATGGAGTGGACCCCTTAATCCCCTTTCAATTTGAAGTAAAACATCTTTTCCTGAGTTGACTGAGCACTGACATACCTAAAGTAGAGCCTATGAATTTATCTATGTTTTTCCATGAATTCTTAGCTATCCTAGTGGTATGCACCCTAGGGGGCATGGCACCTCTTTTTGAGAGGTCCTGGGTTCGATTCCTGGTCAGCCTAGCTAAGTAGGAAGATCCCATGTGACATGGCAGTGACCTCATCGCCACATACCATGCCACCTCAGCACATATGGGACCCAAAACAAGGAGTGCACATCTCCTGAGATGGCACTATGGAGAGAGAGTGATCCTGGGGCAGTTTTCTAACTCTTTTCCCAAAACATTTCAGCTATCTTTGTGAATATGCATTCATATGTGACCTGAGTTGCAGTTTCTGTGAATATCCAATCATCTTTCACTGTCTACACTGCAGCCCTTCATGCTTTGATCCTGAATCCTCTTCTCTTTGCATACTATTGGCTTGGGCTATCCTGGAGTGACTTGGAGTGACTGTATTTCATCAAAACAAAGCTTTTCATCTCCAAAAACAAGCAGCAGGAAACCCTACACCAACAGCAAGCAGCAGGAGAGGCAAAACACAGTGCTGAAAACACTATAAACTTTTCACCCATACCCTATTGTGCTAACTCTCTTCCCAATGTGGATTTCATCCACGTCCTACCTCGCTTTGGCGGCTATGATAGTTGCCTAGTGGTCACCTGTGGCCTGTCTCACTTCACCCGTGTGTTCCCTTGCAATAAGAAAATCACAGGTGAGCAGACTGTGAAAATGTTGGTCGAACAATGGTTGGAACCCTATGGGGCACCTAAGCAGGTGCACTCTGATTAGGATGTACGCATCCGCAGTGACACTGGGTGGTACAAACAAGTGCTAAATGCCCTCAACGTGGAGGTAACCACAGGTGTGCCCTATACCCACACGTATAACCCTCTTTGTGAGAGACAGAACCGTGTGGTGGAGCAAAACCTGAGAATCCTGATGAAACAGGAGCGTACCAAAGACTGGGTACGCCTAGTGCCCTGGGCAGTGCTGACCATGAACTCACAGCGGAGCTCTTCTACGGGTTTCACCCCCCACGAACTGTTCCATGGAGGACGACCTGCTTGGTTCTTCAAAACCCCCTTTCCTGAGGACTTCAAGAGCCCTGTTGGAGATTGGCTGGAACACAAACAGTCTATGGCTAACCAGGCAGGGACTAACCTGAGACACATACATGACCGTGAACTGAGCCGGCGGAACCGCCTACGGCGACCTGCCAGCTTCAAGGTTGGTGACCTTGTTTTGGTACACCATTCACGCCTACCCTCCTGGCCACGTAACTGCCTACAGGGGCCTTATTTTGGACCCTATCGTATCATCAGGATAGATGGATCCAGGATCCATGTCAGGTGCAGCCCACGTCTAGGTGGTGAACTGCTGTGTGCAATCAATCAAGTATTGATTTCAATCAAGTATCAGCACTATCACTCCCCTGACGATTTGTCCTGGGATTAGTGGCGCCTCAGCGACAGTGAGGTGGAGCGTATTGACCTAGAGAACGCTGCCAGTCCAGAGGAGGCAGACGAACTCGAAGAGATGACTGCCGATGAGATGGCAGTCGATGGTTACTATGTGGTTGCAGGTATTGCTCGCCACGAGTATAAACAGGGCTGGAAATTCCTAACCGTGTGGGATGGCTATGGGTTATCTGAGGCAACCTGGGAACCTATGTCAGCCTTCATACAACCAGATGGGAGTATCAACCCCATCCTCCGCTCCCACCTCGTTGAGAACAACGAGGGGCAGCTACTAACCCGTGCTGAGACTCTGTCCCAGCGTAAAAAGAAAAACTAATTTCACTGTGTCAGTCTACTGACTGTGTTCTAACCTTACAGGGGCAGTGAGCACTCCTGTGCAGAAGTGCCTGTGTATGTGTGTGAGAGCAGTTGTCACAGTTGCCCCGCATTGCATCGCAGGACAGGACCGTTAGCCCCCCGTAACAACCACCCCCTGGCCGAAGGCCATTGGTTTTTCACAGACCACTGCTTACGGAGCACTGCACTGACCCTGTGTGTGCCCTGCAGTCCCATGCCTATGGTTTCCAGCGTGGACAAGGTGGCCGCTTATCAGGTTTGCAGCCACCCAGCGAGTGTATGCCTTGTTGACCATGTGTTGCACGGGAAATGCCCTAATGTAATGACCTTGGGGAGCCAACGAAGAACGGTGGCTTACTACTCCAGGGGGGAAATGACAAGCAGGGTGTTATGCAGCAAGGTGTGTCTTCCCTCCTTGGGGACAAGCGAGCCCACAGTTAGGACCCCTTACTGGTCCAAACCCATGGGGTTCTACCCTTCCTTACAGGGTTTACCATACCCCTAAGTGTGCTACGTATGTCTGTGTGTGTCTCACTTCTCTCCCCGGCGTGGCTGCCGGATACCGGGCTTCGCTGACGTCGGACCGAAGGTCCTGATCAGGTACTATTACCACTCCTATGGCGCCCAATTTCTGTGCTGGCGCCTATCCTTGGGGGAAGACGGCAAAAGCCCAACCTACTAGAGGGGAGGGGTGGACAAGTGTGCTAAGGGCATACAAAACGCCCATTTTTGCTAAAGGCCAAAAGCTAACGCACTCCTCTGCCCACGTGGAAAAGCACGCGGGACAGGAGACACCACTACACTACACTCACTAACGCCAGCACCGGCCTTCGAAGGCAGGGTGAACACTCCTCACTTGCGCTCAACTCCTGCCAGGCCTGCTGACCCTAGCACCTACATACGCTACTTGGAGTTGCTGTCAAAGATGTCACGGGTCCTATTGACCCCCCTGTGAGAGAGCAAGAGAACACAGCGCTACTCAACAACTGTGGCCTAACAGGGACGCCACTACGCGTTTCCCTGTCAGGGGTTGGAGGCAAGGAGTGCTCATTATGCGTGCACAGCGTGTATGTCAATGAGGCCGGACTGCACTCGCCACTCACGGCTGCGTTGCAGTTGATTGTTTGTGTGATCTACGCAGCATGTTTTAGCGCTGCACCAAGAAACTGCACAATCACCCTTACCTTCCCACCTGTAAAGCAAAGGCAGATGGCCTGGGTTTGCGGCTGAGGAACCAAGACTACCTCCACGTATTATACGCTTCTCAGGTAGCCCTATAATACACTGTCCTCAAACCCAGGTGCAAGCAAGCAAGCTTTAGGAACTCCACCAGTTCTATTATAGAACGTAGGGTGGAGCCCCTGGGTAACCTAAACAAGAGTTTTACCGTGCGCAACACGCGTGGCCTACCCTTGAATGCGCCATATGCATGCACAGGTATGCACAGGTTCTACCATTCCACTTGTTTTCTCCTAATCTTACCCAACATAACCAATCACAGCGTGACTCAACCAGGAGGTGAGCTCCTCCTGGGCTTACCTACCTTACTCACCACGCATCATGTGAATGCCGAAGATGACTCGAGCGCAAAACAACCCTAAGCGCTTAAACAATCCTACGGCGAATCATAAACAACCCTAATCGATTAATGCACTGTGTGTCATGCATGCTTTCCTTGTCTTGCTTCCTGCAGAAAGAGGAGAGAGAGTGGCGCACTGCACAGCGCAAAACAAGCCTAAGCATTTTAAGCAACCCTATTTTAGCGCTACGGCAACACGAACACGAGCAAGCACTTTCTTCTCTTACCTGTGAAGAGAGGATAAGGGTGGACTGAGGCACATGGAAAGCAACAAGGCGTGTGAATGCCTGAATTAGGCACATGCATCGCAAGCACACCGCATATTCTAACCCTACGTGCGCGCTGCGCGCTCCATTCGCTTCGCATACCTTTCATTTCTGTTTTGACCTGTGCTGAGCAAAGGAGGTGAGCGCCCGAACCCCCAACAAACACAGCGGTGACTACCCTAACGTTTTATCGAAGCAACCAACATGAACGCAATGCATGCGTGAGAAATAATACTCGCATATCTGAGAGGTGGGTTGTCCACCTGCTCTGTGGTGTGGGTTCGTTTTCAATACTTTTCCCTAAAGGTTATAAAAATTTTGATGCAACTGTGCAAAAATTTCTTTTAGAACTTTAAAAACTACGGCTCATACCTTCTTTTTCTGGAGGCGTTTACGCTTGCGCAACCCTTTTTCTGGAGTCCGCTTCTGTTGTGCTTGTCTGCGACTTTAGGTTTTAGTCTAAAAATGACAATTACTCTCGTAGTTTCGTCAATTTTTAGCGATTTGACTTTTTAAATCGCTACACCTTTCGCTAAACCACAGGATTCACTCCCTGTGGGTTCCATTTTCTATGTTTTTCAGCTCCTGGAGATTTGTGTCCTCCATTGGGAGTATTGCTCCGCCCTGGCCCTTGGTCAGGACGTTTACTGAATTGCTGTTTATACAGCGATAGCCGTCCGCATTAGAGCGTTCGACTGTACCCTAGTGGGCAAGCATGTGTGGTCTAGGGAGGGAGTCCTGGGTTCAAACCCCACTAACCCCAAATTTTTCCCAAAAGGTTTCGTCGCATGCTGGCGACTTTTGAGGAATGCCCCATCGAAGCGACATCGTACACGGTACATTACACTGTTTTTCAAGGGTACCTACAGTGTGATAGGCTTCTATGAACTGATGGGAATGTTTTTGGTAGGTCTAATGCATTTTCTGAGGTAATTTTGTGAATATTTGAGCCTTTTTCCTTGGTCCTACTAGCTTGATCAACTAGTACTCCAGGGGGGAGTAAGAAAAAGTCACTACCAGGTCTTTCTTGGAGGACTTGATCCAGGCCAAGCCCCCCTTAAAACCCTTTTGTTGATGCCAAGACTAACTTAGGTATTTTTATCACTGTTTTGAAGCTTAAAGTACACTTTCTCAAAGTAACTAGGGTTATAACCCTAGCCCCCCATGAGGTTCACCCCTACCACTCAACTGAGCGGAGGTATCTTCCTTCATGGAGGATATACCGAAATAAAATAGGCATTTCAAGCCTAAGGCCTTGGAGGTTAAGCCTAGTGGTCTCCCACCCCAAGACCCCTATACTCAATGGTTTCTACCACTTATTGTGGTTCTACTCTTTAACTGTTTCTGAATTCAGTTGCTTGGCCAAGTCATAACCTGTGTCTGGCCTAGGTCCTTTGCCCCATAATCCTAACCAACTCCATTTCATCCAAAAGAGTGCACATGAAGTGCCTGAGGCTAATTGGGAGGCAAGAGTCATGCCAGGTTTCATATAAAAATCATTTGTTTTATCCTTTTGTGATTGAATCTTTGTATTTATACCTGCTTTGTCTATCTGCAGCCCTTCTGTGTTACACTGGATTTCAAAACTATTCATTGATTCGATCCACATCCTGTTCTTGCTCTACTTGCTGCTTTGGTCTGGGTTTTCAACTTCAAAACCTGCAGGATTTTACCAAAATATCTAGGGCACTAATCAAGGACATCTTTCTCTACGCTTAACCTAGAAGGCCCTAGGCGAGAAGTACCTACATTAATTTGGTACTATTTCCATGAAGGGAGATACCTGCGCTCAGTTGAGTGGTAGGGGTGAACTTCATGGGGGGCTAGGGTTATAACCCTAGTTAGTTTGAAAAAGTGTAGTTAAAGCTTCAAAAGAGTGATAAAAATGATTAAGTGTTAGTCTCAACATCAACTCAAGGTTTAGGGGGGGCTTGGCCTGGATCAAGTACCCCAATGAAGACATTGTAGGGACTTTTTCTTACCGGTCGCGCACGCGCGCCAGCGGCGCTTGGCGATTCGGGGTAAATGACCGGATTGCGCCGGTTCTACAATGAATGGGCAGAGGATCTGAGTCCGGCACATCACAAATATATAGGTCAGTCCCTGGGAGCGGGCTGGGAGTTGACGGTGGCGCCGATGTCGAAAATTGCAAAAACGTAGCCAATTGTGGGTAGATCCCTGAAGATCTAAGCAGATGAGGGTTAGCTGTACTTACACTAGTGTGTGACGGCCAGTGGCGCTAGTGCAGCCAGCCCATAGCTATTCAACTCGGCCTCAGACGTGTCACCCACATTGCAAACAGGCACAGTCTTCACACAAGAATGAGTGGGCTAGGATAGGACTTCCGGGATCGCCACCAGCCCAAATGCAGTCCCTCACGAGGACAGCAATCCTAAATGTAGCTGGGCAATATTCCTTCAACAACACCTTCAACCCCAAAAGTAGCTCCTTGCTTTTAGCCTGCATGTCCATCAGTGGTCCATTCTGCGCCTCCACAGCAAATGCATCAAGTGGTGCCTAAACTCTTGGGTATCGTTGGTAGAGCTACGGATACCCCGGGTGCTCTTCACGTCCCTGGTTTAAATTTCCACTCCAGGTGACATGCTGCTCAAGCTCATGGAGGTCTGTCTCTGCCACCAGAAGGATATTCTGATTTGCAAAATAGGTAAGTTGGAAACCTTGCTGTTTTCCCGAATGGTTATTTGAAGGACAGAACCTCACTTTTTTTTCAAATCGTCAAAGTAGTCAAGCATAGATGGCACCAAAACACCAGGGTCAATCAAGATTTAGTTCTTTTTCAATCAAAGCATGTAAGAAAAAGGGGCTACAAAGGATAATGTAGCCTTAAGTACAAACCTCCAATGGTTTATAAACAAAGCAAATGATTTTAGTGTGAAATAGGGCAAATAGGTGGTGATAAGCACTCGATGTGCAGTTTTTTGGTTGCAATGGAGTTTGTTATGAATCTGGGGCAGATAGGTTGGGCCACACACAGGATATGGCTTTGGTCGCTTCGTTAAGCAACTAAATTCCGAGACATTTGCACCATGGGACCACAATAAGTAGATGCACCCTTTCAGTATATGGGTCCTGTGTGTATCCTCTAAACAGAAAGACATGAAGTGCCTACTTTCTTTCGGTATTACCTCCATGAAGGAAGATACCTCCGCACCATTGAGTGGTAGGTGTGAACTTCAAGGGGGGCTAGGGTTATTACCCAAGTGTTTGAAAAATGTACTTTATGCTTCAAGAAAATAGAGAACATGATTGAATGCTATTCTTGAATACTACCCAAAGAATAGGGGGGGCATGGCCTGGATCAAGTCCCCCATAAAAGACGTGGCAGTGACTTTTTCTTACTCAAACTCCTATTTCCGGTGTGCCGAATTTAGATCTGTGGCCATTTCTTATCTCTAAAGCGCTAAGGCGTCCGGAAAAAATTCTGTTTATATGCCCCTCTTACGTTACCGAAAACGGGTTTATTCACCTTCTGAGTCTGGTACATGTCGAACGCATTTAGAAAGAAAACCTTTTTAACTGCTTTTTTGTTTGAAGTCGGGATTAATTTTCTGGTTGGTGATCGATGAAACAAATCGCACCAGAAAAGAGACCGGGTATGTAGGCAGTTACTTTTTATCATAAACAATGATTTTACAGAGTTTCAGCTTCCTTCTCTCCAAAAGTCTCGAGACTTCTGTCAAACAAAAGCCAAAAGTCACCGAAGCGGCCACGCCATCGAGATCGCCAGGAACTCGGAAGGCTGTTAAGAGAAAAACAAGGATTCCAATAAGGAGTTTCGCAACGATGGCTTCAGATGTGGTTTTTTGGTTAAGCCATTTGAGCTGTAGGGCAATTCGGGTACACAACCCCCTATTTTGGGAGCACTGAATTCATTTGTGCGGCACTTTGTCATCATGAAACCGCTGGGGCGTCAGAAAATGTGTTGTTTTTTTTAGATCCGGATGGACAAAATTTCGGTTTATCTGCGCCCCCCCAATGGTACCGAAAATTGGTTTGTCTACCTTCTGAGTCCTGTAGGGCCATTTGGCTACGCAACCCCCTTATTCTGGGGGCGCTGAATTCATTTATGGGACTGATTTTCATCAACCAAGTGCTGTGTCATGCGTGAATGTGTTTTACTGGGTCTAGACCGCGAGAATTTATGTCTATTCACGTTCACTCCCTCCCATGGTACTGAAATTGGGTTTTGTCACTTTCACGGTCCGGTAGGGCAGTTAGGGGTTGCAACACCCGTATTGTGGAGTGCTGAATTCATTTCTGGGACTATTGTACATCCATCTGGCGATGGGGCGTACAAAAATACTTTTTTTTGAGTCCACGCCGCCAGCAAAAGTAGCTTCACTGATCCTGACAATTGTGACACTATAGGCAGAGCCATGGCGCCCCCCCCCAACCTCATTTTCTCAAGTTTTCTACTCTGTCTGTGGCGCCTATAGCGCCCCTCGGAATCCGTTTATCGCTCGGTATGTCCGCACCTTAGCTGCTCCTATGTGCCTCCTTTGGTATGTCATACGTATTTTGTGAATGCAATGCAAGTTTCGCGGCCCCTAGGGTCGTGCTGCACTTCCATTATTCGGTCCTACATTTACCAGCAGGTCCCCAATGCACCTCAGTTTTGGCCGCCGCTCCGACAAGATACCGCTCAGTGCCCTTGGGTCCCAAGGATTATCCGAGGACATGACTTTGTACATTAGCTTCTAGCTTTGTATGATAATATCCGTGGCTCCGCACTGATAAATTTGTGAAGTCTTAAAACACACCTAGTAGGCCAAAACTGACCTACAAAATTCTAACACCAAACTCAAAATTGACATTCCCCATCACCGGATTTTGATGATCGCTACCACAGAAAGAAAAACAGGACCCCCCCCCAAAAAAAATGTTTCCTGTAGAAAAGCAGATTTGAGCTCTTATCTGTTGCTCTTGTCCTCCATGGCTTTGTGTCCCTCCTCTGATGAATACCTTGTCTGTTCGTTTTGTGGAGTTCTTTGCTAATCTTCAGCTGCTCCAAATACTTGGTGAAGCTCACTTTCCCTTGAGCTTCACGTTGGCACCCGGAGTGGTCATCTTCTTGATCCCACCGTACCTGGCACCTTGCGAGCGCTTTGCAGCGCGCCGTGCACCTTGAACACGTTGTACGCCGCGTGTCTCACACGTGGACCCGTTTGGGACTACCTCTGCTTGTAGCACCTTCACACTTTGACACAGCTGTTACACTTCACTGCTGCCGGCGTAAAGCTGCACCTGCAAACTGTCCACCAACGCAGCGCGGTCCACAAAATCTTCATCAAACTCCTTCTGCGCCGCCACTGCCATCTTTCAGAATTCACAAGCACGGGCGTGTGCCCGTTTGCAGGCCTTGTCTTTTTAAACTATCTCAACATTCATGTGGTCCATTTATGGTTCAAGTATGGATACAATGTTATGTACAGGGTGGTGCTCATCATATATTGTTGTGTGTGCATGCGGCCTCATGAGGCTGATTGTGGCTTAACGCACCCTCCCCCTGCGTGGCTGGGCATGGACTAAGCTGGCTCATGTGGGGACCATCCACAGCGCTTGCACTTGTAACATACCCTACATCATATATGGGTTGCCCACAGCCTGTACAGCAAAGCTGTCACTCCCCTCACGGCGGTTGCCACTGAGATGCTGAGAAACTGCGCACGCCCTACGCGCGCACTGCGCTCAATGCACAAATGAAATTTTTTTTCAGGTACTGGGGGAGGATGTGGTAAGCAAAATTTGGCACTGCAAAGCTTGGTGCGGGAAAATTGGCGCTACTTGTCAAATGCCATTTGGCAATTTTGGCGCAAAACCTCCAAATGGTGGTACAAAGCATGGACCCAAGCTTGGTAATCCCTTGTAACAAGCATAGCACTGCGGCAGAGACATGGAGCCCAATTCAGCACGCCTGAAGACTGAGGCACAGTGGTCGGTCGCAGCTTGAAATCTGCATCTATCTTGCAACAATTCAGGAAGTGATGGGGCGCCCAGTACTGTGTGATACCATCCACAAACTTGTTCACGCAGGCTAGAACATCGAACTGGTTGCCTGAATGATAACAGCGGTTGCGCAATCTGCCCCGTCCGTGGTCATGGTTAAAAGTCCATTCCGTGAAGGATACGAGCATCAGACAGGAAACAAAATGGGGGAAACAAAATGCAAAGGACATCATTCAACAAAAATGCTGTCCTGGCAGAAGCACCAAGAGTCCGACCTATAAGAACAGCAGCAGCTGCACCAGAAAAATTTGGCAGGGCTTTCTGGCGGCAAATTTGGCCCCTCCCGCCCATACATTCTAAATGCGTTGGCAGTGCTGGTCAGGGCCAGGGATCACGGGAATATGTGTCCACTGAATCATCTGCTCGGTTGGTGTCTCACGGCTGTGACATCTGCCTAATATGTGTCTCAGCGTACCATCTGCGTTCGTGACGCCACCACCTTTCTTTCAATACCATGGCCTAGACCTGCACAACAAGCGTCGGCAATGCAGTTTCAGCCCCTGGACGCTCTCTTGTTGATCACCAATTATTCAAGCACTACTTTAAGTACCGGTGTATCGTGTCACTGTACCACTGCTCACATTCACTGCATACCACGTCCACTGCCCTGTCAGTGTGAGCAACCTCACAACTGCCTCCTCCACCTCTCAGCCGGCGTTGCATCCACGTGCAAACATAGACTCCAGCTGCAGCTGATGAATGTTCAAATACGCATACCGCATAGCCGATTGAAATCCAGTGTAGGGGAGGGAAGAATTCATGTTTTGGGGTGAGGGTCACGCGAGCGGGGGTGTCCATAAAGGCTCATTACAACCGGTGTTTAGCTCTGCTGGGGTTCTCCTTAACACTTGTTCATACCAAAGCATCACTGGTCATGACTGATGGAACACATGGGCCTTCAGCCCTGCCAAAACTCCACAAAAAAAACGTCGACTGCTGCCTGTTGCCATCATAGACCTCAGGCTTGTGCTTGAACGTGACGGGGGTGGTCTCTGACCCAGCGACGGATGTACCAAAAATGGCCGGACAAAACGTTTCTTGACAAAACTTCGGGGGGGGGGGGGGGTATTCAGAGAGGCAGTGGGAACGCCCTTTCCAGCCCCCCATCCCCTTGTTGGGGCTACGGCCTTGTTTATGCCCGAAAAAAGGCGAAAAAACGGGGGGGAATGGGGGGAAACGGCGGAAAAGCGGGGCGGAGGCCACAATTGGTCAGGTTTGCTTCTCCGAAATTAGCTCCAACCGCGTCTGCCGCCACGGTCTTCAGTCCACACAGTCCAGTGCACCAGAATGAGGTCTCTGAGTTCGCTGTCCGAAAGGTCAATGGCTGGGGTTAGGGCGGTGTCCCTACTCCCTGCTACACAGGGGGGGGAGGGGGGGGTACACAGGGAGGGATGAGGAAAAAGAGGAAACCTGGGGGGACACCAATTTAGGACCACAGCTGAGCGCTCTTTGGCATGAAAAAACGGGAAGAACGGGGGGCAACGGGAAAATGCCTTCGAAAACCGTCTAGCGTTGCCTAGCGGTGGGCGAGGCCGGAAGTATGCATTCGCGCGACCTCGTTCCCCTACGCCGGGCCCCACAGGGTAACAAAGGGGCACGGGGCACCCATTGACTCCTGACATCATTACGTTGTGCGGAAGACCCTTGGTGTCCGGGGCCATTGGATGGGCACAAGGGGGAGGGGGCTTCACGCCCCTTTGCGGACCCCCCGCCCTGAACGGCACGCGCGTGTAACAGGGTGGTACGGGCACGGCACCGCCTCTGTGGGGCCACAATGGGTCAGGTTTGCTTCTCCGCAACTGGTGCACTGAGTTCTCTGAGTGTGCTGTCCGAAAGGTCAATGCACGGGGGGGGCGTCTCCTCGCTTTTGTACGCGACTCCCCCCCAGTAGAAGTGGGCCGAAGGCCCCTGGGGGGGGGGGCAGTCGGGAGGGTCGGTTGGGGGGGGTCCAGGTGGGGCAATTTGGGGTGGTGGTGGGGGGGGGGGGGGCACAAGGCCTTGGTGGTTAGCTCTGGGGGGGGGGGGGGCAGGCTCCGCTTACCTCCCCTTGCCCTCCCTCTAACCATACTATCACCATAAACCTAACCCTAACCTTTGCAGTAACCAGGTTTGGCCATGCCAGCCATGTTGATTGGGCTGAACATCATCCACCAAATTTCATTCATGGCTGCTTTTGCCACATGATTGCTCTCCATTTTGGACCCCAATACTCACTCTAACCCTAGCCTAGGGTGAGAGCTAGGGCTAGGGTTAGGGCTAGGGTCACCGAGCTGGTGGAACCAGTCTTGGTTTTATAACCCTTTTTAGTGTCTAGGGTGGACCTACCAGGTTTAGCAGCAAGCAAGCAAGCAAGCAAGCAAGCAGCAAGCAGCACGCGCGAAATGGGGAAAAATCAGAACTCTGTTGTGGTGCTTTGGATTTGGTTGAAATTTTGGTGCATGATACCTATGGGTGTGAAGTACAATCACACAAAGTTTGAGCAAGAAACTCAACGGTGGCGGCCGGGAACGGGATTTGCAAGTGGCGGACCTCAGTTTCAAAAGCTGCAGTTTAGGGCCAAAAACAGCCATTTTTGGGACAAAAAAGCCCTAGAACACATTCAAAACGGCCAAACCATGGGAAACGGTGGGTGCATTCCACGTGCGGCTTGACTTCCCCGTGTCAACGAGCTCTTTGCGGCCCTCTACCTCCATGACATATCCCGGAAACGGCCCAAAAAGGCCCCCAGAAGCTTCAAATTTTGTGTAGATTGGCTGCCGATAGCCACAAACCAAGAATAGGCCATATCTTTGGCTACATGACTCAAAATGCGATTCCGAGGGCACCTACTCCACCCGCAACCCCCCGCTTTTTGTGGTTTCCACCCCTCATAATTGCCCAAACGAACACCTAGACCCCAATACCTAGGCCCACTAGGCTGCGGCAAGCTGCAAGCTCAAGCCCCAACAGGTGGGTGCCCAAATGGGTCAACAGGGTCCAATAGGGGAAAAAAGATGACTTTTCTCAAAAATGATCCTAGACCATGTGCGACGCTAAAACAAGTGTTTTTGGACCGTTTTGAGCTTGTGGTGGCCCATTTTGGTCCTCCGAAAATCCCAAAATGCCTTGAAAATGGGCTGTTTTGGGACCAAAAATGGGTCAAAAATGGGTCAAAAACGCGTTTTTCCAAACCTCATCCTAGACCATTTGGGGTGCACAAACGGGTGAAATGAGCCCATTTTGAGCCCATTTTGGGGCATTTTGGCCCCTCAGAAGTCCAAAAAGCCTTGAAAGTGGGCCTCGTGGTGATGGGGTTCGCTTGCAAGCTGATTCCACTTTGTCAAGAGCCATCAATGTGTGAATCATTCTTGATGTCCCTCACCAGTCATAGTTGATGTTCCCTCCCCCACCAGCTCGGTCCCAATATTCAGTCTTGATTAGGGTCACCGAGCTGGTGGAACCAGTCTTGGTTTTATAACCCGTTTTAGTGTCTAGGGTGGACCTACCAGGTTTAGCAGCAAGCAAGCAAGCAAGCAGCAAGCAGCAAGCAAGCAAGCAAGCAGCAAGCAGCACGCGCGAAATGGGGAAAAATCAGATCTCCGTCGTGGTGCTTCGGATTTGGTTGAAATTTTGGTGCATGATACCTATGGGTGTGAAGTACAATCACACAAAGTTTGAGCAAGAAACTCAACGGTGGCGGCCGGGAACGGGATTTGCAAGTGGCGGACCTCAGTTTCAAAAGCTGCAGTTTAGGGCCAAAAACAGCCATTTTTGGGACAAAAAAGCCCTAGAACACATTCAAAACGGCCAAACCATGGGAAACGGTGGGTGCATTCCACGTGCGGCTTGACTTCCCCGTGTCAACGAGCTCTTTGCGGCCCTCTAACTCCATGATATGTCCCGGAAACGGCCCAAAAAGGCCCCCAGAAGCTCCAAATTCCGATAGCCACAAACCAAGAATAGGCCATATCTTTGGCTACATGGCTCAAAATGTGATTCCGAGGGCACCTACTCCACCCGCAACCCCCCACGTTTTGTGGTTTCCACCCCTCATAATTGCCCAAACGGACGCCTAGACCCCAATACCAAGGCCCACTAGGCTGCGGCAAGCTGCAAGCTCAAGCCCCAACAGGTGGGTGCCCAAATGGGTCAACAGGGTCCAATAGTGGCAAAAAGATGACTTTTCTCAAAAATGATCCTAGACCATGTGTGACGCTAAAACAAGTGTTTTTGGACCGTTTTGAGCTTGTGGTGGCCCATTTTGGTCCTCCGAAAATCCCAAAATGCCTTGAAAATGGGCTGTTTTGGGACCAAAAATGGGTCAAAAATGGGTCAAAAACGCATTTTTCCAAACCTCATCCTAGACCATTTGGTGCAACACATTCCAAACGGCCAAACCAAGGGAAACGGTGGGTGCATTCCACGTGCGGCTTGACTTCCCCGTGTCAACGAGCTCTTTGCGGCCCTCTAACTCCATGATATGTCCCGGAAACGGCCCAAAAAGGCCCCCAGAAGCTCCAAATGCCGACAGCCACAAACCAAGAATAGGCCATATCTTTGGCTACATGGCTCAAAATGCGATTCCGAGGGCACCTACTCCACCCGCAACCCCCCACTTTTTGTGGTTTCCACCCCTCAGAATTGCCCAAACGAACACCTAGACCCCAATACCTAGGCCCACTAGTCTGCGGCAAGCTGCAAGCTCAAGCCCAAACAGGTGGGTGCCCAAATGGGTCAACAGGGTCCAGTAGTGGCAAAAAGATGACTTTTCTCAAAAATGATCCTAGACCATGTGTGACGCTAAAACAAGTGTTTTTGGACCGTTTTGAGCTTGTGGTGGCCCATTTTGGTCCTCCGAAAATCCCAAAATGCCTTGAAAATGGGCTGTTTTGGGACCAAAAATGGGTCAAAAATGGGTCAAAAACGCGTTTTTCCAAACCTCAGCCTAGACCATTTGGGGCGCACAAACAGGTGAAATGAGCCCATTTTGAGCCCATTTTGGGGCATTTTGGCCCCTCAGAAGTCCAAAAGGCCTTGAAAGTGGGCCTCGTGGCGATGGGGTTCACTTGCAAGCTGATTCCACTTTGTCAAGAGCCATCAATGTGTGAATCATTCTTGATGTCCCTCACCAGTTATAGCTGATGTTCCCTCCCCCACCAGCTCGGTCCCAATATTCAGTCTTGATTAGGGTTAGGTGTAGGGCTAGGAGCAAACTGAGGGTTGGGATGGTGTTGGAGTCAAGGTTGGGTTCAAGGATAGTGTTCGGGTGCTCCACCGCCTGGGCGGGGAGGGGTGCTACGTGGGCAAGGGAAAAAATTTTCGGGTGCCTTCGGTGCCACCATATGTATGGCCGGCAGCTATTGACCCTTGGTAACTCAGTGGGCCCGGAGGGCAGGAAAGGGGGGGGGGGGGGGGTCGCGTACCCGAAATGAGGGGACGGCCCCCCCGTGGGTCAATGCCTGGAGTTTGGGCGGTGTCTCTACTCCCTGCTCCACTGCACCGGTCAGCATTTGCCTGTTGAGCTGTGGGCAATGCAAGCACTCAGCTAGGCATACGCCCTTGGGCCTAGCCGATCAACAGTGCGGGCCGTTCCTCTTCTGGGCCTCTGTGTTTTTTTGCGGGGGGGGCGGGGGGTCACGGCGGGAGTACAACCCCTTTGCATGTGCCACGTCGTGCGCCCACAAGTGATACGCCTTCATCAGCCCCCTTTAGTGCCGTGCAGCAATGGGGGCGTTGAGGAAAGCAGCGCAAGGACTGCACCGAACGGGCATGTGCCTGTGCCCCGCAATGCCGTGCAACAGCAGACCGCAGGGTGTTGGCGCATGTGGCGGCAGCAGAATGGGATGCCGGCGCACTGCAATTGCGCGTGAACGTGCCCCCCCCACACCCACACCCTCATCACATCCCCCCGTTTTTTTGTGCATCTGCCAGTCCTGAGTTCGGCCTCTGTCGGGGAGCGGGATCATGCCCACGCCAGAATTACACCCACACCTTCATCACATTCACAACAGATTGCCCCCCAGACACCGGCGACTCCGCATCACGGTGACGGTGGCTGCCGCATCCACGTCTTAGGCACCGGCGGGCGGGGAAATGGAGGCGGTCAGTGCCGGGGGCGGGATCCGTGTGTGGAATACCACGTACCATGGGGGGGGGGGGGGGGGAGGGTATGCCCGTGTACTGGAGTGATCTGTGCACGCCCTACCGGGTGGCAACATGGAGTCCCCTGAAGCCACTTCGCAGTGCACTTATGCGTGAAGCCAGGGAAAACAAACCCCTAGACCTTCCAGCCCTTCTTTCTGGAGCCCTCCTTGACCTCCAAGCCCCCCCCAATTCCCCCAGTTGCGCCCCTGGAATTTTCACCTTGTCCTTGCTGCGGCGGGTGTGGGGATTGCCTGGCTGCATGAATTGCAGCGTTTTCCGGAGCCTTCAGAAGGGGATCCCCGACCCTCCTGACGTCAACGTCTAACCATAACCGGGTCCCTTGGGGGTGATGATCGCCACACGTCAAATATGCTCACGATTGCCCGTCCCGAAGGTTCATCCTGCTTAGCATCTGCACAACGTCCTCCGGAATATCGATTGCATGCGCGCGCAGTTGCCGCTGTAGTACATCCGCCTTTGCCACATCCCGACTCAGCTCCAGACTGCGGAACACACTGCGCTGCATACTCTCCGTAAAGGGCAGATGCCACTCGGTCAAGGCCAGATCCAGGAGCTGCAACACCGAACCGGAAGCCCCACGGCCAGCGCATGCCCACATCACGTCCTCCACGAGGCGGGGAAGGGGATCCGGCTTGAAGCGCCACCCACACAGACAGTCCGCTGCTGTGGACACTATGTCTGTAACCAGTAACCCTCGAATGAATACCTCATGCATGCTCACAAAGAGCGCCCGCTTGTGCTGCCATTCCGGCACCAGGCTGGTGCCGTGGTACTCAATGGTCTCACTGTGTTGCTCTTGCATGATATTGAGAATCTCAAAGGCCCCTCTGAAATCTTCGGCGTCCACCAGAAACTTCACCAAATCGTGCCCCAACTCAATTGCAATCCCGTCGGGGTGGTGCTTCACAAGCGGCAGCAAAACCCAAGCGTCGTGGTGCCGACAGTGCAGGACGGCAGACAGCACTGTGCACAGCAGGTCATGCGGCAGCGCAGTGTCGTCCAATGTGATGGCTTTGAGCAGCCCCAGCAATACGTCAAGATGGCGGACTTCGTTGACGGAGAGCAAAGGGGCAGTCCTTTGGGGGAGAGGGGCGCCAGGGTGACTTGGGGGAATGATCAATGCCGCCAGACATGACAGAGTCTTGGGGGTGACCAAGTGCAAGTTGCGTTGCAGGTCCAGAGACGACACATACCGCAACGCGGTATCCCGGTCCTGCCAATGGTGCGCGCACACCTCCATCAACGCCTCCACTGTATGGCACGAGGGGGCGGGGAGACCGTCGAAATACCGCAGCGCGTCCTTGCGACTGTGCGGCGCCAAGATCCGCAGCGCGAGGCACTGGAATTCCGCAGATTGGGGGACGTGCAGGTCCTCTGCCGCCTGGAGGAAGTGCTTCGTGGAGGTGAACGAGGCCTGGGCTGCCACGAGGGCGATGGCGACCCACAGATGCGCAGGCGGCGGCTGCAGGTGGCGGCAGCGCCTCAGGAAGTGGTGCACCAAGCGGTCGTGCTGCCCCAGTGCCACACACGCAGGCACAGAGCCCTCAAGCTCTTCCCATGTCCCGAACTGCAGGCCTCTGAGATAGATATCCCTCAGTACAATGTCGTCGCGATGGCTTTTGAGGTGCTCATGTCTTGAGGGGCCTTCGGATGTGGCACTGTAGAAGGCGACCAAACGCCTGTGGGCTCTGCTGTTCCAGGACAAAATGGCTCTGCGACCGAAGCCGCGGGCTCCAAAAAGCATGGTCAAGTCATTGCAGAAATAAACAGTAGACACTTAGATGGCGATAAAAAAGACTGTGCAGATGTAATGAAAGAGTGGTCCAAAGCCCCATGAATTTTCCTGAAGAGATATCCCGATGGATTCACAAGTCCGGTTTTTTGTCAACACAGCGCCTCTCTAAGGATGCTTTAGGATGGAAGAACTTGAAGCAGGAGGTCCCCCGGCCAGGGTCTGACAGGAGCTTCGTCGGAAACCATTGTTTATGCTGAAATACTTTTGGCCATTTGGGGCACACCAACCATTGGGTCTCAGTCTGCCCTCCCCCAAAACACCCAAAGCGTCCCTGCCACCTCCCGGCCCAAGCAGGGATGGTTTTGGGCAAAACCATGGCGATGTCTTTCATCAATTCTGCTCAGTGTTATTCAGCAGCTCGACCGCCTGCAATTAGCAGATGCGAGCCTGTAGTAGTGATTGCGGCTCGTGCTGCTTGTCGAATACCCAGCCCACCTCAGAACCACATCACGTCCCCTAGACGGACATCACTTTTGCCACATGCCCCTGTTAGAGTGGATTCTGCTGGTCACACAGCGCCTTGCTACAAAATGGGTGACGGAGATGATGACAGGTAAGAGGCATGCCAACTTTAGGCTTGTTTGGGTGTTGAAAACATTGCAAAAATTCGGGTTCAGAAATTTGGACCTTTCATTTTGTGCCAGAGATGATGATAGCTCTAGGAAATAATAGCAACCATAGACGCGTCGGAGAAATGACAGCAATCACGCAGAAGCCTCTAGGAAATAACAGCAACCATCCAGGAACAGGCTGGATGGGCTGCATATTCTTATTTTGGACACTCTAATAAGAGCATGCGTGCGTGTTCTTATTTTGACTGCGTGTTCTTGTGGGGGGTGCATTGTTTGCCAAGGGTGGTGCAGGGATTGGATACTATCCGCACACTGTCTACGGTGATAGCATCCATCTCGAGACCTCCATGATTTAATAATATAAAGACCTCCAAGAATTAGTGGCAACCATCTAGAGAACTCCAAGAATTATCAGCATGCATCCATTGACCTCCATGAATGAACAGCATCCATCCATCAACCTCCAAGAAGGAACAGCAACCATCTCGACCCCTCCAGGAATTAACAACAACCATCCGCAGACAACATCCTCAAACCAAAAAAAAAAAAATAGGGGTCATGAAGATTTAACTCTGTCATACGTGGACTTGTAACATTGCACAGGGTGGGGTCTTCCAGATAAGAACACACATCAAATAAGAACACCCAAAAAATAAGAACACCCAAAACCTCCTTAGAGCTCTATTGGAGGTTTGGGGTCCACTAGTCAGTTGTAGGGGCCTCCGCAACATCAACATCACCTCCCGTGTGTGCCTCTGGCTGTGGCTGCTCACCATCAACAACTTCAGGGGGTGTATGGGCGTCTATGGGAGAGTCAGACTCCCGCCAACTTCATATTGGATCGGCAAAAAGTCTCCGGGCTGTGGTGAAGAGCCCAATACAACGGCTAGAACTCGTTCATCGATACTCATGCAATGGTGGAAAACATGTGTACCAAGGGTGACCTAGACAAAGACATGGTAAATGCGAGCCGAAGAACAATAAAAATGACCATGAGGGACACAACACCATGGACAAATAGGTGGTAGGAGGTAACATGGAGTTGCAAGCAACCCGGCATAGCACACCTTACCACAACACTGTGTCTTTGAACCTACGAGGTGGCAAAAAATGGAGCACATATAAACTGAAATATGAAAACTTTGCTCGGTGCGCACACACTTCATGTGGCTCCCCGTTAATTCAAGAGCAGCCATGAACACCATACTCCATTAAATCCAGCTAACAAGCAAAAAGCAACCACAACAACAGGAAGCACTTCACATTTCCGTTTTGCCAATATCTTTGCTCTAATGCTTCAGCCTGTGCTCTACTCTTCCCTAGCCATCTTTTGTGTTGACACATGTCCTTCCCAAATCCAGAGTTTGAACCCGCAACTCACCAGTGGCGGCCCGGGGCACAAGCGTCAAGTTGGGAGGTGCCCTCCCAAATCTGTGCAATTTCGGGCTGAAAACAGCGTTTCTTTCTTTCTTTGGCTTTTTTTTGGGGGCCGAAAACAACTCTGAAACCTGCTCACATTGGCCAAACGAAGGGAAACAGATGCCATATACCGCAACCGGCTCAAGTTAATATCTCATTTGGTGTTGGTCTTTGTGGTGCCACTCCTCAGGCTAGTGCCGACGTAAGCTTGTGGGGTGCTTGTGCGTACTGGTTCTGGTGCTGGTGAAATAAGAATACTGGCTGTTGTTTGGAGAGCAGAATCATACAAAAATCTCCAATTAAATCAACGATTGGAAAATGGGTGATAGAGAAAATCATCTAAATGAAGGTCAAATGCACAAAGGGGTATCTTCATGTGATGGCTGAATTCACCCAAATTTAGAGACACCGTATGTGAGAACGATGTCCAGATAAGCAACATCGCCGAAACGTCAACCCAGAAAATGATTGGATGCAGGCGGTGGGGGCAGGGCTCTGTGTGACCTGGGCATGTGACCTGGATCTGCTCACAAGATGAATGCAGATACCTAGAAAAAGAGATACATTTGCGAGGATAACGTTCAGATTTGGATATGAATCCTCCAGGCAAAAGCTTCAACATATGCAAGGCATTTCATTTATGCACCTGAGCGCCCTCACACCAAAGCATGTGCCGGCAAATACAGGAGACACATTTGTGAGAATCACGTCCAGGGAAGCACATGAACTCTGCTCACAGAATATCCTACAAATAGATTGATGGAGTGGATGCAATCACGCATCGGTTTTGTACCATTAAAGCTTCTCCTTGAGCTGTTCTCACAGAAACAACGGAAACTTTGTTGATTGTTGCACAACTGAAGACGCGTTGGTTTGGTGCCACGAAAACTTCTCCATTTGGGGAAAGGGGGGATTTTTTGACAAATCACGGGTCATAATATGTGACAGGCTTGGTTTCCTAATGTCAAAGAGCCTTTTGGTGGCCTCTAGCACCATGATATGCTCCGGAAACATCCGAAAAAATGGCCCCAAAATGACCCAAATCAGCACATTGGCTACAAACAGCACCAAAACCAAGAATAGCCAATATCTTGGGCTACATGGCTCAAAAACTGTTTTCTGAGGGCACCTGGACCACCCTCAAACCCCTAACACACCTATAGACCCCCGCACTATTGCAAAATGGTTGGGGCTAAGATGCGTCCACCTAGTCCACCCGCAGCAAAAAAAAAAGAGATTTTCCAAAAATGATCTTTGACCACTAGGGGTGCCAAAACAAAAGGTTTCGGCCTAGGTTGAGTCTGGTTGGGCTTTTTGGGGCCCACCAAAGATGCCAAAAAGCCTTGAAACTGGGTCATTGTGGGACCAAAAATAGGTCAAAAATGGGTCAAAAGCATGTCTTAGCATGAACAGACGCAACAGCTTTCTTAATGCAATCAATAGGCGCAACCGTAGCATGTAGGGATGCAACTTGGCTTTTCAAGGCAGCAATTTCATCGGAATTGGTCAGAACCATAGATGTTTTGCTCATTAACCTCTAACTTCAGCGTCGCAGAATGTTTCTGCTCTTGGGCTAAGGCATTTGGCCTTCTTCTTGGACAATCTTGATACGGATGTCCATGAATACCACACCAGTAGCAACCTAACCCTAACCCTACCCCTACCCCTAACCCTAACACCAACAAACCCTGACCACCAGGCGGCTCATGAACAGGGGCACCATCAAGCTTGTACTTCGCTGTACAGTGGTCGTCGATTCCGCAACACAGACACTTCATAGAGACACCGGACTTTGCAAGCAGGGAAGCCCCCATGGTGTCAGCATACCTGTTGCACTCATGAATCTAGTGCTGACCAGAACCAGAGAGAATGCACAGACATTTCTGGATTCCATCCGCACACGTTTCGCGAGAATCAGCATAGTGTAGCTGTCCAAATGACCAACATGGGTTGATAGAACGCATAGCCCTCCCATGCCCCCATCCCCTTCTGTCCTTGCTGTGAATTGACACTGGTGACAACCGGGGGGCAGGGGGTTTACACCCTGGGTATATGTTGGGTCACCGCACACATGCGCACAGAGGGACTGCACACTGAAGGACCGGGTTCCAACACTTTGCTGAAATAACATGAAAATAGCAAAGAATCCCGTTCCTTGAAAGGCATCTTGTGCGGTTGTGCCACACAGATAAATGACTACCCCCCCCCCTCCCCCTGTGCCCTTGTGCCGGTGCTGCTGAAGTCAAGCAAAATGATGTGAAGACAGGGATCCCATACTTGGACAGGGCTACTTTATGCACTACCCACAGGCAAGCGGTTCTTGGGGGTTTGGGCACCATAGGGAATTCTTGTATTGCGTGTGCACTGTGCACTACCTTTGAAGCATACTTCCTAGAAGTCAAGGCTTAAACTAGCCCATTTTGTAAACGTAATAAGGCTCCAAAGTCCATCACTTGCCCCTCTGTTATTGATCCTTGCCATTAGCACTGATGGCATAGATGCAATTATTGGGCCATTTCTGTTGAGCACATCAGGTGTTCTTGGAAAATACCCTTGCGAGGGCCCTTAGGCATTGTGTGGACTTCAGTGTCACAAGCCATTGTCTTCTTTCTTGTGCACCATTCACTGAAATAAAACAGCTCTGGGAATGCCTTGATTCACACACAGCATACATCATGTACCTCAGAGCATTCTCCTGCTGTACTCATTGTACTTGTTGTACCTGGGTGGAGAATGGGTCATAAATTCAATCCAAGTAATTTGGACATCTTGTAGTGTTGAAAACCATCATCTTGACATTGTGAGATCAGCAAAGAAGATGTTGCATACACGAAAGGGATGAGGCACAAAATACTTACTAAAATTGGGACGGACAAATATCAATATCATATCTTCTACCTCATCCTCTGCCAAAACAAGGGTCCTTAGGCCCGACAGTTGCACTGCATGCACATGTACTGCACTGTTGGCATCCCGGTTGCAGCAGCATTTGCTGAAAATCACATCAAAACAAAGAGAAATGGGTTGCTGCCTCAACATGAATGTTGTTATGAGCAGAAACAATTCTTCTCACGCATGACCAGCCCCTCTTGCCTCAGAAACATGTCACTTTGCACAGCATGGTCTTGACTAGCACAGTTTTTGGGGGAGGGTGTGCTGTCTTGTACGAGCCTATGCTCGTTATGCTTCTCCTACACAGTGGTGTAATGCTTCAGGCTGCCATCAGTTGCATCGTGTGATGGTGCTTGTAACGCAGATTTCCCTTTTTCTTGGCTGCCCTTGTTCCTGATTTTGTGCAATTTTGCCGTTTGATACTTCTAATTCACGATTTCGCATCATTAAATTTGTCACTTTACCACCCGCTCCCAATGCCGATGGCAAAATTGAGCGCTTGGTGCTCCCTGCACCGGGCACGTCTATGCAGCTGCTCGGCCCATGAGTCTTTCCATTATGCTGGAGCAGTAGTGAACAGCAGGGCGCACATACCCAGGGCTGGACTGACATGGGTCAGATATGGGGTCAGTACAAGAGCTCTCTTTGTGTAGCACAATCGTTCACAAAGAAATTGAGACGCAATCGCTGGACTTGCTAAAATCAGAGCGCCATAAACCCTCCTCCCATGTCTTCATTGTTTTTGTACACAGTAAATGCAAGGCCAGGCTATCAAGCATTTCCTACTGCAGAGTAAAATCCCCTGAAGGAGCTGTGCTCCCACTGGGGTCCTGGCAAGCGTTGGAGACCCTCGCAGGGATTGTACTCCTGCAAGAAGGAGGAGGGGTATGGGGCTCATGCACACACATGTCATGAATCATAACATGAAAACCAGCTGGTGGCAATCAACCACACATGATGCGCGTCGTGTATATCGGCTCGGCGTATATGTTGCCTTGGCATACATACAACCGGCCAGGAAAAAGATCATATACTGAGTGTACGGATTCTGCTATGGGGTCAGGAAACCAAACCCTGATTGGTGGCCATAACCGGACCCCTGGCCATTAGCATTCCCAACCCCCACCCCCGACCCCCATGCAACACAAATATGTCACTGAAATCCAAATCTTATCAGCACTTCTCAGCGTCACAATCGTTCTGACATCTGAGACCCTTTTCCTCATGCCTCACGCCCTCCTCCTCGTTCTGGGTCTCAAACAACAATAAGACGGATGTGAAGAGCAGTGGGTCGGTGCCTGGGCAGCCTTCATTAGCCCCCACACCCCTCGCAGTTGTCCTGGTGCAAGAGGGCCAGGGCTGAGGTGCACTGCGAGTCCCTGACCTCAGCCCTCACGCTCGTGACGCCCGCCGAAAAAAAATCCAGCGGGCCTTATCGGTTTTTGTAAGTGTTGTAGTCAAAGCTGTCGGCACGGCCCGCGATGAGCTCTTTCTCTTGGTGCCGATACACCTCATGGACTCTGCGCAGTGATGCCTCAAGCCTGGCTGTCTTCAGCTTGCAATAAGGAAGGCACTGTAAAGAGGCAAAAACACTTATATCATGTACAAACATGTGTGCAAATGTGCGGACCATGCATGCACACATGCACACAAACACATCATATATTCACTACTTACATGTGTGTGTGTGTGTGTGTGTGCGTGTATGCCAAGGAATCAATCCAATCATGCTCAAACTGCGAGGTTCGACAATCCTGCTTTCCTACCACTACTGCTGTGTGTGTGTGTGTGTGTGTGTGTGCCCCAAGGAATCCATTTGAATCTGCCCAAACTGCGAGGTTCAACAATCCTAAGGTCCTATCACTGCTGCAAACCATGAGTTCGACTGTTCTGCCGTTCTGCCCTGCAGGCGGGGCTGCCCAGCGGGCATCAAGCACCATAAGTACATATGCCGCCAACGCACCACGGCTCCTGCCCTCAGAACCATCCGCACAACAGCAACACACACATTGCATGCTCGTGTGCCCTACCGCTCCCCACATCCCAGCCCCATGCATCCCTAGAGACTCAGGGGGGTGGGGGGCTTAGAACTAGGCGCCAAGAAAAGGAAAAACCTAGATGGTAGGAAGATATTCACTGACCATGTCACAAAACCTACGCATATCGACCCCCCCCGGAATCGAACCCGGCCCCCCCGGCCAGCGGACGACTCTCTTAGCCACTTCGCTATACCGACGAGGTCAGATTACCTGCCCCACAGGCAGAACAGGCGGGGCCGCCACACTGCATGGTGTATCCCAACCCTCCCCGGGGTTCGAACTACCGCTTCCGGCATGCGAGACGCGCCGCATACCATTCATCTTCAGGGATGATACAAGCTTGCACTACCACCTCACTAACATCTACCGTGTAAGCCCACACTGCTGGTCATGGGAAACAACACAAGAGAGGGAGGGCATGAGCAAGCATTCATGTCCCCCCCTGCTGGTCACTAGGCTCGCCAACCAGCCAACCAGGGAGAGGGGGGAAGAGGGAAAACGGCACGCAGCCTCCCTGGTTCCACTACCGCTGTGCGCACGGGGCACTGAAGTTCAGGTACCCACCCCGCAGCGAAGGAGCAAAACCAGTTAAAGGCCGAAACGCCGCAACGAACAAACATACAAGCCGCAAGGTAGCACCATGTTGCAAAGCTGCTACAATGTTAGGTGGGAAGGGGGGGGGCGGGCCATCAACTGCAGCAAGGGCGAGCTAGGAGGCCAATACCACAGGGCGCTGGCCCTAGCGGGCAAGCAGGTCCTGGAGATCACGCGCCCTGTCAGGGTGACACCGTTGTCCTTGTTTCGCCAAAGAATCTGCTCACTCATTACCTACATGACCGTATACATGCTTCCATAGCGTTTCCGCTGAGCGGGCCTGCAGCAACGCTTTAAGGGACTCCCACAGGTCCTGGTTGGTCACCCAACGGCCTTGTAGTGCCCAGCGATGCATGTACGCGGTCATACCGTCATAATCATAATGACTGTCCGTAATGATGCGCAGCGGCTATGACAGTGGGACCGCCCGAAGGGTATCAAGGCACACTGTCAGTTCTGCTCTATTATTCGTCTGGATTGGCCGTGGCAGGGGGGAGGATATATTCAGGGGATGGAGGGCGCCAAACCACACTCCATAGCACGGGGGCCGCCGCCAACCAATGTGTGACCCCGAGGGGTGTGCGACAGTTTGGGGGGCTGTAGGGGGGGGGGGCGGGCGACCCCCCCCCTTGGTTGACCCAAACCTTGGGGGTCGGCGGGTTGGGCGGTCAGCCGTCGGGCCCCCCCAGGTGGGGGGGGGGCGGTGGGTACCCCAACATACATACCTCAAAATGATCCCCATGACACACTGATCGTTGTGAATATGCATAAAGAGGGTAAAATTTTTTTCAAAAAAAAATTGCCCATCAACTCAGGCTCCCATCAGCCAAGGTCCAACCCGGAGGCCGGGTCGGGGTCAAAATCCTTTGTTGTGCTTTTCAGCCATTTTTGAATTCTCCACAAAATTCTGAGTATTTTGAGTACAGACACATAGGGTCGAACAAAAAAATTTCCCCCTGCCGTATGCCTAAACAAAATCTCCGGCGCCTCTGGAACCCACAAAACCCATTGTTCTGTACAACCATTTTGGGGTCTGTAGAGGGGGGGTACTTTGGGGTCAAAACCCTGACCAAGATCGGCCCCCGTGCTCCATAGCCTGCAAATCCCCCCCCCCCCCCGGCCCTTCCTCGGCATACAAGCCGTCTGCCGAGATGCATCTGGCACAAGGATCGATTCCATTACCCTCCCCGCTTGCTTTGCCAGCGCCCGCTTCCGCCCCACCTTGTCCGTACCCGAGGGCCGGAACATATAGGGGTCTGAGGCTCCGGACGAGTCCACCGGGCGCTTTGCGCTATCTACTTCCGAGCCACGTAGAATAGATGTTGCCATCCAAGAGTCAACCCTGGATACCTCGTAAAAACAAATGCACTGCCTCGTGCGATAGGGATAAGGAAAGCATCTCAAGCCACTTAGACACCTCAGGGTACAACACCCGCATGAATGCTGAATGATCCAGGACCGCCCCCCGGATGCGAACATCGCAGCGATAGACCCACAACACGCGCGCTATTTTCCAAAGCAAGAGACCTGGGGCCCGGGTAAGGGAAAGCAACGGATAGTCCGTGCACAGCCGGCTGATGGGGGCACGACCCGACGCAACAAACACGGGACCAAAAGTACACTGCAAGATGCGGACGGGCGCTGTAAGCCACGAGCATGCTTTAAGCCTATGGTACACATTGGCCTGAGCCCCTTCAAAGGGGCAAGTGGATGGAACCCATGGAAAAAATGCATGCAGGCACTGTCCCACTGGAAGCTTCTTCCACAGGCCCGTGTGGATGAAATCCAGGTCCTTGGGGGGAAGGCACAACCGGTGGAAAGCCTACCAAACCGCCGTTTCCTGGCGGCGATCCACCCTAAGCGCCGAGGCAACATTGTGTGTGATACGCGTGAAATGAAAACCATTCGCTAGTTCTAGACCCGCTCGGTTGCCTTGAACCGGCGGGTGACCTTCCCAAGCACGCGCTAATTGGCGCAGGGTGGTCAACAGAGCAGACCAGTGCGGGGCCCGCAGCTTCTTGGGGCCCCGATAGGCCTGAGGCAAGACCACAGTCCACGTGGACTCATCAATGCGATCACGAACACGCAGCACCCCTCTAGAGATGAGGTATCTGCAAGTTACTGTGTGAGAGTTAGACAAAAAGATACGACTGTTCCAAATAGGCGCATCTGGGACGGCCTGCCAGGTGAGCGAGGCCCGTGAGCGCAACTTATGCAGCTCCGACACCGCACACACACAGTACGCCAGCCATGGGGCGCCCGTGTCGCACAGGGCGAGAGTTGTAGCAACGACAGACAGGACACGGAGTGGACAATGCCCATATATGCCAACCAATCACGCAACGCATTACGCTGTGCAAACTCAAATCGTGTCGGGTGCTGCAGGTAGCGCTAGAACGACAACAGATGTGTAGAGTAGAGGTAGACCTCTGGCATGCAAAGCCCTAGCCCCCCCGTTAGAGGGGGGCAAGTGCAGAATGTCTAGAGTCATCTTCCAATTGCGGGACCCAAAGGCCAAGGGGGGGGGATTCCTTGTTACGGCCTACATCGTTATTTTCGCAAGCAACCCCGGGAAGGAGGGGGGGGGCGCAAAATTTTTGCTTACACATATATCGAATGGTTAGTTTATTGCATAGAAAGCAAACATGACAAGTGACAAACGGTGCACGTTGATCTTCTGACACCATCGCTCCTTCAATGTGAAGACTACGGCCCCGGCTCAACATGTAGTAGGGAAGTCTCACCCTTCAACCGCGGTGAAACAAAAGGGGAGTTGCTCCCTCGGTGAGAAATAGTAGAGCCCCAATACTACTTCTTTCCCTATACCCCGTGGATCAGGCAACAACATGTCACAGAATGGCTAAGTATTTGGTTGTGCCATGGTTGTGTGTGTGTGTGTGTGTGTGCGTGTGTGTATGCGTATGTGGATGTGTGTGTCGCGGCACTCCGTGGTTTTTGCACGCACATCGCAACCAAAATATGTCCCCATAAACCAAACATGATGTTTGTTTTGGGTTGTGTTTGCCTTTTGAGGAACATGGTACAATTCGGATGAGGAGAGAGAGAAAAAGATAATTTGCAACATGGAAAAAAAAACGCAACGCTCGCGTCAGAAGCACCCTGTTGCACATCGTTCGTCCATCCCCCCCACCATGGCACAACCTTGCAACTGGGCACTGTGTGCGTTGCCTGACCCACTACATGACAGGGTGCCCATTTCTATCATGTAGTCGTTTCGCTTCGCATGTTGCGACATTTCGCATTTTGAGTCATTTCGCGTTTCGACTTGCCTTGCCTGTTGTCACCCTAGTAGCTACCGGGGCGCATCATCATCGGCGGGCGGTGCAGGTGCAGCAGCAGCGGAGAAGAACTGCGTCATTGGCAATTGGCGCTTTGCCTTCAATGGCGGAGCTATACCAACCTTGTGTTACTTGCCCTGGCAATGGGTGGCAAATTGTTGTGTGTGGGGACCCGCCAAAATTGATAGCCGCTCCCCACAAATGCAATTCTAAGCATTCGTAGTGCGGTTTGCCCATGCAGCATCCAGTGAGGAAGAAAGCAAGTGAGTTGACATTTGCTGAGATCTAAAGTGGAAAGGAAAATGGGAGTCTTGGGGGCTTGGGATGCTAACCTTGGGTCTATACACTTCATGACCTATGCACAACGCATACATCCTGTGAGAGGAAAGCAAGGAGCACAATGGGACAAGGGCACGAGCATTGGCAGATTTTTGGGGAAGAACAAATCATCACATGCAATGTGCACAGAGGTGATCCAAGTACATTAACTAATTTGGTGCAACCACTGCCAAAATTGTACAATTTGTTGTCCAAGAGAAAAAACAATCCACATGCAACAGTTCCAGTGCAACAGTTTTTTTTCCGCGACCAACCCCTGGAGGGGGGAGGGGGTACGAAAAAATTTTCCAGGCGCGAAGTTTTTTTCCACCCCCCCCCCCTGCCCAAAGGCAACCCGTAGGGCCGCCCAGAGGCGAACTAAAACAGACTGAGAAGGGTAAAAGGCCACTGCCGTGACTTGCAACACAGGGTAGCACCAGGTGTGCACCAGTTGCACTCTTTCTTTCGCAGTCAGGGGCATGCGGGAGATGTGCAGGCACCTGCTCTCAAAAACGCCAACAACTTTCTTGTATGCCTCGGTGGGGGAAACCCCCAAACAAGGCCCCGAGATACTTTACAGACGACACAACTTGAATGCCGGACAATCGCATTGGCCACGGGCCCACCCCCTGTAGGAGCACCTTCGTTTTGTGCAAATTGAGACAAAGGCCTGTGAAAGCCCCAAATTCTGAAAAATCGTCCAAAACAGACTGGACCGTTTGAGTCAAAATTGTCCACGAACAGGAAATGCGCAACATAGCATCATCAGAATAGAGCCACACCTCGAAGCCATGACGCCGCAACACAAAAACAATCACAGACGTAAGCAAGGAGAAAAAGATGGGGGACAGGGGGTCACCTTGGCGGATGCTTGACGAGGGGAGAGACTGTTCCTCTCTCACCACAGCTCCCCCGACCAAAAAGAGCACGGGCCCACTTAAAATCTGACACAAGACACGAATCCAAGGGTCCGTGATGCTAATATACCGAAACAAAGCTGTCATCACAGGGTGCCTCGCAGAATCATATGCCTTACTGTCCAGCATGCCCAAGAGTCCCGTGGTCCTGAGTCCCAGCACAGATGGACAGATGCAGTGTGGTCGTACATAGTACGGCCCTTCAAGTAAGCTTTTTGGGCATGTGGCACAATCTGAAAGAGGGCATGTGTGTGTGTGTGTGTGTGTGTGTGGAGGAAAAACAATATTAAAGAGGGAGGCCCGCATGGGTCTAGGGCCCCCAACGGTCGCGTGGGGCGCCAGCTTAGAAAACAAGTGCAGTCCTGACGGCCTGATACCCTGTCTCTGGTGCCTGCTCGGGTTGCGACAGGCGGCCTCGCCTGAGCCACAACCTCTGGGGTTTGGGGGTTATGTGCGGTGCTCGGCGACTGTGTGCGTGCCCTCTTGGCCGGGGAGGGGGGGGGGGGGCTGGGGCCACCCTCCCTCGCTTGTGAGGCTGCTCCCTTACGGGCCCGAGCGGCTGCGCTCGCTGCTTTGTGTGCCGCTTTGCTGATGGCGTGCCCCCCGTCTCTAGGATACGCGCCGCCGCCCGGCGCACCCCGCTGTGAAGTCCTGGCAAGGCCGCGTGGAGCCAAGGGTGCCCGGCATGCCACCTGGCACAGCAGTGCCGCACCCCCCTACCGACTACCGCACACGACGCACACTGCCTGTGTTGGTGTGTCGCGCAAATCCAAAGGCATGGGAGCCGAGGCCGCTGCTCACGGCATCTCGCCACTGTGCACTTCGGCGGCGGGGTAAAGAGTGCCGTCCCACCACGCCGTGCCGTAGCCGCCTGGGAGTCATCTGTGTCGGCCACTTGGTACTGCGGGCCCCTCTTGGCCCATGGTGGCATCACCAGGCCAGCATAGAAATCGCTGGCGTACGCCCCTGCCAATCGTTTCGCACCTCCTTTGCCTGGGCATCGCTGTCGCCGTGATGGTTGCCCTCTTGAAGCCACCGCTTGCACCCCCTACGATCTTCTCCGCTTGTGCCGTTGCGCCACTCTGGCCTGCTGTTTGCGGGCCCACCGTGCCAAGCTGTACTGCTGCAGACGCCGCAGATGGTGCCAAACGGCCGCTGGCCTTGTGAAGATGGGCCTGCCCCTAACTCCCGCCGTGGTGCCAGCTCCTAGCGGATTGAGGGATCGGCATCTGTTGGGGATTCCCACTAGAAGAATGGACTCCCGGCCTGTCGCTCATCCTAGAGGCTGGTGGCCAGCCGGATGACCTGGCCTTTCTCTTGTACTGACATCTCCGTGCCCACGAATGTGGTCTCCAGGCCGGGAGGGAGAGGTCTCCCCGCATGTGATTCAAAGTCCAGCGCTAGCTCCAGGAAAGATACTTGTCTGTGTGCCTCCGGCAGGCTGTCGTCCCTCGGCAGCCACTGTACTGTAGCTCTGGGAGCCAACGCAGCACGGCCGGCAGTAAATCGGCCCCCCATTTCCAGTCCCTGGGCAGCGGTCCCAGCTCCAGCAGCTCCGTTGGACACGGCCTCGGAAGAGGAGGTTGCAGTTGATGCCAAGGATAGCAGTCCTGCGGTGCCTTGCGTTGCTCCACCGGAAACAGGAGGCATGCCTCCTCCTCCTCCTGCATTCTGGCCCGGAGCACAGCCAAGTGTAGCCGGTGCACGAAATGCCCCAGCATGTTCTGATTGTCATTGGCCCATTGCTGCCCCGCTAGGGCCAGCTCCCCTCGCCGGCGACACGGCTCCTCGTAGTCCTCCCTTGGGTCTAGGACCCAGTGCCGTCAGACCCTGTTCAGCTCCCTACATCGTTTCTTCCGGCCCGGCCCCCGCGCCAATCCACTGCGTGTCACCACCGACTTGAGCAACAGTCCGCAAAGGCGGAGGCATGGGGGCCACTCCGACAGTGCCCCCGGTTTGAGCGCCCGCGCTAGCAACATGATTTCCGGAAACAGTGGGTCCCTCTTAGCTTTCCAGGCCTCACACCACCACAAGAGGTGGTCCTCATCCTCTCGGGGCCCCTTGGAGCAGTAGGGGCAGCGATCATCCTGGCGAAGTCTCCGGCAATGCGCTCTTTCCGCTGTCCACATGGCTCCTGTCAGCACCCCTCTGAGCAGCGACTTGTCCAACTCCGTGGCGCACTGGGCCAACTCGCTCAAGGTCAGGTCCCGGTCTAGGCAGGCTCCCATGCCGCCAAAAATGCGGGGCCTGCGCTTCTCCAATACCTCTAAGTGGTGCTCCCTCAAGGACTTTCAAAACAGGTGCTTTACGTACGGAGATCCCTGTGCGCGGTTCACCTCCACCAACCCCGCAAGCTGCGCCAGCCCGGTCTGCGGAACTCATACAGGGCCCGTCCAAGCGGCCCGGTAGCCTTGGGTCTCTCCGTGTGCTCCCACATGGCCTGCGTGACGGTCTGGGCCGTGCCTGGGCTGCGCGTGATCTGCGCAAGCCAACACATTCTCTTGTATGGCATCACCATTGAGGGGGCCACCCTGTGCCCTGGCATTGAGGGGCCCACCCTGTGCCCTGGCAGTAGCAGGGCACACACCACCTCCTTCGCTCTGCAGGGCCTGCTGGCCCCGATATCGCCGTCATGATCACCGACTCTGGACTATGGATTTTGGGTCTTCCGTAGTGCCTTTTTGCCTTCCGCAATGTGTTTTTGCAGTAGTGGGCCCGTGCCCCGTTGCGGCACTGTGTGTGTGTGTGTGTGTTGGACGCCCCAATATTCATCCAAATCCATAGCGGTCGCTATAATACATCACCTTTCTACAACATGTGTGTGCGCGTGTGCATGTGCGCATGTGTCTGGACAAAATCACAGCAGCAGTTTACAGTCCCAAGGACAGCTATTAAAGCTTCAGCAATGGCTTATGGAGACTCACCAATGGCGGTGGAAGGCGCACTCAGGGATAACAGCCCTGCAGCAGCAGACAACAGCTCTGCATTCAGGGACAACAGCTCCAAAATCCCGAAATCTATACTTTGGGAATCGGATCTAGCACATGGCGTTTTCTGCCTCACACTGCACAGCTCTGCCACCATCTACATGGCTATCCTGATTGATGTTCTGCTGCTTCCCAATCGCAACAGGCATCAAACCATCCTGTCCAACCAATCTGCATCTGTCAGCTTTGTCCACGCCTTTCATGCTTGCAACACGAGGTAGGGTGGGCCTTACCCCATACCTTTCCCATCACTGCCAAATTCACTGCCAGATGTGGATGTTTGCGAATCCTGTATGCCTTCCAGCTTCACTACCTGCACCAGCCCGACTAATTCTGTGGCGTGGTTGACACACCAACACCGACAGCACAGCGTGGGACACGAAGATAAGCAACCAGCAAACAGGCCAGCAGATTGGAGATTGGCATTGCTTCTTGGAGTTATGTAGTTTTCGTTGAGCTACACAGGGGATATTTGGCACAATACGGGTGGGCACGCACCCCACGTCCACCATACAGGCCCCGTGGATCGTTCTGTGGGCTCCAAAACCTGGTCATATTCGAAATGCACACGCATGCACTTGAGCGTGAGTGTGTTGCTGAAGTTGAAGCCTGGCGCCTCTGCCATCCCCCCCTCGGACCTTTCGGGACTACAGGTGGGAAGTCTGCCCCTTGAGCCGGCTCAGGGCCGGCCTGCTGTATGCATGGGCGCCGACCTTTGACGGGGTAGTTGGATGTTTGACGAACGATCGACGATTTTTTTCCCAACATGTGATTGTTGCGGCAGTTAGCTAACCGAGGAGAACTGGTGCACAAACGGCGAGTGGTGCGCAGGGCTTGCGGCAACTCAATATTGATCCAGGTTGTCCCTCTCATTGGTGAGCCCCCGTCGGCATCGTTTTCGCCATTTGCCAACCACTACGATCACCCACCCACCCACAGCCGCAGGGGTTTGCGTTTGGACGTACTGATGCCCCGCCCCGCCCCTCCCTGCCCACGCCACGGCAAGGGGGTCATCACTGTTCTCGCCTCTGGTCCTCCTCGAACTCGGCATCCCTCTGTCCCAGAAATCCGCCCTGGAGGAACGCAAAATACCAGCCACTTGTGGATAGCCATCAGCCCGAAACCGTCACTCAGATTCGCGCCTATGATTTGAATGGGAGGGCGCCACACGAGATAGCTGGCAATGATGCCCCGTACTTCAACGGGTAGCGTTACGTGCGTCCAGCAGCAGTACGTGTCGAATCCCTCACGCTGCTGCGCCTGTAGACGTGCGACGTGGTAAGACGAAACAGTCTCGAAAAGCGCTCGAGGCAAAATGTTCTTGTCCTTGCAATGGTCAGTGGGCGGCGCATCCCCCCTCCACTGGTTCAAATTTCTGCCACTGTGGACATTTTATGGGGGGTCCAGGGGCCTAGGGACCCCAGCAAGAACCACGCAAGTGCACAGAAATTGGCTCGTGGCAACTCGGATGTGTTCGATACATTTTGCTGCCAATATTCGACTGAAGGAATCATGGACCTCTATCGAGTGTGGATGTTCAAGCAATACATGTATATTTCATAAGGCACTGCAGAAATGTGCAGTTGAGGAGTGCTCACCCAACACCCCATACCGATCAATACACTACACAATGTCCCGAGGAATTCACTGCAATTACCCAAAAGACAAAAACTGTCACCAAAAATGCGAAGATGATTACCCCACATTTTCCTGCATTTGTTTGCATTTTCCTGCGTCAGCCTTTGAGATTTTCCAGCGCTTTTTATGCTGGAAAAAATTGTGGCGCCTTTAGCGCCACCCAACACCTGGTTGTCCCCTTTGACTCCATGAGCTGATGTGGCAAACAATGCTGAAAAACTGTGAAAAATGTGAAAAGATGCAAATCGCACCCCTCCTGCAATTCTGTTCCAATGGCGTCCGTGCGAGAGGGTGGGCGGGCAGAGGAAGGGACGGATCGGTGAGTGCGTGCGTGTGGGTGGGACGGACGGGCCGGCATACGCCCCATTCTCCACATCCAGATCCAAGAAGGGAGAGAGGGAGGCAGGTAGGAAGGGAGGGAGGGAGGGAGTGGGGGGGGGAGACAGAGACAGACAGAGAGAGAGAGAGACGCACTCATGCACACACACACACACAAATATACACACGGACACCCACAACCAGAGAGAGAGAGAGAGAGAGAGAGAGAGAGAGAGAGAGATGCCATGATCCTGCTAAGCGGGGCAGCCTGTTGCATGTGCACCAGGCCTTTTGTGCATGCATCCTGCATGTGGCGGCAGTCCGCACCGCCGATGTTGTGGAATGTGGTGGTTGGGGGGGGGGGGGGGGGCGAAAGACATAATTTCTTTTACCGAACAACCTCCGGACACCGTTTTGGGATGAAACGCCAGCGTTTGGCAGTCAGATGCCATTCGTTGGGCATCAACTGCCGTGTGCCATACGTCATACGACACAAGAAGTCCCTTAAGTGAGGGACACTTCTGCGGGAACCGCAGCTGGAGAAAGCCTGAGAAGTCTGTGCAGTCGTGTGTGTACCAGGAACATCCCCCAAAAAACTTGCCGATCTTACCCCTACCTACCCCTTGCGCAGGTACGGCCGAAGCCAGAAAAAACAACCGTCAGAGATCCCGTGCTTCGACGGCAGTGTGTGCGCGCGACCCATCGACAGGTTCTTGAGGGGTTTGCATGACAGCAACAGCTGCTGGAAATCACATCAAAACAAACGGAAGTGGCTTGTCCTCTGCTTGTTGTTTCGGGGGGCGGGGTTAGACCAAGATGAGCTGGCGTGGCCTGCTCAATGTATGGTGCTGGACATATCTTCTCAGGATCAAGGTTCAGAACCGGTTCTACTATGATCCCACGAAAGACTGTGGTAGCGGATGCGACAAGTAGTGAGGATGAGCTGAGGCTGACACCAGAGATACCACAGCAGTGGCTCGTCCTGCCAACCGGAGTGTTGTAATCATCAGACACAACTCTGCACAGGTATGACCCAGTCCCTCTTTACCACTACAACTGGCTTCCAAAGATGACGTCTTGCATTTCTGACAACAACAGCTGCGTACATGGGGGCCCGCTAACTCCTTCACCCACATGCCAGTGCAGCCCTCGGTGGCAACGGAAGCCCTTGTACAATACCTTCGCCCCGAGGGATCGCACACACGCAGAGCTGTCGACTTCGGGTTGGGGTGTACTCAGAAGTGCCTGGAGCTGCGCCTGCGTCACAGAGTCGTCATGATCCTGCGCCGCTAAGAAATTGGCCACGACAAGGACATGGATACTGGAGGGCACCTGAGGCACAGCCGCGAATGAGGATAGACAACCTGAAGGCCCCTTGGGCCTCAGGACACGTGCACACGCGGGAACCGCGGAGCCTCACTCCATCCAAACGAGGGAAGCTGAGCGGAGACTGCAAAAAGGTCAGTGCTCCGAGGCGGGCAGAGTGGTCTGAGTGCTGTTCGGCACTTCCACGAAGACCCCAGTGTACCATGTGCTCTTTGTGGGTGCACACATGCTAAACGCCGACGCCCCACCGCCCCCCACTTCGCCCGTTGATTGGCTGCTCCCCTGGGACTGCTGCCTCGTGTGGTTGTTGGTGCCCAAGGCTGTTGCCACTCCTGGCTGCCGCTGGCTAGGGTTGATGCTGTTGGCAGCTGCCGTCTTTCGGGTCTGGAAGCTCGGAGCAATGTGCCACAGTGTATGACGGTGTGCCACAGTGTATGACGGTGTGCCACACCAGATTGTGCTACGGTGCGCCACAGTGCACAGGTGGTGGCTGTGTGCTGCCACTTGGTCTTGTTGATGTTGGTGGGCGTTGCCTTGCGGGCACAGAGTCGGTCTCTGGCTACCGATGACTCTGTTTGCTTGCAAATGGGGTCCGCCACAATCTGCAGCCAACCGAAGCACATGAGCACACCAGGCTTGCAGCTAGTACCCGGGCGCCTGGGTCTGCCCGGATGCACCCTCCAGCTGCAGATGTTGAAGGCGCTCAAATCCTTGCTACCAGTCGAAGCCTGCCCGGGTCTGCCCGGATAAACCCTATCACTCTTCCTGGATACTAGCTGCAAGTCTGGAGCACACTGTACCACTGTTCCATTGCTGGAGTTGTAGCTGGAGCTGTAGCAGGCTGCCGTTGCTGGACTGATGCTCCCTAGAGTTGATACATCCTTTTGCCCAAGGGCTGCTTCCACAGGTTGCCCTCAGTGGCCGCCGAACGCTGAGGCAGCTGGGGGCTGCGGCTGCCCAGGGCCATGCTGCTAGTGGCTGCTGCTGGTGGGGGCGGTGGCTGCTGGCGGCAGCTGCTGCCTGGGCGCGTTTTGAGGGCGGCTTTCGGAGGACAAAAAAGACAAAGGACTGTGTCCTGGGTGGTGCCCGCAAGCCCAGTGTCAGCCTACAGCTCAAGCAAGTCACATGTAACAAATATGCTTCCCAGAAAATGTATAATTGGTTAGGGCTATTGCTATCTCTGCTCTGGTATTCACAACCGACTTTTTTAGTTGGCCCATGGAGACAACAATCGCTTCCACGTGATGGTGTACCGTGGTATTATTGGAACTACTATTCCTAAGCACTTCTTGGTAGGAACATCCCGAACACTTTTTCCATGCATCGACGCTAGGCAATTTCCAAGCACCAGTCCCAGCCCAGCCTACCCCGGCAACCTCGCATGCAACCTTGCAAGCACTTTTCCCAAGCATCCCCGTCTATCAAAATTTCCAAGCACTTTTTCCAACCTCCCCACCCACCCCCTTTTCCAAGCACCAATCCCAGCCCAGCCCACCCGACAACCTCGCATGCAACCTCGCAAGCACTTTTCCCAAGCACCAGGGCCCATCAAAATTTCCAAGCACTTTTTCCAAGCGGCGGATGCCTTCAGTTTTCCAAGCGGTGTGCCAAACCAAATATCTGAGAACTTTCTTTTTTTTTTTTGCACCTTGCACCTTGTGGTTTACAACCAACACTCAAAAAATTTCTCAGGGATTGTCAAGGTACAAAAATATTGCATGCCGAGGGGATTTGCGACATGTGTGGGGAAGGGCACAGGAAGAGGTTGTACCCGTTCCAGCTCCTGCCTCACATACACAAACGTGTCCTGCCGTGTGACGTCCACCAAAAATATGACGGCGTGTGTGTTGCGGTACACGTGCACGGTCTTGGCATCGCAGAGCAGCCCCGGTGGCTGGTTGGGGCTGGGGGGAAGGACAATGGACTTGCTGAACCCCTCGTCGACAACGTCCCAGACGTTCACCTGCGAAATGGGTGGGCAACAGTTGAACGGCGGACACTGTGCAGTCCCTGAGAGCCCATACCCACAGAGGCAGGAACAACCATGCGGACATATGCACAGACATTTCGTTAGTTTGAAGAGCACTATGATGAGCCATAGCCACGCAAGGGCATAAGAAAGTAACATACCAATCATGCAGCACCAAGTCTGACACCGGGCGTGTTTCAGTCCGATTCTGGTTCCCAACACCCGCAACGTCAGCGGGTGTGTTTGCAGGGGAAGGGAAGGGGGGTGGCGTGGGTGGGGTGTTCCCCATTCACCATGAGCGAAAACAAAATAGGGCTACATCACTCCTGCTGTCTCGGGAACACGCCCAGACTGAGCATGGCTTGCAGTGACATAAGCCCTACCGTAAAACTGCTCCTTTCCCCCACCCAGCTTGCAGTCCAACAAACCAGAAGTTAGAATATTATTAGAATGTCAGATCATATTGCCAACGACCTTCAAAATGCTTTTGGGAGTGGTTTTCTTAAATACCGTTCTACCCTTGTTCCCCATTCTTCCAGGATAGTACATCCTCATTTTGTTATAGTAACAGTCCACCAACCACCGGCGCCAAACATGGGCGGTGATGCCAGCTGCTGGGTTAACCCCAACGCCGACCACCGCTTTCAGCTGCACAAAACGCCGTATTCCCAGGTTGAGGCCTCAAGGAAGGAAAGTGGAGTTGCTCGGGAAAAAGCAAATAGATGAGAATACTACCTCTGGTAAGAAAGGAATGACCATGGGTGGTACGGATCAGTGTCATCCACAAGCTCATCAGGGTCATCATCCTCAACATCATCAGCAGCAACAGATTCCTCGTCAAGGCCTGATTGACATTCCTATGACACAGCAGCTGACTCATATGATTATTTCTCAATTGTAGTTGGTTGCCATACACTTCAATTTCCCCGTTGGTGCAAGGGAAATGGACAGAAGGGGACTCAGAAAAAGAGCAGCCCGAGGGGTGGAAAATCGAAATTGTTGAGACCGATTTTTTTCCTTCGACTTTCTGACCATCTAAAGTGATGAACGAGCTTTGTAGACCGCTTTTCGGACCCTCTTTGCCTCACGATTGCATTGTTTGGACATGGGGTGGGGGGCTGGTGGGTAGAGGGTGTGGAGGGTTGTGGAGGGGTGTGGAGGGGTGTGGGGAGGGGTGTGGAGGGGTGTGAAGGGTTCGGTCGGTTGGTTGGTTGCACACGCATTTGAGGCCCGCCGGCCCCCCGTTTGCACTACATCCTGTACATCCTGCTACCCCCCCCATCCTGCCCCACCCCAGGGAACACAGTCCCCCACCACCCCATGGGGAACAGTTGCCAAGTGATGCCCCCCACCCCCCCACCCCGCCCGGGAACCGTACTACCACCGTACACAAACATTTCCAGGCACAGAAATTGCACTGCAAAAGGAAAGGTGAAAAATGTAGCTCGTGTACAAAAAAAATTGTTGAGTTGTGTAATTTTTTCTTGCGGTAAATGCGTGCAATTTTTTTTGGCCGTAAGTCGTGTAAATCATTTAAAAAAATTGAAAAATTGAAAGAAATGCAACTTTGCAATACATGAGCAATATGTTCAGTTGCCGGTTCCGTATGGCACCCCATAGCGACCTTGACGATGGGACGCCAAGTCCACAGTGCACCTAGTACGCTTTGTGACCACCAATTAGTTGGGACTCGGCCAATATAACATAGTTTCACATGGTGTGTCATTGGCACTAGACACAAAATCAGGCCCAAGAAAAGAGTCTTGGCAGGGCCATGGTCAACATCCAGTGTGCTAGCACTGGGGAAAAAACCATGCTCAAGAAAAAGAGTCGTCACAGGGCCAAGGCCAACGCTAGTGCCACCATTATAGGCCAGCGAGGGACAACTATGGGGCCAATATAACATAGTTTCGCATGGTGTTATTGGCACTAGACACAAAATCAGGCCCAAGAAAAGAGTCTTGACAGGGCCATGGCCAACATCCGGTGTGCTAGCACTGGGAACACAATCAGGCTCAAGAAAAAGAGTGCTAACAGGGCCATGGCCAACGCTAGTGTCACCATTATAGGCCACCAAGGGACTGGTATGGGGCCAATATAATAGCATCCGCTCCACCATTGGTACACCAAACGGGCGGAGGAAAATACAGCCCATAAAACATGCACCCGCTACAAGTAGTTGCAGAATGCACGCTTGTAGATCAAGTCAGCTTTTGTATCGCTAGACTTGGGCTTTGCACCAGGATTGGGGTTAAGCTGACAAGCGGCGCGCAACTCCGCTACTAGCTGCTTGGCTAGGTCATTGATGAAAAGCTGGTCACGCTCCGGTTGACTAGATGCATCTCTCGTGTAGCCATCTAGCACCTTGTGCCACTCTCCACGGATTACACGACGTGACAATTTTTTTCTTACACGCATTTACCACAAAAAAAAATACACGAATTATAACAAACACAAAGGAAAGAATATAGCATAAGATGTGTTCAAAAGGCTGCCAATGTACTGAGACCGACTCCTTGACCGGCTCGGTGTAAAATTTCTTGTTCCTGCTCCACTTGACCTTGGACTCCTAAAGATGCTCACCACTTTCCACTGGAATGCTTTGGACAGCACCTTTGGGTGGTGGTTTGGCCCTTTTGGTGTGAGGCTTGGCAGGTGCGCAAAATTTTGGGGACCCGCGTACCTTCGGGAATGTCCCTTGCAAAATACAACTTGTTCCCAAAACTATGTCCCATACCCCACACATCATGAGCAGCAGTATTGTGCCGTCACGCTCATAAGAGATGCAGCGACGTGCATCACCGTGCTCTGAATATCCAAGGACCTACGCCAAAGCCGGTTCCCATGTGGAGCGGATGGACATTGCATTCGTCCCAGGTGTAAACATGGTTGTGCTGTCAAGTTCCATTTCAGCAAAAGTGAGCAAGATGTCCTGCCAAGAGTACAAGGGATACAAGTGGCAGTGCCTCACAACAGAGTAGCCCACACAACAACACAGTGAACCGTAACAAAAATTTTTGTGTTGACCAAGTGACCCCCCCCCCCTGGGGAAGGACAAGGGGTGGGGCAGGACAAAGGGGGGGGGTACCTATCTCTAGCACACCACCTGCTGTGAAAAAAACCAAAAAAAACATGCCAACAAAACCTGAAAATGCGAAAACACAAAAGGAAAAACAAGCACCTTGCTTTACGACCAACATCCTGTGCCCCGTGTGACCGGCCGATGTGGGCATATGTGGCCTCAGGCTGCATCTGGGTCCTCTGGCACCCTGCTCAGCCCATCCCACGCGCAAGCAAGCCTGATAACATTGTCAGACATTCTCTGCCTTTACCAGTTCCCTGCCTTTCCTCCCTGCATGGCCACGCACCATGGCATCGGCATGTGTATCGGTAGCTTCGGCTGCTGCACATATGCAGACAGGGTGAGGGAGGTTAGGACACCTCAAACCCTCACACCTGAGCTGCCTGCGCGACCGCCCTTGGCCTTGCCCATTTGATCCTCTTGTCATCTGTGCTCACCACCACAACGAAGCATCCTATCACTGCCCACTGCACCCTATGCTCAAACCCATAGGTGGCGTCCTCCCTCTCCGTGAGCAGCACCAAAAACACTGTGCACCCACTAGCTGTCGGAGCTGCAGCTCCCAGTGGACTGCCATACCCCGGCTAATCCAAATGTTGGCCACGTCTGCTCCGCTCACCAAATTCCAACACTGAGCCCTCCCTCCCCCGCGATTGACCTTTCACTCTTGCTACCCTGGCCGCATGGCATTCAGCATGTCCTGTGGACAATGAGACGTGCAGGCAGGCAGCTCACTCCTTACACCCGATGCCTGTAGCCCCACCTTAACCCTTACTGTACGCTACCTTGGTAGCTAGCCCTGCAAACAGGTTTGTGGAGGGTGTCGAGGGGTTGTGGAGGGGTGTGGAGGGGTGTGGAGGGGTGTGGAGGGGTGTGGAGGGGTGTGGGGGGTCGGTCGGTTGGTCAGTTGCCTAAGTACTGGAGGCCCACCGGCCCCCGCTTTGCAGTGCATCTGGCCACCAACCTCTACCACCCTCTCATGCACAACCTATGGGTACCACGCTTGCCCCGTTCACAAGTTGGGGAAAAGGCCACGAAAAACTGAAAATGCAAAAACGGAAAACGATAGACACACAAATTGTTGTGGAGGGGTGTGAATCTACCGCCCTCCGAAAACGACCAAAATGGCCGAAAATAATAAATCTACCGCCCTCTGAAAACAGCCGAAATGGCTGCAAACAATAAATCCACCGCCTCCCGAAAACGGCCAAAGTGGACGAAAACAATACATCTACCGCCCTCCAAAAACAGCCAAAATGGCCGAATACAATAAATCTAATACAATAAATCTACCGCCCTCTGAACACGGCCAAAATCGCCGAAAACAACAAATGCACCGCCCTCCGAAAATGGCCAAAATGGCCGAAAATAATAAATCTACCAAGGGGTGTGGAGGATTGTGGAGGGGTGTGGAGGATTGTGGAGGGGTGTGGAGGATTGTGGAGGATTGTGGAGGGGTGTGCCGGATTGTAGAGGGGGGTGGAGGATTGTGGAGGATTGTGGAGGGGTGTGCCGGATTGTAGAGGGGGGTGGAGGATTGTGGAGGATTGTGGAGGGGTGTGGAGGGGTGTGGAGGGGTGTGGAGGGTGTGATGGGTCAATTGTCGCGGCAACAACCAGCACCTTAACGGTCTCACGCATCTCGTTCCAATCCCACATGATCACTGCGCTCTGGATGCTGGGGGTCGCCTCGTACGGCGGCAGGTCACAAGGGGGTGTTCCCTTCAGGAGCTCCAGCAGTGTAGACTTGCCTGTGCCTCGGTCGCCCCTGAGGAGGACCTTCATGTCGAAGGCAGGTACCGGCGGGGGCGGAGCCGCCGCAAACATTATTGGACGGCACTCAAATCCACAGAACTGAGATGAGATGAGATGTGATGTGATGTATTGTCAGTCATGAAGGGGGAGCGGTGTGCGCACGTGCTCCTCGACAGCGGACATGGCAGATGCCTCAACAGCAGATGTCTCCCGCATACAAATCACGAAGCACCTCTTCAGGGAGCGTCCCCCAAAACGCGGTGTGGGACAACCCAGCCCCACCGCCTCCCGCCGTCTCCCTTGAGACACACACCATGATTCATGGTGCCACGTTGTTCTCCCCTGGGACCCACAAAGACGAGGACCGAGGTCTTTGCGTACCCCCCCCCCCCTCAGGAAGACGGTTCCCCCCCACCCCAGGGGGGACTGTCGCCAAGAGACGCCCCCCCCCCCCCACCCCACCAACCACTTACCGGTGCATACTGTGTAGAATTCATGGCTGGTCAGTTGCTTGCTGTAGGTTGTCCAAGGATCTGGGATACACGCTGACATGCATAGATGCTGATGGTGCCATGCACATAATGCAAACAAGCAAAATTCTCAATGCGCTGCATCCATTCATCATTTTTCTGCCTGCCCCTTCTTCTGAACAGGGGCAGTGTAAAACTTCCTCTTACAGTCCCACATAGTCTTGAACAACTGCACATGTTCCCCATCAGCAACAGGGATGGACAAACTGGCTGCAGCGGGCTTTGCTGCAGGCTGCTTACCATATTTTGGTGCAGGTTTGGGTGCAGGCTTGGCAACTGTTGGTGCCTCCAGCTTTTGACACTGACAGGTTTTTTTCACAAACTAGCCAGTGACCCCTTCCCCCCAAGATGGACAAGCGGGGGGGGGGGGGGTACCACAATAGCGGGCGTTTGGTACCAAGGTGCACAAAATGGTATCAATGGAGGAAGGTGAAGAGGAAGAGGAAGAGGAAGCAGTTTAGTTTCCCAAAAAGCACGAGGTACCTGTTCATCACGAATTGCCCTGCGGCCATTTCAATGAAACTCCTGCCATGTGCTGTGCAAAGGGGGGGGAGGGGTCATGTGCTCCACTGTCATGCCTAACACTTGCCACAGTGCCATGTGGATGAGATGTGGGTGAAGCAAAACACATGCGCACAGCCGAATTGGCAAGGGTGATTTGTATTGGATGCGTACAAAATGGGAAGTGGGCTGTTGCAAGTGACAGGGATTACCTCCTCCTCCTGCCATAGGCGCAATTGTTGGTAACCTGCGCATGCCCAAACCCTCCATGCTATCCGGGGGTCGGAACAAACAACACAATGCAACAGACCAGTGGCGTACCCCTTTGGCTGGTTATACTTTACTGGTAATACCTGGCCTTATGAAAAAATGGGCTGTAGACTACACCCCCCCTCCCCCCTGCGAGAACACAAAAAGCACTAAAAATGACGGAAACAACGCCTCGTGTTGTTCGCACAAGGGGATCAATGGTTGGTAACGATCGACTGAAAGTCCCCCACATAGACACTTTCATCCATTAGTTCAGTGGTTCTTGCACAGCAAATGTGTCCCCTTCTTGGTTAGGGTGCTCCACTATCAAATGTACACCCATATGTACAGGTGTATATGGTAAACCGGGCGGGATGACAGTGGGTACTGCCGGCCGCACTATATAAAGAGAAGAGTACAAGGAGGAGATGCGCCTCCCACCGCTGACGCACGCCGGTGGCGGGGCGCACAGCTACAGGCGGCGGTGGGCTTGGGCTGCCCCATTTTTGTCTCATATTTGTGGTACAAGACATCACGTGCAAATGTGGGAAAAAGGAAAAAAATTGGAGACACCCCACCCCACCCCAAGGCTATCGGTGGAGGGGCCCACAACTGGAGGGGGCGGTGGTGGGGGCCCCACCAACGCCCCTGGCCGTGTTGACGAGATGAGGATTCGAACCCCGGTTGTGACGATGTGAGTTTATGTCGCGGTCCATTGGAGTGGCCATGTCTCATACTCCAAAACGGGCGTTTTGTATATCGCAGTCGGTGTGCAGGTGTAGGAGGCAGGACCCCGGGGCGCCATTTAGCCGGTTTCTAGGTGGTGGTGGTGGGGGGGATCGGGAGAGGCGTCGGCGAAGTCTTGTCTCACTGACGTTGGTGCTGTATGCGCTGTCTAGGTCGCTGTTGTCACTGTCGATACTGACATTATCGCTGTTGTTGTCGTCTGTTGGGGGGGGGGGGGTAGCTGTTGCCCTCGTGCTGCCCTTGTGAACATTCAAGTGTCCAAACATGTAGCATTACGTGCAGCCACTGCTTTTGTTGGCTGCTCTTGACCTTCATGGTAAAAGATCTTGGCTGAAACTCTTTTTTGGCCACGAAGTAGCAGACCCTCGGCTACTGTGTCACAAGTGAATCGGTGACAGCTCCGTGCAGTCCATGCAACCACTCAAGTGCAAACTGTCCGAGAGGCTTTTTGGAGGGACAAGTTGTTTTTGTGCAGGCCTATAGACAACCCCGCGGTGATATAGAGAGAGATGCACTCGGTAAAATTTGACATATGCACCAACAAGAAAAAGCAACACTTGGGGCAAATAATCGAGGCAACTCGATTGTGTATGCCAGACAAGGGGGCCAATGCTGTGGGGGGAAGGGGGGCAACGGCACGGGGTGTGTGGGTGAGGCCGTTGTCAGGCCCTGCCCAAACCCGCAGCGCTAGCCACACATTAGAGCCAGACTCAGCCGCAGCATGTCTGCACGAGCACCAAATATTGTCCAACAAAAAGACACCACACCAGGGTCCACGCTGGTTCGAATCCGTGAATTTTTTTTGGGGGGGGGGCGTCACTTTGAGGCACCACATTCTTATGAGCACAACGTTGTTCTGAGCAGCAGCAGGTCTCCACATACATGGCCCCACTCCAATTGCCGCAACAGAATGGCCTCACATCCGTGTCATCTCACGTCTCAACCACCATTGGTTGGGAAAACGATGGGTAGATGGGGTAGCCATACGCAAGGCGAGGCCGCATGCGGGTCATCAAGCGCTTCGCACATACATGTCCTGGTATGTGTCTGAGGCGATGTTTGGCACTTGGTTGGGACCACCCCGGATACTATGGGCACTAAATTTGCTAGATATCATCACCTTGTCGTCTTTTGTCAACACCAATGGTGTTTGCATAGTACAACGAGGGGAAGACAGGGCTCCTTTTAAGGGGGATGGTGGGTGGGTGGGTGGGTGGGTCCAGGGGGGGGTTGGGGAAGGGGTCCATCCCCCGCCCCATTGGTGCTGAGTTTTTAGAGGTGCTCAAGAAGCTTTTTGGGCACATAGCAAAACCACCACCGACCAACAATCGCCATACTGAATTGCACAATGGGGGTTCCGGGCCTGTTTCAAAAACGTGTAAAGGCAAAAAGGCTCTAATCATGGCATGCAATGGTATCTCCCCAAAAGGATGTGAATATGTCGCGGTGCCATGTGTGCTGTCAAGGCCAAGGATTGTGGAAGCGATCCCAGCGATCCCCCAGTGTAGTCATACACATCCCACTCGGGGTAGTCACGGTACAGGCGCATCAAGCTCTCCGGTGTGAGCATGTTTAGGGGTCGATTTGGGGCATTGATCAAATTCAGTGCACTGAACATGCGCTCGACCTCCGCACAGCTAGGCGTGAGGGCCAATGCTAGTCTCAACAATATGTGCAACCGCAAGTACTTGCTGCGTTGTTGGATGACTGTCCGCTAGATGTCCCAATAGGTATGTCCATCAGGTTTTTCTGCCCAAGCCTTTCGAACACATGGCTTTACCTCCTGCCATTCCGCCTGTACACCACCCAAATCAATCCCAGTTTGTTTGTGAATCCTTGTACGCCACTACTGTGTTGGCTGTTGAACCTCAAAAACCCCAAAATTGGGTGAAGCCTTGGATGCTTCAAGCCAGCTCTTGATGTCTAAGATATGGAGGTGGTCATACAACTCAAGATTTTGCAAACACTCCTTCGCACCCGCGGCTTTTTGGAATGCAATGCGCAGGGCTTTCAACAATGGCAAGGCACGTGCTGATGACCCTTTTACTATCACTCCCTTGAAATAAACACGACCGTTAGTCTTGGTGAACTTCAGTGCCTCACTCATATTGCGGCGCAGTGCTGTGAATCAACTACGATGCATTGATGCTTTGTTCCGCAACTGGGAGATGGCCACACAGCTTGACAAGCGTCCACTACCACCAAAGGGGACTGAGTTGTGCAACGCTTCTAGAGTGCGTGCAACACATGAGGAGTACACTTGTTGCACAGCTCAGCAGCATGCCGTTGACAAATTTGCCATTTAGACCACGCATCAATACCTCGTGTGTCATGCTGAAACGGGTATTTAATTGCATTTGCAAGCACGTGATTGGCAGGTTTGGGACCGGGGTCACTTTGAGAAGGGGTTTTTGAGGTAGAGGATGATGTGCTCTGGGGTGTGGTTGGTGGTACTCGCTGCTTTGGAGGGAGATGAGGTGGGGGTTGTATCTGTGGATTGTGCAATAGTTAGTTTTTCAAAATACATAGCAAGCACAAATGCAAATCCAATGCAATAGCAAAACATCCAGTTGCTCACCCCTCTTATGTCCCCCCACTCAACACTATAGGCCCTGAAAATCAGTCTAGAAGTCGATTCAACACAAAGAAAAACACACCGACACAATACGCCTGGACGCCCAGCATCAGAGCTTAAACTTCAACTGCAATAGGGTCACCCCTCCAAACAGGCACGCTCGTTGAGGCCCAAATGGATCTCCCTGCCTGAGGGAGCCCCGCAGCTGCCCCCCTCCACCAGGGCGCCAAGGGCCGCAGCCCTATTAGGCTATGGGCGTATAGACACCCTCCGGCCGGTGGAAAGGATTACCCGCAGGGCCACAACGGGATCTCAAAACACCCCAAAATAAAAAGGAAAATAAACACAGACCCACAGAGCACCCAGGCACAGTAGAGGTAGCCCCAAAAAACACAGCCTCCGAGGACGAAGGGTAGGCCAGCCCCACAGCGCCTAGGCAGCCACAAACGTGACCCCTTTATACTCCAAATAATGCATGTTCTGGACCAGATCATTCCATCTCAACGCCGCTTGGTGGGACGCGCGCAAGACCTGGCGATTCGAAAAATAAGGGATCCTGGACAGGGGATCGGCAGGCTGGTATGCACTCGGGACCCAGACAGAGTGGAGGATGAGACCCGAGTTCCTGAGATGTAAGATCATGGCCTTTAGAACCCTATTGTGCCTCCAGAAGTGGGCCCGAGACTTCAGATTAACCGTACCCCAAATGGCCTACAGGTTGTCCTGCAACATAGAGACCTGCGGGATCTTTCTCCTGACAGCGTCCTTAACAAGCATCCAGACCCCATAGAGCTCCGCAACCTGCTGGGTATTGACCCAGTGCGGACAGATCAGCGCTTTGCCCCCCCCCACCGGATCAAAAATGCCGACGCGATACCTCTCGGAGCCACAGGGCAGCTGGAAAATCGCCGCATCCACTGAAATCCACTTGACCAGGCGCCAGCAAGAGACCAGGTTACGGGGCACACAGAAGGGCGGGATGACAATCAGAGCTGCGGACAGGAGGGAGATCCAAAATTTGGGGGTGACTTTGACCCAGTCTGACCGGCCCCAGTACAGCGCGCAATAGACCCCCCCCAGAAAAGGCAGATGACCCGTGGCAGGGGTGCCCAGCCAACCAATGAGGCCTACAATGCGCATTACATCCTTTTTGGAAACATACCTGTCCCACGTCATAATAAGACAGGCAATCAACCTGGTGACAATGGCCTGGGTGTTAGCTACAGACAGACCCTCCAAATCAACCTCTTTACCCAACCATTTGACCCAGGTCGCAGGCTCCAGGACACTTTTCTCTGATACTTGATACCCCTTACCCTGCATGGCCGCCGACACAAGCTGCATACAAGATCTCAACCAATCAGGCGCATTCTCCATCACTACCAATAGATCATCCAGGTAGTGATCCTTGTCGGGCGTAAAACCGTCAGGCAGGTGGGGGGGGGGGGGGGCATCAGGGCAAAGGCCTCCCTCAGGTGCCGACCTACGACCTCCTGGCAAATGGGGGGGGACAGTTTCCATCCAAACGGAAGGGTGCGGAGGTCACAGACCCCCTGGGGCGATTGCACACGGAAAGTACCCCAGGCCTCAGGGGGCAACCGCAACGACGTGAAACAGTTGCGCAAATCAAAAGTGCACGCATGCCTGGGGACATTTCTACCTGACGGCTCGGACCCCCGACGCACAAATTTCTGTCTCAGCGACCACATGTTGGGGAGTTGCATTTTTGGCTGGGCTGCGGGTCTCTCCTGTTACCAGTCTTACAGTTCACAATCAACGAACATTTTTCAGCAGACTTCGGTATCACAAAAACAGGCGCACTGGGACTAAGGCCAAACCCCGGCATTCCTTCAGAAATGGGGACGATATGTTCTTGGTGCACCAGGGCGGATGTCATGGCACCCACAGCAGGCGCCAAACTGGGTTGAGGTATTTGCACCGAAGCCATAGCCCTGAGTGAATCCCCATGGACCAGTGAACTCCAAATATCGAGGGGAATCGGGACATTACCAGCACTCCCCAAACCCCTCTGGGCTACACTCACCGGGACAGGAGATCCATCCGCTGGGTGTGTTCCACCCCCCTCACCCGCAGAGTCACCCTTAGGCTTGGGGCTGGTAGGGGAGATCACAATCGTTGAAGTCAGCAAATCAGTCTTCCTCATAGAGTCCACAGCGGAAAACAGGGCATGGACCAGACCGGCAGACCTAGGCACAGGGCCCGCCATCATGTTACAGATCACCAAAAAAATTCGAAACAGAGCCATCCAGAAATCCCGGAAACTCAAAGACGGGGGCAGTTTCACCCTCCCCGCCTTGCGCCAAAGGACAGAGCGCCAGCGACGCCGCGTGCGCACATCGACAGGCCGAGGTCGATATGACGTATCATCCGAATACTCAGGGGAGCACCCCCCCCCCCCCCTGCGGCAGCCTGCCTGGCCTTGGATGCGAGGGACTTAATCCGGTCCTCCAATGACCCCCTGGCGGAGGCAGGTTGACGGGCCGGCTGCCTGACGGATACCCTGGATCTCTTAGCCCTTTATTGGGGTGTGAGGGTCGGGGCCCTGACCGTGCCCACTGAGGCACCCCCCCCCTCTCGACTTCCGGACCCCGCCCCTGAATATCCAGACTCGGCAGCACTGGCAGGCCTGGGTCGTTTGGACTGCACAGGGGGTCCTGCGGGGGGGGGGGGGGGTGGAAGGGTAGGCAAGATCTCCGGAACTGACGCCTCGGCCGCGTCTGGGTTCGGCTCATCAGATCCATCGGACTCCCACGTGTCTTGCCGTGACAGAACAGAGGCTGGCCAGAAGGATCTTGATGTACGTGACCCACTTTCAAATCTCCAATCTCCAGGCGACTGTCCCTGCAGGGTTGGACGGGGCAGTGTGGTATCCTCCCATGGACAGTCATCCCAGGTGGCGATGTATCGGCGTGTGACGGTGACAGATTTCCAGCGGCCCCAGGACATGAGCTCTTGCATGGTAGCGCCATTGCGGATGAACATGGTGGTAGCCCCCATGCGCCTCCACGCATGCCACCTAAGGTGGGAATGCTCCGAGTTGGCCAAAAGGCGTACCATGGTGGATTGGATAGCCGCAGGCCCCCCTTTGACCAGGTTTTGGCTCGGTCTTCTGCCCAGCCGGAGGGCAGTGGCCCGAATGAATCCCAGGAGCCCGCGGATGTACGAGCTGACGGGCCTCTTGATCCAGCGCATCCTCGTTTTTCTGTCGAAGAACGAAATCGATCCGCCTGACTGGTCGACATCCTGGACCCGTATGGATGCAGTATCCCCAATGCGGTTGCAGCAGGCAATCGCGACGATAGCCGGGGCCGTGACCAGGAGCTCCTCATCGGCGACGGCGTTTGCCGCCATGGTCGCCAGCGCTGAGAGGGAGCCCCAGCCACGCGCTGCCAGGTGGGCGACCTTATCTTTCGCGCGAACAATCCTCCAGATGGATCGAGGGATGAATCCATCGGCGATTTCGGCCTCCTCCAGGAGTCGGCAGGCCGATATTGCCTGCCGCATATCGGATGAGGTCTGTTGGGTCCGATACAGCGCCAGGAGGTACTCCCTGAGCACGAGGATCGGCGATTCGGATGGTGTCTGCAAGTGCCTGGCCCGAAGGTTCTTGAGGTGGCGCTCATACACATTGAGGGTGGAACCGGCCCAGGACTGCATAAATATGGCTTCCCACGAGACGGACTCGGATGCTTCCCGAAGGGCCTGGAACCTGTGGTACCACCGGTAGAATGGGGGCTCCGACGACGCCGCCGGTGACTGGGACTGCCCCCCCCCCCCTCCACCGGCAGGGGGCATCATTTGGACTTCTTGCAGAGCCACTCCCAGTGGCGCCCTCCACAGCGGTCACATTCGCCCGGCGGCCTGCGGTCGGTGCGGAACTCACGGCCCCCCGCCGTGACGAGGTATTCGATCCCATCCCGCTGTAAGAACTTGTACTTGCCCCGCCAGTAGAATTCCGAGTCCGACGACGATCCATCCCGCGACGGCGACCGGGATCCCGACGAAGACGACCCAGACCTGGCCCTGCGCCTGGAAGATTTACCTCTCTTGCTGGAGGACCGCCTGGACCTTCCGGACGAGCGCTTGGACGAGCCCTTGGAAGGGGAGTTGCGGTACCTGACGTACCTCTTGCTATAAGCCCGATGGGTGGTCGTCAGCAGTCTCCAGAGATCCACGACATTGACCCCAGGATCATCCAGGATATCCGACTCCACTGCCCGTTTGATGAGACCCGCCAGCTCGTGCCTCCACTCTGCGACCCCAGGCTCCTCCAAGAACTCCTCAATCACCTCCGGCGTGATGGGACGATCCTTATACGGCACCGACTTGGATTTGCCCTTGGACAGGGATCCCCTTTGGATCTGGGCTCTGAGATCTCGGATCTCCTGATGAAAGGAAGAAAGATCCTGCGAGGCCCCCTGTGGGGCATCGCTGGACTTTTGGTTCTGTGCCACAGGGACAAATTTTGCCTGAATGGGGTCATACACATGTTGGCTGACATCCTCCCACGCCACGACTAGGTCCAGGACCCTATCTGCGGGTATGGCATTATTGAGAATCGTGGCCATCCCCTCCGTGAGGGTGGGTATGTGCTTACCCTACTTCTGGCACGGGAGAGATATTTCGGCGACCCTGCGGGCCAGATAATCCCCCGGAATGCGCTGTACCCATGCTGGGAATCCATTTTCCAAGAAAGCGCGCAGCACTGCGATTTCCGGTTCCGTGTCGTCTGCTGGACGCTTGTTTCCGTTAGAGCCTTCATTTGAATTAGGCATTGCAAAGAAATAGATGTAAGACAGCAACAACAAATACAAAAATAAATGAATCTGTCAGCAAAGGTTAAGAATAGGGCCGCTAGTAAAACAGCCCTTTCAGCAGAGCATGAAAGGTCGGTTTTTGGGCTAGTAGTGCCCGTATATAATCAACTGATTGATCTTTTGCGCCCAACAACTGTGGAGGAGGGCCTTCTGTGCACTACACAACCACGAGAAAGACGTTGCGCTTTGAGCAAATGATTCCAATTGTGCAGCTCAGCTGGTAGTACATTGGTCTCCCAACGTTCAACCACATACACCACTTGACGGATCCATTGAGTCGGCATTACCGTGGTAACCTCCTTCGTCAAACTCTTTCGGTTGTTGAGGTACCGCGGCATCCGTAAATCCTGACCACACCTTCACAGTGTTGAGTACCCGGTTCCTATTAGAAGCATCCAACCCTAACCATTGAAAAGAGGCATCTGCCTTCCTCCACTTTGTGAACAAAAGAAGACATAATTGGAGTACATGGACACACAATACAACAGGCAACAACAAAAGACAAACACAGGTACAAAGCAGGCTACCACAGTCACCAACCACCGGAAGAAAAAATGGCCCCAAAAAAAAATTTTGGGGGGCGATCCTGAGGGGTAGGTGGGTGGTGTGGGACCCCCCCCCCCAGTGGTGCCGAGTTGTTAAAAGGGGCCCTGGGGGAGGGGGAGGGGCACTCATTTCACAAGCCAGAACAGGGGATACCCTGCCACAGTGACCCATGGCTCATATCATGGACCCAAGGGGGAACAGCAGCACGGTGCATGCACAACGCGGCGACGAGACGATTCAAACACACAGAGCGGGATGGCAGCAGGGCCAAGCGCTCTCAAACTGCAGGTGCTCCGTCCCATTCAGGTGCTTGCTCCCGACTAGCACAGAGTTGCTGTTTTCATGTACACTGGGCTCATGATACCATGCCACTCCACACGTCTGTTGCTGTCCTTCGCCCCGCCTGTCAGCTCAAAACACACAAGCCTGCACACTGCCACTCTTCCTCTTTCCTCGAAGCTGTGCCCTAGACCCTGCGTGCAGGAAGCGCACCCCCCGACCAGACGTCCTTAATCTCATGGCACTGACATGTGTCTGAGGCGAACGCCGAAAATTCAGGAGTGTGTGTTCCATAAACGCCGTTGGGGACTGTGAGTAGAAGCGGTGTCCAGTGCCATGTCATGGGAGACAACCTGCTCCGTCCTGGGGGGTCTGGGGAGGGGGGGGGGGCGCAATCACGATTCCCCCTGCAACAGTTTTGAGAGTTGATGACATCTAAGATACAATGACCTCATGGCGGCATCTGCCAATGTATGTACAATGTTGTACAACTTTGAGCGTCGGCAGACAAGACAACGTCTGCCTATATTGGACGTACTGGAGGCATGGGTATATTGGGGCGGGAGGGGGGGGGGGGGGGCTGGCGGTTTTGTCGGCGAGAGTGGAATGTGTGTCCCACTGCTCACAATTGCAGCCTTCTGCCCCCCCCCCCCCGTCCACTTCCCTGCCAGTGCGACACATGGGGAACTGTCGCTGTTCCTGACCGTTGTCCGTGGGAAGACAAGGGTAAGGTGGGGGCCCCCACTCCCATCGCCCCGTAATCAGGAAGCCCAGGCTCCAGCACCCACTCAGGTGGCAAAAAGCCAAAGGCAGGGGCTGCTTTTCCAAGGACGGACCGCAGGTATTTGTTGGGGTTGGAGTTACGAGCGTCCCTTCTGGACAAAAGCCGTGTCATCAACCAATGCCCCCGCGCCCCCTCTCAGCTTCACTGCGTGGGCTTCACTGCGTCTGGGTTGCTTGGGTCAGCGGTGGCCTGCAATCCCCGGGTCCAGCGCGCAGCGACCTGAGATACCCTGATCGGTCTACTGTAGTACCCCCCCGCCCCGCTCCCATGGAGAGCCCCCCGAAAATGCGCAACGGTCCCCCCAACCTCTGGGGGGGGGGGGGCGCAAGCAGCTCACAAAGCGCTCCACACATGCACGTCCTGGTATGCATATGCAGCAATGTTCGGCAGTTCCAACAAGATCAATCTTATGATATATGTGTGCTACCATACAGTTGCTTGCACCAGCATTGGCCTGTTGTTTTGTCAACACCTGTGTGTTTCCATGGTACAGTACAGGTTAGGGGGGGGGGGCATGCACAAGGACCCAAACCGGACCTTTCCACCACAACAATGTTGTAACCAGAGGAAAAATTTTGTTCGGCGCCGTGGACGAATGGGCAAGTCCCCCCCCCCCCCTGGGGGGCTGTGCAAGATGGGGAGGCGGGAGGGGGGTCTCGAGGGGGCGGCAGGGTAGCTTTGGGAAGGGGTTTCAGATGCTATCAAGACTGGTTGTGGACATACCCCCATCCCATGGCATCCGATCCCCTTCTCTCACGCACTCCGCTCTGCACTAGGGCTGCAGAGCACACAATTGTGCCGCCTCAAGTATGCCACACGCCACTGGCAGCCGCACAGGCAAACTGCCTGGGACCGCCGCGCACCGCCGATGTGTACCACTTGGCGATCGGGGGCCCCGTGGCCCCGTGTGACAACTGCCGCGTCAGTGGCGGACCCTCCGAACTTTGCGGTCTGACGGCGTGTGAAGCGTGCCTGCCACGCGTCTGCGAAGACGAATGCGCGTGCGTCAGGACCAGTACTGCTCTGCAGCGATGGCGCAATGCGGTGTTCCCAAGTTTACGAGGGAGTGCAGGCAACGACAGCCGACGTCAGGGAAAGCGACAGTCGGACGTGAGTCCCCGGCTCAGACAAGGCAGTGTTTCGACGCGACCCATAGGCAAAGCGGCTCTCTGGGGGTTTCGGCCACGTGGCAGCAACGGTGGCGAAAGATCACATCGAAAAAAAAGTGTAAATGGGATGCGTGTTGTTATGAGCCCCTGCCACGCCTGAACGAGCCACTCTTTACCACACTTCCGCAGGCTGTCGTATTGCACTCCTCCCCTGTTCCCGACTGAGACACTGAGTAACTGAGCCGTGATAGGATGTTGGCTCTGGCTGGCCCACCAATAGAGATCTGGTGAGTACAGGCAACAACGAGGCAAATGGGCATGTGCTCACCCTCCTCGCAGGCACCAGCCCCGGAGGTCAAATCTGGGGGTTAACCTCTTGTAACATGCTCCTTTTGTCCAAAAGTATCACCCAATGAGTTTTTGGCCAGGGACCCCCAGATCGGAAACATATTTGAGGGGTGGTGGGATGGGAGATGTGAGGTGGGGGCGAATTTTGGTTTGCTTATTGCAGCCACTCTTTGTGGACCCAGACCAAGGTCCAGGGAAGGCCACAAGGAGAGGGGCCGTGAAACCAAACCCTGAACGCGGAGCGAAGGGGGAAACTGCATTCGGATCGGCGTGCAGGCATCAAAGATCTCCTAGAGGACCAACAGGAGAGCATCCGGTCACTCCACGCAGCCGACAACGCCATACATCGGGGCAATAGTTTTGGGAATAGTTTTTGGAAATCAATGGGCCAGGGGTTTTGGCAGGTTGGGGGACTGCAGGGACGGAACCTTGGGTGGGGTACTGCACAGGGCTGCGGCTCGCAACAGCCTGTGCCTGACTCCTCGGACACTGCTTCCTCTGAAAAGCGGGGCTGCAGTGGGGTCGGGGAGTGGAGGGACCCAGCCGGAGTGCACTTGAGGGGGTAGGAAAGTAGGGCACAATGGGTTGCCAAGCGGTTACTAGTGGTTGGAAAAGCGGTTGGGGGGGGAGGCTCTGGCGGTTACAAAACGGTTGCTGGGCTGTTGAAAACGGAAAAAAGTGGTTGGGGCGGAATGATATGTTGAACCCGCCCGCCCTGGGTTCAGAGCCTGCGGTGGTGTCAGAATCTCGGCGAAAATAACACCCCATATCCCCCTGCTGCCTGCACTGCTGCATTCGTACTACGGGGCGGCACGGGCAATCGTTGGCGGAATTAAGCAGCAGCGGTGGCCACCTTGTGAGAGCGGCTCAGGTCTGCCAGCGCCGGGGCGGCGCGGTCTTAATACCCTTCTGCAATATTGCCCTTGTAGTCAGCGCTGTGCCCGTGGTGTGTGTGCAGAGGTATCGTCCATCGTCCCCCCCTTTGCGCAGCGTCTCTGGTTCGTGTTTGGTGCTGTCGGCCTGCAAATCGCGATACGTTGTCTTTCCGGACAAGCCTTTGCCTTCAAATGCGCTTTTGCACTCATTGCGTGAGGCTGTCAGATGGCCAACACTGACAGTACAGAGAAATCTGGGACACGAAACACGCCATCGTGACTGCGCCCAACAGGAATCAGCAAAGACCATCAAAAACGCAGAGGACAGCAAACGTGCCCATCGCAACACGTGCTGTCGTCCAGGACCCAAACCTGCACCATCTGAACTGTGGACGATGCCCTTTCCCGAATCCCATGCGTCACGCGCAGAACCCACTGACCCCGCAGCACGTGGGGCGTGTTACGCCCAGTGCTACGTCTGGGTGCAGCCGACAACGGCTGGCAAGAACCAGCAAGCGCCGGTCACCCGTGACTGGGGTTCGTCGTCGTCGTCGTCGTCGCTCCTCGTCATGCCCCTCCTTCCCTGGCGTCCCTTCCCCTGCACGACGTGCCATCAAGCCCCTCCCCTGCACCGCATCCCCTTCACCTCATCTCCGTCACCTCATCTACTACTTCCCCCACCCACCCAAACAGCCCCCCCCCATCTGCAGAGAACGACGCAACCCACAACGCGGCCCCAAACCCACAAGGCCCGAAGAACCTGTCTGAATGGGCAGCTGCTTGTGCTTGGGGAACCCCTCGTACACCCCAGTTCAACACGCGGGGGGGGGGGGGGGCGAGTAGTCCGGTATGAACGCACGCACGTATTACGACGTTTTGGCGTGTCGCACGCGTTCTTCTTCGGGGATTGGGGCGCATTGGCCCGTCCGCGGGGGTCCGTCGCGCGCGCATCACAGACGGGGCCCTGAATATGGATCGGGGTCACCGCTCCGCAAGGCCCTGCGCGGACCTCCACCGGTGGGACACCCGGATCCACCACATCACAGCCAGGACCACCACCGTGAACCCCAACGCCTGATGGTACGACCAATTCGCGGAGGCCTCCCCCTCCAACGGGCCTTTGTAGTACACCGCCGGCACCCCGGCCTCCGGCTGGATAACAATCCGTTTGGTCTGCCCCCCCAATGGCTCCGCCTGCCCCTGCGCCGCACGCGACTGCGTCGTGTTGCGGATGCGCGCCACCGTGGGAGGCACCCACTGTCCCTCGTCCCGAGACACGGCCGCCGTGGGCGGGCGCGGAATGGGCACTGGAGGGGCCGCGAGCTGCGGATCCCGCTGCACGTCCCGTTTCCGGAGCCGCTTGCCGTCGGCCGCGGGCCTCTTCGGCGTGAAGCCCGGGACTTGGGCCTGGTACGACACGGGGCCCTCGTGGAGCTGCCGGTGCTCCTCGAGCGAGTGCAGCCGAAAGCGCTGCGCGGCCGTCGTCGCTGCCGCGTCGCTGGGGCCCGTGAACGCGATGGAGAGGCCGGGGACGGCGGGGGCCTTGTTGGGGCCCTGGGGCTGACAGTCCTGCCCCCGATCGGGCCCCTCCGCCGGGCGCACCTCGAGGGTCACCCGCACGGCCCGCGTGGCGACCACGCAGGCGCTGTAGGAGGCGCCCCAGTCCGAACTGTTCAGCGGCGACACGAGGACGGCGTCGGGGTCGCCCTCGGCCACGGTCCAGACGGTGCGGATCTGGGCGGGCAGGGCCTCCGCGGGCGCGTTGGTGGCGGCGCGGGGGTGGACGCTGCAGCAGGCGAGCGCCCCCACCGGCGCGGCGCTCGGGCAGCGGAACGTGCTGTGCCGCGAGAAGTGGTAGTCCGCGGGGTCGGGCTGCGACAGGAGCGTGAACGAGTCATGGACGGCGCCGCGGATGTCGATAAAGTCGCACCGGCCGCGCCGCATGACGCCGCCGACGTTGTACGTGCAGAACAGGGCCCCCGGGCTCAGCCCCAGCTCTTTGCAGGCCGCGGCCGCGAAGAACCGGGGCACTTTGGACAGGTCGCTCTTCTTCTGGGCGTTGTGGTACCACGGGTGGAAGTTGTGCAGGCCCCAGCCCCCGGTCCCCACGACCGCGTGGAAGTTGGTCCCGTCCTGCAGCACCAGCGGCTGGTCCCGGGACGCCACCTCCTGCGCGGAGAAGTTGCTCATGAGGTGCGTGCGGCTGTAGAGGTGCGTGTGGGCCGTGACGACGAAGGCCCCGTGCTCCCGGCAGACGTCGAAGGCGTCGAAGCCGTTGTTGAAGGTCACGAGCCGCTCGTGGGAGTGGCCGAGCTGGAGCTGCCCCGGGGCGCGGTGCCACGTGCACGCGGTCCAGACGGCCCCGCGGGCCCGCCGCAGGTGCTCCTCGATGTAGAACTCGTGGCGGTCCAGGGGGTAGCCGACCAACTGGAACCCGGACAAGATGAAGGAGAAGCCCTTGTAGGTGCACCAGCTGTGGATGCCGGCCTCCCCGGTGCACAGCGCCCCGGCGCCCCGGGCGCGCCGCATCAGGATCTCCTGGAACCCCCGGGGGACGTAGTAGTCCGTGTCGTGGTTCCCGGGGGAGAAGAAGTAGGGGAACTGCGGCCCCAGATGCCGCGTGATCTGCGCATCGAATTCCTGGGGTCGGTTGTGGTAATCCAGGTCCCCGGAATGTATCACCATGTCCGCCTTCTGCTGGCTCACGAGCGCGAGCACCTTCCCCGACTGGGGCTCGATCCGCTCCAGCCCGTTGTCGGCGAAGAAGGCCACCTTGAAGTTGGGGGGCATGCCGTCGTTCGGTCTGGGGGTGCCGTCGAAGGCGCGGTACATGTACCACTTGTTGGACTTCCGCTTGGCCGGTGGAGGGACGTAGGGCCGTGGGTACGTGGCGCTGAGGTTGAGGCCTGCGAGGCCCCATGCGATGGCGCTCAGAAGGAGCAGGACGAGGTGCATTGTGGGATCAGGCCGAAGAGGGGCACTGCCGCACCTTCATAGACCCACTGGGCGAATGTGTCCTTGCGTGTCTGGCCACGTGAATGGGTTCCAAGCGCGGGAGAGGCCCCTTGGCTCAGCATCGCCAAGGACCACCTCCAAACCGAAGCATGGAACCGGGGCAAGAATGGTCTGTTTTGAAAAAACGCGGCAACAGCATGTCCAGTTGTGCATTTGGTGGTCTGGGATGAACGCACGACACTGTACATTGATGACGTCAGGTGTCCTGTGCCGGTTGCACTCCTGCACTGTAACACAATGGGGGGGGCAAGCTTTAGGAATAGGCGAAATTGTGAAGTGTCCACAATTTCCAAGAGCACTCAGCACCACATGTTGTGCTGTACAGTGTCAGGGGCGTGATCGGTGTGGTTTGGAACTCTTTGATCAATTTGCCTCAGTCAGGCCCAATATGTTATTGATAGAATGTGTTATTTACAGTAAGCATCCAGAAGCCTTCAGGAGATAATAATCATCCCCGGTTATGGAGACAGATACTGCTCCTTCTGCTGACCTCCTTCACCCCTTTCTTCAGGCGATCATAGGCCGAAACTATGGGGTTTGATAGGGGATATCATTAGCTTTCATGCTCCCTTAACCTTGCCTTTCATGATACTTGTGATTTGAACCTGCAGTAGGGATCTCAGGGAAATCGGCTTGTACCCCCCCCCCTTTGTAATAGCTACGCCAAAGTACGGAATTAATACGGTCCCTACGCCTACTGTAGCTATTACAACGGCGTGGCTTGCGCACGACACATACAACTACCGACATACACATGAGAGAATGCATGGTATGAGTGCACCTCCGGCTCCGGGGATGGGGACGGTGATCGGATGGAGAACTCGATTTTTGAAAGGGGGGCACAGGGGTGTGTGACCACCTGCCCACCCTTCATGTACTCCAACATCGCAAACAGGTCCCCCTTCTCTGATGGCCCCTTCATTGTGGCATCCACACGCTCACCGGTGGAACGTGTGAAAATCACTGGACGCCCAGGTTGAAAAAGAGAAGATTGCATGGTGAGGTGGTGCAAGAAAGGGGGATATAGTACACAAATATCCCCCAAATCAGAGCTATGTGGGTTGAAGTGGGCAAACACTCACAACAAATGTGTCCATGACCCTATGTAGCTGGCAAATTTGTCACCAAACCCATGTGTTATGCGGCTGCACTACATTTGTACCGAATTAAAATTAGGTACCAAAGTAATACGGTCCCTACGCCTACTGTAGCTATTACAAGGGCGTAGCTATTACAAAGGGGGGGGGGGGTATTATTGTCATGGTGGTGTTGCAAGCATCCAGAAGCCAAGAAAGAAAAATTAACAGCAACCCATCAAGGCCCATAGGAAATAACAACCAACATTCGCGGTCCATGCTTGTTTCTGTGCCACAATCTGGGAACTTTGTACCAATTTTTGCAGTAATATTTGAGAATTGGTGCCAATTTTTCTCTGCACCAAATTTCGCCAGTCCAAATATCGCATGTTTCTACTCCCCCCTCCCTGGCATGCTAAAACCATCACCAATTCCACATTTGTCAGTGCCCTGTGACGTGCAGTCCCCGGTGGGCTGGCATGCAGACAAAACACGAGCCACTGAGGGGTGGTGGTGGTTTGCCCGGCGCATGCTCGGCACGTGCCCTGTCATCCAACCAAAGTCCTGGCCATTAGTCCCTAGGCTTGAACTCCACAACATGACCCAAAAGAAGCAGGCCACACAGATGCCAATGGCAAGTGTGAGCCAAGGCACTGCAAAATGACACCCCAGGTAACACCATCGTTGGCATGCCTCAGCTACTGACTTCTTAATTGCTGCTTCAAAAAAGTGCAACCTTTGAACAGCATTGCAGGAATTAAGCACGTTCACTCACAAGAAGGGGCAGAATACAAGAAAGAATGGGGATCCACAGCCAATGAAAAGGCGAATCATATGGGGTGGCACGTTGCACGGTATTTTTTCCATCTGTCAAGCACGTGGCCCATGAACTTCGGGGGATTCATGCGACATCTTGGATTATGTGGCACCCAAGGAAATAGTTGGCACTCAGCCTAAGTATTCAAATACCATTCAGCAGGGCACGCTTGGTTGATGCAGTTTAAAAAAAGCACCACACCAAGCCGATTTAGTTTCTCTTGCCTTTCCGTTGTTGGCTGGGGTGTGATCTTTCCATCTATTTGTGATTTTCCATGTATTATGAGTAGTTGCAAGTTGACTATCAGTGTGGTGTATCTGATGGGTGATGTGTTGTGCAGCATGTGCGCACAACATACGTGGAGTAATGTGTCTCTTTCCCTGCTCGCCGCTGATTATCTGTGAGTTAAGTTAAGTTAAGTTAAGTTGCCATAGGTCATCAAGTGTTCCCCCGTCCACTTGGGGGTAGGTGCATTACCAAAAAATTGCTCCGAGCAAAATTATTGGACTCAAGCTCTCCAAGAGTTGCAAGATCTGCCAGATGGGGCCTCATACGCAAGTGTGTGGCTTCTGACAGTGTGTCCTCTGCAAAGCATCAATTAACCAATTCATGCTGCATTTAACAACGGCGAGGGGGTTCCCATCTTTGTTGGATCTGTGCACACAACAGAAAGTTTTTGGACTTAGTAAAGCGATTCGCAAGCATATTAAATGCACTCTATGGGCAGATTTGAGTGCACTCTGTGGAAAGATTAAATGCACTCTGTGGGCAGATGAAATGCACTCTGTAGGCAAATTGAGTGCACTCTGTAGGTAGATTACTTTGAATGTACTTTGTGGGCAGAGTAGAGGCACTCTGTGGGCAGATTCCCACAACAGATCCCCTGCAATTATCCTTGTCCTGAGCAGGTTCCGTGCCTTGGCGGTATCGGATTAGTTTTGCAAGTTGTGGGAATCAGGATTTTGCGCTCTCAATCATGAGAAAAACATTTGTCTTGGTATTGTTTGAGGATGGACAAAGGGATTCAAGTGTGTCTTGGTTGAAGGTGCCACTGGCTCAGAGCAGAAATGCATGTGGCACAACCAACCATCACCTGCATGGGTATCTGCTAACCACCCTCGGTTGACCTCCAGCTGCCCTCTGTGAATAGCAAAAAAATTACAGTTTATAAACCAGGAAAAGCATGAGTGAGGTTGTAAGAATGTGATCTCAGTCTGGTCATCCTTGCAGATACTGCAAACCCACAAATATGAAATGGGATAGTGCGTCGTTATACCCCCAAGCCTGTGCGGTTTGGGAGAACAAAATCACCTGTACGGCAACCTACAGTCATGAGATCAAGGCGGCCTACCCACAGCTCGCTGTCTGTGCACCATAAGCGATGGCACTCCTCCATGAACGTGACAAGCTATCCTGACCGACCTGGGCACAGCGACTCTCGCCCTCCAATCATGGGCGGCGGCACATCCGACCACACTATTCAGGTCATGGTGGTGTCTTCTTTGTCACATCGATTTGCATTGCTAGCAGCAGAGCATGGCGCAAACAGGAAGAGCACTTGCGCCGCGCACACCTTTTGAGGAACAGCCGGATTGTGGACGGCTATCCTTTCCCACTATTTGACACTTTCCTTTCCTATCGGGCTGTCTGCAATTTGCCCTAAAGGTTGCGCCGCGTGCACGCCGTGTCAGGTGCTTCTCCAAAGATGAACATTTATCAAAACAACTGGTATGCCCCCCAAGTACTCATGTTTTTGCTGAGAACACATGGCACCAAGGTTCTCTTCAGGCACGAGCTGCCACTCACCATCCTAAATCACAATCATGGTGCAGTCAGGCCAGAAATGCCAACCGTGAGCACCGCAAGCACCGCAAGCACCTGCAACAACAACCATTGCCCAACCGGAGCTTTGGGTACACACGTCCCTGGATTTGTATGCAGCGTAACTCGGGGATCAGGCGTAAGATGCGCGAAGGGGCATACCCAGTTACAAGGGGGCTAGCCCCTGCCACACACGGGAGGGCGCTGATGCAAGCACCGTGCCTCAGCTTCCAATGCAATATTTCTTAATGGGGTCTGACCATGTGCTTGTGGCTGCCCTCAAAAGAAGACAACAACCCCCACACACACATACCAGCATGCACGGGGTGTGTCATTGTGCAGGGATGGTCTCCTGCCCTTGTGCAAAAGGGCCACAAAAGGCAGGCAGGGTCAAACCACCAAACGACGGGGGATGTCCTAGCTTCCACAACAAGCGGGGCTAGAGCAAGGCACCAGGGGACTGAATCCCTTTTTGCCGTTATTACCCCCCCTTCAATACGCAAGAACCTGCGTGGCGGATGATCTACATCTCCACCGCTCCCGATGCGGCGATTTTGTCGCGCGCTGTGTGTATGCACCGCAACAGTGCGCAGGCCTGCCCTCTGTCCATACACCACCACGACAGCGATGGCATGCACACTCCCTCAAGGCTGGCCCGGGTACAGTGACGGACAGACCCATCCATGCCCCCGAATCATGGGCACAGCGCCCTCCTGAATGCCCTTCTGCCCTTGTGCACTGCAAACGTGCGCCCATAACGCCTGCGGCCGAGGTGAGCGCCGTCCCCCGATACCACGTGCCTGCGGAGTGCCTGGCTGCGCACAGGGCCTCCCGCCGGGCACAACGGTCACGCCCCACTCCCTCCGCAGGACACACCACAGGCAAAGAAAATGGTGCGCGGGCATGGCCACTGTGGCGGGGCCGGGGAGAACACCGCCAGGTACCTTCATGCACATGCCCGTCCCCCGAACCCTGAACACACGCTGTGCCTACGAGCAACGAGCGGGGCAGGCAGCACCGTCCGTTTGTAGACCCCGTGAAGTGTCCACGTTGGAGGAGGGGGGCGGGGCTTCCTCAAACAAACAAGATGAAAATTTTCTGGAAGAGCTCGCCCGAATCTGCGTGCCGTAACACTCCCGGACACCAGCAATGCAGAATCAAAATGGTTATGAAAATGTCATGGTTAATGACAAGGCAGTAGAAAAACGCGAACTTCATCATCACGGGCACGCAGTGCGCTCGTTCTGATGACTTCCTTCTGTTGAGACCAAGTGGCGTGTGGTCAAGGGCCTCTGGGCATCTCATGTACTTGATTCCAAGGCGGCCTGCACGCCTTGCATCACAAGAGACATGCAGTCGGTTGGAGGGAAGGAGTTGAGTTGATCAGGACATGGAAATGTGCGATGAGAAGTGCAATTTGCATGGGATTGCTCTTGGGACGCCATAACAATGGACCATGCCACGCAGTCGCCACACTCAAATAGCACTACGTTCTGCCTCCTTTGTGTACAACCAGAAGCACTTTGACAAGTGCAAGGCTGTAATACATTGCACCCGAGCACCGCACCACTACAGAGGGATGAGGCGCAGACGCTGCACGGCCACGCGGCAAACTGCGCACCAGCTTCACCTGAGATCTGCCATCCATGACTGGCCTGATGCGAACATCAAGTCCCGAAACCCCAAACCCCGCGGGTTAACAGTGAACACAGCAACACAAGCACACCGAGACCTGTTCCCATGTCCACTCCCCTGAGGAGGTGCTTCAAGCCCCAGTCAAAGCTTTGCCCCAAACGCTCAAGACAAAGTGTTGTGAATGGGAATAGGAGGAGGGTGGGGTTCATAAAGGCTGGTAGGGTGTTGCGTATGGGGAGTGGGAGGGGGGCTCGAGAGGGGGAATCCACCAGGGCATACGGGGACGCTGGCACATATACCCGGTGCATCCGGCACACATTCATAAGATACCCGGATGGCGCACAAACCGTGTGGGCAGGACCTCCGGTAGGCAGACCTTATTTCACAAGGCCGTCCACTGGGAGCTCCAGGAGCCCGTTCACTGCAGGGGCACGTAACTGCGGCGCATTGGGGCGGGCGCAAGGGGAGGGGAGGGGGACACGGGAGGTTGGATGGGGCACAACTCCCCGCAGATCCCAGAGTCATGACCCACTTCGTTCCAAGTCCACCCCTGGACCGCACTGCCCAACTCCGAAGGCGGGAAACTGGGGGCGCTTGGCGGACGTTAGGGACTGCGCTCGAGTGTTGCGGGCCGGAACCGCACGTCGTACCTGCCATTATGGGGCGGGAGGACTGACGAGGCTGCCTCGGGAAAAGGGGATTTGCAGGGGCGGGGGGGTGGGGGCGCGAGTAGTTGTCCGGTATGAACGCACGTATTACGACGCTTTGGCGTGTCGCAGGCGTTCTTCTTCGGGGGTTGGGGCGCGTTTGCCTGTCCGCGGGGGTCCGTCGCGCGCGCATCATTGACGGGGCCCTGAATATGGATCGGGGCTCGGGCTTGTGTGTGGGGGTGCGGTGACCCATCCGTAACAGACCGGATGCAGTATCCGGAGCGGGAAAAGGACAAACAGTCAGGCAGGGGCAAAACGGGGGAAGCGTTGACAATTCCGCTCAAAAATCGCCCCCGTCTCCCCCGAAATCGCCGCCTCCGAAATCGCCACCACCGAAGTCACCACCGGAGAAGTCGCCCCCGACGCCGTTCATGTAGTCCATCTCGTCGCGCACGGGGTACGCGTCGTTGTACATGTCCCCCATCATCCCCGGCTGGTCGTAGCCCTGGCCCATGCCGCCGTGCCCCCATCCACCACCGAACCCACTGCGGTGGAACAGGCTGTCGTAGATCATGTTGCCCATAAAGGCGCCTCCCAGGCCGCCCATAATGGACGTCATCAATCCACCACCGCGGCCCGACCCCCCGCCCCATCCCCCGGGGTTGTAGCCGGGGTTGTAGTTGGGGTTGTAGCCGGGGGGCGCGTTCGGGGAGCCGCTGCTCCCCATGGGAACGCCGTAGACCGGGGTCCCGTGGTGAGGGGCGCAGGCGGAGGACATGCAGCGGCAAAGCATGAAGCACAGCCCACCCATGATCAGCAGTGGGACGATGGCACTGAACGAGTCCTCGGAGGGGCGCGGCGGGTAGCCCCGCCGGGTGCGGGTGGTCCGGGTGGTCGCCAGCTTGTCCTGCACCTCCGAGAGGCCCAGCAGCACCGCGGAGTCGAATTCGCCTTTGCGGCAGTACTCGATCATCCGCTCCCAGATCTGCCTCTTGACGGCGTCCGTGAAGACCATGCTCAACCCTTTGAAGTGGGGATTGGTACACGGAAGGGGACACTTCTTGTGGGGTCTGTTTGCCCAGGCCAATTTAAAGAGGAACTTTTGACTGCAGTGAAAGGGAAAGGTTTTTGACTGCAGTATAAACACGGTTCTTACATCTACTGCAGGTCGAGCCACACAGGTCGCTCAAATCACCACCAGCGCGGCGACCAGGGATTCGATCCAGCCCCCCCCCACCGCGTGTGTGTGGCTTCACTCACTTGCCTACAGCACTGCCCGTACTAAAATATGTTCTTGAGTGTATATCACCCCACGTCACAAGGGGAAGACTGTTGTGTGTGGCACAAAATTTGATTTCAAAACGTGCCGCCGAAGATTTAGGCATTTAGGCATTTAGGCATTTAGGCTGGTTCTGTGTTCTACATGCTTCAAAATATCCCCCCGGCGTCCGAAGGTATCACCGCAGGTTTGCTTCCGCTGTACTGAAAAGCAGGGGGAGCTCAGCTGTACTAGATGGTGCAGATCCCCGGAGCAGCAAACGGGACTGCATGACGATGGGTGCTGCACCGCGGTTGAGCACTGCCGTGGGCTGCCTCGTAGGCCTACATGTGCCCCGGTGTTGCTCCATCATGTTGCGACGGAATCCACACCAAAAGAGATGCTCAAACCGCATCAAAGATCGCTTGCTTCACCCCAGCCTGACTGCTGCACAGAACACACTCCAGGGCGCTCCCTAATTGAAAGAAAAAGGGGGGGGGGGGCATACACTCAGCGATATTCGGGCGGTGCCACACGGCGGTTGAGCGGTTGTTTGGGCGCACCCTGTGGGCAGTCCTTAGCGCAAGAAACAAAAATGACAAGACGGGGCGATGGAGGGCGCCTTGCACTCCACAAAAGAAAGACAGCGCAACTCGGGATATCACGGAAGATGACACGTGCAGGGCAAAGGCAAAAGCGTGCCCAAGCCCTTACCTTGCAAGGGCTGTGAACTGGACGTGTTCCCACGGCTCAGCACCTAACCCCTCGACAAATAGTGAGGCATTGGAATCCTTAAACTATGAAGTTTATCCTCTTGACATCGAAGGAGCCCAGCGCTTTGGGGTCAGCGTTTACACGCGCCCACAGGCGTTGGGCATCAGGCTCTGCAGCGCAGTGTTCCACAGCAAAAGGTGTCCGTTACATGGAACCCCGTGGATGGCAGGAAACCAACGGCGATTGTAGGGCAACCAACGGCGGATGGCAGGTACCAGAGATGAGATGAGAAAAGCAGAGAGGCGGAGCGACAAAAATGAACAAAGAGAGGGGATGCGAGCAATACGCCCCTAAACACCCATGCTGCAATTGTTGGCACAGCTGCACTCCGTCCCACACGAGCATTGGTACAGGAGGCAGGGGGTAACAACTCTTTTTCATCTCAAAATGGCCAACATTGCAGCAATCGATTTGGAAAAAAAATACTGAATGGCCCATCAAATTGACCACCGGACGTCGCTGAATCAGAAGAGATATGTTACTCGACACAAAAATCTTTTTCGGACCAGTTTCAAATGCAAAATGTTGGGGCGCTTGGAGCCCTACCTGCGACTGGATTGCTGGTTCTCCTGCGTGACGCACCCCCTCCCCCCCCCCCCCCCCGCAGTCCTGTGTGCAACGGCCCTCTATCCCCCTCTGAGGGACAGTTCCCACGTGACGGTCCCCCATCCCCTTCCCCCTGTGGGGATGGTAGGACACAATGGTAGACTCCTCAGGCCAAACAGAGACACAAAGCACACATGGCCCGGTCACAAGAAGAAATGGGAATGTCAAGAGCCGTCCTCTCGAACAGCAAGCGTTGCCTTCGTGTGCCAGGGCGGGATGTGGGATGGGGTATAAGAGGAGAGCGCCCTACACTGGCGTCTCCACCGCCGCCAAACATGATGCGGTGGACCTGAGTCCGGCAAGAGTCACGGTCTGATCGCAGCTGTTTGCACTATCGTCTTCACACAAAAAAGGCACGTCTTGTAGTACCCCCCCACGCCCCTTGTCCAGTCCCGCAAGAACGTAAGATGGTGCCCCCCCACAACTGTCACCCACTGACGGTGCCCCTCCCCTGGGGGTCTATGCGCTCGGACGCAAACCTGACCTTTCCACTACAACGACATTGTAACTAGAGGCAAGCAAGCAAAGCCACGGTGCACTCGGTCCCAACGAAATGGCCCCTGGCAAAGCAAACCAGACCTTTGGAGGCGAAAAGCCACAGGCCCTTGTCCGACATCAGAAAAATGACGCCGCTCAGTGACCCGGCGTAGCGGTGCGCCACGTCCCGGGCATTCGTGCCGTTGACGACGGAGCTCGGGAGCGTCAGCACTAGCACGTCGCGTCCGTACGTGCGCTGGATGCGCGCAATGCTGTCATCCAGTCGGGAGATCGTGGTCTTGCTTAGCAGGTCTGCCCTGTCGGTCACAAGGCCCTCGCTGAGCGTGTGAAGAAGCAGCAGAAGAAGCAGCCAAAGATGCATGTCGACTGGCAAAGGTTGAAATTGAGGGAAGAGGGAATTCGAGAAATTGAGGGGAGAGGCAGCACATAACCCCACTCCTCAAGTCAATGAGTCCACCGCGTCTGGGGCAGAAGGCGGCACTTTGGAAGCCATGGACTATTTGCTATCTGTGGTGGTGGCAAGACGCAAACCTAAGCCTATCAGCATCCCTACAACCGAACACGCCACTTGGGACCTCGGTCACTTACGAGCTTCACATCGAGCACAGTGAGCAGATCATGCTTGCTGCCAACAGTGGAGCCCCACCATGTGAGCCAGATTTGAAATGGGCTATCCCCCACCCCTGCGGTGTCGCGTGTGCGCTTGGGGGGGGTCTTTTCAGGGGAGGCATTGCCCTGGCATTGGACTGCGGGCATGCGCCTGGGGTCCAGGCGTTGAGGCTCTCCATTCCAAGCAAGCAATACGGTCCATGTAGCTTCAATCCTCCCCAAAGTCGCACGAATGCCATAATCTCCGGAACTGGCCCCTCGAGCCTCCGCGGTTGGGGGGCTCAAATCCCAACCCCTCCGTCCATTGCGATTTCGCGTGTTGTCCAGAACCAACACGTCCCACCAAGTCATCCAGTTCCAAGTGTGCCATGCCCAGCCATCACCCTTGCATGGTCTGAGAGCACATGCGCATGAGAGCCAGCGAGTGCAGTATGAAATACCTGTGGTATGCGACCTTGTTTTGCCAAAGCAGGGACAACAGACAACCCCAGCGGACCCAGTCTAGCCCATAACCGGCAAAGGGGCAGTAAGCGGGAGCCAGCAGCTCATACGAGACTACTACTGCTGAGGGTTCCAGCAGTGTAGAAGGCCAAAGCAGAAATGCAGGAAATGCAGAAAATGGGTTGGCTCATTTCAGTACACAGATGGCTCTTTCAAGTAACTGAAGAAGTGGGGGATGACAACCAGCATCATCCTAGCCATGCCGGACTCCACAGGGTCTCAACCGTGCTGAGCACCAACGAAGGCCTCATGACCCCATGCTAAAGAACTTGAAACCTGCCATTGTGGCACCCACCTGACCTTTCCCGCTTCGACAGTGACACGCTGACCTTCGACAGGGAACCCTCCACAAACTGAAGGCGAAATTTGTTAGATATGCTGGCTTCTCTCCTCGCTTGGAATGCCTCAGGATCGTCACAGTTGTGGTTATAGCAGGTATAGTTACTGATGTGAGTCAACCTGAGTAGCAAGGCAGTGAGGCAAACACCCAGGGTAGCCCATCTGTTCCACTGGGCTTCACTGCGGCCTCGTCTTTAATAGGCTGATGCAGTTCAACTGGGCAAGAAAACCTGTCACAGCGCATGCTCAAAACAGTGCACCGCCCCTGAATCAGGTGCTCTAGCCGAGAACCGTACCATTAACCTGTCCATTGTTGCACCATTGTGTACCTTTCAAGGGCCTCTGGCCTCTAGCCACGAAACTGAGATTTGGACTCTCACAGAATGTGCACGTGTGTGAAACACGGAACTCTTACACATTGTAGAATGCTCGAGACTCTCTTGTCAGGCATGACCTCGTTGCCTCCACATGCCACAGAAGGGACCTTCTATTTTTCTAGAGTCTGGATATGCAACCAGAGCCATAACATTTTTTGTTGTGTATGTGTTATGTAGCTGCACTGTCATTCTTTGCCGCTCTCCATTTTAAAGGCTTGACGTGTTTGGTGTGCATGCAGCTTAAAGTCTAGCAGCGGCTTATGTTATGGGGCTGGTGGTATAGCTTTGCTCCCCTTTTGATTCATGAAATAAACCAAGTAAAACAATGCATGCGGCAACAAGGAAAACCTATTATCAGCGCTCCATCAAATGATAGCACACCCAACCCCCGCTGACATCTGCAGCCCCATAGATGACAATACTCTTGGGGAGGCTGTACCTCTTCCACGGCCCTTGCTCGCTAAGGGGGAATGTTTGCCCGGCGCGCGCCTGGCGCATGCCCGGCGCGCTACCTTTGTGTTAAGCATCGTATCTCTAGCCCCAAGTTTATCCTCACCTCGGGAAGTCCCCCAAATAGACCGCACTAGACCGCAAACCTTCCATGCAAAGCATGTTGCATAAGCCGAAATATGAGAATTCAACAACACAAAACGTCACTCCCACCACTTCCAACCACCACCCTTGCCATCATCATAAACTGGGTGCAAAGGATGGGCCAGATTCTTAGACACGGCGAGAAGGTACTCCAGATTGTTTGGTGAGGGGGGGGGGGGGGGGCAAAAACAGGCACGGGTGGGGAATAGTAAAAAAGATGCCCGGCGAGCTAATACTCCCCCTAAGGCCAAACCACTGCTAGCACCCTTACACACTTCTTGTGGAAATTCTAAAGTCTCCCTCCGTGCAACTTGCAGTACACTCAACAGCTCTGCCTTCTTGACCTTCGGCCAATGTTGCTTCCATGAACCAGCCTCATTCTGCTCGACTCTTAAGCGCATCGTAGCTACACCCCCTAGAGACCACCTTAGACCACGTGGAAACTCTGAAAATGAATCGGAATAACACTCCTCTACATCCTCGGCCCAATTTGTGCACACCTCTAATCTAGCACGAGAGAGAAATGTGCCGGCACCTGCGGCGCCAGGAAAACATGCGTGCAAGCCGGCGGTGAATGGAGTCTTTTCTGTTGTTTTGAAGATGTTTGGAGCCCTTTTGCATCAGTACAAGGGGACGGATTTGGATCATAGTTCTGGGGTTGACAAGCCTATTGGATCCCAGCACTACATTGTTGTTACTCATCTGGTGGATGGCAAGGGAAGCATGGTTGAGATGCAAGGGAAGCGTGAAAAAGGATTCCCCAAGGGTTCATGTCACTTTTAACTCCTCCGCGGCACACAGGTCAGTGCGCCCTTGCTTCCCCCCCTGAATTTTCGGGTGCTGCCCCATTCTCTCATTTCCCTCATACCATTGGGAAGGGGGGCACTTTGAAACTGCCCCTGTTTTGCAGGGGCCCCAGGGCATACCCCCATGGACCATACCCCAATCAGTCCAACTTGGGTACAACAATTTTTTTCGTCAGCCAGTGTGGACTGGAAGGGGGTCTTTGTGGTGCTTTGGGAGAGTCGGCGCACCGTGCACGCACTGCGTAGGGTGTTGGAATAAAATATTTGCGAACAGTCTAGTTTTAAGGTCCCTGAAAATACTGTACCTTTTTCTGGTGTGTTCTTGTTACTGTTTTCTACTGTGTTCTTCCTGCTACTTTCATGGTTTTTCCATGGTACTTTCTTGGCATTTGTGGCCATACAAGGTGCAGAAACAGGGGTGTTCGGATTGGGCACAAAAATGGGCATCCAACTCGCCGTTGGCACCAAAATGACGTTTTTGCAGGCACTCGGCAGGATATTGGGCACCAATCAGGTTTCGACTGGTATATCAAGTAGTGGCCTTCAGGAGGTTTCTGGTTGGAAAATGGGGGCCAAGTAATTCAACCACTTCCCTTTGGCCCACTTGTTTAGGCGAGATAATTCCCCATCCTGTAGCAGGTTAGTCAGCTGCTGCTTTTGGTAGGAGGGATGCTAGAAGAGGATGAAGTGGCATCCACCGGAGGGAGGGTGGAAAAGGACGCGGCGTCCATTCGTGGGAAGGGGGAAGATGAGCTCAATGTACCTGAAATCATTGTTACCTAGCAACCAACCGGCCAAAAACGATGAACACAATGGGAAACCAACCACCAACAACCATGAACGCGATGGGATGGTGCATTCCAATGCCACACCACATGGCCTTCCAAACGGTACTTAATTAATGAATGCCACAAATTCTCAAAACCCCAATGTTGGCACCACTTGCGCACTGTGCTTGTGACTCCCCTTGGTGCAATGGCCCATCGGCCAAACTTTGTGGAACCTCAAACTCTAAAGTGTTAGCCATCACAATTCAAACCGATTCCCAGCTACCAGGTTCCCAGTTCAGCGAACAGCAATTGTGTTGGAACACTCCCACAGCCACAAAATGGTAACGTGGCATAAAACCAAATGGCACTTCTTGCACAGCGGTGCATGGCAGTCGCTTTGAAGGGTCACAATGGCCCTCTCAGATGCCTGGACCAAGAAACTGAAAGCTTGGCTCACATCATGGAACGGCTATGCCAGCTGTAGAATGGCAGCGAGCCCCACATATTGAATCCCAAAAGCATGTCCGTGCTTAGTGATGCATGCTCATCACTTTGAGGGGTTACAAGGGCACAACTGCACCAACATACTGCACCTTGGGCCGAAAATCTTGGAACCATGGTGAAATCCAGTCCTAGACCAGGGAAACGCTTGCAGAGTGGCACCAAACTTTGAATGTTAGCACTCAATGACGCTGCTACACACACCCATCTCACCCGAAACCCCAAAATGGGTTGCAAACAGATTCCAGGAAACCCCGCTTGATGGGAAATTCCGCATAGTGGTCAACAGCCTGTTTCTTCAGGTCAAAACGGGTAAAAAAGAGACTTGTTCCAAAAGCCATAGAGGCTCATCTGTGGTGGTAAAAACAGCTTTGAACGGCTGTGTTCACCCATGCTGAGCCTGTTTATGTCCGTGCAAAGTCTGAAAATGCCCCGAAAAAGGTCCATGTTGCCATTGCAAATGGGCCAAAAACAGGAAGAAAAGACTTCTTTCCGCAGGGGATTCCGGATCAATCGAAGATACTAAAATGGTATTTCATGAGTAGCAGAATCCAATTGTGACATTTGTCCCAAGAAACATACAAAAAGCTGTGAAAGTGCAAAATGCTCAGCACACGTGCAGAGCGCCCAGTGAAATGTGTAGGGTGGCCAGTGTGCAGCGTGTATGCAGAATACAGAGTGCAATGTGCTCAGTGTACAATGGGCAGTGGTTGGCTGTGGGTTCCGATAATGAAGGACTTGACTGTGTACATTTGCTCAAAAGGTAAAATACGTGTAGAGCACCAAAATGTGCAAACGGCGATGTGGCATTCGCAGACTGCACAGTGTGCAGTGTGCACGTTGCACATTCCAATGTGCAGAGTGCACAGCATGTAGTGTGCACAAAGTTGTACGTTGTGCAAGATTATACTAGATGTCCCACCGGCTCAGTCCCAATGGTTGCAGTTTGAAGTGTAATGTTGTTATGAGCAGAAACAACTGCCAAGGGGGGCGCCCATTTTGAATATAGACCCCCGATCGTGTGCGAGAACCATCGGGGGTCCCAGAAAAAAGAGGGAGGGTTACAGTTCAATGCAAAAATTACAAAAACTTCTACTCTACGTTTCAACAAATATTTGCCCAATATGTCATGCAGTGCATCCAAGTGCCATAAAGGCTGAGTGAGTATGCCGGTTGGTACTTCCAGGGGTACGTATGTGTGTGCCTTTCCTCCACTCCTGGACAGGTGGGTTAGTTGTCCACCCATTGGGTTGGGGGCGAAGGGGGGCAGGTTCAAAAAAAAAAAAAGGCGAGAGGTGGGCAGCCTGCTTGGCTAACCCCAACAGCTGGGAAAATATTTTTACTAGGTGAGAGTGGGACAGTTGTCCCTGTGCTCACAAGTGCTGCTTATGCTCCTTGGCGTTCCTCCCATGCCGGCGCCAGCAATGCTCCACACAAAGTCTTTCCCAAGGCAGTGCACTTTGGACGGTGCTCACCACTACTAATACGGGAAATGCAACACAGGGCCGTGGGCGGGGGGGGGGGGGGGCTGGAGGGGGCTCCAGCCTGGAGGCCGGCCCAGCCGGGGTGAAAAGTTGCACACACCAACATACACACCTCAAAATGATCAGCGCATTGTGTCCCTGATCATTTTGAGGGATGCATGTTGGGGATAAAATTTTTTCAAAACAAAAATTGCCCTTCCGGGGAGCAGTGGGGAGAAGCAGCCAAAGTGGGGTGAGGGTGGGGGTCTCATTTTTCGTTGAATCCTTCATAAAACTCAGTATAAACACATAAGATGGAAATTTTTCTTAACCCCAAAAAACCTATGGGCGCCTTTGGCGCCCAGGTTCCCAGCAAAAATCCGAAATTGCCGAAAATCCGGTCCGAGAACTTTGGGCGGTCCAGAGGGGGAATCGGGGGGTAGGGAGCAGGTTCTGAACCAGGGTCACACCCTTGAACGTTGTATGGGGGTGACCTAATCCCTCTTTACCACTACAACCGGCTCACAAATATGTCATAAGTCATAATCATAATAATAATTCTTGATCACAAAAGCTGTGGTGAGAAGGCAGGGGTCAGATGGGGGGTCAACAAGCGCGGACAAGGCTGTTCAGGCATAATGGGGGAGGGGGGATCGGATGGGGAACACCCCCACCCGACCCGAAGCGCCCCTCTGGAACGCATCCCCTGAAACAATGTTGTGCCAGCGCCTACTCCAGCGGAAAGGGGCACTGAGGTAACACACGCAGGTACTGCAGCAGAACAAGCGTGTCCCACACCATCCGCCACAGTGAAACACGATGCTTCAACAGCACGTCGCTGGGATACTCCATACTTCGCTGTGGCAACTTTGGCGCTTGTCAGTGGGAGGCCAACTGAGGGTTCTGAGCGCGCTGGGCGTATGGGGGACTCCCAGAGAGAGCCCCCCAAGGACACATCACCGTCAAACCTAGATTGGGGTGGGAGAACTTTGGGGGAAAAAAGGGGGCGAGTGCCCGGCGCGCGAACATTCCCTCAGGGTCGTCGTGCTTGGACGAGGCCGTGCTTGCGCGGGCGGGGGGGGGTTGGCACAAGGCCATGGTGTTGGTTTGTTTGCCTTTGGCAGCGCCCATTGGCCTCTCGCCCGTGCACATTCTGACCCTCTGTGGGTCCGAACGTGTTTTGGTTGTGTCAACGGAGCCCCTGGATGACGTGTCCTGTCTGATTACGTATGGAGCTCACGTCGGTACAGAGCTCAGGGCAGAGACGGGCTGTCGCCCGTGCCGTTGACCAGGGGCATCCAGATGCACACTCCAAGTCCATGCTGGGTTTGCAGACTCCAGGACTGACTTGTGCGCACCGGTGTGTGCATCTGCAGGAACATTTTCCTGACAGGGGGCGGGGGGATTTGCAACCTGTGGCTGAGCCCATGCATGAGTAAGCCACGGGCCTGTGGCTGCAGTCGATGCCGCTTCAGGTCTTGCTCAAACCTCCTCAAGACCAGCACTCTGGTGTTCCCCTGTGCGGATGGAGGAGGACCAGGTGGGGCCCAGCATTGAGGTGGCGGTGCACAAATTCGGCCGTAACTCGGTGACCCATACCAATGCTGCTGGGAATGAAATGTCTCAAGTGTATATAAAGTCTGGGTAAAGTCTGGGTATGCAGCATGCAGGACCGTCGAGTAACCGCAATGGTGCTGCAATGAAGTTCTACCCATTACTGGAGGGCCTTCGTTCTGTACCACAAAAGCTGTGGTGAGAAGGCAGGGGTCAGATGGGGGGTCAACAAGCACGGACAAGGCTGTTCAGGCATAATGGGGGAGGGGGGATCGGATGGGGAACACCCCCACCCGACCCGAAGCGCCCCTCTGGAACGCATCATGTTGTGCCAGCGCCTACTCCGGGGCGCCGAGGTAACACACGCAGGTACTGCAGCAGAACAAGCGTGTCCCACACCATCCGCCACAGTGAAACACGATGCTTCAACAGCACGTCGCTGGGATACTCCATACTTCGCTGTGGCAACTTTGGCGCTTGTCAGTGGGAGGCCAACTGAGGGTTCTGAGCGCGCTGGGCGTATGGGGGGACTTGCAGCAGCGCGGGCATGGGGTTCGGCTCAAGGGGGGCAAAATGACGACCACCAGCAGCAGCAGACCAGGACCAGCAACAACAGTTACGTTCCTGATCACAATGCTTCCCCCTCTGGTGGCCCGCCACACAATGCCCTGCGAAGATTTGGTGCCTCGAGTGCGCCATCGACCGGGAAAATCACTTTCCTCTCTTGAGAATCTGCATGACCACAATCGGAGAGGGGGGGTGCCGCGACCGGAACCGGCAAAGCGGTGGCCTGCACCGGCGCCGGCGCTTCACTGAATACTCCGCAAAATGTCCATCATCAGCGGCGGGTAGTCCTTCAGTAGGGTCACCGTGCCGTTGGCTTCGGCCCGGATCCGCTTCCAGTTCTGACTGACATACGCCAGCGCGTACTCCTGGGCCTCAGCCAAATGGTTGTCGTGCGCGCCCACGAGCCGCGCGATGGCGTTGCAGCAAGTGAGGCCCAGACGGAACCGCCGCATGCACGCCGCGAACAGATCCGCGATCTGGTACCGGTGCGCGAGCTGCATCACGTCGAGGATCGCTTCTTCGTCCTCAAGCAGGAGCGAATCGGTGTAGAGGTAGTGCAGCAGCGCCCGGAAGCCCGCGGGCGACGCATGCTCGATCTCGATACGAGAATCCCGTGCCTCGCGGAAGTCAGACGTGAGCAGCGCCGCAAAGTACTCGCTGCGCGCTGCCAGCACGACGCGATGTGCGGCCACGCTCTCCGATCCGACCGCAAACGTAATGTCGGTCATCAGCCCCGACTTCAGAAGCCGCGACATGTCCCGCTGCAGGTTGGAGACCGTGCCACCCTCGCGGTCCTGGTAGCGTCGCGGCGGAGTCAGTCGCGCGTGCACCTTCCGGATACAGTGGTTGCCATAGTCGGCCACCAAGACGTCCCCAGCAGCGTCAACGGTGATCCCGGCGGGTTCGTTGAATTGCGCGGCGGTGCCACACCCATCCGCAAACCCCTGGTGACCCGGGTTGCCGGCTATCGTAGAGACGATCCCCTGAGGAAACAAATGAAATTGCCCCAATGGGATGATTTTTGTGATCAAGCATGCAAGATGATACACTTGTGAGCTGGTTGAAGCGGTTCCTGGGGGGGACGGGGTCATACCTATCCAGAGGTCTTTATGCTTATAACGACACTGTGGCTGATAGTACAAGCTACTTCCATTTGTTTGGATGTTATCCTCAGCGAACGTTGCTGCAATGGGCCCCAAACCTCAAAGAGCCCGCAGGCCCACGGAAGCGATGGGAGTAAAAGGTACAGAGAGCGAGAGCGCGACGAGAAGAGAGGACAGTAGGCTCGGAAATATGAGAAAAGTTGCCAAAGGCGACACATAAAACATCTGCTCCCGGCCATGCACCATCCAAAGCCCACATCGGGAAGAGGACAAGGGAAGAGATAACACGGCCTTTTTTGCGATTGACTGTTTCCCAGTGCACAAGCAGAAAAGGACCGCCACCAGGCCATATGAGCTAATACGGCCGGCAAGGCAAGCAGGGCCGCCGGCAATCGAAGTTGGCCCAGCACATGATCCTGAAAGCACGAAGCATGAGGCACAAAAGTGAGCCGCAGATCCCGTGCTTGGACAGGGCCCGTGTGCACAGCACGGCACAAGGTGTTCATACAATCGCCATACCAACGCATACCAACACATTAGCCATGGCTAAAAACCACATCCAACACAAATCAGCAAAACATCCCTTCCAGGCATGACCAAGCCCCTGTTTCTTACCACTACCAGCTCACAAATATCATATCATCCCAAAAACTGTCAAAAACAAGGGGTTGCCGTGCTCCAGCAAAGCCGTGCTAGCGCAAAAGAGGGCAAAAGCTGCACCGCCCGCTCCTTCTTCGCACACGCCCAAAGCGCCAATGACAAATCATGTAGTTCAAAATGCAGGACCCATACCGAACCCTGGCTACTGAATGCATAACTACATTTGGACGGGAAACAAGGTCTGTGCACCGACCTTACCCTACCTTGGACAAGGGGCGGATGTGCACAGAGAAGACTCATGCATGGAATGCACGCTCAGGGCCCCTTCTATACACACCTGTGGGGTGATCAGCCGGATGCAATGATTGTCATCCGCCACCACAACGTTCCCATCGCCGTCCACTGCCACGTCCAGTGGGTTGAGGAACGTAGCAGGCCTACCCTGCCCGTCCGCCGCCCCTTCGCTGCCACCCGCCAGCGTGTACGACACTCCATCTGCAGTGATCACTCGGATGCAGTGGTTGTGATCGTCGGCCATGATGACATTGCCGTTGTCATCTACCGCAATGCCTCCATACCCCCAGAACGCGTCCTGCGTACCTTTACTGGCCTCCAGGTGAGCACGGTACGTCCCGTCGGAGGCCACCATGTACAGGCAACGGGGCGGCGACCGAACAAAGAAACTGCGGCACAGACGCGCAGTTGACAACACGGACCTGGGGCTCAATGCACCAATGCCGAACGTCTCCAAAGCCTTAAAGAATAGCGCTGTCCACAGAAATTTCTTATTTTTTGACGGCCACAAAATTGAGCTCACCCGAGTCAACGTGATTGCCATGGGGTGTGCATGCGGGGTCTGAAGTGTGTGGCACAGCTCTTCAAATCCCCCCCTATACTTCTCCCGGTGGTTCCCCTCGAGTTTCAAGGGCTGGCCAAGTAGGAGAATGATTGGGGGCTCTTGCATTGCTTGAGGAGGACGCAGATAACGACAGTGATGGGGAGAATATGACAAAAAACGGCGTCATTTAGACCAGAACGATGGACAGAAGTTGCCATGTTGAAACGATAGCACCAAAAAGCCCTCCTAATTGAGGATTGAAATCCGGGTTTTCTTGAGTCCCACGACTGGTGTTCTTGTTGCATACAACTGGCAATTGAAAAGCGCTTTCTGGTACCACACAGACTTTTTGCCTTTGCCTTGCTGCCATGAGACCAATTTACATCCACGCAACAAGAAAGCACTGCCTGCAATCGTCAATGTGGTAGTCACACTTGCGTCTGTGACGTCTAAGAAAACCTGAATAACCCTTGCCGTGTCAGGGTCGCCAAAACGGGAAAGGGTACATGACCTCCTGCCGTATCGAGGTTGAAGCGGGAGGAACCTGGGGTAGGGTGAGGTGGGTGTTGGTGGTGGAGGGAGGTGGCGGTGGGTGAGTGGGGGGGAGGTTTAGGGGTGAGCTTGAAGGGGGGAAGGGTGATCAAGAGGGTTGCCCAGGGTGGTTGCAAAAGCCGTTACTGGCGGTTGGAAAGCCGTTGAGAGGCGAATTCTGGCGGGGACAAACCGGTTGTCGGGTTGTTGGGGGCGGAGAGAAGCGGTTGGCAGGGCTGGCTGGCATTTCAAAGAGGGAGGGGGTGATATCTGCCCCACCCTTCAAGTGCAGCCCTGGGGGAGGGGGGGGGGTCAGCCTATGGTCGACCCCTGAGAACCCCCAATGTCTCTGAAGGCATACACCTTCCATTATAACAAAAAAAAGGGAAATAGGGGTTGCCCTTCAAAGAATGCGATGGCGACTGCCATTGCAGTCAGCTGACGCCCTTTTTTGTCCGGCAAGCCCCCCCGATTGGACCATCACTCCAGCAAACGTCGCCTTGGGTCACCTAAACGCACACAGGGCACGTTGCGCGGGGCTAGAGCTGCCCCTGATCATCATATCACTTGCATTGGTTTCATGGCTGTGTTATGGCATGCGGTGGCGGTAAAACCCGCTGAACTCGATGCTGCAAGACTGTAGTTGACAGAGAACTGTTGCAATGTGGGCCGAGTGTTGACTTAAGCAATTTTGAGACGCACACCGATTTGTCCCGTCCATTTGCAGTGCTGCCCCTGTGATTGACGCACACGCAATCCTGTCACGCCCCCTACACAGCAGGTACAGGATCCAGAAGGTCAAAAAGCGAAATCAAAGAAAGGAGGAGAATATTGGGCACAGTGCCAGTGTGGGAAACGTGTCAAAACCATCATACTTCCCTCTCCCTATGTTCACGTCGTCCTATGCCCTGTGCCCTGTGCCCTGTGCCCCTCTTTCCCTACACTTTGTGCCCTGTGCTCTGCGCCCCACAGCCAATGCCCTGTGCCTTGTGCGCTGCGCTGTCCGCCCCTCCCATGCCCCGTGCCCCATGCCCTTCGCCCTGCGCCCCACAGCGGATGCCACTCTGACACGCGACACGCCACACACCGACCGCTGCTGTCAACAGCGATTGCAAACAAATTGAAGTCGCTGTCCTCCACGTCCTCCGCACGAAGGACGATGACGGAGATGTGGCCCTCCGCGTCGATTTTGATGATGCTCTTGCCGTCCGCTACGTAGACGTTCCCCTTGGAGTCCACGGTAAGATCGCTGGGGTCCTCAAGAGCGGCTGCCCCGCAGCCGGAGCACATATTGTGGCTCACGACCGTGCGGCGATTCCCGTGGGTCGTGATCTGGCGGATGTATCCACTGTTCTCCTCCACCACGTAAATGCCCCCTTCGCTGTCCGCTTCCACGGCAATCGGGCGGTCAAAGCGGGCATGGGCACCGTCGCCATCCACATGGCCGGCAGCAGGGGCGCCGGCAAGGGTGCTCACCAACATCGGCACATGGTCCCCCTGCACGGGTGCATGCACCAGGAGTCTGTTACGAAGGGGGCGTGACTGGCAGGGAACGTCAATCTGGTGTTTCCGGATTGTTTCTGACTAAATGTGTTTTGTTTTGAGGATCTCCCGGGACAGGGTGGGGGGTGGGGCAGCGTCGGGCAGAAGCGGGGCGAGGGATGGGGTGCACAGTGTCGCCCATGCCATTTGCACTGTGTTTATGAAGAAAAGTGCCCCAAAAGTGCTGAAGTGGCGTTGTGTGGTCCCGGGGTCGCTGTGGTGGCCAGCCACTCGAGGCCCCAAAAATCTCCCTCTCTTCACCACCAGATGTCCCATTTTTAGCGGAGTACTACCAACTTTGGTGTTTGCCCCTTGTTCCTCCCCCGAATATCTACTTCCCCTGCATCAAAGGGCATGCCGTCATTTCTGGCAATATCATGGTTGGCGAATGGGTCACGCAGGCACCGACACAACTTGTCCTGTACCACATGCCCTGCTGAACGCCACTTCATCTCTGACGATTGCACCCTCCTATGCCCTTCAAGGCCACCCCCAACCAAATCCCTGAGCGTCTTCCCTCCCATGCCCAAAACAACACTAGTTTGCCAATGAACCCTGGTTTGTGTCTTTGGCCAAGTTGTTGCACTGCATGCGCACTGTGTGGGCACTGCGTGGGCAGTGGGCACTGCGTGGGCACTGCGTGCACACTACGGGCATCTGCCGGGAAACTCACCCAAGATCACCTGCCACCTGTCTGCTAGCACAGCAAATCAGCAAAGCCCACAAGATGACAACCAACACATGAGGGGGCACATTAGGCCAAGGGTCATACGAGGGGTAGGGAACCTGGCGCCGAATACAAAACTGGGTGAGTACAACAAGATGCGAATAGATTTGTGAAGGGTGGTCGCATTGCCCCTCCAAATATTGCCATAGCCGCCGTACCCACGGGATCTTAACACGGAAACGAACCCTGGGTCCGACAGTATCGCAGCCCAAGGACAAGTTTCGCCCCACACCAACTGCTACCTTGTGCCGGGGCTGAGCTTCGAGGGCGGAATCTTCAAAGAGCAACAATCGACATTTCTTACGCGCCTCGTCTTGCCCAATCTAGCGCAGATGTTCAATAGACAGCAACAGACAACATTTCTGAATCAAGAGTATCACGGATCAGGCCCAAAATCCCTAGCCGAGGGGCCCCCGAGGTTGGAACTGTGGGTGCTTGGGTGGGCCAGAAGACTGAATCTCCACACTGCGCACGTGCCGCGCGCGTGCCGCGTCAGGTGCTCCCCCTAGGGGCCAAAACTGGGGTTTAAGTATTTGCCGACATACAAAACTTCGCACTAACTGCGCCCTGCGTGCATGGCATTCCCTTTGGGCACTTGTTTCATTAGTTAGACCACTGGTGTCTTCTGCTTAAAAGATGCTCTTTCCATAACAGTCGTTAGTGCCCCCCTATGTCACCCTTTGCAGCCCCCTTGATTGGATATGCCACTAATGTCCAGCACAGCAAGCTCGTTTTGCTGGCAATCCACCCCATACAGCCGGGGAGATAATTTCGTATGTGAAATTTTGCCGCCCTTGCATCCCAAACCTCACACTACCTCATGCACACATTGCACTGCCAACGCCCCTAGATTTTGCCAGGGAAAATTTCGCCACCTTCCTTGAACACGAAATTTTCCCGCGAAATTATCCCTGCCCGAAATTGTCCCCCCCTCGGTCGTACTGCATGCCACTCTGCATGACCTGCTGTTCCCGTGACATCCAGAATTCGGTTGAGGAGATGCGTATTTGAGGGCATAGCCCCTTGGTGTGGGTTTTGATAGGCCAATCAGCCAGGTCCTGGACCCCGCCCTCCCTTTGGAGCAAGAGGATCCATGTCCTGCCTCTTTACCTCCAAGTTTGTAGCACGTAACTTCAGCAAAAATTGTCTAAACACCCCTCCTTCCCACGAACATTGCACAATCAATAGCACAATACGATTGGCACCCACTTCATAATCTTTGAATGGCCCTTAGTACATCCGCCAAGGGGCTCGGTGCAAGGGGTCGGATCCAAACAACAACACAACACCTGTCCCATAGATCCATAGATGTCGCCAAATAGCCGCCCCGCACACACCGCGCCAGGCGCTCCCCCGAGCCCCACTTATTCGCCAACCTTCATAGTGCTGAAGTGCACTAGGTTGAGGGGTACCGTTCAAAAGGGGCACCAAGTGCGATAGATTCCCGGTTGCAGCCATTGGTGAGCACTTGTAGCATGCTTACTTTTTGACCTCATTCGGGACGAACAATCTCGACATTATGGCCCTCAGCCATTTAGGCCTTTGGCCCATCTGACCCATGCCGTTCCCTCGACCCACAAGCGGTCCCATGCCCCCTCCCAAACTTTGTCCCATTGATCGGCCCTTCGCACCTGGACAGGGCACAAACCACACAGTTTGTCACTGTCACCCATCTCATCCCAACAAAATAAATGACCCATTCCTTGCGCACACAACCCCATGTCAGAACATGTAGAGCTTTGACGAGCGCACTCCGCCCCCCCTTTGCCCCGCCCCAGGGAAGACGCCCCCCCCAGAAAACCCTGGGGACAGTTGGCAAGTGACCCCCCCCCCTACCCCCTTCCCACCTGCCAGCCCAACTACCACCGTACATGTACATAGAAATTGTAGGGGGGAAAAGCGAAATAACAAAGCGTAACGTTGGTGTGCAGAGATTGTCAAAGTCAAAACACAATGACGATGAATATGCATCACCATGCTGTGAATATCCAACGACCTGCGCCAGAGCAGGTTCTCCTGTGGAGCGGATGAATATCACACTTGTCCCAAGGGTACCCATGGTTGAGCTATCAAGTTCCAATTCTGAGGGGGCGTTTTTGCACAGCGCGCGCACAGCGCGCACACAGCGCCAATTATTACGGTGAGTATCCAGGTAACAACCCTGAAAACCACCCGCCTGCGGAATCATGCACAATTAATTCAAAACTCAAAAATTCAAACATCTGATGCTTGCCATGGGTCCCAGGGACCTAAATTCTGCCCCCTATAGCCCCGTCCACTGCAGCAGCCATTCAATGACGTCCTTTCAATCTTCTGAACTTACCGAACTCCCGGTGGTGGAGAACAGCCAACTTTTCGCACAGCGCGTGCACAGCGCACGGTACGCCCCCTGAGAAGGCGATTCAAAGTGTTCAGCCAAAATACTGGGGATACAGGCGGCTGTGCCTCACAACACACTAACCCTCAGGTCAACACAATGACCCACAACAAAAATTTGGTGTCGACCAAGTCACGGTGCCCCCACACCCCGAGGGGTGCGGGGGGTCCTTAAGAGAGAAAGAAAAAAAAAGTGTTCCTATACACAGTTTTCCCAAAAAGACCGCCTGTAGCTGATATGTTCAACCATGGTTGGTGGCGGTTGGCGGTTGGCGGTTGGTGGCGATTGGTGGTGGTTGGCGGTTGGTGGTTGGTTGCCGCTGGCAGTTGGCAGCGGTTGGTAGTTGGCGGTTGGTGGCGGTTGGCGGTTGGTGGCGGTTGGTGGTTGGCGGTTGGTGGTCCCTTGGGGCGGTCCTTAAGGGCGGTCCTTAACAAAAAAAAAATTAAAAAAATCTAGTTCCTCAAGGACCCCCCTGCCACGGGACAGGGGAGAGGGGGGGGGGGGGGCGAGGGTACACAACGCCTTGGTCTAAACAACAGTGCGCCTTGTTTCTACAACTTTTTGCCTTTTGCCATGGCGTGCGCAATGGGCCAGGGGGAAACAGGGGTGTAGTGTTTTGCCTCCTGTGAAGCAGCCCCACAAGTGCTCGGCTGTATGAATATGAGTGTGTGTGGGGGTACATTGATCATGAATCTGCTCCAAAGCAGTCAAAGTCTTGCAAATTCCTATTCCCCCGCCGGTCCAAGGCTGCTCTGTGGATGCTGCACCTTGCTTGCTCTCCTTCACTGGTGTACTGAGGCTGGTTCAATGATCAACTCGCCTCCCCTGAACCTGCAGGTCCAACAGCTGTTCTCATTTTCTGTGCGCACCAGTGAAGGGATGATAGATAATGTGGCGCATGCTGCTTGCATTTGGTTTGGCCAACGCTGAAACCGGAATGCAGCCGACATTGTTTGGCCTTCTAGGGGAGACCGAGGAACGGTGTGTGTAGAGCTCTGCATCTTGAATGTCTGAAGGCCGCTGTTCCAAAGTGTTCCACGGCCTGCAGGGGCGACAGGAAAAAACAACTAGTCAGGGGGAATGTTTGCCCGGGGCGCGCCCGGCGCGCTACTTTTCCATTAACTATCCCAACTTCAGCCCCAGATTTACCCTCTCATGGAGAAGCCCCCCAAGTAGACCACATTGCACTGCACACCTTCCCTACAAAGCACGTTGCATAATAAAGCAATATCTGTGAATTCAGCAACATTAACTGTCATTTGTATTGCTCTTTCCAAACAACATTGGTCCCACAAGTGCGGGTGTCAATACATTAGTGCATTAGTACAATAGTGCTCCTTACACTCATCACAAACTGTGACGGTGGAGCAAAGTGCCATTCTTTCTTCCAATGAATGGCACAACGACATGAATCCGGCCTTTATAAGCACCATCATGGCCCCCAACTTCAAAATCAAAGAAATCACCTCGGGTACGAGAAGGTCCATACCCATCCCAAATCAAAACATCTGCTGATGTCCCGGGGGCCAAGGGGCAAATCCATATAATGTTGCCCAACATATCAACGGCAATAGTCACCTTGTAAACATGCGACGCATACTTAGGATTCCACAGGTCGGCACTCCATATCCCACCGAGGGGCCACGCAAAAGAGCGTGGATTGTGCGTCCCTAACCCCAACTCGAGGGGCCACGCAACAAAGCGTGGATTGTGAGTCCCTAACCCCAACTCGAGGGGGCACGCAACAAAGCGTGGATTGTGAGTCCCTAACCCCAACTCAAGGGGCCACGCAACAAAGCGTGGATTGTGAGTCCCTAACCCCAACTCGAGGGGCCACACAACAAAGCGTGCATTCAGAGATTGTCCCGGTTTCCTCAATAGCACCGGAAGGTTGGGGCCCAAAAGAGGGCGGAAATGCTACGTCACCCCTGCATTCTTGGGGTTCCCCAACAAAGGGGACAAAATCAGAAGTCAAAACCTACGCTAGGGGTCACCATGATGCTCCTAGTATCTCAAAGTATGGGTCTCTAGTACAGCCAGACGCCCAAATAGCTGCACTGCGCTAAATGCGCCCCCTTAGTGCACCCCCTAAAAGGCCACTGGTGGGGCACGGGTCCAAAAAGATGCCCGGCGCGCGCATGGCGCACTATCGTTCCCCCTCATGCCCTCGCGGTGGCCTTGCACAAACAACGGCGAAAACATGCAAATTTGCTGACAAAACGGCTGGCGGTGGTTTGGACACAATTGCTGTTTATGCGCAACCACCCCCCCCGACACTCCCAAAATTAGAAACAACGCAAATTGTTGTTCGGATAAGGGCGTTGTTGTCGCAAGGGGGGTACAACAAATGACATGGATGTTATGCACTGCAAGACTAGGCAGAGTGCCCCAGATCATCAGCCCAAATGTGGAAGCACCCGGAAACATCTTCGTCTAGCCAGACGTCATGCCACAACATTACACACCCCGCCGAATTTCACGTTTCTGCACATTTCAAGAAACAATGCCTCATGCGAACACCAACAATGGAATATACATCATTGAGCGGGAAATTTCTTGTTTAGGTGATTCGGTCAAAGTGTGTGCCTCCCCCGCCCCCTTGTGCCTGAGAACTAGCAATCTTCTGCAGCGGAACCAGCGGGTGGTTCTTGGACCGTGTTTTCAAGCCAACAAGTGCTGCAGAACCAGAGGTTGGTTGTTGTGCAGGGCCATGAGCAGCCCTGCACTTTGGCAGTAGTGTCAGGAAGAGTGCCGCGGAACCAGGGGGTGGTTCTTGCACAGGGCGGTTCCTGGGCACGGGGGAAAGGGGGGCTGGGTGCAATGAAAAGGGCAATTAGGGGCCCAAAGCCGGCCAGTGCGGTCCTAAAAGTCGACTGAGCCGACTAAAAGTCGGCAGCCGTCATTCTTCCATGGTTCAGATGCTTACCCATGAAGCCCTGCCAAAATTGTATTGCATGCAAAATTTATGCACATGTTCATTGTCCACCTCCTTGCGTTTTCGGCGGCTCTGTGGGCACGCTTGGGGGCAGGCTTGGGGGCAGCAAGGGACGTAGACATCACCCACCAAGGCCCTGGTCAAATACAATCTGTTCCCAAATGCATTGGTTTTTTTGCCAGACCCCAAACCCCAGCCTGTGCCCAGACCATATCAACACACTGATCCCGACTGGAGGACCCCTCAGCGCAATGACTGCATGCAGAATTTGAAGAGGAATCTGAGCCATCATTACAATCTGACTCAGAATCTGAATCAGCATTTTGTTCATGCGAGCTGGATGCTTCCGAATTGGAGTCTGTTCCTGCAACCAAATCAGAACGGATCTAGAGTTCACATGTGCACGTGATTTCAACCAAATTTGTCCTTTACGCACGAAATTGCGAACCCAATTCGTCCAACATCACACTATATAATCCGCCCTGCTGCAAAGCTCCCGAGCACATCCAGTATGGCCGCATGCAATTGTTTGCAGAGCGTTCCGTGTTCCCCTGGTGTCTGTCAAAAAAATGAACTTGTATTATGGAGCGCCATTAGACATCGTCCACACACAGTTGCCACAGATGCACACACCCAACGGGTACGGTGCATGTGTGTCGCGTCCCAACTACATATAAAAACGAAAACAGACCTCTCTCACTCATTCGCAACAGCGCATCTCATAAGATTAACAATGACCTGCAGAGCAGTCATCTTCTCAGAAACGCGCCGCCGGCACACCTGTGAATCGAGCAATGCCCCCTTTGCTTAGACGGACTGCCCAAACATGTCACTTCCTCGCTCCCTACCTTCTGCCCTACCTGCGAGGCTAACTCCCAGTGTCAACGTTCCATTCCCGCCCCCCATTCCGCTGACCCCCGAAGATGGATGGGATTGGTGAGGCTTGGAGCAGGTCGTAAGCAGAGGCTTCTGCCCCTGCTGAAGGGTCCACGGCCGGGGTAAGCCATCGGAACAACGATGGTTGTTACCCAGTCAACGCCCACACACATCGGCTTGGAGGGCTTACGGGGCGCAGATGCAAAATCCAACCTTGACTTATGTAAAGAACTGTGATGGACCCCTCAAGTTCACAAATGCCTCCTTGTCGGCCTTTTGTTGAATCCTCCGTCACCCCTGTGACCAGCCCCTTCCCCCGCGCACACTGTGAGACTCGCTGGATTTGTTATTGAGTCCCTGAGAGCACTTCTGCCCTCACATATTTCGCTTTCGCACCCACGCCGACGCGTTGTACGCATGAGTGCTAAAACCCTGGGGGGGGCTACTACTACTACCCGTCAGGAAAGAGGGGTGAGGGATGGATAACTTCGATTGCTTTTCCCGGGAGAGGCAATGTTGCTGACCTCAAACCTTCGCAACACAACAGGATTGTGTGCAACCGATAGCACGGTGGCTTCGGTCTGTGGTGATTCCCCCACCTCCCGAAAGCGGGTGGGGCATGGGGGAACCAAGGATTGGCACCACAAAGGGGTACTGTTGGTTTGGTGCAAGCCGTGTCGATAGCGGTGCATCAAAGTCACGCACTGAAGGGACGGGCAAAAAGTGGCAGGACGGTAATCATCATCCCTGAAATGCCATCCCCAGCCCCGAATCACAGGAAAAACTTGATCTTCACAGACAACAGAACCACCAAATTCCATGGTTCCAAAAGAAAAGATGTGGAAACAAAACAGCCGAATAAGGTCCTGCACGCTGCACATACAGAGGTTAGCATAGAGGCTGGACAGGGCCAGGCCGTCGTGCCACCTCCTATGCCTCCCCCTTTGCGTATACGCCGCGAGGGAAGGACCCTCACCAAGGGCTCTTCCGTGGCCCTTGTCGGGGCTAGGCTGTGCTCCCTGGGGGGTGTACCATGGGTACCAGCTGAAACATCCGGCACGGTGCTGTGATTTTCAGGGGCGTCTCAAGGTGCACTCATGTGTAAGCGCTGAGTTGCCAGTTGGCGTGCCTTCATATTGTGTAGACCATGTTTGTCCAGCAACGCTTTGCAGAAGCTCGCTCTGTGATGAGACAGAAGTGGACGACAGCTGGTAGAGCCTCACGGAGTTTGGGTTTTTGGGGCAGGCTGGCAGGAATACAGCCAAACAACGCCATACAATTTGGGCATATGCGTTTGGAACTCTGTCGCTGGATGTGGCGCCCACGCATGTGATCGTTTGCCATGAAAAACATGCATAGTTGATTGAGCCCCGTCGATTCGGTCCGGATTGCATTGGGCTGAGAAAAGGGAGGGAGTTCCACAAAGGCTGGATAACTGCCGTATAGTGCAACGGTGTCCAGTGCCATGTGTTTGGCGTGGCGTGCTTTGATCGAGGGGGGAGTGGGGGCAGGAGGATGGGGCGGGAGTGCAGTTTTGTGGGCGGGTGTGGCATATTTGTCCCACTACCCACGATAGCATATTTCCTTGCCTCTTTGTTCCAATCGCAGCCTGGGCTGGACCTTCCCCTCTTGGTCGGTGTGCCCCATAACCGCCACTAATCCCCGCACACTCTCTGGGAGTCCAGACTAGCGTTACTACCGCAACAGGGGGGAAGTCATCCACGAGGCCGTGTCAGGGGGCGCCCGCATCTACGCCCGGTCCACTACAAGCACCACTGTCAAGTCACATCAGACATATCCGGCGGGCAGACGAACTATGTGTGTGTGTGCGGGGGGGGGGGGGGGGTTGTCTTGCTGTCCTTTGCTCCATGCAATGCCTGGACAGCAGTGACCCACTGCCTGTGCTTTCCTCTGTCTTCCCTTGACCGCATACAAAATACGACGCATCCCCCCCCTCCCCCCGCCGCCTCACAGTGCAACAGTGCAAAACCCAGCACTGCAACGAGGCTCGCAGCTCGGCTGCAGGCAGTCCCACTGTGAAATGTTACCAAGAGCCTCTACTGTTGAGCAGTGGCTGTGGCTCAGGCTGTGGCTGCAGGGACAGCGGTGTGGCACATGGCCCTCAGTGTCATCCACAACGTCTTGATCCCTCGTCAACATGGAGATAGCAAAGATTGCGCATGCTGCAACATCGTCAATCGACTGGGACTTCCACTCGGGCCACAGCGCCCGAGGGGGAGAAATCATGTGGGATACAGTCACCAGCAGACTTCAGCGTCAATGACGGTCCAGACCCCAAAGCCCAGACGTTACAGGAACGGGTTGCGTCTGTTTGCGCGAGGCAACCAACAGCGAGCTGCAATGGACCATGGCGGCCGGCTCGGCCTATCGGTTATCGGCCAACCGGCCCCGGTTGACCATCAACCGCCGGCGGCTGACCACCAACGGCGGTTTGTAAAACGCAAACCTGCCACCTAAAACCATTGGTGTGGTGACAAAAGAAACAAATCTAAAACGTCAAGGACAGCGCAACACCGGACGCTATGTGACAAACTGTGCAGCCGTCGGAGCCCTGTGCCGCACGTGGCCCGATTCCGGACCAGCTCGCAAACACAACATCACGGAGCGCCTGGGAAATCCTCCCAGACACCCACCCTACTTCGCTCCGCTCACCACCGCTCTCCTGTCCGTGAACACCCGTGCGTTGTGACGTGGGATCAGATTCGTAAAACCCCACCGTCAGCACAGCAGCAGGTCGGGTTCTGTCTCGACGCTGTCACGCGCGACGCTGTGGCCGGGTTCCTCAGCATCGTGCTGACACCTGGGGGCATTCTGCGGTGTCTGAAGCCACACCAGCTACCTTTCGGTGCGGTTCTGGCCCACGGGATTTGACATTGGGTTCATGGATTGGCTGCCGTGACTACTGAGCTGCGAGGAATCCCGGCAGCTCCCTCGTAAGAGGGGGGCGCCATCAGCGGTGAGTGTCGAGATATTCGCTGATTGCGTCAGCCATCCACTTCTGCTCAGAGGCCTCCAGCTCTTGTCCAATCCAATACTCATTCTCCCCTTCCACAATACGGACCGCCTGCATCGGGGCATCCCCCACGACGTCCTTGCGGGCTATCTCGACGGAGCTGATGCGCTGCGTCTCACCCGTCAAAGTCTTCAACGTCCGGCCGAAAAGCACGTAACTTACAGTGAAGAGATCTGGCTCCATGCGGATCCGCATCCCGAAGAAGCCGCCGCCGTACCGCACGCCGTTGATGGTCTGGCGGACGAGCCCCACGGCGGTGAACCAGAACGGCAGCGACGCTGCGGTGAAAAGCAGCGGCGCGCCGGCGAGAATGGCGGTGCGTGTCCACAGTGCAACTATGGACGTCCAGGCCACAGTGAAGCTGCCGCTGGCCATGGCATCGGACGGAATGCCGGACGACGGGACCTGCAGCTCGAAAGTGTTGCCGGAGGTGCTCAGCCGCACCGCAGTCCCGACCGGCTTTCCGGAAACCGACTCCGGCGTTGAGGGAACGTATGAGACGCCGCGCTGAGCATCCTGCAGCGCGCCTGCGGCCTCCCCTGGCGTCTGGAAGCGGTCCTCCACCACCGGCTCGAGCATCCGCTCGATGACTGTGGCGACCGCCGGAGTGACAGTCACCCGGTCGCGGAACCGGATGCGCATGCGGCTCTGCGGGAAATCCGACGGCGGCTGCCCAGAGAGAAGGAACAGCGTCAGCGCCCCGACCGCGAAAATGTCCGACCGAGCACTGGCCTGCCCGAGAAACTGCTCCGGGGCCATGTACCCGAAGGTGCCGATCGTCGTGGACTGGAATGACGACACCTTCGTTGAGTCCACGACCCCCCCGAAGTCAACGAGCGACACCCGCAGGGCCCCCGATGGCAGCAGCGCCACCATCACGTTCTCAGGCTTGATGTCCCGGTGCACGACCGGGGGCCGGAGGCTGGACAGGTACACGAGGATCTCCAGCAGCTGCAGCGCGACGTCCAGCACCTGCGCCTCTGTGGGCCGCCAGCCCTCGCCCACCATCTGCCCCACGGTCTGCCCGTCGGCCACGCGCTGGACCAAGTAGAACGCGGCGTTGGACTCGGTGCGGACCTCGAAGCTGTCGAGGTACTCCGGGATGCCCGGGTGTGCCAGCGTCCTCAGGACCCGCACCTCCCGCTCGAACAGCTCCAGGGCCTTCCACCCGGCGTCCATGCCGCGGAGCGACATCACCTTCAGGGCCACCCGCTCCCCGGAGGGTGCCCGCGCTTCGTACGTGGTGCTGCTGAACCCTGTGCCCAGCTTCGCCACGATCTCGTACTGGTTCACGACGTCGCCGGGGGTGTGCAGGTCCGCCCACCCCGCGGCCGACATCAGCGCGATGGCAGGCTCCGCACGTCCCACGATGGCCTTCTGGGGGCTGAGGGGGCAGCTGCGCGCGTTCATCGTTGGCGCCAGGCGCCAGAGCAGCAGAGTGCCGATGCACCACGTGTACAGACCAACGAGGCTGGGCCATCGGTTGGCACTGCTCTGTGCGCCTGCGTCCTCTTTGAATCGGGGGGGCGGAGGCTGTCGCGGCTTGCGAATACGGAGAGGACCTGCATCGCCTTCACCCACTGTGGCATACGAAGGGGCCTTGGACGCTTTCACTACCAATCCTGGCTGCGGGGGTGCAAACCTTGGCGGTCGTGTTGTGAGGCTCTGGACACGCGGAAGGGGGTCCACAGCGCGGAACCGCATCGTGGGGGCTACTTCCTGCGCACCCCACACGATAAAGGACAAAATGCCCAGTAATGCTCCAAAAGGGATCCATCGGCCAGCATACGGGCCTGAGGACAGAGCACGGGATGGCTCCGAAGCGCCGATAGGAGTGTGATAGGCAGGAGCGTTTGATTGCAGTTCCAGCCGTACATCAGCTCCTGTTGTTGCTCGAGGCCTCATGTCCTCCAAGAGACAATATATTGCTCTGCACAACAAGTTCGAGGCATTGGCCATCCTGGGAATTGGGTGTTGACACTTACATCCAGCCCGCATTGTGGGACAACATTTTGCCCCTTGCATGCCTTATCTCTTTGAGTGCCTAAGCCGTTGTCCCAGCAAGTTGGGCTTAGTTCCCCGAGGTTCGTCGATGAGTGCAAGGCCAATGTCCCGGGTACGAGCGGAGTGTTCAATGGCGTAGTGTTGATCCTTCATGCAGAACCATTGTGTCTGCGTCTTCGGGGGGCAGGCTATTATTGTCCATGATGCCAGCTGTGCTCTCCAGGTTCAACGTAAATGTTCCTCCCGCCACCAAATTCTAATAGCATGCCCCACCTCTACCAAGTTATACGTCAATGCCACCAAATTCTACCTACTAAGCCCTCCCGGCAGCCTTTCTTACATGCCACTTCTAGCCAAAAAACCGCTAAATTCCCCCCTTTGCACACAACGGCTTGTTTTTTTTCTTGCGTTATCCAGCCTTCCGAAGCTTTGTGAAGACTGACGAGAGCAACGAGTGCAACAAGACATATTCTCAAACGGCCATTACGTGGGATAGCGTACGGCGAGCACAAAGAGAGTGCCTAGCTGCCGTGTGTTGTCTGTGGCATTTGGTTTCATTGTCTCGGCAAATGTTTTCGCACTCTACTGAAGAAAATCTATATCTAACATCACACTCACACACATGTACATGCATGCGCAGAAAATTATGTGAGGTCTGCATTGGGTCTGCTACGAACAGCCGACGCTTTTCTGAAATGTCTTGGAAGCATTGGAGGGAAAGCGGGGAGGGGCATCACCTTCAACCTGGGCCCCACGATGCAAATGAGCAGAACATAACTTTGTACCCACCCATGTTGTCCCCCTAAAATGAGGTTGCTGTGCATGTGCGCAAGTTGGCCTATGTGTGGATACCATGGAATATAGACGTCCTGTTTGTGAAATCCCCGGTGCAGTTCAAACCTTTTGCACACAATGCATGCAATTGAGCACAAAGGCAAATGCCCGTTTGCTTTGTGGTTGTGCTATGGGTGTGGTTGTTGTGTTGTATACCAGTTGCTCACCAAGACCAAACCGAAAATAAGATGAGTGGCGCACACATAGATTGCACCCTAGCTGTGGCCGGCAACCTTGCGAGTAGGAGTGCTCGTGATGGAGAGTGGCGCGGCGTGCTTTTGAAGAGAAGAGACGCAACACGCGTGGCAAGAAAAAAATGTGCATTTTCATCAGATACGGCACACTGCTCGAAAAAAGCAACCACTTTAACCACTTGTGCACTACACTCCCGAGTTCACCCAATTTGCATCATCACCGAGCTCTTACCAATTCAAACAACTTCACAAAAAACACACCACCGATGTACAATGTGCAATTGTGACCCCACATGGCACGGTGAAACGTTGGATATGGGACGGGAAGTGGTGGGAGCGGATGCGCACAGGCACAAATACGTTTGCCACCGCTTGCAATGCCACCGTCTAAACATTACCTTTTCCATGGGATGTGAATGTCGCGATGGTGCAGACGAGCAAGTGCTAGCTTTTGTGCTTTGTAGGAAGGAGAAACCATCGGAGGCTATTTGAGTGCACAACTCGTTGTGCACTTGTCTCCTTGGTGCTTGTCCACTACGGAGGGTGTGCAACCCTTTTCCGGCCCATGTTTAAGGTTGACTACTCTAATTGAGGCCGCTATTCTAATTGAGCACCACTTTGGGCTGACCGGGAGTTTTGGTGGAAAAAGGTATAAAGGTTGGGACCAATGGCCATACTAACCTCCAAGTTGTCCCTCCTAGCAAGGAGTCACACCAAAACCGAGGATTTGAGCACGTCAGTGAGTCACATACTTGATGGACATGACCTCCCAGCCGAAATAATCCATGTGAGAGAACAGAGCAGTGGTGTTGAAAAACACCGTTATGGGGTTCTTGAGTCTTCTTCTTAATCGTCTTCTTGCATAGCCTTAACGCATTGGGCATCAGTTTGAGTGCAAAACACCTAAGATGATACCAAGCCGCACAAGAGTCACAACCGACCCAATCCTGCTTCACCGATCAGTTTCCTTCGTCACCTGCTGCCTACACCATTGGTCCATCCTCATCCTCCTCGTCCTCCTCCTCTTCTTCTTGTCGCTCTCATTCTTGTTCCTCTTCCTCCTCATCCTCATCCCCCCTATCCGACATCACCTCGTACCCAGCTTCGTCATGGCAAAACACAAAGTGGTCCTGTGATAAAATATCCCGGTTCATATGCAATGTGAGAAAAAATATTGGAAGCCCGTTTCGTGACTTGCATTCACTTGCATGCAACGCTGAGTGTTTCGGTGGTCATTGGGCGAGGAACTCACCAACCCTTCACTTGGAAGTCCTGTTTTCCCAGCGCTGATGACTGAACCACCGATGATGGGAGTATTCAAAATGATGGCAAGTGTCCTGGCAGTAATCGTCAACGTTTATACTACAGGGCGGTAGGGAGGTTCTACTTCGCGTGTTCCTTCTATCCCACCCTTCAAATGCTAATAAAATTTGCGCCTTGGCCCCTTATTCAATGGACGTTTCTTTGTGCTCAGTGTGACATGATGAGGTTCACCTACCGCTGTTTGGGTGTTCAACTTTTGCTAAGCAGCACACTTACACTTTGGTTGTTCAACCTCCGTTGGCAGAGCTCCAATACGTTGAGAATGCCCCACTGGTCTCGTGTGGATTGCGCTCTCACGTTGTAGTCCTAAAACCCAGTCACGCCCAACATGTTCACGTACTGCGGTTGAGCTACGCTTCTAGACCCATTGTGGTGGGTGCAGTTGCTGACCAGGCACATGTAACTCATGATGCATCCGGCGACTCTCCCCCTTCTTACATTGTTACATGGAGAGAGGTGCACATTTTTGGTGTAAAATCTGTGAGAAAAACAGAGCAGATTTTAGCTTAAAAAGGCTCCAAAGACCTAGTTTTTGTGAAGAATGAGTAGGAAAAAGCCTACAACAGGTCCTCATATCTTTTTAGGACTACTCTTGGGCTTTCAAACGAGCCCAACCTTTTGCCCTAACTCCACAATATGTCGGGGAACGAGTTCCGACCAACGGACCCATGAACCAAAAAAACACGATTTTGACCAAACTACCAAACCTCCAACCTATACTACTAGGTGCCAATGAGGCTTCATGTCACAAAGTATGAGCGTTTCTCATCCCTCTAGGCCCCAAATACACAATTATACTTGGTTGAGCTCCCATGGTGCTGTAGGGATGCACCACGAATGCTCAGGGGGAGACCCATGATTTTGAAAGGCTGATGTTATATGAGCACCGAAAAATGTAGCATAAAAAGCTTGTATCTTTGAGTTTTCGCCCTCTTGTGTTCTCTTTAGGGGCCATAGCCATGCAATAATGCTTGAACATATTTGGTAGGCCCCATACCGGAGTGGCGGACACAATTGTGCAATCACCGGACGGGGATATACCACCTTGGCGAAGTTGTGTAATAGAGATGGTGGAATGAACCTAGGTACCGCTTTTTACAACTTTTGTGCCCTTATTCTACGTTTGAAAAGAAGGCTAGAGGGGGCTCCCTTGGTGGTTTTCACATCATTTAGGTGCAAAGGAACCTGAAAAGTAGCATTCTGCAATTCTAGAGTCCCGGTGTTAAGAGATTGGAACTGTGGGAAAGAGGCCGAAGTGGCCCAGCTCAGCCAATAACAGCAAAACCTGAAAATATCGTATCTTCATCCCACTGCTTCGATTTTTGATGAAGTGAATGCCAAATCTAGGTAATTTTGGATGCTGGGCCCTGGCGCCTCCCGCGTTTGCGGCACGAAAGGCGCCTCTCGAAGTCTCCCGAGGGACGACAGGGGACGTAGGGAAGGCGAGGGCAATGCACAAGACACAAGGGCGGTGACGGTATGCAGACTGCGGCCCTAGCAGACTGCGAAAGACTGCGCACGAACATGCGACACGCGTAACTAAAAAAACCACCGCAACTGACAGAAAGGTATGAATTTTATGTTGTTGTTCTAATTAGTTCGGATTTCACCTTCTGATCACTCTGTCACTTATTATTAATTACTGACAGATGTGTGATTGGCGAGCGTTGCCCTTAACTTCGCTGTTTTGAACGCGTTTAGCGCTGTGCGCAAATCGACTCCCTCCCCCTCAATTTCAACTCCCTCCAAGTGAATATCCACTCCCTTCTACTCAATTTCTACTCCCTCCAAGTGAAATATATACATATATATATACAAATACATGTATGCACATCTATATATATATATATATATATATATATATATATATATATAGATGTAGATATGTAGATGTATATATATATATATATACGCATACATACACACACATCCACACACACACATACATACATACATATATATATATATATGTATGTATATATATATATATATATATATCTACATATGTATACATATATACATATATATATATATATATATATATATATATATATATATATATATATATATATGTATGTATATATATATGTAGATGTATGTATGTATGTATGTATGTAGATATATATACATATATACGTATATATATATTTCTGTATACTCCCTCCAAGTGAAAATACACTCCCTTCCCCTCAATTTCAACTCCCTCCAAGTGAATATCCACTCCTTCCTACTCAATTTCACCTCCCTCCTGCTCAGTTTCCACTCCCTCCGAGTGAAAATCCACTCCCTCCAAGCGAATATCCACTCCCTCCTACTCAATTTCTACTCCCTATATACAAATACATGTATGTACATCTATGTATCTATATATATATATATATATATATATATATATATATATATATATATATATATATATATATATATATATATATATATATATATATATATATATATATATATGTATGTATGTATGTATATGTATGTATGTATACTCCCTCCGAGTGAAAATCCACTCCCTCCTACTGAATATTTACTCCCTCCAAGTGAAATATATACATATATATACAAATACATGTATGTACATCTATATATATATATATATATATATATATATATATATATATATATATATATATATATATATATATATATACATATATATATATATATATATATATATATATATATATATATTACTACACCCCTCTCCCCTTAAATCTAGCTAACAAGCAACAAGCAACAACAAGCAAGCAACAACAAGCACTTCTCCTCACCGTTCTGGCCATTGCTCCACCTCATCGCTCCGGGCTCTACTCTACTCTAGCCATCTTGGAGCCCAGGTGGTGGCCTTGCCAAATCCAAGTTTTGAGCCAAAAACTCAGCGGTGGCGGCCCGGGGCGGGGGTGCCAAGTCGGGACGTGCCCTCCCAAATCTGCGCAGTTTTGGGCCAAAAACAGCCATTTTTCGCCCAAAACAGCCCCAAAACCCGGGCGAAACGCCCAAACGAAGGGATACGGTGAGTACACCGCACGTGCGGCTTCACTTCACCGTGTCAAAGAGCTCTCTAGTGCCCTTCAATTCCACCATATGTCCGAGAACCGGCCCAAAAAGGCGCCAAAAAGCCCCAAAAACCTGCGCAATGCGCACCAACACCCCGAAACCAAGCACGGGGCGTATCTTGGGCTACGTGGCTCAAATCCGAATTCCAAGGGCGCCTAGTCCACCCGCAAGCCCCCACATTTTGTGGTTTCCAAGCCTCAGAATCGCCCAACGAGCCACTCACACCCCCGTACCAGTGGTCACTTGGTGGAGCCAGAGGGCAGCCCAGCCCGCGCACGTTGGGGGCCAACGGTGGGTCCACCAGGGTCCCCGGGGCGAAAAAAATCATTTTTTCCAAAGTTGTTCCTAGACCACTTAGGATGTTCAGAGAAGTGTTTTTAGGCCGTTTTGAGCCCGTGGTGGTGCGTTATGGGCCACGGAAAATCCCAAAATGCCTTGAAAATGGGCCGTTTTGGGACCAAAAATGGGTCAAAAATGGGTGAAAAACGCGTTTTTCCAAAAGTGATCCTGGACCATTCGGGATGCTCAAACAAGTGGTTTGGACCCATTTTAAGCCCGTGGTGCCGCGTTTTGGCCCACGGAAAATCCCAAAATGCCTTAAAAAGGGGCTGGTTCACCACCAAAAATGGGTCAAAACTGGGTGAAAAACGCAATTTTTTGAAAGTGATCACGGGCCATTTGGGAGGCTCAGAAAAGTGTTTTTAGCCTGTTTTGAGCCCAAGATCGGGCGTTGTGGCCCATGGAGCATCTCAAAATGCCTTGAAAATGGGCCACTATGGGACAAAAACAAGTGAAATTTTGTGTCCCTTTTGGTACCGAGGGATGAGTCATCCTTGCTGTGTTTTGCCGTTTGTGTGCTTCGTTCATGGTGCCCTTTGCTCTTAGTGAGTGGACTTGGAGTACAGGTGTACTCTTAACGGAGTTACCTTCACATTCACGCCATGTCTAATGATGGGAGCAGGACTTGCAAAAATAGTGTGGAGTGTTTGGTACAAGAGGGACGAGTAGTTCCTTGTCTTTTTTTGCCGTTTGTGTGCGTACTTCTTCCGTGCCCTTTGCTCTTAGTGAGTGGACTTGGAGTACAGGTGTACTCTTAACGGAGTTACCTTCACATTCACGCCATGTATAAGAGGGACGAGTAGTTCCTTGTCGTGTTTTGTCGTTTGTGTGCTTTGTTCTTTCGTGCCTTTTGCTCTTAGTGATTGGACTTGGAGTACAGGTGTACTCTTAACGGAGTTACCTTCACATTCACGCCATGTCTAATCAAGAGGCAAGAGTTGCAACAATAGGCTGGAGTGTTTGGGACAAGAGGGACGAGTAGTTCCCTGCTGTGTTTTGCCGTTTGTGTGCTTTGTTGTTCCACGGGTACCAAAAGGTTAGGTTCCGTTTGGGCTGGGGTACTAGTGGGTAGGAATGGGGCTCATTCTTTGGGAGGATAGGTAAGGCCCACCAACGCAAAACAAGATACTGCCATCCGGTTGGGTTTGAGGCTGTACAAGTATAGGTGTCACCAACATTATCAATGATGCTTCTACCCCCCAAGTAGTCACTTTGTTTTTTCCCAACTAATGTTTTTTCTTGCTCTCGGCAGTTGGATTTGGAGTATAGGTGTACTCTTAACGGAGTTACCTTTTATTTCGCACCATGTCAAATCGCTGGGAGCACGAGTTGCAACAATGCTTGGACACGGACATTGACTTCCCGGTGGCCGAGTTCATCAAGCTGCATAGCGAAGTCCCCCCGCCTACCATCCGTCGGCGACATGCGCAGTTGCGCGCCACGCTGATGAAGCGATTGCAAAAGCGCGCCACACTTGGGATCCAAGCATCGACGGTGGCAAGTTTGAACACTCCTGAGTCCCAAGCAGCCAAGGGGTCTTGTGGAGGCAAGAAGAACACCTCGGAGTCCCAAGCCGATAAGGGCAAGAAAAACACCGCGGAGTCCCAAGCCATCAAGGGCAAAAAGAACACCGCGGAGTCCCAGGCGGCAAAGGGTTCAGCTGGAGGCAAGAAGAACACCGCGGAGTCGCAAGCGGCCAAGGGGTCTTGTGGAGGCAAGAAGAACACCTCAGAGTCCCAAGCCGACAAGGGCAAGAAAAACACCGCGGAGTCCCAAGCCATTAAGGGCAAAAAGAACACCGCGGAGTCCCAGGCGGCAAAGGGTTCAGCTGGAGGCAAGAAGAACACCGCGGAGTCGCAAGCGGCCAAGGGCAAGAAAAACACCGCAGAGTCCCAAGCGGCCAAGGGTTCCTTCGGAGGCATAAACAACACGCCAGAATCGCAACGGAATAAGGGCATCGTTGGTGGACACGGCAATACGCCAGAGAAGCAGCACATCAAGGCATCGGGGCGTCGTCATTGCGGGGTTGTTCGTACAGTGTCTCGGGAGTTGTTCCGTGCTAATGCATCATCGCCGTCCAACATTTCTTTGAAGTCAGTTCGAGAGTATTGGCTTGATGGTTTGGACACTTTGTACTCACCACTTTTTGATGCACTTTGCTACCGCTGTGGTCAACTCCTTTGGGGCCCAATAGGTGGGGGACACAAGTTTACGGTTCCACGCAATACTGACGAGATACGTACACAGACTTTGTTTGGCGTGCCACCCACCGATTTGGTTACAAGTGGGATATTTGCATTCCGCAACGAGATGTTCGCCAATTACTTGAAGTACAAAAATGCACCGTTTCCAGTTCCCCCGCGATCTCCTGCACGTAGCACAAGTCGCTTTGTGGTGTATGACACTCCTGTTTGGCACTCCGCTACACGTATGTATGCTTGCCACGTTTGTAGCAAGTATTCCGCGAAGTATGACCCCATCAACTATGGCTACACTTTGGATGGGGACATCCATTACAATATCCCCTCAAAAATTGCGGACCTCACCGAGTACCAGAAGCGACAAATTGCACTTGGGGCCCTCTACTCAAATACGCTGAAGCACGTGGATCTTCGTCACAAGCAATGGCACCATGCAATTGGTACCGTTGGTGTCGGCCGCAAGCCAAGCCAACACTACAATGCACTTTATGGTTTCATGACAATGAAAGAGGATATTTTGCGCGATTACCAAAAGCCCAAGGACAGCGAGCAAAGCAACCGTCAAATGAACCAAGCGTTGTTGCTGCTAAAAAAAATTCACCCTTTTTATTCTCGATTCTTGGCGCACTATGAGACATTGTACCGATACTTGGAGAATGCGGCCACCACCATGGGCACATTGACACAGCGTTCGTATGAAGACAAGTACGGGAAACACTTGGAATACCATTTACAAGATGAGTACGTTGCTTGGGCTGTGGAGTGTGATGCCCCACGGAACATCATTCCGGATTTTGCTCCTCACTCGGACAAAGTGGGCTTCCTCCATCGGACACCCTTCCGGGGAGCGGGTGGGAACGTGACCACGGCCGCTCAATCGTTGGCCAATGACACTTATTTGCATTTTAACGACCCCAAGTTGGAACCGTGTGTATGGCCCGATTTGTATCCTGGCGGCGTTGGTGGATATACCGTAGGTTGCGGCATTGGATGTGCTGCCTACTACCGTAGTCGTTATCTTGCCTTTGATAACCGACGGCGTCGGGACCGGTGGTGGTCCTTTTTCCAAGTGAGCAAAGAGATGAAAAACCAATTGATTTGGAATCAACAAAATTTCAAGGCTCAACGTGCGGATCGGGCAGAGGACATTACTGCAGCACATTTGAGAAGTGCAAGGAGTTCAACGGGTCCAAAACCGGCGCCAAAAAAATCTACCTCACAATCACCACAGTCGTCCTCGGAGTGTCCGCAAGGAAGTCAATGCACCCAGCAGAGTCAATCTTCACAATCCGCAACCCAAAGCACCCAACACCCTCCATCTAGTTCCCAATATGCAGCAACGTCAACAACATCGCCATCAACTCCGGCTACCAGTCAAGGCAAAAGGCCGCGTGCATGCTACCAAGACGGTGTAAATTCTATGAACCACAATCTCGAGCGCGAGGGGACTGATAAAGGTACGGCCGAGCTCAACCCGTATTATCGGTATGGAACTTATGTACCTCCAAAATTGGTTGGAACCCGTTCTTATTGGGCCTCGCGACATTTAGATCTTACAGCCATGAGTCGTGAACTTGGCAAAGCGGACCTTTTCATTACGTTGACCATGAATGACAACTGGGCCGATTTGCAAGCTGCTGTGCAAAAAGGGTGCCGTGCAGGAGCTGTGTGGCCTGGAGAATACCCCAGAAACAAAGGGCCAAACAAGCCAATCCAAGATGGCCACGATATGGAGGCTTGTGTGGCGTTTCACAAGCGGGTGGAGATATTCAAGCGAGAGTTCTTGGCTATTGGCAAAAATGGTCCATTTGGAAAGGTGCGGGATTATTGGTTTCGATTTGAATATCAAGAGCGAGGCCGGGTGCATTTGCATGGCGTGGTATGGTGTGAAGCCAACAGCATTCCGGACGATGTGGTTTGCGCAACAATGCCCCGTGAAAGTGACGGCTTTGATCCAAAGTTCACAGCATACCTACGGGATCTGTACAAGGAGTGCAACATGGTGCATCAATGCTACCCCGACAAGTGTTTCAATATTGGTCGTGGGCGTGTATGCACCAAGTGCAAGTCGGGTTATCCCTTTAGTGTGCCGCAGGAGACAGAAGAATTGGATGACAGTGGTGTCCGCTTGCTTTATCGCAGATATGAAGCCGAAGATGCATGTGTTGTTCCACACAATCGCCGTTTGTTGGTTCGACTCCAGTGCCACAATAATGTGCAACGGATAACATCTTTGGGTTGGGAATTATATCTCGCCAAATATCTCACAAAGCCAGCAAAGTCATTGACGGTGCCCATCACCATCTCGCCGGATGCAAGCGATGTGGAGCGTTTGCTCAAGTTGCGTTCATTGGGACGCATGGAGAACGGCATGATGCTCTTAGGAATCCATCAATGTCGAGGTAGCCGAGAGGTGGTATGGATTCCTACAGATCCATGGCCTAAACTAGGACGGCTCAAGCGTCGAAAGCATCTCCCAAAAGAAGATACGTCCACAGACGTTTGGTATTTGGATCGCTATGACCACTATTTGGAACGCCCCATTGCTGCCATACCCATCAAGTACCCCGACTACTATCGCTATTATCGCCGAACACAACGTGAACCTGGAGACTCCACAGCTATAGCAAGCAATCCAGCAGAGGACTTTGCATATTATTCCCCTTCTAGCGATTCCGATGATGCAGTGGGCGGAGATCGTTTTCAAGCCAATGTACGCCCCGATGAGGGCAATAAACCATATTGGTGGCCATCGCCACCAGAAAAGTTGGAGAAGACATTCACGGACGAGGTGGGAAAAAAGTGGATTCTGCGAAGGCGAACTGCGATCCCAAAATGGAACTTTTACCTCCCGTATGGAGAAGATGCAGAATTGTATTTCTTGCAAAAGATATTATTGTCACAGCCGTTCACAAAAGCAGACCACGAGCGGAAATTCCTTTCATCCAACAATGTCACTAAAACATACATGGAGGAGTGTATTCATCGAGGATTGTTTCGTGGTTATGAGGAAGAGGCAAGAGAAACTTTAAACAATGCCCAAGCACGTGGCTATTCCGTTGAGCGTTTGCGACTTCTTGCACAAGTTCTTATGGCCGAAGAGATCATAGACTCCACCTTCCTCAACACCTACATGTCCGATTTAGATGAGCTTGAAAAGCACCGGTTTGGAGAAGATGAGCCAGCAATGGCCGAGGAAGCTGAACTGGATCCCCAATTGGCGGAGGAGTTAAGGGCATTCATGGATGCTGACGACACGCGTGCAGCAGAGGCACTTGTGAATGCTTTGAACCAAGGGCAACGCCGGGTATTTGACATTTTTATTGCACATTTTCAACGGCAACCTCTTGAGAATGGTCCGGATATTTCCCTGCATTGCCGCACATCAAGTGGAAGTAGTGTTGCGCAATTGTGTGCTGTTCTCACAGGGGTTGCGGGAACCGGCAAGTCTTATGTCGTTCGCTTGCTAATTGCCAAGTTAAGAGCGCTTGGTTTCAGCATCCTAGTTTGTGGTTCTAGTGGGGTAGCCGCCCTAAATGTTGGAGGACGCACAATCCACAGCCTGTTCTCATTATCTTTGGACTTGGAGTGGCAAATGAAGGAAGGCACAACCTTGTGGTGGATGATTCGAACTGCCGATATGATTATTGTCGATGAGTTCTCCCTCTTATCCAACAAGCTCCGTCACACCCTCCATGATGTGCTACACAAGGTACGCCGCGACAAGCGCAATCCTTTTGGTGGCATTACAGTGCTCCTCGTAGGTGATCCATTGCAACTACCCGCTGTTGATTTGGATATCTTTGACAGTGCACTCTTTCGAAACCATTTTGTTCCGTTTGTGCTGACGGACGTAATGCGCCAAGACGATGCACATTTCATTAACTTGCTTAATCGTGTGCGGATTGGAGAGGAGAGTGACGAGGACCACTTAATTCTGCAGCAACGCATAGCGCTAAGTTCCGATGTGTCACTACAAGACTTGGAGGATGCCCCCATGTTGGTTGGCCGTAAAAATGCTATGAACCGATGGAATGAACATTTCATGGCTCAATTGGGGTCAAGCATTGTTACGTTCGATGCTAGCTACGTTGATATGGGTGGTGCCCCTACCAATCAAGCAATGTGCGACTACATCAATTCTCGCAATCGTCGTGTGCTACCTAAGCAAGTGTCTGTCGCAACGGGCATGAGGGCACGGCTTATTCGCAATGTGTCCATCGAAAATCGACTCGTTAACTCGACACTTGTTGTGATCAAGAGATGGTCGAATGATGTCATTGTGGTAAGCCCGGTGGGGCACGCAAGGGAGTACCCCATCTGCCGTTTCCAGCAAATCATTCCGGTGTACGGCCCGTCCGTGCAAGTCAAAATAATCCAATTCCCTATGCTTCCCGGATACTCATGTACCGTGCACGGTACGCAGGGCTGCTCTTACGACCGCGTATGGGTGGACATGGCAGCCTTCTTTGCCGCAGCACACGCATATGTTGCTTTATCCCGCGCTCGTTCACTTCAAGGCCTATTTATCCTCAATTACCGTCGTGACGCTTTCCTTGTTGATCCGTATTACGTGCAATTATGGGATTGGTTCGTGGCCACAAACGTGTTGTCTCCCAAACCACCAAGCCAAATCCCTCCTTATCCACGAAGAACATTTACAACATCACTCATAATTGGAATTATGTGTGTCCATCGTGCTTGGAGTGTCGTAAGTCAACTCCCACAGCGGTTGGATGCTCGGATATTGAAGGTCAACATGCTCCACATTATCCAATACGTGTCATTTCCATACTGGTCGTATATTGAGAGACAATTGCGTGGAGACAAGCTGTCTTTGGATATTGATGATCTAAACGAGGATGGAACGGAGCAAATCCGCAAACAAGGACGACCGGTTGGTACTACACGGCAACTTCCACAAGGCTTCGAACTATTGGACGCGTGTAATAACCCACGAGTGTTTGCGGCCCAAGACTTGGCTCAAATGTCGGTCGTGCAATTGCGGACATTGTGTGCTGCACATAAGCTATCAACTTCTGGAATCAAAGCCCAGTTTCAAGAACGCATCCTACAAAAGCAAAACCACATTCAACCTCCATCACCTACACCATCGCCTACACATTCACAAGGGCCTGTACGACTGGTACCGTCATCCATCGATGATTTCCCCCATTTGCAGCCACGACTTAATTACTTTGGAGAGGATTTTTGGCCACAAGAAAGAAGCGATACCACGGAGAACAATGTGCACTTATTGGAGAGTGCATGGTTGTCTTGCGCAGCAGTGCAATGCTTACTAGAGGTCTTGTTGCCACAGGGCAATTCCTCCGTTAAGCCGGTCATCCAAGATGTGACATTGGCAGTAATAATGCAACATCCTCCGACGTCGCGGGTTGTGTATACTCCAGGAGATGCCCTACCCGTACTACTCACTTCGCAGCACTCCACTGTTGGAGTTCACTACGTGTTGGTCACGGACATTTCCATTGTAGACAAGACCTTGGTCGTCCACAATCCTAAAGATAACGCATCTACCTGTGGCGTATGGTTCCGGGCAATTATGAGTAAAATGGGATGGTCTTTTACATGGCATCATTATGGAACTCAACCCGATTCCGATACATGTGGCTTCCGTGTCGTCATGCTCGCCATGCAATGGTGTCACACCAATCGACTCACCGGGCAACTCCCACGGTGGTTCTTGACGTATTGTGCAAGCGTTCTCCAGCTTTTTGCCGACGATACGAGCAGCTTGCGTTCTACGGTGAATACGTTTCAAGATTGGGCATATGAAGATGCTTTGAGAGAGTATGATGAACCAGTGGACTGGGCAATGACGGAGGGTGGGCCGCTTCCTACCGTCACCAGCAGCGACATGGAAGCTGCAATTCGCAACCCCCAATCCAATTCAGCAAGTGGTCCTTCTTCGACGTCCAAAGCGCCACAGCCTCCGCATCCGTCAACCCGTAGGAAGAGTGGGACAAGTAGAGGAACTACGGGGGCAAACCCACAAACCACACCGGCACAGACGACTCCTACAAGAAAAATTCCAAAGTCAAAAAAGACAAATATGCCTCCACGTACCCGAACTTGCGAGCCACCACCCTACCAATCGCACCGTCAACCACATCCCAAGAGTGGACACGAGGCCGACCAAAGGTCTTGTAAACATTCCTCAAAGAAGCGGTCATCCAACTCCGAGTCCGGGCCAAGGTCCAAGAAGAGTCGACCAGAGGACCAGGAACAGTCAAATACTAGACACAAGAGATCCACTTCGAGCCGTCCTTCCGAATCAACAAGCCAAGAGCCGCCAACAGCAAAACAACGGCAAGAAAAAGCTCCGGTAAATCATGCTGCACTATCCGAGAACGAGATCAAAAAGTGGTTAATCCTTATCACGGACGAAAATTTAAGTCGACGAAATCGCCGCGAGCATGCTTTGCACTTCTTGGGAGCCGCAGATAGTACCTTGGTAACATTACAGTACCGCACTCTCAGTCTCCAACTGCATCCCGACAAAAACCCGTCGGACGCACTAGCAAAGCAACGATTCCAAGTTCTTGGCTGTGCAAGAGACATGTTTCGTTAGCTAACCAGTTGCCATACATGAGGAATCGTCTTTATATTATTTCTTCCAAACTCGCTAATGCTCGTTGTATGGCGCCCACCAACACGGAAAACTTCTTTTGCATGTATTACACATTTATTTCATTCTTGCGTGCACTTGCGTGTCCTCTAAAATTGTAATTTTAATTAGCATTCAAGAGGTACGATTAACAGACCTGCAATCAATTCCGCTACATTGCAAATTTAACGAACCTACATACAATTAGTGCACAACGTAGGTTGCACGTGTACTCTTAGCGGAGTTACCTTCACTTATTAGTACACAACGCAGGATGCAGGTGTACCCTTAACGGAGTTACCTTCTCTTAGTTACAACAGAAGAACGAGTCAAGGTGTCCATTTCACGGAGTTCCCTTCATTTACAAGCAGCAAGCGTACAAAGCACTCATCCACGTTGTGCGCGCACCTTCAATTGTTGCAAACGGTTTGTTAGAATCCTCTCACACAAAGGGTGATGCATCTTCTAAAACATACCGAAAACATTTTGGTAGCAAAGCGGGTGTACTCTTAACGGAGTTACCTTCAATTATTTTCATCCATTTCCCAATCCATAAGAGCGGGGTACAGTTAGTGCGCGACATACAATGCAGGTGTACTCTTAACGGAGTTACCTTCACTTATCATTAAACGACGTAAGATGCAGGTGTACTCTTAACGGAGTTACCTTCTCTTATTTGCAACAAAAGTACAAGTCAAGGTGTACTCCGCACGGAGTTACCTTCATTTACTTGCAACAACCGTCAAAGCAGTCATCCACGTTGTGCGCGCGCCTTCTATTGTTGCGAACGGTTTGTTATAATACCCTCAAACAAAGGGTGATCCATTTTCTAAAAAAAACGGTGAACATTTCGGTAGCAAAGTGGGTGTACTCTAAACGGGGTTACCTCCCTATATATATATATATATATTACTACACCCCTCTCCCCTTAAATTTAGCTAACAACAACAAGCAACAACAACAACACGTCTCCTTGTCGTTTTGGCCATTGCTCCGTCCCAACGCTTCGGATCATTTGCCCATGTAGCCATCTTGGAGCCTAGGTGGTGCCCTTGCCAAATCCAAGTTTTGAGCCAAAAACTCACCGGTGGCGGCCCGGGGCGGTGGCGCCAAGTCGGGAGGTGCCCTCCCAAATCTGCGCAGTTTTGGGCCAAAAACAGCCATTTTTCGCCCAAAACAGCCCTCGTAAGGGTTCAAAACAGCCAAACGAAGGCAAATGGCTGCTACACTCCCAGTGCGGCTTGACTTTCTCGTGACCAAGGGACCTTTGGTGCCCTCTAACTCCACGATATGTCCGAGAACCGGCCCAAAAAGGTGCCAAAAAGCCCCAAAAAATGCGCCATGTGCACCAGCACCCCGAAACCAAGAACGGGCTGTATCTTGGGCTACGTGGCTCAAAAACAAATTCCGAGGGCACCTAGTCCACCCGCAACCCCCCACTTTTTATGGTTTCCAAGCCCCAGAATCCCCCAACGAGACACGTAGACCCCCGTACCAGTGGTCACTTGGTGCAGCCGGAGGGCCGGCCAGCCCACGCACAGTGGGGGCCAACGGTGGGTCCACCAGGGTCCCCAAGGCGAAAAAAATGATTTTTTCCAAAGCTGTTCCTAGACCACTTGGGATGCTCAAACAAGTGTTTTTAGGCCGTTTTGAGACCGTGGTGGCGCGGTTTGGGCCATGGAAAATCCCAAAATGCCTTGAAAATGGGCCATTTTGGGACCAAAAATGGGTCAAAAATGGGTCAAAAACGCGTTTTTTCAAAAATGATCCTGGACCATTTATGATGCTCAAACAAGTGGTTTTAGCCCATATTGAGCCCGTGGCGACGGGTTTTGGCTCATGGAAAATCCCAAAATGCCTTGAAAATGGGCCATTTTGGGACCAAAAATGGGTCAAAAATGGGTCAAAAACGCGTTTTTCCAAAAGTGATCCCGGACCATTTGGGATGCTCAAACAAGTGTTTTGAGCCCATTTTGAGCCCATTTTGACCGAGTTTAGCCCCTTCCACCACATGTATGCACCCCTTTGTACCCTTCGCACGTACCTTAGAGCCGTGTGGTGGAGCCACCTAGAGTTGGGAGAGGGGTGTAGATTGGAGGATATATATATATATATATATATATATATATATATACATATGTATATATATATATATATATGTATATATGTATATATATATATATATATATATATATATATATATACATATGTATATATATATATATATATATATATGTATATATGTATATAGATATATACAGACACACACACACACACTCTTTGGCCGCGTGAACACGTTTGGTGGCCATCAATGGCCGACGTGGAATCTCCGGAGCCCATGCAAGCTGCTAACCCCGGCACCACTGCGCTGCACGGACCCATTAGCCCTGAGCCAACTTCAACCTCCTCACCTCCTCACCCAGAATATATTGATGCCGACGACACCCCATCTCCTGCCGAGAGCCCTGCATCTGGGGTAGATGGCATCAGAGTCCTAGGTATTTTGTTGACTAACCGTGAAATAACGGAACAATTGGGGGGTGATCGTTGGATCGGAGATAATTTGATTGAAATTCGAGTGCAACTCATGAATTTGCTCCTCCGTCGGAAACTCGGCCTCCAGCGAAGGGTCTGGCCTGTTACCCTTTGGCGCAAAAAGTGCTTGCCACAGAAGGAAAACCTCTTTGCCCTCGATTGGTTTATTTTGGTCTGTGGCGAGCAGGGGCACTGGTGGGTGGCAATTTTTCTTCATCTGCTCTCGTCCCCTGAAGTGTGGATTCTGGATTCTCTGTGTCCGGATTCTGCCCAACGGCAACAGCGTGGAACCGTTCTGTGGGACCTCCTTAAGCGGCATTGGCAGGTGCATAACCAGCACCAGCCATGGCCATTCTCTACCGACCCGAACCTTAAGAAATTTCACTGTGTACATCAGCCAGATGGTTGGTCGTGTGCAGTGTTTGCGTGCTGTGGTGCAGAGTGGGTCGTTTCCCTTGTTTTACGCGGTAGCGAGGTTGATTTGTCACCTCTATCGCTAGAACTAAGCGACTTAGACCTTAGGAATATTTTACGTAATTGGCACAGAACAGTACGTCTGCTGCATACGGATGTAGTTCCCGATCGTGCGCTCTTCCCGGATTCTAGAACCCCTTCTTCAGTATCCACAATGCCTGCCCGTCGTGAGGAACAAGTGAAGATGGCAGAAGAGGAAGGTATGATATATCACTGTTGGGCGAGCGTCTCGCCGATGCATGCCAGCAGCAGTCCTCCCATCGTCGCCTACAGTGCCAAAGACGGAGGAGCCAAGAGAGCCGGAAGCAGGCAACGTGGAAGGTGTGGAGGCAGCGGAAGGAGGAGCAGCGGAGGAAGTCGCCGCTGCGGAAGAAGCGGGAGGAGAAGCGGCAGAAGGAGCACCAGCACCAGCCGGAGAGGAAGCAAGAGGAGAAGAGACGGAGCAGGAATTGCCACAAGAACTCCCTGCAGGTTTGCCAGGAATTGCACGACACTACATTGTGACACTACATTACTACGCCTCACCATGGGAGCCTATCAAGTTCGTGCACCAGAGGCCCCCGGTAAAGCAATAGTCAGGGGGTAGCCCATCAAGTTCGTGCATCAGAGGCCCTTGGTAAGTCAATAGTCAGGGGGTGGCCTATCAAGTTCGTGCATCAGAGGCCCTTGGTAAGTCAATAGTCAGGGGGTGGCCTATCAAGTTCGTGCATCAGAGGCCCCTGGCAAATCGATAGTCAAGGGGTAGCCTATCAAGTTCGTGCATCAGAGGCCGCTGGCAAATCAATAGTCAGGGGGTAGCCTATCAAGTTCGTGCATCACTTTCACTTGGAGGGAGTTGAAAATGAGCAGGGGGGAGTTCAAAATGAGTAGGAGGGAGTTGAACATGAGTAGGAGGGAGTGGTTTTTGACTTGGAGGGAGTTGAAAATGAGCAGGGGGGAGTTGAAAATGAGCAGGAAGGAGTGGATTTTCACTTGGAGGGAGTTGAAAATGAGCAGGGGGGAGTTGAAAATGAGTAGGAGGGAGTTGAAAATGAGTAGGAGGGAGTGGATTTACCAGCAAGGTATCGTTGCCTTATCTGGTGATAAAATAATGCAATTATTTTATAAATTTGGGCTGCAGAACGTTTCAAAACATCCTTGTCGCCTTTTAGCAGAAGATCAGTTGCAGTAGATCAGTTGCAGTCGTTTTTTCGGTTGTCGTAAATGCGCGTGTCGCCTGTTCGTGCGCAGTCTTTCGCAGTCTGCTAGGGCCGCAGTCTGCATACCGTCACCGACACAAGTGAGGCTGCTTCTTGTCTCCGGCAGTCTCAACGTTTCTTTTCGGTTACGCTTGAAGTGACGGCAGTTGGCGGTTATGAGCTGTCTGTTGACAAATCATTCACCTGAAAAACAAAACCTGAAACCTGCCGCCCACTCCTGGTACGTGACACGCGTGTAGGAATAGTATACGGCGACGCTGGCACCCGCTGGGCGCCTTGCGGTTGCAAATGCACAGGCAAAGGAGGATGTAGCGTGCGCCGCTTAGGCGGTGGTGAAACGGTCGGCCGCCTTGAGCGAAGCCGCGCTGCAATGGGAGCATATGGCAACAACAAGGGGCGCTGTCGTTTGCCGACGCGCCGACTCGGGCCATCCCCACTGCTTTCCACTACCACGGGTGGCGCGGGTGGGTCCCTTGTGTCTTGTGCATTGCCCTCGCCTTCCCTACGTCCCCTGTCGTCCCTCGGGAGACTTCAAGAACGCTCCGGCAATGCACCTGACCCAAGGGAGGCTCTCTGCACATCAGTGGGGATACTCAACCTTTCATTGACCACGCGTGACGCCTTGGAAACAGCATGTAAGCGCAAATAATGTTTTTGAAATGCATCCAAAGAACCCCATTGGCCCAACTCGGCCCTGACCTCGGGTGGCAACTCCCACGAGGAATACATAGCCAAACCACTACCACGTGTGCGGTGTGCTGCATATCCCTTAGGGACTCCGACCGAAATCAACGCATCACGTGTGAGACTTCCAACCGTGTCGGCACAAATGGGCGAATATGGCGCTTTCAATGCGCGCAAAAGAGGCAAACCAGGCGGAGCATACGGCGTGAGCTTAATATACAAACAATATAAATGCCACGGACTAATGGATTCGTCGGCCAATGTCATGACACATTCCAGTTTAGCATGCTTTTGATTCTTGCGCCGAACCGCCACCATGTGCTGCCCGTTTTGAACCGCCACAATGCGATACGCCCTAGCTAAGTCAACCGACCGGAACAAGCCCAAAAACCGCCAAGAAATAATCAAACGGAGTCGTATATTTTCTACGGAAGGGGGATCATACGTGTGGCGTGACATTAGCTTACAAAACACATCAAATGCATCGTAGAAGGCTGCATAGCGAGGGACGGAAACATTCCATTGCTGCTTGAGCTTGCGAACAATCTGGTGATGAGCGATGGCTTGCAATTGTGGGAACAACACACATGCCGAATATGCATTACTGGCTTGATGTACTGACTTAACTGCCAAATCACTCAAAACGGAAATCAATTGTTCAAGGGTAGAATCGACAGAATAACCTCGCACCGTCGCCATAGCATAAAAAATTCGCCAAGCGTTATCATAACCATTCAAAGATGTTCCTATCCTATCCAATGTATGTCTGAGGGAAATCTCGGACACGCCGCGCTCGCGGTAGACATGGGAGAGAGCAGAACGCAAAGAAGGGGCCATCTCGGCGGCGGTAGCTTCCGCCCCCTGCAATCCTTGAAAAGGCCCCACCTCGGGCTCACCGCTAGCACGGGCGACTGCGCGACGCGCAAAGTCATTACGAGGGGCATCCAATGAGATGACGCCCACCAAGGGACTATGAGAAGGCATCGGAAACTCGGGTCCTGCACACGAGCCACTCGGCTGAGCCATAGATGAATCAATCCCCACGGAGGGCAAGCATAGCAATGGCGGATGTTGGCCAGGCTGCATGCCAACGCGTCCACCCGGGCTGCTCGGTAGTGTTCCCAACGGCTGACGAACAATGGCTCCTTGGTGGTGTCCGGCGAAGCCCACATGTCCCAAGTTGGATGGCACCAATGACGAAATTCGTACTTGACCCGCTGATAGATGTGGTAGTCCAAACTTGTGTCCCGAGGGTCGAACGTCCAACGGCTTATTGCATCGGCTGGCATGTCGTGAGAGGGTACCAACTCGCAGTCCCATGTTATCCGACGGCGAAGACACCAATCCACTAGATCTTGAACCAGTAAGTTGAAGGGGGTTTTTCGACCGCCGAACTTTTTGAGATACGAATAGGGCACGGAATTGTCCACTTGCACCAATACGTGGTCCCCGGGGGCCGCCAATGACTTGAGTGTGACCACGGCGGCCTTGACCTCCTTGACGTTGATGTGTAGGACCTCGGCCTCTCGCCAAAAGGCGTGCACCATGCGGAGCGGGTTTCTCAAATCCAGTCCGCCCCAAGCCAATTGAGAACTGTCGCTCGCCAACTCGCGAGTGAAAGGCTTGTCCAAAAACGGGCGACCGCCCCAATCGTGTAAGAATTTTTTGCACTTGAGCACTTCTTCGACCAAGGCGGACGGAATACATCTTGTGGTGTTCCAACCTAGCACGGGGGCTTGATTTGTGAAGTCTTGTAGGAGTGTGCAAAAACAACGAAGTGCGGGAACGGCGACCAACAAAGATTTGAGGCGGCCCAACACGGCGGCCGCCTTGCGCAGTACCACGGTGTCCTTTGTGACGAATTGTCCGATGTCTTTCCGGCAAGCTTTCAACTTTTTGGGGGGAACTTTGAGACACCCGCTGACGAAGTCGAATAACACACCGAGATGCTCTAGGCGCTGCACTGGCTCCAACACACTTTTTGGGAGGTTCACGAACAAACCTCTTTGACGTAGCCAATTGAGCACCATTTGAACGTGTTGCCGCACTTGCTCTTGACTTGATCCCAGTATGAGGATGTCGTCCAAGTAGACGTAGATGAGAATACCCGCGGCTCTTGCCAACTTGGTAATCACGTTCATTATACTCATCCAGAGATACGGGAGCGGTGATAGGCCGAAGCACGCGGAGCGGAAACGATACCGGACCCTGTCTACTTCGATGACCACGTACTTTGCGAGCTCGGGGTGTAGTCCCATGTGAAAGTAGGCGTGTTTGATGTCGATGCTTGCGGCCCACATGCCGCGGCGAAGAGAGGGAAACATGGTGTGCACCGTTGCTAGCGTGAACCTTGGAGCGTACAAATACTCGTTGATTGCTCGCGCGTTGCAAATGAGGCGATGTTTGATTTCCCCGGTAACATCGGTTTTTGTAATGATGAACCACGGCATGAGAAAGGGTACCTTTTCGGTATCGGGCAATCGCACTACGGCGTGCCACTCCAAATAATCTCGAATGAGGACCTTGGCGATGGCCTCTTCCTCGGCATAATGATGCTGACGTCGATATCTGAGCGGTGGAGGGCGTACCCAATTGGGAGGTACGCCCTTGGCGATGAGTTGCACCACTTCTCCGCTTGCATGCTTGCGCCACCAACTCAAAGAACCGCGTAGGCGGTTTGTTAGATCTTCCGGGACCACCGGATGTTGATGGGGCCGAATGCCCACTTGAGAGTCACTCTTGATTGGACTTTCCACGACCATAGCCACCGGTCTTGTATCCTCCTTTGTAACCACTGTATCCACCACCATATCCTTTGTATCCACCATAACTTTTGCGACCTTTTCCTTTTCCTTTGCATTTGCCATAACGAAATCCACCTTTGCTTTAGCCGCCCAATTTGTTGATACTCTTTTGAAAATTGGCAACCGCCAAATCGTTCTCGTCAGATAATACATTTGTCTTGGCCACGCTTGTAGGAATACTCCTTGTCTTGCGATAATCCTCCACTCGGTGCATGAGCTCCGCCATCATAAAGAACGTCCTATGAACAAGCTCTTGCTGGTCCATGGAACGCTCTTCGGACTCCAAGCAATCGGTAATCGTGGACAAGAAACGCAAATTGCCCAACAAAGCCGTTTGCCATGAGCGCATCACTTTGTCCAAACCATGTTGGTTGTCTCGCCTATGATTGTTCTCGGGTGCCCTCGTTGGAACTTCGTCTACCTCCGGCACATCCTCAAGAAGGTAGGACCTTGTTTCCATCGACATCGGAGTGTGTGCTCGTTGCCAAGCCGCCGCCAACGAAGTGGGCAAGGGGATGGAAGGAGAATCCCAAGGCAAAATTGCACTAAACTCCTCGTCCTCGTCGGCTTCCTCATCTCACAAGACCTTGGCACCCCCGGGGACGTTGATACGCTTGCCCCCTATAACATCGGACACGGCGAAGGCGGCCTCACTTTGTTGGGCGTGCAAGTCGTATTGGTTCGCTTCCACGCCCCATGCGAGAGCTATACCAAAAAGAAAGGCGTTGCGGTAAATAAGAAATGAACTTGAAACCAACGTGACCCCAAAATTGTCACGAAACAACTTCGCCAAACGGGTAGTGTTCAACTTAGTAGTTGAAGACCAACCATCAAACCCAGTCTTCAATATCTCTTCACGGCGATCCTCGGGAATAACCAAAGCCCAAGCCCTAGGATTGGATAAAAATGTGCACCAAGCAGTGTCAAGCACTGAAGGATCCAAAGCCAATAAATTGGTAAACTTCACAGTAGTAGTAGCCATGATATGATGCCAGAAATCCAAAGTACTGATAACGAATGAGTAAATAGCCAGCAAGATGCGGAGTAATGTCAATCCAGAGAAATCCAAATCCAAATCCCAATTGAGCGAAGAACCCAGGTGACACTTATGTCTGAGACAGGGCTGTAATCCGCCAACTGCCGGAAACAAAAAGCTTAACCGAACAGAAACGTTCAGACTGCCGGAGACAAGAAGCAGCCTCCCTTGGGTCAGGTGCATTGCCGGAGCCTTCTGCAGCACAAGACGGCCTTGGAGCTTGTCTCTTGTCGCCGGCACTGTTTTTTGTCGCCGGCAGTTGGCGGTTTGTCCTGCCTCACAAATCAGAGAAGAAAATTTTATTTTGATTTATTGAAGAGATGGCAGTGATGAGCCCCATGCCTTTTAACTCCTGGCAAGATTTATTTTCTGGGGACCAGGGCACGCTGCACCACGCTTGGAAATTATTTATGGAGGATTTGGTTCCCTTGGTAGCTATTGCCCCCGAAGGGTTGCATGACAATATTATCCAAGGTGGTGGTCACTGGTCTCGTGCCGGTTATGGACAAAGAAATTTGTCCCGGCTCATATTTGACATGTCCAAGGTGAGGGTGTTGTCAACAAGATTTGATGTGTATCGTGATGTTATCTTGGTTGTGCTTGCCTTATATTGGCATTTAAATTCCCTACCGAAAGTATTGGAAGGGGATGCCAAACAGGCAGTGAAAAGCAGTGAGTGAAAAGTTCGCGCACTATAGTGGATTTTCCTTTGATGACACGGTTTTTAGATTTGAGGCGATGCCCTTCGGCGTTAATGTAGCGCCGCAAGTTTTTACAGATTTTGAAAAAGTATTAAGCATTGGCGTTCTCAAGGAATCACGGTGTAGGGCTATTTAGATCATTTGTTGATTGTTGCGTCTTCGCACGATGAGTGCATTGCGCATTGAAACATTGTACGCCAAACTTTGAACGATGCTGGGTTATTGGTGAATGAACCGAAGTGTGTGCTACCAACGCAACACTTACTTAGGCGGCTCAAGTTGCATGGTCAAAATGCGCCCAAAACTGCCTCTCCACGGCACTGCGAAAAAATAGTCCTTTTGGGGGGGACCTAAAACACAAGAACCAAAAATCCTGTGAAAAGCAATTAACTGGTCCATTTTCCTTTATTTTCAACAAAACCGACTGCCCGGGAAAATGATTTATTTCCACCAAAATGAAGTTCTTTTTTGGGAAAACCACGACTTTTTGTTTCCTATACCACTTATGCTTTGCAATAAAAACACCCATGAGCTTTCAATCTTTCGGAAAACCAGTTTTCGAAAACCATGTTGCACGCTGCACGACAAGAAGCATTTTTTGGCACCCCTTCTTTGCGCGAGGTCTCGCGCAAACACCAACACAACAGCGCAATAAAATGCATCACAGAGAAAAATGTGCCGCACAAGGTGACAGCATAAAGGTCGTCGAAGAGGAATGCATTGCACGAGCCCTCGCGCATAATATATCAGAACAAGCAAAGAAATTACTTTTTCTTCGGAACAGTTTGCATCTTAGAACCCAATGCCTTAGCAACGGACATCTTACCCTTAGGCGGTGGCTTTGCGGGCTCGCTTCTTGGTTGGGACTGACGGGCTGGCTGCTTGAATGGAGCTCGGGCCCCGGTTTCCTCAGACCTCGGCTTCGCTGCCACTTTCTTCGCTGCCTTGCCCTGGGAGACCTGCGCTTCCTCCTCCTCTTCTTCTCTTCTCCTCCTCTTCATCCTTATCGCTCTCGTCGGATTCTGCACCGGTAACGGACTTCGCTGCCTGAGGCTTGGAGGCAGTCTTCTTCTTCTTGGGGGCTGGTTCCCCACCAGTAGACTTCCGCTTTGCAGGGGCCAGTGCTTCTGCAGCTTGACCTTTCTCAACGGTCTCTTCCTCCTTCAACGACAACGCATCAGAACCCACCTTGTCATCGCGAACCCAAAGGGGAATACCACGGTTTGACCAGTTGGCCTGCTGGTGCCAATCACCAGACGCGTCCAGTTTCGACCCTTGTGTCAAGACGTGGTTCAACTGAGTCTGCACTCTGTTGACCCAATCGGAGAGATTGTCGGAGGTAACACCAAGAAGGTACATGCGAGAATCCGGCTCGATGGACGCGATCTTGCACACCAGATCCGGCTGATGATCAATGAACACAAACGCAGGCTTGAAGCTCTTATCCTGCTTCAGGTAAAAGAGGTGAGTGTCGAAATACCACATAACCGTCATTATCGGAAGGTGACCGCCAAATTCAACAGGATCCATCTCCTCTACTTCAGTAGGTCCAAACGTCAGATAATTCGGAATCTGCAATGAGGGAGAAGTTATTGCGCGAGGCCTCGCTCAAAGAGCGGACGTAATGAGGGAATTATACCTTTCTCGACCAGCTATCCGGTGACGAAATCAGCAACCAGCGAACGTCAAATGTTGTAGGATCCCCTGCAGGCTTCGGTTTGACTGGCCAACTGAAGATGGGAACACGCAACATGTTACCCATGCGCGGCGCGTTGAAATCATCGTTGAGACGCCTATCTGTTTCCGTCTCCAGCACGTCGAACATGTTGTCAACAACAGTTTGAGAGCCGCAGATAACGGTATCGGCACGCGCCATCTCTTCATACAGCCCGGCTGGGCACATCATCTCAGGAGCAAGATGTTCAAATATGTCGCCGTTGATGACAATCAGGTTCTTGTCAATCTCAATAAACCGCCTCGGGGGATCGTGGGTCAACGCTGCAATTCGGGTCGCCTTAATTGTGATAGTTTGACTTGACAGTAATGGATCCTGCTGTTCCACTGTCTTGAAGTCACCAGTAACGCCAGCAGCTGGGGGGACCACACGGCTCTTGGTAGGCTCTTGACCCAGGAGTTTTTGGACGTTGAGGATTTTCAGGGAGGCGGGTTTGCCTTTCTCTGCCACCTGCCACAGTGGTGCGCGAATCATGGATTTCCATGCCGGCCATGGACCGCGACTTTTGCCTTCAGGTTCCCGCCAATAGCCCCATGTACCAAGAGTCACCTTCAGGGCACGCCTTCAAAGTGCAGCAACCTCTTTGCGGGTCCGCATGTCTTTGGCTAAAGAACAGAAATGGAGAAAGTGCGGCGCACCAATGCAGAAGCAGAACCCACGTCGCGTCGATGGTACACACCTTTCTCAGGTCGAACGTACTGGCCGTTGTGCGGGTGGTCCAGATGCATTGGGACCCACTGGTCAAGGATGATGTCGTCAATCGAATTTGGCAAGGATTTAAGGGTTGTTTTTTCTTCCTGCATCATTTCTGCCACTTTCTTGTAGAACTCCGGCAACAGGATCCCGTCCAGTTTCTTCAGCGCGTTCTTCGTGACTTTCTCCCCTTTGTCGTGGAACTTCTGCGGACCTTTCACAGCTTCCGGACCAGCATAGTATGCAAACGTCATAAAATCTTTCCACAATTTATACATTTTGTCCTGAAAGTGACAACGTTATGCGCGAGGCCTCGCGCAACGAACAGCATCGAAACAACGATTAATGAACATACGAATTGACCAGGCTGCTTCAGTTCAGCGGTTGGACCCAGGGCACTCATCTGCACAGCATCCACAATGGCGATCTTGAGATTGCTGTACGTGTCAGCCAGGCCTCGCTGCCGCTGATCTTCAACACATCGAATGAAGTTATCTACTGCCTCATACAGCGGTATTGGCTCAACGTCTTGTGCGCTTCCTTGTGCTTGTCCCGCCAGCTTTGCACGGAAGGCCCACGGTGTCGTAGGCTTCAGAATATCGGCGATGCATGTAGTATGCCATTGCTGCAGATCCAGACACGCTGTGCGTCGCTTCTCCCGAATCTTTACAATCGCTTCCACGCTGTGCTGTCCAGATACACACCAATAATCGTCATCTGCAAATATGAGACACGTCTATGCGCGAGGGCTTGCGCAACGAGAAGAGCGAACAGTCGGTTGGCAACATACTATTATCTTCCCAGAGAACGACGTGTAATGGGCCTGTTGGCGGTGCTGCTTCGAGTGACTCAATACGCTTCTGCAGTAACTCCGTATCTTTCCGTCTAATCTGCCCCTTTGTCTTCTCCTGGATGATTCTCACGTTGTCCAGCTCAACCTCCACCTGACTCCCATCCGGTTTCAGGTGGTCCTCGATGTCAGTACCCAAGGTTAAGCCAGGATCTGGTTTTTCCTTCTTCTTACGCCCCTTCTTTGGTGTTCCAGCCTCCGATCCTGAGGTCCCAGGGACATAGTCGGTATCTTCTCGTTCCTCGGCTGTTTTTTTGGCGGGGCTTGCCATTCTGCGATAAGGAGAAAGCCTGTATTGAAGGAAACATAACATTGAAAAGGGTTAAAATCGTCGTCGATAATGCATATGTCAGGCGCTTTTAGCGAATACGAGTACAGTATGGTTGAGAATGCAAAACTGAAGGGGCTCGGCACTGTTTTTGACTGTCAACCTTGCGCGAGGCCTCGCGCAAGAGAGGGGGTGTACTAACCTGTTGTTTTATGCTGTTTGCGCGAAGCCTCGCGCATCAGCGCATGTTCTCCAATCTTCTTCGAACGTTTCGCAGCGTGTCGGCCTCTCTCTGTTCCTCCAACACACTGCGTTGGGGGATCAGCTCCGACAGTTTTCGCTTAAAACCAGCCTTAAGCGGCCCCTGCTTCTGAAGCCGGTTCGGACCCCCGTGGCCATCTTGGGGTCACTTGGGGTGTGTATCTATGTGCCGGCAAGCCGCCATTGGCTGATATCATACTCTCTCATCCACCTGACCTAACCCGATGTGATAGTGTGATAGGTTTGGCCATTCCGGCTATGAGCGGCCATATTCAGTACCGAGGCGCCGCCAGCTGAGATTTATATATCAGAATATCAGGAATCAACAGGGTTTTTTTATCATAAAGTTTCCGTAATTTTTCCGCCTTCCGTTCTGATTGTCAATGTATCGGCGACTGTCAGTTGGCTCGCGATTTTGCGGTAACCGATTGGTTAACTGTTATTTACAGATATTTTGGCGGAAACCCCGATGAAGGGTCAGATTTCATCAGTAAAGGGTTCGTTGCTTCCGCAATTCTCATATTATACACTCGCAAAATTAATCTGATTTTTTCAGACCTTCAGAACCGGATTTTCGACTTTGACATCGCCGCACTCGATATGATGAATCTCGAGTGGTCATACATTTTTCCCCGATCACGAATCAACCTTCCTTTTGTTATCCCCTTCATTTTTCTTGGAGATATAGTCGAAACAAAAGTGATTCGTGAGACCACTTTGAAGAATCATATCTCCGGCTCACCGCGAGGAATACCAATTTCGAGAATTGGGTTGGAACTGCCTTGGTCTCAACTTAATTTAGGAAGCATCAAACGCCTTTGGTGTGTACACATGCCCGGCAGAGCAAGGGAAAATGGTCAAGAGGGTAGAAAGTGATATATAACTCTTGGACCGTGCAACCGAATATTTTATTGCGACTTTTGAGTGTACCTCATGAGTGTTGGGGTTGCATAGCAACTTTCTTTGGGTTCCTACGTATTTTTAACGTGAAGTTATGTCCATGGAGGGGCATGGCATATCATGGTGGGAGCCACTTTTAAGGGTATGTGTTATATGGATGGTATGTGCTTCGAAATGCTCACGCCCATGTTATATATCTCCGTTTGTAGGAAGATATATGGAGTCATACGTGGCAAGGGCTTCGCCCATGTCCCAATGGTGAACTCCATAGCGCTAGACTAAGTCTACCGCTCATATAGTGCATGTGGGAGGGCTTACAGAGCGACCCACAAGCGCCACTATCAATTTTCCCATTTTCATGGTGCGTGTTGGGAGGAGGTTCGAAGGTGTCCCTATGCGTCCATGTGGGGATCCAAGTGGGGGGATTGTTTGCAAATGGTCCCAAGCAATTGTGCTTTGAATCATATGTTGATACCATGGGTGAGCGAAGTTACATACTATTGTAATTATCTTGAATTTGGCATTATTTGCATGTTTTGACCTCCTTTTATGCTCATTTTTGTGTTTTATGTGCTCAACTGGTCGGCTAACAGTAAAGTGCCTAGAGATCAGTGAACTATGGTATGTTGCTTATATGTTGGCATATGCTTCGGTGTTGTCCCTCACCATATGCCAGATCACATGGTCACTTTGGCTTGGCACACGAGGCCTCACAAAATTAGGTCTCAAATTCATGAGTTGACTTGTGAAGCATGTCATGTACATAACCGGAGGGGTTTCGGAGCCAATGATGGAATATTCTTGGGCATGGACCTTTGGTCTATATCACCCTTGTATACTACTGTCCGGTTTGACACATGCATGGAGCATTTGGTTATTTGCCGTATGCATTTTTGAGTTTATAATTGACTTTTCCGCATAATGGTGTGATTTGCCTGATTTTGCCATGTTGTGAGGTCATCTTCATGGGGCAGTTCTCCAAGCCCAATCGACTCCAAGTCCAACCAAGGTTATGTCAGGGTAGGGCATGGTCCTGAGTGCCACTCTAGGCCATGACACGCCACCTCCCTCATTGGGCTAGGATTTAGAGGCTTGGGAGTGAACACATTTTTGGGGTTTGTGTAGTGACTTTTGAAACGTGGCTTTTAGCCATCTTATTTGACTGGGTTCAGGGCATCATGTGGGCGAGTCAAGGGAAGGTCCTGAGTCCAGGGAATGAGGGGTCTAGGGCTGTGATTGTGTATGTTTCCATCTTTCCCCAACTTTGCGTTATTTGTGTTCATATGCCAATTTCAGGGCTTTCCTCTTTGGTGCAATTCTTGTACATGCCCGCCACCGTGGGACGACCGGTGTGCTGAACGGAAGCCCGCAGCGTGGATTGGATTGTGGATTGGGTTATTGCTGCATTTGTGGGATCTGATTGCTGTTCAGGGTTGAAGGAGGATTGTAGTTTCTATATTTTTGGATTTTGGACCCTGGATTTTGAGGAATGCAATCGCTGATCAGCAGCAAGTCAGCAGGGGTGACAGGCGGAAGGGGCACAGCAGGGGCCGGTCCTGGTAGGGACCTTCTTTATGGTAGCAGAGGCGTACCTGCTGCCCCTACCTACCGCTGACCCGGGGACTTGGGCCCCTATGAGCCCTGCCCAAGTACGCCCCGGGTGCGTATTGTGGACTCGGTGGAGACCACGCCGGAGATTGGAGCCAGAGAAGAGCCGAGACGCTCAGGAGCATGGCAAACTCCGGAAGTTGAAGCCCGAAGAGAAGTACGACGTTCGGGAAGGGGAGGACTTGACATGGAGGACCTGGTCTCCATGTGTGAGCGTCGCTGCCGAAAGGCATGCAACCTCCGCTCCGCCCCGGAGGACTCTGAGGAGACCTGCCATTCAGGCAGCAGTGGAGGACGGGCCCGGCGCTACCGGAAGCGCGGGTCACCCAAGCCCGCGGCAGGGGACGCCGGGGCTATGGATACGGACCCCAGCCCGGTCACGCCGTGGGACTCCGAGAGGCACTCCGAGGGCTATCGGACAGCTTATGAGCAACCTTCGGAGTCGGAGGAGACGGCCAGACCGCCCACAAGGGCGAACACGGCCCCAGAACCCAGCCTGGAGCATGACGCCGAGGCGTTGGAGAGGCCCGCCAGAGCCAGAACGGCGCCTGTGGCCCGGCACACGGAGCCAAGGCGGGATAGCATGGGCGACACACCCATGGCGGAGGAGTCCGAGGCGCCGGGAACCGCGGGATGCGCCGGATCCGGTGGAAAGCACGCTGAGTGCCACTGCGAGCACGTGTCCTTCCTCATGGGCAAGTACCCAAAGATGGGGATGGACGCCATCGTGCATCGCCTCGACCGCCTGGACAACGCGAAGGACGGCCTAGAGGATGACGTAGCCCGGATCCTGGATGACCAGTCGGCCGCGGAGAGAGACATGGCGGAGCTGCGAGGGGAACGGGACCGGTACCGGGAGAATCTGGAGCTGGCCCTGCAGAAGCAGCAGCGAGTGGTGGACAGCCTCCTCCACCTAGTGGAGGACATGTCGAGACGCCTGAAAAGGCTAGAGGAGCGACAGCCCCTCACCTCGGGTCCGGAGCTCCCGGCAAAGCCGGCCGCGGTAGAGCTGGTGGAGCGGGTTAAGACCCTCCGGAGCGCCATGGATAAACCCATGGGCGGCCCGGCAGAGGCACCCTACGCGCCTCTGCGTGTTGACCCGGGTGCGCTGCCGTTTGTTCCCATGTTCAGCGAATCCACAATGCTCGGGGAACACACGGCACCGGCTGGGTCCATGCGGGAAGGGCACGTAACCACGGACCCGAGAAGCCTGACGGTACAGATGTCCCATACCGCCCAGGATTTACCGACCAATACGACTGCCCATGCAGTTTATGCGGAAGAGGAGATCCAGAGCCAGACCATGCATGGGCGAACCATGGGAAGCGCCGACGGACATGGTCGAGGTCACCGAGGCGGAAACCTGTGGGTGAAGGATCCCAATTCGGGGATATGGACAGCCGGTGGAGCAAGTCCTTCCCGCATCCCAAACCCCATGGGTTCAGGCCCAACTGGACCGCACTCCATGGAGGAGAGGGATGTACAGGGAGTGTACTCACACCCCCCGGCCACAGGTGGTATCCGCCTCGGTGGAGTGGTGGCTGCGGACGTCGGAGACGCCATCAGGATTGGCGACCTCAGGAAATTCAAAATCCCCTACTACGATGGCAACCCCTCCAACCTGGATGACTTCATCCTGGATTGGGAGGACGTTGCCGAGGAGGTCGTCGGCGAGATGAGGGGAGCGCCAAGGGACAAGTGGGTATGTCGGATATTCCCACACAGGCCGGCGAAGGACCTGAAGGAGGAGCTCAGGGATCAGATCCGTGAGGGAGTGATCCAGACGGAGCAAGCCTGCCTCCAGTGGCTGGAGGACGAAGAGCGAGTGGACGCCCCCAACCAGAAGTTGGAGGATTTGTGGTCCATTCCGCTGCCGCTGGAGCGCGGGGAACTGAGGGTCCCAGAATGGAATCGGTACATCCGCAAGTACCGAAGAAGCCTCAAGCTGGTGGAGGACTGGAATGAGGCCAGCGAGATCAGACACTTGCTGAAGGACGTCCTCCCCGGCGACTGGAAGAGGAGAGTGCAGGACGAGGAAGAGAAGAGAGCGAAGAAGCGCGTGGCGGTGAGGATCATGGCGGCGGAGGATACCCATGCGGGTATCATGGAGTTCTTCAGGAGGAACCTGGGCGAGCCCAACAGGATTTTTGGACTGAAGAACGCCATGTACGTGGAGGTATTTGGCGACAACATGGGGCAAAGGCTGATGCGCCTCAACAACGTGGAGTGGAGGCGCGGAGAGCCGCTGAGGATGCAGGTCATCTTCGCCCGCATGAGCCTGGACGAGATCGTGAAGTACATCACGGTGGAGCTGAAGCTCAACGCCAAGAACGAGGCCCACGTGCAGGATCGACATGGTCATGGACAACGAGGCCATCGAGAAGACCGCCATCATCGGGAGATCCAGGAGGACACGGCCAACTCCGCGGAGGATGGTAGTGGAAGTGGCCAAGACCACTGGACCGGATCCCAGGAGGATCACGAGGAGGCCCATTTCTTCGCGTTTGTGGCGCACAACGTGAGGGACCATGGGCAGGATCGGTCCAGATGGAACCGGGTGGGACCCAAGAAGGGCAAAGAGCCAAGGAGGATCGGGAACCCACCGCTCTCGTTCCGGGAGTACAGGTCTCAGCACGACGGGTGCTGGGTCTGTTATGGCAAGGGAAACAACCATGCACGTGCCACCGTCAGTGTAAGGTGTATGAGGTCAATCCTGGTTTCTGTGGTCCACAGACGGGCCTACACCGCTGGCACACGCTTGCCTTTCTTGGCCCTCCAAAAACAGAACCTTTGCCATGGTTAAAATGTCCTGCAGAGCAGTAGCAACCGCCACTGACGACAAGCGGTGTGACTTTTGCATTCCCCATTGTGGTGGTGGTGGGGGGGGCTATCATCTCTCCATTTTGCAGGCATGAGATAGTTGGGCAGAAAAATAGCAGGATGAACAAGCAAGGGGGACAAAATGACACAATAACAACACTATCACAGTCACAGACATAGTCACAGTCACTGTAACCAGGCGCTGTCACCGTCAGCCTCAAAAAACCCAAGTGTGACATCCAACCTGTGACATTGTCATGGGTAGCCAACCCCCTACCCACCCACCACCACTTCTTAAATGACGTGATTCTTATTGAGAACCCTGGCTCCGCCGAAGCGAAATCCAGAAGAATATCTCTTCACTGGATATCTCACTGACAGAAAAACCAAGCAGTCTGAAATGTGAAGGAGGGCACATATTCCCTTCTCAACAACAAAATTGCACCCCTTGCCCCGACGCCTACAAAAAATACCACAACAGCCAACCAAATATGAGCAGCCCACCAATAAAACCAATAAAAAACATCACAGAGCACAGCCAGCTCTTCCCCACAAACAACCACACATCTATCACTCCCACACATGAACAGAACACCCCACAAACAGCAACACAGCACACAGCTAACACAACACCCACAACAAACTACAACAACACAAACCAAACATACACCGTCTTGCCCTTTTTGCCAGCACAGTGGCTCCCCTCCCAGAGGTTTACTGCATGATGGATGCAGTCCAAATGCCATCAAGGCCCAGAACAACGGGCCTCAGGGCCTAAGCGGATCGCAGGGTCCTGGACGCCGGAGTGTTTGCTGAGGTTGATCCGTCGGGTCTGCCTGATGGTCTCCCCATCCAGCCTCAATTTACAGTGGCCCAGGCAGGTTACAGCTTGGTTTTCTAAGACTCCCCTGTCCTGACACAACAGCGTGTGGCGGACGTGTCTGCAGCTCTTCGGAGCATTTTGTCTGTTGGGGTCAACTCAGTCCATCCCCGTCCACCGCCCAAAGCGTACTACACATCAGTGCTTTGCGCCCCTGGAGTGCTTTGCCCCACCCTTGAGGACGGACCAGCCAGCCAGCCAGCCAAACTGGGGACGCATGTTAGACGCATTATTTGTGCTAAACAGCGAGCCCTGGGTTCACCAAAGGCAGTAGACCCTTAATGATGATGCTTGCTCCTGTCGGGCTTAATCAATCTTGTGAGATAGCCTGAGATTGGGGAGCCACAACCACCGTCGCCTGCCACTCATTTCTAAACATGTGGTGTGTGGGGCTCAGCACGTCCTTCACACTACATCCAGCCCAAAACAGACCATCAACCACACCCACCGAGTGCCAAAAGTCCACACAACCACCTACAAACCACCAAACACACCAACCAACACCCAACAGCTCCTACGCCCACAAAACACACCACAATAGCCACCCCAACATGAGCACACCCACAAAACCCATAAACAACATCACAGAGAACAGCCAGCTCTTGCCCACGAACAACCACCAACCCCTCACTCCCACACACGTTCAGAACACGCCACAAACAGCAACACAGCACACAGCAACACAACCCACAACAAACCACAAGAAGACAAACCAAACAGACATGCAACCATCAGTTTTTCACCAACGCTAACATCACAACCTTCATCCCCCCCTCCCCCCCAGAAAAGAAGAACCCCCTGCCCCCCCTGTGTGACATTCCGTCTGGTTGTTGTTCCTTTATGGGGCCCTGGACAGTCACCCGTTCTTCCCTTCGCTGGTTGCGTCGGGTTGCTGCTTTCTGTTGGCCGCTGCGGCCGGTGCTCTTGCTGGTGTTGTTTCCGCGTTCGCGGAGCCCAGTAGTTGGTGTGTTGGGGCTGTACTGGTTGTTGCCGGGGTCGTTTGACTGTTTTTGCTGTCCACGCGCCTCTGTCCACAGGCTGTCCATAGCCTGCCTCGCTGTTTGGACAAGAAGGCCTACTTCGCCGCCCACCCCGAGATGAAGCCCAAGGAGCAGCGGATTGCCGATTGGAAGGCGAAGGGCGGAGACGGGGGAAAAGGCCAAGGCAAAGGCCAAGGGAAAGGCGGAGGAAGAGGCTATGGTGGTGGACCTGGCCAAGACCGACGAGTGAGGTCGATCGAGGAGGTTGCTGAGGACATGTTGAGGACGTTGGAGGAACTCAAAGCCCAGCAACGTGGTGGACAAAGTCCTGGCGGACGGCAGCCGGAAGGGGCTGCGGGAAGTCAAGTCTAGAGGAGCCCCCACGGGAGTGGGACCTCGGAGGTCTCTCCTCCGAAAACCAGTGGAATCCCAGAGAAAGCGAAGGCACATCGGGTGCCGAAGAAGGCTCCAGAACAGCCAAAACCACTGAGTTTCGCCACTCCCAACCCCTGGAGCGCCCTGCCAAGGGAAGTTTATGTGGGCAAGGGACGTGGCAAGAAGGAAGGAGCGACCACGGAGAGCCCCGTGGACGGGCAGTACCAGCCCAAGATCTACACCATCGGTGACCATACCCTCGAAGTCCTGATGCACCCGGATGTGCTAGAGTTGCATGCCGTGAGAGTCGTCCATACACCGCATGGTGACGAGCGGCAGTTGCACTTGAAGGTGCGTGTACGGTGCGGACAAGAGGAGTTGGTGGTGGATGTTTTGGTGGATACGGGTGCCCAGGTGAGCCTGGTCCGGAGAGGGTTGTTCAAGGAGGAATCCCTGCAGCCCAGCCGTAGGCCGGTGCGCCTGAAGGTGGCCAATGGAGAGATCATGGGTGGTGGTACCCATGAGGCCACTATCAGTATGGAATTCTGGGAGCATGAGCGCTTGAACCGCCCTGATTTGGCGAAGAGAAGCACTCTATCCGGGAACTCCTATGTGGCCGACGTTACAGATTGGGATATGATCATGGGGTACGACTTCATGGTGGCAAATGCCATTGGAGCCCTTCCCCATCGTGCAACGCTGGTCTGGGAGGATGATGAATGCCTCACATGGCTCCCCGCGGACTATGCATGCAGATCATCCCAATGGAATGCCGAGGAAGAGGATCGGATCGTCTGAGCGGTGCAAGCTGTGGGTGCCAAGTCCAGAGGAGACCGCGGAGTTCAGCTCACGGAGTATGGAATGGCGCCGCAGGTGTATGACAGGATGATCCAGACGCTGGGAGCCGAACAGCCCGAGACGGACGTCTTCGCTTCCCGGGATGCCCCACTTCTGCGGAAGTGTAGGAGGCATTGGCATCGAGGAGACTCAGCCTGGCACAGGCATTGGGGTTGGAAGGAGTGGGGGCCCCTGTATTGGCATGGCTCCCTAGACAATACCAGACGTACGGTGGAGAAGATCGTCGCGGATAGGGCGAAGGGGATCCTGGTCATAACCGGCATAGGATCCACCCCATGTCCGCTGGAAGGTCTCAAGTCGACGCTGGACTCGGTCACCCTGAACGAGATGTCATTCGGGCCAGAGGAGGAGCTGTTCATCGACGCCAAGGGTGTATCAATGCCCTCCCCGGGTCAAGCGTGGGGTACCAAGGCTTTCCTGGTGGATGGGGCGGAAGCCCAGCCCACGGGTGATGAAGCATTCATCCGTAGGGTGGAGGTGGTGCCCATGAAGGTCATGTTTGAGCCCAAGGAGGGGACGGATCAGCCAATGGATGGCATTGACGTCCTATCACACGCCGAGATCGACGACGTCGTGAAATACATGCGGATGGGGATGCACGACCGTGTGGCAGCCAAGAAGAGGCGGGCCATGGTCACATCTCCGCATTGGTGGGATGACAAGATGTTGGTCACCGGCAAGTACGAGAAGGATGAGTTCGTCGCGAGGGTCATGGATCACATCGCGGACCAATATGATGGTCGGGTTGGGTCGGACCCGCCGACGTGGGATTTTCCAAGAATGGGGGCCGATAGCGACAAGAACCAGCCCGACGCCGCAAATTTCCGAAGATTATCGGTGGGAAGTGCACCCCAGGACGATGAAGACGGCATATCGGACGAGGAGAAGTCAGATTCGGACCCAGAAGAGGCCTATACCGCAGTGCGGTCGGTTGTATCGATACCGAAGCAAGCGGCTGAAGAGGCCCAGGAGAACCCGAGGGTCGCCGAGCTGAAGGAGAGGCTGATCAATGCCTATCCGCGGCTATTCAGTGGCGTCGCCATCAAGAACCCTCCAGATCGTGGGAGGTTTGGTACAGCGAGGATCAAGCTGAAGCCAAACCCCAAGATCTATCGTCATCGGGAGTACCAACTTCAGGGCGATCGGGCCGAGGCCATGAAGAAGCTGTTGGCCGAGTGCATTGAGCGGGGATGGATCGAACCCTCCGACAGTGAGTGGGCCAGCCCAGCCTTTATCATGCCCAAGAAGGAGAAGGGCGAGTGGAGGTTGGTGGTGGATTACAGGGGTTTGAACGAGCAAACCGAGCATGACTCGTACTCGCTTCCCCTGATCGACACCATCCTCCAAAAACAACAGAAAAAGCGGATTTTCACGGTGTTAGACCTGAAACATGGCTATCACCAGATGCCGCTACACCCGGACTCCAGGCCCTGCACAGCGATGTCGACGCCGCTGGGGCCCATGCAGTGGAAAGTGGTGCCCATGGGCGCCAAGAATGGCAACGCCGCTTTGCAGCGCATGATGGAGGATCTACTCGGTCCTGTCCGGGACTGTGCCGACCCCTTTGTGGATGACATCATCATCGGGTCCGGCACGGAGAACATGACTGAGGACGAGCTCATCGAAGCGCATGAGAAGGATCTGCGCCGAGTGCTCAGCGAGCTTGACAAGCACAACATGGTGTGCAAGCCCACCAAAGCCTCACTCTTCGTGAAGAAAGTGGAGTTCGCGGGTCACGTGGTTGGTCACGGGCAACGCCGTCCCATGCCTGGGAAGCTGGCGTCCGTGCACCACTGGGAGAAGCCCCAGACCATCAGCGAACTCCGGTCCTTCATGGGGTTCTGCAATTACTATTCGGGCTATGTCCGGATGTATGCAGAACTCTCGGGGCGGCTGCACAAGATGCTGCGGGTGGGCAAGTTCAATGGCCGGAAGGGGAGCAAGAAGAAGCTTGCCTGGACCCCTGAGGCCGGAGATGCGTTCAGCCGCCTGAAGGAGCGACTCCTGGGGCAGCTGGGGCTATTCCTGGTGGACCCGGACAAGGGATTCGTGCTACGGACGGACGCCTCGGACTATGCTGTAGGGGCAGTCCTCGAGCAGGTCCGAGACGACGGGTCACACGTACCCGTGGCGTTTTGGAGCCGGATCCTGGCCGAGGGCCAACGCCGAACCTGGACCGTGAGAGAGAAGGAGACGTACGCCATTGTCTGTGCACTCAGGAAGTGGTCTGGCCACATCGGTTTTCAACCGCTGGTGGTTTGTACGGACCATCAATCCTTGCAGAGCTGGCACAAGGAGCACGTCGACACCCCCTCGGGACCGGCGGCAAGGAGGGCCCGATGGCATGAGACGTTCGCCAAGTTCGACCTCAGCGTCGTGTACGTCCCGGGGAAGGACAACACTGTGGCGGATTGCCTCAGTCGATGGGCCTACCCCGCGGGCAAGGCTTGGATGGACATATCCAGCCATGGGGACGCCGAGGAGACGGAGGAGGCCAAACGCATCATCGACATGGAGAAGGCCATGGAGCAAGAGGGGGTCAAGTGCTTTGTGGTGATGGCAAACCGTACGGATCTGGCCAAGTTCCGGGGCGCCCGCGTCCAAGCTATTCTAGAGGAAACCCCCGAGCAATGGATGGTGGCCCCTGTAGAGCTAGTCAGGTCGGTGCTCACAGAGGACTGGTCCGATGACTATGCGGCATCCGAGCACTGGAGCAAGTACTGGAATGCCGTGAGCGCCCCGTCGGACGACGAATGGCCTGAGGGCTTGACCGAGGATGGGGACAAACTGTTCCTCAAGGACAGACTATTGGTCCCTGAGAACCGAATGGAGGAGCTCATTGACCACTGGCATAACGCCCAGCTCATGCATCCTGGTCGGGACAAGATGCAGCAGGACCTGGAGTGGTGCTTCAAGTTCCCACCGGGGTACTACGCCCTCCTCGACAAGTACTGCAGCGACTGCGCCGTGTGTCGGGCCACGAAGAGCCCCAACCACTCCACAGCGGGCAACCCGGTGTATACAGCTATACCGCAGGCCCCTATGCGGTCCGAGGCCATGGATGTATTCGCCATGCCTGAGGTCACCGTGGAAGGAGGGACCTACGACTGTGTCATCCTGGCGGTGGATAAGCACAGCGGGTATATCGTGGCGGTCCCTGGCAAGAGGTTCAAGAAGAAGGACAAGAAGGACAAGCATGGAGTGGGTCTGCAGGCCAAGACCGTCGCTAATGCCATGATCAGGCATTGGCTGACAATTTTTTATGTCCCAGCTGTCATCTGCAGCGATCGGGGCAGTCAATTAGTGGGGACGTGGTTCAAGACGATGTGCAAGCACATGGGGATTCGGCACGCCAAGACCGTGGCGTACCACAGCCGGTCGAATGGCCGGGCTGAGGTGGCTGGGCGGCAGATGTTCGAAAAAATCCGCCAGCTGCACATTGACGAACCGGGCCGGAATTGGTATAATTCCCTGTGGAGAGTACTCCAAGCGTATCACGACCTTCCGGGACCCACTGGACTGTCGCCCCATCGTATCCTGTTCCTACGGGATCCAGTGTCACGCACTCTCCCGTGGTTGAACCATGGCAAAGTGGCCCGGGATGCGAACGCTACGATGGCTGAGGCGGACGACAAGGCGGCCAAGGTGTGCAAAGCACTTCAGGACGAGCATGAGAAGAGGGCCAAGTACTTCAAGCAGGGAAAAGTCCAGACGTATGCTCTCCAAGACATCGTGTGGGTGGAGCGGCACCACAAGGATGTCCTGTCCAGGCATCGGCAGGCGTCCTGGTATGTGCCGGGGGTAATCGTGCGGAAGGTCGGGCAGGATGTGTATGCGGTTCGTGTGGGGGATAACAAGATCCTGGACCGCGACCATACCCAGCTTCGTCCCCGAGCACCAGACCCCAGCGGACCTCCCGTCACCTTCGAGTTCACGGCCGGCGATGTGGACTCGGACGACGAGGGGGAGGACGACGACTTCACCGCCGAGAAGATCCTGGCGGATAAGCCGGACCCGGGGACGCCTGGGGGGAGGCTTTATAAAGTCCGTTGGAAGGGATTCCCCGCATCCAGGGACTTGTGGGAGCCTCCGAGCAGCTTTGTGCCGAGGTATACTACTGTCTAGATGGATTATCTAAAGAAAAAGAACATTTCTTTGGATGTCAAGGACGTGTTGGTCCATTTGGTGGCTGCTGTAGCACCATGATGGATCCCCCTTCGCATTTTTGTTTGTTTTTGTGCTTGGGAGACGGGTGAGGGCGTTAATGCGGGGATTTTTGGGCCTTGATTGGCCATATACCCCCTTCACTCGATCTCCACATATATATTTCATTGTGGTATACTTATTTAGGTCGACCGACGACGTTTCTCTATCTTTGATCCCCTTGGTCCATGTTGTAGATCAAGAGGAGTCCGAATATCGCGTAGGGCACCGATTATCAGTGTCCCCACCCCTCCCTTGGCGCGTGGGGGACGCCTACAACGTGTGTGGGGCCTCCATGTGTCCTTGGGACATGGGGGGGGGGGTTGGAGCCCATTGGGGTCCTCCCGTCCTCTCTTCAATGACTTCCGAGCGGATACAACGCTCTGAGAAGGGGGGTGAAGCCGGTTCGGACCCCCGTGGCCATCTTGGGGTCACTTGGGGTGTGTATCTATGTGCCGGCAAGCCGCCATTGGGTGATATCATACTCTCCCATCCACCTGACCTAACCCGATGTGATAGTGTGATAGGTTTGGCCATTCCGGCTATGAGCGGCCATATTCAGTACCGAGGCGCTGCCAGCTGAGATTTCTATATCAAAATATCAGGAATCAACAGGGTTTTTTTATCATAAAGTTTCCGTAATTTTTCCGCCTTCCGTTCTGATTGTCAATGTATCGGCGACTGTCAGTTGGCTCGCGATTTTGCGGTAACCGATTGGTTGACTGCTATTTCCAAATATATTAGCGGAAACCCCGATGAAGGGTGAAATTTCATCAGTAAAGGGTTCGTTGCTTCCGCAATTTTCATATTATACACTCGCAAAATTAATCCGATTTTTTCAGACTTTCAGAATCGGATTTTGGACTTCGACATCGCCGCACTCGATGTGATGAATCTCGAGTGGTCATACATTTTTCCCCGATCACGAATCAACCTTCCTCCCGTTATCCCCTTCATTTTTCTTGGAGATATAGTCGAAACAAAAGTGATTCGTGAGACCACTTTGAAGAATCATATCTCCGGCTCACCGCGAGGAATACCAATTTCGAGAATTGGGTTGGAACCGCCTTGGTCTCAACTTAATTTAGGAAGCATCAAACGCCTTTGGTGTGTACACATGCCTGGTATAGCAAAGGATAATGGTCGAGAGGGTATAAAGTGATATATAACTCTTGGACCGTGCAACCGAATATTTTATTGCGACTTTCGAGTGTACGGCATGAGTGTTCCGGTTGCATAGCAACTTTCCTTGGGTTCCTACGTATTTTTAACATGAAGTTATGTCCATGGAGGGGCATGGCATATCATGGTGGGAGCCACGTTTTGAGGGTATGTGTTATATGCATGGTATGTGCTTCGATATGCTCACGCCCATGTTATATATCTCCGTTTGTAGGAAGATATATGGAGTCATACGTGGCAAGGGCTTCGCCCATGTCCCAATGGTGAACTCCATAGCGCTAGACTAAGTCTACCGCTCATATAGTGCATGTGTGAGGGCTTACAGAGCGACCCACAAGCGCCACTATCAATTTTCCCATTTTCATGGTGCGTGTTGGGAGGAGGTTCGAAGGTGTCCCTATGCGTCCATGTGGGGATCCAAGTGGGGGGATTGTTTGCTAATGGTCCCAAGCAATTGTGTTTTGAATCATATGTTGATACCATGGGTGAGCGAAGTTATATACTATTGTAACTATCTTGAATTTGGCATTATTTGCATGTTTTGACCTCATTTTATGCTCATTTTTGTGTTTTATGTGCTCAACTGGTCGGCTAACAGTAAAGTGCCTAGAGATTCGTGAACTATGGTATGTTGCTTAAAGGTTGGCATATGCTTCGGTGTTGTACCTCACCATATGCCAGATCACATGGTCACTTTGGCTTGGCACACGAGGCCTCACAAAATTAGGTCTCAAATTCATGAGTTGACTTGTGAAGCATGTCATGTACATAACCGGAGGGGTTTCGGAGCCAATGATGGAATATTCTTGGGCATGGACCTTTGGTCTATATCACCCTTGTATACTACTGTCCGGTTTGACACATGCATGGAGCATTTGGTTATTTGCCGTATGCATTTTTGAGTATATAATTGACTTTTCCGCATAATGGTGTGATTTGCCTGATTTTGCCATGTTGTGAGGTCATCATCATGGGGCAGTTCTCCAAGCCCATTCGACTCCAAGTCCAACCAAGGTTATGTCAGGGTAGGGCATGGTCCTGAGTGCCACTCTAGGCCATGACACGCCACCTCCCCTATTGGGCTAGGATTTAGAGGCTTTGGACTGAACACATTTTTGAGGTTTGTGTAGTGACTTTTGACACATGGCTTTTAGCCATCTTATTTGACTGGGTTCAGGGCATCATGTGGGCGAGTCAAGGGAAGGTCCTGAGTCCAGGGAATGAGGGGTCTAGGGCTGTGATTGTGTATGTTTCCATCTTTTCCCAACTTTGCGTTATTTGTGTTCATATGCCAATTTCAGGGCTTTCCTCTTTGGTGCAATTCTTGTACATGCCCGCCACCGTGGGACGACCGGTGTGCTGAACGGAAGCCCGCAGCGTGGATTGGATTGTGGATTGGGTTATTGCTGCATTTGTGGGATCTGATTGCTGTTCAGGGTTGAAGGAGGATTGTATTTTCTATATTTTTGGATTTTGGACTCTGGACTTTGAGGATTGCAATCGCTGATCAGGAGCAAGTCAGCAGGGGTGACAGGCGGAAGGGGCACAGCAGGGGCCGGTCCTGGTAGGGACCTTCTTTACTGCGATAGCACCAACAGCACAGACACAAGGACTTGTTTGTAGTGGTTAGAACCCTTTGGAATTAGAAGAGACGGTGGAAAGTTAGGTACACCCCTGCACGGCCAATGCGCCTGAATTGTACAAGTAGGCTCAGCACACCACCTAACCCAAGGCACATATAAACGCTTTGCGTTCAAGTAAGCAGTTAACCGCTGACGCACGGAATTGACAAAGGAATTGGGGATTTTGCAGACGTTCACCCTGTGACCTTCTTTGCGGATAGTGATGGGATGATACAGATCGTCAACATCTTCAATGGTCACTGCACCTCTGTTTTGGCCCTTCTCTGTCACAAGGCTGGAAAGCAGACTTTCACAAAACTCCTCGGCAAAAGCCTGTCCAGGCATGGCTGTGTGCCATGCAGTGTGGCACAAGAGCGCAGTTGCAACAGTGCATTCCTATTTTAAAAGTGTGTCCCCCATGTTCAAACGGTCTAACAGACACATAACAATCTGCAATCCCTCAGAAGCAAAAACACCCATGTTGGCCGTCTCCCCGGCCCAATTGCACTGTCTAACGAGTTGACCTAGGTATAGTAACATAGGACAGTATTGTGTTAACAGAACCTGTATGGCCTTACACACAGCGTAACGGAGGCGTCCTCGCCGATTTACAGGACATGCCAGCCCAAGGGAATGACATTTTCTGTTAAGGCGCCGCATGTGGGGGCCCATACCCAACAGCAGTGCGCCAACAGTTATCTCCATTGTGATCAGCTTGGGAAAACAGGGGAGTGTCTCACCGCTGTGCAACAAACCTTTACGGAAGAAAGTCACGATCGGCCAAAATGAGCGAAATGTTTCTGTAACGCAAAACTTCTACGCGTGCCAGAAACCATACAATATAGGGTGTGACCGCAAGAAAAGCCGGACATTCCAACCCGTTGTTTTTTCACCGTACATCATCTTACAAATGCGGTAATGGATGTTCTCATCACATAAAACAGGCACGACTGGTCGAGTGTGCTGCGCCAAGTCCCTAGTGAATTGCAATAGATTAAGCAGCGAGTCGTTGCCGCTCACCTTTTCTTTACTTAGACAAAGGGGTCGCCAATGTGGTCTCTTGGCAGGTACAGGGCGAATAATGTCAAGCAGCGCCCTAATGTTTCGAACAACAGGTTGCGTGCTTGCAAATCTTAGATCACGCAGGATACGTGCAAATGTTCCCTCCGTGTTCCCCAGCACGCGTGCAACAACAGGAACACGCCGTTGAAGCTATTCCAGTCTAGGATGACCATGCCAGTAGCGCGGTGCATCCTTCAGAAGCAACACAGCCAACGCTGTTGCGTTCAGGCTTTTGTCGTTCTTGTCAGGATTTGTGGTAAACTGTTTGTTGTACCAGTTGTCCATCCACAACACAAGCCACTGTTGGTGTATTTTGTTCCATGTAGTCTGTAACCTGACTGCTGCCTTCTCCTTCAGCGAAGGTGCGCTGTATCGCGCCGGACCTGACCTTGCTAAAATGCAACGCTGCGCCCTACTTCCCTCTACCGCAACAACAGACTTTGGTTTTCCCTGGTATGGAACTGCGCGGTGGCGCATCAGCAAATAAAGGCGCCAGGCCTCCTCTATCAAAACACCAACCCATCTCTTGCCTTCTGCCGCAATCGCCTTTTCAAATTGCGGAAGCAACGAACCCTTTTCTGATGAAATTTCACCCTTCATCGGGGTTTCCGCTAAAATATCTGGAAATAGCAGTCAACCAATCGGTTACCGCAAGCTCGCGAGCCAACTGATAGTCGCCGATACATTGACAATCAGAACGGATAGCTGAAAAATTACGGAAACATTATGATAAAAAAACCCTGTTGATTCCTGATATTTTGATATATAAATCTCAGCTGGCAGCGCCTCGGTATTAAATATGGCCGCTCATAGCTGGAATGGCCAAGCCTATCACACTATCACATCAGGTTAGGTCAGGTGGATGGGAGAGTATGATATCACCCAATGGCGGCTTGCCGGCCCATAGATACACACCCCAAGTGACCCCAAGATGGCCACGGGGGTCCGAACCGGCTTCACCCCTCTTCTCAGAGCGTTGTATCCGCTCGGAAGTCATTGAAGAGAGGACGGGAGGACCCCAATGGGCTCCAACCCCCCCCCCCCATGTCTCAAGGACACATGGAGGCCCCACATACGGCGTAGGCGTCCTTCATGCCCCAGAGGAGGGGTGAGGACACTCATAATCGGTGTCCTACGCCATATCTGGTCTCCTCTTGATCTACAACATGGACCAAGGGGATCAAAGATAGAGAAAACGTCGTCTACCAGTCTAAATACGTATACCACAATGAAATATATATGTGGAGACTGAGTGAAGGTGGCATATGGCCAATCAAGGCCCAAAAATCCCCGCATTAACGCCCTCACCCGTCTCCCAAGCAAAAAAACAAACAAAAATGCCAAGGTGGGTCCATCACGGTGCTGCTGCAGCCACCAAACGGACCAACACGTCCTTGACATCCAAAGAAATGTTCTTTTTCCTTAGATAATCCATCTAGACCGTAGTATACCTTGGAACAAAACTGCTTGGGGGATCCCACGAATCTCTGGATGCGGCAAATCCCTTCCAACGGACTTTATATAGCCTCCCCCCAGGCGTCCCCGGGTCTGGCTTGTCCGTCAGGATCTTCTCGGCGGTGAAGTCGTTGTCCTCACCCTCGTCATCCGATTCCACATCGCCGGCCGTGAACTCGAAGGTGACGGGACGTCCGCTGGGGTCTGGTGCTCGGGGACGAAGCTGGGTGTGGTCGCGGTCAAGGATCTTGTTATCCCCCACACGAACCGCATACACATCCTGCCCGACCTTCCGAACGATTACCCCCGGCACATACCAAGACGCCTGCCGATGCCCCGACAGGACATCCTTGTGGTGCCGCTCCACCCATACCGTATCTCTGAGGGCATACTTCTGGACTTTTCCCTGCTTGAAATACTTGGCCCTCTTCTCATGCTCGTCCTGAAGTGCTTTGCACACCTTGGCCGCCGTGTCGTCCGCCTCAGCCATCATAGCACTAGCATCCCGGGCTACCTTGCCATGGTTCAACCACGGGAGAGTGCGTGACACTCAATCCCGTAGGAACAGGATACGATGGGGCGACAGTCCAGTGGACCCCGGAAGGTCGTGGTACGCCTGGAGTACTCTCCACAGCGAATTGTACCAATTCCGGCCCGGTTCGTCAATGTGCAGCTGGCGGAACTTCTCGAACATCTGCCGGCCGGCCAGCTCAGCCCGGCCATTCGACCGGCTGTGGTACGCCACGGTCTTGGCGTGCCGAATCCCCATGTGCTTGCACATCGTCTTGAACCACGTCCCCACAAATTGACTGCCCCGATCGCTGCAGATGACAGCTGGGACATCGAAAATTGTCAGCCAATGCCTGATCATGGCATTGGCGACGGTCTTGGCCTGCAGACCCACTCCATGCTTGTCCTTCTTGTCCTTCTTCTTGAACTTCTTGCAAGGGACCGCCACGATATACCCGCTGTGCCTATCCACCGCCAGGATGACACAGTTGTAGGTCTCTCCTTCCACGGTGACCTCAGGCATGGCGAATACATCCATGGCCACGGACCGCATAGGGGCCTCCGGTATAGCCGTATACACCGGGTTGCCCGCTGTGGAATGGTTGGGGCTTTTCGTGGCCCGACACACGGCGCAGTCGCTGCAGTACTTGTCCAGGATGGCGTAGTACCCCGTTGGGAACTTGAAGCGCCACTCCAGGTCCTGCTGCATCTTGTCCCGACCAGGATGCATGAGCTGGGCGTTATGCCAGGGGTCAATGAGCTCCTCCATTCGGTTCTCAGGGACCAATAGCTTGTCCTTGAGGAATAATTTATCCCCATCCTTGGTCAAGCCCTCAGGCCATTCGTCGTCCGACGGGGCGCTCACGGCATTCCAGTACCTGCCCCGGTGTTTGGATGCCGCATAGTTATCGGACCAGTCTTCGTTCAGCACCGACCTGACTAGCTCTACGGGGGCCACCATCCATTGCTTGAGGGTTTCCTCTCGAATAGCTTGGACTCGGGCGCCCCGGAATTAGGCCAGGTCTGTACGGTTTGCCATCACCACAAAGCACTTGACCCCCTCTTGCTCCATGGCCTTCTCCATCTCGATGATGCGCTTGGCCTCCTCGGTCTCCTCGGCGTCCCCATGGCTGGATATGTCCATCCAAGCCTTGCCAGCGGGGTAGGCCCATCGACTGAGGCAATCCGCCACAGTGTTGTCCTTTCCCTGGGACGTATACGACGCTGAGGTCGAACTTGGCGAACGTCTATTGCTATCGGGCCCTGCTTGCCGCCGGTCCCGAGGGGGTGTCGACGTGCTCCTTGTGCCAGCTCTGTAAGGACTGATGGTCCGTACAAACCACCACCGGTTGTAATCTGATGTGGCCAGACCACTTCCTGAGTGCACAAACAATGGCGTACGTCTCCTTCTCCCTCGCGGTCCAGGTTCGACGTTGGCCCTCGGCCGGGATCCGGCTCCCAAACGCCACGGGTACGTGCGACCCGTCGTCCCAGACCTGCTCGAGGACTGCCCCTACAGCATAGTGCGAGGCGTCCGTCCGTAGCACGAATCCCTTGTCCGGGTCCACCAGGAATAGCCCCAGCAGCCCCAGGAGTCGCTCCTTCAGGCGGCTGAACGCATCCTCGGCCTCAGGGGTCCAGGCAAGCTTCTTCTTGCTCCCCTTCCGGCCATTGAACTTGCCCACCTGCAGCATCTTGTGCAGCCGCCCCGAGAGTTTTGCATACATCCGGACATAGCCCGAATAGTAATTGCAGAACCCCATGAAGGACCGGAGTTCGCTGATGGTCTGGGGCTTCTCCCAGTGGTGCTGGGACGCCAGCTTCCCAGGCATGGGACGTCGTTGCTCGTGACCAACCACGTGACCCGCAAACTCCACTTCCCTCACGAAGAGTGAGGCTTTGGTGGGCTTGCACACCATGTTGTGCTTGTCCAGCTCGCTGAGCACTCGGCGCAGATCTTTCTCATGCGCTTCGATGAGCTCGTCCTCAGTCATGTCTTCCGTGCCGGACCCGATGATGATGTCATCCACAAAGGGGTCGGCACAGTCCCGGACAGGACCGAGTAGGTCCTCCATCATGCGCTGGAAAGCGGCGTTGCCATTCTTGGCGCCCATAGGCACCACTTTCCACTGCATGGGCCCCAGCGGCGTTGACATCGCTGTGCAGGGCCTGGAATCCGGGTGTAGCGGCATCTGGTGATAGCCGTGTTTCAGGTCTAACACCGTGAAGATCCGCTCTTTTTGTTGTTTTTGGAGGATGGTGTCGATCAGAGGAAGCGAGTACGAGTCATGCTCGGTTTGCTCGTTCAAACCTCTGTAATCAACCACCAACCTCCACTCGCCCTTCTCTTTCTTGGGCACGATAAAGGCTGGGCTGGCCCACTCACTGTTGGAGGGTTCGATCCAGCCCCGCTCAATAAACTCGGCCAACAACTTCTTCATGGCCTTGGCCCGATCGCCCTAAAGTTGGTACTCCCGATGACGATAGATCTTGGGGTTCGGCTTCAGCTTGATCCTCGCTGTGCCAAACCTCCCACGATCTGGAGGGTTTTTTGTTGGCGACGCCACTGAATAGCCGCGGATGGGCATTCATCAGCCTCTCCTTCAGCTCGGCGACCTTCGGGTTCTCCTGGGTCTCTTCAGCCGCTTGCTTCGGTATCGATACAACCGACTGCACTGCGGTATAGGCCTCTTCCGGGTCTGAGTCCAACTTCTCCTCGTCCGATATGCCGTCTTCATCATCGTGGGGCGCGCTTCCCACCGATAATCTTCGGAAATTTGCGGCGTCGGCATGGTTCTTGTCGCTACCGGCCCCCCTTCTTGGAAAATCCCACGTCGGCGGGTCCAACCCAACCGGACCATCATATTGGTCCGCGATGTGATCCATGACCCTCGCCACGAACTCATCCTTCTCGTACTTGCCGGTGACCCACATCTTGTCATCCCACCAGTGCGGAGATGTGACCATGGCCCTCCCCTTCTTGGCTGCCACACGGTCGTGCATCCCCATCCGCATGTAGTTCACGACATGGTCCATCTCGGCGTGGGACAGGATGTCAATGCCATCCATTGGCTGATCAGTCCCCTCCTTGGGCTCAAACATGACCCGCATGGGCACCGCCGCAACCCTACGGATGAATGCTTCATCACCCGTGGGCTGGGCTTGCGCCCCATCCACCAGGAGAGCCTTGGTACCCCACGCTTGACCCAGGGAGGGCATTGATACACCCTTGGCCCCACTCCTTCAAACCCCAACGCCTGTGCCAGGCTGAGTCTCCGTGATGCCAATGCCTCCTACACTTCCTCAAAAGGGGGGCATCCCGGGAAGCAAAGACGTCCGTCTCGGGCGCTTCGGCTCCCAGCGTCTGGATCATCCTGGCATACACCTGCGGCGCCATTCCATACTCCGTGAGCTGAACTCCGCGGTCTCCTTTGGACTTGGCACCGGCAGCTTGCACCGCTTGGGGGATCCGATCCTCTTCCTCAGCATTCCATTGGGATGATCTGCATGCATAGTCCGTGGACAGCCATGTAAGGCATTCATCATCCTCCCGGACCAGCGTTGCACGATGGGGAAGGGCTCCAATGGCGTTTTCCACCATGAAGTCATAACCCATGATCATATCCCAATCTGTAATGTCGGCCACATAGAAGTTCCCGGATAGAGTGCTTCTCTTAGCCAAATCAGGGCGGTTCAAGCGCTCATGCTCCCAGAATTCCATACTGATAGTGGCCTCATGGGTGCCACCACCCATAATCTCTCCATTGGCCACCTTCAGGCGTACCGGTCTACGGCTGGGCTGCAGGGATTCCTCCTTGAACAACCCTCTCCGGACCAGGCTCAACTGGGCACCCGTATCCACCAAAACATCCACCACCTTCTCCTCTTGTCCGCACCGTACACGCACCTTCAAGTGCAACTGCCGCTCGTCACCCTGCGGTGTATGGACGACTCTCACGGCATGCAACTATAGCACATCCGGGTGCATCAGAACTTCGAGGGTATGGTCACGGATGGTGTAGATCTTGGGCTGGTACTGCCCGTCCACGGGGCTCTCTGTGGTCGCTCCTTGTTTCTTGCCACGTCCCTTGCCCACATACACTTCCCTTGGCAGGGCGCTCCAGGGGTGGGGAGTGACAAAACTCAGTGGCTTTGTCTCTTCTGCAGCCTTCTTCGGCACCCGATGTGCCTTCGCTTGCTCTAGGATTCCACTGATTTTCGGAGGAGAGGCCTCCGGGGTCCCACTCCTGTAGGGGCTCCTCTAGATGTGGCATGCCACAGCTCCCTCCTGCTGCGATCCGCTCAGACTTTGTCCACCACGTTGCTTGGCTTTGAGTTCCTCCAACGTCCTCAACATGTCCTCAGCAACCTCCTCGATCGACCTCACGCGTCAGTCTGGGCCGGGTCCTCCACCATAGTCTTTTCCTCCGCCTTTCCCTTGGCCCTTTCTTTGGCCTTCTCCACCGTCTCCGCCCTTTGCCTTCCAATCGGCAATTCGTTGCTCCTTGGGCTTCTTGTCGGGATGGGCGGCGAAGTAGGCCTTCTTGTCAGCCTCATATACCTTGCAATGCCGGTGGTCATGTGCATGGTTGTTCCCTTTGCCGTAGCACACCCAGCAGTGGTCGTGCTGTGATCTGTACTCGCGGAACGAGAGCGGCGGGTTCCCGATCCTCCGCGGTTCGTTGCGGTTCTTGTTGACCCTTGGGTCCAGGCGGTTCCACCTGGACCTGTCCTGCCCATGCTCCTTCATATTGTGCGCTACGAACGCGAAGAAGTGGGCTTCTTCATGATCCTCTCGGGTGGTCGCGGTCCAGAGATCTTGGCCGCTTCGCTCCCTTCCTCCGCGGTGCCGACCGTGTCCTCCTTGACCTCTCTGTGTTGGCGATCTTTCCGATGACCTCGATGTCCATGGCCCTGTCGATCCTGCACGTGGGCTTCGTTCTTGGCGTTGAGCTTCAGCTCCACCGTGATGTACTTCACGATCTCGTCCAGGCTCATGTGGGCGAAGATGACCTGCATCCTCAGCGGCTCTCCGCGCCTCCACTCCGCGTTGTTGAGGCGCATCAGCCTTTGCCCCATGGTCTGATGATGGTGTCGCTGAATACCTCCACGTAGATGGCGTTCTTCAACCCCAACATTCGGCTGGGCTCGCCGAGGTTTCGCCGGAAAAACTCCATTATTCCGGCGTGGGTGTCCTCCGATGCCATGATCCGTACGGCCACGCGCTTCTTTGCTCTCGTCTTCTCCTCGTCCTCCAGCCTCTTCCTGCAGTGGCCGGGGAGGACGTCCTTGAGCAGGTGTCGGATCTCGCTGGACTCATTCCAGTCCTCCACCAGCTTGAGGCTTCTTCGGTACTTGCGGATGTACCAATTCCATTCCCGGACCCGTAATTCCCCGCGCTCCAGCGGCAGCGGAATGGACCACAAATCCTCCAACTTCTGGTTGGGGGCGTCCACTCGCTCCTCGTCCTCCAGCCACTGGAGGCAGGCCTGCTCCGTCTGGATCAATCCCTCGCGGATCTGATCCCTGAGCTCCTCCTTCAGGTCCTGCGCCAGCCTGTGTGGGAATGTCCGACGTACCCACTTGTCCCTTGGCGCTTCCTTCATCTCGCCAACGACCTCCTCGGCGAAGTCCTCCCAATCCAGGATGAAGTCATCCAGGTTGGAGGGGTTGCCATCGTAGTAGGGGATTTTGATTCCCCTGAGGTCGTGAATCCTGATGGCGTCTCCGATGTCCGCAGCCACCACTCCACCGAGATGGATACCACCTGTGGCCGGGGGGTGTGAGTACACTCCCCGTACATCCCTCTCCTCCATGGAGTGCGGTCCAGTTGGGCCTGAACCCATGGGGTTTGGGATGCGGGAAGGACTTGCTCAACCGGCTGTCCATATCCCCGTAGTGGGGTCCTTCACCCACAGGTTTCCGCCTGGATGGCCTCGATCATGTCCGTCAGCCTTCCCATGGTTCGCCCCTGCATGGTCTGGATCTCCTCTTCCGCATAAACTGCATGGGCAGTCATAGCGGTCGGTGGATCCTGTGCGGCATGGGACATCTGTGAAGCTGGTTCGGACCCCCGTGGCCATCTTGGGGTCACTTGGAATGTGTATCTATGTGCCGGCAAGCCGCCATTGGCTGATATCATACTCTCCCATCCACCTGACCTAACCCGATGTGATAGTGTGATAGGTTTGGCCATTCCGGCTATGAGCGGCCATATTCAGTACCGAGGCGCCGCCAGCGGAGATTTATATATCAGAATATCAGGAATCAACAGGGTTTTATTATCATAATGTTTCCGTAATTTTTCAGCCTTTCGTTCTGATGGTCAATGTATCGGCGACTCGCAGTTGGCTCGCGATTTTGCGTTAACCGATTGGTTAACTGTTATTTCCAGATATTTTGGCGGAAACCCCGATGAAGGGTCAGATTTCATCAGTAAAGGGTTCGTTGCTTCCGCAATTTTCTAAATATGCACTCGAAATTTTATTCTGAATTTTTCGCGATGTCGAAATCGGATTTTCGACTTCGACATCGCCGCACTTGATTTGGTCTTCTTCGAGTGGTCATACTCTTTTCCCTATGCCCGAATCAGGTTTCCCTTATACTTGCCACCCATTTGACTTGGAGATATAAGGGAAATTAAAGTGAATCGTGGGACCACTTTGAAGGGCCATATCTACGAGCGAGTGCGAGGAAAGAGAATAAGGAAGGATGCCTTGCAAGCGCCTTGGTCTCAACTTAATTTAGGAAGCATCAAGCGCCTTTGGTGTGTACACATGCCCGGTGTAGCAAGGGAGAAGGGTCAAGAGGGTATAAAGTGATACATCACTCTTGGACCGTGCAACCGAATATTTCAATGCGACTTTCGAGTGTACCGCATGAGTGTTGGGGTTGCATAGATACTTTCCTTGGGTTCCTACGCATTTTTAACGTGAAGTTATGTCCATGGAGGGACATGGCATATCATGGTGGGAGCCACTTTTGAGGGTATGCTTTATATGCATGGTATATGTCTTGATATGCTCACGCCCATGATATATATCTTCGTGTGGCCGAAGAGATGGGGAGCCATACGTGACAAGGGTTTTGCCCATGTCTCAATTGTGGAATTCAAAGCGCTAGACCAAGTCTACCGCGTATGTATTGCTCATGGTATGTTTGACAAAGAGATCCATGAGTGCACTCCCATTTTCATGGGGCATGTAGATATGGGTGGCGAAGGTATCTCCATGCGCCTGAATGGGGATCCAAGTGGGGGAATTGTTCGCAAATGGTTCCAATCATTTGTGTATTGAACCATGAGCGGATATCATGGGTGAGCATAAAGATATCCTATCATGACAACTTTGTATTTGGACATATTTTCATGTTTTTGACCTCGTTTAATGCTCATTTTTGTGTTTTATGTGCTCAACTGGTCGGCTAACAGTAAAGTGCCTAGAGATTCGTGAACTATGGTATGTTGCTTATAGGTTGGCATATGCTTCGGTGTTGTACCTCACCATATGCCGGATCACATGGTCTCTTTGGCTTGGCACATGAGGCCTCACAAAATTAGGTCTCAAACTCATGAGCTGACTTGTGAAGCATGTCATGTACATAACCGGAAGGGTTTCGGAGCCAATGATGGAATATTCTTGGGCATGGACCTTTGGTCTATATCACCCTTGTATACTACTGTCCGGTGTGACACGTGCATGGAGAATTTGGATATTTGCCGTATGCATTTTTGAGTATATAATTGACTTTTGGGCATAATGGTGTGATTTGCCTGATTTTGCCATGTTGTGAGGTCATCATCATGGGGCAGTTCTCCAAGCCCATTCGATTCCAAGCCCAATCAAGGTCATGTCAGGGTAGGGCATGGTCCTGAGTGCCACTCTAGGCCATGACACGCCACCTCCCCTTTTGGGCTAGGATTTAGAGGCTTGGGAGTGAACACATTTTTTGGGGTTTGTGTAGTGACTTGTGACACATGGCATTCAGCCAGCTCATTTGACCTGGTTCAGGGCAATATGTTGGTGAGTCAAGGGAAGGTCTTGAGTCCAGGGAATGAGGGGTTTATGATTGTTAATGTGTATGTTTACCTCTTTCCCCAACTTTGCTTTATTTGTGTTCATATGCCAATTTCAGGGCTTTCCTCTTTGGTGCAATTCTTGTACATGCCCGCCACCGTGGGAAGACCGGTGTGCTGAACGGAAGCCCGCATCGTGGATTGGATTGTGAATCGGGTTATTGCTGCATTTGTGGGATCTGATTGCTGTTCAGGGTTGAAGGAGGATTGTATCTTCTATTTTCTATATTTTTGGTTTTGGACCCTGGATTTTGATAAATGCAATCGTTGATCCGGAGTAAATCAGCAGGGGTTACTGGCGGAAGGGGCACAGCGGGGGCCGGTCCTGGTAGGGACCTTCTTTATGGTAGCAGAGGCGTACCTGCTGCCCCTACCTACCGCCGACCCGGGGACTTGGGCCCTTATGAGCCCTGCCCAAGTACGCCCCGGGTGCGTATTGTGGACTCGGTGGAGACCACGCCGGAGATTGGAGCCATAGAAGGACCGAGATGTTCAAGAGCATGGCGAACTCCGGAAGTTGAAGCCCGAAGAGAAGAACGACATTCGGGAAGAGGAGGACGTGACATGGAGGACCTGGTCTCCATGTGTGAGCGTCGCTGCCGAAAGGCATGCAACCTCCGCTCCGCCGCGGAGGACTCTGATGAGGCCTGCCATTCAGGCAGCAGTGGAGGACGGGCCCGGCGCTACCGGAAGCGCGGGTCACCCAAGTCCGCGGCAAGGGACGCCGGGGCTATGGACACGGACCCCAGCCCGGTCAGGCTGTGGGAATCCGAGGGGCACTCCGAGGGCTATCGGACAGCCTACGAGCCACCTTCAGAGTCGGAGATGTCCGCGCCGATCGCCAGGGCGCATACGGCCCCCGAGCCCGCCCTGAAGCACGATGCCGAGGGCTTGGAGAGGCCAGCCAGGGCCCGGACGGCACCTGTGCCCCGGCACACGGGACCAGAGACGGACGCCATAGGCGATACGCCTATGGGTGATGAGTCTGAGGTGCCGGTAACCGCGGGATGCGCCGAATCTGGCGGAAAGCACGCTGCGTGCCACTGCGAGCACGTGTCATTCCTCATGGGCAAGTACCCAAAGATGGGGATGGACGCCATCGTGCATCGCCTAGACCGCCTGGACAACGCGAAGGACGGTCTAGAGGAGGACGTCGCGGGGATCCTGGATGACCAGTCGGCCGCGGAGAAAGACATGGAGGAGCTGCGAGCGGAACGGGACCGGTACCGGGAGAAGCTGGAGCTGGCCCTGGAGAAGCAGCAGCGAGTGGTGGACCGCCTCCTCCATCTGGTGGAGGACATGTCGGGACACCTGAAAAGGCTGGAGGAGCTACAGCCCCTCGCCTCGGGTCCGGAGCTCCGGGCAAAGCCGGCCGCGGTAGAGCTGGTGGAGCGGGTTAAGACCCTCGGGAGCGCCATGGAGAAACCCATGGGCGGCCCTGCAGAGGCACCATACGCGCCTCCGCGTGTTGACCCGGGTGCGCTGCCGTTTGTTCCCATGTTCAGCGAATCCGCAATGCTCGGGGAACACACGGCACCGGCTGGGTCCATGCGGGAAGGGCATGTAACCACGGACCCGAGGAGCCTGACAGTACAGATGTCCCATGCCGCCCAGGATGTACCGATCACGACGAATATGGTAGTTTATGCGGAAGAGAAGATCGAGAACCAGACCATGCAGGGGCGAACCATGGGAGGCGCCGACGGACATGGTCGAGGTCATCCAGGTGGAAACCTGTGGGTGAAGGACCCCAATACGGCGATATGGACGGCCGACGGAGTAAGTCCTTCCCGCATTCCAAACCCCATGGGTTCAGACCCCACTGGACCGCACTCCATGGAGGAGAGGGATGTACGGGGAGTGTACTCACATCCCCCGGGCACAGGTGGTATCCGTCTCGGTGGAGTGGTGGCTGGGGACGTCGGAGACGCCATCAGGATTGACGACCTCAGGGGAATCAAAATCCCCTACTACGATGGCAACCCCTCCAACTTGGATGACTTCATCCTGGATTGGGAGGACTTCGCCGAGGAGGTCGTCGGCGAGATGCGGGGAGCGCCGCGGGACAAGTGGGTATGTCGGACATTCCCACACCGGCTGGCGCAGGACCTGAAGGAGGAGCTGCGGGATCAGATCCGGGAAGGATTGATCCGTACGGAGCAGGCCTGCCTCCAGTGGCTGGAGGATGAGGAGCGGGTGGACGCTCCGAACCAGAAGCTGGAGGACCTGTGGTCCATTCGGCTGCCGCTGGACCGCGGTGAGTTGCGGGTCCGGGAGTGGAACCGGTATCTGCGGAAGTACCGCAGATGCCTCAAGCTGGTGGAGGACTGGAACGAGGCCAGCGACATCCGCCACCTCCTGAAGGACGTCCTCCCCGGCAACTGGAAGAGGAGAGTGGAGGACGAGGAGAAGAAGCGCGCCAAGAAGCGGGTGGCGGTGAGGATCATGGCGGCGGAGGATACCGATGCGGGTATCATGGAGTTCTTCAGGACAAACCTGGGCGAACCCAACCGGATGTTGGGACTGAAGAACGCCGTGTACGTGGAGGTGTTGGAGACTCCATGGGGCAAAGGTTGCTGCGCCTCAACAACGTGGAGTGGAGGCGCGGGGCAAGTCATCTTCGCCCGCATGAGCCTTGACGAGATCGTGAAGTACATCACGGTGGAGTTGAAGCTCAATGCGAAGAACGAGGCCCACGTGCAGGATCGACATGGTCATGGACAACGAGGCCACCGAGAAGACCGCCATCATCGGGAGATCCAGGAGGACACGGCCAACTCCGCGGAGGATGGTAGTGGAAGTGGCCAAGACCACTGGACCGGGTCCCGGGAGGATCATGAGGAGGCCCACTTCTTCGCGTTTGTGGCGCACAACGTGAGGAACCATGGGCAGGATCGGTCCAGATGGAGCCAGGTGGGACCCAATAAGAGCAGAGCGCCAAGGAGGATCGGGAACCCACCGCTCTCGTTCCGGGAGTACAGGTCTCAGCATGACGGGTGCTGGGTCTGTTATGGCAAGGGAAACAACCATGCACACGACCACCGTCAGTGCAAGGTGTATGAGGCGGACAAGAAGGCCTACTTCGCCGCTCACCCCGAGAAGAAGCCCAAGGAGCAGCGGATTTCCGATTGGAAGGCGAAGGGCGGAGACGGGGGAAAAGGCCAAGGCAAAGGCCAAGGAAAAGGCGGAGGAAGAGGCTATGGTGGTGGACCTGGCCAAGACTGACGAGTGAGGTCCATCGAAGAGGTTGCTGAGGACATGTTGAGGACGTTGGAGGAACTCAAAGCCCAGCAACGTGGTGGACAAAGTCCTGGCGGATCGCAGCCGGAAGGGGCTGCGGGAAGCCAAGTCTAGAGGAGCCCCCACGGGAGTGGGACCTCGGAGGTCACTCCTCCGAAAATCAGTGGAATCCCAGAGAAAGCGAAGGCACATCGGGTGCCGAAGAAGGCTCCAGAAGAGCCAAAACCACTGAGTTTCGCCACTCCCAACCCCTGGAGCGCCCTGCCAAGGGAAGTACATGTGGGTACGGGACATGGCAAGAAGGAAGGAGCGACCACGGAGAGCCCCGTGGACGGGCAGGACCAACCCAAGATCTACACCATCCGTGACCATACCCTTGAAGTCCTGATGCATCCGGACGTGCTAGAGCTGCATGCCGTGAGAGTCGTCCATACACCTCATGGCGACGAGCGGCAGTTGCACTTGAAAGTGCGAGTACGGTGCGGACGAGAGGAGAAGGTGGTGGATGTGTTGGTGGATACGGGTGCCCAGGTGAGCCTGGTCCGGAGAGGGTTGTTCAAGGAGGAATTCCTGCAGCCCAGCCGGAGACCGGTCCGCCTGAAGGTCGCCAACGGTGAGATTATGGGTGGTGGCACCCATGAGGCCACTATCAGTATGGAATTCTGGGAGCATGAGCGCTTGAACCGCCCTGATCAGGCGAAGAGAAGCACTCTATCCGGGAACTTCTATGTGCCCGACATTACCGATTGGGATATGATCATGGGGTATGACTTCATGGTGGCAAATGCCATTGGAGCCCTTCCCCATCGTGCAACGCTGGTCTGGGAGGATGATGAATGCCTTACATGGTTGTCCACGGACTATGCATGCGGATCATCCCAATGGAATGCTGAGGAAGAGGACCGGATCGTCCGAGCGGTGCAAGCTGTGGGGGCCAAGTCCAGAGGAGACCGCGGAGTTCAGCTCACGGAATATGGAATGGCGCCACAGGTGTACAACAGGATGATCCAGACGCTGGGAGCCGAACAGCCCGAGACGGACGTCTTCGCTTCCCGGGATGCCCCACTTCTGCGGAAGTGTAGGAGGCATTGGCATCGAGGAGACTCAGCCTGGCATAGGCATTGGGGTTTGAAGGAGTGGGGGCCCATGTATTGGCATGGCTCCCTGGACAATACCAGACGTACGGTGGAGAAGATCATCGCGGATAGGGCGAAGGGGATCCTGGTCATAACCGGCATGGGATCCACCCCATATCCGCTGGAGGGTCTCAAGTCGACGCTGGACTCCATCACCCTGAACGAGATGTCATTCGGGCCAGAGGAAGAGTTGTTCATCGACGCCAAGGGTGTATCAATGCCCTCCCCGGGTCAAGCGTGGGGTACCAAGGCTTTCCTAGTGGATGGGGCGCAAGCCCAGCCCACGGATGATGAAGCATTCATCCGTAGGGTGGAGGCGGTGCCCATGAAGGTCATGTTTGAGCCCAGATCAGCCAATTGATGGCATTGACGTCCTATCCCACGCCGAAATCGACGACGTCGTCAACTACATGCGGATGGGGATGCACGACCGTGTGGCAGCCAAGAAGAGGCGGGCCATGGTCACATCTCCGCATTGGTGGGATGACAGGATGTTGGTCACCGGCAAGTACAAGAAGGATGAGTTCGTGGCGAGGGTCATGGATCACATTGCGGACCAATACGATGGTCCGGTTGGGTCGGACCCACCAACGTGGGGTTTTCCAAGAGTGGGAACCGGTAGCGACGAGCACCAGCCCGAGGCGGCAAATTTTCAAAGATTATCGGTGGGAAGCGCGCCCCACGACGATGAAGACGGCATATCGGACGAGGAGAAGTCGAACTCGGACCCAGAAGAGGCCTATACCGCAGTGCGGTCGGTTGTATCGATACCGAAGCAAGCGGCTGAAGAGGCTCAGGAGAACCCGAAGGTCGCCGAGCTGAAAGAGAGGCTGATCAGTGCCTACCCGCGGCTATTCAGTGGCGTCGCCAACAAGAACACTCCAGATCGTGGGAGGTTTGGCACAGCAAGGATCAAGCTGAAGCCGAACCCCAAGATCTATCGTCATCGGGAGTACCAACTTCAGGGCGATCGGGCCGAGGCCATGAAGAAGCTGTTGGCCGAGTTCATTGAGCGGGGATGGATCGAACCCTCCGACAGTGAGTGGGCCAGCCCAGCCTTCATCGTGCCCAAGAAGGAGAAGGGCGAGTGGAGGTTGGTGGTTGATTACAGAGGTTTGAACGAGCAGACCGAGCACGACTCGTACTCGCTTCCCCTGATCGACTCCATCCTCCAAAAACAACAGAAAAAGCGGATTTTCACGGTGTTAGACCTGAAGCACGGCCCTGCAGGCCCTGCACAGCGATGTCGACGCCGCTGGGGCCCATGCAGTGGAAAGTGGTGCCCATGGGCGCCAAGAATGGCAACGCCGCTTTCCAGCGCATGATGGAGGACCTACTCGGTCCAGTCCGGGACTGTGCCGACCCCTTTGTGGATGACATCATCATCGGGTCCGGCACGGAGAACATGACTGAGGACGAGCTCATCGAAGCGCATGAGAAGGATCTGCGCCGAGTGCTCAGCGAGTTGGACAAGCACAACATGGTGTGCAAGCCCACCACAGCCTCACTCTTCGTGAAGGAAGTGGAGTTCGCGGGTCACGTGGTTGGGCACGGGCAACGCCGTCCCATGCCTGGGAAGCTGGCGTCCCTGCACCACTGGGAGAAGCCCCAGACCATCAGCGAACTCCGGTCCTTCATGGGGTTCTGCAACTACTATTCGGGCTATGTCCGGATGTATGCAGAACTGTCGGGGCCGCTGCACAAGATGCTGCAAGTGGGCAAGTTCGATGGCCGGAAGGGGAGCAAGAAGAAGCTTGCCTGGACCCCTGAGGCTGAAGATGCGTTCAACAGCCTGAAGGAGCGACTCCTGGGGCAGTTGGGGCTATTCCTGGTGGACCCGGACAAGGGATTCGTGCTACGGACGGACGCCTCGGACTATGCGGTAGGGGCAGTCCTCGAGCAGATCCGGGACAACGGTTCACATGTACCCGTGGCGTTCTGGAGTCGGATCCTGGCCGAGGGCCAACGCCGCACCTGGACCGCGAGGGAGAAGGAGACGTACGCCATTGTTTGTGCGCTCAGGAAGTGGTCTGGCCACATCGGATTGCAACCGGTGGTGGTTTGCACGGACCATCAGTCCTTGCAGAGCTGGCACAAGGAGCACGTCGACACCCCCTCGGGACCGGCAGCAAGGAGGGCCCGATGGCATGAGACGTTCGCCAAGTTCGACCTCAGCGTCGTATACGTCCCGGGGAAGGACAACTCTGTGGCGGATTGCCTCAGTTGCTGGGCCTACCCCGCGGGCAAGGCTTGGATGGACATATCCAGTCATGGTGACGCCGAGGAGACCGAGGAGGCCAAGCGCATCATCGAGATGGAGAAGGCCATGGAGCAAGAGGGGGTCAAGTGCTTTGTGGTGATGGCAAACCGTACGGACCTGGCCAACTTCCGGGGTGCCCGCGTCCAGGCTATTCGAGAGGAAACCCTCGAGCAATGGATGGTGGCCCCTGTAGAGCTAGTCAGGTCGGTGCTCACAGAGGACTGGTCGGATGACTACGCGGCATCCGAGCACTGGAGCAAGTATTGGAATGCCGTGAGCGCCCCGTCGGACGACGAGTGGCCTGAGGGCTTGACCGAGGATGGGGACAAGTTGTTCCTCAAGGACAAGCTGCTGGTGCCCGAGAACCGAGTGGAGGAGCTCATTGACCATTGGCACAACGCCCAGCTCATGCACCCTGGCCGAGACAAGATGCAGCAGGACCTGGAGTGGCGTTTCAAGTTCCCTCCCGGGTACTACGCCATCCTGGATAAGTACTGCAGCGACTGTGCCGTGTGTCGGGCCACGAAGAGCCCCAACCACTCCACAGCGGGCAACCCGGTGTATACGGCTATACCGGAGGCCCCTATGCGGTCCGTGGCCATGGATGTATTCGCCATGCCTGAGGTCACCGTGGAAGGTGAGACCTACGACTGTGTCATCCTGGCGGTGGATAGGCACAGTGGGTATATCGTGGCGGTCCCTGGCAAGAAGTCCAAGAAGAAGGACAAGAAGGACAAGCATGGAGTGGGGCTGCAGGCCAAGACCGTCGCTAATGCCATGATCAGGCATTGGCTGACGATTTTTGACGTCCCAGCTGTCATCTGCAGCGATCGGGGCAGTCAATTCATGGGGACGTGGTTCAAGACGATGTGCAAGCACATGGGGATTCGGCATGCCAAGACCGTGGCATACCACAGCCGGTCCAATGGCCGGGCTGAGGTGGCCGGGCGGCAGATGTTCGAGAAGTTCCGCCAGCTGCACATTGACGAACCGGGCCGGAATTGGTATAATTCGCTGTGGAGGGTACACCAAGCGTATCACGACCTTCCGGGGCCCACTGGACTGTCGCCCCATCGCATCCTGTTCCTACGGGATTGAGTGTCACGCACTCTCCCGTGGTTGAACCATGGCAAAGTGGCCCGAGATGCGAACGCCATGATGGCTGAGGCGGTCGACACGGCGGCCAAGGTGTGTAAGGCACTACAGGACGAGCATGACAAGAGGGCCAAGTACTTCAAGCAGGGAAAAGTCCAGAAGTATGCTCTTCAAGACATCGTGTGGGTGGAGCGGCACCACAAGGATGTCCTGTCCAGGCATCGGCAGGCATCTTGGTATGTGCCGGGGGTATTCGTTCGGAAGGTCGGGCAGGATGTGTATGCGGTTCGTGTGGGGGATAACAAGATCCTGGACCGCGACCATACCCAGTTTCGTCCCCGAGCACCAGACCCCAGCGGATGTCCCGTCACCTTCGAGTTCACGGCCGGCGATGTGGACTCGGACGACGAGGGTGAGGACGACGACTTCACCGCTGAGAAGATCCTGGCGGACAAGCCGGACCCGGGGACGCCTGGGGGTAGGCTTTATAAAGTCCGTTGGAAGGGCTTCGCCGCATCCAGGGATTCGTGGGAGCCTCCGAGCAGTTTTGTGCCGAGGTACACCACGGTCTGGATGGACTACCTGAAGAAAAAGAACATTCCTTTGGATGTCAAGGACGTGTTGGTCCATTTAGTCGCTGCTGTAGCACCGTAATGGATCCCCCTTGGCGTTTTGTTTGATTCTGTGCTTGGGGAGACGGGTGAGGGCGTTCATCCGGGGATTTTTCGGCCTTGATCGGCCATATACCCCCTTCACTCGATCTCCACATATATATTTCATTGTGGTATACTTATTTAGGTCGACCGACGACGTTTCTCTATCTTTGATCCCTTTGGTCCATGTTGTAGATCAAGAGGAGACCGAATATGGCGTAGGGCGCTGATTATCAGTGTCCTCACCCCTCCCTTGGGGCATGGGGGACGCCCATGACGTGTGTGGGGCCTCCATGTGTCCTTGGGACATGGGGGGGGGGGTTGGAGCCCATTGGGGTCCTCCCGTCCTCTCTTCAATGACTTCCGAGCGGTAACAACGCTCTGAGAAGGGGGGTGAAGCCGGTTCGGACCCCCGTGGCCATCTTCGGGTCACTTGGGGTGTGTATCTATGTGCCGGCAAGCCGCCATTGGCTGATATCATACTCTCCCATCCACCTGACCTAACCCGATGTGATAGTGTGATAGGTTTGGCCATTCCGGCTATGAGCGGCCATATTCAGTACCGAGGCGCCGCCAGCGGAGATTTATATATCAGAATATCAGGAATCAACAGGGTTTTATTATCATAATGTTTCCGTAATTTTTCAGCCTTTCGTTCTGATGGTCAATGTATCGGCGACTGTCAGTTGGCTCGCGATTTTGCGTTAACCGATTGGTTAACTGTTATTTCCAGATATTTTGGCGGAAACCCCGATGAAGGGTCAGATTTCATCAGTAAAGGGTTCGTTGCTTCCGCAATTTTCTAAATATGCACTCGAAATTTTATTCTGAATTTTTCGCGATGTCGAAATCGGATTTTCGACTTCGACATCGCCGCACTTGATTTGGTCTTCTTCGAGTGGTCATACTCTTTTCCCTATGCCCGAATCAGGTTTCCCTTATACTTGCCACCCATTTGACTTGGAGATATAAGGGAAACAAAAGTGAATCGTGGGACCACTTTGAAGGGCCATATCTACGAGCGAGTGCGAGGAAAGAGAATAAGGAAGGATGCGTTGCAAGCGCCTTGGTCTCAACTTAATTTAGGAAGCATCAAGCGCCTTTGCTGTGTACACATGCCCGGTGTAGCAAAGGATAAGGGTCAAGAGGGTATAAAGTGATACATAACTCTTGGACCGTGCAACCGAATATTTTAATGCGACTTTCGAGTGTACTGCATGAGTGTTGGGGTTGCATAGATACTTTCCTTGGGTTCCTACGCATTTTTAACGTGAAGTTATGTCCATGGAGGGACATGGCATATCATGGTTGGAGCCACTTTTGAGGGTATGCTTTATATGCATGGTATATGTCTTGATATGCTCACGCCCATGTTATATATCTTCGTGTGGCCGAAGAGATGGGGAGCCCCACGTGACAAGGGTTTTGCCCATGTCTCAATTGTGGAATTCAAAGCGCTAGACCAAGTCTACCGCGTATGTATTGCTCATGGTATGTTTGACAAAGAGATCCATGAGTGCACTCCCATTTTCATGGGGCATGTAGATATGGGTGGCGAAGGTATCTCCATGCGCCCGATTGGGGATCCAAGTGGGGGAATTGTTCGCAAATGGTTCCAATCATTTGTGTATTGAACCATGAGCGGATATCATGGGTGAGCATAAAGATATACAATCATGACAACTTTGTATTTGGACATATTTTCATGTTTTTGACCTCATTTTATGCTCATTTTTGTGTTTTATGTGCTCAACTGGTCGGCTAACAGTAAAGTGCCTAGAGATTCGTGAACTATGGTATGTTGCTTAGGGGCTGGCATATGCTTCGGTGTTGTACCTCACCATATGCCGGATCACATGGTCCCTTTGGCTTGGCACATGAGGCCTCACAAAATTAGGTCTCAAACTCAGGAGCTGACTTGTGAAGCATGTCATGTACATAACCAGAAGGGTTTCGGAGCCAATGATGGAATATTCTTGGGCATTGACCTTTGGTCTATATCACCCTTGTATATTACTTTCCGGTGTGACACGTGCATGGAGCATTTGGATATTTGCCGTATGCATTTTTGAGTATATAATTGACTTTTGGGCATAATGGTGTGATTTGCCTGATTTTGCCATGTTGTGAGGTCATCATCATGGGGCAGTTCTCCAAGCCCATTCGATTCCAAGTCCAATCAAGGTCATGTCAGGGTAGGGCATGGTCCTGAGTGCCACTCTAGGCCATGACACGCCACCTCCCCTATTGGGCTAGGATTTAGAGGCTTGGGAGTGAACACATTTTTGGGGTTTGTGTAGTGACTTGTGACACATGGCATTCAGCCAGCTCATTTGACCTGGTTCAGGGCAATATGTTGGTGAGTCAAGGGAAGGTCTTGAGTCCAGGGAATGAGGGGTTTATGATTGTGAATGTGTATGTTTACCTCTTTCCCCAACTTTGCTTTATTTGTGTTCATATGCCAATTTCAGGGCTTTCCTCTTTGGTGCAATTCTTGTACATGCCCGCCACCGTTGGAAGACCGGTGTGCTGAACGGAAGCCCGCATCGTGGATTGGATTGTGAATCGGGTTATTGCTGCATTTGTGGGATCTGATTGCTGTTCAGGGTTGAAGGAGGATTGTATTTTCTATTTTCTATATTTTTGGTTTTAGACCCTGGATTTTGATAAATGCAATCGTTGATCCAGAGTAAATCAGCAGGGGTTACTGGCGGAAGGGGCACAGCGGGGGCCGGTCCTGGTAGGGACCTTCTTTATCTGTACCGTCAGGCTCCTCAGGTCCGTGGTTGCGTGCTCTTCCCGCATGGACCCAGACGGTGCCGTATGCTCCCCGAGCATTATGTATTCGCTGAACATGGGAACAAACGGCAGCGCATCCGTGTCAACACGCGGAGGCGCGTAGGGTGCCTCTGCAGGGCCGCCCACAGGTCTCTCCATGGCGCTCCTGAGGGTCTTAACCCGCTCCACCAGCTCTGCCGTTGCCGGTCTTGCTGGGAGCTCCGGACCCGAGGCGAGGGGTTGTAACTCCTCTAGCCTTTTGAGGCGTTCCGACATGTCCTCCACCAGGTGGAGGAGGCTGTCCACCACTCGCTGCTGCTTCTGCAGGGCCATCTCCAGCTTCTCCCGGTACCGGTCCTGCTCCGCTCGCAGCTCTGCCACGTCTCTCTCTGCTTCCGACTGGTCATGCAGGATCCCCGCGATGTCCTCCTCTAGGCCATCCTTCTGGTTGTCCAGGCGGTCGAGGTGCTGCACGATGGCGTCCATCCCCATCTTTGGGTACTTGCCCATGAGAAAGGATACATGCTCGCAGTGGCACTCAACGTGCTTTCCACCTGATCCGGCGCATCCCGCGGTTCCCGGCGCCTCGGACTCCTCCGCCATGTGTGTGTCGCCCATGCTACCCCGCTTTGGCTCCGTGTGCCGGGCCACAGGCGCCGTTCTGGCTCTGGTAGGCCTCTCCAACGCCTCGGCGTCATGCTCCAGGCTGGGTTCGGGGGCCGTGTGCGCCCTTGTGGGCGGTCTGGCCATCTCCTCCGACTCCGAAGGGAAAGTGGTCCGATAGCCATCGGAATGCCCCTCAGAATCTGCAGCCGACCACAGCCTGACCGGGCTGGGATCCGTCTCCATCGCCCTGGCTTCCGCCGCGGCTTTTGGGGACCCGCGCTTCCGGTAACGCCGGGCCCTGCCGTTGCTGCCAGTCTCCTCCAACTCCTCCGCAGCGGAGCGGAGATTGCAAGCCTTGCGGCATTGCCTTTCACACATGGAGGCCAGGTCCTCCATGTCTAGCCCATGTCCTACAAGGGCTCTCCGTCCTGAGCATCTTCGCTCTTCTCGGGCTTCAAAGTCCGGCGTCGACTCCACGGACTCCACGATCTGCACCCGGGGCGTCCTTGGGCAGGGCTCATGAGGGCCCAAGTCCCCGGTGCGGCGGTAGGGGGCAGGTAAACCTCTGCTACCATAAAGAAGGTCCCTACCAGGACCGGCCCCTGCTGTACCCCTTCCGACATTTCCTGTCACTCCTATGGTCTTGCTTCTCACCAGGTTCTGCATGATCTTGCCCTATCCTGCACAATTTCCCACAAAAAATAGTAAAATATGGCTCCTTCACACAACTCCTGATCCCTTGCAATAACCAACTCCCAAGTACAATAGCTCAAATCCACAAAATCCACACTGAGGGCTTCCAAGGGTGTTTGAGGTCCCGCGTTGACACTCAACAACTCCTTTCAACACGCCGGTCGTCTCACGGTGCACACGGAGACACGGGCGTTGGGCATGTACATAGAATTGCACCAAAATCAATAAAGAAGCACTGAAATTGGCATATGAACACAAATCAAGCAAAATTGGAGAAAGATGGAAACATACACAATCACATCCATAGACCCCTCACTCCCTGGACTCAGGACCTTCCCTTGACTCGCCAACATGATGCCCTGAACCAAGTCAAATAAGATGGCTAAATGCCATGTGTCAAAAGTCACTACACTAACTCCAAAAATGTGTTCACTCCCAAGCCTCTAAATCCTAGCCCAATAGGGGAGGTGGCGTGTCATGGCCTAGAGTGGCACTCACGACCATGCCCTACCCTGACATAACCTTGGTTGGACTTGGGGTCGATTGGGCTTGGACAATAGCCCCATGAAGATGACCTCACAACATAGCAAAATTAGGCAAATCACACCATAATGCCCAAAATTCAATTATATACTCAAAAATGCATACAGCAAGTACTCAAATGCTCCATGCATGTGTCAAACCGGAAAGTAATATACAAGGGTGATATAGACCAAAGGTCCATGCCCAAGAATATCCCAACATTGGCTTCCAAACCCCTCCGGATATATACATGCCACGCTTCACAGGTCAACTCACGAATTTGAGACCTACTTTTGTGAGGCCTCGTGTGCCACGCCAAAGGGACCAGGTGATCTGGCATATGGTGAGGTGCAACACCAAAGCATATGCCAACATATAAGCAACATACCATAGTTCACGAATCTCTAGGCACTTTACTGTTAGCCGACCAGTTCAGCACATAAAATACCAAAATGAGCACAAAATGAGGTCAAAAACATGCAAATATTGCCAAATTCAAAGTAATCACAATAGTATATAACTTCGCTCACCCATGGTATCAACATATGGTTCAACACACTATTGCTTGGAACCATTTGTGAACAATCTCCCCACTTGGATCCCCAAATGGTTGCATGAAGACACCTTGGAACCTCCTCTCGACATGCACCATGAAAATGGAAAAATTGATAGTGGCGCTTGTGGGTCACTCTGTAAGCCTTCCCACATGCACCATATGTGTGGTAGACTTAGTCTAGCGCTATGGAGTTCACCATTGGGACATGGGCGAAGCCCCTGCCACGTATGACTCCACATATCTTCCTACACACAGAGATATATAACAGGGGCGTGAGCATAGCGAAGCACATACCATCCATATAACACATACCCTTAAAAGTGGCTCCCACCATGGTATGCCATGCCCCTCCATGGACATAACTTCACATTCAAGATACGTAGGAACCCAAGAAATGCTTCTATGTAACACGAACACTCATGCGGTACACTCGAAAGTTGCATTAAAAAATTCGGTTGCCTAGTCCGAGAGTTATAAATCACTTTCTACCCTCTTGATCATTATCCCTTGCTACACCGGGCATGTGTACGCATCAAAGGTGTTTGATACTTCCCAAATTAAGTTGAGACCAAGGCGATTCCAGCCCATATCTCAAAATTGAAATTCCTCGCATTCAGCCGGAGATATGATCTTTCAAAGTGGCCCCACGAATCAATTTTGTTTCGCCTATATCTCCAAGAAAAATGAAGGAGACAACAAAAGGAAGGTTGATTCGTGATTGGGGAAAAATGTAGGACCACTCCAAATTCATCATATCCAGTGCGGCGACCTCGAAATCGAAAATCCGATTCTGAATTTCTGAAAAAATCGGATTAATTTTGCGAGTGTATAATATGAAAATTGCGGAAGCAACGAACCCTTTTCTGATGAAATTTCACCCTTCATCGGGGTTTCCGCTAATATATTTGGAAATAACAGTTAACCAATCGGTTACCGCAAAATCGGGAGCCAACTGACAGTCGCCGATACATTGACAATCAGAACGGATAGCTGAAAAACTACGGAAACATTAGGATAAAAAAACCCTGTTGATTCCTGATATTTTTATATATAAATCTCAGCCGGCAGCGCCTCGGTATTGAATATGGCCGCTCATAGCTGGAATGGCCAAGCCTATCACACTATCACATCAGGTTAGATCAGGTGGATGGGAGAATATGATATCAGCCAATGGCGGCTTGCCAGCCCATAGATACACACCCCAAGTGACCCCAAGATGGCCACGGGGATCCGAACCGGCTTCACTGCAACGCGTCCGTTCATTTTTGCGCAGACGCAGAAAAAGCACAAACATCAATCGCGCGCCCTCATCCCCCTATTTTAGCCCTTCCCACAGTTCTTCTGCCGTGTGGTACGGCGGTTCCTCTGAGCAAACATCGCGGAAAACTCCAGATGCTGCGACCACTGTCTTCTCAAGGTCCACCTCTTTTCGCAGGGGCATTGTTGCTGTGAAGAATAATTGCGTACCTGTATCTACGTAAAGATCGCTGTTTGAAAAATTTTCTTGCTTTGAAACATCAACCTGTCACACAGTTTTCGCGCGATCAATTATTCTGTGATTCGCTCGTCGCATGCACCATTTTTGGTTAACTGTGACTGTCTGGTGATCCCACATTTGACTAGTTTATCCTGATTGCGGTAGCCAGTTGCGGCGCGCTACCATCGCTGTTGGGCAGTGAAGCCAGCGGTGACCACAGTATGAAAGCTGGACATGCCGGCGGGACCTGTATCGGCGCCCATGCAGCAGCGACGCATCAAGGGAATGCACATGCTGTGTAGTTGGTGATCTGTTTAATTTTTGGTTTCTATGAGCCCTTATGAGTAGGGATGCAGATTCGCAGCGAATTTAATTTGAATTCGCCGAATTCGCTGCGAATTCGTTCGCAGCGCGAATTCGCTGCGAATTCGGCCTGAAATTCACAGTACTGCGAATTCGGGGCGAATTCGCACTGCGAATTCGCAGGCGACAGCAAAATGATCACGCGTGCGCCGTCTTTTCTCCAGATGAAAACCTAACTTTGAATTGTGCCATGCAATAATTTTTTTGACTTTATACAATAGAAACCATGATCATTCTGCTTCCATCAACCCGTTCAGTTGTTTCTGCGGTGCCTGCGTACTCGTTTTCGTTAAAGAAATTTGTTTTTCAGTTTTGAACGCACCGCTGTGTCCGCCTCGTTGCACTGAACACGACGGTGCCCTCCGTTCCTCCCAAAACCGCACCAGTTCGGAGAAAAACGCGTCGCGAGCTTTTAATTTTCGACTTTTTTTTTTTGACTTGGGACAGTCAAAACGTGTTCCCCCTTGCCTACCCTTCATTTTGGTACCCTCCTTGCCCTCGTCGGCTCCGTGCACGCACAGAAATCCTTGTTACGAGGTTCGAAAAAGTCCAGATTTGACAGTGTACTGTGACAGTGACATAGTGATGATTATTGAGCATCATGACAATAATAATGTTAATTGAATGCCCATTGCTAGTTTGCTTTATGTTTCCCTTGTATTTGTTATCCTCTCCCTTAGATGAATTCCAATCCCATGATTCAATGCAAGAATACAATGAATGAAGGCCCAATAAGGGCAAGAAGTGGTTCACATGTGATGGTTTGTGTGTGGATTGGTGATTTTGCATGCTTTGCTGCTTTTTTTCCAAAAGGTATTTGAAAGAATCAAGGAAGGGTGTATACCTCGATATTTGGAATTCTTGGTTTTGATTTGTCTTTATTTTTGTCAAATAGTTTAAGCACGGTGAATGCAAGCAACAACAAACAACAAAAATTGCAAGGTTATGGAAGCTTTTGGAATGGAAGGTAAATTGTAGGTGCCTATAGATTCTCAGCCTCGGGTGAATTCAAGCGAATCAAGGGGGAATTCGAATTTGAAGTTGCGAATTCGAATTCGGAGGGGTCCACGAATTCGTGCGAATTCGGGGCGAATTCGAATTCGACCGAATTCGTGCGAATTCGAACCTGCATCCCTACTTATGAGATCCATTGCGCGAGGCCTCGCGCAATTATCACCGAAACTTTAATGTTTCTCATGCGCCGTTCCATGCGCGAGGCCTCGCGCTTGAAACTGCAGTTTGTTCAGGAACATTTATACTTTTCAAGATTCTTGGGTACACCATTGTTGCAGTTTATTTGTTAATAGATCCATCTTCATCACGCAATCCTGATAATCGTACTAAGTTACGTGTATAAATATGACAGGATTCCATTTTTCGACAACCTGCCTAATGCGTCGTGCTGTAGCACATTAATCTGACACAAATGAACGTCTTTGCGCGAGGCCGCGCGCAAAGAATGGTGACCAAACAATACTTTTCCCTGTCTCGCCCATGGGACACGTCATTCTTATAGAAATATTTATTCCGCCATACTTGTTTGAGACGGTTTTAAAATATCCATCAAAAAACTATCTTTTGATGCCTTTGGAAACCTGTCATGGGGACGCCATAGGGGACGAGGTTAAAGCGGCCTACACCAGACACACCGCCCTCCTCCTTCACCGCATGACCCACAACCAGTCACCGGAGGTCCGCGAGGTCACCACAATCCGCCTCCAAGCCGCACAACGGGCCGGCACCACATGCCCGCGCTGGGTACTCCACCAGACGGGCATGCCCACCGACATAAAAACGCACCTGTGGAACCACCTGCAGCTTCTCCTCCCATCCCCACACCACGCCATACTCACCAACCACACGTGCCCAGAGGAAGGGCCTCTAGCGGTCCTCTGCGGGGACCTCCACCATCACCCCAAGGGCACCATCCACACCATAGACCTTGTCCGGGCCTCCATCACCGTAGTATACGTCACCCTCCCCCAAATGCGGGTCCTGCACCACAGCGGGGCACACCACACCCCCTTTCTACAGCTTCCCGAATGGCCTCAATACCGCCTCTTCCACCAGTACCTCACGCAGACGGCACGAGCAGCGGGACACACTCTGCCGGGAAGCAAAGACATGCAAGCAGCCTACAGAGAGTTCAAAAAGCAACACCCCCGACCCATCCCAGTGACACCGCCCTACGCACCCACCGGCTCGAAACACGAACCCGTCCCCCCGGTGACGGGCCCAGTCCCACCACTAACCCTACTACTGGCCCCGAATGAAGCCAAACCCACGCAGACCACCGTCATCCACCACAGGGCAAAATGGCGCATACCGAAACACCACATGACCGCCCGAGACCTACCACGGGTCCCCCATGACTCCCAGAGCATGCCACGCACATGTTGGGCCTGTGACCCCGAGGCACCAACCACACCATGGCCCGTACTACACCTCATAGCACGCCACCACACCCACGCCACAACCCACCTACCACCACAGGCCTACGCATGGGTAGCCCCATGGTTCCACCGGACCGACACTAACCCCACGGTAGCGTGGAAACCCGACCACGCGCCCCAATGGCTCTTCACCACTACACCCACATGGCCCCGCCCCGACCCGGCAGGGGTCGCGATCCGTTACAGCATGTACGAGCCAGGCAGAACGGGCAAGCACGAGTGCCCCTACTATCCGCTCCACCACTCCTGCCACACACCGGAGCACCGAACACAAACCCTCACATGCCACGACATAAACCCAGACACAGCCTACATCCTCCACTACATCTACTCCTACCTCACACAAGGACAGCCGGAGCAGGGACTCATAGCCCTGTCCCCCCAAGCGAAACACATCATCTCCAAAGGAATAGGGGCGTACGCCACCCCCATCCTGCAGCCCACAACCCCAGTATCCCACCTCGTCACGGGCCTCGCCATATACGCCTACCTGCGCATGAACCCATGCCGCCTCCCACAACCATCACCGGCGGACCGGCTCTTCTTCACCGACACCTCAGGCGAATCCGCCCTCACGCCCATCAGCGGGGGGGCCACCCTGCAGCTAACCCACACCGGGGGACACTATCACATGGACCACCACACGGGCCACACCACCTATGAGGCCTCCTCCCACGGGGAACTAGGGGCCATGGCCGACGCCGTCGCAGAGATCGCGGCCCACCTACCCGCCCACCTCCCGCACATCGTTCAGGGTCTGGTTCGTGGTGGACGCCACTGTCGACACACACCTGCTCCGCCGCATAGCAAGGCAACCACTTCACAAAGCCACCGCGACGAGCCTCGGCACCCAGGCACTGCCGCTCTGGAAAGCCCTTCGCAGCCTTCCTCCCTACGTCCAACTCCACATCATGAAACAAGAGTCCCACAGACACCAATACGGAAATGGTAAGGTTGACAACCAGGCAGTACACCAGCGCACAACGCACCTACCAGCCCTCCAGATCCCTGACCTCGGCCAAAACCACACACACCTCCAACACATACCCCCCGTACCCGAGCCCCATCAGACCCCGGACTGGGTACCAGAGGATGCCCCGTATTCCTCCCACGACAGAGCAAACCACTACCCCAACCCCATCCAACATCTTGCCCGCGTGCTCGGCAACGCAGACAGCCGTGCGCACATCCAGGAGCTCCAGGACAGACTGCAAATCCCCCTCTACCACTCAACGCTGCGCCCAGCAAATGTCCCAGCCCACGTCCAAAAAAGACGCATCCAGCTCCTCAGGGAGCAACTACCATTCCTCACCAGGGTTGCCAGATGGCTCGCCTGCAAACACATCCACCTCCCCGAAGAAGACACCCGTTGCCCGTGCAACCACACCCCCCCGGAGGACTGGGAACACTTCAAGAAATGCCCCCTCCATACAGGCAGGGACACGCTAGTGGGCTGGTCCCCGGCGGAAGCCCTACGAGGACACGAAGAATGGCCAACCCACAGCCACGCACACCAGGCCACCGAACACCTCTTCCGGGATCCCCTGGTCAAAGAAGCCACCATGAGAGGGGCGGTGACACAGGCCCTGCACCGACACCTCACCAAACACACCGAAAGCCCCATGGACGCAGCAGCGCACCTCCAGCTAGAGGCAGTCCGCAGAGCAGCGGCCCAAATGGTACACCGCAAACACCTCCTGTTAACACACACGGAGCAACTCACCGACCCCACCGCCAGGGAACACATGCAGCGTCTCATCCATTACCATGCTGCGCATGACCCTGACGTCCACTAACCCACTCCGGGCCCCGCACCCGCCCCCCATCTCCATCCACAGGCCTCCAAGACACCACCACAGCGCCCCGAGGCCCATCTCTCACCCAAGAAGCCACCCGGCACCGCCCAGCCCGGCCGAGCCCAGCCAGGGCCAACCATACGTCGACGTAGACCCGCAAGACCCCGGCAACCCATCCAGGCCACCCCCCCCTGGACCCGGGGCACCCCCCCCTCACACCGGCCACCATCCGCGACCCCGACCTCCTCCCAGCAACCCTCCAAGGCAGGGCCCCGACCACCCCCCTAGGCTGGTACCGCCTACAAGAGGACTGGACCAAGCTCACCGTCAAAGCCCTCCGGGACCTGACCGCCCCAGGCAACGGCCTCCACGAGACCATCGTAGACCTCGTACTCTGGCGAGCCCGCAAACACACCCAAAGCCAGCACGTCTGGATACCCCCCATCGAGTGGTGCCAGGCCCTGACACACGACACCGACATCAACGTCACACGTCGAGGGACCGTACGCCTACGACGGGCCCCAGCGGAGAAGGACCACCCAGCAGACCCGAAATCGCCCGGAGCAGTGGGAACAGGCCACCACACCAACCTGCGACACCGCCCTCCGCGCCACCGGCCTCCGCACCCCAGACGACGACCTTCCTCCCCCACCTACAGACAGTGACCACCCCCCGCCGCAGGTCTGGGTTACAGTCCTCGAGCGCGGGCACTACTACGTGATAGCCGCTACGGCTACGTCCCCCGGCCCGCAATGGGTCGTCAAAGGGACAGACACCATGCTTGCCCCAGGGACCGCCCCAACAGGGGCAGTAGGCGACCCCACCACCCAGCGCAGGGTCCTCAGGGGCGTCCTCCAGCCAGGCGACAAGTCCCCAGCCCGCGCCCTGGCCCAAATCACCTCAAGAAAGGTGGGCTACCACCTGGGATTGGCCATGCTCTGCCTGACCCACTGCATCCAGCGCCGCTGGCGACCCACGGGGACCGTGCCCTGGATTTGGGCCATCCCCACCGCCTACACACAAGTCGAGGCGGGCCCGGACACGCAGCCAAACCCCCGCCCCAGACCGCAGCAATCCCTCACCTACGGGTACCACGCCATCCACAGGGTCCTCAGCCGCGTGGGTCTTAGCCCAAAGCTAGCATACCCCCTTCCCACCACTGACCAAGAGGTCCACCAGATACGCAAACTCGTCTGCGACATCCTTGCCGCGGCAGCAGAAGACGGCAAGCTTCTCCTCCCAACCGCCCGGCCTACAACCGGCCACGCAAGCGCGCCGCGGCGAGCGGACACATACACCGACACAACACGCCCCACCGCACAATCGCCGCCCATGCCCCTCCCCCCCCCGCTGCTCACCCGGAGACCCACACAAGCCCACCATCGCGCGCACCCCCGGGGCCCGCGACACGGGCCTCCCCCACCCGCCCGATCACCAGCATACGCCCGCCACACACCGACCCGCCGGACACCTCTCACCACCCCCCACACTCGACAACCCGCACACACCCGCCGAGAGGAGCCCCGCGCCCCGCGGCACGCCCACCCCACCCAGTGGCCCGCCCACGCCCCCCGCACACACCCCAGAAGACCCAGGCCCACCCCCCCCGGCCCCTGAATGCAGCCCACGCGAACTGTTCCGCCCCGCGGACACCAACCCACACAGCCTCACACATTGCAGGACCCCGGCCCAGCCAAGCCCAGAAGGAGAAGGCCACTGCCGTGCGCCTCCCTCCCCCGCCGCTGCCGACCAGATCGGCCCGCCGGGCCGCCAGGTCACGACCGGGCCCCCCCAGCCGCCCGCTGCCAACCTACAGCCCGAGGACATGCCCTCCATCCTCCCCGCTGTAGCCGCAGCAGAAGCCGCCGCCCACAAGCCCGCCCGCATCACAGCCCAACCCGCGTCCACCACCTCCTCCTCATCCTCACCCTGATCCACCTCCTCCACCTCATCCTCCGACCCCCCCCTCCCCGCCGCCCTCATCCTCAAGGCCACGGCAAAAGCCAAAGCCGCGGCCGCACGCACCGACCCCCCGACCCCCACACAGGCGACTCAGGCACCCCGGCAACGCACCAGGAAGACCCCCGACCCGACATCGGCGCCCTCACACCTCCGGACAGAGGTTCTCCTCAGCCTGGAACCAGACCCCAACCCCAAACTTGACCCCAAACCCAAGCCGGCGCCCAAGCGAGCACACACAACACCACAAACGCAACGACACAAACCCAACCGACACCGCCCTAACCCAAACCCTCACCCAAGCCAGGACCCCCCACCCACCACAACCCACGCCCCCCTCCCACTGGCAGCCACCACCGGCGCAGAGGCGGCCACCCAACACGACCCCATTCAAACCCTCGTCCACATCCCCGTCACCAAGAGCCCCGTCATCCATCCCCCACGAACCACCACCACCGCCAGCCAAACAGACCCAGGGACGTGGGACCCCTCGACCACCGTCACTGTCAAGCCCGGCCCCCGACCCGCCCCCCCTGCCCACCACATAGTGCAGCCCCAGGGGCTGCGCACGATGCCCAACCCCCCACCCCCACAAGGGGGACCGGAAAACCCACAAGGGGTCCCAGGGCCATACCTGCAACACCAACCCCACCACTACCAACACCACCACCACCAGCGGCCCCACCACCACCACCACCAACACCACCCCCACCACTACCACTGCCGACCACCCTACCCCACCGGGCCACGACCCCCCGTGCACGAACAGCACCAGCAAATGGGATGGCAGCCACCAACGCTCCAACCGCATACCCCACCTACCACGAGGGGCCACCCCCCCCCGTACCAGCCACCCCCCCCGTACCAGGAACCGTATCCCCCCGGCCACCACGTCCACGCCGAAGGGGCCCCCCGGGCCCGACCCCGCCAAGGACAGTCACTCGACCCATACCACCAGCCGCTGCTGCCACCACACCCCTACGTGGCAGATCCATGGACGACGGGGGACCCCCCCCCCCAGTACCAAGCGGCACCGCGCGAAGCCCTCCAGGACCCGCTGACGCCTCCTGACTGGCCCCACTCGAGCGATGAGGCCCGGTCCCGCAAACGGCGGCGCTCCCGCTCCCCCCCCGCACGGAACACTCGCCCCCGGCGCCCACACTCCCCACACCGCCACCGCGCCTCAACCACCCACTCGCGCCGCTCCCGCTCCCCCGGTGCCACCGGGACCCCCCGGGACCCCGCTCCCGCCGCTCCCGCTCCCCCGGGCGCCACCACGAGCGCCACCGCCCCCCATGTCCACCTCCCCCTCCCCCCTCTGGCCATACAAGACCCCCACCCCCAGCCCCCGCCACCACCGCTCCCGCTCCCCCCGGCGCCGCCAGGCACGCCACCGCCGCCCCACGTCCACCACCCCCTCCCCCCACAGGCCCCGCCGGAATCCCCGTTCCCCCCGCCGCCCATACCCATCCACCACCCCCAGCCCCAGTCACCACCACTCCCGCTCCCCCGGACGCCACCAAGCGCGCCACCGCCGCCCCATGTCCACCTCCCCCTCCCGTTCCCCCCTCCGCCCGTACCCGTCCTCCACCCCCAGCCCCCGCCACCGCCGCTCCCGCTCCCCCAGGCACCACCACCCCCACCACCACCACAGGTCCACGTCCTCCCCCCGCCGCTCCAGGACCCCGGGCACGGACCCCTCCCCCCCCCAGGCCCCCGCCCACCTCGCCTGGTGGTCTGCCCACGCTTTGCAGGAGCTCCGCCGCTTGGTGAAGTGGGACGGGGGAGCAGGAAGGCAAGATGGGGTGCACATGGTGCATACATTCGAGGAGATGCGCACCCGCACCCCCGCGGACCTCAACGAGGCCGCCCTGGAGGCCATCATGCCGCAAGCGGCTTGGGAGGCCCTCCTCCGGGACGCGGTCCAGGGCCTCCGCCCCCCCTACACCCCCCAAGCCCTCCGCCAATGGCTCCAGGCGACCCACCCCTATGCCTGGGCCATCGGCGCCCCCTCCCCATCCCGCCCCTCCCGCCACCACCACACCAGGAAGGGGAAGGACAAGGGCAAGGGGAGGGCAAGGGACAACAAGGGGCACTCAGACAAGAGGGCACGGAGGGGCCCCAAGTGAGGGCAGGCACCCATAGGGACAGGGCCCCGGAAGAGACACCACATGGGGGCAGGAAACCACCCAAGAACCAGGAAGGGGCAGGAGCGGGGACCAAGGCGCGGAGGAAAAGGGCACCACGGCAAACGCCACGACCTACACCCAGGAAGGGCATACCACGACGGGGGGACCAGCGCCGCCCCGCCCCCACCGAACGCCGCACGACTCCTGGGGGCGCACCCCCCAACACGCACCGCCGAAGCAAGCATCGGACGCCGTACGGATCACACCAGCGCACACCCACCAGCCACCGGAAACCACACAGGGAATGGAGGGCACACATACACAGGGAGAACGGGCCACACCCACAGAGGAAGCCGCAGGGAACGCCGCCGCACGGCGCACCACCACGCCCTCACCGCGAGGCGACGAACCCGGCCGCCACAAGGGCCACCTCACAGGCACCGGAAGAGGACAAAGGCACGGCCACAGCGACCAAGGCTAGGGACCGGAACGCCCAGAGGACACCGGACCAAGGCACAGGCCCCCAGGGAGGGCGGGCCACAGACGCCTACCCGACCCACCAGCCCGAGCGGCACGCCCAGGCCCCCACAGCACGGACCCAGCGAGACACCCACACCGAACCGCATCCCCCAGCCACCAGCCAGCCACACTCCGGCCCGCACTCCGCACCACGACACAGGCCAGGCTGACCTCCACTGACCCACCATGCACAACGCGAGACCACGGCACACCGCACCACAGCGCGCCACAGTGCAACGCGCCACAGCACGAAGCGACGCAACGCGGCACAGAGCAGCACAACACGGCACGACTGACCCTAATCTGAAGGACTAACCGATGCAAGCCACCGGACACCCCGGAAGGCGCCGCACCAGCACGCCACACACCGGCACCGCAGGCCACACACGGGGCCACCGCGCGCCCGGCAACAACGGTGGCGGACCACCCAGAAGGTTAAAACCGGCACCGCAGAGGGGAAAGGACACGAACAACCCCAGCCCCCTAACCCAGAGCCACACGCAGCCGCCTGGCGCAGCCGCCCAGCCGGCACAGGCAGGACCTAACCCGGCAAGAAGGGGCGCCGAGCCCAACGTGTACATAGCCCACCCGACCCATGGGGCCGGAACACGGCCAAACAGAACGCAACCGCCAACAGCAGCCCGGAAGACCACACTGAATGCAGGCCAGTGCGTGCGCCAGCCCAGGGAAAGCAGAGGGAGGAACAGGCAGCCCCCCCCCCAAAAAAAAACAGAGGGGGGAGGAAGGGGGGGCGCGAAAACAGCCCACAGCCACCAAACAGCCCGCCAACACCACCAGAGGCGGCCAAACCCCCCACCCAGAAGGCACCGAAGACGGGACCCCCAAAGAGGCACAGGGGGACCACCCAGCCAAAACGGGCAAAACCAAGGTAGGTAGGTAGGTATCTTCGGGAGCTCGGGATGCCTCCTTTGACATTGCAGGAAGAAGGTCTTACCAAGGGGACGTCCTGTCCCTCCCACTGCCCTATGTCAGGTGCCTCTTGAGCCGCTCCTGCATGTGCTTGGGAAGGCATCGTCGCGGCCACCCGGTCCATGTGTCCCAGGTGGGAGGGTGTCCCCACATGTGTCCATGGATAGGGCCACATGCCCCCTCCTTTGGGCGGCAGCTCTCGGGGCTGCTCAGCCGTGTGGAGTATCTCTCACCACAAGGGGTATTGCTCCCGCTAGTCTACGGTACGACCGCCTCACCCTTGTGGCTTGAGTTGCGGGGCCACTCTGCTTGGCAGGCGACCCCCTCCTGGACTGTGTACCGGCTCGCCTGTCACCGGTTGCTTCCATGGCTCCGGGTGACGTTTGCCATGGTCCCTGATGCAGCCTGGCCGGGCTCGGACCAGTGGCCTTGGAGTACCGCTCCTGCCACTGGCCCGGTGGGTATGCTGGGTCGCCCCAGTGCGTCCGACCCATGGGGTGTTGGTTCTTTCCTGTCCCTCGGCCGCCCTACGTGTGTGCAGTGTCCTGGGCCGCTTGGCACCTGTTCACCGGTGTGCCCGCGCGGTTTGCTGTGTTGCGTCTGCGGTGTCCTGGGCCACCTGGCTCCTGTTCACAGGTGTGTGCTTGTCCGGTGTGTTGTGTTGCGTGTGCGGTGTCCTGGGCCGGTTGGCTCCCGTTCACCGGTGCGCCCGCTGGGTGTGTTTTGTTGTGTGTGCGGTGTCCCGGGCCACTTGGCCCCTGTTCACCGGTGCGCCCGCTCGGTGTGTTGCTTTGCGTGTGCGGTGTCCTGGGCCACTTGGCTCCTGTTCACCGGTGTGCCCGCTCGGTGCGTTGTGTTGCGTGTGCGGTGTCCTGGGCCACTTGGCTCCTGTTCACCGGTGTGCCCGCTCGGTGCGTTGTGTTGCGTGTGCGATGTCCTGGGCCCCTTGGCTCCTGTTCAACGGTGCCCTCGCTCGGTGTGTTGCTTTGCGTGCGCGGTGTCCCGGGCCTCTTGGCTGTTGTTCACCGGTGTGCCAGGCCGTGGTGTCTCGTCCCTTTGTTGCCCTTGGTGCACGCGCGTGTGTGGTGGCCTGCGTGTTTGCCTTCTGCTCTCCCCGCGGTCTCTTCCTCTGCTTTTCCCTTGCTCCTCTCTTTTTGCTTGCTTGTTTTGCTTTGTTTTTTTTTCTTTGGGGGGTTGCTGGGGTGCGGCGTTTTTCGTGCTGTGCGTTGGTGTGGGTGTGTGCCGGTGCCGGTGCTGGTGTGGGCGTGGCTGTCGTGGGGGACGGGGGTCGGGTGCCTGTCGCGCTCTGCGTTCCCTGCGTCTGCGCCGGCCCCCAGGCTTCCGGTTTCCAGGGCGCCGGTCCGGGGGGTGCTGACGGCGGGTGGTTGGCGGCTGTGGTGGCTTGGCGCTTGCGTGGGTGGTCGCGGCCCCTGGGTAGCGCCTGGGTGGCGTGGCCGGGCGCGGGCGCGCGTGTGGGTGTGTTCATGGCGTGGGCTGATGGGGTGGTGGGCAGTGTGGGCATGGCTGGTTTGTGTGGGTGTCGGGTATGTGTGCGCCGAAGGCGCGGTGGGTTGGGTTGGGGCACTGTGGGCGATGCAACGGGAGGAGGACGGGCGGGCAACACCAAGCCAGGAACAGCAGCCCACCTGGAAAAGGGACACCAAAACATGCAGACACACACCACGAAAAAAAAAAAAGAGCCAGCAGCCCAGCCCAAAAAAAAGGGGATGCGGGGACAGGGACCACAAGGCCAGGGACAGGGACACCCAGCAACCGACACCACAAAGCGGAAAAGAAAAAAAAAGCGCAAAAAACACACCCCGACAACCCAGCCAAGAAGGGCGGGGCACCGCCGAGACCCAAGCCCAGCACGCACGCCCACACCGCACAGCGGAACCGGAAGCGGCGGGGGGCAAGCGGAGCGCGCACGGAACCACACACGTCCCATAAGCAGGCCGAAACCTAAGCCCCACCACGAACGCCACAAACAGCCGGCAAAAGAGGAGCAACACCACAAACCGTGTCCAAACACACCCGGCCAAGACCCCAGCCAGGACTGGCGGGGTTAACAAATCCACACCCAACCGCAAACCGGACCCAAACACAAACGCCGCACAACAGTAGGAAACCCAGTGCCCACAGCCCGGGCACTGAGGCAGCCCGTGCCATGCAGGTGACCCGGCCAAACGAGATCCGGAGACCTGGGGTAAGGCTGCATCCTAAGGCCTGCGCTGCTTTGGGGCTCGAGGCGGAGCGTGCGACACCCAAGCGCCTCGGAACCCTAGTACCAAGAATGTGCATGCATGCCTTGGGAACGGGATACGCCAGGAAGTCCGGTGAACCTCTAGGGTTCCGCCCAAAGGAGGAGACGTGCGCAAGCATGGGGGCACACCCTCCCGGCAAGACAAGCACGTCACGCCAGCGGCGATCAGCCCTCCCGGTGTTGCCCGGGGCCGCTTCGTTGGGGGCCAACAGTCAGGTCTAGCGGGATGTAAGCCGCCTCCCCTCTTCACGTGCGGAGCCTCTTCCTGTTCGTCACAGGGGCGACGCCAGGGGGAACCAAGGGGCGCCTCTCCACGACCAAGTGCACCAACCTACCTACCTGCAGTTTGTTCCGGAACATTTATACTTTTCAAGATTCTTGGGTACACCATTGTTGCAGCTTATTCGTTAATAGATCCATCTCTATCACGCAATCCTGATAATGGTACTAAGTTACGTGTATAAATATGACAGGATTCCATTTTTCGACAACCTGCCTAATGCGTCGTGCTGTAGCACATTAATCTGACACAAATGAACGTCTTTGCGCGAGGCCTCGCGCAAAGAATGGTCACCAAACAATACTTTTCCCTGTCTCGCCCATGGGACACGTCATTCTTATAGAAATATTTCGTCCGCCATACTTGTTTGAGACGGTTTCAAAATATCCATCAAAACAACTATTTTTTGATGCCTTTGGAAACCTGTCATTTTCCTACCTTTTCCTTTGTTTTTGACCATGCCACTTGAGCCGCCTAAGACTTAGAATTTTAGGCATCAATGTCGATTTCGAGCAAGGCCTCGTTTCAATCCCTGAGAAAAAGAGAAAAGGCTATCGTAAAGAGTTAGGAAAATTGCTCACCAAATCGTCAATCTCCTTGCGATCCGCCGCTTTCATTCTAGGGAAGGTGAGATCCTTGCTTGTGTGTTTTCCTGGTTTCCGGTTATTGACGGATGCGCTAGTTGAGTTCGTTCAGCTTAGTTGCTTTCACGGTTATGACAAGCATTTACCCATCCCTTCCACCGTGTAGGAACAGGTTAAACTGTCTAAAATACACTTGAGTTCTTGGGAAGGGCGCCCCATGCTCGGTGCACCCTTCAATCGGCGCTTGGCCGTCCAGGCGTTCGACACGCAATTGGCCGCTATTGATTTGCACACACAACACACGGCTCACTGCTACGTGCCTAAGCACATTCACATCAATTTGAAAGAATTGCACGCCAGTGCATTTGCACTTCAATCCTTTGCCCAATCTGGTGACATTGTGCATTTGTTAGTGGACAACTCCAAAGCCTTTGCATATTTACAGCGTCAAGGCGGACGCCTCCGGCTGCTGAACGACGCGGTCCGCGAGATGTTCGCATTGTGTTGGGCACGCAACATGCAGATTAGACCCGAATCGGTAGCATCAGTGGCCAATCCAACCGATATAGTATCCACACGGACTATCGACGTGCGCGAAGTCGTCCTCTCGGACAACATTTTTCACCAAGTCACACGGGCGCTGGGGACACCACATCTGAACGTTTTTGCTACGCCGGAGAGCACCAAATTAAAGACGTTTAATTGCCCGTGGCCGATGTCACACCCTGACCAAGTGGTGACGGACACGCTTCAAGCATCTCTCCAAGGCATCCGCTTTGCCTACGCCCATCCCCCTTGGAAAATCATCCACTCCTTCCTCAACCGCTTGTCCCAATTCCCCTTGCTCAAAGTTCTAATAGTAGTGCCGTTTTGGCGGGCTGCCCCGTGGTGGCCCCTACTACTACGGCTCTTCGGGCCGAATTGCCCGAAATTTTTCAAAAAACGGTGCCCGGGCATATGAGAGACACCATCGCGCACGCTGTTGCCCGCCCCGCGATGGGATGTCATTTTCGCCTATGTCTTAGGGAGCAATTGCTCGCAGCCGACTACACGTCAGCAGCGGCTGACCAATTTTTATCACAACGTGACAAGTCTTTGAGGCGCTACAATAGCGCATTTGTTCTCTTTTTCAAGCTAGGGTGCGAGCTGGGTTTCCCCTTTCCCGGCATCGGGAAAACACAAGTGGTTTCAGGTTTAAGCATGCTATTTCAGCACTCTATGTCTCAAGCACACTCCGCGTACGCCGCGCTTGTTATGCTTCCTTCCATGACATCTTTACGGTTTGATCCGGCCATTCGGGCCATGAAGCAGCAGTGGACCCCTTCGTCTCCGCAGTACGCTGCGTTTTGGTGTGGAACCACGGTGTTACGGTCGCCCATGTCTCAATCCGTGAATTTTCGTTGTAGGATACAGGTCCGCAATCGACTGATGGTTGTTTGGAGATGGCTCCATTTTTATCGCAGCGTAGATTCCGCGCATTTGCGTCATCTTTGGGCCCAGGGGCCAAACGGAGAGCTGTACGTTGCAGCTGAACGCAAGGGTTGGTTGTCCTACCGCTAGAAACGCGTGATTGTGTTACCTAACCATCCCAATATGTGCCCGTTACACCTCACTGCACGTTACTGCTAGCCCTACGCCCGAAATCCCGTGCTGTAGAAAAGGTTTTGTCGACAATATCACCAGATATGGAGCACACGTTGCAGCAGGCATACACATGACCATGAAGACGATTGTTCGGCTTGTCCAAACCACAAATAATTCCGATCGCATCATTGTCTGCATGGACGATATAAGTACATGTGTGGGTTGTCGAATAACACCAACGGGCAGTCCTAATCTCAATTGCATTGATATCAATCAATGAAGCACACAAACAATGCACCATCTGCGAGTGCTGCTGCTGTGTGTGGTCTGCTTGTGTGCTCCTGTCTCATGCATGTGTGTGCCCATTACACCCCCCTCGCAAAACCCGACATACCCATGGAGGGATTGACAAAAAATCAATGGGCACAAAACGTGCGGAGAGGTGCTCACCTCCATTCACTGAATTATTGTGGGGGAGCCTCCTCTGGTGTACCCTATACCCCTGTGGCACGCGCTGAGTCCAGTCTACCAGGGGGGGGCACCCACGGTTTCCCTATACCCATATGCATGTGTCTGCACGCTTGTGTGTGGTTCCTCCGCCTGGATGTTAAAAGTCCATGAATGAGCAACAATTTCTCAAAACATTGGTTTGATATGGAGCAATGTTATTATTCTTTATTGTAGTTTGGTTGGGACATTGGGGGAATTTTTATCCATGGACCTTGATCACTTCCAATATGGGTGAAAGACACTTAATGGCTTAACTTTAATTCAAAAGAGGGTTTATCTATTGTATTATATTCCATGAGTTATTGTTTGCTATTCCATTGTTTCTTCTTTGAACACTATTTGTAATATAGCACAACATGGGGTGTTGGCCTTTGCTTTATCTATTTTTTGGCTAGTCTCATTGAGATTGAGCTGTTCAGTAACCTGAACTTTTCTTCACAATATAGTCGTTTCACAGAACAAGAATATGATTTTCAGACTCAGCATAAAATTCCGCATCTATTTAGTGGTCATAAGACTATTTCATTTTTTTGACCAGTTTTGTCCCGTGAGCGTGCCGCTTCCACTATGGGGATTCCTACTGAGTTCTGAGGTCGTCAGGGAAGTTCCTACTGAGTTCTGCAGACAAGAATTAATTATTTCCTGAGCTACAGAAAATACCTGTCAGACATTTGAAGTGATTTTCTATCTTTTTTTATCATTGAGAAACCATTTTTCTTAAGTCTGTTTGACTATCTTTGCAGGAAGCCTGATTTCTGAGATATACCTTTTTTTAAGAGTGATCTGAAGTCACTCTTCACTGTTGCAGAGTGCAGACTGAAGTCCTGAGTGGTCCTGATGCATACATGCATGCCTATGAGCAAACACAAGGCCCAACATCACCCATTGTTCGTGTGTTGATTGTACACCCCAATCAAGTTCTTTATTTATTTTGTTGATCCCAGTTCGGCTCGTCTTGGAGTCTTGGTCTGGTTTTATTTTCCACTGAAATCTTTGAGTACCTGAAATGGAGCAGGAGCAAACACCAAAGCAAGTGCAACCAGAGGATACTGACACTATTCAAATAGAGGAACGAGATGCAAAGCGGGAATGTAGCACTGGACTCCCCTATATCCCCGGGCTCCCTGTTGTCACATGGGGGGGGCACCCACACGTTCACCTGGCTTCAGGTCCCCTGGGGTGTTTCCCTCTGTGGGGGGGCACGTCGCCTCTACCCTCAACCCAAACACACGGCTTAACCTTGTCAACTGGAACATAGAAGACAAACAGATCTGTTTGAAAAATGGATGGAACATGTGAAATATACACAACATTGTATCCTCTCTGGCTTGCTCCCTGCATTCGGACGCAAAGCTCATCTGTTCGTAGATCTGATATATCCTGATATACCCTTGCCCCCAGGGGTAAAACACATGAGCAACAGCGAGGAGTTTTAACGACATACACACCCAAGATCCAGAATCACACTTGGCGCACCCTGCAATTATGCCCGCCATAAGCACCCACAGAACGATGGAAGCCCATGCCAAACGCTGACCTGTGGCGTTGGGGCTGCCGGTAGTGCTGAAAGTGGTGCTCTGATGCACCAACCTCTGCACACCAGACTCAGCAATGGAAGCAAATACACGCAGGCCGCTGGCGCCACATGGCGCACAGCACTGATGACGACACCCTGCAGACGGATGATGACTGATGCACGCAGTGCTGTTCGCTGCTGAACAACAGGCCCCACAGGCGGGTGGCGAAGCACACCCCTGATGACAATAAAGCAGTCATGGAAGACAGAAGATCTACAAACAGACCCAGATGATGGGTCAGCAAAGAAGTGCCCAATGCTGGGTAGTGATGCTGGGGCGAGGCCATGGGCTTGCGCAAATTTGAGTAGGCCAAAAGTCCAGTGTGAACAAGCGCTGGGCTCCCCAGATGCCACTGCTGCACCACAGTGCAGGGGGCTGATCACAGTGTAACTAAGGTTTGGAACCTGGCGGTTTTGAAAATAACCGGTGTTAAACGATTATTTTTACGGCAATAATCGGTTTTCCCGATTAATAGTTTTCAAAGCAACCAGTTTTTCTGATGAATTGCCCTTCACTAACCAAAATTTTGCCATTGGTCGGAAGAGAGCCCATACAAGTCGGAGCACGGTGGTCAAAGCTACCTCAAAAATTTCAATACACCTTCGACCATCGTTTATTCCTACCAAATCCTCTTTTTAGTGCAAAAATTGGACAAAATGCACTGCCCAAAAGAACCGCAAAACTTTGCAAAGATTCGGATTAATTGGTTTAAATTACTTCTCAAAATAACCGATTGTGCCGATTGTTTTGACAATAACCTCCGGATATTGCCAATAACCGGTTTTTCGAATTTATTGGTAAAACCGGTTTCGAACCCTAAGTGTAACCAAACTGAAACTTCACCAAAACACACAACGCATCCAAAACGGTAACCTCACTAACCACACACACATCCAGTGCTGAAACCTTGTGTGCAACGCAGTGCATACACCTGAAGCCTCACTGTGTGCATAGTGCATCCACAACCACACTGTGCAACAAACCGAAACCCAAGAGCAGTACAAAAGCAAGCGCCACTGGAGAGACCCAAGAAGCCCGCTGTGCACAGAACACCCGCAGCACAGACTGTGTGGGATGAGAGGGCTCCCTTATTTCGAAGGCGCTGTCGTGCCTTTCGTTGAGCCCTGGATGGCCGTGTAACCGTTGCAACGCCAAGATAGGAGACATAGGCCCCGCAACCGACGATGATGGCGCCGTAGAGCGCGAGAAGAGCGGTGACGGTGGCACCGTAAAGCTGGGCGACGGCGCCGACAGTTGCGTCGTAGAACTCGTCGGCGGTTCTAACGACGGCGATGTGGATGACAGCGCTGACAGCGGCATTGTGGATGACGGCATTGACAGGGGGCCCGCTGAACTGGGATGAGTGCTGGGAGCCACGCCATCGCGTCTATGAGGGCTGTAGACAGGGCGCGCAGGCAGACCAAGGACCTGCACAACCTTAGGAATGACGAAGCGTTCCAGAACGAGCCGCGCCACTTGATCACCACGAGAGATTTTGAAGTCCTCGGCTGCATCGTCAAACAACACCACTGCTACATTGCCACGATGGCAAGGACCAGTGACTGAGTTCCCCACCCGTAGATGGTGCCTCCAAGCAGGCCAAGAGCTCGGCGCAATGCGAGCATATGTTCCTTCAGGGACAGCGATGGCAATGTCATTTTTAACAATGCACTTACCACGGGAAGGCACCACAAGGTTGTAGGCACTGTAGAGCATACAAACGGCGTCAGCAGGATCAGTACGGCAAGGCAGTGTAGCGTACGGAGTCAGCTTTTTAACCAACAACAGTTGCGACGTCAGGGCTGCGGAGTGGCCCATCATATTTGTCGTTTTGTTAGCCCTACGCCCAAAACCTCGTGCTGCAGAAAAGGTTTTGTCGACAATATCACCAGATATGGAGCACACGTTGCAGCAGGCATACACAGGGCCATGAAGACGATTGTTAGGCTTGTCCAAACTACAAATTGTAATAAGCTTGGAGAGGAGCTTATTATCTTATCCATGGCGGGTGGTGTTGTTTGAGCCATGGAGCGCAGGATGAAAATTTATTCTCCAAGCAGAGTAAAAAAATCTGAAAAAGTGTAATCCTTCGAAAAATGCAATCCAAAAAGTTGGAGATAATGTAAAACCTAAAGGAAGCACTTTAGGAAGTAGGAGGTGATGATTGAGATGCATTGGTGTTTGTTTTAATGGGGCTCACCCTAGTTATGCAAAATTCAACAATCCCTTGAAGCACAAACGGACACTAGACAAAACCCAAACAAATGAACATGCGTGGTTCCAACCCTTGGTACGTCACCAATACGAGTTCTCGAAATTCTGATTCCTTGATTCGAAGGAATTGATTCGGTGGATCAATGAATTCACGGCATTGCGACGAATTGAGATTGAAACATAATTTGGGCAAGGAGAAGGAGGTCCTGAGATATGGAGCAATTACTTTGTGACAAAGGAGACAACACATCATGGGAGAGAGAGGAGGAGAGAGAGAGAGGAAAGCATGGGTGAAGTGATTGAACCCATGTCATGCAACAACTCCAACATTTGACACCTAGGCAAAAATATTCACCATGGGTCATGGAAGCAAAATATTGCATGTTCATGCAAAAATGTGAATTTCGGCTTGAATTGGGATCCAAGCCCATGGAGAGGTGTGACCCAACGTTGAGGGGAGTGGGGAACACGTGCCATGTATATGCCTTGACACATGTGTGGTCAATGAGAACGATCATGCATGAATTTTTGAAGAATGAATTATGCATGTGCATAGAAATGCATACATGTGAAGTCATGCATGTTGGAGAATTGAGGATTCTTGACATGGCAACTCACATGTGATCATACTCAATGGAAATGGAGTGCCTCGAATTTGATTGAGAAATTACTAATGATGCAAACAACATGCGAGACACAAAAATTCATCAAAACATGGCAACATGGCAAAGTAGAAATCAATGTGATAAAACACGACGTGGTTGTGAGAACCAAGTGGTGTGTCATTGGCCATGTTGGACTCAAGGCGGCTTCTTGAAACCGACTTGAGAATCATCATTGTGGTCCAAGGCGGTGTGGACAAAACCGGCTGGGACCGATGCGATCAAGGACGGAATTGTCGACATTTCAATGCAAAAAACAATTTGTATTCCGTCTTGTACCTTAGCCCACGCAAACTGCACCCTGTTTTGCGCGCCGAACGCGCAGAAAAGGACCGGTTCGCAACAGGGCACAAAAACGATTTTTTTGGATGTTTGATGAACGTGATTTTGGGCGTAGTGAAATAAATTGCTTTTTTAGAGTTGTGCAACTGCGTGTTCCTCAATGTGACGTTTTTTACATTTCTCTGGGATTCTGAGTGCGCGAGGCCTCGCGCACTCAAGATATTCAAAGTAGAGTTTATTACGAAACCTAAAAACCCGTAAGGACTGGCGTTTGCGGAAATATGCAGCTCCCACACGGTATTAAAACTAGGATTGTGTTGCCCAAGGAGCATTGGAAGTGTATGACTGTCGGATTTCCCATGTTAGGGGAAACACATATACTGTAAAGTGAAAATGAAATACAAATTTCGGCATCCGGAGTGTGCGAGGCCTCGCGCACTCAGGTCACGTTATGTGTCAATTTGCGGAATGGATGTGACGCGTACATCTGCACGTACAATACCAGACAGACGAACGCAGTTGATTTTTTCCGGGGTACGTGTGTGTAGACACAGTGTTGGTCAGATATAACACGGTATAGAACATTGCCCCCCGGAAACAATCAGTGCGCGAGGCCTCGCGCACTCAAACGACGAAAGAAAATGAAAAAGCAGGCAGGTCAGGCTACGCCGGTACTTACATTCCCTTTCACGGCTACCATTTGTGACAGTCGATTATACATCGGTAACCTTCGTCATATTTTTCAGGGGATCAGGGGAATGATTTGCTTTTTTCCAACAGCCACTCAATGGCAGACGTGTCCAATTCTAATAGCGGCCGTAGCCTTCCCTGCCCGATAGATGTGGTTTTTTTTTCCAACTGGGTTGAAAGACGGGAACAGAACAGGAAATTGTGGTTGCGAAAACGGTTTTCGGTTACTGGGAACAGAGCGCACGCAGACACCGAATAGAATTTGCGGCGGCAGCACGCGCACCAGAAATGACGACGGGAAAAGGCCAGATGTTTTCAAACACACTTTTTTTAAAGATCGCTGTGCGAAACGATAATTAAAATATGTGCGCAAATTTAAGTCCACAAAGAAAGACGCAAAATGCCAGTTCGAGCCAGAAAATCTGTTACGCATCAAATGATAGCAGAAGTAAGCAAAGGAGCAACAGCACTACGAGAGGCATGCGCGGCAGAACCAGCATACCAAACAGCAGCCGACCTGTGGAAAGGACTGAAATGAAACGACTTGGCGGCACAACTGGTGTTAACATTTGCACAGCGACTCAGGTTCAATAAAAGAACACGCGACACTTTACCAGCAGCTAAAAGGCAGGAGGACAAGCGCTGGGTGCGCATTTTGCGACAGGAGGGCTGGAACCTCTACCTGTTGATGCGTCAACGGGCAGTACCAAACAGGAAAAAACCGGGAAACACAACAGGGTACCTAACGCAAACAGAAAGACGAACAAAAGTACGACTTTGGGAAGCAGACGCTGCCGCAGATATAGTGGATGAACAGGCAGCAGCAGCACTTAAAGCAACGTGGTCACTGGTGCTTTTGTCGTGTTGCGTGCGGTGGATAGACAACTGGTACCGGGCACAATACAGGACACACCCAGACGAAAGTGACCGGTCGCAAAACTGTACTGCAATGGCAGTATTTCAACTGAAACAGAGGCCCACATATTGGGCAGGACATCCAGCCATTGAGGACCTGGTAGCACGGATAACGACAGTCGCAAGGTTTCTGCAACAGCGTGAACGAAGAATCCCCCAGACATTGCGTGACATGGGGTATGCAGATGGGTGTGTACAAGACACCGGAAACGTGAGAGCACCGTTGGATGTGAGGAGGGATGCAAGGACTGTGCAGGCACCGGTGTGGCGCCCGTTTGCCCTGTCAAAAGAAAAGAAAACTGGTGGTGTTGGTCTGTTAAACTTGTTACACTTTGCAAAGGACGTAGCACAACAGACAAACAGAGTTCTACCGCTGTTGGTTGACGAAAATATACACTACAGGATACTAAAGTTGTTGTACAGTGCCAAGAACCAACGATGGAACATGGGTGCGTACCTGCGTTATGTGCCTGTAGTTTACGGTGTCTGGCATGCCTACAAGTTCGTTGTTACTCATACTTTTTCTGGTGTTTTGGCCTATTCTAACCTACCTTCGGAAAGGTCTGCTACAACCTGGTTCAACCATACTATCGTACCCCAAACTGATAGTTATGGAAAAAGCTATTGCTGCGCTGATGCTTGCCACACCCAGAATACTACACCGGTATCGGCGCAAGGCACAAGCTGCAACCGCGATCAGTGGTCGTGACACTGCGCATGCCAACAGGGCAGCAGCGTTGTTGTACTTGGGCCACGTGGTACGGGAAAGCAACTGGTCGGGAGAAAACAACCGTACAGGGTCACGAGCTCAGGAGGTGTTGCAGTTGAGTTTGTGTCTGTTGCGCAGGCTGCGTCGAGGACGGTGTGACACCGTACTGAAGTACGAACGCACAATCATGTGCACATTGTTGTACAACAGCAAGTGGCACCAGGACCTGCCCGGCCAGGCACACTCAGAGGAGTTTGGAGAAGGGATGTTGAGCAAGCTGGTGCGGGACAAGGCGAGAAACACGGGTTCTGTTACTGTTGAGGAGGTGGAAAACCATTACTTGTTACTAAAGGTTGGTCCTGGTGGCAAACGCGTGGGGGTGCAAAACGTTCCCAAGAACCTGGTACACAGGATGCGACAACGACTGACAAGATTTTTGGCGACAGACTGGATTTGCATGGCCTATGTGGAATGGGTGGACAACAGAGTCAGCACCATTGCAACTTCTTGGCCGCGGAGGTTACCGAGATTTCCACCCTCACCTACACAACCCCTTGGTTACGACCACTACCGGCTACCTGGTCACAGCGTACTAGATGCCCTCATTGACCAGAAAACAAACCCCACCAACCAACTGAAACGGAAACTGGATGCTGTTGTGGGGCGGAGAACAGATATGGATGCTGACAGACAGGAAGCAGCAACACGCAACGTGCGGCAACGCTTGCGGTAACTGACACCCGCAGTGCGCGAGGCCTCGCGCACTAAACTTTACGAAAAACAGGTATGTGATGCGATGTGAGTGCGCGAGGCCTCGCGCACTGAGTAGTTCGCCAAGTCCCGTGGAAGTAGTCACAACAAAGACGGTTGTGGAACAGATTTGCGAAAACGACGTGCAAAATACCGTTTCGAGTGATTTCAGAGTTCAAATGACCGTGTTTCATGTCATGCCATTTGCCGTTTTCAGGTATTATTTGGCATCATGAGTGAACCAGGGTCGCCAGAATGTCCAGCACCAGAGGTAGAGGCCATGGAGTCGTCACCAGGGACCAACCAAGGGGACAGGCCGAAGAAAGGACGCAAGAAGAAGGGTGAGAAGAAGCCAATACCGGAGATGAAGCTCACAGTGGACGTGCAACAGTGGCTGCGGCAGGAGATTGGTAAAGCCGTGAAGGTAAAGATTACTGATTTGAAAATTGACAAGACCAAGGAGCGCGGACAGATCCGATCCGTCAACTATGACGACGTTGCTAGGAAGGTGACGGGATACCAAGCACTGCCACCACCTGGTCTGTTGCGCGTAACGGCATGGGAGGATAGTGGTATGACTCGCTTCGTGTTCGATCGAAGACGTTTCTTCTCTTTGCTTCAGTACATGATTTGCTTTGCAGATGGCTCACTTTACGTTCTGAATGGTCAACATGGCACGGAAACATGCAGAAAGATTCAGGAACTGCGTCTCGCAGAAGGCAAAGAATTGGAGGACTGGCAGGAGTTTTGCTACGTTGACATTCTGAAGTACGAAACACCTTGGAGGATCCGGTCCAAGGTTGCAGGATTGCAACAAGCTGGCAGCCAGTCTGTGACGTGGATTCCGCTGTCCGAGGCGCTGGACAACATGTTGTTGTACATTGAGGACCAGAAGCGGGAAAAAGAGCCACAAGATTTCGAGCAGTTCAAGATTGCTGTTGTCCAGGCTGCCTTCAACTCTGCGTTTCTTGCACCCGAAACTTTGGAGGAAGCAGGACACACAGTATGTATTTGTGTACCGCACGGTTATAGTGCGCGAGGCCTCGCGCACTCCATGACACTGTTTTCCCTCGCAGCACTCGACATTCAAGAACTGGAGGGACATCTTCTCCCTGGCGTATTACTGCAGCCGTGAGGCAGTTACTGGTATGAAGAACCTCGAGAGTAAGAGCAGGAGAGAGCACGTTACAAGGAATGCCTTCACGAGGCTGGAGGGGCTGCATCTACCGAGCTTATTGCAGAAAGTCTGTGCGCACATGAACCTGAAGGACTCGACCTTACGCTCCACCCAGAACTATATTGACGCGCTGATTACGGAACAATGGATTATGTTCCATCTTGACCATCCGGACAATAAGCAGTATGCCAACCAGACCGCAGGTATGCGTCAGTGTCGCAGCTTCAGTGCGCGAGGGCTCGCGCACTCAACCACCTTTTTCACATCCGTACAGCTGCCGATGCGAAGATCCGAGCAGAAGTCGCAGCACTGGGCACGACGCAACTGAAAATTGGGCTGGGAAATTGTGGGTTTTGGGAGGACGCAAAAAGTACGAAGTTTCGGTCGACGTGGCCAAAGTTGAAGACGTTGACCAGTGCACCTCTGTGGCAGACTGGAGACAAGGGCGCTCCTCCATTACCGCAGACACTGGCCGTGCGGAAACAACTGCAAAGGACGACTGAGGCACCATCATTGGCACCGCCACAGACACAGCTGAGTACTGGCGATGTGATCAATGTCTCCAAGCAGGACGAGCAAGGGAGCAAATTCGCTTTGACGGCATGCCGTATTGAGGATATTGAAGATACACCACCAGCCCGTTTCCGGGATCTGCAGTACCCGTTGTGGGTCATCAACGCTGACCTTTTCGTTGAAAATGACTCTGCAGGATTTGTTCCGACGTGGCTGATTGATGTGATGATGCTGGGGAAGGACGTCAATTTCTATGGCGAGGCTGATGTTGTGCACCGTATTGGCCGCGACATGCAGAGGCTGTGGCGTATGGAAAAGGACAAGGATCCAACCACAGTGCCATTCTACCATGCCCGGTTGCCGGTATACTCTTGGTTATCGGGTCCCGTGACCAGCAATATATATCAGTTCGACGAGCACTGTATGTGGATCGGAACAACGAGTCGCTGGGAGAAACAGGTATATCTGCTTCTTTCGCCGATTACGACCCCGTTGTGGGCGCGAGGTCTCGCGCACTGCTGCCTCCGTTATTCGTCCTTATTCATCACATTTACAGTTCCCAAACTATGTGACGTATTCCGCTGGACATTTCGAAGAGATGCAGAACAAGAACCTCGGTGGTATCATGCCTCTGATTCACGTGCTGTGGTACCTGGACGAATATCTTTTGGGCAGTGGGTATGCTGATGCACTGGTTGTTGTGGACGACACGCCTGCCATGGCCGCAAAGATTGCGATGTCGGACGAGACGGATGCACTAAAGTGGGGTTTCTGGCTGTGTCAGCGATCAAGCAAAAGGACCTTGCGAATGCCGTTGGAGGTGCTCTGCAGCGTGCGATCATCATGCGGTACATGTTGGAGGCTGATCAGACGGAGCAGGGAGCAACAGCTGCAACTTGGGATACTCAAAAAGAGTGGCTTCTGCGTGGCATTCCACTGTGGGTTCTGGACAGCAGCCGAGGATATGAAGGGCACCAGAAGGTGCAGGCTGCAGAAGCTGTCCAGGAAGATGTCGTGACTGAGGCCCCCGCTGACGACACTGAGCCTGTTGCGCCTGCACCTACCTTGCCAATGCAAGCCAAGGTGAAGAAGACGCCCAACGTTATATCAACTCAGGGTACTGGAGCCGGAAAGGGATCCCCCTCGAGTAGCAAGAAGCAGGAGAAAGGAAAAGAGAAGGAGTCGGACAAGCCCGGAGAATCAGAGGACGACGATGCCGACGAGGAGGAGGAAGAAGAGGATCCGGAGCAAGTACTGGAGACCCAGCAGAAGCGCAAGCGGGCACCCGCCGCTCACTTCGATGCAAGTCCCCAATCTGGTAAGGAACAGCCGAAGAAGAAACGGAAGACTGCTGCCAGTGCTAGTGCAGAGTTCAAGCCGCCCTCGCATTCTGGTGCCCTGCCGTCTCGAGGTACCGTTGCCTCCCGAGGTGGGACAAGTGCGGTGGCAAGAAGCCTGGGTTCCAGGTTGGCTAAGCTTGCTGGACCGAAGAAGAAATAAGTCACCATTAACCCAAGTGTTTTGCCTCTTTTTGCAGTCATGTGTGCGCGAGGCCTCGCGCACTCGCCTTCGACGTGAATGCAATTATATGCCATTCAGGGCTTGTACATTTTTGCCGAGCTTTTATTTCAGTGTTTGTACGTTGTGCACTTCCTGTCCTGTTTCTGTTGTCTTCTGTACACAATTGTTTCCGTGACCTTGAGTGCGCGAGGCCTCGCGCACTCAGGTACATAAAAAAGCAATTTATTTCGCAGGACAAACATAGGTGCAACTGGAGACCCGCAGAATGTCATTTTTGAAAATGAGCTCCCGAAAAGGCACGCACCAGTTGGTTTTTGAAATACAAAAACGACAAGATTGGTAAAACACACCCTTCAAATCAGACAAAATAATAGTTTATTTCCATAAACAAAAACTGGAAAAAAGCAGCAAATTGGGTAAAAGTGTATTTTTTCGGTGGTATCTGGGTCATGTGTGCTGCAAATGTCCAAAAAGAATAGTTTTTTGGGCTGTTGTTTTTTTGGGCCCTTCTCTTCCAAAAAAGGGTTCAGTTTGCGTGGGCTAAGTGTACAAAAATGGACAGAGTTTGGGAATTTCGGTCCACGTCTCGGCATTCGTCATGGGGCCGCTCCTACTGTGGGAGGCGGCATGCCGATCCTCAAATATTAATTGGGACTTGAGGATTTGTGATGCATTTCAATAACATTTCTGGTCCAATAATGGCCAATTGATGACCCAATGCCCATTTTTCATTACACCCCGTTCCTAGACTACGTCATGGCATCCCGACCGTGCACGTGGTCGATCTCAACCCAAATTGGCAAAAAAAATTCGTCAATGAGAAGGGATTGAGGAATTTCTTTGGAGGGAGTATGTCACCGACACCCACAGGCCCATGGCCATGCACTGAGGCTATTTCAGAGCAAAAGGATGTCACAGTTGAATCTGGCACCCTCAAAATAGGGGGGTATGAGGCTTGTAGGTCAGGTTGGACCATTTAAGCTGAAATTCCCATTTTCGCCGTGAAAAAAATGGCAAACGGGAAGAATGAACTCCGGACACTGAAAAATGGAAATTCTGTCGTACCACTGTGATATGGCGCAAAACAAGCATCATATTTGAACTCAGCACCCTCGAATTAGGGGGGTTGGGGGTGCTGGACATCAGTTCTGGCCAATTTTCCCAAAAAGAGCATTTTCAGCCCCTTGGAAAAATGTGCGGTGCTGAAATTTGAGAAACAGCACCATCCTGCACCCTGCTGCAGGTCACAGGACCTCATCTGGTGGCAAGCAAGGGTCGCCAGTGCGTCAGGCATCCTCAAAATAGGGGGGTTGTATGTGAAATGGACCCCCTAGGGCAAAAACCTGACAAAAATTGAATTTTTTGTCAAAAAAATCGATTTTTGCCTGATGCCAGCCAGAAATCAGAATCTGCAGCAGCGGGGGGGGGGGGGGGTGAATCAGTGTCCTATGGGTCGAAACAGGCATCAAGACTGAATTCGGCATACCCAAAAAAGGGGGGTTACACACTTGAATTGCCCATATCGGACGTAAAAGGCAAAAACCCCATTTTTGGCATCAAAAATTGGTCTTCGCTCTGATGAAGTGAAAAACTGTCAATCTGGACCCAATCTGTACCGCACAGTGCCGCTCAGATGTCAATTGGCGGGAAGAGAGTGGTACGGTTGCACTTGGCATCCCTAAAAAAGAGGGGAGTGTACCCTATATCACCCGCCCGGGTCCCGGAGGTGAAAAAATATACTTTCACCCCGGAGGGGGGGGAGGGGGGCTGTCAGAATTCTGGCTGACAGCTGGCTGATTTCCTGATGTCGACCAGGAATCGCGCCGAAAATTGAAAGCGGGTCAAAAAATGTTTTCGTAAAGTTCTAAGGGTCCTTTGGGACCTCATTGAGGTGTGTAAAAAAAATATAGGCTCACTGTAACCGCCTGTGGACCCCTGTGACCCTCTCAAAGTGACCCTGTCGGGCTGTAAAAATTCTGCAGCCTGAATTATGGGTTGTGAGGGGGGGGGGGGGGGCTGTCACTTCTCACGCCCGAATTGCCTCGGGGAGGGGGCGTGAACCCTACCCTGACCCTGACCCTCGTTGTTTACCGTGCGCTGACGCGAGCATGGCGATGCCAACGAAGTCGGTACACGCACTGAGACATGTGGTTTACCTTGCGCACACGCGGACATGGCGTTGGTGGACAAGACGGTACACGCACTGCAAACTGTCGGAGCTGGGTTGAGGCATAGACTTACAAAATTAAAATTCGGACTTCGGGGAAGCATTGAGCTGAAATTCGGCCACGCGGGCCCCGGCCTCGGGCATTGGAAACCTGAACGCGATGGCTGGCGAACACAAAGAACAAAAAACAAAGAGAAAGACAAAGAGCAGGGGAATCGGGATGGGAACAAGGGAGGGGAGGAGGAATTTGACTGACTGGCTGGCTGGACCCCTGGGACCGACCAGGAATGTTATCAAAATTCAAAAATGAATCAGAAAAGAATTTTGTATGAATCTGGTGGCCCCTTGGGACCTAATGCACCAATCCCCACCCGTTTTAGCCACCCTGTAACCAAAACCTGCCCCCTGTACCCATCGGAAGGGGGGTACTTCACTGCTGGACATTTCAGGACAATTTCAGGGGGGTGGAGGAGAAATATGGAGAAGAGATGGCACAAAAACGAATGTTCTCACCCTACCAAAGCAAAAAAAGGACCACACAACCTAATAAGGAAGGGGTCGAGCAGTGTAATGTGACCTACACCGCCTAGGGCCACGCATTTCCGACACACGGGCCGAAAGGGTGCAGAGCAGGGTATGACATGTTTGCAAATGTGATGAATCCTAACTTGACATGCTACCAAACACATGAAGAGGAAGAAATAGCGGCTGAGGCCCCTCATTACTCCTAAGCGGTGCAGCAGGACCACTCATGCTTCAGAGCAAGGGGTCAAACTGCCCGCTTCAACTCCGCAAACCCCAGGCCACGCACTCCCGGAAGAAACGGGCGAAGGATTCACAAGGTGGCAATGCAATACCTCAGAAATTCACGGTACTTTTTTTGGCATGTCACTGAAATTTTTGATGCTCGTTGGATCCTGAAAAATGAGAAAGGGAGCTCAAGTGTGATGCACAACGGATCCATGCATGACATCCGTTTGGCAGGGCCACAATGATACAAAGGGCCGATCCTCGGGATCCTCATCGTGACGGTAGTGCCACACAAGAAGGGCCGAACCCAAACCAGAAATTCAGAAAATTGGTATCCTATCACAATGTCAAGACAAGAGGTCCGCAGTGCATCAGTTTTAGCTACCGGGCCAACAGAAATTCAGAAATTCAGTGCGAGGTCAAAACCGAATTATGATTGGCCCTGAAATTCAGAATGTTGGGTCAAAAATTCTGCCTGGTCCTGAAATTCCGATGTCCCAACCCTCCTGACTGCAGAATTCGGCAAATGGGACGAGATCAGGACTCACAATCCCGAAGGAGGGGCAGAAAGGTTTATAGTGTTTTCAGCACTGTGTTTTTGATGTACCTCTCCTGCTGCTTGCTGCTGGTGTGGGGTTCCTGCTGCTTGTTTCTGATGAGGAAAATGTTTTATTTGTTGAAATACAACCACTCCAGGATACCCCAAGCCAGATAGGAGCAAGTAGAAGATAAACAGGATCAAAGCATGAAGGGCTGCAGTGACAAAGAGTTAGATAAAGACAACTATCAACGATAGACTACAGCAATTTACATTCAATGCAACTCAGGATGAAATATTTTACATGTTTGAGAAAAGCTGATTGGAAAACTGCCCCAAGGGCTCACACTCCTCCATAGTGCCATCTAGAGATGTGCACTTCTTGTTTTTGGGTCCCATAGGTGCTGAGGTGGCATGGCTTGTGGCACTGAGGTCACTGCCATGTCACATGAGATATTCCTACTTAACTAGGCTGACTGGGTATTGAACCCAGGACCTCTCAAAAAGAGGTGCCCCAGCCCCCTAGGGTGCATACCACTAGGATAGCTAAGAATTCATGAGAAAATATAGATAAATTCATAGGCTCTGCCTTCAGTATATCAGTACCTCAGTCACCCAGGAAAAGATGTTTTACTGCATATAGCTTGGGGATTAAGGGGTCCACACTACATCCTGATTTAGTGTTTGGTTACATAGGTCAAAATGTGTTATCACCCATTTCGGTTAGGCCAATACTAAGATAAAAATGCAAGAGTGCTTAGAGCACCTCTAATACAACTAAAGTATACCCTAAAGCATTGGAAAAGCACTTTTTCTTACTCCCCCCTTGTGCTGTGGTGGCCACCACTGTCGCATCTTCAGGAAAAAGGGATTTTTTTCTTGGCCTTTCCTTGGTTTCCACACCTACTTTAAAATACCTATAGCTTCCCTAACACTGGAAAAGAGCGCTTTACCATGGCCAGCAACTCTTGCTGCACTGTTCATGACAATTTCCAACAGAAAGCTCAGCGCTCTTGGCGCCGCAGGGGTTCCTGTGGCTTGGTGGGGTTAGAGTAGGGCATGCAGAGACCATATGGATATGCATCCCTCCCTCCAAGCTGCAGCGTTACACAACCCAACGCCAGACGCTCATAGGACGTTCGATCTAAGTCTCATGGATCCTGATGGAGACACCTGTCCTGGTACTGGGGCGAGGGGGCGACTATTAAATTAGAATTGCCCCTTGGAGGGGTCTTGGTTCTGGTTCAATCTCCTGCTGCTGCTTTTTGGCCCGAACAGTGGCCTACTCAGAGTGCTTTGCGAGGATATCTGTACAGCAGAGGAAGGGGAGGATGAGGGACGAATCCTCGCAAACTCGAAGCAACAACACCTCAATCCGTCAAATGACGGCCTAGAATTTTTCTGTAGGCACATACCTGAACAGAATCCAATTGTGCATCACACGCACATTTTTATAAAATCTGTGGTCATCTCTTGATTTGTTAAATCAAGAAACTCCCACGCAGAAAAAGACGGCGCGCAGGAGCGGGTCTTAGCGAAGCGCCGGAAAATAAAGAATTTATAAGATTTTAAATGTATGTTACGCATAATGACGAAAATGACGAAACACAAATAGATAAATAAATATAAAGATTCCACCCACACGGACAGTAAGAATTCAAGATGCAACAATTCGAAAATCAACAGAAGGACTTCAATGAATCAGGTATAAACCACAGGTGTGCTCGTCTCGTATGCAGGATGCACATTGCTCGTCTCGTGTCTCCGTGAACGTGCCTTGTAGCAGCGCTAACAAACGATAGAGGGATAGATTAGAAGATTGCAGATGATTAGAGGCAAGTTCAGGGTGATTAGACATACACACATATGCATAGCGTCGTTTCTCGCTTGTGTCTCGCTTTTCCCTCACCTTGCTTCACTCTCCAGCGGTAGGTAAGGTAGGTAAGCCCAGGTGGGGCCACCCCCTGGTGGAGTTCGTGATTGTGGGTAAGATTGTTAGGAAAAAGGAAGGATTGAACAAGGTTGTTGACAGGTTGGAAAACATGTGCATGCACGTGCATTCACACATGCATTAAAGGGTAGGCCACGTGTGGTGCGCTCGGTACAACCCTTGTTTAGGTTACCCAGGGGGTCCACCCCACGTTCTATAAGAGAACGGGTGGAGTTCCTTAAGCTTGCTTGCTTGTACTGAGGTTTGAGGACAGCGTATTATAGGGCTACCTGAGAAGCGTATTCTACGTGGAGGTAGTTTTGGTATCCTCCTCACCGTCCAAGGGGATGCCACCATCACACCAACGGAGGGAGACCCCAGCACAGCGGCCCCCACCCACGCCGTCCACATACCCCCGCAACCATCGTCGGCACCTATGACGGTACATCCGAGCCCCACCCCATGGCAAGCCATCGTCGTCACCTACCCCACCCCCAACGACCACACACACACCTGGCAGCAACAGTGGGAGGACATCCGGGGGGACCTCCTCCAGGAACACCTAGGGCTCACGCGCACCCACCACACCCTCCACCCGGTACGAGGAGTAGGCCAAGCACCAAACGGCATACACACCCCGGGGTTATGGGCGTACGCCACACCCATAAACCCACAAGCAGCGGAGGACATCAAGACCGCGCTATCCATCCAGCAAGCCCAGACCCAGACCCCGCACCGCAACACCCAACGAGGCTACACCATTTGGTGGGCATACCAAGATCACGACACCTTCACCCCCCAACCAGCCCCCCCCCCCCCTAGACACCAACACAACCGCCCTCCCCCAGGCCGCAGCAGCGGCAGCAACCCAAGTAGGGGCCCCGGAAACCTGGAGCCCGCAATACCTGGTCGAAACCAAAGTGGCGCCCCACGCGAAAGCCCAAGAATAGCCCCCATCGCCGAAACAACTTCAGCCGCCACTCAAGCTGGACACGATGGAGCAAACCCCCCACGACGGATGGGCGACCCACTACATCATCCCCCACACCACCACCCGCAAGAACGACGCCGCCAAGATCACCATCACCCGCCGCCTCCCCCATACCACACAGGTGTATGAGCTGACGGCCCCCAACGTCCTCGTCACCCATCGCCGACACGACGAGCGATACATCATACAGGCGGAGGGGGCCGCCGCGACCACCCTGTACACGTGGACAACACAGGCGGACCTCCCACAGCCCACCCTCCATCACGCCCCCTCCTGGCCCACCCCCTTCCACACGGCAGACCGCCCCAATAAGAAGCCCAAACACACAGGCGTACACACCCCCGCCCAGGAGGCCCAACACCGACACGATGCAAGGCGCAAGGCCCGCACCCTCCACGACGACCACACCATCCCCCGCATCAGCGCCCCCCCGGCCAGAGTGTCTGATGCCAGCCACGACCGCACCATCACAGGCATCATCACGGACTGCCTGAACCCAGCGCCGTCACGGGCAGACGCCGTGTGGATCAGCGAAGGGCGCTCCCACACACAGGCGGTGGCGCGCCTCAACAAGATTCAACCCCACAAACTCCAGCGCGCCGTCGGACCCTTCGCCGTGCACATCACCCAGTACCACATCAACCACCCCCGGTGTGAGCACCATGACCCGCCCTGCTCCACCCCATGCACCTCGCCCGTGCGCCAACCGCTCCCGGCCCCCACCATCACGGGCAACATGTACCTGGGCACCGTACCGGGGGACCCGGGCATATACATCCTGCCAAACAGGTCCAGGGAACACGCCATCCCCCTCCACGGATTAGAGTCCCTCGCCCTGCGACGGCCTCCACCAAAACACCAACACCAGCACATCCCGGGGGACAAACGGACGCAGGCGCCAGACGGGGGAGAAAAGGCCCACCAATGCTCCCTGGCCCACATCACTGTCCACCCCACAGCCCACCTACGAAAGGACTTCGGCGCGGAGCGCGACATCGTCCTGCAGGGGCAAGCCCACCACATCATCACCGCCGCCCTATACACCCTCGCCGCCCACGAACACCACTGGGACCCCACAGCCATCCCAGCGATGCCCTTACCACCGCAAGGCCCCAACGATCCCGTCACCCCCCTCCACATCGATGAACTCCTAAGCCGCAGGGCCACCCCACACCTCCACCCCTCCAGGATAGAATTAGCCATCGCATCGTGGGACACCCTGGAGACCCCCCCCCCAACAACCTGCCATCCACATCCTCAAAGCGGACGCCCAGTGGTGGGTCCTCCACTGGGCACACGGAGTCCTCATGGCGGCCCAGGCCTACACCCCGGAGATAGACCCGGAAGACCCCCCACGAGGCTGGCAGCGACTCCCCCAGGCCACCACCCTCACAGGCCGCGAAGGCGCCCCGTGGGAAGCACTCCACACAGCACTCTACTGGGCTCAAGGGTCGCCCAACGGCCCGGACACACCGGAACCCACGGAGGCCTGGGTCAAACAGGCCAAAGCCATGAGGAACTACCACCTCCACCACCCCTTTCACAACAGCCCGCCCGCACTGCCATGGCCAACCGACCCCCCGGAGACCGTGCGCAAGCTCGCCGATCTCACGCGCAGCCACGCGAAAGGGACCATGCAAACGCCCGCAGAGCCCCCGCTAAGGGATCCGGGCAAGCAGGCTACGCACCCCTTCTTCCAACCCCACGCCCCCCCAGCCCCACCACCTCCGGTCCCACCCAAGCGAACGAGACGGAAAAGGGGCGCACCCGCCCCCAACCAGGCCAGGAAAGCAGCAACCTCCCAACCCCCCGCATCCCCCCCGACCCACCCGGCAAACCAGGACCAAGCATCCTCGTCATCCTCCCTCCCATCATTACCACCACCCCACCGGGACCAGGCATCCTCATCATCCTCCCTCCCGCCACCAGCACCGCCCCCACCCGAGGCGTACCTAGGATTCGAAAAAGGCACGAAGGTCCAGCAGCCCTTCCGCAACGACCACACGGGCGACTGGATCCGGTCTGAGGGCACAATCCAGTACCGCCTCCGCGACCTGGGGGACAATGGGGGGCCACAGATCCGGGTGATCTGGCACCGCCAAAAGGAGCTAGACCAAGGCAGCAGCGCCCCGGACAAGCCAGAAGGCCACACCCTGGAGCTCAGCAGCGCCCACCCCATCCAGCTCCGCACCGACGAGAACAAGGCCCACAGAGGCACCAAATACACTGGGGAACTCCCCCCAGAGTGGAGCCAAGGCCTCCCCCCAACGCGCCTACTGAAGCGGTATGGGGTGCCTCACCCATACCCGCTGCCCAGCCTGTGGCGCTTCTCTCATCAGGAATTTTCCTGATGATGATATGACATCCCGATTTCTGTGGAATTTCTGGAAAAATACCCCACAAATCGTCATTTTTCGTCATTTTTGGGCTGGCGACGACCTTCGTCGCCTGCGCGACGCAGCCCCAGATCGAAGTTTTATTTCACGATTTCTGAAGATTTTAATCAATTTTATTATTGATTTATCGTTTTTAGAAATATAGGAATATAACGTGACCTTTTGTGCGGCGTTCCGCGAAGGTCAATTTTTGCGAAGTCAGTCACGTTCACGATTTTTGTGAAAAATCCTGAGGCGAGCCCAGGAATCAGCCACACGTTCATGGTGTTGCCCAACAGCGGCCCTCTTCATATATAGTTTGAATTGGGACAGAAACGCGTCGTGTCGGCTACGCAACGCGTTGGGGGGTGCCACGCGAAATGAGTGTTTTTGGCTCAAAAATCACTATATTTCACTGTTTTTCGCCCAAAAACCACTGTTTGGCCCAAGTTGGGCAGGATCTCAGTGGAGATCCTGATGGCGACGACTCGTAGCCGTCAGGTTTTCTGATGGCGGCGACGCCGCCGCCTTCATTTCGTCCTCTCTTCTAAGCTATCTTATAGTATAGAAGTGTTACATATACATATTACTTGCCTACATGTTTATATTGTCTACATATACCATCATCTCTTTGCCTAGGACGCCAGATTGTGTCATGGCTGAGGCAAGGATCACAGAATTCTTTGGAGAAACCCAGACTGATGGAGGATCAGTGAGAATTCGAGAGGAAGACTTGGATTTCATGGGATTGGGGTCGTGCATGCCAAGGGAAGCTTGGAGGTTGCCCTCCCCCGAACCTCTTCAAAAGAATTCTGCCGACGCCAAGGCCACCAAAGCGGTGTGACGGCCTGCGGACGGCGACGACGCCCAGACTGCAGGAGATTGTCGACGACGATCCGTTCAGTCGACATCTGCAGGAGCTAAGGTCCAGGGCATCAACATGATGAAGGAGGAAATCCTTGACTCCTACAATGGGTATCACCTTGGCTTCCCCATGGACCCTGTGGAGCCCCCAAGTCTATGAAGTCCTCTGGGCGACGACCACAGCGACGACGACGCCATCTGCGAAAGTTGCAGGCGCGTTAATTCGTCGCCTTGGGTTTGTTGGCAGCGCACAACCAACCCTAAACAGGTGCGGGGCGCCTTGGGTAGGAAATGACCCTAAATGCACCAAATCAGGCGCGTTAATTCGTCGCCTTGGGTTGGGAATCGACGCTAAACAGGCACGAGGAATTCGTCGCCTTGGGTAGGAAATGACCCTAAATTCAGGCACGAGGAATTCGTTGCCTTGAGTTTGACCCTAAATAATTTTCTTTCCGCATTTGAATTTATTGAATTATTATGTTTTCATGCCCATGGAGAAAAAGGGCCAATATGTGCGCCTCAGCGCCATCAGTCAGGTCGGAAGGACCTGCAGCGCCCCTGGTTTGGTCACCAGAGGCTAAAGGGAGTGCCAGGGACCAGTGTGGTCGCCTGGGGATCAATTGCCCTGTGAATATATCAAAAAAAAAAAAGAAGACCTACATGTGAGTGGCATGTAAATTACTTACGAAGCCCCCCCCCCACTGTCCTGCTGAATCAGTTTTGAAACCAGGGCAGTGCAGGGGTCAGAGCGCCTCCTTGGTCTTGCCTTCCTTTGGATATAGGCAAGGCTTCTAAGGAGGGGGGTGAACCGGTATGGGGTGCCTCACCCATACCCGCTGCCCAGCCTGTGGCGCTCCTCTCATCAGGAATTTTCCTGATGATGATATGGCATCCCGATTTCTGTGGAATTTCTGTAAAATTCCCCAGAAATCGTCATTTTTCGTCATTTTTGGGCTGGCGACGACCTTCGTCGCCTGCGCGACGCAGCCCCAGATCGAAGTTTTATTTCACGATTTCTGAAGATTTTAATCAATTTTATTATTGATTTGTCGTTTTTAGAAATATAGGAATATAACGTGACCTTTTTTCGCGGCGTTCCGCGAAGGTCAATTTTTGCGAAGTCAGTCACGTTCACGATTTTTTTAAAAAATCCTGAGGCGAGCCCAGGAATCAGCCAGACGCCCACGGTGTGGCCCAACAGTGGCCCTCTTCATATATAGTTTGAATTGGGACAGAAACGCGTCGTGTCGGCTACGTGACGCGTTGGGGGGAGACACACAAAATGAGTGTTTTTGGCTCAAAAATCACTATATTTCACTGTTTTTCGCCCAAAAACCACTGTTTGGCCCAAGTTGGGCAGGATCTCAGTGGAGATCCTGATGGCGACGACTCGTAGCCGTCAGATTTTCTGATGGCGGCGACGCCGCCGCCTTCATTTCGTCCTCTCTTCTAAGCTATTTTATAGTATAGAAGTGTTACATATACATATTACTTGTCTACATGTTTATATTGTTCACATATACCATCATCTCTTTGCCTAGGACGCCAGATTGTGTCATGGCTGAGGCAAGGATCACAAAGTTCTTTGGAGAAACGCAGACTGATGGAAGATCAGTGAGAATTCGAGAGGAAGTCTTGGATTTCATGGGATTGGGGTCGTGCATGCCAAGGGAAGCTTGGAGGTTGCCCTCCCCCCAACCTCTTCACTACCCAAGCGCCAACCACCAGGCAAAAAGTCCCCGGGCCCCAGTCCCCCTCCCTGACGGGGCAAGGGCCGAGGGCACAAGCCTCCACAGCCCCGGCCCGCCCCGATCGAGGCCACTGTCAACCTCCTCGACCTCAACCATCCAGCGGTCAGATACTCCACGGACGCCACAACCGCCCTCCAGGAGCTCCCGATGGCACAGGGGCCGGAGTGGGTTCCCCACCTCCTCGCCTTCCAGGAACAAGGCCTACAACGCGACGACCCCCCAGAAACCACCCCCATATATACCCCGGACCAGAAAGCGTACAAATGCTACTGGCACAAGGGGAGCCCCCTGTACGCCCGAACCGGCATCCACGTCCACCTCGTCCACCACCTCAGCATCCCAGGGAGACTAGGCGTCTACGAGGTCGTCGGGGACGTATGGCAACTCAACGTCATCAACGATGACGCCACGGAACCCTTCCTCCGAGCCCTGGCCGAGGCATACCGCCAGATGGCCATGCTCGCCCCCACAATCATCATCGGCGACATGAACGCCGCCCCCACCCCGGCGGACCGAGGGGGACAGGCCACACCCCAGGACCATGCAGTCCGCGACACCATCGAAATGCTGAGGCTCGTGGACCTGAAGGCCAACCTCGAAGGCCAACCATCCCACTTCCCCCACCAAGCAGATGCCGCCCCCCCCCGCATCCACGTATGCTATGGCCACCCCACCACCATCATCCGGGCGGAGGCCCGATATGGGCCCCTCCTGCTGGGACCCAAGGCCATAGCCATATCCGCCTCACCATCCCCAACCTTCCCCCCAGCCCCCCAAAGGATACGGACCAAGGCCTACCACCCCCCCTGAGGATGCCCCCACTGCACGACAAATAGGCCTGGTCCCAATATCACAGGGCCATAGACCGCGCCCGGCGCATCCAACCGGACCCCACCGACCTACTCACAGCCATGCGCACGGCCGCCGTCGCCTGCGGCTTCCAGCAACACCCCCACACTGACGACGAGCGACCACCCACGGCCCTATGGGACATGCTCCATGACCTCTGGCATGCGAATCAACAACTGGCGACCCTCCTCCACACGGACACCCCCCGAACCCGCCGCCAGATACACCACTGCAGGACGCAGATAGCCCACATCAGGGCAGACCTGCAGCAGTGGCACATCCACAGGCAACAGCGCATCGCCCAAGAACACGAACAGTATGCGCAACATGAACTCCCCTACAAGGCCATCCGCCACCTCAACGAGGCCATGACCAACACCGGCCACCGCACCATCACCACGGTCAGACAGGAGGACAGCTCCCTCACCAACAACCCAGCCACCGTGCTCCAAGCCACCCAAGACAGCTTCCTCCAACAACACACGCCCACCCAAGACACACTGGACACGGACACCCAGGCCAAAATCGACCGCCTCCCTCAGGTCTTCAACCACGCCCAGAGGAGGCAACTGGAAACGCGCCCCTTCACCATCCACGAAGTCCGGAGGGCCATCCACAGTCTCCGGCAACACAAAACCCCAGGCTACGACGGCCTCCCTGCGGAGGCATACTACCACCTCCTCCGCATCCTCGCCCACCGCCTCTGGGACATCGTCACGGGGCAAACCCCCCTACCACCAGACTGGGCAAACGTTGTCCGCCCCCTCTACAAAAAGGGGGACTGGGCCAACCCGGACAACTGGCGCCCCATAGTCTGTGCAAACACGAAGGTCAAAATCGTCTGGACCGTCCTCCTACGCCGCATCCGCCCCCACCTGGACCCCCACATACCCGCCAGCCTCTTGGGGCCCATCCAAGGCCGGTCCCCACACGAGGCCATCTTCCTCCAGGACACCATCGCCGACATGGACCCGGTAGACCTCATCATCGCCTCCCTCGACGTCAAAGGAGCCTTTCCAAAACCCCCCCTGGCTCCTTCTGGAGGTGGTGTGGAAACGCCTGGGCCTCCCCTTCTACAACTTTGCCTCCGGCTACATCCGCACCTGCAAATACACGGTCCGCACTGGAGCAGGCCTCACCCCCTTCCTGGAGCCAGGCAGCGGGGTCCCCCAAGGAGGAGCAGAAGGCCCCTTCCTGTACCTCCTCGTGATGCTCCTCCTGGCCCTCACAACCGAGCAGGACTACCCGGCCTACGCACCCTACCCCTTCCTCTCCCCCCTGGTGCACTTCGCGGACGACACCAACCTCACGGTCGCACACACCCCACACGAACTCCACACCCCAGACCCCGGGCCAACGGTCACCCAGCAGGCCAACGACTTACTGGACGTGACCACCTCCTACCTCTCCCGCAACAACCTCATCGTCCACCCCACAAAGTCAGTGGCCATGATCAAGGGGTCTGCCACAGCCCCCACCCTAGGGCCACAAGGACCCCCAATGCAAGTCGTGACAACCACCACCCACCAGGGGGTAATCCAGGCCACCAACCCTGAGGAGGCCACCCTCCCTCCCAAGTTGCAGTCACACCTCGCCCATCTCCCAAGATATGCGTCCTCGACCACCAAGGCCCTCTCCCTGTCCCACCAGAGCCTGGTGTACTACCTCACCGGGGTCTTGAACGCCTCCATAGGCTTCCAGGCACTCCACCTGACACACCCCACCACCGCCCTCCAACTGGCCACACGCGCCGTGACCAAGGCATGGGCAGCTTACGGGGGCTGGCCCACCTCCATACCCACCCGCGCCATCCGGGCTGCATGGCCCCACTATAGGGACGCCATAGGGGACGAGGTGAAAGCGGCCTACACCAGACACACCGCCCTCCTCTTTCACCGCATGACCCACAACCACTCGCCAGAGGTCTGCGAGGTCGCCACAATCCGCCTCCAAGCCGCACAACAGGCCCGCAACACATGCCCACGGTGGATACTCCGACAGACGGGCATACCCTCCGACATGAACACGCGCCTGTGGAACCACCTGCAGCTTCTCCTACCATCGCCACACCACGCCATACTCACCAACCACACGTGCCCGGAGGAAGGGCCTGTGGCGGTCCTCTGCCTGCGGGGACCTCCACCATCACCCCCAAGGGCACCATCAACACCATAGACCTCGTCGAGGCCTCCATCACCATATTATATGTCACCCTCTCACAAATGCGGGTCCTGCACCACAGCGGGGCACACCACACCCCCTTTCTACAACTTACCCAATGGCCGAAATGCCGCCTCTTCCAGCAGTACCTCACGCAGACGGCACGAGCAGTGGGCCACACTCTGCCAGAGAGCACAGACATGCGAGCAGCCTACCGAGACTTCAAAAAGCAGCAGCCCCGACCCATCCCAGCGACACCGCCCTACGCACCCAACGGCTGGAAACACGAACCCGTCCCCCCGGTGAGGGGCCCAGTCCCACCACTGACCCTACTACTGGCCCAGAATGAAGCCAAACCCACGCAGACCACCGTCTTCCACCACGGGGCAAAATGGCACATACCGAAGCACCACAGGACCGCCCGAGACCTACCAAAGGACTCCCATGACTCCCAGAGCATGCCACGCACATGTTGGGCCTGTGACCCCGAGGCACGCACCACACCATGGCCCGTATTGCACCTCATAGCACGCCACCACACCCACCCCACAACCCACCTACCACCACAAGCCTACGCATGGGTAGCCCCATGGATCCACCGCACCGACGCGAACTCCATGGTAGCGTGGAACCCCGACCACGCACCCAAATGGCTCTTCACCACTACGCCCAGCTGGCCCCACCCCGACCCGGCAGGGGTCGCCATCCATTACAGCATGTACAAACCAGGCAGAACGGGCAAGCACGAGCACCCCTACCATCCGCTCCACCACTCCTGCCACACACCGGAGCACCGAACAAAACCCTCACATGCCACGACCCAAACCCAGACACAGCCTACATCCTCCACTACATCTACTCCTACCTCACACAAGGACAGCCGGAACAGGGACTCATAGCCATGTCCCTACAAGCGAAACACATCATCTCCAAAGGAATAGGGGTGTACGCCACCCCCGTCCTGCAGCCCACAACCCCGGTGGCCCACCTCACCACGGGCCTCGCCATATACGCCTACCTGCGCATGAACCCATGCCGCCTCCCACAACCATCACCGGCGGACCGGCTCTTCTTCAGCGATGCCTCAGGCGAATCCGCCCTCACGCCCATCACCGGGGGGGCCACCCTGCAGCTAACTCACACCGGGCAACACTACCACATGGACCACCACACGGGCCACACCACCTACGGGGCCTCCGCCCAGGGGGAGCTGGGGGCCATGGCCGACGCCATCGCCGAAATCGCGGCCCACCTACCCGCCCACCTCCCGCACATCGTCCGCGTCTGGTTTGTGGTAGACGCCACTGTCGACACACACCTACCCCTCCGCATAGCAAGGTAACCACTCCACAAAGCCACCGCGACGAGCCTCGGCAGCCAGGCACTGCCGCTCTGGAAAGCCCTTCGCAGCCTTTCCCCCTGAGTCCAACTCCACATCATGAAACAAGAGTCCCCCAGGCACCAATACGGAAATGGCAAGGTCGACAACCAGGCAGTACACCAGCGCACAACGCACCTGCCAACCCTCCAGATCTCCGACCTCGGCCGAAACCACACACACCTCCAACACATACCCCCCATACCGGAGCCCCATCAGACCCCGGACTGGGTACCAGAGGACGCCCCCTATTCCTCCCACGACAGAGCATACCACTACCCCAACCCCATCCAACATCTCGCCCGCGTGCTCGGCAACGCAGACGGCCGGGCACACATCCAGGAGCTCCAGGGGAAACTACAAATCCCCCTCTACCACTCAGCACTGCGCCCAGCAAACGTCCCAGCCCTCCTCCAAAAACGACACATCCAGCTCCTCAGGGAGCAACTACCATTCCTCACCAGGGTCGCCAGATGGCTTGCCCTGTAAGCACATCCACGTCCCGGAAGAACACACCCGTTGCGCGTGCGACCACACCACCCCGGAGGACTGGGGACACTTCAAGAAATGCCCCCTCGGTACAGGCAGGGACACGCTAGTGGGCTGGTCCCCAGCAGAAACCCTACGCCAACACGAAGGCTGGCCAACCCACAGCCACGCACACCAGGCCACCGAACACCTCTTCAGGGATCCCCTCTTCAAGGAAGCCACCATGAGAGGGGCGGTGACACAGGCCCTACAGCGACACCTCGCCAAACACACAGAAAGCCCCATGGAGGCAGCAGCGCACCTCCAGCTAGAAGCAGTCCGCAGAGCAGCGGCCCAAATGGTACACCGCAAACACCTCCTGTTAACACAGGCGCAACAACTCACCGACCCCACCACCAGGGAACGCATGCAGCGTCTCATCCATTACCATGCCGTGCATGACCCAGAGGTCCACTAACCCACTCCGCGCCCCGCACACGCCCCCCATCTCTATCCGCAGGCCTCCAAGACACCACCAAAGCACCCCAAAGCCCACCTCCCTCCCACGAAGCCACCCGGCACTGCCCAGCCCGGCCGAGCCCAACCAGGGCCCACCATACGTCAACGTGGACGCGCAGGACCCCGGCAACCCAGCCCAGCCCGCCTCCCCCGGACCCGGGGCACCCCCCCTCACACCGACCACCATCCGCGACCCCGACCTCCTCCTCCGAGCAACCCTCCAAGGCAGGGCCCTGAGCACTCCCCTGGGCTGGTACCGCCTACAAGAGGAATGGACCAAGCTCACCGTCAACGCCCTCCGGGACCTGACCACCCCAGGCAACGGCCTGCACGAGGCCATCGTAGACCTCGTACTCTGGCGAGCCCGCCAACACACCCAGGGCCAGCACGTCTGGATCCCCCCCATCGAGCGGGGCCAGGCCCTGACACAAGACACCGGCACCAACGTCACGGGTCGAGGGGCCATACGCCTACGACGCGCCCCAGCGGAGAAGAACCATCCAGCGGACCCGAACCACCCGGATCAATGAGAACAGGCCACCGCACCAACCCGCGACACCGCCCTCCGCGCCGCCCGCCTCCGCACCCCAGACGGCGACCTCCCTCTGCCACCTACAGACAGCTACCACCCCCCGCCGGAGGTCTGGTGTACAGTCCTCGAGCACAGGCACTACTACGTGATAGCCGCTACAGCTACGTCCCCCGGCCTGCAATCGCTCGTCAAAGAGACAGACACCATGCTCGCCCCAGGGACCGCCCCACCAGGGGCAATACGGGACCCCATCACCCCGCACAGGGTCCTCAGGGGCGTCCTCCAGCCGGGGGACAAGCCCCCAGCCCGCGCCCTGGCCCAAATCACCTCAGGGCAAGCGGGCTACCACCTGAGACTGGCCATGCTCTGCCTGACCCAAAGGATCCAGCGCCGCTGGCCATCCACGGGGACCGTGCCCTGGATTTGGGCCATCCCCACCGCCCACACACAAATCGAGGCAGGCCCGGACACGCGGCAAACCCCCCCCCCCAGACCACAGCACTCCCTCACCTGCGGGTACCACGCCATCCACAGGGTCCTCAAGCGCATGGGTCCTAGCCCAGAGCTAGCATACCCCCTTGCCACCACTGACCAAGAGGTCCACCAAATACGCAAGCTCTTCTGCGATATCCTTGCCGCGGCAGCAGTGGACGGCAAGCTTCTCCTCCAAACTGCCCGGCCTACAACTGACCACGCAAGCGCGCCGCTGCGAGCAGACACATACACCGACACAACACACCCCACCGCGCAATCCCCGCCCATGCCCCTCCCCTCTCGCTGCCCACCCGGAGACCCACACACGCCCACCATCGCGCGCACCCCCGGGCCTGGCGACACGGGCCTCCCCCACCCGCCCAAACAACAGCACACGCCCGCCACGGACCCACCCGCCGGACACCCCTCACCACCCCCCACACTCGACAACCCACACACACCCACCGAGGGGAGCCCCACACCCCGGGGCACGCCCACCCTGCCCAGTGGCCTGCCAATGCCCCCCACACACACCCCAGAAGACCCAGGCCCACCCCCCCCCGGCCCCCGAATGCAGCCCGCGCGAACTGTTCCCCCCCGCGGACGCCAACCCACACAGCCTCACACATTGCAGGACTCCTGCCCAGCCAAGCCCAGAAGGAGAAGGCCACAGCCCCGCGCCTCCGTCCCCCACCGCTGCCGACCAGATCAGCCCGCCCGGCCGCCAGGTCACGGCCGGGCCCCCCCAGCCACCCGACCCCAACCTACAGCCAGAGGACATGCTCTCCATCCTCCCCGCCGTGGCAGCAGCAGAAGTCGCCGCCAACAAACCCGCAACAGCCCGCATCACAGCGCAACCCGCGTCCCTGGAAACCACCACTTCCTCCTCGTCCTCAGCCTCATCGACGTCCTCCACCTCATCCTCCGACCCCCCCCTCCCCGCCGACCTCAGCTGCAAGGCCACGGCAAAAGCCAAAGCTGCGGCCGCACGCCAGACTACTGGGGACCCCCCGACCCCCACACAGGCGACCCAGGCACCCCTGCAGCACACCAGGAAACCCCCCCACCCGGCACCGGCGCCCACCCACCTCCAGACCGAGGTCCTCCTCAACCTCGAACCGGACCCCAAACCAAAACCCGACCCCGAACCCAAGCCGGCGCCCAAACGAGCGCACCACAAGCAACAGCACCACCTCCAACACCACCCCACGCAGCCCACAACACCACAAACGCAACGACACAAACCCAAGCGACACCGCCCTAACCCAAACCCTAACCTAAGCCAGGACCCCCCACCCACCACAACTCACGCCCCCCTCCCACCAGCGGCCGCCGCCACCACAGAAGCGGCCAACAAAGAAGACCCCGTCAAAACCCTCCTCAACATCCCCATCTCCAAGGGCCCCGTCATCCATCCCCCACAAACCACCACCGCCGCCGGCCAAACCGACCCAGGGACGTGGGACCCCTCGACCACAATCACCGTCAAGCCCGGCCCCCGACCCGCCCCCGCCGCCCACAGAACAGTACGGCCTCAGGCACTACACACGATGCCCGACCCCCCACCCCCAACAGGGGCACCGGAATGTCCACAAGGGGTCCTAGGGCCATACCCGCAGCACCATCCCCAACACTACCAGAGCCATCACCACCAGCGGCCCCACCACCACCACCACCAACACCATGCCCACCACTACAACTGCCCACCAACCTACTTCCCCGGGCCAAAAATCCCCGTGCACGAGCAGCACCAGCGTATGCCATGGCAGCCACCGGGCGCTCCACCCCAATACCCCACCTACCACCAGGGGCCACCCCCCCCGTACCATGCACTGTATCCCCCCGGCCACCACATCCACGCCGAAAGGGGCCCCTCGGGCCCAACCCCACCATGGACAGTCACTCGACCCGTACCACCAGCCGCTGCCGCCGCCGCACCCCTACGTGGCGGATTCAGGGAGGGCGGGGGACCCACCCCCCCCCCAGTACCAGGCGACACCGGGCGAGGCCCCTCCAGGACCTGCTGACACCTCCTGACTGGCCCGACTCGAGCGACGAGGCCCGGTCCCGCAAACGGCGGCATTCCCACTCCCCCCCCGCACGGCGCACCCGCCCCCGGCGCTCACGCTCCCCACACCGCCACCGCCCCTCAACCAATCACTCGCGCCGCTCCTGCTCCCCAAGGCGCCACCACGACCCCCTGGGGGCCCGCTCCCGCCGCTTCCGGTCCCCCAGGCGCCACCAGCCGCGCCACCGCCGCCCCATGTCCACCATCCCCTCCCCCCACGAGCCCCAACGGGCTTCCGGTTCCCCCCTACCCCCGTACGCGACCCCCACCCCCAGTCCCCGCCACCGCCGCTCCCGCTCCCCCAGGCGCCGCCAAGCACACCACCGCCGCCCCATGTCCACCACCCCCTCCGACCACAGGCCCCACTGGGCCTCCCTCTCCCCCCGTCGCCCTTACCCGTCCTCCACCCCAGGCCCCCGCCACTGCCGCTCCTGCTCCCCCAGGCGCCTCCACGCCCGCCACCGCCGCAGGTCCACGTTCTCCTCCCGCCACTCCAGGACCTCGAGCTCGGACCCCTCCCGCCCCCAGGCCCCCGCCCAACTCGCCTGGTGGTCTGCCCCCGCTTTGCAGGAGCTCCGCCGCTGGGTGAAGTGGGCCGGGGGAGCGGGAAGGCGAGAAGGGGTGCACATGGTGCACACCTTCGAGGAGGTCCGCACCCGCACCCCCGCCCACCCCAACGAGGCCGCCCCGGAGGCCATCATGCCGCAGGCGGCATGGGAGGCCCTCCTCCGGGACGCGGTCCAGGGCCTGCGCCCCCCCTACACCCCCCGAACCCTCCGCCAATGGCTCCAGGCCACCCGGCCCCAGGCCTGGGCCAGCGGCGCCCCCCCCCCACCCGACCACCACCACACCGGGAAGGGAAAGGGCACGGGCAAGGGGAGGGCAAGGGGCAGAGAGGGACACTCCGGCAAGGGAGCACGGAAGCGCCCAAGGTGACAGGCAGGCGCCCATAGGGACAGGGCACCGGGAGCGACACAACATGGGAGCAGGAAACCACCGAAGGTCCAGGAAGGGGAGGGAACAGGGACAGGGGCGCAAGGAAAGAGGACATCACGGCGGGCACCAGGACCCACACGCAAGAAGGGCATACCACGACGGAGGGACCAGCGCCCCCTAACCCCCAGCGGACGCCGCACGACCCCCGGGGACGCACACCCCCAACACACGCCGCCGAAGCGCGAATCGGGCGCCGTACGGATCACACCGGCACACACCCACCAGCCACCGGAAACCACAGAGGGGAGGGAGGGCACACCTGCACGGGAAGAACGAGCTACACCCACAGAGGAAGCCACTGGGAACACCGCCGCGCAGCCCACCACCACGCCCTCACTGCCAGACGACGACCCCGGCCACCACAAGGGCCACCTCACAGGCACCGGAAGAGGACGAAGGCACGGCGGCAGCGCCCAGGGCTAGGGACTGGGACCCCCAGAGGACACAGGACCACGGCACAGGTTCCCAGGGAGGGCAACCCCACGGACACCTACCCGACCCACCGGCCGGAGCCGCACACCCAGACCCCCACAGAACGGACCCAGCGAGCCATCCACACCTGACCGCACCCCCCAGCCACCAACCAGCTACGCTCTGACCCGCACTCCGCACCACGACACGAGCCAGACTAACCACCACCGACCAACCACGGCACAACATGAGGCAGCACGGCACACCGCACCGCAGCGCACCACAGTGCAACGCAACACGACAAGGCACCCCAAAGCACAACACGCCACAGCACGACGCGACGCGACACGGCACAGAGCGGCCCACCACGGCGCGACATGACGCAATACGGCGCGGCCCAGCAGGGCGCTCTGCAACACGGCACAGACCAACACGACGCAGCACGTCAAAACACGACATGAGGCAGCACGGCGCACCACAACACACCACAACACCAAGAAAGGGACGCTAACCGAGGGTCTAACCAAATCAAGCCACCGCACACCCCGGAAGGAACCGCACCAGCCCGCCACACACCGGCGAAGGGCCACCGCAGGCCGGGCGACAACGGTGGCGGTCCACCCACACAAGCCGCCGCCGGAAAGTTCAAACCGGCACTGCGGAGACGAAGAGACACGGCTAACCCAGGGCCACAGGAAACCGCCTGGCACAACCGCCCACCCAGCAGAGCCACAACCCAACCCGGCAGGAAGGGGCGCCGAGCCCAACGTGTACATAACCCACCCAACCCATGGGGCCAGGGCACAGCCTGGCAAAACACAACCACCAACAGCAAACCGGAAAACCACACAGAATGCCGACCAGTGCGTGCGCCAGCCCAGGGAAGGCAGAGGGAGGAACAGGCAGACCCCCCCAAAAAAAAAAAAAAACAGGGGGGGGGGGCGCGAGAACGGCCCCCAGCCACCACGCCGCCCACCAACACCACAAGAGGTGGCCAAACCCCCCACCCAGACAGCACCGAAGACAGGACCCCCCAAAGGGGCGCCGGGGGACCACCCAGCCAAAACCGGCAACACCAAGCCGAGGGCAGCGGCCCACCGGGAGAGGGGACACCCAAAACACGCGGACATACATCACGCTGGGGAACAAAAAACACAAACAGCAAACAACGCGGCCCGGAAGAGAAGGAATGGGGGGACAGAGACCACGAGACCCAAGACCCGGACAACCAGCGACCGACACCACCAAGCCCAAAAAAAAAAACCAAAGGGGAAGGGGGGGGGGCACACCCCACCAACGGCAACATCCGCACAGCCCCGCGCCACAGGCGGCCCCCAGGAAGGGCGGGGGCAAGCAGGGCACACACACGACCGCATGCACACCCCAACAACACCTCCCCAAGGAGAGGCGGGGCGCAGCCGAAACCCGGACCCCAACACACACGCCCACACCGCACACCAGAATCGGGAACGGCGGGGAGCAGAAGGAGCGCGCACACAGCCACGCACGTCCCGAAACCCTAACCAGGACAGGAGGGGTGCAGGCCGAAACCCAAGCCCAACGGCAAACACCGCGAACCCCAGCGGGGAAAAGAGGCGCGAAACCACAAACCGTACCCAAACACACCCACCCAAGACCCCAGCCAGGGCTGGCGGGGTTACGGAAACCCAAACCCAAGCACAACCCGGACCCAAGCACAAACGCCACACAACAGTAGGAAATACAGTGTCCATAGCCCGGGCACTGAGTCAGCCCGTGCCATGCAGGTGACCCGGCCAAACGAGTTCCGGAGCCCAGAGGTAAGGCTGCATCCTAAGGCCTGCGCTGCTTTGGGACTTGAGGCGGAGCGTGCGACACCCAAGCGCCTCGGAACCCCAGTACCAAGAACATGCATGCATGCCTTGGGAACGGGATACACCAGGAAGTCCGGTGAACCTCTAGGGTTGCACCCAAAGGAGGGGACATGCGCAAGCACGGGGGTACACCCTCCCGGCGAGACAAGCACGTCACGCTGGCAGCGAACAGCTCTCCCGGTGTTGCCCGGGGCGGCTGTGTTGGGGGCCACCAGTCAGGTCTAGCGGGATGTAAGCCGCCTCCCCTCTTCAAGCGCGGAGCCTCTTCCTGTTCGTCAGAGCGGCAACGCCAGCGGAAACCATGGGGCGCCTCTCCACGACCGAGTGCACCTACCTACCTACCTACCTGGAGGTAGTCTTGGTTCCTGAGCCGCAAACCTCAGTCATCTGCCTTTGCTTTACAGGTGGGAAGGTCAGGGTGATTGGAGCAGCAGCGATCCCTTTTTCCCTGCCTTGCTAAACAAGGGCGCTGATCACACAAACAAATAACTCCGCCTCTGCCTGTGGCAGGGCAGGGAGTCGGACTCCATAGACATATGCGCTGTGCACGCCCCAAGAGCACTCCTTCCCTCCAAGCCCTAGCAGGGAAACGCGTTGTGGCGTCCCTGTTAGGCCACAGATGCTTAGTAGCTCTGTGTTCGCTTGCCATTTCACAGGTGAGCCGCTAGGGCTCGTCACTTCTCCTTCAACGCCACCCAGTAGAGGGTGCGTGTAGGAGTGGCAGTCCTGAGTGAGCTTGAGCAAGTTGCAGAAGTGCGCGCCCACCAGGATGATGCCACTGCAGAGTGTGTAGGACCTGTAGTGCGTGTGTCACTGTTCCAGCCGTTTCCTGCAATTTTAGCGGGGTTGGTGGGCAGTGGCAGTGGTTAGGCTAGGTTTTGGCCATCGTAGCAAATAGGCGTTTTCAAGCCTTCATAGCTTTTGGCCACCCCTCCCCTGTAGTAGTCAGATAGGTAGGGAAAACAATACCTGGTTTAGTATGCTGGGTATTCCCCCAAGGTTTTGCGCCAGCCCAGAAACTGGGCGCTTAGGGGAGGAGAGACCCGGGGCGTACCCCGTGGCACCGGTAAGACATCCTCCAGGTTTCGCAAGCGTGCAGACTTGGGTATAATTAGGACACCATTTCTGCAGCTTGCTCTCAGGACCTTAGGAATAGCACACTCACACATACGCTTAGGCAGGTAAGGGTAAGGTTCAGTCCCTAGCTTTAGTCTTGGAGGCAAGCGTCTCAGCGAGCCTCAGCAACTCACCAAGGTTGTTCTGGGACAAGTAGTCCACCAGAACTGAGTTTAGGCGTCCCTCAGGTAGTACAAACGCAGAGAAGGGCTCCCAGGTGGCCTCTTCGACTCCAAACCCTTCCCAGAGGGTGAGGAAGCGCCAACCCTGGCAATAGCGGTGGCGTAAGACAGACTTCACCAGGTAGAAGCCCTCCCTAGCCATCTCCTGGGCGTTCATGTTGGGAAGTTCCCCTTCAACTTCCATAGGGCTGGCAGCCCCTTGTAGGTCTAGGGCGGCGATTTCCTCGTCGTTCAGCTCCCACCCCTCCCCACAGAGGTCTTCAGGATCATAGTAGCACTTCAGGTGCTGAGCAGCACACACCAGGGTCCCCCCTAGACGGGGAGAACACCGCACTGTAATACGGTGTCCATCCACAGATAGAATCTTGTAGGGCCGGAAGTAGGGGTCATCGCTGGCAGAGCCTGGCCAGGCGGGTAGTCGGCTGTGGTGCACCAGCACCCAGTCCCCCTCTTGGTAGGTGGCAGGCGCCTGTGCTTTTTCGTCTCGTTCCACTGACGCTCCCTCACTCTCTGGAGCATGGCCTTGGCCTTGTCAGCCTTCGCTTGTTGCTCTTGGACCCACTCACCCACAGAAGAATGGGTGTCCTCGGGATAGGGAGCGTGTAGGAACCACGCCGGGCGCCCTAGGAATAGCTCATGGGGCGAGTAGCCAGTCGCCGAACTGTCTTGGGAGTTCATCAGCAAGGATATGACGGAAAGGAGTCTCAGCCAGTCTCTGGTGCGTTCAGTTTTGCAACATATCCTTACATTCTCCTTGAGGACACGAATCTGTCGCTCACATAGGGGGTTGCTCGTGTGAGAGTAGGGGATCCCCGTAGACACCTGGACATTGAGGGATATCAGGACCCTCTTGTACCAGCCGGTAACTGAGCGTACTCGTACGTCCTCATCGGAGTTGATCTCCTTGGGCGCCCCATAGACACAAAACCACTCCTCCAGGAGTATCTTGATAGTCTCCTCCCCGGTAATGTGCTTGGTACATGGGAACACCCTGGTAAACCTGGTCAACCCACAGGTTACCACGAGGGCGAAATCATAGCCCCCAATCTTCGGCATCTCCGTGTAGTCCACGTAGAGAACACTGTTAGCACAGTGAGGGATGGGCAGGGTCAAGCAAAGACCCCTGTCCCTGATATCCCCAGGTTTGCAGGACCTACACGGGCACTTGTCCACGATAGGCTGGAGGGTCTTCCGCAGTTGGTCATCAGTCCACGTAGTGTGGAACCACTGCTTGAAAAGCCTCAGGGTACGGTCAGCACCCACATGACCGCTGGACTCATGGGTCCACTTCAGCAGCGCTGGGACTCTGTCACTGGGTACCACTATGCGGTCCTCGTGCCAGAGGTAGCTCTTGTCCCTCTTCCATTGGTCTTGGTTGACCAGGAGGGGTTCAAGGCGTTTGTCCAGGCGCTTGTAGATATCCCCAAACTCTTTCAGGTACTCCGCTTGTTGGAGTCCATGTAAGGGGCGTATCATAGTCATGTTGAGGTCCAAGTGTACATCCATATGGCTGAACGCCTCCGTAGCCAGCGCTTCCGACCGGATACCAATCAGGGCGTCGAAGTTGTTGCGGCTGATGTAGTCTGCACACTCGTTCTTCACTCCCTGGATATGGTGTACCGTCAGCCGTAGTTGGCTGAGGTAGGTCCACCAGCGCCGTAGCTTGGCCTTCTCAGGTGGGGGACCCTTCTGGTAAGTGCGGACCGGCTCTTGGTCGCACAGCCAGACCACAGGGTTACTCCCCAACAGTCGTGCCTGAGAGGATAGCACCAGCATACCCGCGAGCAATTCCTGCGCATAGGTGGAGTAGTTCCCCCTGGCCTGGTTCCATTTCCAGTTCCAGTGGCCCAGGGGTACTAGAACCCACTTGTCGTCAGGGTAGCTGTGCTTGAGAGTTCCATCTCGGTTGAGACCTTCAGTCCCCGATTGGGAAATAGCTGAGTTGATCTCCTCCTTCTCTAGTGCTTGCCATTGGAACAACGTCCCATCACCACCCACATTGCTGGCGTTGGTCACCAGAAAAATCTCACCTTATGCTCTAGGCACGCCCAAGCACTTAGCGTTGGTCACCTTGTCTTTGACCTCGTCAAACGCTTGTTGCTCTTGTGAGCCCCAGCGCCAAGTAGTACTCTTCTTGATCAAGTCCGTCACAATGGCACTGGTGTAGGTCAAGTTTTTGGTATGGCGGCGATAGAAGTTGCACGCCCCAATGAAACTGCGTACATCATGGAGTCCTTTCTTGGGGTCTTCATGTCGTACCTTGGCGTCCATCAGGGGTTTGGCCTTAGAGGCCGCTGGGGTCCACCACCCATAGCCAACGTCAAACCCTAGGTACTGCAGGGTCTCCTGCATGAACTCACACCTCTCCAGCTTGAGTGGTGTGTCGTTCTCCTGGCAGACCGCAAAGAACTCAGCCAAGAGGATTGGGTGATCCTCCTGGGTATTGGTCCCGAGGCATACATCGTCGATGTGCGCCTCCATCTGGGCCCCACGGGATATGAGTTCTTGCACCTTGGGTCTTCGCCGTAGGATGGACAAGATCCTGTTCATCGGCTGTTAGAATAGAGCGGGTGCGTTGGCCACGCCAAAGGGCATGACCTTCCACTTAAACACCCTCCCCTGAGGGGTGATGAAGGCTAGTAGCCCCTGAGCGTTGGGCGTCAGGTCCACCTGCCAGAAGCCGCTCCTCTTGTCCATCTTGGTCTTGTAGCGACAGAAGGCTATCTTCTCAAGGGTAGACTCCATATTAGGAATGGACCCTGAGTGGTTCAGCTTTTTCTTGTTCAGCTCTCCGTAGTCCACTACCAGCCGTTTGGCTGTAGACCCAGGTTTAGCCACCAGGAAACAGGGGCTGCAGTGTTGGGGGTAGTCCCCATACCTGTACTCCAGGACTAGGCCGGCGTCGATACATTCTTTTTGGTGCATGGGGGTTGCCCCCCGGCGAGCATAACACAAAAGCGGCCTAACCACGGGCAAGTGAGCGTTCATGGCGAGCCGAAGTTCATCGAAGGACAGCAGCCATATGTACAGTAACTCAGGGGGTGTGACCCTGCTCCAAAATGCACCAAAGGCCTGGTTACTGTGGGCTGTGGCTTCGCCATTAGCCCTGTGGTTGGTGTTATGACGCAAGACGAATCGAAAATAAAAGGGACTCTATATATATTTATATATATATACATAGAAGTCAGAAACAAACAAATAATCCCGGCCTTAGAACATCTGGGGTATCATAAAAGACCTCCAGTTAAAACCACTGACTTCAGAAGCGTTCGGAAAGCTCTGAGAACCGAGTGACGGCTGAAGTGTTTTTAGCGTCGTAAGCCGTCGTGAGCTGTTGCCGGTTTCAAATTGACCTCACAGGCTAAGGGACTCACAGGCCAACTTCAACGTTCAAGGAGACGGGAAAGAAGATCTCAGGGTACTTTATCAATCTGTTGGCATGCAGCGTAAGGGCAAAAGCCGTATGTGAGCGGGCTCGGAGTACTGGAATACTGCTTTCATTTAATCCAGGTACCATAGGACTTCCGGGGACGGCTCGCGAGGTTCCGGTATCCAGAACCAGCAATGGTAGTATCGCAAACCTTCTGGTTCATACCACCAGTGAATGCCGAGGTACCACATGACAGCAGTGGATGGGGAAAAAGGCTGTAAATTGGATGATTGACTGGAAGGTGTGCTGGAAGAGAGCATCAAAAATGTGCTGACGTGGTCCCATCTCATCGATCTGTCAACTGGTGTCAGGAAATAGGGGGGGGGGGTGCAGATCGCAGGTGGTGAAGATGAGGAGGACGGAGAGAAAACAAAAAGGAAAAAGAAAAAGAGGGGGGGAGAAACTCGTCACCCGGAGACCAAAGCGGGGCAGAAACCCCCCAGTCGCCTGCGGAGCTTAGTTTCTTTTCGCGATGGCTTTTTTAGGGTAACGTGTTCCTAAGTGGGTAGTTACTGTAAATTAAGTAGTTGGGATTTGGCTTTTTTGTTTTTTCTGTGAACGTGTCTGTGTTTGTGGGGGTGTTTATTGGTGACTGTTGTGTTTGTCCTTTTTGGGTAGGTCAACAAGGTGGGGTTGTGAGACGAAGTGCTGTAGATGGAGTATTGGTTGTTCCATGGGTTGTCTTCGGAATCTGGTTGGAGTAAGTGCAAATCGTTAATTGGGTTTTGTCTGAGCCAGGTTTGTGTCTCTTGCAGTGCTGTTTTGGGTCGTTTTCTTCTGTGTTTAAAGGCTGTTTTTAGGTTTTGTAGGTGTTGGAAGTAGGGAGTGTTGGGTGGGATTGCTCTTAGTGAATTACTGAGTGAGTTGGGAATGAGCGTGCGGATGTAGTTTCTTCTTTCTCCTTTGGATGCATGTAACCACCAGTCGATGACTGTTTGTTTGAAGGGTTGTTGCCAGACCTCAAAAAAGAGGTCACGAACAGGTTGCGCCGTGCCGCATTCGGTCACCGTTGTTATGGGGTCGAGGGGGTGATGAGTGTGGCATTTGGGGCATTGATATGTGTTGAGTTTGTAATGGGGAAGAAAACCAGTGCAGCAGTACAGTCCGTTTGTCCATTTAAAAGGTAATCTGGAAAACCACGATGCGTGGGCGTAGAAGTCGGTGCTAGAAGGTAGGTGTATGTTGTTGTGTTTATGGCTTGGAAGTAGGTGTTTGACAGTTTTGCGTGTAATGCGTCCTGGCAGTGGTGTATGATTGTGGTATATGAAGTGAAAAGTGTCAGGGTTGTGGTGTTCTGGGTGTTGGTGGAGGTTGAGTGATATCCATTTAGAAATTTTGTCAGAGTGCTCATTGCCAGCGAAGTCAGCGTTTCCTTTGATCCAGGTGAAAATTATGTGAAGGTGGGTGTTGTGAAGAAATACCCAAATATAGTTGTACCAAAGAGCGAAGCAATTAGCGTTAGAAGCGAAGGGTTTAGTTTTTAATTGTTGTATTTGGTGGAGTGTGGAGCAAACCGACAGGTTGTCAATGGCAAAAATGATTGGTTGAGAGAGAGTGTCGAGGTGTTGGAGGTAGGTAAACAGTATAATGGCATAAATTTCTGCTGGGTAAGATCCTTTTACCGGTGATGTGTTGCAGATGGTTGTTGGCGGTGTAGTGTTGAAGGTGATGGCGGCGCCCGATGGCGTGTTAGCTGTGGGGTCATCCGACCCGTCGGTGTAGGCAATCGTAGCGTTAGGGTAGGCGTCGAGTGCGTCTAAAAGATCGTGGCACCCCCAGTAGTGCAGGTGTTGAGGGTTTGGGGGAGAAAGATTGTTTTTCAGGGTAAATTGAATGAAATTTTGAGTGGTTGTGGTGCCAGTGAAAGGAAAAGGGAAGTTGGCCGTGTCGGGTATGGAGAGACACTTGTTAGGCTTGGAAATATCTTGGGATGTGGGGAGAGTAAGGAAGTGAAACTGGTGGTTGGGGGTGAGGATTGTAGACATGTCAGGGAAAGTAACTGTGGTTTTCTGAGGCGTGGGGTGGTCGACTGTGCCTCGGAACCACTGGGTCGTTTTTGTGGTGTGGGTGGTATTTTTCGTAATGGAATATGTTGGTGGGTGGCTGTTGGATTGGTAGTAGAGAAAGGCGACTTCGATTGTTGAGTGTGTAGAGATTTGAGAAGGGAGACATGGGTTGACTGTGGGTATGTTGTGTGTGTGGAAACCTAAAAAGCTAGCAGAGTGGGCAGTCATGCGTTGCATGGTGTTGGGGTTAGTGGACTTGTAGCGCAAGGTGTACTTGACTCTTTCGTTGGTGTGGGAAGGTCCGTCGTCGTGTGTGTAGCGCAGTATATGGTTGATGGCTTGGATGTGGGTTACGATAGAAATTTTCGTGATGTTTAAACCTAGTGTGTGTGGGGGGGAGTATTTGGTTTTATTGGGGGTACGAAAGGATAGTTTGCCTAACTTGGAGATATGACTCCAAATTGTGGTGTCCAGTTTGTCGAGGTCTGTTGCGGGAGTGAGTTGTAGATTAAACGGTAGGTGAGGGTAGGTATCAGTTGTATGTTGGATAGTTTTATGACTTCATTGTGTGTGAGAGGGAGCTCCGAGAAACAATTGCGCTCCATCAATGAGCGATTGATCGTGGCCAAGCCCCAATGACTCCCCACCCACCCACACTCTTTCGTTCATTCAGTTCTCTATGTCTTCACTAAGTCATTACTCAGAGATGCGGATTCCCTCCGTCCTCACTTTCAATACCAACGGTATGATCTGTTTATCATGCTGCCGTTTCTCGAAGCGATAACATCTAACCATCCGCGATGCATCACCTCGCAAGATATTGTGCCACGCATCGAAAACAATGCGAACACACTGGAACGTACACTTTCCTCACAATGCATCCTGCATGCCGTGTGGATTTCGCTCACTCATCTACGGCGAGTCAAGATTTTGATTCATCCAAGCCACGTTCGGGTACTCGTTTGCACGCCTAGTGTCACTCTGCCCTATCAGTCGCCAGCAAGTGGCCTGACTGATCTCTGTCATGTCCGGATGAAGAGTTTATCTTTTTGCAAGTGCTTCCTTCTTGACCCAGTCGGGTTACGACTGCCAAAACGGCCTCACGTTAGACTCGAGGACTCGTCAAGATCAAGGAATGTCTCGGAAGTGGTCAGTGTTAGACACGTGGTCCCATCTCTCTCATCATCATGACGCCGTCAATTGATATCCCCCTCCCACCGGGAGTCCCCCAACCACCAAGTTACGATACCAACACTCACAAAGCACCTAAACCTACCACACCAACAGACAACTTAATCCACTCTAAAACACGTTTAACACTCACTACTCACAACACTGCCAAAAACATTGACAACCTAGACGCCATTATACTGCGACACCAACAACAAGGAACCGACATACTTTGTTTACAGGAAATACCTACCGCCCCCTCCTTACATTCACTCCTAAACCTACACACATTCACAAACATATCTTCTGACAAATCCAACGGCACAGCGATTATCATTCACTCCTCCCTATCTCCTTTTGTCACGCAAATCAAACACGACAAGGTCAATGGATGCCTTACTGCCATCGACCTTACTATACCAGGCTACCACACACTTCGTATCATTAACGTGTACAAATCACATCACGCTCATCTCCGACACAGGTTAGAGAAAACAATCTCCGCCCTCCAACAAGACCAACCGTGCCACATCATGCTCGGCGACTTCAACACATATCTCCAACCTTCTCTAGACACGGCTAATACCAAACACAATAAATACTGGCCTTGGCTCCACGACAAGGTACACCCCACCAATCCCACCACCACACCAACCCTCATTGACCTGTATCGTAAGGACCACCCAGAGATAAAACAGTGGACGCGCCCTGCAAACAAAAGGGTCCCGTCTCACACACGCATCGACCTGATTCTCTCCTCTCCTCTTTCCAACACCATTTTCAAACCTTTCAACACCTTGATTGACATTCACAATGACATCTCCGACCACCGACCCGTATCCACTTCCATAGCCATCCCTACCAATCCGATCAACATATACAACATCCCACACAATTCCATTCACTACCGCCCCCTAAGCAAAGCACCACCGGGCAAAAAACAGCACAGCCAACCAACAGCACAACACAGCACAGCGCGACAGCCCACAGAAGGGCAAAGCAAGCCCCAGCAGCACCGCAAAATGACAGCAGAGAGCAGCAGCACAGCACCACGCGACAGCACAGCACCACAGAACACGACACAGGAAAGCAGGGCACCACAGCAAACCACACCAAACACAGGGAAGCAGACCACGCGGCCAGACAGGGACACCGGCACCGAAACACGCCACCAGCAAACAACCACGGGCCAACAGACCCAGCACCGCACCACGGCACACCACAGGAAACAGCACAACACACAGCAGCGCACCACAGGCGCCAGCAACGGCACGCACCACACGAACAGCACAACGCGAGCGCACCAGCACAGCGAAGCACAGCACCGCGCGGAGCGGAGAGCACAGGGAACGCACAGCACAGCGCCCCGGGACACACACAGCACAAAGCAGAGCGGCGAACAACAGTACGCACTCCCGCGCCACGACAAAACACACACAGCACAAAGCACACAGCGCGGGGGAACACCGCAAAACACAGCGCCGCAGAGCAGAGGGCCCCAGGGCGACGGGCAGCGCCAGAGGGCACCGAGCGGCGGCGACGGAAACCGCGAGAAACAAAAGGGGGGGGGGGGGGGCGGGGCAGCAACCACGCGGGAGCAGCCGACAGCCGGCGGAAAGCACGAAAGAGGAACAAGCGCACGGAGAGCCGAGAAACGGCAGGCCAACAAAGCAAACAACCAAGCGCCGAGGCCCAAGGCATCCGGGGTTGGAAACCAGAGAAAGCCAGAAACAACGGGGGCGCACAGAGAGAGGAGAACGGGAAGAAAAAAAAAAAAAAAAAAAAAAAAAAAAAAAAGAAAAACAAAAAACAACACCCAGGCACCAAGGGGGAGCAACAAAAACCGCGGGACACAAAAGGGAAGGGGGGCGGGGGAGCAACCACCAACGAGCAGCCAACGGCCAAGCGGGAGACACCAACCAACCAGGCAGCGGGAGGAAAAAAAAAAAAAGAAAAAAAAAAAAAAAAAAACCAAGCGCCAGGGCAACGAGGAAAGGCAGCAGCAGCGAGAGAGAGGGGGGCAACCCCAGCCCGGAGGGGGCCAAGCAAAGCAGAAAGACAAAGCGGCCAAAGGAAAAGGTGAGGCGCACCAGAACGCGCCCGGGAGGCCGGCCCGCCCGACCCGGCCAAGCAGAGCACGCACACGAACACACACGCACACCGGAACCCGGGCTGCCCGCTCCAGAGGACGGGCGGCCGGGGGAGGGACAGCGCCTGACACCAGGCGCCCCTCACAACGGCGGAAGGCACCCCCCCCGGGGACGCCCTTCCGCCACCCCCACAGCGAGCAACGCCGGCCCGCAAGGGTGCACGCTGTGGGGCCGGTGCAGGGTCCACACGCCCGCATCGACCGCACCCGGGACACACGGGTCGCGGAACCCTGGCTGCCCGCTCCAGAGGACGGGCGGCCGGGGGAGGGACAGCGCCTGACACCAGGCGCCCCTCACAATGGTGGAAGGCACCCCCCCCGGGGACGCCCTTCCGCCACCCCCACAGCGAGCAACGCCGGCCCGCAAGGGCGCACGCTGTGGGGCCGGTGCAGGGTCCACACGCCCGCATCGACCGCACCCGGGACACACGGGTTGCGGAACCCTGGCTGCCCGCTCCAAAGGACGGGCGGCCGGGGGAGGGACAGCGTCTGACACCAGGCGCCCCTCACAACGGTGGAAGGCACCCCCCCCGGGGACGCCCTTCCGCCACCCCCACAGCGAGCAACGCCGGCCCGCAAGGGCGCACGCTGTGGGGCCGGTGCTGGGTCCACACGCCCGCATCGACCGCACCCGGGACACACGGGTCGCGGAACCCTGGCTGCCCGCTCCAGAGGACGGGCGGCCCGGGGAGGGACAGCGCCTGACACCAGGCGCCCCTCACAACGGTGGAAGGCACCCCCCCCGGGGACGCCCTTCCGCCACCCCCACAGCGAGCAACGCCGGCCCGCAAGGGCGCACGCAGTGGGGCCGGTGCTGGGTCCACACGCCCACATCGACCGCACCCGGGACGCACGGGTTGCGGAACCCTGGCAGCCCGCTCCAGAGGACGGGCGGTCGGGGGAAGGACAGCGCCTGACACCAGGCGCCCCACACAACGGTGGAAGGCACCCCCCCCGGGGACGCCCTTCCGCCACCCCCACAGCGAGCAACGCCGGCCCGCAAGGGCGCACGCTGTGGGGCCGGTGCAGGGTCCACACGCCCGCATCGACCGCACCCGGGACACACGGGTTGCGGAACCCTGGCTGCCCGCTCCAAAGGACGGGCGGCCGGGGGAGGGACAGCGCCTGACACCAGGCGCCCCTCACAACGGTGGAAGGCACCCCCCCCGGGGACGCCCTTCCGCCACCCCCACAGCGAGCAACGCCGGCCCGCAAGGGCGCACGCTGTGGGGCCGGTGCTGGGTCCACACGCCCGCATCGACCGCACCCGGGACACACGGGTCGCGGAACCCTGGCTGCCCGCTCCAGAGGACGGGCGGCCGGGGGAGGGACAGCGCCTGACACCAGGCGCCCCTCACAACGGTGGAAGGCACCCCCCCCGGGGACGCCCTTCCGCCACCCCCACAGCGAGCAACGCCGGCCCGCAAGGGCGCACGCAGTGGGGCCGGTGCTGGGTCCACACGCCCACATCGACCGCACCCGGGACACACGGGTTGCGGAACCCTGGCAGCCCGCTCCAGAGGACGGGCGGTCGGGGGAAGGACAGCGCCTGACACCAGGCGCCCCACACAACGGTGGAAGGCACCCCCCCCGGGGACGCCCTTCCGCCACCCCCACAGCGAGCAACGCCGGCTTGCGAGGGCGCACGCTGGGGGGCCGGTGCTGGGTTCACACGCCCGCATCGACCGCACCCGGGACACACGGGTCGCGGAACCCCGGCCGCCCGCTCCAGAGGACGGGCGGTCGGGGGAGGGACAGCGCCTGACACCAGGCGCCCCTCACAACACGGTGGAAGGCACCCCACCCGGGGACGCCCTTCCGCCACCCCCACAGCGAGCAACGCCGGCCCGCAAGGGCGCACGCTGTGGGGCCGGTGCTGGGTCCACACGCCCGCATCGACCGCACCCGGGACACACGGGTCGCGGAACCCTGGCCGCCCGCTCCAGAGGACGGGCGGCCGGGGGAGGGACAGCGCCTGACACCAGGCGCCCCTCACAACGGTGGAAGGCACCCCCCCCGGGGACGCCCTTCCACCACCCCCACAGCGAGCAACGCCGGCCCGCAAGGGCGCACGCTGGGGGGCCGGTGCTGGGTACACACGCCCGTATCGACCGCACCCGGGACACACGGGTCGCGGAACCCTGGCAGCCCGCTCCAGAGGACGGGCGGCCGGGGGAGGGACAGCGCCTGACACCAGGCGCCCCTCACAAAGGTGGAAAGCACCCCCCCCGGGGACGCCCTTCCGCCACCCCCACAGCGAGCAACACCGGCCCGCAAGGGCTCACGCTGTGGGGCCGGTGCGGAGAACCCACGCCCGCACTGACCGCACCCAGGACACGCGGGACGCGGAACCCTGGCTGCCCGCTCCAGGGGACGGGCGGCCAGGGGCCGCCGCCCCCGCAACCCCAAGCCAAGTAGGGGGGAACCGGGACCGGACCGCCCCCCCCCAAGCACGCCAAACGGAGCACGGGACCGGGGCAGGACACGCGGAGGGGCACGGACCAAGTGGAACGGCCCTACCAGCGCCCAGTGCCGGGACCACGCGAGATGCGCGCGCCACACCACCCAGCGGGGGGGGGAGCGGACACCGCGAGAGCGCGAGCGCACACACACGAAAAGGACACGCGGGGACTACCGGAAGGGCAACCGGACCGAGCGCGCGGAACGCACAGACCGCATGGAATGGCGTACCAGCGAGCGAGGGTAAGGGACACCCGGAGGGGACGGCCCGCCACACGCAGCGCAGAACACGCGGGGCGGGAAGGGGGAAACAGGAGAGACACAACACCAGGTACCGGCCCGAACCCCCCCCGAACCGGCCGCGAGCGCCGCGCACACACAGACGGGACACTGCACCCGCCAAGGCAGTAGTGGCGCACAGCGCCACGCCCCAACCCCTAGGCTAGGCAGCCTCCGCGCCAGCCCAAGGGGGTCCCACTGGCGACAAGCCAGTAGCACGGGCCCGGCGGCGCCGGCGCCCCGGGCGACCACGCATTAGGGGGGCGACGCAGTGGGTAAGCGCCCGCAGCCACGGCTGCGAATTGATGCACTGACCGAGGAGTGGCGAAACGGGGACGCCGGGGAAGGACGGGGCTCCGAGCTCTGTGAACCCGGGGGACTCCGCCACCAGGCAGGAGGTGCGTCTTGGAGGGCCCCCCACTAGGACCCGGTGGGGAGGATATCACCTGGCCCGACCAGGTGGCCCCCCGGGGCCGAAAGGCGTCTAGTACCCGCAAAATCAAACCTCAAACCTCAAACCATTCACTACCGCCCCCTAAGCAAAGAAGAAAAGTCACACTTTACGTCCCTCAGTAAACCTCTCAACGACTGGCTCTCCAAACATCACGACATTCTCTTCCAACAACCCGTTGAACAACTTATTCCCCTGACCGACTTCCTATTCACCCAACTAGTCACCACCTACAAAAAAGTCACTCATCAAGCACACGAACACAAACCAACCAGCGTGGAGAAACAATTCCTTGACGCTGTAAATAATCCACCTTGTACTACCTCCAGTGCACACAAAACAAAAAAACTTCAAACACTACTCAATGACTAGACCTCAAAAAAACAAGCACAAGCACACAAGAAACTCCACCACTCCCTCATTTCTCACAAACGCATAAAAAAGACAATCAACAACATTCTCAACCCCAGAAACACAACTCCCATCTCTCTCTTTGACCAAACTGGTCAACTCAACACCGACCCTTACGAAATGTGCAAATCTATGGGACACGCTCTCTCTTCCCTGGGAGGCCCCCCAGATTTCGACACAGACCCAGCCTTCATCGACACACTCATGACTAACTCCCCAAAAATACCCAACGGCGCTCCACTACCGCACTTTACCAGAGACTTCTTCAACCTTCTTTTGTCGAACGCTAAACCACACACCGCACCTGGTTTCGACGACACATCTCTCTACCTTTTCTCCATCTGCCCCCCTGATATACAAACCTACATTTACAGCCTGTGTTCCCTCCTTATCGCCGACCACATACCTTTTCACTGGCTCAAAGCAAAAATTTTTCTACTCTACAAAAAAGGCGACCCCCATAATCCTACAAACTACAGACCAATAGCACTACTTAACACACTTTACAAAATCATAGCTTCTTACGGTGCACACACCCTCACTTACTACGCCACAACATACCACCTCACCAACAACACACAGTATGGCAGACTTCCTAACCACAGAACCACAGACCACATATACACTATGATTGCCAACCTATCACTGCACCCAGACATGTACCACTTGTATCTTGATTTAAATAAAGCATTTAACTCCGTTCCTCACCGAGCCTTATGGCAAATACTCTCCAACTACAACATACCTCACTCCATCATCAACCTCATCCAAAACCTCTACGCCTGCCCCCACGACTTCCCCGTCGTCAACGGCTTCGCCCTCTTTGCAGCCCACTGCATAAGGGGACTTAGACAAGGATGCCCCATGTCCCCCATACTCTTTAACCTGGTTGTCGACCCCATCTTTAACCACATACAATCTCTCCTACCTAAACACGAATTCAACGACCTTTTCTCCTTCATCGACGACATCGCCCTCCAAACATCCTCCCATGCCACTCTACACAAAGTGCTTCACTTCCTCTTTGTCCAAGGGCCTCGATACGGCCTTCCTTTTAACACGACGAAATCCGAACTCCACGCCCTCAACAACGCCACCCACATCACCATTCGTATTAGTCCTACCCAACATTTCAGTACCTTTACCGATGACGGCGACCCCAGGGTTTTTTATAAATACCTGGGCACCTACTTTTTCAACAAACAACAAAACCCCAGCATGCTCCAACTTCTACTTAACACCATTCACGCCTTTTTCGCCAACATATCCACCCTCCCTCTCACACACAATGAAGGCGTCGATACATTCTTGTATCTGTAGCTCAATCTCGTCGGCCTGCTCTTTAGGAGCGTGATAGGGTCTCCTCCGGATCTTATGGCCCACGAACTCGGGTTTCAGCTTGAGGTCCATCTGTAACAGCTTGTCACATGAGGCTGGGGGTGGTAGTTCCCCGAACACCTCCAGATAGGTCCTTATAAGCTTCTGCACTCACGGGTCCAATAGCCTGATCTTGTCCTCCATGTCATCGTCAGACTGTAAGTTGCTTGCCCCCTGGGTAGTAGAAGCCGGGAGGTGATCCTCCACCGATTCTTCGCCCTTGGTAGTATCCTTCAACCCTTGATAGGCGTATAGTTGGTCTCGTTCAACCATCTCCGGTGGACGATGGCAACATAGGCAAGCTCGAGGGGGTTCACATACACATTCCTCCGAGAGGTCGTCCTCCTCTGGGGTCCTCACATGGGCACCCCGCACGCTCTTCATGAGCTTAAGATCTACCTCCCTTTGCCAGGTGGTGATCTTCTGTTGGAGGTCCTCCTTCATTTGGGATAGATATCCCATACGTCCTTGCTGCAGTGGCCATGAGCTGCGGGTAGTCTTAACGTAGCATAGCTTTTTCGCCACCAACCTCCTTTTGGAGTCCACGTACTCCCTTAGCCAGGATCAGGGGTCTAGCTCTTCGTCCACGGGGTCTTCCACCCTCATGGAGAGTAGGGCTTTCAGTCGGGTGACGTACTCGGCGTTCTCCACTTCCTCCACGCATGTCTGCACGAATAAGGCGTCGTGCTCAGTTTCGTCATCTGAGTGGATAGAGCTGCGGAGCTCGGATAGTCCACACTCAGAGACTCCATCAGGAACAGGTACGTGGCAGGGAGAGTTGGGGGCGTTGGTGTTAGTCACGACGTATTCATCACCCCCGGGTATAGTCTCACTAGCATCTTGAGGTCTTAGCCGATCCTTCAAGTCCACCAGGGTGAGTCCATCGCTTTCTCGTTGTATAGCCTGGACCAGTGTCGAGTCCAGGTCCTCCCAGGGGATCGAGGTAAGACCTCTGTCCACCACGCTGAGCATACCTGCCCATCCGGGTTTCCTGATGGGCGTCTTACACGCCAGAGGCACGTAGATGACCTCATCAGGTGCCCGAAGAGAGCTGATAGTCAGCCTGTCCAGGAGGGTTCGCCAGTACTCGTTGCCCCCATGGGCTCCCCGATCGGGGGAACACATGACCATACGGGAACGTTCCAGGGCCACCTTGGTCAAGACCTTCCCCAGTTCACTGAACCTGGGATTCCCGTAGGCCATCCCGAAAGAGGGCCAGTAAAATTTGTAGCTGCAGTTTTTCCCCTTGCTGCAGTAAAGGTCCAAGACATGTTGCTTGTCGCTGGCGAACAACTCCACGCTCAGGTCTTCTCTGGAGTAACCCAACTCCTTCAGACCTTGGTCTAGGACTTCCCCCATTAGTTGATAGTCCTCAGTTTTGGAGGCCGCCATCATGTTCGAGGGCTCCTCCTTCGATACCGTCAGGTAGCTCGAGGTATACTCCGACTGCTCCAGTGGCACGGACTCTCTGATATTGCAGTGCCCCACGTAGAGGAGGTAGGGCGCTTGCAGCGTCAGGGACTGTATCTGTGAGTGCTGCACAAAGAAGTCAGTCCCCAGTACAAAGTCGAAGACCTCAGTGTAGAGCACATAGAACCGATGGGCGATAGTTCGGGAGCCCATAGGTACCTCCACTTCACAGTCCCCGCAGCTGTGCACCACGTGTCCGTCCCCCATTCGTAAAGCCGTGGTGGTCATGGTGTTCTTCAGGCTCCCACAAGGTAAAGTTTTCTTGGCCACTATAGATATGTTGGCTCCAGTATCCAGTACCCCCAGGTATTCACGTCCCCCTACACCTTTGATTTTACCGGGCACAAAATGGCCAAAACCCGGATTCTATCCAAATGGTTGACAAAATTGACACATCTTTGTTGTGTATTAAGCTTGTTCTGAAAATTTTGTGGTTTTTGCCTATCATTCATAATAAGAGTTGACGCATGGCTCATTTTGAGTGCCAAGATGTCATGCACATCCAATATTTCGGGCAAAACAAAAACTCAATTTGTGTGGAGAAATGAATTACTTACTTCCTCCAACACAATACAAAATGGAAACCATTGCAATGTATGTAGACAACATAGATTGACCCTGATCTACAAACGATTCACATTGTCCTTGTGCTTTTTGTCTTGCACCATGCAGTTATAATGTGATATGCTCGTCAATACCCCAACTTTTCATAACAAACATTTCACTAAAAAAATCATACAGCTGCACGATGCACATTCGAGCTTCAAATTATTGCTGTGTGCTGTACCTTCAGTTCAGGGTTCAAGAACAGCTGTAATCAGTTTACTGACATATGCAGAGCAGACAACTGGCTGCACCGTACCACCTACACAGCTGCAGAGCTGCACAGCAATCTGCACAGCTGCACGATGCACATTCAAACTTCAAAGCATTGCTGTGTGCTGTACCTTCAGTTGAGGGTTCAAAAAAAGCAGCAATCAGTTTACTGACATATGCACAGCAGACAACTGGCTGCACCGTACCGCCTAACTACCATCAACGAATCGTAATATGCAAAATGAGTCTTGCACATGCAAAACCACTGCATGTCAGCATAACAGCAACAACTAATGGATGCAGGAAATGCCTGTGCTGCCATCAATTCTTGCCAAGCACGCAGTGGGTTGTTGCACTTCAGCGGGTTGCTGATAAATATTAACTGGTGAAGCAACAGAAAAATTGTCATCGCTGTGTGTTGTACCTTCAGCAGATGGTTCAAAAACAGCTGTAATCAATTAACTTACAAATTCAGAAGAGGCCACTGGCTGAACTGTAACTCTGACTACCATCAACGAATCAACGAATCGTAATATGCAAAATGAGTCTTGCAGCTGCAAAGTCGCTGCATTTCAGCAACAGCTAATGGATGGAGGAACACAAAAAAACATGCAGTGCGCTCCATGCCTCTGGTGTCAGCAAACTTGGCACAATGTGCAGTGGGTTGTTGTGCAGCAATGGTTTGCTGAGAAATAATCACTGATCGCTGTTGCTGCTGCATCCTTCTTCGGCACCACCATGCTCCCGTCATCGCCCCCATCTCCGCTGTCGCTGCTCACATGGATGTCCGCAGCACTATCGAGCCTCCGATTGCCTTTGGCCTGAAGACGACACAAAGCGAACAATGACGGGCAGGGCGCAATTTGTGTATCGTGTATGAAAATGGATAGGCGGGCAAACACCAAGCAATGTATGTAGCGCGTGTGATGAGAAAAAAGGTGGGGATTCTGCATTGCTTGTGTGGCTATCATGAGAAGAGGAGGGGGGGTGCGGGTGGTTGAGGTTGGAACAAACCTACAGTGATGGTGTGATCACACCCCGTGCTGGGCACCTGGTGGCCCTCTGCCCATAGCGCCAGCCCTAAGGCAGAATCCTCCACACCGATCTCAATTCCTATTGGACACTTCCAGTGGGGCGTACTAGGGCGACGCATCACAAATTCCTTGTCGTGCCCATGGCAATGGTCGCCCCCCTCCGTGTTGAGGCCTTGCAAATTCCCATGCCACTCCAGCCGGGACTGGTAGTGGCAGAGAAAATAGTGCACTTGCGCTGTAATTCGTTCCTTCGGGAGACCCAATTGGATATACAATGCATGGAGCCGGTCACAATCAGCATTGCGAGTGCTCACTCTAGATGGATTCCATGATAACAATTGATCTGCCAGCCGGCGGAGCTCACTGACATAAAACACCAAATCATCAACTACATGTGCACAAGCACGCCCAAAGAGCCCTGCTAAAGCAACCCAGAACTCCTCCGTGTCCAGCAATGCCTTTGCTTGGTTATTGGACAGCTTCCATCCTTTGTATTCCGGTCCAGCCTGAGCCGGTCCCCTATATTCACCACCTTGTATATGCTGCCGGTATATCCTTCTCAACTCTTCAACATGATTCGGGTGTTTATCTTGGAACAAGAGGTCCAACGCATGAAGCAAGATCATGGTGAGCACCAGTGCAATGCAGTGCAGTGGGTCGTATACAATATTGCGGCGATCAGGAAACAGTTGCAAAAAGCGCTTACATGCTGTGCGACAATGCTGTAGCAAGAGCACGGGTTGCTTTTCGAATCCGGGGATATGCCACTGACCACGCCGCGCGTAGCACTCCAAGCAACCTTCCTCGTGCCCCGGGTCCACCCATCCTAGAACCATCTCGTAGGCTCCCCAGTCCGGTGCCCATGTGATATCACGCTTGTCCGCAGTAAGTGTGCCATTTTGAACAGCCTGGAGGACCTCAACCATCGAAACGTCGTCCAAGCGATCACGCAATGTATTGCAGTCTTCGTAATCCAACCAACGTGCTACACGCAGTATGGTATCCACTTCGTGCGGGCGGTAAATTTCCGGTGCAGTGAGAGCTAGCAATGTGCACTTTTTTTTTTTCGTCTTCGCGCTGTACGGAGGCATATCGTTGCTGTCGATAAACACATTTACCGACTTGCGTTTGACATTGGAGTGATACATACGATCACGGTCCAACACATACAACCAAGTACCTACCGCCTTCCATGTCTGCAAACTTGCTCCTTTGGGGTTTAGCAGTACACCACCAACATTGCCAACGAGGGAATCCTTCAATGTTGTCACACGCGAACGGTAAGGTAAACTCCTTTACTCCTTTTGTTTCGCTCATTGCTAGCCACAAACCTCATCCACGTGTTGTAGCTGGACCTCTTGGCTAATAGCACATCCATTACAGTTGATGGCGACGGACTCTTTGGGTCCCGTTGACGCGTCTTGCAATCTAAGGGTTTAGCCTGAGTCCGGCGAATCTTTTGTTTGGCACGGGTCTTTGCCTTGCCAAGCAACTTATCACTCAATGACCTAAGGAAAGTCGGCGGCGGCGCAGGGTGCGCTCTGAGGCCTGGTCTGCTGCTACTTGCGGCCGCACCATGGTGGGACAGGACAACAAGAGTGTTCATGTATCTCTGTGAACAATCATATGCCTCTGCACAGCTGTGGTGCCGGGTGGAGGGGGAGCTCGTGCTGGTGTGGGGGGTGAGACCTAATGCTAGTGTGGGGGGGGGGGGGGGGCTTGTGTTTGTGTGTGCAGGGGGGGGGGGTTCAAAGGGTTGCCTGTGTGTCTGAGGAGAGACAATTTTTGTACAGCACGGAGCAAATACCTCCGCATAAATGACACTAGGTAGCATCAACCCAGGGTCACCGTAGTGCAGTACTACTAAGTAGACTGGTTCATGTGGCTGTTTGAGCGTTTGACGCTCATCCATGGCTGGCACTTGCAGGATCTCACCGTTCATCAGGGCGGACTTGTCGGAGGATGACATCGCTACAGATAAACTGCCCTTCTATGTCCTTTGGGGTTAACATTGTCAGTCTAGGGAGGAAATTGATGATAGGTAAGAGGCAAAAGTGTGCAGAGCCCCTGGGGGGGGGGGGTTGGGTTTTTTAGAGGCATGGCGGTCCCCCGCCGAAAAAACACATTCACTGCTCACACTGCGAGGTTCCTCGAAGGACGGCCGCTATGTACATTTCCCAATGTTTTATATAAAACCCTGAGTTTGGGGTTGTACACAACACCTCAACTGAGCGGGGGGGGGGGGGGCAGATTTTTGGGTGTGTGCACAATGAATAAACTGCTACATACTGGAGTGTGGCAACACAGAACACACTTGCTGCAAATCCACCACCAGCAGCACAGATCTCCACTTGCAGTTCAAGAATGACGAAGTCAACTGAAATCCACCAAAACCAGCAGCCCCAGGTCACGGAAATCAGAGTGAAGCCCAACCAGGATGCCCAAAATGACCTCGGAGGTCACGAAACCCAGAGTGAAATCCAAAAAGCAGGCCCAAAAGGACCTTCAGTGAAGTGAATTCAGAGTGCAGCAGCCCATTGCAGAGCACCACGGTGCAGAAGTGGAGGGCAACGCGAAGCAGGTGAAGAATGCCCGTAGGTGGAAGGTCATCGAAATCAGGCCCGTGCCCAAAGTCAACTCCAAGTATACTGTGCACGGAAGTGGAAAACCAGGAGTGACACAAAACAGGCAGCAGCAGCATGCCGTTCACCGGCAGTACACATCCAGTTCCTTACAGCAGTTCTCAACCATTCAAGACAGCTTGAACCACCACTGCACCACAAACCGAGTTCTCAGTTACCCACTCACCTCAATTCTCAACTTAATTTCAAAAACCTGGGCCAACCTTTGTGACACGAAGTTCTTTAGCGCCTTGTACGCTGCGACCAGTTCAAACCGAGTTCTCAGTTAACCACACACCTTAGTTCTCAGTGTCATTTCAAAAACCTTTGTGACGCGAAGTTCTTTAGCGCCTCGTACGGTGCGACCAGTTCAAAACGAGTTCTCAGTTAACCACACACCTCAGTTCTCATCGTCATCTCAAAAGCCTGTGGCAACCTTTGTGAAGCAAAGTTCTTTGGAGCCTCGTACGCTGCAACCAGTTCAAGCCGAGTTCTGAGTTACCTGCACACCTCAGTTCTCAAAGTCAGTTCAAAAACCTGTGCCAACCTTTGTGAAGCAAAGTTCTTTTGAGCATCGTAGGGTGGGACCAGTTCAAACTGACTTCTCAGTTAACCACACACCTCAGTTCTCAATGTCACTTCAAACACCTGCCAACCTTTGTGAAGCCTAGTTCTTTTGAGCATTGTGCGGTGCAAAGGGCCTGTGCCTGCAAGTTTGAGACTATTTGCCAAAGATGAGCTACAAAGCCTGACCGTTGGAATGGGTACTTCTGCACCACAGGAGATCCCTTTTCAGGGAGAGTCAAGGGTTGCAGAACAGGCTTTGCAACAAATCAGGCAAATAGTAAACTCACAGAGCCAAGACTGGGCAAAGAAGGCACAACACAAGCAAGTGCACAGCACGTCAACTGTCAACTGTTCCGAAACCTTTACCAGCAACACAAATCAAGTCCCAGAGACCTCAGTTCTCAACAGTTCTCACCAGTTCAACGTTGTGTTTGCAAGCAAGGCAAAACAAAGGCAATTGCAAAGCATTAGTCAGAAATGTTGTGTCAAAATTTAGCAGTCAATAGCCGGAAATGTCCGGATCGATCTGCACTACAGCTGAGCAGCACAAAAACAGCAGAACAACAATATTAAAACGACTTTTGGCAGGCATCTTTAGATTTAACCACAGCATTGTAATGTTCTGACACATCCACACTTTTGTGCCAAGGAAGCAAATGTATTCAAGCAATGGAGTTTGCAAAAATTCATGTTTGAACGACAAATTTTTGGCACCGCGGCCGTTTCAGATCCAGTGGGCCGTTTCAGATCCAGTGCGGTAGCGTAAATGCGGTTTTGGCCGCAGAATGCCCCACAAAATCATAGGTAAGTCGGATACGTACCCAGAACACCAGGTCCAGGGCCCCACCGGAGCGTCCTCGTCAGAACTCCGCAGGACAGGTCACCTCGAACCCCTTGTTCCGCAATTTGCGGGCCATCCTCATGAAACGGCTTCTCTTCTTGGCGTTGCCGTCATCACCACCTTCATGCTCACGCTTGGCCCCTTGCTCTCGCTGGGCCTGAGTTTGCGAGCGTGTGGTAGGAACAGACTGCTCTCCAGAGGGCTCGGAGTTCCCCCCTGGATTAGGGTTGGGCTTGCCTCCGTTCTTGTCCGGGTTCTTGTTGTCCTTGTCTGGCTGGCGGTTAGCGCCTCCTCCTTGTCCACCTTGGCTCTTGTCTTGTCCTTTTCCACGTCCTTTCGACTTGCCCTTGCCGGGGTCGTTGCCGTTGCCCTTGCCACCGCCCTTGCCAGGGCCTTTGCCAGGATCCTCGCCCTTCAGCTTCGCCGACAGGCGCTGCTTGTGGTAGCACTCATCCTCGTAGTGCTTCCTCTTCCCACAGAAGGCACAGTTGATAGTACACCTGTAGTCATCCGGCATCTTAGGCTTGGCGCTGGTGTTGGTTTTCTGCCTCTTCCCTTGGACTACGAAGCAGTCTCGCTGCTCGCAGTCGGGGGCGTGCTGCAGGTGGCCATGCTCATCTCTGGCGTCACACCAGAAGAGCTCCTTGACATTGTCCATGATACGTGCGTGCTTGGGGGTAGTCCCCTGTCCAGGTCTGGGTCCTTGGTACCCTTTGCCATGGCTTCCAGAGCCTCCCCCTCCAGGACGGTAGGCATTCAGGTGCTGGTTGCTTTCTTTCCCCAGCGCCAGCTCCAAGAGTAGCACAGACAAATCCTCGTAGTTGTGGGCTCTAGCCTTGCGCTCTGCCGTTGACCGGCACTCGTCCCACAGCTCCCGAGGGAGCTTAGCCACCAACCAGAAAAGCAAGTCGTCGCTGCTGTAGGAACCGGGCCTCAGTCGTCCTGCCCAGTGATCCAGGTCAGCCAGTAGCTCGGAGACCCTGGCAGGTTTGGGATTGTTGGGAAGCACGGCCAGGTTCTGGATCTGGGCCCTGATGGAGAGGTCGGTTTCATAGGTAGGGTACTGCCTCTCCAAGGCAACCAACCCGTCGGCAAACGTGGCGGACTTAGTCACGATCTGCTTGACCTGCTTCTCCAGGTACTTGGTCTTGCAGCACTGCAGGAGCAGATCACACTTGACTCGCCCACTAGCATTGGTTTGGCCGGTCATTCGGAGGAACCGGCCAAAATTCTCAGCCAACTCGCTGAGATCCTTGCCTGTGAACTCAGGCAAGTTCACCACAATCTTGGAGGTGGCAATTGCCTTAGCCTCCTGAGACTTGCGTCCCTCAGGGTGCCTGGTCTTCCTCTTCTTCTTCTTCTTCCGCCCACTCGGGTTCTCGGGGTCTTCAGGGTCGTCTTCTTCCGGGGGCCAAGCAGAAGTCATGGACGGCGGCTCATCGTCAGAGGGGTCTCCGCCTAGGTCACTAGAGCCATAGGGCTCCACGTCAACCATTGCCGTTAGGGCTGTCAGCCCCAGCCGGTCCAGCTCGGCTCTCGTGGAATTTTCCACGTGGCTGTAGGGAGGCTGGGCCGTTCTTGGTACAAAAGGGCTTCTCGGTATCACAGCAGGGGTCGGCATCGGTCGGCTCCTCAGGCTCCCCAGGGTGTTTGTCAACCCTGCCAGTAGCTGATTGGCCTGTACTCGGTGGGGTGAAACTCGCACGATGGTAGGTGACGCTTGAGGTGGAATTAGGGGCTCCAGTTTAGCTCGAATCTCTTGAGTGAGATCACCCACAATTTTAGAGCTGGCTCCTCGGAGTGCCTCATTGATCTCCGACCGCGTCAGGGACCTGTTGGAGGATCTCCCCGATCCTCTACTCCTTCTCCCGCATGACTCAGGGCCTCTCCTCAGCCCACTCAAGGTTGCATACCCAGGAACATCCACATAGGCTCCCGTAGCGGGTAGAGGATGGTGATAGTCTGCCGCATACCAGCGCGGCGCGGAACTGGAGGCCACTGGCTCACTGGCAGTAGTCGCCTCTGGATACGCAGTGGTAGATGGGTCCACACCATAGGCAGGGTAGGTAGGCATACCAGTAAAGCCTGTGCCCTCAGCCATAGGCGGGGTGGTTATGGGTGTGGATGTTGCAGCGGCTGGGTCTGGAGTTGGGAGTTTGGTGGTTGTAGGAGAGGGTGATGCGTGGAGGCCAGAGGCGGTTGGTGCGCCCTCGAAGGTTGAATCACTCGTCGGGTCGTGCCCATTGTCTAGTCCTTCGTCTGCCATGCTTTCCCCAGGATCCTTCTCTCTCTCCCTCTTTCTCTTCACAGGGTTGGTGTCCACCTCCTCGACTGAGAGGGCCCTGAAGGCCGACTGAAGTCCCTCCTGCGAGTCATCAACCACATCTACTGGCCCATGTAAGGGCACCGAAGGTACTGCGCTAGGTCCAGGTCCAGGTTCACCAGGTGCTGGCATTGCTTGTGCCTCAGGTGCCGTCCTTGCGTCGTTGTCCTCCTTCTTTGTGTCCATATTCGCCCTTCTTGCTTATTACAGTACTCGGCGCACTGGGTGTACGGCACGGGCTTGCTGCCGGTACGCAGAGACTGTCTGCCTCTTGCTACCGGAAAGTTTTATAGTGTTTTCAGCACTGTGTTTTTGATGTACCTCTCCTGCTGCTTGCTGCTGGTGTAGGGTTCCTGCTGCTTGTTTCTGATGAGGAAAATGTTTTATTTGTTGAAATACAACCACTGCAGGATAACCCAAGCCAGAGATAAGGTAGTAAAAGATAAACAGGATCAAAGCATGAAGGGCTGCAGTCACAAAGAGTTAGATAAAGACAACTATCAACAATAGACCACAGCAATTTACATTCAATGCAACTCAGGATGAAATATTTTACATGTTTGACAAAAACTGATTGGAAAACTGCCGTAGGGGTCACACTCCTCCATAGTGCCATCTAGAGATGTGCACTCTTTGTTTTTGGGTCCCATAGGTGCTGAGGTGGCATGGCTTGTGGCACTGAGGTCACTGCCATGTCACATGGGATATTCCTACTTAACTAGGCTGACTGGGTATTGAACCCAGGACCTCTCAAAAAGAGGTGCCCCAGCCCCCTAGGGTGCATACCACTAGGATAGCTAAGAATTCATGAGAAAACATAGATAAATTCATAGGCTCTGCCTTCAGTATATCAGTACCTCAGTCACCCAGGAAAAGATGTTTTACTGCATATAGCTTGGGGATTGAGGGGTCCACACTACATCCTGATTTAGTGTTTGGTTCCATAGGTCAAAATGTGTTATCACCCATTTTGGTTAGGCCAATACTAAGATAAAAATGCAAGAGTGCTTAGAGCACCTCTAATACAATTAACGTATACCCTAAAGCATTGGGAAAGCACTTTTTCTTAGTGAGGCCGAGATCATTAGACTATGCCACTACACACTTTACCGGGAAGGGTTGAGACCGCAAGTGTAGGCTAAAGCCCCACAACCACCTTTGAAAAGGTGTATCATTCTTAAATGAGGCTACCAAGGCCCTCCAGGCCGTACGTTGCGTGGTCTGGATAACCAGACGGGCCTCAAACTCCGCATCCAATGTAGAATTTGGTGCCGAACGGGCCAGCACTTGGCCAATGTCGCTAAGGTGGAGGTCAATTTTATGTTTCTTGTTGTACTGGGTCCAGAGATCGTTCATATCGTGCATGAATGCACTAGCGGGCTGAACTTCGGTCTCTGGGCACCCCCGGTACTTGACCCCCCACTCTATGTGCTTACGGCGCCCCCGTCCAACCGTCGTATGAGAAACAATGTCCTCAATGACGTACTTGTCGGAGTAGACCAGAAAATCCTGGTCCGTATAGTAGTGCGGAGGAGGAGTACCCTCCTCAGGGGCCATGTAAGGCTTGAGACGCATAGTGTCCAGGGCCATTTTGCCTCGTTCGGTAGCTATCAACTAAGTATTGCTGCCCAGGCGCTGAAGGACTTCACCTGGTCCTTCCCACACCCGATGCAGCTTATCAGTACCTTTCTTAGTCTTGTAGTCCCTGTACCAGACTTTCTCCCCAAAAACATAGACATGGGGAGGGTGCGCCTTTCGGAATTCCTCCGCCTTACGGCGGTGAATTCTATTCAGGGAGTCCTGTACGTAGCGGCGGTCCTGCACCAACTGTTGGAGGAATCCAACTGCATCCCAACACTCAGTTTCGGGAAGAATGGGTGGGCAGTCTCCAAATCCAATGGGATTGCGGCCAAACACTAGATAGTGTGGCGAATACCCACTGATCGGGCCAGGGATGTCGTTGGAAGCCCAGATGGCTAGTGGCAACAACTGCGCCCAGTTTTGCTGAGTTGTTTTCACCAGCCACTGCCTGAGGGATTCAACGACCGCCTGAACTGCTCGTTCCGCACGCCCGTTTGACTGGGGTCTCTTGATGGTGGATTGCTTCACGCTGATCCCTGGTAGCTTACAGAGTTCGCTGAAGTACTCCGCCGTAACCAGATGGTCCTGGTCTGCAAAGATCTCTTGGGGCATACCCATGACGGGCACCACCCTCTCCAGATATAGATCCGCTAGACCAAGTGCGGTCAGGGTCTTACTGCATGGCACTGCCACCACATAGCCCGTTAAGCGGCAAACGACGACCAAAACATAATCATATGTGTTGCCGTTTGCGGTACAAGGACGTCCGCTGAGGTCACAAAAGTCAACACAGACTGATGCAAACGGGTATTCAGGTACTGGTGGTGGATGATTGGACTCTGGCTGTAAACCCTTACGGCCCTTAGTTTGGCCGCAAATATTGCACTTATTGACAATCGATTGCACCATTTGGTTTAGTTCTTTCAGCTGATATGCACAAGAATACTTCCGGTCCAAATTTTCCAGGTTTTTTCTGATGCCAGGGTGTGCATACTCATGGCAGGCTTTGATGACGTGTTTGACCACGTCATATGGTACACACACACACGTCCATCGCTTCGCACCTTATCGTTATGCAATGTATATGACTGTCCGTCGACCTCAATGAACTTGTGCTGCCGTAAAGCATCCCAGTGGGGAGCAAAAAACGGGTCAAGCTCATAGTGAGAGGACCAGTCATCATAAAGGACAGAGATTGCGCGGGGCACTTTAATGGCTTCTATGTCTCCGACAACGACGGTTTCCACCTCCGGTATATGCCAACTCATGGAAGACATAATCTCAATCATGTTCAGTGATGCCAATTGTGCCTTATTTTGGCATTTAGAGTCCAAATTAAGTCTCTTCTTTTGAGCACAGGTGTATCTTTGACTCTTCACGATGTGGGGACACGTCTGACAGCGGCTTGATGGCCCTGCCAGGCTTTCATCCCCCACGGAGTGGATGAAAAGCTCCTCCAGAGTGCTAAACTTGGACCCGTCTATCGCGACGTAGGGTGCCTCGGCCTCAACCGTGTTGACCGACTTAACGGCTTGTAGTGCAGCCACTGTGGCTACCTGTAGCTGGTTAAGCATGGCTTGCTCATGGGAAAAGGCTTCGGGCTCCGCTGTTTTAAGGTAATCACGCACAGACTGCCATTCCTGTTTTTCGGATTCCTCCCATCCAGCCAGGTCATCATCCCCACCATGGAAGTTGGTGTCTTGGGCCTCCCCTGCTGGATAGGCCAACCGAGAAAGAGCATCAGCAACCTGATTCTCCTCACCTGGACGGTAAGTAATAATAAGGTTGAAGCGGCTCAAAAGCTCATGCCAACGTCCCCGCCGCCCTAACGGCCCAGAAATGGTACACAAGTCCTCCTTGTACCCTTTCACAATGGCTGAATGATCAGTCTGGATCTCAACTGCAGATCCTCCGATCCATGACTGAAATTTCAATAGGCAACACACAATGGCATATGTTTCCTGCTCCCCTGGAGTCCAGGCAAACTGCCCTGTGTCTTTGGTACTCCCATTGACGCCGGCCTTGTTCCCTTGCAGCTTGCGGGAATAGAAGGCAGCTGGGCGCCAGTTACCATCTTCCTGCTGCTGCTCAAGGACCCCACAGACTGCATAATTGGACGCATCAGTGATGATGTGCCACGGCAGGCTGGCTTGGGTAAGTACAGCCTGGTTTTCTCGGTTAACACATTCTTAAGGGCCTCGAAGTTGATTTTCATTTCATCGGTCCAATGAATTTGGGCTTCCTTAGGTGTTAACTTGAATTTCTTCCTCTTTTGAGGCACTCCAGTGGATGTCCGTGGGGCATCAGGGTCCCTGGGCTCATATTCATATTTGCCTTTGAGGGCGTTCATCGGCGGTGCCGCCATTTGGGCGAATTTGTCAATATACACCTGATACCAGCCCACAAGCCCAAGGAATCCCTTCATGTGCTTGGCTGTTTTGATATCCTCCCATTTCCATTCTTTTACTGCTGAGACTTTGGTGGGACTCGGATATCCACATCCATGTTTAAGGATGTGACCCACATACTGGACAATCCGTTTGAATAGATGGACCTTGGAGGGCTTAACTGTTACTTGAGCCTCCTCCAGTGCATCAAACATCTTGCACAGGTCCTCATAATGCGCCTCAAAGTATTTCCTGAGCGTTCCCAATTGTTGTTTTTGCTCAATTGTGAGCTTGTCCGGCTCTAAAACATTCCGCCCTGACGACGATAGAATCTCATCAATGTAGGGTCGGGATTGAGGACAATTGCGTGTCACATATTGGACAATTTGTTGGTAGGCTGCAGGCCCCACCTTAACACCCATTGGAAGGACATTCCATTCAAAAATGCCAAATGGAGTACAGAAGGCAGTAAGATGCTTGCTGCTCTCCTCCAGATGCATTTGATGAAAACCATCCTCCAAATCGATGATGGAAAAGATAAGATTGCCCTCCTGGTTGGCAATTTGGTCCTCATTGACAGGCAGCGGAAAACTGTTGCCCTGTAAGCAGGAATTAGGATGACGGTAGTCAATGACCAACCGCCAATCATTTTTTCCTGGCTTTGGCACCAAGAACGTTCTGGCGACCCATTGTGGCTGCCCTTTTGCATCTCGTAGCATGCCACGGTCCTTGAACTTCACGATTTCATCCCATAACGCTTTTTCACGTTCACCCACGGCTCGTATGGGCTTGTCAGCTCTGGGGCCAGCATGTTCAGGCAAGAGCTCCAAGCGGAGCGTAGAATGTGGCCCTCTTGCCCTTTTGGCTGCCGGGGCCACATCCTGAGTGCAAATGGGATTAAAAATGGTTTTGTCATACCGAGCCATAATTTTGGCCTTGAGATCTTCACATCCTTCCCAGTCCTCGTCCGACTTGATGACAGACCGGATGTGCCGGCGGTAGCCTTGTATCCAATCATGCTGGCTTATCTCCCTAGGACCCAGACCAGACCTATCCAGAAACATTGCTCATTCATTACCGGGGGTGTAGTTACCATTGGCCGCTCATGCATGGTATCAGACTCCTCCATACTGGAGCAATCGGGACGAGGGGACGCTTCGGACTCTGACTGACTGATGTCCCCTGACTTGGCCCGTTTGGTTGCTTCTCGATGTGCCCGTCGCCGCATCTGGTGGCATTCCACCTGTACGGGCGAAACTTGTTGTGTCTGATGGTTAGAAGTACCATGCATGAGCGACTCTAAGGAAGGCTTGGGGTGTGTGTGTGAAAATGGAGCGGCAACTGTGCAGTCGTGTGGGTGTAGGGCGACACAATCCCCGCGGGGAAGGGTCGAGTCACATACAGCGCGCTGCTTGTCGGCGGTATCCGCTGGTTCCGCCTGTGACTCCTCAGGAGTCCATTCTAGCGCATCTACTACAACTATACGATACTCCCTATCGGCTGAGCGTACCTTACCATCATGATCTACAAAGAGGGGTTCACCGACCGGCACATCTACCCAGTCTACTACCACCTCGCTCAGCGACCACCACCAATCCCTATCCTTACATGTGGGGACAATAGCGATACCTCGGCCTTGCTCAAACTTCAGCTTTTCAACGGTTTGCTCCCACAGCCTATCGGGGGGATGTAACCAAAGGTTCTCTCCGGCCCATGGCTGTGACAACCCGTCCTTTTGCTCATCCCAATATTTCGGGAAACGAGCAAGCCGTTTACTACTGAATACATCCGTAAATTGCCGGAAATGACACTTGTCAACCAGCGACTTAGCCCATCGCTCAATGCGAAGGACAATATCCTGGCGGACTGCCAAATCATCCCTATCACGCAGCCATTTTTGCCGCGCTTTGCGTCTGGCCGCCGCCTGAACATGCCGAATATTGCCTCGACCCTCATGGGTACGGAATGAAGACTTAACCGCCTTGGTGCTCTTTCGTAGCACCTTGGACGGCCCACCACCGCTGGTGTCGCTAGCTGCAATGTCAGAACTGACTCTAGAATCAGTTGCGCAATCTGAATTTTCAGAATCCGCCCACAGATCTAAGTCTGTCAACGCCAGACTTTCACATGTGCCCGCCCTCAGCTCGGTAACCTGAGCTGAGTTTATACGAGCCGTTCCCCACTCCGAAGGGTTGGCGGCGTGGCGCGACAGGGAGCCGACGTGGCCGGCCTTCCTGGAAGGGGGAGCGGTGCTCCGCATCACGGATGCGGATGCCAACAACTGGCTCCCCCGGGCCTTGCGCAGCGCCCTTGCCCACTGGCGCTACCGCCGGCGCAACCCGCCGCCGCCACAGCCCCAGCCCCCACACAAGCGGCGGCGCAGGTGACGGCCCAGACGGCGGACGCGAGGAAGTGGGGGGGGGGGTTTGACCCCCCGACCCACACCCCCCCCACGGTACGGCGTGAGGAAGGAGCACGCGCCACCTCCCGCGGGAGGGAGGGCGGAGACAACGAGCGCGGGGGGGAACCTGCTTCCCCGCAGCCCGCTAACCGCTGACCGCTAACCCTCACGGCCGCCCCCGGCCGGCCAGCGCCGCGCGACGACGGCAGGGGGGATGAGGGGCCCCAGCGAGGGCCTGCACGAGGGTCCGGCTCTAGGTACAGGGGGGCGGGGGAAGGGTGCGACCCCCCAGCTGATGGCTGGCCCCCGGGGCCGGGGCCGCCATGCCGCCCCCCCCCCAGCCGTCAGGAGGCGGCGCCGGGGGACCAGAGGGCTCCCCCCACTCCCCCACCCCCTCCCACTCAGGCCCAAGAGCGGACGGAGGCAGACTGAAGAAACGGCGGCCCCACACCCCCTTTGAAGAGGCCGCTGCACCCGGGGTGCGGGGGCACCACGGCCGAGGCAGGCGCCCGCACGCCCTGCCCGCTGCCGGCCGACGGCGGACCGGCGGCGCCCAGGACGGCGCAAACGGAGCGGCCTTAACAGAGGCCGGCCCGGGGAAGACGGGGGCGCGAGCCAGGGCGGGGGGGTTCCCCCCCCCTCCCCCCCCCCCCCCGCCGCACTGACCCGTCGGCGGCCGACCGGACCGCGCCCGACGCCCGCGGCCGCCCGGCAACCCCCACCGCGCGAGTACACCCCGGGGGAGCACGCCGGAGACAACGGAAGGCAGGCCGACGCCCGACGGGGCGGGGGGGCGGGGGGGCGGCCCCCCCACCCCCCCCCCCCCCCCCGCACCCCCCCCCCCAGCTTGGGAGCCACAGGAGCGGCCCTCCGCCCCCCTGGAGCCGAGGGGACGCCCCCCCCCCCAAGGAGGGACCGCGACGCGGGGGGGGGCGGGGGGATGCGGCTGGACCTGCTCCCGCGGGGGTCCCGGCCGCAGGGCGAGCCCACACCAGCGTGCCGCAGCAACGCGCGCACCAGAACAGTACGGGGACCGCGCCCCACATGACCCTCCCGTGACCATAGCCCACTCAGGGAGGGCAGAGGGGGGGTTCAGGTCTGCAGGGGCCCCCGGGGGAGCGGTCCACGGGCCGCCCCTCACCCCCCCCCACCCTGGGGCGGCAATGCGACCCCAACCGCACGCGCACGCCAGAGAAGAGTGCGCCGACGACGCAAGGGGGGCCAGGATGGAGTACCGCAGGCCGCCACCCAGAAGGGGGGCAGGGAGGCCGCGGCGCAACCCCCCCCCCCCACCCCCCCTACCGGCCCGCACGCCGTGGGGGCCCCGGCCCCCACCCCCCGAGGCAGAGGGGGTTGGTCCCCCCCCCCGCCCGAGAGAGGAGCCGGAGCGCGACCCGCCCCCCCGCCCCAGCGGCCGGCTCCCACAGGGGCCGCGGAGAACAAGCGAGCCCGCGCCAACGCGCCAGGACGCCGCACAGATCGCGCCCAGAGAAGGCGGGCGAGCAGAAAACGGAGTGGTATGGGAGGCAACGTGCCCCATGGACAGAAAGACGCCAGTGACGCCCGCATTGTTGCCTGCCCAGGGAAGGCAGAGGGAAGGAACGAGGCAGACCGACCCCCCGCCCTACAGGCCCCCCCCCGGCCGCACAAACGGGGGGTGCGGCGCACGCCCCCCCCCCCCAAGCCCGCCCGCCGGCACACAAACGCCACGGACCCGCCCCGCGGCGTGCAGCCCCCACAGGGCGTGCAGGCCGAGAGGACAGAGAAGGGCCCCCACACCCGCACGCCCGAGCCCACAACACGTGGATGGCGGACCCCAACAGCCCGTCCAGTGGGCGGGCAGTCGGGGGAGGGGGAGCGCCTGACCCCAGACGCCCCTCGCAACAGTAGAAGGCAACCCCCCCGGGGGGCGCCCTACCGCCAGCCCCACAACCCCAAGCCAAGTAGGGGGGAACCAGGACCGGACCGCCCCCCCCAAAGCACGCCAGACAGAGCAAGGGATCGGGGCAGGACACGCGGAGGGGCACGGACCACGTGGAACGGCCCTACCAGCGCCCAGTGCCGGGACCGCGCGAGGTGCCCACGCCACACCACCCAGGAGGGGGGGGAGCGGACGCCGCGGGAGCGGGAGCGCACACACACGTAAAGGGCACGCGGGGACTACCGGAAGGGCAACCGGACCGAGCGCGCGGAACGCACAGACCGCGTGGAATGGCGTACCAGCGAGCGAGGGTAAGGAACACCCGGACGGGACGGCCCGCCACACGCAGCGCGGAACACGCGGGGCGGGAAGGGGGAAACGAGAGAGACACAACAGCAGGTACCGGCCCGAACCCCCCGAACGGGCCCCGAGCGCCGCGCACACACAGACGGCGCACGGCACCCGCCAAGGCAGCAGTGGCGCACAGCGCCACGCCCCAACCCCTAGGCTAGGCAGCCTCCACGCCAGCCCAAGGGGGTCCCACTGGCGACAAGCCAGTAGCACGGGCCCGGCGGCGCCGGCGCTCCGGGCGACCACGCATTAGGGGGGCGACGCAGTGGGTAAGCGCTCGCAGCCACGGCTGCGAATTGATGCACTGACCGGGAAGTGGCGAAACGGGGAAGCCGGGGAATGACGGGGCTCCGAGCTCGGTGAACCCGGGGGACTCCGCCACCAGGCAGGAGGTGCGTCTTGGAGGGCCCCCCACTAGGACCCGGTGGGGAGGATATCACCTGGCCCGACCAGGTGGCCCCCCGGGGCCGAAAGGCGTCTAGTACCCGCAAAATCAAACCTCAAACCTCAAACCTATCGGCTGAGCGTACCTTACCATCATGATCTACAAAGAGGGGTTCACCGACCGGCACATCTACCCAGTCTACTACCACCTCGCTCAGCGACCACCACCAATCCCTATCCTTACATGTCGGGACAATAGCGATACCTCGGCCTTGCTCAAACTTCAACTTTTCAACGGTTTGCTCCCACAGCCTATCGGGGGGATGTAACCAAAGGTTCTCTCCGGCCCATGGCTGTGACAACCCGTCCTTTTGCTCATCCCAATATTTCGGGAAACGAGCAAGCCGTGTACTACTGAATACATCCGTAAATTGCCCGAAATGACACTTGTCAACCAGCGACTTAGCCCATCGCTCAATGCGAAGGACAATATCCTGGCGGACTGCCAAATCATCCCTATCACGCAGCCATTTTTGCCGCGCTTTGCGTCTGGCCGCCGCCTGAACATGCCGAATATTGCCTCGAACCTCATGGGTACGGAATGAGGACTTAACCGCCTTGGTGCTCTTTTGTAGCACCTTGGACGGCCCACCACCGCCGGTGTCGCTACCTGCAATGTCAGAACTGACTCTAGAATCAGTCGCGCAATCTGAATTTTCAGAATCCGCCCACAGATCTAAGTCTGTCAACGCCAGACTTTCACATGTGCCCGCCCTCAACTCGGTAACATGAGCTGAGTTTATACGGGCCCATCCCCACCCCGAAGGGTTGGCGCCGGGGTGGCCTACCGTAGCGCGGTTACTGACACTTGGTAACTCGGTTTCCATGCTACTTGTGGCCTCCTCTACAACCAAATCTGGTTCAGTACCAGTGAACTCCGCTAATGTGTTAGCAAGCAACACTGCCACCCTGTGTGGCAGACCAACGCCCATTGCAGGTCCAGTGTGTCGTATTGGGACCAAGGCCTTGGATTTATGTGTAGGTACTGGAGGAAACTGCTCCGTATCCAACAGATCGCCACTGTTGGCTGGGCCTACATGATTGTGACCCGTGATGCTGTCTGAATAGGCCGGCAACAAAGAACATACAAGTCCTTGCACTAGCCCCAAGGCTTGGTTCACTGCAGAACTCTGATCAGCGGTCTCACTGCCCGCCTGAATCATGCCAGCCCTGTGCGCCGCCACCCAAAGGGTAATATATGTGCGCACCAAGGGGACGTACTCTTGTGCGCGAGATGGAGAAAGTAAGGTTAGTGTGCTTGATGAAACTGGAGAGATTTGGGCTTCCTCTTCCTGGGAGGGGGGGTGGGGCTTACCCGGGGAGGGAGGTACCGTACCTTTGGGTGTGTCTGTACTACCCAACCCGCCGGAACCGCGTTCCGTGGCTTGTAATTCGGAGACTGGTTGAATTCAAGGATTTAGATGAACTTCGAGGGTCATTTGGGCGACTTTATCTCCTTGTCGCACCATATGATCCTGAGGTGCCTGATTGCTTAATAAAATATCGACTTCTTCCGTGTAATCGTGATCGATAACCCCTGCCCCTACCCTTAACGCTAACTTGCTCGCGTTCCCTGACCTGTCCTGAATCGTACCGGAAGTTAGAGCGGGGGTAGTGAATGCTAACCCCGTGGGTACCCGTTGCTGTCCTCCAGAGGGAATGAGAATATCGGGCCCGGCGTATAAATCGTAGCCTGCGGACCCGGGCGTACCCTTTGTTGGTAAAATGTATTCTGGTCTGACCTGTTTGACCGGAAGAAGACTTGAAGAAATATGAGCTTGAATGAGTTCGACGAGAGTAGGAGACATACATGGGGGGGAGATCGGAGAGGAGAGAGGAGGGGAGGGAGGAAGAGAAACGTCTTGACCGGCTGACTCCGATGATGGGGCTGCCGTAGCTGGCCCGAAACACCGTTGATCGGCCGGTGATTCTGTGGCTGATGGGGGAATGCGGATTGATGGACGTCGAGGACGCCAAGTGGGGGTACGGGGGCGTTGCTCGTTGGTGTATGCTGAGCGATCCACCACCCCTTGTAGGTTGGCGAGACTGCGTGATAGTGAAGGAATTGTGATGACCTTTGTCTCTGAGATTGACCTACGGGGTTCGTACGATACCCCCTTCCTACGTTGAGCCAACCCTTGAGGAGTCCAGTCTGGCTCAGGCTCCCCGAAGGATCGCTGAAAACACCAAAAACACATGCCTGCTGTGGGCACTTGACCTATGTGGTCCCATACCAGGTGCGCTGGGCGGTGACAACGTGTGTTGACACAATCAGACTGGAAATATTCAAGCTTGTTGTCCAGAAAGCTGACCATCGGTGCTGTGGTGGCATCTGAAGACCTACAGGCTTTGGTGGTACGTTTATCAACATGTTGTTTGCCACTCAAACATGACTGCAGCGTGATGTCAGGTGCCACCCATTTAAAATACCGCGGCCCAACTAACTCCGTGGAATATTCACCCTGAATATGTGCTCCTGCCAGCTCCAGCGCATACTCAGACATACCCCCATGTTGATAAGCCGGCTTCCGCTTTCTCTGGAAACTATCCAGACTCACTAGGGCATCCCTTCCCGGCACTACTGCTAACCCATACCTCAACAAGAAGGGAAACCCCAATATCAGGCGAGGTCCTATGGCGGCCACATGTATGAAGACTTGTATGCACTTAAACACTCGTAACCCCTCAGGTGTCTCTACCGGTACCCGTACGGTAGACAAGACACCCTTACGACGACCTGACAAGGGCTTACGGCCTACAGTCACCAACTGTACTGGATGGGGTGCGTCGATCAGTGCCGCGCTTGGGAAAAGTTCTTCTCCAGCTAAGACCTCAATTTGTGCCCCAGTGTCAACCAAAGCCGGAACCATGATTTCAGGCAAGTTGAGGGAATCACTAAGCTGGATGCCTGATGAAACTACGAGCTCAACCATTTTGTTGGTTTTTCTATTTTTGGGCTTTAGCGGGAACCGGAGGACTTCGCTTCCTGCCTCATCCAGTTGAGTTGGAGACACGTGGATATCCGGCGACTGATAACGTGACAGCACCCTATTAACATCCACAGTGCGAGCTGGCCGTCGGCGGGGCTTGCCATTGGCCGATAATCTGGGGCGTGGCATCCGGGCGCCTCTGTCGCGTGGAGCACGCGACTTTAGAAGCTTGCCATCCCCCTACATTTTTGTTGGGCAATCCTTGGCGTGGTGTCCCTTACCACCACATCGACGACAAATGTCATCCGGTTTTGCTGATGAGCGAGACCGCGAGCGATCCTTGGAATATGAACCTTGACGACGCTGCTCCTGAGAGTTTGAGCCTCTGTCCCGGGACCCTCGTCCTCGGTCCTTGGACCCTTGCCCGCGATCTTGGGAACGATGGCGGTTCCGTGTATCATGATCGCGGTCCTTAGACCCCTTTCGGTCTCGAGATCCCCGTGACCGCTCTTGTGAGCCGCCCTTGTTGGGACACTCAGATGCCCAGTGACCCTTTTGGCCACAACCATTACATATATCGTCTGATTTGGCTCTAGATCGCAATTTGGACTGGCTCCGTGGACCTTTTGGAGGAATAGTCTTTTTGTCATCCTTTGGATGGGGACAGTGACGTGCCCAGTGGCCCGGTTGACCACAATTGACGCAATTGTTCCACCGTTGCTTGGACTTCTGGATTTCTCCCTTACGCCGCTGGCTGTAGGAAGATGCGTGGAAGGTATTACTGGTGACGCTATCCCGGCGATTCCGAAAATCACGATGTGCCCCTGATTGAGAATGAGAGCGCTTGGACTCTCCTCCATGTCGGTTGCCATCGCGACCTTTACTGCCAGACCGGTCACTCGTCCCACCTCCTTTATTTCCAAAAGCCCGCACCTTTCGTGCTTTGGGTCCACAAGGATTATTCATATACTCCTCCTGTTGCTCCTGGTACTCCCGAGCCTGGATGAGAGGCAGCATCATGAGAAAAACTTCCAGGTAGTTGAACTCAACCCCCGCATACTCTGCCTGCAAAGAGTAAAGCTTGTTGTATGCTGCCTTAACTTCCTTGTCTGCCGGCACATCCTTGGTGTGTTGTTCAAGAACAGCAAGCAACTGTGCAGTCGCGTGCCGCATTGTTACACCATCAGGGGTCTCAGCCCCTTCTTCCATCCAGTTCGACATCCAGTCCGCCAAAATGCTGGAGGTCAAAACAACCTTAGGTAAGTGTCGTGCGTGCCAAACGGCTTCCGGACAATGGATGTTTTCCATCACTCCCCCGGTGATGCAGAACCAGAGATCCTTCAACGACATGTCTTTGCGATCATATGCCTTCTCGTTCCTATCCCTTACATCCTCATTTTCTATGGCCGCGATTAAGATCTTTGCCTGCTGGCCTGGATCAAATCTGTTGGCATGATTTCGCCTCCAGCGGAGCGTTCTATGGATCCAACGCTCCAAAGTGGCAGGCTCACCGTCCCAAACAGGCACTTCGGCCGTTTTTTGAAGTGCCTTCTTTGTCCTCGGATCGAGCCAGGAATTCTGATGCTCCCCAAACATCCCTTCATTGGATGCCGCCGTTGCATTCCGCGGGATGTCCGTGAACGACTTAAACTTCATCCGAGGCTTGGCCTCCTTGAAAGCCATTTCTACGGGAATACCTGTGGGCTGAATTTTAGCCCATTTCTGTATGGTATCCTTTTTCAGCTGTGCAGCTGTGCAATATGCCTTTCCAGGAATGAAGTAACCGTCTTGAAAATAGGGGGCAATCTGGAACCAGCAAATGTCTCCGTGTACCCCAACGGCTCCGGGCAGCGGTCCATACGGGCCACGTTTCCACCATCCTGGCGGTTCCGGCAAGCCTTCAAGGGGATCATAACGCCGCTCGGTTCGATTGTAACTACCATACCGGACACTACGTAGGCTATCCCTACTGCTACGCCTATGCCGGTCGGCGGGCCGATGATACCAAGCCGTACCCCTAGTTTCAGACCTCCCAGACCGTTCTGACCTACGGTGTTCATACCAGGGACCGTTTCTTTCACGTGCGGGTTGCTGTCCGAGACCGGGGCGGTCTAACCGAGGGGGCAGGGAATTGTCCTGTGGCCCCAATTCCCCTAGACTTGGAGTCGTCTTGTTTTCCAACCGCGTCAAGCGCTCATCCAAGTAATCATATCCCTCGGCGTCCGCCTCCATTTGTGCCCAAACGTCATTCAGCTCATCTCCGAATTGCTGCATGTCAGCTTCAAGGCCATCCATACTCGGACCTTCTTTGGGGGATGACCCTGTGGCTGAGTGTCTGGTCAATTTGCCATCTAAGTCGTCCAACCTATTGCAAGTGTCTATTTTGACGTCGGACACCAAATCAACGAGTTCGTTGGCTTTTTGGCCTATTTCCTGGTTCAAGTCTCGAAATTGAGAGTGCAATTGTCCAATTTCAAACTTCAGTTCAGTCACAAACGGCTGGGGTGGTCCAGCACCGCCCGGTGACTCACCTATTGCACGATGAGCAGCATCTTTGATGCTCTCCGCGCGTTTTGCTGCTTGGCCAGCACTTACATTCGCTCCTTTGGCAAACTCGCTAGCATTTTCAGCATGTTGCCGAGCCACTGAGGCACTTGCTTCACATTCTTTCAACCACCGTTGAGCCGTTTGTTGAAAATCATCCAACCCAGACGGCGTGGGACCTAGCGGGGGGGGCGGGGGCTGTTGCGTCTGTCTCTCATAAGCTGCTTGCGCTTCCCCGGCCAATCTACGTGCATTTTGCACGTAAGTATTGCAGTCCTCCCGGCTAGCAACAGCAACTTGCCTAGCCTCGAGTGCTGCCGCCTCAGCCCTCCCCACTGCGTCCTCCTGGGCTGGTCGATGCAAACTTTGCATCTGTTCCACACTGGAACGCATCAACTCGGCTCTATCTGCCTCTGATTTGGCTGTTAGTGCAGCTTTCCGAGCTTCTTGAACCGATTCAGCAAATCCCGCACTATCATGCATGCTTGCCTGTCCAATGGAGGTGTTTGCGACCGGTGCCTTTACTAGCTCAGCCTGCATACCTCTAAGTGTCTCTACCTCTACGGCCACGGCGGCTTGCCTATCCTCCTTGGCGCTATGAACTGCCTGAAACTGAGCCCTAACCCTCTCGGCCTCGGCCTGTTGCGCTGCTTGGACTGTTTCTGACGCCCGTTGCAGCGTGTTGTACCGCCGCTCGTTCTCCTGCTCGACGGCGGCGACTCGCTGCTGGAGGAGCTTGATGGCGTCCCCCGCTGCGGCGGCTTGCTGCCGTGCGGCTGCCGCTTCCCGCTTGGATGTCTGGACTGCCGTTGCGTGGGTCTCGACCTGGGCCTGGGCTGCCTGCAGCTCCCTGCGCAGGGCAGCTGCGTCCGTCTTGGCCTCGTCGGCGGCGCCTTGGGCTGTGGCTGCCCGTTGGCTTGCGGCCTTTGCGTCGCTGTTGTTGGTCTTGACGTTGGCCTCCGTGTCCCGCCGCAGCCGCTAGAGGCTTCGGTTGCTGACCTCCGCGGCTGCCTCGATCTTCTTGACGTCGTCGCGGAGACCGGTGATGTCGCTCCACGCGGCCTCCACCTCCCGCCTTGTCGTGTCGATGCTTGCTGTTGACGATGGCGGTTTCCCGTGTGGCGGCGGCATCCCTCTGAATCTTGTCGATGGCCGCTGTTGCCTCTTTGGCCCCTTGCAGGGCGAGGGTGGCCGTCTCGTTGACGTTCCGGACGGTCTCCGTGATCTCTATGTTGTCTTTGGTGTGTTGGGCGCCCCCGCTGCGTGCGGAGCGCACCTCGACCTGGAGCCCCTCCTGGACGGCTTTGGTGCCCCGGAGTAACTCCCCAGCGGCAACCGCAGCCTTGACTTCGGCCGACATGGCCGCAACGTCTCTCTTGGTCACCTCGATGGTTACGTTGGCCGCCCGGACCTCGGCGGCGGCGTTGCTCGGCGGGCTGTGGCTGCCCCCGGCGGCGTTGCCCTCCTCCAAGGCCTGTATACGGCCTCGCAAGGCCTCCCCATCTGCCCGTGTGGCTGCCTCGTGATCAGCGAGCCCCTTGTTGATATGAGAGACGTCGTTGCGCAACGCGGTTGTCCGCGTGTTGGCCCACTTTGCCGTAGCGGCGCTCCAGCCCGCTGTCTCGGAGGCCTGTTGGGCCTTTTGGGATGCTTCGCAGGCCACCTCCATTGCCTTGGTGGCCTCAGACCCTAACGCCTGATGTGCACCCTTTAAGAGGAGAAGTTCTTTGCAGTGTGCCGCCGATTGCATACGAAGCTGACTAAGTACCACACCTACTACACCGGTCGCTGCCTCACTACGGGCATCCTCCGATTGGCGTTCGGGTTGGGAGTCAATTGGTACATTTGGTACATCCTTATCAGACCCCTGTGAAGCCCCACTTTTGGGCTTTCCACGCATGGCCCGAACCACCCTTTTCACAAGGGTATTGATAACCCAAGACGGCATAGCTATGTCCGTCTCGGCGGTCCCATCATCCAGTCGCCTACGCTTAACACTAATACGTCCTATACCACTTGCTGCATCGTACAACTCATGATGCACCGTATGGCTAGCTAACTTACTACCCTGACCTTGGCCATAACTGACTCTTTGCAAGGTAGGAGGGGAGGACGACGACCGGACCTTAAGTTTGTGCTTCGGGGCTGATCCGGGAGCGTGCTTCCCAACAATTTCCATTGCTTGAAGGGAGAGGTTGGGGTGTTTAACATCGCCCCATGTGGCCCCGATTCGGGAACCGGAACTGCTACCATGTAATAAGCTTGGAGAGGAGCTTATTATCTTATCCATGGGGGGTGGTGTTGTTTGAGCCATGGAGCGCAGGATCAAAATTTATTCTCCAAGCAGAGTAAAAAAATCTGAAAAACGAAAATGCTTCGAAAAATGCAATCCAAAAAGTTGGAGATAATGTAAAACCTAAAGGAAGCACTTTAGGAAGTAGGAGGTGATGATTGAGATGCCTTGGTGTTTGTTTTAATGGGGCTCACCCTAGTTATGCAAAATTCAGCAATCCCTTGAAGCACAAACGGACACTAGACAAAACCCAAACAAATGAAGATGCGTGGTTCAAAACCTTGGTACGTCACCAATACGAGTTCTCGAAATTCTGATTCCTTGATTTGAATGAATTGATTCGGTGCATCAATGAATTCACGGCATTGCGACGAATTGAGATTGAAACATAATTTGGGCAAGGAGAAGGAGGTCCTGAGATATGGAGCAATTACTTTGTGACAAAGGAGACAACACATCATGGGAGAGAGAGGAGCGGAGAGAGAGAGGAAAGCATGGGTGAAGTGATTGAACCCATGTCATGCAACTACTCCAAAATTTGACACCTAGGCAAAAATATTCACCATGGGTCATGGAAGCAAAATATTGCATGTTCATGCAAAAATGTGAATTTCGGCTTGAATTGATATCCAAGCCCATGGAGAGGTGTGACTCCAAGTTGAGGGGAGTGGGGAACACATGCCATGTATATGCCTTGACACATGTGGACTCAATGAGAATGATCATGCATGAACTTATGAAGAATGAATTATGCATGTGCATAGAAATGCATACATGTGAAGTCATGCATGTTGGAGAATTGAGGATTCTTGAGATGGCAACTCTCATGTGATCATACTCAATGGAAATGGAGTGTCTCGAATTTGATTGAGAAATTACGAATGGTGCAAACCACATGCGAGACACAAAAATTCATAAAAACATGGCAACATGGCAAAGTAGAAATCAATGTGATAAAACACGACGTGGTTGTGAGAACCAAGTGGTGTGTCATTGGCTATGTTGGACTCAAGGCGGCTTCTTGAAACCAACTTGAGAATCATCATTGTGGTCGAAGGCGGTGTCGACGAGACCGGCTGGGACCGATGCGATCAAGGACGGAATTCTCGACATTTCAATGCAAAAAAAAATTTGTATTCCGTCTTGTACAAAAATCGAGAGAATTTGGGAATTTCGGTCCCTGTCTCGGCATTCGTCATGGGGCCGCTCCTACTGTCGGGGGCGGCATGCCGATCCTCAAATATTAATTGGGATTTGAGGATTGGTGATGCATTTCAACGAAACTTCTGATCCAATAATGGCCAATTGATGCCCCGATGCCCATTTTCAGTACACAAACAAATCTGATCACATCATTGCCTGCATGGACAACATAAGTACATGTGTGGGTTGTCGAATAACACCAGCGGGCAGTCCCAATCTCAATTGCATTGATATCAATCAATGAAGCACACAAACAATGCACCATCTGCGAGTGCTACTGCTGTGTGCGCGCGCTGTGTGTGGTCTGCTTGTGTGCTCCTGTCTCATGCATGTGTGTGCCCATTACACCCCCCTCGCAAAACCCGACATACCCATGGAGGGATTGACAAAACATCAACGGGCACAAAATGTGCGGAGAGGTGCTCACCTCCATTCACTGAATTATTGTGGGGGGGCCTCCTCTGGTGTACCCTATACCGCTGCCGCACGCGCTGAGTCCAGTCAACCAGGGGGGGGCACCCACGGTTTCCCTATACCCATATGCAAGTGTGTGCACGCCTGTGTGTGGTTCCTCCGCCCGGTTGTTAAGAGTTCATGAATGAGCAACAATTTCTCAAACCATTGGTTTCATATGGAGCAATGGTATTATTCTTTATTGGAGTTTGGTTGGGACATTGGGGGAATTTTTATCCATGGACCTTGATGACTTCCAATATGGGTGAAAGACACTTAATGGCTTAACTTCAATTCGAAAGAGAGTTTATCTATTGTATTATATTCCATGAGTTATTGTTTGCTATTCCATTGTTTCTTCTTTGACCGCTATTTATAATATAGCACAACATGGGGTATTGGCCTTTGCTTCATCTATTTTTTGGCTAGTCTCATTGAGATTGAGCTGTTCAGTAATCTGCACTTTTCTCCACAATATGATCGTTTCACAGAAGAAGAATATGACTTTCAGACTCAGCATAAAATTCCGCATCTATATAGTGGTCATACGACTATCTCTTTTTTTTGACCATTTTTGCCCCGTGAGCGTGCCGCTTCCACTATGGGGATTCCTACTGAGTTCTGAGGTCATCAAGGAAGTTCCTACTGAGTTCTGCAGAGAAAAATTAATTTTTTCCTGAGCTACAGAAAATTCCTGGAAGACATTTGAAGTGATTTTCTATCTCTTTTTATAATTCAGAAACCATTTTTCTTAAGTCTGTTTGACTATCTTTGCAGGAAGCCTCATTTCTGGGATATACCTTTTTTGCCCTGATCTGACGTCACTCTTCACTGTTGCAGAGTGCAGACTGAGGTCCTGGGTGGTCCTGATGCATACATGCATGCATATGAGCAAACAAAAGGCCCAACATCACTCATTGTTTGTCTGTTGATTGTACAGCCCCATCCCGTTCTTTATTTTTTTTGTTGATCCCAGTTCGGCTCGTCTTGGAGTCTTGGTCTGGTTTTATTTTCCACTGAAATCTTTGAGTACCTGAAATGGAGCAGGAGCAAACACCAAAGCAAGTGCAACCAGAGGATACTGACACTATTCAAATAGAGGAACGAGATGCAAAGCGGGAATTTAACACTGGACTACCCTATATCCCCGGGCCTCTGTTGTCCCATGGGGGGGGCACCCACACGTTCACCTGGCTTCAGGTACCCTGGGGTGTTTCCCTCTGTGGGGGGGCACGTCGCCTGAAACCCTCAACCCAAACACACGGCTTAACCGTGTCAACTGGAACATAGAAGACAAACAGATCTGTTTGAGAAAATGGATGGAACATGTGAAATATACACAACATTGTATCTTCTCTGGCTTGCTCCCTGCATTCGGACGCAAAGGTCATCTGTTCGTAGATCTGATATATCCTGATATACCCTTGACCCCAGGGTAAAACATATGAGCAACAGCGAGGAGTTTGAGGGACATACACACCCAAGACTCCTTGCGCGCCAGTCGTTCGTTGCCCCAAGACTCAGCAGCGAAAATTGAATATGAGTGTCCAACCGGCAGAGAAGCTAGTCACAACAACGCACAATGCGACGAATCCCACAGACATAACAACTGATGTCCGGACGAAGAAACGTCACAACAAATCGTAAAATTTCCAGCACCCAAGTCTGCGGTGACCGTGTTATTCGCCGCGTCAATCCTCATGCGCATTCTTGCCATAGATCGCCGGCCAATCAACAGAGGTGTCTCCCCAGAGACCACTTGAGTACGTAACAACTGCACTCGACCACCAATCTGCACTGGTAAGTCGACTCTGTAGAGCGCTGACTTCGTGCCACCGTCCCCAAACACAAACCACGCATTGGTGTCACACCGACGAATATGGGTGCTATATGGTCCAAGCTTTCGCAGATAGTGACCAGGCCAAAATTCCCCACACATCGTGTCGGTACGCCCAAGATCAATGATCCCACGACCCAGGGATTCGGAGCAAAGCTTATGCAGTGGAGAAGACAATGGACCAGACTGCGCCATCAAACACACACCAGGGTTGTGGAACAAATCAACAGTAGTGTCATGACCGACCACCGAGAAAACCTCATGCATGCCAGCCCCACCAGACTTGTTCCCAGCAGTTGACACTGCATGTGAAGACCCTTCCTCTTCCGTCGATGCCTCTTGTGCCATCAGGGTCGACGCCGCTGTCGTCTTCTCAGGACAATCACGTTGAACATGTCCACGCTTCCCGCACTTCCAGCAGGTAACCCGTGACCCACCCGGCGTGCCAGCCTTATTTCCGGTTGGTGTTTTGTTGTTTCCCCGTCGCTGCGTCTCAGCCCCAAACATGCAATTGATCAGTCTCCACGTCCAGCCGCCTGGAAAAGAGTGTCGAATAGCAACCAACACTTGCGAGAAAACTAACGACTGACCTGTGCTCGCGACAACCATTGCCCGCTGATGGGCATTCAGGTGGGAGTTCAGCAACGCCAGCGTCCCCGAAAATTGCTCATCCACGACAATGCCAAAATTTGCAAGACGATAGACCAGCATATCCAACCCATTAATCAAGGTAAGCATGTCACTGTCACCGCGCTTACACTCCAACAGCCCCACAACTGCCTGAAGTATATTGTCCGCAGTATCACCACGGTACGCCCACTCTAGTATCCCAAGCAGGCCTTGAAAGCCTTGATCAGTACGGAGCGCTTCCAGTGGCATCTTTGCAGCAACAACGCGCGCCGCACGTCCAGGTAGCTTCGTGAAAACCTGAACATTGCGTGTCGACACAGCAAGCGTATTCTCTGCATGCCACGCAACGACCTGTACGCGCCACGCGCAAAACTTGTGTAAACCAAGCTTGCTGTCCACTGTCTCATCTTCAGAACCAAACGTCGGACAGTCGAGTCGCGAAGGAGATGCAGAACACATCGGAGTGGGTAATGTATTCAGGCGGTGCAGTAAGTGGACGTTGTCCTGTTGAACTCGTTGCTGCTCAGCCTGCAGAGAAAGCACCTGTGCGTCGAATGCCTGCTTCATGTCGTGCAGAACTTGATTTTGTTGAAACAACTGTCTTTGCAGCGTGCCCATAGACGTGTTCAAATCAACCGGCGCAATGCCAGTCACACCATCAGGAGGATACAACAGAGTGTGACCAGAAGGTCCTGCTCCAGGAGCGTAAGTGAGATCCAGATCATCCAAGGTAAGTCCAGCCATGGAATTGTGATGCTACCAGTGTTAAAATTTCCCTTGACTCTTTTCAATAGCAAACAATGCAGTAAATTCCAGGAATGATCTCTGAATGGAGTAGTGACAATTCAATGCATCAACAAAACACCAACCTAAAAGGTTGCAAGAAGAACGGTACAAAAGCCTTGTTTGAACCTTATGAATTGATATAAAAACATTTGTAAATCATGCAAAAGATCATTTTATATCAATGTCATAGATTAGGAATATCCCATGCTGAAATGGATTTATCGCTTTTAGGCAAATTGCATGGATGGCATCCGGGAATCGAACCTGGGATTTTGCAATGCAAATCCCATGTTCCGCCAATTATGATAACACATCCGACTGATAAATTTTCATCTCAATTAATTATAGATCAACATACATGATCAGCTGAACTCATAAAACATCCGTCTTTTCTTTTTATGCCCCAGCAGAACCATTGCCAGATCCACAGCGATCATGCATCACAGATCGATCAGCGATTGCGACAAAGTCCTTACCAAGTCTGTTGACAGAAGACGATAAGCAGGTACTCTCATGCTCATGGTAGAACTGCATTGCAGAGGGAGTTATAGAATATAGAACTGTAACCAGACTTCGTCAGGGCATCTGCGAGTTGAGCTTGCGTGGCCACCCATTCGAGATTGGTGACTTCTCCAGACAATATAGCATCACGAATCACCGCCAGTTCAATGAGAAGTCGCTTCTCAGAGACGGCCTTGTGCAGATAGACGTGGTCGAATAGTGAAGCGCAGTCAGTGCGTAGCGTGACAGGAACTCGCAGCTTCGTAATCTCAGTAACGACATTGAGCGTCAGGAACAGGTCATCCAAGCAGGCTGAACATGCAAGGGTTTCCCCAGCAAAGGTGGACTTTACAACTCTGCGCAGGGTACGGCTTTTCCAGTTGATCAGACAGAAGCGGTCCTTCTTGTCTTCACCGACAGTTGCGATAGTCCACAGCTAGCCACCAACAGTTCTCCCTTCTGCACCATTACCCCATGACGAGTCATGGTATCCAACAAGACGAACAGGTCCACTCAACTTGGGAAATCTGATGAATAGCGATCTCTTCCTCATGTGCTGCAAGGTGTTGTTCGCTTGAAGCGCATCCGAGACTGTAGGTTTGCTTGATCGTTGTGAGAGACGGCACATGCTATAAGAGAAATCAGGTCTTGTTTGTCCGGTACACCAAGACAAAGCACCAATCAAGCCGCGGTACAACGTGGTCTCTTTCGCATTTAATAGTCTTCCACGATCTGTACACTCCTCCAGAGATATCTCCGCGATCTCATCAATATACTTCTGTTGGTCCAACGTTATCTCGATCAAATTGCCGTCATCATCACTCTTGCATTCCAAATGCACTCCAAAAAAGATATAGTCCTCTCTTCCTTCAGACCGGACAAAGAAGACACCGTGCAACGCCTCCAGAAGGGATGAAGGGAGAGAATCAGCCCCAGCGATGGAGATATCGTCAACGTGAACGGCTGCCCATCCAAAAAGGTTCTCATGGTCCCGAAAAAGGTATATTGCCGGGTCAAACGGCACCACAATCACACCAATAGACAGCATAGACTTGTGCAGCGCCTGATACCAGTGTAGTGGAGCGTCCATGAGCCCGTACACCGCCTTCTGCAGCTTTAGCAACTGCCCCAGTGCATGCAACTCCTGTGGAGGCCGTACATACACATCACGCTGCAGGGCGCCTCCTTGTAAAAAGGCAGTGGAAATGTCCACAGCGATCGGAGCCCATCCTCGATAAGAAGCTACCATGAGAAGCACGCGCCAGGACGACTTGAAAGACGTGGGAGAGAGGGTATCCAGGTCCTGCATACCGGCCTCCTGAAAGCCCCGCACAACCAACTGCGCCTTCGGCTTCAACGAACCATGGTCCTGCACCTTGTTAACAAGGACCCACCGACACGATATCGCCTTCTGCCCATTGTCTGGTACCAGGTAATACACATGACAAGCAACCCAGGATGCCAACTCCTTCTGCTTCGTCACGACAAACTCCATCGATTGTGCCCTTTCAGGTGTCACCTCCCTCATCCCACGACGCGCAGAGCGATGCGCCACGTAGCAATAAGACAGGAACACGTCACCCGAGACAGCAGGAGGTAGCATAGATGTGTAACGTTGCCAGACCAACTCAGGAAGACCAAGTCCTCACTTCGTAAGCACGGACATCGCAGCCCTGGCCCGCGAACGTGTCACCACAGGTTCCCTATCGTCTCTCACCCGTCTCAGCTCAGCAACCTCCTCCGCGCTCAGCTCATTCCCCGCCTCGTTAACGAGCAGCTCTTCCAACCCCTGCTGCGCTTCATCAGGCACTGCCACAGGCGCAACTTCGGGATCAACCTCAGCAGAGCCAAGCACCGCCGAAGCAGGTTTGCAGTGTAACAGAGGTACGCGCCTCACACTCCCGCCGTGCCTTAACACGACAAAGTCACCGTCAGCCCCAATAACCACAGCCGGCCCGTGCCAAGACTTGGGCGGCTCAAGTTGCATGGTATGAAACGACAGAAAGTGCCCAAAATACAGGGCCTCAAAAAACATCAAAGAACCATTCTTTGGCTTGCAAAAAATCAAGCCGTTTTTGAAACACCAAAAGAACTCTTATGTAAGAAATTTTGGCCTTTTCTTGGCCCTGATGGGTCCAAAAAATGCTTTTTTGGGGGCAATGGACTGTTCCTTGCGCGAGGCCTCGCGCAAAGAGCAGTCCATTGCCCCTCCAAGGTCAGGTAATGATGGTAGAATTGAGGAATCAAGCAGGCGCCTACACTGGAGTCACATTACAGGCACCCTTGACTTGATCACATTGTACAATATGTTTACGCGGGCGGGCGTTCAGCGCTCTAAACAAGCCTTGCAAATCTAATTTATGACTCAGGAAATCATTTCTAATGTTGTTGCATTCCTAACAAAAGGAGCACATACGTTGGAGGTGTTGCACGGGGTGCATCTCTCAGCATTGCTCATGATGCACACCTGCCACAAGCTATGGGGAGTGTCAAGCAAAAAAAAAGAGTATCACTGGTAACACATGAAGCATGTCCACTCAACAGATGAAGCTCAGCTGGACAGGGACCCCCCTTGTAGCTTTGGCTGAAGAAAAATTGATCCTTCCGTTGTTGACTATAGATCAAAGTAAAATGTGCAAAGAAAGTATGAAGTTTGCCATGCGTGGCACTTTTTTGAGCGTTTGTTTGGGCCAAAAAAAAATGATTTTTTGGAGAGTAAAATGCAATGTAGTGCAAACGATACCAATTATCAAGATGATGTTCGATACCTGGAGAAAGAAGGTGCCCTGGGGGAAGCAGTCTGCCAAGCGTAGGGGCTGACCAAGCCCAAAAAGAGTTTTTCCGCCTCCGGGGGGGGCAAGCTTCTGGTAAATTTCAATGACTCAACGACAATTTAGGTACTCGTTGCTTCAGTGAAGGTTGTGCACAAGCGCTATCAGATGAGAACCCATCACAATGGTACAAAGAATATATTTTCTGGTCCTTTTTTTGCGCGAGGCCTCGCGTAATGAGGACTGCAATGCAGTCCCAGAACTTGAAAGCCGCAACCTATACCTCTTTTTTCAGGCAGTGCAAATCAAAAATCAAACCGTAGGGTGGGTAGTAAGACCACTCGGCCCTGAAGCCGTCTTTCCAAAGGAAAATGAATCGGGTGAGGTTTTGGGTTTAGTAAGGTATGTGCGAGGCCTCGCGCATGGGGCAGCCCTTTCTAGGCGGCTCAAGTTGCATGGTGAAAATGTGCCCAAAACTGCCTCTCTACGGCACTGCGAAAAAATAGTCCTTTGGGGGGGACGTAAAACACAAGAACCAAAAATCCCGTGAAAAGCAATTAACTGGTCCATTTTCCTTTATTTTCAACAAAACCGACTGCCCGGGAAAATGATTTATTTCCAGAAAAATGAAGTTCTTTTTTGGGAAAATCACGACTTTTTGTTTCCTATACCACTTATGCTTTGCAATAAAAACACCCATGAGCTTTCAATCTTTTGGCAAACCAGTTTTTGAAAACCCTGTTCCACGCTGCACGACAAGAAGCTTTTTTTGGTACCCCTTCTTTGCGCGAGGCCTCGCGCAAACACCAACACAACAGCGCAATAAAATGCATCACAGAGAAAAATGTGCCGCACAGGGTGACAGCATAAAGGTCGTCGAAGAGGAATGCATAGCGCGAGCCCTCGCGCATAATATATCAGAACAAGCGAAGAAATTACTTTTTCTTTCGGAACAGTTTGCATCTTAGAACCCAATGCCTTAGCAACGGACGTCTTACCCTTCGGCGGTGGCTTTGCAGGCTCGCTTCTTGGTTGGGACTGACAAGCTGGCTGCTTGAATGGAGCTCGGGCCCCGGTTTCCTTGGACCTCAGCTTTGCTGCCACTTTCTTCGCTGCCTTGCCCTCGGAGACCTGCGCTTCCTCCTCCTCTTCTTCCTCGCTCTCCTCCTCTTCATCCCCATCGCTCTCGTCGGATTCTGCACCGGTAACCGACTTCGCTGCCTGAGGCTTGGAGGCAGTCTTCTTCTTCTTGGGGGCTGGTTCCCCACCAGTAGACTTCCGCTTTGCAGGGGCCAGTGCTTCTGCAGCTTGACCTTTCCCAACAGTCTCTTCCTCCTTCAGCGGCAACGCATCAGAACCCACCTTGCCATCGCGAAACCAAAGGGGAATACCACGGTTTGACCAGTTGGCCTGCTGGTCCCAATCACCAGACGCGTCCAGTTTCGACCCTTGTGTCAATACGTGGTTCAACTGGGTCTGCACTCTGTTAACCCGATTGGAGGGATTGTCGGAGGTAACACAAAGAAGGTACATGCGAGAATCCGGCTCCATGGACGCGATCTTGCACACCAGATCCGGCTGATGATCAATGAACACAAACGCAGGCTTGAAGCTCTTATCCTGCTTCAGGTAAAAGAGGTGAGTGTTGAAATACCACATAACCGTCGTTATCGGAAGGTGACCGCCAAATTCAACAGGATCCATCTCCTCTACTTGAGTAGGTCCAAACGTCAGATAATTCGGAATCTGCAATGAGGGAGAAGTTATTGCGCGAGGCCTCGCGCAAAGAGCGGACGTAATGAGGGAGGTAGGTAGGTAGGTCGACTCGGGACTGGGGTTGCCCCGCAGGGGGGACTTACCAGGGGGCTTTTGCTCACCCAGCCACGGCCCTACTTCACGTGCCCCCACAAAGCGGCTCCCCCACATGGGGGAAGGGAGCGGTCGCCGCGAGCAGTACCCTACAGCGGGTTCTGCCCAGAGAGGTAACCCATGCTCGACCGAAGTCTCACATTCCTCTCCTTCGGGCGGATGATACGTGGGGGAGGGTCCCATTGCACATCCTCATCAACCTCCGGATTCTGGGGCCCAGGGGCCCGGAGCCAGGCCAAAGGCACTGTCCTGCAGGCACTCCCACCTGGGTTGGTTTTCAGTAGGCGTGAGGCGACTTGAAGAAGCACGTGCTACGGGACTCGCATGCCGTGGCGCACACTCACACCTCCTGACTCGGTCGAGCTTGCGCTCTCCCGGGGGGCCGGGGGTTCGAAGTAGGCCGTTGTGGCCGCTTGGTCGGTCGTATGGTACGGTTGCGGTGTAGTTTGTTAATGTAGGTTGGTCGGTTGCGTGATGGTAGAGCCAAGTTTTGTTCGTGGGCATGGTCGTCGGCGGGCGCGGCGCACCACTGTGTCACCAACCCTTTGGACGCCGTTCCCGTTTCGACCCGTGCACGCCTGGCTGGTTTGGTGTTGGCCGGCTTGCGTGTGGTCTGTTTACGGTCAAGTGGCGGCTGCAGCTGCGGTGTTGTTGGTTCGCGGTCGTCTTGGCCGCCTCATGGTCGGCTTGGTTTGCGTGGGTTCCATTGCGCTGCTGCCGGTGGTCGTTCCGCCGCATGTTGTTTATGCAGCTGGCATGTCCGTGTCGGTGCTGGTCAGTGGCGTCGTGGTTTGTCCAAGTGTAGTGTTGTGTAGTTTGTTACCATTGGTTGGTCGCGTTTGTATTGGCAGCGTTGTGGTGTTCTGCTGTGTTCGTGGGTACGATCGTCGGTCGGCGTGGCGCACCACGATGTTGCCAACCTGTTGAACGCCGTTCCCGTTTCGACCTGTGCACGCCTGGCTGCTTTGGTGTTGGCCGGCTTGCGTGTGGTCTGCTTACGGTCAAGTGGCGGCTGCAGCTGCGGTGTTGTTGGTTCGCGGTCGTCTTGGCCGCCTCAGGGTCGGCTTGGTTTGTGTGGGTTCCATTGCGCTGCTGCCGGTGGTCGTTCCGCCGCATGTTGTTTATGCAGCTGGCATGTCCGTGTCGGTGCTGGTCAGTGGCGTCGTGGTTTGTCCAAGTGTAATGTTGTGTAGTTTGTTACCGTTGGTTGGTCGCGTTTGTATTGGCAGCGTTGTGGTGTTCTGCTGTGTTCGTGGGTACGATCGTCGGTCGGCGTGGCGCACCACGATGTTGCCAACCTGTTGGGCGCCGTTTCCGTTTCGACCCGTGCGCGCCTGGCTGGTTTGGTGTTGGCCGGCTTGCGTTGTGGTCTGCTTCCGGTCAAGTGGCGGCTGCAGCTGCGGTGTTGTTGGCTCGCGGTCGTCTTGGCTGCCTTATGGTCGGCTTGGTTTGTGTGGGTTCCATTGCGCTGCTGCCGGTGGTCGTTCCGCCGCATGTTGTTTATGCAGCTGGCATGTCCGTGTCGGTGCTGGTCAGTGGCGTCGTGGTTTGTCCAAGTGTAGTGTTGTGTAGTTTGTTACCGTTGGTTGGTCGCGTTTGTATTGGCAGCGTTTTGGCGTTCTGCTGTGTTTGTGGGTACGATCGTCGGTGGGCGTGGCGCACCACGGTGTTGCCAACCCGTTGGGCGCCGTTTCTGTTTCGACCCGTGCACGCCTGGCTGGTTCGGCGTTGGCCGGCTTGCGTGTGGTCTGCTTACGGTCAAGTGGTGGCGGCCGCTGTGGTGTGGTTGGTGCGTGGTTGTCGTGGCCGCCTCATGGTCGGCCGGGTTCGTGTGGGTTCCGTTGCGCTGCTGCCGGTGGTCTTATCGTCCAATCCTGTCCGTTTAGCCAGCACGTTTGTGTCTGCGTCGGTTTGTGGCGTCTTGGTTTGTACAAGTGTCGTGTAGTGTAGTTTGGGAACGTACGTGGGCCGCGTCCGCAGCGGTAGAGTCGCAGTGTTCCTCTGTGCTTGTGGCCATGGTGGTCGGGGGGCGCGGCTCGCTACGGTGTCGCTAGCTCGTTGGTCGTCGCTCTCGCACCGGCCCATGCACGCCCGGCCAGCCCGGCGCTGGTCGGTGCGCGTGCGGTCTGTTCACGGTCACGTTGCGTCCGCTGTAGTGGTTCTGGCAGTGTGTGGTCGTGTTAGTCGCCTCATGGTTGGTGTGTTTGGCGTTCGTTCCTTGTCGTCGCAGCGGGCGTTCGCGCAGTCGGATTTGTTGTGTGCGGGCGTGCCGCTTGTTGCGATGTTGGTCTGTGCCAGGTGTGTGGGGCCGGCACGGTACGTTTGTACTGTGCGCCGCCCGCCCGCCGCGGGGGAGAAAAGCCATGACAAGTGGTCGGACCGCTGTAAAAAAGTTTTTTCCCCCTGTCGGTGCCCTGTTCCCTGCCCCGCCCTGGCAGTGTTGCATGCACAATCCATTATCCGGTATTTCGCGGTGCTCGGTAGCCGTACTTCCAGTTTCGCTTGTGCCACTCATATGTACACCCCCCGTCGGTGGCAAGGCCCCGCCGGTCCCCCTCGGTGTGTCCCTGTGCTCTCCATGGGAGCCCCAGGGCGTTGCTCCAGCTTGGTGGTGCTGTGCTCGTGCTCGTGCCTGTCTGTCTGCCGTGCGCCTTTTCGTGTCGTGCGTTGCGGGTCATTCGGGTGGCGTGTCTGTGTGAGGGAGAAGTTATTGCGCGAGGCCTCGCTCAAAGAGCGGACGTAATGAGGGAATTATACCTTTCTCGACCAGCTATCCGGTGACGAAATCAGCAACCAGCGAACGTCAAACGTTGTAGGATTCCCTGCAGGCTTCGGTTTGACTGGCCAACTGAAGATGGGAACACGCAACATGTTATCCATGCGCGGCGCGTTGAAATCATCGTTGAGACGCCTATCTGTTTCCGTCTCCAGCACAGTGAACATGTTGTCAACAACAGTTAGAGAGCCGCAGATAAGGGTATCGGCATGCGCCATCTCTCCATACAGCCAGGCTGGGCACATCATCTCAGGAGCAAGATGTTCAAATATGTCGCCGTTGATGACAATCAGGTTCTTGTCCATCTCAATAAACCGCCTCGGGGGATCGTGGGTCAACGCTGCAATTCGGGTTGCGTTAACTGTGATAGTTTGACTTGACAGTAATGGATCCTGCTGTTCCACTGTCTTGAAGTCACCAGTAACGCCAGCAGGTGGGGGGACCACACGGCTCCTGGTAGGTTCTTGACCCAGGAGTTTTTGGACGTTGAGGATTTTCAGGGAGGCGGGTTTGCCTTTCTCTGCCACCTGCCACAGTGGTGCGCGAATCATTGATTTCCATGCCGGCCATGGACCGCGACTTTTGCCTTCAGGTTCCCGCCAATAGCCCCATGTACCAAGAGTCACCTTCAGGGCAGGCCTTCCAAGTGCAGCAACCTCTTTGCGGGTCCGCATGTCTTTGGCTAAAGAACAGAAATGGAGAAAGTGCGGCGCACCGATGCAGAAACGGAACCCACGTCTCGTCGATGGTACACACCTTTCTCAGGTCGAACGTACTGGCCGTTGTGCGGGTGGTCCAGATGCATTGAGACCCACTGGTCAAGGATGATGTCGTCAAAGGAATTCTGCAAGGATTTAAGGGTTGTTTTTTCTTCCTGCATCACTTTTGCCACTTTGTTGTAGAACTCCGGCAACAGGATCCCGTCCAGTTTCTTCAGCGGGTTCTTCGTGACTTTCTCCCCTTTGTCGTGGAACTTCTGCAGACCTTTCACAGCTTCCGGACCAGCATAGTAGGCAAACGTCATAAAATCTTCCCTTGAACCACATGTTGCATATTCTTTACATTGATACTCAATCCGCCATGCTTCTGTTTGAATGATCCTTGGTCTTCATTGCGCGAGGCCTCGCGCATAGAATTCGATCAACAAATCATTTTTCCAGGTATGCAATGAACATGCAGCACAGAAAATGATGTTGCAATCATTTTTTCTGCAGACCATGTTCATCCAAAAAACAAGGGGAATGCAAAATGTATTTATTGGCCAATTTCCGCTAAAAGCACATCATTTTCCACTGAAATCATAAGATTTATTTATTTTTTTCTAGTTCTTTTTTGTTTTGGGCTGTCCGAAAAAAGGCACAAAATGGCACAAATGGTAAGAAAGATACTTCCTTTGGACTAATATTCTGTTTTCAAAAAACAGAGCCTGTGAAAAACTATTTTTTTGCATGGTCCAAATTGGGTGCATTTGGTGTGATTTTTCACCGTGCAACTTGAGCCGCCTAAGCAAGAGTCCTTGCCCTTCTCAAGGGATTCAAAGTAAAAAACCGTATCCCCAGTCAGAAGCTCAACCTTACAGTTAGTAGACGGTCGACTGCGCTTCGCCAATGAAACGTTCGCACGAACATCCGCTGCATGAAATTTTTCACGTGCACGATACATAGCATCCAACAACTTCACCATGTAGTGGCCCACATGATCAGGAGGCACAGGCGTTTCGGCCAGGGCAGGTAACTTTGCAGCCACAAAATCAGGCCAGCGTTAAGACACCCCATGCAGCAATTGCTGAGGCGAAAAGCCTAGATCCGGCATAGGATGATAATTCAACGACATGCATGCCACATCACACGCATCTTGCAAGGACAGAGTGTCACCCGCCTCCGGAAGTAACTCCACTGCATGTCTCAGCTGAGAATGGTGCCTCTCCACACCTCCCAGAGACCAATGTGAGCCACCCGGCGCACAGTGCAGCGTAATGCCATAATGACATCAATAACGCTCGGCGAACATCCTGATGAGCTCATTGTCAAACTCCTTCCCCAAGTCAGTGTACAACAGAACCGGAGGACCATAGTACTTGACCCACAGATGCAACAACGAATGACACACGTGTGTGGCTGATTTGTCACGAAGAACAGAACAATGTCGGAGGCCAGTGAACAAACGGATGACCTGCAAAACAGGCTGTCCTCCAAGATACCAGAGATCCGCACCCGTCTCGTAGTTGAAATGCGGTTCCTTGGGCATGGCCACCAAAGGAGGCCTTGGTGCCTTCTTCCGTTTTTCACAGGATTCACATACCAACCACCGTGCCACAGACCGAAGAAGAGAAGCATCTCGATCCGGATACGACACAGCCAACTGTTCAACCAGATGAGAAAACGCTGCATGCCCGACCTTGGTATGTAAGGCCAGCAACTCCTTGCGCGCCAGTCGTTCGTCGCCCCAAGACTCAGCAGCGAACATCGAATATGAGTGTCCAACCGGCAGAGAAGCTGGTCACAACAACGCACGATGCGACGAATCTGAAGGAGATAACACCCGATGTCCGGACGAAGAAACGTCACAACAAATCGTAAAATTGCCAGCACCCAAGTCTGCGGTAACCGTGTTATTCGCCGCTTCAATCCTCATGAGCATTCTCGCCATAGATCGCCGACCAATCAACAGAGGTGTCTCCCCAGAAACCACTTGAGTACGTAACAACTGCACTTGACCACCAATCTGCACTGGTAAGTCGACTCTGAAGGGCGCTGACTTCGTGCCACCGTCCCCAAACACAAACCACGCATTGGTGTCACACCAACGAATATCGGTGCCAGCTGGTCCAAGCTTTCGCAGATAGTGATCCAGCCAAAATTCCCCACACATCGTGTCGGTACGCCCAAGATCAATGATCTCCTTCGCAACCGTCTGACGTTTGGTTCTGAAGACGAGACAGTGGACAGCAAGCTTGGCTTACACAAGTTTCACGAGTGGCGCGTACAGGTCGTTGCATGGCATGCAGAAAGTACGCTTGCTGTGTCGACACGCAATGTTCAGGTTTTCACGAAGCTACGAGGACGTGCGGCGCGCGTTGTTGCTGCAAAGATGCCACTGGAAGCGCTCCGTACTGATCAAGGCTTTCAAGGGCTGCTGGGGATACTAGAGTGGGCGTACGGTGGAGATACTGCGGACAATATACTTCAGGCAGTTGTGGGGCTGTTGGAGTGTAAGCGCGGTGACAGTGACATGCTTACCTGGATTAATCGGCTGGATATGCTGGTCTATTGTCTTGCAAATTTTGGCATTGTCTTGGATGAGCAATTTTCGGGGACGCTGGCATTGCTGAACTCCCACCTGAATGCGGATCAGCGGTCGATAGTTGTCGCGAGCACAGGTCGGTCGTTAGTTTTCTCGCAAGTGTTGGTTGCCATCCGACAGCTTTTTCTAGGCGGGTCGACGTTGAGACCGATCGATTGCATGTTTGGGGCTGAGGCGCAGCGACGGGGGAACAACAAAACACCAAGCGGCAATAAGGCTGGCACGCCGGGTGGGTCACTGGTTACCTGCTGGAAGTGCGGGAAGCGTGGACATGTTCAACGTGATTGTCCTGAGAAGACGACAGCGGCTTTGACCCTGATGGCACAAGAGGCGTCAACGGAAGGGGAAGGGTCTTCACATGCAGTGTCAACCGCTGAGAACAAGTCTGGTGGGGCTGGCGTGCGTGAGGTGTTCTCGGTGGTTGGTTATGACACTACTGTTGATTTGTTCCACAACCCTGGTGTGTGTTTGATGGCGCAGTCTGGTCCATTGTCTTCTACACTGCACAAGCTTTGCTCGGAATCCTTGGGTCGTGATCCAGAACACATCGGATTGGGTAATGTATTCAGGCCATCCAGTAAGTGGATGTTGTCCTGTTGAACTCGTTGCTGCTCAGCCTGCAGAGAAAGCACCTGTGCGTCGAATGCCTGCTTCATGTCGTGCAGAACTTGATTTTGTTGCAACAACTGTCTTTGCAGCGTGCCCATAGACGTGTTCAAATCAACCGGCGCAATGCCAGTCACACCATCAGGAGGATACAACAGAGTGTGACCAGAAGGTCCTGCTCCAGGAGCGTAAGTAGGATCCAGATCATCCAAGGTAAGTCCAGCCATGGTATAGTGATGCTACCAGTGTTAAAACTTCCCTTGACCCTTTTCAATAGCAAACAATGCAGTAAATTCCAGGAATGATCTCTGACTGGAGTAGTGACAATTCAATGCATCAACAAAACACCAACTTAAAAGGTTGCAAGAAGAACGGTATAAAAGCCTTGTTTGAACCTTATAAATTGATATAAAAACATTTGTAAATCATGCAAAAGCTCATTTCATATCAATGCCATAGATTAGGAACATCCCATGCTGAAATGGATTTATCGCTTTTAGGCAAATTGCATGGATGGCATCCGGGAATCGAACCTAGGATTTCGCAATGCAAATCCCATGTTCCGCCAATTATGATAACACATCCGGCTGATAAATTTTCATCTCAATTAATTATAGATCATCAGACATGATCATCTGAACTCCGAAAACATGGTCGTTTCGCAGAACAAGAATATGATTTTCAGACTCAGCATAAAATCCCCTATCTATATAGTGGTCATAAGACTATTTCTTTTTTTTACCATTTTTGCCCCGTGAGCGTGCCGCTTCCACTATGGGGATTCCTATTGAGTTCTGAGGTCATCAGGGAAGTTCCTACTGAGTTCTGCAGACATGAATTAATTTTTTCCTGAGCTACAGAAAATTCCTGGAAGACATTTGAGGTGATTTTCTATCTCTTTTTATCATTGAGAAACCATTTTTCTTAGGTCTGTGTGACTATCTTTGCAGGAAGCCTGATTTTTGAGATATACCTTTTTTGCCCTGATCTGAAGTCACTCTTCACTGTTGCAGAGTGCAGACTGAAGTCCTGAGTGGTCCTGGTGCATACATGCATGCACATGAGCAAACACAAGGCCCAACATCACCCATTGTTTGTCTGTTGATTGTACAGCCCCGTCAAGTTCTTTATTTATTTTATTGATCCCAGTTCGGCTCGTCTTGGAGTCTTGGTCTGGCTTTATTTTCCACTGAAATCTTTGAGTACCTGAATTGGAGCAGGAGCAAACACCAAAGCAAGTGCAACCAGAGGATACTGACACTATTCAAATAGAGGAACGAGATGCAAAGCGGGAATTTAACACTGGACTACCCTATATACCCGGGCCTCTGTTGTCCCATGGGGGGGGCACCCACACGTTCACCTGGCTTCAGGTACCCTGGGGTGTTTCCCTCTGTGGGGGGGCACGTCGCCTCTACCCTCAACCCAAACACACGGCTTAACCTTGTCAACTGGAACTTAGAAGACAAGCAGATCTCTTTGCAAAATGGATGGAACATGTGAAATATACACAACATTGTATCTTCTCTGGCTTGCTCCCTGCACTCGGAAGCAAAGGTCATCTGTTCGTAGATCTGATATATCCTGATATACCCTTGCCCCCAGGGTAAAACACATGAGCAACAGCGAGGAGTTTGCACGACATACACAGCCAAGACCCAGAATCACACTTAGCGCACCCTGCAATTATGCCCGCCAAAAGCACCCACAGAACGATGGAAGCCCATGCCAAACGCTGACGTGTGGCGTTGGGGCTGCCGGTAGTGCTGAAAGTGGTGCTCTGATGCACCAACCGCTGCACGCCGGACTCAACAATGGAAGCAAATACACGCAGGCCGCTGGCGCCACATGGCGCACAGCAGTGACGAAGACAGCCTGCAGACGGATGATGACTGATGCACGCAGTGCTGTACGCTGCTGAACAACATGCCCCACAGGCGGTTGGCGAAGCACACCCCTGATGACAATGAAGCAGTCATGGAAGACGGAAGATCCACAAACAGACCCAGATGATGGGTCAGCAAAAGAGTGCCCAACCCTGGGTAGTGATGGTGGGGCGAGGCCACGGGCCTAGCGCACACTTGAGCAGGCCAACAGCCCAGCGTGAGCAAGCTCTGGGCTCCCCAGATGCCATTGCTGCACCACAGTGCAGGGGGCTGATCACAGTGTAACCAAACTGAAACCTCACCAAAACACACAACGCATCCAAAACTGTATCCTCACCAACCACACACACATGCAGTGCTGAAACCTTGTGTGGGGTGCAGTGCATACACCTGAAACCTCACTGTGTGCATAGTGCATCCACAACCACACTATGCAACGAACCCAAACCCAAGAGCAGTACAAAAGCAAGCACAACTGGAAAGACCCAGGAAGCCTGCTGCGCATAGAACACCTGCGGCACAGACGCCGTGAAATTAGAGGGCCCCCTTATTTCGAAGACGCTTTCGCGCCTTTCGTTGAGCCCTGGATGGTCGTGCAACCGTCTGCGGCGCCAAAGCAAGAGTAGGGATGCAGGTTCGAATTCGCACGAATTCGCTCGAATTCGAATTCGCCCCGAATTCGCACGAATTCGTGGACCCCTCCGAATTCGAATTCGCAACTTCAAATTCGAATTCCCCCTTGATTCGCTTGAATTCACCCGAGGCTGAGAATCTATAGGCACCTACAATTTACCTTCCATTCCAAAAGCTTCCATAACCTTGCAATTTTTGTTGTTTGTTGTTGCTTGCATTCACCGTGCTTAAACTATTTGACAAAAATAAAGACAAATCAAAACCAAGAATTCCAAATATCGAGGTATACACCCTTCCTTGATTCTTTCAAATACCTTTTGGAAAAAAAGCAGCAAAGCATGCAAAATCACCAATCCACACACAAACCATCACATGTGAACCACTTCTTGCCCTTATTGGGCCTTCATTCATTGTATTCTTGCATTGAATCATGGGATTGGAATTCATCTAAGGGAGAGGATAACAAATACAAGGGAAACATAAAGCAAACTAGCAATGGGCATTCAATTAACATTATTATTGTCATGATGCTCAATAATCATCACTATGTCACTGTCACAGTACACTGTCAAATCTGGACTTTTTCGAACCTCGTAACAAGGATTTCTGTGCGTGCACGGAGCCGACGAGGGCAAGGAGGGTACCAAAATGAAGGGTAGGCAAGGGGGAACACGTTTTGACTGTCCCAAGTCAAAAAAAAAAAGTCGAAAATTAAAAGCTCGCGACGCGTTTTTCTCCGAACTGGTGCGGTTTTGGGAGGAACGGAGAGCACCGTCGTGTTCAGTGCAACGAGGCGGACACAGCGGTGCGTTCAAAACTGAAAAACAAATTTCTTTAACGAAAACGAGTACGCAGGCACCGCAGAAACAACTGAACGGGTTGATGGAAGCAGAATGATCATGGTTTCTATTGTATAAAGTCAAAAAAATTATTGCATGGCACAATTCAAAGTTAGGTTTTCATCTGGAGAAAAGACGGCGCACGCGTGATCATTTTGCTGTCGCCTGCGAATTCGCAGTGCGAATTCGCCCCGAATTCGCAGTACTGTGAATTTCAGGCCGAATTCGCAGCGAATTCGCGCTGCGAACGAATTCGCAGCGAATTCGGCGAATTCAAATTAAATTCGCTGCGAATCTGCATCCCTAAGCAAGAGACGTAGGCCCCGCAACCGACGACGATGGCGCCGGAGAGCGCAAGAACAGCGCTGACGGTGGCACCGTAAAACTTGACGACGGCGCCGACAGCGGCGTCGTACACTTTGTCGACGGCTCTGACGACAGCGCCGTGGATGACAGCGGTGGGAGCGGCATCGTGGATGACGGCGTTGACAGGGGGCCGGCTGAACTGGGATGAGTGCTGGGAGCCACGCCGTCGCGTCTATGAGGGCTGTGGACAGGGCGCGCAGGCAGACCAAGGACCTGCACAACCTTAGGAATGACGAAGCGTTCCAGAACAAGCTGCGCCACTTGACCACCACGAGAGATTTTGAAGTCCTCGGCTGCATCGTTAAACAACACCACTGCTACATTGCCACGATAGCCAGGACCAGTGACTGAGTTCCCCACCTGTAGATGGTGCCTCCAAGCAAGCCAACAGCTTGGCGCAATGCGAGCATATATTCCTTCAGGGACAGCGATGGCAATGTCAGTTTTAACAATGCACTTACCACCGAAGGCACCACAAGGTCGTAGGCACTGTAGAGCATACAAAGGGCGTCATCAGGATCAGAACGGCAAGGCAGTGTAGCGTACGGAGTCAGCTTTTTAACCAACAACAGTAGCAATGTCAAAGCTGCGGAGTCGCCCATCATGCCAGACACTTGGAAGTCCACCACGCGCCCCAAGTACCTCTGGCTGCAAAATGCACTCCACTGGTGCTGCGATCAGAAATTTGTCGTTTTGTTAGCACTACGCCCAAAATCCCGGGCTGCAGAAAAGGTTTTGTGGACAATATCACCAGATATGGAGCACACGTTGCTCCAGGCATACACAGGACCATGAAGACGATTGTTAGGCTTGTCCAAACCACAATTAAATCGGACCACATCATTGTCTGCATGGACGATATAAGTACATGTGTGGGTTGTCGAATAACACCAACGGGCAGTCCTAATCTCGATTGCATTGATAACAATCAATGAAGCAGACAAACAATACACCATCTGCGAGCGCTACTGCTGTGTGCACGCGCTGTGTGTGGTCTGCTTGTGTGCTCCTGTCTCATGCATGTGTGTGCCCATTACAGTTACATGCATATCACGGCCGAGGGCACCCCGCGTGGACCTTTGCTCATCGCTTTGGTGAAGCCGCACGGCGCGCTTTCTAGCGATCGCGTTGGCGCGCTAACCAAGCAAATTTTGCAGTCACACCGTGTAGATGTCACTCAGTACAAACCACACACCACACGTGGCGATGGAAAATTTATTCACAAGCAAATTAATTTGCCCCCCGATATTTCTTGCGAACTCAGGTCTTGGGCCGATGACGAGGTGTATTGTAAATATTACAACCGGCTTGGGGCCTTGGACACAGCCGCGACAGCGCTCAATGCACATTTGGCTCCAAGCCCGTCTTGTGCTACAGAGGCGCTTTTGCATACTCCCCCTAGTGAACAAGCTGGAGGAAGGAGCAAAGGCAACAGAGCAGCACAAGACGGGGTTGGACCCACCCCCCAACCCAAAGCAAGGCCTAAGCCTACCAAAGTGCCTATGCTGTGCGGCTGGCGCTGATCGCCAGGCCTTGGAGCGGCCGCTGTATCGCAGTCTTTGAAGAGGGTGAGGGATAGGGATGACGGTCCGGAATGCAAGTCGGCGCGCACCACGTCGGGGGGCCGCTGCACAGCATTTGTGCTTGATGAAGAATGATTTATGCGTTGCACTCTACACCAACTGCCTTCTACAAAAAACAGTGCCGGCGACAAGAGACACACCCCAAGCCCGTCTTGTGCTGCTCTGTTGCCTTTGCTCCTTCCCCCGGCTTGTTCACTAGGGGGAGTATGCTATTCCGGGCGCTGTGCGGGAGGGAGTAAAACCTTCCCGATGGATTTTCTCTGAAATTTTTACGGATGAAAGGCCGATCTTGGCATCGGCGAGGTCTTTAGTACATGCCCTCCACGGCCCAAATGAGCGCTGCTTGGTGAAGCGGGGATTTTCGCATTTTTTCCAAATTCATAGTGCACCACCTTCTAGCAGAAATTTAAATAGTGGAATCATCATCTGATGTTATCATCTTTTCATGGGATCCTTTGTTTTTTTGCCACAGACTGGTGCACTGTGATGCCCAAGTCACGGGCTTATTGCCAAGTGTGCGTCGAGCGGTCAATGTCTTCTCCCTGGCGCTCGCCCCCCAAGGCCCTTGATCTGAAGCATCCAGACTCACCCAAGCATGGCAAGACCCCCAAATGGTGCTACCTAGGGGACTGTAGGGCCTTGGGTGAGGCCCAACAAGCATCCAAGGCTGCAAATGACAAGGAGGCCAAGTTGATGCCGGAGAGCCCGCTGCACCGGTTGTACGCGTCTGGGCCTAAGCACCACTTGGGAGACCAAGGTTTCAAACAACCGTTCGATTTTGGTGAGGTTTGTTGTTCCAGAATGCTCAGTTGCTACCATTTTGCTTGTGCAACATTGCCGATCGTGACCAATGCTTACAATCTACGTGCTCAGTGCGTGCCTTGTGTGTTGCCGTACCTTTGGTTGGTTATATTTCTCCCCTCTTATGTGAGTTTCTGTTGGCTAGGAGTAGCTCAACGTTGGATGCAACAAAAAGTTTACGTTTCGAAAAGTTCTCCTTTTGGCCCGTTTGCTTCACATCCGTCCATGGCAGGTTATAAGACATATGGAAGGACCCTTGGGCCGTTGTTTAGAGGGCCGTACCGCAAATTTGTATCGGCGATGCGTGAATGACGGCGAGCCGCGCGTAATATTAAATTTACGCCTCGTCGCTTTAAGCTATTTCACAAACTTTCCGCATCGGAGAACGAGTTGAGGAAGAAGAAAAGACAATCCGAAGAAGTTGAACATTGAAGACCATTGAAGAAAGGGGCAATCGTGCTTGAGGACCAATTTGAAGCCCAAAGGACGGAGCTTGAAGCCTCAAACAAAAAAGCCGATAAATACCATCAGTGGTTAAAGGAGGAGCGTCGGCGTTCTCATTCCCTTGCCGTCGAAAATAAGGAACTTAAGGCACCTTGGGTTTGGAATTGTGTACAATACACGCTGTCTTCGGTGAACTTCGGCTCGCCATGAACGCTTCGCCCGTGGTCATGCCGCTTTGGTGCAATGCTTTCGGCGGGGGACCGCCGTGCCTAAAAAAAGGAACTTAAGGCGAAGATCAAAAATTTGCGTGTTGGTGTGGCTAAGCAAAGGGCACGTGCCGTTCATTGGAGGGAAAAGATGAAGGCTTGGGGAGCAAAGCAACGAGCTAAGGCTAAGTTGTTGTTTTCTTTACCCAAAGGCGGTGGCATCAATGCAAAAGGGCGGCAACTTCATTATGACTTTCATAGGCATCATGTTGCGGGTAACCCACATACCAACGTGGTTTATGATGTTCTTCGTTTCTTAGGCCTCACTTTGCGACTTGGAAAGGTTTGTAGTCTTACTTGTCTAGAACTACCAACCATTCAAGTGATAACAAAAGCATATTTGCCGAAGCAGAAGCATAATGAGCGTAACACTGAGTGGACAAACATACACTATCCGAGATACGCAAAGAGGTGTCATTCTTCGTGCAGTGTGCATAGTTATGAGATCACGAGATCCAAGATCAAGTACATCAAGAATGGGCGAAAGGGTACTGAACACCAAGAGATTGATCTACCCAACACAACGATCGTCCGCTGGCAGACTAGCGAACAAAGAAGTATGGAAATACAGATACGTGGACTTTGAAAAGAGTACATTAGGGACTTGAAAATTTGTATGGAGAAAACCAACCCAAAGAGAGATCTTTTTATAATGGACAAAAAAACCCATGTATGGCCAAATACCGATCACATAGGCAATCAGCAGTGACTTCATTAGAACTAAAATAGGGGTTCTCAATCTATGAAACATGAATACGACTTTAATTCTCTCAAGCAACTGCGGTGTACGCGACCTATCCACCATACATGCCATCAAATGGCGGTTTGTTTTTGTAATGGATTTTGAGGGATGACAACTTGTTGTAAGTGGCTTATACAAAAGCTTGAAAAATCTCTTCAACAAATGACTTTAGGTAGCCCATGGTATGCCCCATTGGTGAAGTGACCATCATTAGCTGCAAAAAGCGCTAAGAACGGCCCTTCGTGATGTACAAAAAAAAAACAATTCTTTTTTGTGCTGAATGTTCACTCTTAGGTCCGTACTGGACCTGTACTGTACAAAAAAACAATGGTGAACTTCGACGGGTACAACACGTGTTACATTTGTTGAGGGATGCTCAAGACTTGTCGTAGATTTTGCTTCATGCCGAACAAAGATAGCTAGTGTTTGAACAGAAAACACTAGAACAAAAAGGTGTGTTTTTCAAAAAAAATATTTACTGAGCCGGGATTACCCTGTTGAGGTTTTACACCCCTTCTTAGGGTACAAGGTGAGCAACAGATTTTAGCAGCAGCAAGCAGCAAGTAGCAAGTAGCAAGTAGCAGCAAGCAGACAGAAGAAGACTCTTTTTGAAAATGTTGTTGCTCAAAAGCGGTATCAAGTGCTCAAAAAGACGGGATAGCAAAAATGCATCGCATGCAACAAGTTTTGCACCGTTTCGAGCCGTCCAGCCCGTTCGACGGCCGATTTAGTGTCCAAAAATGGCCCTTTTTGGGCTGTTTTGGGGACGATCGTCCTGAAGGTTTAGGAGGATCGCAGGTGTGCCGAGTAGGTGTTTCCAATGAGGGCCGTTGTTCTTTCGCAACGAATAGGCTATCAAATGACGGCAAATGGGTGTTCAATAAAGCATGTGCCATGCCGTGGTGCCACACAGTGGTCCATTTTGAGGTGAAAATGAGCCGTTTTGGAGACATGTTTCATGACAATCAGCCTAGCTGTGGAGGAACACCTCCAAAGCGAGCGGTCTTTCTTCCACGCTGATTTCCAATGCGTTTCACAAAACTGGGACCCAGCTCGGTCCTAGTCGTAGGTCTTGATTAGGCCTGTAGCACGATTTTTGGTGAGTGTTTGAAAAGTATTGCAAGCAAAAAAAAAGGCTATTTTTATGAAACCAATCATCAGGATGAAAAGCTATGTGTCGAAAACAAACCAGCGAAGCAACATGAAAAATGATGTGTGGGTTGATGGACAAAAAAATCAAAAAGAGGAATAATGTTTCTTTTGTTGCACTGTGGATGATTTAAAAGCTCAAAATTCCTGTTGTTCACCAAATACTTTTTAATGAAACAAAATTTATCGTTGTATGCACCAATCAGGCCGATTACCATTCAAGGGACGTGCGACATGAAACAAGACATGCAGACAAAAGGGCATATGAACCACAAAATGACCTGGAAACTAGCTCTACTGAGCGACAGGCCCAGTGTGCCACTTTTTCTGGCGCAAATAATTGATGAGCTGTCCAGATGGAGGCCACTTGGCCACTTGGGCAGCAGGTTTGGGTTGGCCAACGTACATACATTGGCACAAATTCCACAGGAATGATCTGTTGCCTCTTCTTCAAATTGCACATTGTGTAAATGACAAATTTAGGGGGCGTTGTTGCACGGTGCGCGCACGGTGCGCGCACGGTGCGTGCACGGTGCGCGCACGGTTCAATGTTTTTGGGATGGTTGCCCAACTTGTACCCCGTTGAATGGCCCCCATAGAAACACACCCAGGGTCCTGATTTCTGCACCTTGCAGTCCATACTGGCATACCAGGATTCTTCAATTTTTAGTCTGATGCTTGTCACAGGTTCCAGGGTCCTATTTTCTGCACCCTGCAGCCCCTATTGGCGTACCGGGAATTTTTTTTTTGAATCTGATGCTTGTCACAGGTTCCAGGCTCCCAATTTCTGCACCTTGCACGCACCTCCGTTACAAACCATGCACAGGCGACAACACAAGCGACAACACTGGTTGGGTTACGGGAATTTCAATTTCATCCGCCACAGCATTCTGGCTCATGATCATCAATTCTAGGGGCTTTAGTTTCCACTTCAGGTAATTGGGGCTCCAGCAAAGCGTCCATCGGCGCCTCATGGTGCACAGGTTGGGGGGAATCGGGGCTCTCAGCAGTCACAATTGCAAACTCCAACCGCTCCTCGGGTGCATGCTCGTACAAGACCTCTTCACCACCCAATTCGTACCGAATAGAGACGCGACGCCCACCTCTTGGAGAAGGGTCAACAACAGTGGCCGACACCCTATCCCCGTTGGAGCGGTGGTAGTACACAGGCAGTCCGGCGACAAGCCAGGGCAGCTCAGATTCAGGCATTGTGGATCTGGTGGACATAGAATACGCAAAAGGACGCACGGTGCGCGCACGGTGCGTGCACGGTGCGCGCACGGTTCAGGCAACACCCCCTTAATGTACAGCAGCTGCCAGGTGCCAGCATTTACCCAATTTGGGGGGAGACCTCACACGTTTCACCTTTTGCACACCCCAATGATGACAATTTGCAAATGCAACAGATTCGCTGGCCATTGCTGGCCGGCCAGTTGCCCACTGGTCAACCCCCAGCCCGAGGGATGGTCACAGCACTTCACAAAAATTGTTGTGCTTGGAAATTGACGCGCAAGCATCATCATCTCTGCTCCTGAAATGGTGTCATGGGGGGTCGCACACTCCCCAATGTGCTCGTTACAACTGCTCCCGGGTTGCAGATGCCAAAAAGGATTCCCTAATGTGGCCTTGGAGGTTTGCCCCCTTACCAATTGCTGGGGTTGGGGAAAGTCCAGAGGGCAAAAAAGGATCGCAATCCCAATCCACAGCTGCAGCCACCAACCGCAGACCATCGTGCTGCTGCGGAGCCCATTGAGGCCCAGTGGTCCGATGTTGTGGTTCACTGTGGACCGCCAAGGTCCAGTGTGGCAGAACATGGAGCAGTGGTCCAGCTGGGTACCAGCAGAGCTGCACGTGGTCAAGCGAGCCCTTTACGAACCACAGGGGTCTTATGCAAGAGCAGGGTCTGACTTGAAGGGAAACAATTTATTGTACATTTCAAAAGAGAGAGAGAGAGAGAGAGAGAGAGAGAGAGAGAGAGTCTGCACTGCATCTATGGCCACAATGATCGCTGACCGGATAGGACGCCAGTGTTTCCTCAAAGACGCAAGCCCATAGCTCGCAAATCGCTGGTTTCAGTTGAGTTGTCGCAATTTCGGACGCACTCTGCAATTGTCTGGGAACGCCTGCCCCACTGCAGTATCCGGCGTTACACACATGCAGAGTCCGCACTGAAGGGCTACTTTGTATTCCGAAATTGAGGAAGGAAATCATATTAAGGAGCAATAGTCCATGGGGCTTCCACCCATTCCAGGCCCCATTTGTATTCCGAAATTGAACAAACCCACATATAAATATACCACCAGGACACCTTGTCACTGTGGATGCTGCCGAGAGGCCACGTCGGCATGTACCTCCCCGACACTCGAGCAGCAACAGGTACAATATAACACACGACATGCACAAGTCGATGGAGGGCCGTACCACGGGAATCCTGGGTGGGATTCAGGCCTTGGTGGCAGCTATGTGCCTGGCCCCTTGCCCTGACCCCTCCCGGTGGGGGAACGGCAGTAGAAGGACGGCCCTTGGAGGTCAATTGCCCTCTGTGGCACACCCTCCCTGAATGGGCGGGCGTGTAGGTCCCGTATCGAGAAGGGGATGGAGGAAGAGAGATTCCGGGTCGGTCAGGGGCGAGTTTGGGCAATGCTGTGTGTGAGTGCAGTGTGTGTTGATGGTGGTTTGAGTGAGTTGGGCTGGCGCATCGTTCCCCATGGGAATTCAACTGTGCGTGATTTCATTACCATGCGGGTCGAGGTGTGCTGTGCAGCCCTGCTAGCTCCTGACGACGGCCTGTGGGTAGGCACAGGAGCTTGCCTCCTCAACCTTGTGTCGGGGGCTATCGGTGCGGGATTAGAGGGCGCCGCCCGCGCGGGGCGGGCGGTGCACCAGCGCATCTGCGTTTGGCTGCATCCATGATGCGCAGTGTGGCGCTGCAAGTCACCAACGCTCCGTTCTGAAGTATTGGGGCTCTGCTCTGCGGCATGGCGTAAAACCCGGGACACTTCCATGACGCAGCGTGCGCGGTGCGCGGGCGGCACCCTCTGAGGCTCCTCGTCAATCGCCCGAACACCTGAACACCCTGGGACAAGCGGGAGGGTTCTCCCTTTTCACGTGCAGCGCAAGCGTCATTATCCCGTGCCGTGCCGCGCTCTTGTGCCCTTTTGGGGCCCACCGATGCATTTGCATCGCCAGGACATGCCCGAAATCCCTCCGATTGTGCGGAAGATCGCTGAACGTAGGTATTCACATGGCAAAATCAGACCAATCTGAGTCTTTTGACACGAATGATTACGACTTCTGTCGCCTGTGCAGGGCAGACACCGCCTGCTTGTGTTCTAGTGCGGTCCTGAGGGGTGCCTGAAGGACGCCCGAAGCCGTGCCTTACGGTGGTTTTCCGGGTTTTGTTGTTTGATAACGGACAGCCTGAGGCGGTATGTGGTCCGCCGACGACGGGTGGCAGGTTTGTGACGACAGTGGGCAGTCGCCCAGCGTGAGGCTGGGCGTACTGGCACACGCTGTGCGGTCACGAACGGCCGCTCGCCGTTGGTCCCGATCCGCCCGCAACCGTCCGCCGCATGCCCATTGCTCTGAGCACTCTGCTCAGCAATGTGCCAGAGTCGAAGGAGAAAGCCCTGGGGCCCTCAGGGCGTCCCTTCCCCCCCACCCCCACCCCCACCTCAACCCTCTGTAGCACTTCACGGGCCATAGAATTTTCGGAAGGCGCACCCAATGACAATGCCTTTCAGAGATGTGGCGTGTTGCTGCATGCGCAGCCTCGTGTGCATATTCGGAAAGCAGGCAGTCATCCCCCCCTCTCCCTTTGCGCCGCAGCCTGTCTCAGTAAACTGAGAGTACATTCTGTTGAGGTGTCGTTCCACATGCCCAATCTCTGAGTGCACTTGCTCAGGCTCGCACAAGGCCAGGCTGTGTTCATATGAGGGAGAAGGGGGGTCTTTCGGCTGAGACTGGTAGCCCGCCCACCCAAACAAAGTTCTTGACCAACTTAATTGGCTCGGGGATAACCAGTTTGACTGGGCGGACCTCGCAGGACCCACCCAGAGCCCCCTTCCTGCTCAGGAAATCATCCGTTATCAACACAGCCTGGGCCGGGCTTCGACAACGGCGGGCGTGGGCGTGACACGTGAGGCGGGAGAATGCACGGAACACAGTCATTCAGGACTGTGCAGCGCTGACCAATTTTTTTTTGTTGCAGCCAACAGATTCCTCAGCCCAAATCCGACGACAGTCGTCACACTCCGGCATCACACCGGGTGTCTCTCAGTATGAATCGCTGTAGTACTAGTACTAGTACTAGTACTAGTACTAGTATAGTGAATCGCAGTATGACTCCTTCAGGCAGGAGCCCCTTTCAGCGGCCACAACACACATGGTCATGGATGCACCAACCCTGAGGGACCCCAATCGACCCCCGCTCCAGACTTCAACAGACAAAAGCACCGCATCTTCCGGCGGCAAAACCGGACGGCGACAAACAAGAGAGGCCCGTCCCTACGATTGAAGTGCGGGCCCCATGACCGAGGCGCGGGCTCCGTTTGTGAGGCGCGCTCCACAAGACTGGGCCGCTGTGAGGAACGCGCAGACCCTGAGTGAGGCCCGGTCACAACGAGGGAGGCGCAGGCCCGGGGCCGCAGGGCGTGGACACGGGCCGGCTGGGCGCCGTGCATTCCTTTGGGCCGGACGGCCATGCGAGACAGACGGAGTAGAGTTCCGTTTAGGACAGGCCGACGACAACTCCTCGGCGTGTCCAAGCCCAAAGGACAGCTGCTCCTGCTGCAACCCTCGTTGTATGTGACCGTGGACGAAGTCTCCGGCATGCGGACCGGACCCCATTACCCTTTTTTTCCCTCGGGGGGGGGGGGGGCTCTAGGCCCACCCAAAATACAGCAACAGACCTAGTCCGATGCTACAATTGTGCCACAAAAGTGAACTCGTGGGGAGGAGCTGACTGAATCTGATGCCAGGAAATGCTGCAGGAACCGCCACGCCCGTAGGCATGTCAGTGTGCGGCGAGGGTCCAAGTTTCGACCCTCTTTCACGAGGAGTTGACGGGCATCGATTCACTTGGAGGCGCCTGACTGTCACGCAGTTGAATTGCTATTCCCCGTCAAGGGGGCACGACTTAAAGGGCGAAGTACATGCCCTTGAGGGGAGCGCAGCCGGAACGACATGCGGAGCGGTGATCAACTGGTACGCCAGGCCTGCCTGCAGCTGTTGAGGCGGGGCAGCACCTACGAACCGTGCAACTGCGGGAACAGAACACGGCGAGGACCCCAAACGGCTACATGGCCCCCACATTGACAGGTTTGGTTGCAGAGCGAGCGGGGGGGGGGGGGGGGGATCGAAGTGGCTGTGTAACAACTGCCTTCTGATGTTGGTAGGAATTTGGGCCATCTCGATATGAACTTGAGTCACTATGCACGGCCACGTGGCAACACCTCCATGGCGAAAGTGGCGTAGAAAAAAAAATCCGAGGGATATGCGAAACCCACATGGCATGGACCCTCCCCCGGGCTGCAATCCAGGAGGTCATGCGCTGGAGGGGGGAAAAGGGATACCCGCTTTTCAAACCCGCCTTCAGCCTCCTGGGACCTGAAGTGCATCCCAGAGGGGGGGGGGGGAGGGGCTGAGGGGTGGGGATCCCTAGACCCACTCACCCCACAACCGAATGTTTGACTGGGGTAGCGCGTGCGCATCCTCCACAGCCTCAGTGCACCAGCACCGTGCGGGGGCTGGGGCAGTGGGGGACGCCTGGGAAGAAGCCGGGCCCTGTGTGCGGGGCAAGACTGGGGCTCGGCACGGGACTGGGCGGGTGGCTCTGGACACGGCCGGGGCGGTGACTGCGCACCGGCCGCCGGGCCGTGCTGTCGTGGACCAGGATGAGGCTGTTCAGCGATGGCGCACTCGGCAGCTGCGCCAGGGCCTCGGCCCCACTGGCCCTGATGCGGTTGCGCCGCAGGTTGAGGTCCAGCGCCGACAGCGACGCCGCGTCCTTCAGCGTCGCCAGCGCCTGCGCTCCAGCGTCCCCAATGCTGTTGCCCTCGAGGTCCAGCGTGAGGGTCGTCAGCGCGGGGGCCTCCTTCAGTTCGGCGAGGGCCTGAGCCCCACTGTCCCCGATGTTGTTGTCGGGCAGGATCAGCGTGAGGGACCACAGCGATGGCGCGTGCTTCAGCGCCGCCAGGGCCTGTGCGCTGCCGGGCTTCATGTTGCTGCACCGAAGGGTCAGGGTGTGCAGCGCGGCTTCGGAGCTCAGGCGCGAGAGCAGCTGCAGCCCGTCGATGTGGAGGGGCTGCGGCGAAGGGAGCGGGGCAACGCGATGCCGCCGGGCGCTCTTCAGCGTCGCCAGCGACGCCAGCCACTTGCTCCGTTTCCACACCCCCTCACTCCGATCGTCCGTGGGCCCCGGGTTCGCGTCGCTGCCAAAATCGGCGCCGCGGGCCATGTGGCGCCACCGGAGGATGCCCCGCGTCGTCGTGCACGCGTGACTCAGCGCTTGTGACTGCGCGAAGTCGGAGATCAGCAGCCACTCATCCGCGGACAATCGCAGGGCCATCGGTGCGGTCTGCAGGAGCACGGGGTGGGGCGGTGGGGGAACGGCTGCACGGGGCAGGCCATGTGCGCGGGGCGTTGAGGAGTACCTGGGGGTCGTTGGTGCCACACGGACGCCCGACGGCTGGGGCATACGGCAGGCGGCATTGTCTCGGCACTTGCGCGGACAATGAAGGGCGTGGGACTGCGGTATCTGGCGCACCAGAAAAGTGTGCCGGCGGCCTCGCTTAGCCTCGCTTCGTGTCTGGGGAAACAAACTTTCTCCAGAAAATGGACACCATTGGCACAAGCTTTTTTGAGGGTTGGGACTTTGCCGCTTGGGCAATACCAAAGCCTACCTCACCTCATTGGATACTGAATTTGTCGCTCCCCGCCCCCACTTGAAATACCCCCCCCAATGTCGTGATGGTTCCCCCCGCCGGGGCCATGAGGCAACGGATACTGGGCTCGCATACGCCCCCGTGTCACAGGCGCATGGTCATCACCACATAGTTCAGTGTTTTTCCTTGCTGCACTGCAGCGCAGACCAGTTCTGAACCACTCCAGGTGGTTGCTGACTGTGCTTTGGCCTTGGCCATCTGTACATTGAGGTCAGCTCGCACCCACCACCCTCCCACAGCGCCGGTTAGTCTCTAACCCTTGCTCTGCGGGTCCTGTTATTGCTGCCCCTGTCTTGCTCTTGCTCTCTGGCACGTGAGGACGTGTCATATCCGAACTCCGGGGGCGCAAAGGCGTCCCGATGTTTCACCATCAAGCTTTTCGGCTCTATGCTTCAATGGTTGCCCACACACCCAAGTCAGCTCAAACCCACCACCCTCCCACAGTGCCGGTTAATCCCCGACTCTCGCTCTGCGGGTCTCTCTCCCCCTCTCTCCCCCCCTCTCTCTCCTTCCTCTCTCTCTCCTTCTCTCTGGCTCTCCTCCCACTGCGTCCCACTCTCTCTCTCTCTCTCTCTCTCTCTCTCTCTCTCTCTCTCTCTCTCTCTCTCTCTCTCTCTCTCTCTCTCGTACAAAGGGGTTTTCGGGATGTTCGGTGGGTCTCTATCCCCCCCGGGGTTCAAACCCTCCTCCACAGGACAGAAGAGGTGCGGTATACCCACTGAGCTACGACGTTGTTATCAGCATTATTGTTCCGACTTTTCCTACTCCCCCCTGCTTGCTGTCCCCTGTCACGCATATCGCCGTTCACATGGCGGTGTGCTCAGCAGCGTGTAGAGGAACCGTACAGCGTCTCCGGATACCGGGTCCGCCTACCTGAAGAGCGTTCTTTGGAACAGCCTCAAGAGGTCAGCTCGGCCCGTCAACCACACATGCATGCAGTCTCCATTTCTGCTCACAGAGGAGAGCACCGCTCTGTGTCCCTCTGCCGTCGGACAGTGGAGGATCGCCTCCCATTGGAACGGGTGCCACTTGCCTGCACTCTTGGGTCGCCACTGGACCTGCATGTTTGTCAGAGCCTAGGTCTTCAGGGTCCAGTTGATGTGGACCATCACCGAGTAGAGTTCTTGGTTGCTCATCAGCAATGGCTCTCCATGATTGTCCACAATCTCACAGTGCATCCGGGTGCTGTGTGGTTGGTCCAGTCGGAGCCAGATCTGCTGATTGCGGGCCCAGGCCATAGCGGTCAGCTCGGCATCGACTGCTCTCAACCCTTCGTTTGCAATGGCGTCCAGCTGGCTCAGTGCTTGCACCTTGAAACGCTGGCGTTCTTGCTGAGGCTTGACCTTCTTTGGGGCTGGCTGAATGTGTGTGTAGGGGCCATGTCGTTGCTGACGTGGTCCCCGCTCCTTCCATGGCCTTCCCGGCGGCATCACGCCCGGGAGCTCTTCCACGACAGGACGCGGGGTTTGTGCCCGAGTTCAGCCGTTGCCGTTGTCACACCTGTGTGCTGCTGCACGTCGCGACAGGACGCGGTTCTCGTGTCAAAAAGCTCCTGCGTCAGAACGCAGGTTTCGGACATGCAGGCATTGTTGGGCTTGGAACCTGTGAGATTTCTGCATCAAAATGCAGGGGTTACAGGCTCTGCTGCTAACGACCCTGTCCAGGGTTCCTGCTTTTCCTGAGCTTTCGCCTCTTACGCTGTCGCCCGGTGTCGCTCACATCTGTGCTGAAGGACAGTGTTTCTGCTGCAGACGGTTCATCCAACAAACCTCCCATTTGTTTGTGTCCTGCCCCTATGTCCTCACTACCTGAACTGCTCGAGTTGCATGATTCCATTCCACGTGGTGCTGGCTCCCCGGAAGCTTCCCCTGTCAGCTCATCACTATCCATGGGTACCATACCCAGGGAAGACCAGAGCGCTTTGGTGTCCTCTGACTCGGATCCTGAACCTCCCCTCAGCCCTACTGTGGACTCCGACCCGGATGAGGATTGTTGTGTGACATGTTGGGACCACAGCGGGCTCGAGCACATGCCTTCCATCGCCAATCCATTCGCCACCTCATTCCCCTGCATGTTGACATGTGCAGGGACGTGCTCCCACCTGACTTCTCTTCCTGGCTTTGCCATTTCCCGGAGCAACATTTCCCAGACGGGCACGTGGACTTGCAGCTTACCGGACGTGGTTGTCCATCCCTTTGACCTCCAGTGTTGTGCCCTGCGGGTCGCTCCTAGTTGCAGGTACTGTGAGTCGGTGAGGATTGCCAGTTTTGGCACCCAGAACCCTTGTAGAGCTTCCAGCGCTGCCCAAAGCTCCGCACCGTTGTTTGTTTGCCTGTGGCGTGTCGGTACATAGCCGCAGAAACGCACTTCAGGCCCTTGCTCATCTTCCGCTGCGAAAACGCCAAAGCCACCTGCCCTGCGCATGTCCTTGTGGCTCAATCTTTTTGAAGACCCGTCTGTGTACACAATCCTGTAACCCTTTCGCTACCAGCTCTGCAATCAGATCTTGTACTCCTTGAAGCACTCCCGGGCCTGCCTGCCTCGGGCGCTTTGGACATGATTTAGCTTCCCTGTGCCAATTGTGTGTGCCAGCGTCGCGTTCTTGCGTGAAGCACTCCGTGTGCGTTTGCCACCACGCACTCAATCCCCCATTGACTCGTACTTCCCCTTATCGTGGCTGCACTCCCGTATCTCGAAGTTGCTCCAGCGACTGCTTGAAGCCTCTCCACAGCTCCCTGCGCTCTCCTGAATAAAACCCAACCCATTCACACAGCTCCCTGAGCCAGGTTGTCAGGTACGACGTGAACACCGGTGATGCTCCTGCTTTGACTTCGCATCGATATCGCCAGTGGGCACTTCTCGCCGACCACATTGCCCAGCCTTGATTCGTGTTCAGCAACCACTCCTGGTGGTCGGATTCCATCATGGCTCGACGGCGGAACTGACGTTCTTGGGATGGTCGGCAAAGGCACACTCATATATCCAACGGGTGGCCCCGCAGGTGGCCCCCCCGAAAAACCGGGACCAAAAGCCACTGTGGCACTCTGTATACTTCCGGAATGAGTTCAACTGCTCCTACTACAACACGAAAATGATCCGGCGGGGAGTACTGACGTGGGGTCAATTACAATCCTTGGAAGATGTGAGGCTGTTGAATGCATTGCCTCGAACATGGAAGGGGGTATACAATCACGGCGGACGACTCCTCAATAAAGTCCCATCACAAGGGGGGTTTGATACCCCCACAGTCCACGTCCAAACCTGGACCAGGGCATGGCTGCTTCAATTCTACGCCTCACAGCCGGGGGTCCGCGACCCACAAACACCAGAGGTATGGGAGCAATGGGCACAAGCAAAGCTACCGCCGAAGGTGCGGGACTTTGCACAACGAGTGCTGTGGCACAAGCTGACGGTGCATGCAAGAGTCTACAAGAGGTCGGGCACGGACAAGTGCCCGGTATGCTCGTAAAAGGAGTCGGTCAAGCACGCTATGGTCGAGTGCCCCATGTTTAAAGCGGCGGCGGCGGTGATACAGCACTACTATGGCCCAGTGGAAACTGGGGACGGGAAGTCTACAGTCTACAGTCCGGTTTTCTTTGGACGGTGTGAACCCAATTGTTGTCGCCCATGCATAGAAGGTCTCCACTGCCTTGCTGGGATACTTGTGAGGCTCTCCTAAGAGGTTGACGAACGGAACCGCTGCCTGGTGCATGAGAAACAGCTCTGGCTCCGGCCATGCCAGTCCCCCGTGCGTCCGTGGCCGTGAGAGGATTGGCAGAGAGATTCCCCAACTGTTGGTGCCCATGGTCACGTGGTAGACTAGCTTCAGCTGCCTTATCGCTGGGGTTGGGGCGTAGTATGCCTTGGATACCCAGGCTACAACTGGCAGCATCCATGATGTCAGCATAAAGGCGCGCTCGTCCATCGACAACTGCAGCGTGGATACCACCCATGCGCGACGAAAGGCCTCTTGCAACGCTGGTGCAAAGGCCTGTTCTATTGCCAACCCCCATCCCTGGTCATCTTGGTGGTGCCGTATATTCCCTAAGCGTACACCCAGATACTTGACGAAGTTTTTGACGTCCACCCCAATGTCTCCAAAGCACCTCGCCCACTCCATCCCCCCACAGTTGCGAACTATTGCTGCCGTTTTGTTCAAGTTGACCTTCAGTCCAGAGAACTGTCCAAAGCAGGACACCACTTTCCATACTTTCCCCAGCAGCTGCAGATTGGCCTGTCCGTCATGAAAGATGATGAGGTCATGTGCATACATCATGATAGTCAGTCCTGGACCCAGGTCTTGTAGCGGGAAGATCACAAAGGACGCCACCAGGGAGAACAGTGCCGGGGAGAGTGGGTCTCCCTGGCGCGTGCCCGCACGCAGATGGTGGTAGGACCCTGGGACGTATGTGCAAAAGATGCAGTATCAGTCGGATGTACAGGAACGGTATGCACATTAGACCCAGTGCCGCCGCCACCATCTCGTGAGACATCGTGGGGAACGCATTTTGAAAGTCCACTCACAACGCCGCTCCTTCATGTAAGTCATCCCAGAGTGCTCGTGACCCATAGACATGTTGGAGGATACTTCTGTGGCGGAGAAAATCCGTTTGCTGTGATGGAGGCAGTGGAGAAGTACGTCCTCTAACTGGATCAGGAGAATGTTGGTGAGCCACTTCTGTCGTGTCGTTTGCAGTGCATTTGGTCGGAGAGAATCTGGCGTTTGCATTGCCTTTGTCTTGGGGATCATTGTCACCACTCCTGAGGTCCATGTCTCTGGCATTGTACCCGCGTCGAGAAAACGTTTTCGTGACTCATACATTTGCGGTTCGAAAATTTCTGAGAATCTCTTGAAGAATTTTGTCGAGAAGCCGTCCAGTCTAGGGGAGCTGTAGCTGTTCAGCCTCTTGAGACCTTCGTGTACTATGTCCAGGGAAAGCTGCTTGAAAAGGGGTTGACCTGCCTTGCGCAGCCGCTGCTCCACTCCTAGCGCCTTTAGGTAGGCCACACATTCTTCCTCCGTGGCTCCCGTTGGGGTGGACACTCGGTCCCAGTGTTCCACCAGCTCTTTGGCCACCGTCTTTGCTCCGCGTACTGCTGTGCCTGCCCGAGACACCAGCTGCTGGAGTTTCTTTCGTTCTTGCAGTTCTTGCAGCCGGCCATGAGGCAACGGAAACTGGGCTCGCATACGCCCCCGTGTCACAGGCGCATGGTCATAACCACATCGTTCAGTGTGTTTCTTGCTGCACTGCAGCGCAGACCAGTTGTGTACCACACCAGGTGGTTGCTGACTGTACTTCGGCTTTGGTCCTCTGGACACTGAGGTCAGCTCGCACCCACCACCCTCCCAAAGTGCCGGTTAGTCTCCAACCCTTGCCCTGCAGGTCGTGCCCCTGTCAAGCACTTGCTCTTTGGCACGTGAGGACGTGTCGTACCCAAACCTCGGGGTCGCAATGGCGCCTTTGGTGGCGCATAGGCGTCTCAACATTTCAACAAAAGCTTCGGCTGCCGGACACCTCAACAGTTCATTGCTGTACCGTGTGTGGCGCTTACCTTTTCAGCACCACACCATGCGTGCACGAGCCGCCCACATTTTCATGTCCACTCGCATTCAACGCCCTCTCATGGGCCGCATTCTCGCGGCCCTTGCCATGCTTCGGCTTTCCAACACGTAATGACGTGTCGCGCCTGTGCTCCAGGGGCGCAATGGCGCCCTGTTATTTCACCATTATCTTAGGCGGCCCTTTACGCACGCACCAAAATTGCCACGGTTCCCAAATGGGTACCACCCCAAAACGGGGGCTGAAAAACCACTTTGAAAAATTGCACAATTGCGCTCTGCAGGGAACACCCCTAAAATCCCGTGAATTATCCAAAATGACTGTGTGTAGGGGGTACAACATGTGCCAGTCAAAATTCATGTATCCCTTTCAAATTTGGGCACTGCAGTGTCCATCCAAAGAAAAATCCAATTCTTCCATCTCATCCGCGGGTGCATTTCAAACCACACTGCAAAATGCAACCTAAAAAATGAAGCAAGGATGATGACAGGCAAGCACATGCAAAACTCTGGTTTGTTTTTTGTTACAGCTGCTGCTGACCCAGTCACTGTGATTGTATGCGAAGCGTGACAAACAATGCACCACCAATGCAGCCAACAAGCAATGGAGGCGCCGCCACTGCAGCCAATGCAATAATAAATGAGGGCAACAATGCCCGCAAAAGAAATGGCGCAAGAGGGGTAAAAAAGTGGCGAGTGGATGAATTCGGGCACTGCAGCGCCCAAAATTACCAAAACATGAAAAAGGGCACCAGTCTCACACCTGTGTGACACAAGACACATGGCAGTGTGCAGTCCGCGCCCAAAACAAAGCAGAAGGTTACACCAAGCTTGCGACCCTATTGTGAAATGGGTCGTAATGTGTTGTTGTTGTTCTCATAGGCGCTTGTACGATGTATTGAAACGGAACTCTCACATTCATGTACCCCGTATGGGCTAAAATTTGACTTTCACTACTTTTGAGCACTGCAGTGCCCAAATTTTTAAAAAGTTGGCAAATTTACCCGCTTCAATTCATTGTGGTGCATAGGTTCCTCGAAGGGCAAGAAAGGCCAACGCTTGTGCTTGCGTTGCGCTGGGTGGCATTCATGGTACCAAATATACTTTGGCTACGGAGAGACAGACAAACGGACAGGCAAGCAGACAAACAGACGGATAGACAAAGAGACATTCCAATGGACACCCCGACAAACGGACGAGCACATAGACACATACACGGACGGACAGACCGACAGGCAAACAAACAGACAGACAAATACACAGACATACAGGCAGACAACAGACAGACGGACGGACGACTGGACGGACGGACTGTGGGACAAAGAGACACAAAGATAGAAACACAGAAGACAAACCGTCAGACAAGACAAGACAGACGGACGGACGGACACATGGACAGACGGAGAGACAGGTACAATGGCTGTCCTCCTACTACCACACGGTTGCTCCCTCATGCATCTGCACAACGTTGCGCACAGAATATTGACCTCCTTCCGCCCAGATTAGCATGCAAATGGGTTTTGAGTTCATTTGGGAGCTGCAGTTCCCAAAATATTACAAACCAACATTTTGAGGTCTCTAATGTACTATGTCGGGTGCCTGCCTCAAAGTCTCACCCCCTGTAGCAACCATTATCGGGTCTTGCCATCAGTTGTGCACGATATGTGCAATGTAATCATCCACGTGATCAAATCTCCCCCTCTAAACTACTGTGCCATTCCATGTTGATGAAATACACCCCGTATAGGTGTTGCCTTGATCTTCAACACTTTGGCACACTTATTCTAGTATGGGCATTGTTGGTTGATGGAGTTTGGTTGTCCGTGTGTAGTGTAATGGTTGGTATGATGAACACCCCCACTCTCCAGTGCACCACCGTTGCGCGGTGCTGAGGTACACTCCTGCACAAGTGTTATGCCATTGGTCCAACACTTTCACACGCATTTTTTACTAGGGGCCTTGAAGGTGGATGCGGATTCGGTTGTCTATAGGGTGTCTTCCAACACGGAGTCAATCGTGTTTTCGAGTGTTTCATCACAATTTGTGGTTGTTATTTCTAACATGGCTGTAGATGGTGCAAGACTCCGCACAGACAAGCAAGTTTGTCTCTACCTTCAATGCCCTTGGTAAAAAACGTGTGTGAAAGTGTTGGACCAGTGGCACAACAATTGTATAGAGGTCTGCTTCATCACCGCGCACGGTCGTGCTCTAGAGAGGGGTGGCATTCATCATGTCAACCATTATACTACACACATACGACCAAATTGCATCGACCAACAATGCCCCTACTAGAATATTGGTGCCAAAGTGTTGAAGATCTAGCACAACACTTATACGGGGTGTACTTCATCACCGTCGAATGGGGAAGAAGAATAGAGGGGGGTATTTGATCATGTGGACGATTACATTGCACATACCTAGCATGAATTGTGGCGAGATCCGGTAATGCTTGCTATAGGGGATCGGACTATGAGGCATGCACTGGACAAGACATTAGAGACCTCAAAATATTGATTTCCTAAATTTTGGGAACTGCAGTGCCCAAATGAACCCAAAGCCCATTTGCATGATCATCCGGGCGGAACGCTGTCAATGTTTTTTGCAAGGTTCTGTACATGCATGATGGAGCAGCATTGTGGTAGCAGGAGGACAGATAGTGTGTCTATATCTCCGTCCGTCCGCCTGTCCATCCGTTCGTCTGTCTTGTTTTGTATGTCTATTTGTCTTCTGTGTGTCTATCTGTGTGTCTCTCTGTCTATCCCTCCGTCCGTCCATTTGTCTGTCCGTTGTCTGTCTGTGTGTCTATTTGTTTGTCTGTTTGTTTGTTTGCCTGTCGGTCTGTCCGTCTGTCTATGTGTCCATCTGTCTACCTGTCTGTCCGTCTCTCAGGGTGTCTGTCGGACTGTCTGTATGCCTCTCTGTGTCTTTCTGTCTGTTTGTCTGCTTCCTTGTCCGTTTGTCTGTCTCTCCGTAGCCAAAAAATATTTGGTACCATGAATGCCACCCAACGCAACGCAAGCACAGGTGTTGGCCTTTCTTGCCCTTCGTGGAACCTATGCACCACAATGAATTGAAGCGGGTAAATTTGCCAACTTTTTAAAAATTTGGGCACTGCAGTGCTCAAAAATAGTGAAAGTCAAATTTTAGCCCTTACTGGGTACATGAATGTGAGAGTTCCATTTCAATACATCGTACAAGCGCCTATGAGAACAACAACAACACGTTACGACCCAATTGACAAGAGGGGGGCAAGCGTGGAGTAACTTTGTGCAATGTGGATTCACCTATAGAGACAACTAGACACACACTTTCAATGACCCCCCTAAAAAGTACAAACAGAAGGTTTGGGCACTGCAGTGCCCAAAAATTTCAAATGCTAAGATTCCAAGCCCTGAAGCGGGGGTGTATATGTGCAGCTCTAAGAGCAACAAAAGGCTAGGTTGTTGGTCCCCACGACGAAAACACAGGTGTAGTTGGCCGAAAAATGGGTATGCTTTTTTTGGGTGTAAAAACTCGGCGTTGACATCGCCAAAAATCGTGGCTTTTAGCGACGAAGTCTACGTGCGTAAAGGGCCGCCTAAGATTATACTGCTCTGTGCTGCCTTGGTGTCCCATACACCCTGGTCAGCTCGAACCCACCACCCTCCCTTTGCGCCGGATAGCCCCCGACTCTTGCTCTGTGGGTCTCTCTCCCACTCTCTCCTTCTCTTTCTCTCCTGCTCTCTCCCCTGCGCCCCACCCTCTCTCTCTCTCCTCTCCGTTCCTTTCCCACTGCGTCCCTCTCTCTCTCTCTCTCTCTCTCTCTCTCTCTCTCTCTCTCTCTCTCTCTCTCTCTCTCTCTCTCTCTCTCTCTCTCTCTCTCTCTCTCGCATAAAAGGGGTTTTCGGGACGTTCAGTGTATCACTATCCCCCCCGGAGTTCGAACCATCCTCCGCAGGACAGAAGAGGTGCGGTTAATCCACTGGGCTATGACGATTGGGTATCTGTACCATTTGCTCCAATGTGTCCCTCTGCGTGTCACCCCCTGTCATGCATATCTCCTTTCGCATGGCGGTGTGCTCAGCTGTGTGTAGAGGAACCGGACAGTGTCCCCGGATACCGGGTCCGCCTGCCTGAAGAGCGATCTTTGGAACAGCCTCAAGAGGTCCGCTCGGCCCGTCAACCACACATGCATGCAGTCTCCGTTTCTGCTCACAGAGGAGAGCACCGCTCTGTGTCCCTCTGCCGTCGGACAGTGGAGGATCGCCTCCCATTGGAACGGGTGCCACTTGCCTGCACTCTTGGGTCGCCACTGGACCTGCATGTTCGCCAGAGCCTGAGTCTTCAGGGTCCAGTTGATGTGGACCATCACCGAGTAGAGCTCCTGATTTCTCATCAGCAATGGTTCCCCATGATTGTCCACAATCTCACAGTGCATCCTGGTGCTGTGTGGTTGGTCCAGTCGGAGCCAGATCTGCTGATTGCGGGCCTAGGCCATTGTGGTCAGCTCTGCTTCGACTGCTCGCAGTCCTTCATTTGCAATGGCGTCTAGCTGGCTCAGTGCTAGCACCTTGAAACGCTGGCGTTCTTGCTGAGGCTTGACCTTCTTTGGGGCTGGTTGGACGTGTGTGTAAGGGCCATGCCGTTGCTGACGTGGTCCTTTCTCCTGCCATGTCCTTCCCGGCGGCATTACGCCCGGATGCTCTCCCGCGACAGGACGCGGGGTTCGGCCGCTTTGTGGTCGCTTCTGTGTGCTGCTGCTCGCCGAACAAGACGCGGTTCTTGTGACGACAAACTCTGCGTCAGAACGCAGATTTCAGACATGCATGCATTGTTGCGCTTGAAACCTATGAGATATCCGCACCAGAATGCAGGGGCTACAGGTTTTGTCATTACCGTCCCTGTCCTCGGTTCCTACTTTTCCTGAGCTTTCGCTTCTTGCGCTGCCGCCTGGTGTCGCTCACTTCTGTGCTGAAGGACAGTGTGTCCGCTGCAGACAGTGTGTCCGCTGCAGACAGCTCATTCAACAGCTCTCCCTAGTGTGTGTGTCCTGTTCTTATGTCCTCGCTTTCTGAACTACTTGAGGTGTATGGTCCCATTCCAAGTGGCTCTGGTTCCCCGGATGCTTCCCCTATCAGCACATCACTATCCATGGGTACCATACCCAAGGATGACCAGAGTGCCTTGGTGTCCTCTGAATCAGATCCAGACCCTCCCCTCAAGCCTACCGTGGATTCCGACCCTGATGATGAGTGTGGTGCAACATGCTGAGACCACGGCGGGCTCGAACACATGCCTTCCATCGTCAGTCCATTCGCCACCTCATTCCCCTGTACGTTGACATGGGCTGGGACATGCTCCCACCTGACTTCTCTTCCTGGCGTCGCCATTTCCTGTATCAGCATTTCCCAAACGGGCACGTGGACGTGCAGCTTACCAAACGTGGTTGTCCATCCCTTTGACTTCCAGTGCTGGGCCCTGCCGTTCGCTCCCAGCTGCAGGTACTGTGAGTCGGTGAGGATTGCCAGTTTTGGCACCCAGAAACCCTTGTAGGGCTTCCAAGGCTGCCCAAAGCTCCGCTCCGTTATTTGTTTGCCTGTGGCGTGTTGGTACGTAGCCGCAGAAGCGCACCTCCCGTCCTTGCTCATCTTCCGCTGCGAATACGCCAAAGCCCCCGGCCCTCCGCATGTCCTTGTGGCTCAGTCGTTTTGACGACTCGTCCGTGTACACAATACTATAACCCTTTGCTACCAGTTCTACAATCAGGTCTTGCACTCCTTGTAGCACTCCCGGGCCTGCCTGCCTCGGGCGCTTCGGGCGTGATTCCGTTTCCCTATGCCAATTGTGCTTGTCAGCTGATCGCTCTTGCGTGAAGCACTCTGTGTGTGTTTGCCACCATGCATTCAATCCCCCATTGACTCGTACTTCCCCTTGTTGTGGCTGCACTCCGGTATCTCGAAGCTGCTCTAGTGATTGCTGGAAGCCTTTCCACTGTTCCCTACGCTCTCCCGAGTAAAACCCCACCCATTCACACAGCTCCCTTAGCCAGGTTGTCAGGTATGATGTGAACACCGGTGATGCTCCTGCTTTGACTTCGCATCGGTATCGCCAGTGGGCACTTCTTGCTGACCACATTGCCCAGCCTTGATTCGTGTTCAGCAACCATTCCTGGTGGTCGGACTCCATCATGTCTCGGACCGCAGACTTCCCGTTACCAGTGTCCACTGGGCCATAATAGTGCTGTATAACCGCCGCCGCCGCTTTAAACATGGGGCATTCGACCATCGCGTGCTTGACCGTCTCCTTTTGAGAGCACACCGGGCACTTGTCCGTGCCCCACCTCTTGTAGACTCTTGCATGCACAGTCAGTTTATGCCACAGCACTTTTTGCGCAAAGTCTCGAACCCTCGGCGGTAGTTGTGCTTGAGCCCATAGTTCCCATACCTCCGGTTTTTGTGGGTCGCGGACCCCTGGCTGTGAGGCGTAGAATTGAAGCAGCCATGCCCTGGTCCAGTTTTGGACGTGGACTGTGGGGGTATCAAACCCCCCTTGTGACGGGACTTTAGTGAGGAGTCGTCCGCCATGATTGTACACCCCTTTCCATGTTCGAGGCAATGCATTCAACAGCCTTACGTCCTCCAAGGATTGCAATTGACCCCACGTCAGCACCCCCTGCCGGATCATTTTCGTGTTGTAGTAGGAGCAGTTGAACTCATTCCGGAAGTACACAGAGCGCCACGGTGGCTTTTGGTCCCGGTTTTTCGGGGGGGCCACCTGCGGGGCCACCCGTTGGATATGTGAGTGTGCCTTTGCCGACCATCCCAAGAACGTGAGCTCCGCCGTCCGAACCATGCCCAGCTGGATATATGGGAGGTTGTCTTTGGATGGTGTGAACCCGATGGTTGCCGCCCATGCATAGAAGGTCTCCACTGCCTTGTCGGGATACTTGTGAGGCTCCCCCAAAAGGCTGACGAACGGAGCCGCTGCCTGGTGCATGAGAAACAGCTCTGGCTCTGGCAGTGCCAGTCCCCCGTGCGTTCTTGGCCGTGAGAGGATTGGCAGAGTGATTCCCCGGCTGTTGGCACCCATGGTCACGTGGTACACCAACTTTAGCTGTCTGACCACTGAGATTGGGGCATAGTATGCCTTGGATACCCAGGCCACAACCGGCAGGATCCATGATGTTAGCATGAATGCATGTTCGTCCATCGACAACTGTAGCGTGGATACCACCCGTGCGCGACGAAAGGCCTCTTGCAACGCTGGTGCAAAAGCCTGTTCTATTGTCAGCCCCCATCCCTGGTCATCCTGTTGGTGCCGTATATTCCCCAAGCGTACACCCAGATACTTGACGAAGTTTTTGACGTCCACCCCAATGTCCCGAAAGCACCTCGCCCACTCCATTGCCCCACAGTTGCGAACTATCGCTGCCGGTTTGCTCAGGTTGACCTTCAGCCCAGAAAATTGTCCAAAACAAGACACCACTTCCTATACCCTCCTCAGCAGCTGTGGGTTGGCACGTCCATCCAAAAAGATGATGAGGTCGTCCGCATACATCATGATAGTCAGCCCTGGACCCAGGTCTTGTAGTGGGAAAATCACAAAAGATGCCACCAGGGAGAACAGTGCCGGGGAGAGTGGGTCTCCCTGGCGCGTGCCTGCACGCGGGTGGTGGTAGACCCCTGGAACGTATCCCTTACCAACCGAGTACAAATACGGTGCACGTAAAAGATGCAGTATCAGCCGGATGTACAGGAACGGTATGCACATTAGACCCAGTGCCGCCGACACTATTTCGTGAGACATCATGGGGAACGCATTTCTAAAGTCCACTCACAACGCCGCTCCTTCATGTAAGTCATCCCAGAGTGCTCGTGACCCATAGACATGTTGGAGGATACTTCTGTGGCGGAGAAAATCCGTTTGCTGTGATGGAGGCAGTGGAGAAGTACGTCCTCTAACTAGATCAGGAGAATGTTGGTGAGCCACTTCTGTCGTGTCGTTTGCAGCGCATTTGGTCTGAGAGAATCTGGCGTTTGCATTGTCTTTGTCTTGGGGATCATTGTCACCACTCCTGAGGTCCATGTCTCCGGCATTGTACCCACGTCGAGGAAGAGGTTTCAGTGACTCATACATTTGCGGTTCGAAAATTTCTGAGAATCTCTTGAAGAATTTTGCCGAGAAACCATCCAATCCAGGGGAGCTGTAGCTGTTAAGCCTCTTAAGACCTTCGTGTACTATGTCCAAGGAAAGTTGCTTAAACAGGAGTCGACCAGCCTTGCTCCACTCCTAACGCTTTCAGATACCACACATTCTTCCTCCGTGGCTCCCGTTGGGGTGGACACTTGATCCCAGTGCTCCACCAGCTCTTTTGCCACCGCCTTTGCTCCGCGTACTGCTGTGCCTGCCCGGGACACCAGCTGCTGAAGTTTCTTTCGCTCCTGCAGCTCCGGCATTAGCCGGCACAACTCGTTTCTTCGCGTTCTCAGATCCCCTGAAGTTTCCCCCGACGTGATCACCCCCTTGAGCTTGGAGAGTGTTTCCATGCCCGTTCTGTCACGTTGTGCCTTTTCATATACCCCAACCAGGAGAGTGTAAGCCGTTGCCGCTTTTGTCGCTGCAATTCTCAGTGAAGAAAGAAATTGATAGACCGCTGGTGTGACGGAGTCCCTTGTGGAGCCACGTAAGAGCCGTAGGGCTTGTAGTTCAACCGATTGCTTTTTGTTTTTGTGCTCCCTTTGGTAGCTGACCGCCTTCTTTTGGATGCAGCCCAGTGCATCTTCCCACCATTGATCTCCCGTCGAGGTGATAGACTTGAGAGAGGTCTCCAGATCTTCCATTGCCTCAGAGTCTTGGAGGATGGCCTCTGGGCAGTAGAATCTAGGAACTGTGTCCTCTGTTTCGAAGGATGGGGGTGTGAATTCAGCCAAGATTGCCTTGTGGTCCGAGTTGGCAGCAAACATGGGGTACACGCTGGTCGCCAAGCTCAACAAGTCTGGTGTTGTGTGTATGCGGTCAATACGGCGTAATCTCTGCGGATCGAGCCGCTCTCCTTCTCGAGGATAGCCGTATGTGAAGCCCGTCGGGCACGATGCTTCTTTGTCCTTGATGTCCGTCAGAGTTGGACAATGGATGTCCACCCAAACGTCCTGCAGACCCGCTTTTGCTAAAGTTGTCACCTCCTGTTCTCTGGCACGTAAAGACGTGTCATGCTCAAACTCTGGGGGCGCAAAGGCATCCCTGTGTTTTACCACTAAACTATTGTGATCAGCACATGAAATCAGGTTCGGTCCATGTAACTCCTTGGCGATGTCCTTCCATTGCGACTGTCGTCGCGTGTGCTTGTGATGGAGGTGGGCCACCACTAAAGTGATCTCCAGTGGACCACTCGACAGGGAGGCTTTCAGCGCCCTGGGAGACAGGAACTTCATTGATTGTAATGTCCACTTGGATGTTTTCCACGCCAGTGCCACTCCCCCCCGTCCTTCTTCATGAAGTGGTCCGTCCAGGCCATACCCGTACTTTGATAAGCACTGCATGCCCGCTTGACGATCATCCACCGTGACGAAGTGGGGCTCTTGGATGGCGAAGAAGTCCACCTCCAAGGACCGCAGGATTGACCCTAGGGCCACTTTGCGCTTTTGCTTACGCTTTCTCATGGTTGTTTTCGTTTGAAACCCATTGATATTTTGGGACAGTACTCTGAGCGTGCTGCTCAGAGGGATGCTTGATGCAGACGTCATCGTGCTGCTCCATTGGACGACGAAGCCTCATCCTCCTTCAAGCCCCGCTTGCGTTTGAGGGAGCTGATGACCTTGTCGACTTGGTCGTCCAACTCCATGGCCTTGGCCATTTGACCCGCCGTGATTAGGCCTTGCCTGCGTGTCTTTGCGTCATCTGTGTTCCTGGGCCGGTCCGTGATGCGCCTTTTCCACGCCTCATAATCCGCCTCGGAGATCACAAACATTGGAGGCATTCCAGAATCCGACAAGTAGACTTTTCCAATCAGCTGTGTCACACTTTCCCCGGTCAGTCGCCATGTGGCCGTGCGCATCTCCCCAACACTCCACCTGACACGGTCTGCGATGTACCGGCACTGTACCGAAGGAGCAAGAGCCTCAGTCAGATCCGAGAGATACCACCAGGGTGCCACATCCAAGATGTACACTGTGCCTACCAGTTCCTTCTTCCATGTCGAGGGGACCGTGGGCTTGGAGATGATGTCTCTGTCGAGGAACTGTCCTGTCTTCAGGTCCTTGAAGACAGCCCCGATGGCAGCCACCAGTTCATGGTACCTTGTCTTCAACAGCGACTGCCGAGTTTGTGTGAGACCCGGCAATAGTTTACTGGGACCCAGTACGTGGATTTTCCGGGGGGCTTCAATTGGTCGGTAGGCTGAGCTGGATGTCCCCGCCATAGACACTTCCAGCCATTGTTCTTCAGCAAGTTCACAGCAGTGCGTCCGGGTTTTTGCTAGGCGACTGTCCCGGTGCTTCCGCCAGTGTTCGCTTGTCCCTACCTTCCATATGTACACTGTCGTACCCAAGTTTGCGGGGCTTTGACTCTACAGGGTCAGTGGCGTGCATGGTGGTCAGGGTCAGTCCCTGGGATACCTGCTTGACGCTGGCCCCATTCGGCCGGTACTCCTGGGATCTTGGTTCGGGCTCACTGTGCCCTGGTGGTGCTGGTTAGCGCACATTCAACACACAGCCATTCAGGGGGGGGGGGGGGGTTGCTTGGGTGGGTTTGTTGCGGGGGGGGGGGGGGGGGGGTGCACCACAGAACGGTAGCCTCAAACCGCAGCAGCCCTAGTATAACCTAATTAGAAAAATCTTCGGCGCTTGCTATTGCCGATGCTTTTTGGGCCAAGTGATGGTTCCCCCCCTAGGGAGGGGGGATTGCAAGGTCGGGGAGACAAGCGCCTCTTATTGTCCATGATGCTGCAAGGGGGACTTTGTCCATACTTGTGCAGGGGCCATGAGGCAACGGATACTGGGTTTGCATACGCCCCCGTGTCACAGGCGCATGGTCATTACCACTCAGTTCAGTGTTTTGCCTTGCTGCACTGCAGCACAGACCTATTCTGTACCACTCCAGGTGGCTTTTGTTTGTGCTCTGGCCTTGGCCACCTGTACATCTCGGTCAGCTCGCACCCACCTCCCTCCCACAGTGCCGGTTAGTTCCCAACCCTTGCTCTGCGGGTCTCTCTCTCTCTGGCCCTTCGCTTTGTGCTTCTCTTCCTCCCACTCTCTCTCTCTCTCTCTTGCATAAAGGGGGTTTCGGGATGTTCCGTGGGTCTCTATCCCCCCCGGGGTTCGAACCCTCCTCTACGAAACAGAAGAGGTGTGTTGTACCCAGTGTACTACGAAGAGATGCTTTCTTCGCTTTGCTGCACTGCAGCGCGGACCTGTTCTGCTCTCTCTTTGTGTCTCCCTCTCTCTCTCTGTGTGTGTGTCTCGCTCTCTCTTTCCCTCCTCGCCCCTCTTTTGCTCCCTCTCCTCACCCTCCCCAGGGGTGTTTCTTGTGTCTCTGCCGCATCTTACACCCCCCTGCTTGCTGTCCCCTGTCACGCATATCGCCGTTCGCATGGCGGTGTGCTCAGCAGCGTGTAGAGGAACCGTACAGCGTCTCCGGATACCGGGTCCGCCTACCTGAAGAGCGTTCTTTGGAACAGCCTTAAGAGATCAGCTCGGCCCGTCAGCCACACATGCATGCAGTCTCCATTTCTGCTCATAGAGGAGGGCACCGCTCTGTGTCCCTCTGCCGTCGGACAGTGGAGGATCGCCTCCCATTGGAACGGGTGCCACTTGCCTACACTTTTGGGTCGCCACTGAACCTGCATGTTCGTCAGAGCCTAGGTCTTCAGGGTCCAGTTGATTTGGACCATCACCGAGTAGAGTTCTTGGTTGTTCATCAGCAATGGCTCTCCATGATTGTCCACAATTTCACGGTGCATCCTGGTGCTGTGTGGTTGGTCCATTCGGAGCCAGATCTGCTGATTGCGGGCCCCAGGCCATAGCGGTCAGCTCGGCATTGACTGCTCTCAACCCTTCGTTTGCAATGGCGTCTATGTGGCTGAGTGCTTGCTCTTTGAAGCGCTGGCGTTCTTGCTGGGGCTTGGCCTTCTTTGGGGCTGGCTGAATGTGTGTGTAGGGGCCATGTCGTTGCTGACGTGGTCCCCGCTCCTTCCATGGCCTTCCCGGTGGCATCACGCCCGGGAGCTCTTCCGCGACAGGACGCGGGGTTTGTGTTTGAGTTCAGCCGTTGCCGTTGCCAAGTCTTTCTGCTGCTGTACTTCGCGACAGAACGCGGGGCTCGTGTCAGAATCCCCCTGCGTCAGAACGCAGTTTTCGGGCGTTAAGGCATTTGCAGGTATGAAACCTGTGGAAATTCCGCAGTCAGGATGCGGGGATCACGGGCACAGGTAATAGCGACCTTGTCCAGGGTTTTTGCTTATCCTGAACTTTCGGCTCTTATGCTGTCGCCTTGTGTCACTCACATCCGTGCTGAAGGACAGTGTTTTAGCTGCAGACATTTCTTCCAGCCATCCTCCCATTTGCATGTACCCTGCCCCTATTTCCTCACTGCCCGAAGTGCACGAGTTGCATGATTCCATTCCACGTGGTGCTGGTTCCCCGGAGGCTTCCCCTGCCAGTTCATCACTATCCATGGGCACCATGCCCAGGGACGACTAGAGCGCTTTGGTGTCCTCTGACTCGGACCCAGCCCCTCCTCTCAACCCCACCGTGGATTCTGACCCGGACGACAATTGCTGTGTGACTTGTTGGGACCACAGCGGGCTCGAGAACATGCCTTCCATCGCCAATCCATTCGCCACCACATTCCCCTGCACGTTGACATGTGCTGGGACGTGCTCCCACCTGACTTCTCTTCCTGGCTTCGCCATTTTTTTCGAGCAGCATTTCCTAGACGGGCACGTGCACCTGCAGTTTGCCGGATGTTGTCGTCCACCCTTTTGACTTCCAGTGTTGTGCCCTGCCGGTCGCTCCTAGTTGCAGATACTGTGAGTCGGTGAGGATTGCCAATTTTGGCACCCAGAACCCCTATAGGGCTTCCAGTGCTGCCCAGAGCTCCGCACCGTTGTTTGTTTGCCTGTGACGTGTCGGTACATAGCCGCAGAAACGCACTTTAGGCCCTTGCTCATCTTCTGTTGCGAAAACGCCGAAGCCACCTACCCTGCGCATGTCTTTGTGGCTCAATCTTTTTGAAGACCCGTCTGTGTATACAATCATGTACCCTTTCGCTACCAGCTCTGCAATCAGGTCTTGTACACCTTGAAGCACTACCGGGCCTGCCTGCCTCAGGCGCTTGGGGCGTGATTCAGCTTCCCTGTGCCAGTTGCGTGTGCCGGCGCTCCGATCTTGCGTGAAACATTCCGTGTGTGTTTGCCACCACGCACTTGTTCCCCCGTTTACACGTACTTCCCCTTGTCGTGGCTGCAGGGGGGCCGCAAGCAGGTCAACAAAGCGCTCCACACATGCACGACCTGGTATGCATATGCAGCAATGTTCGGCAGTTCCATTGATACGTTGGTTCCACGAGCACTTTTGCGTATGTACAGGTTGCACTGATGTTTGCCTAGTTACCCTTTTCTGGCCGTGTTTTGTCGGCCAAAACCTCTAGCCTGCATGTTAACGTACTGGGGGGTTGAGGTCCACAGGCGGCTGGACAGGCTTGCGGTACGCTGGCTCTCCATCGGCCTACCTGTCATGTCGTCCGTCAGCAGTCATAGAGAGAGGGTCAGTGGTGTGTGTGTGTGTTAGGCTCAATCTCATTCATATGACTACAGACACTGCGGCGATAACGTGGCTGTGAGGGGGCCGCAGGCCCAGCCTCTGGTTCATACCATCAATTCAGACAGAGCGTTCCTGTGAGCAGGAGTGCATAATGCGGGCTTTTGGTCGTGTACCGCAGCGGCAATGCAGCCGGCCGCTGCCCTGAAGATGAAGGTTGGATTCCTCGCTGAGGAGGAATATGAGGAGGAGATGCGGTTCCGGCGCCGCAAGCGGCCCCGGTGGCGGAGCGCGCTGCTCCAGGTGTGTTGTGGCTGGGGCTTTGCTTTTGCTGGGTCCCTGTGCTAAACCCATCACAGTAAAATTAGACATACCTTGCCGCCAGACAGAAACCTATGAGGACAAGACACGCCACCGATCCACCACCATGAAACTGGACAAAAACGATGAGGAGACACGCCACCCGACGCACCGGCGGTACCGGTGGTGGAGCGGGTTGCTGAAGGGGGCGGTGGCGGGGGCCTCGCCAACGGGCCCCTGGACGGACAGACGAACCGGGGTTCGAACCCCCGACCACGACGAGCGCCAGCCATGGCGCATACTACTAGACCGTCCATGCCTCTTATCCAAAGAGGTGCTAAATCATTGATGCTTCAGTGCAATATTGCATAAAATCCTCCTAGATGGTCCCAAGTATTTATTGTCACAACACAAGAACTACCCATTGCGGGCCGCCACAGGCCACGCTCCGGGAATCGAACCCCCGCCGTCCGGCGTCGGGGCCACTGATGATACCATTGTACTATACGGATGATACTGTACGCCTCGAAGCGGGCTTCGCCGAAAAGGGCAATGGCACGAGTCAGTCATTTAAGTTTGCGATATGAGACACATGCCTCTAACCAAAAATGGCGCTTGTATCATTCATTTCTCGATGGAGTGACTCTCTCAGGGGGGAGGAAATGCTCCCAAGTCCGATTCTACTTCCGTCGTTTCTTGGTGGAGCTGACATCCGTGCTGAACTCGTTATCTGAGGAGAGGGGGCGGTCGCTCGGACTACCATCAGAGAGGTAGTCATCAACAATGCCGTGCCTGGGCGATTCAATGGTGGAGCATTCCGACTGGCTGTCCTGATCTGATGACACCAAACCCCCAGAATCTGTCCCTGGTTCGTCTGGAAAAAGCTGTCTCACAGGATCCTCTGGGTAGGTGTGTGTGCGATTCATTCGTTCAATGAGGGGGGTTATATCGTCTGGCTGCAAGAGCGGGGTGATTTCCACGCGCATGTGCGGGCCTGTGGAGGCGTCAGCGCAAGTTCTGGGCGCCGGGGGGGGGGGGGCAGGGCGGGGTGACAGGGTGGTGCACAGCCCTGTGCACTGTATTGTACAGGGGGGACAGCTTCCTGCCTCGCTCAGCAAGCCTGTCTGCCTGCTCATTTTCAGCAATGTCAACGTGACTAGGCACCTTAACCCACCGGAACTTGCAAGTGCTGTGTAAAAATTCGTCTAAAATTTCTTCCCATAAGTCTACATTGATGACCGGTCCCCTTGCTGTGACCCAGCCTGTGGCCTTCCATTGCATAGCCTTGCCTTGGAGGCCATCATGTACGTAAGCTGAATCAGTTGCAACTGCAACTGACAGTATCCTATTCCTGTAGTGGTGCACTACATCGATGACAGCTTGTAGTTCTGCGCGGTTAATGGATTGTCTGAGGTGGGGGGGGGGGTAAGAGCAGTGCTCCCACTTCTCAGTGGGTTCATAACATCCATACCCTGCAGGGGGGGGGGGGGGTACACACAGTGTATCCTGTACACATTCCTCCATGGGAACAGCTCGATCTCACCGTTGTAATGGCCGGCAGTCCACCGAGAGCTTGTGTTGATGATTACATTCATGTCACATTCTTGAGCGCAAAAGTGTGGTCAGAAAACCGGTGGTACGACGGGTCATGTTACTTAGCAATAATCCGACAATGGTCGTCACCCTCCGGCATCACAGCAGCAGCATCTCAGTGCACGTGTTCAGCTAATGCGGCGGAGCCGTGGGGTCATGTTACTTGGGGGGCGTTTTCGCACAGCGCGGGCAGAGCGCCAATTATTCGTTGTTTATCCCTGGAACACCCCCGAAGGCCACCCACCTACAGAAGCATGCATGACCAATTCAAAACAGCATGTGGTGCAGAATTCAGGACCCTGGGACCCGTGGCTACTGGTGGCGGAAAACAGCCGACTTTTCGCACAGCGGACGGTGCGCCCCGTTAGACAAGGCTGTACTTGCACAAAAGGGGGGGGGGGATGGGGGACACAAGCATACCATTAGGGCTTCAGTTGATGGAACTGTCATGGTGCTGCTTGATCTCAAAATCCTATGCGCTTGTTGCAGATAATTGGCTAACCCTTAGACCCCGTATGTGGCCTTGCTACTGAGCCAGCTCCTGAGGCTGAGGCGTGCTCCGCTGGCTTCCCCAAGCCACTATCCATTTAAAAATGAAGTAGGCTTTTGCATTCAAATGGCAAAGGGGAGGAAAGAAGGAGAGGAGACACCGGAAGGAAGGAGGAAGAGGAGAGAGAAGCAATGGAAGCGAAACCGACCCTCCAAGCATTTGTTCCCCCATACTACAACCATTTCGGCCCCGTAAACTTCCACTCGTCTAGCTTTCCAATCTGAAGGTATAAGGGTGCGCGCCTCGTGAACCACAGTTGGCTCAACACCGTCACGAAGTAATGATCATTGGTGATGTGAGGCACACCACCACCACACGACCACCACGACACCACCACATTATCACCACCACCACAGCACCACCACCCCACCAACACCCCACCATCACCACACCACAACCACCACACCACCACCACACGACCACCACACCACCACACCACCACACCAACACCACCCCACCATCACCACACCACAACCACAACCACCACACCACCACCACCACACCACCCCCACACCACCACCACATTATTACCACCACCAGCGAAAATGGAAGGATTTCGAGACGAGATTGGGGGACATTGTCAAACAATGTGTGTACAATGAATGCCATATCCATTGCTGCAACCTTTGCTGTGCCATGAGTGGTGTGAATCAGCGATGGGTCTAATCGACCACAAAAGGGTGGCATCAAGTGCCCCAGCATTTGTTGCCACAGCAAGCAGAGTCACCTTTGGAGTATGGTCACAAAAGATGTTTTCCTGTCCGTGGGAAAAACAGAAACCTGGATGTGGCGAAAAGCAATTTGTGGATTGGGTAGGATGGCATGGTAGGAATGCAATCACAATATTCTACGCACACAGGTGAGACGATAGCTTGGCAGCCGACATTTCCTTCAGTAACTCTATTACTGCATCGCCACATCTTACACTTCCCTGATCCCATCCCCTCCACGCACTCCAACCTCCGAGGGGCCACAGATCCATCCCTCGTGCAAATGGTCATTATGTTGCGATGCTTTTCGTCATGTCACCATGTCCACACGCCAAAGCCGAATTTGTGCTACCCAACGTCCTTGAACTCCTAATTGCTTCATGTTGTGGCAGCGAATTGAATTAGGTACCAAATGAACATGACAGGCGGTCATTGTGTAGGGGGGGGGGGTCCAATGAGGGCAAAAGCAGGGCATGGAAACCTTTGACTGGCCGGCAAAAAGCGAAAAGATGATCACCACCCCAGTGACTCGTCAAAACATAGCCAATACACACATATGGACCTCAACCGCAGGAACCACCTATTCCATGGTTCCACAAAAAACGAAGAATGACCTCATGCTGTTTGCAAAAGCGGCTGCTTAACCGAGAGGCGTGCCGTAAAGGTCCGGGCGGAGTAGATTTTGGGTGTGGACATTTGTTTCGGTACAGCACGAGGCCGGAACCCCCTTGGGGCAGCTGATCTGCTTTTTTTTTTTGGTCCTGCTATCTCCAGTCAAATCCCCACCAGCTGATCTGGGCTTGACTCTACCTGACAGGGTACAGAGTGAGCAATCCTGCGAACAAACAAGAGTCCTCCAATTCATTGCAAGCAAAAGAACAAGCACCACAACAGTGCAAAGAAGTGTACAAGGAGTGTGTGCCTCCCCTCAGCCAAAAGAGGCATTCCTAAACAGAGCACTCAAAAACCAAATGTCGCAATGTCACGTGCACAGCTTCAACAGCACTCCAAAACATGTCGAATTCCCTGATTCCTGGGGACCCCATGAGCTCCCCATTTGGGATTCACACGCACTCGCCCTCCAGCACACACTGGTCCACATGCACGTACACAATAACACGTGCACGCTGGGAACCAGAGTTGGTTTAGCTGCTCCCATCCTTCTGCGGACCAGCGCGTCTGTCGGGGTCCCCCTTGCCCTCGCTTGGACAGCCTTTTCGAGCACCTGTTTTCTCGCTGCACCTTTTCTCTGGCAAGCGCGAGAACGACCGGCGCCGCATAGCATGCCAACATCAACAACAACAGTCCTCGGGGTGTGGTTTGCCACGCTGGCCAGGCGGAGCAATGCTGCGAGTATTTCAGCGCATTCGCGACCACAACTACGCCCTACGAACAGCGGGCTGACTCCTCACGTGCACGGTACTTCAACACAGGGCTCGTATTTGCGTGCATGTCACTCACATATCCTGCTGCTTCGTGAAGAGGACAGGATGCATACAGAAAGGAACAGGGTTGACGGTGGGCGTTGCAGTCGAACTCTGGACCCCAACACCCGCATCAATAGTGGGGTGCCGCAATTGGTGGGGGTTTTGGCATATTTAAATTTCCCACGGAATTCTGGGCATTTTGGCGAAATCGGGGTAAACCTTCCAAAATGTCTTCTTTAAAATTTCCGCAAATTTTTCAAAAAAAAAAACGCTGATCCCCATTGGCACAGGTCTGAGGGGCCGGGGGGTGCTTCGGATCATACACCACGTTCTCGCCTCTTTGCTGTCCATTCCCTTGTCCCAGGGAGGCACAGAGACATACACGGCATGCAAGAACCGCGCCTCACACGGCTCGGACACAAATGAGGCCATGACTCTGCTGTGGCTAGAGCGCAATGGGAAAACGAAAAACAACAAGAAACCAAGGAAGGCAAGAGTTTCAAGTGAGAAGCTTGAATTACACATCAGCCACTTCACGACCCATTCTGAAATCAACCCCTGCGTGGCACACATGCAATAGCTTGCCCAATACACAAGAAGCACCATTTAGATGGCGGCTTTGACAGAGGTTATAAATGCACCAATAGTTCCATTGCTGAGGCAAAACAGGTTTGACGTGCATCAATGGCATGTAACAATGATGCATGTGAAGTGGAAAAAAGAATGCGTAGACCAGCGGATAGATGCAAAATCTGTGTTGATCCTTCACAAGCCAATCTTCAACCTGCAACCATTTGCCAAAAACCCATGGGAAAAGGCACACTACCCTAGTGGCATTCAGCATGTCTGTTATTGTGCTTGTGGCATCCAAAGAGCACAGCTAGCTCAGGCTGGGGCCAGGACCACGCATTGGCTGCCTGCTACCAGAGGCAGCATGGCACACGCGCCAACGATCGCTTCTCCCACTGCAGTATTCGTTGGTCTGTCAGCGCCGATACAACAAACGCCCGCAGGACGCCGCACGACGTCGCAGAGGACCCGTCCCGTATCCACATGCTGCCCCTACTTGAGCGCCACCTTCTCCTCGTCCTGCCGCGCGCCTGAAAGGGCTGCGCGCGCGGCGTCGACACCAGCCATCACCAGCGCCGCCACTGCCCCAGCGGCCGCAAAGACCATGCCATGTGCGGCCGCTGCATTGACAGGTCCGGTGACATCCTTGGCCTTCGTGATGCCGTAGCAGGCCCACCCCGTGGCCGCGGCGTACCCCAGGCCGACAAGCAGCGAGCGCCGGGACCCGCCGAATACGGCCGACAGTACCGCCCCGAGTCCCGTGACGGCGCCCAGCAGCACTGCTCCTCCTTTTGGCTCAGCCGCGCCCGGTGCCACGAGCTGCAGCACAAGCGTCGCCCCGATAGCGGACGCGGCGGCGAGCCACCCGGCGTTGAGGCCGGTGGGCAGATCGACGACCGCTGCGGCGCAAAGCGCGCGCACGCGCGCAACGACCCCGGGGCCGGTGGGGGGCGCGGGGGGCGCGAAGCGCAGGCGGGCGCAAGCAGTCAGCATCGAGCCCCAGGCGGCGGCGAGCAGCACCGCGGCGGGCGCGAGCACGAGCAGCTTCGCGCCGGCGGTGGCGGTCTCTGGCGGGACTGGCGCGTTGCAGAACACGAACTGCCACACGCACTGGAACGCCCACGTCGCCAGCCACGCGCTTGCGACCCGCGGCTCCTTTGTCGGTGCGGCACCGGACGCCATGAGCGCCGTGCCGCCCGCCTGAAGCAGGAAAATCGGTCCCCAGATCGCGAAGGTGAAGCCGGCAGGTGTGATATAGGTCGGGTATGCTGCGGAGATGGCACCGTTGGTGGGCACACCAAACAGCCCCGCACCGAAGACGGTGTTGACTGCAAAAAGGCCCACATATCCCAGGCAGAGGGTTGTCGGAGTCACTTCCATGGCGATAGCGATGCTGGTGAATGACAAACACACAATCCGCATATCGCCACCACAATCACGCACCCAGCGCTCGCCGCAACCACAAGCAGACACACACACACACAACCGGCACGCGATGCAACCACATTCACACGCACAGCACGCGTCGCCACCACAAGCACAGCATTCGCTGCAACCACAAGCACACAACCGGCACGCGTCGCCACTGCAACCACACAAGAATTGCAGCAGATGCTCCGGGAAAGCGTACACAGAATCAAACATGGCAACGGATAGACTCGCCTCTCGTCTCTCCTGCTGATGTCACTTCGCCACTCGATCCATCGACTTTTGACTTCGTCCGGCCGCCATAGAAGAAAGAGGACTGCAACATCGTGCCTCCACAAACCCTCACCCTCCTTTGTCTCTCCCACACGCACACAGTATGCGTCATGTAGGCATTCCCCATAGTTTCCCCACATCTCACATTTGCCTCCTTCATATTTAAGCCAAAAATCCTGCATAGTTGCCGCGTCAGCACCAATTCACGAGATCTAGGTACGCAAGGTCTCCAAGGTGGGGGAGAAATCAAAATAACAACATGACCTGTGCCTTCTTGTGATCCCCAAAGCGGACAAGAATCAAAATGGCTCCATCACCCTGCCTTCTTGGGGTCCCCAAGGCAGGGAGCAATCAAAATGGCTGCATAAATTAACTTCTCGGGTTCCTAAAGCAGGGAAGAATCAAAATGGCACATGACCCCTACCTTCTTTTTTCCTAAAGTTCCTGACGCTTAAGGTGTCATTGAGTGTACTCGGGAGAACCCCGGACAGTAGAAGGTCCATTTATGTACAGTACGGCTGCACCCAGCAAGTGGGTGGACCTCAAGCCCTGGCAACGTACAGTCATAACATGTGTTGATCCTTCATACAATAGTGCAGCCAGTCTACCACGCCCAGTAGGCATTCATTCTACATGACCCCTACCTTCTTACCACGCCCCCCGGTGTCAATGGCCCGGGCCGTGTTTCTTCTTTCGAGAGGGGGGGTCCATTAGCAAAGGGGGCCATGTTTCTTCTTCCGAAAGGGGGTGGGGGGTTGTCCATTGACACGCGCATGGGGGGTCCATTGACTCGAATTCTCGTCAAAATCCAAAAAAAAATTCTTTGCATAGCTTGTGGCATCGGTGCAAACGTGGTGGGGACCAATGCTTTGTACCTCTTGCATCTTTGTGGTGGCTATGGAGCTCATGTTGGCCACCTTTTGCAATTTTTGCATGCTTTTACACTTTTTTTTGCGGTGCTCACCATTTGTTTCCCGTGCCTTTCCCCCTTCACACATACAAGGAAACCAGATAACTTAGAAATAGCACACGTTGATGTTTTGACACCATCGCTCCATCAATGTGAAGACTACGGCCCCGGCTCAACGTGTAAAGCGTAGTAGGGAAGTCTCACCCTTCTACTGTGGTTAAGGAGGAGGGGCGTTACTCCCTCGGTAAGAAGTAGCAGGGCCCCAATACTACTTCCTTCCCCATACCCCCGTACATCACAAGGTGCCCAAGTCTGACCCCTGCCCCCGGGTTGACACCCCGGAAGCATAACCCGTGCCTTCTCGAGGCCCCCATGGTGGGGAGAGATCAATATGGCTACATAAAAGGGCCATACTATATGGTAAAACTGGGCCCCATGCCCCCCGGGGAGCACAACAAGGTGGAATCTAAAAAGCTCCACAAATTAGGCAGGTTTCCAAACTGCGCGCCACAGGCGCCGCAAGAAAAGCCTTCTCCTTGCCTTCTTGGGGCCTTCAAAGCAAAGAGGAACTAAGCGGCTTCACAACCCTTGCCTTGCCTTGCCGGGTTCTCAAGGTAGGGAAGTCTTGGATAGCACCTGGTATCGTACTTGTTGGGGACATTTGGGCCTGAAATGGTGCATAGTGAGCATTTGCATCCAGTGCACTAACGGTCCCTCACAGGTGCACCGTGCTTCTAGATATCGGATGAAGTATGAAGGAATGCGTTGCCCTTGGGCAGCCAGTGTCAAGTCAAATTTCGAGAAATAGGATGACCGGCACGTGTAGTCACCCATGATCATCTCCTAGTAGTAGGCTGCTCAACTCATGGAAGTTAGTAAGTTCCTGTGGAGTCCAGATTCTTTGCCCTCAATTTCGGGGATTGCGTGCAAATTTGTTTTAGAAATATGACCCGGGAAAACCCAAAACAAAGATACGCTGTTTCGCAGCTGTGGAACAACAAGAGTTAACATCCTACACTACCAAATGTGCAGGCATTGCCGGTAGGAAACATGCAAAAAAAAATGAGCAAATGTATTCTGGTTGCTATATTGCTAGTGCCTGCTATTAAATTGGAGCTATTAAATTGGAGCTGTTGGTCCCTTGAAATACCCAAAGTTTGTACTGTGCATGCATGCACCATGCTAAGAGCACCCCGTGCCCTGTGTTTCGTTGCTCAAAGACATGGACTGTTAGGGACCTCGTTGTGTTGTGGGAAAGGGGGCATTGGGGAATGGGGGGTGAAATGCAACATTTGGTGAAGGAGGTACAAATGACAGTGCCAAAGGGCACCAACAGCACACTTCACGGCAATTGGGTGTCCTCCTTAGAACAAAGAACGAGATTCTGGAAATCCAGGCTACGGAGGCGCCGGACCCTGAGGACAAGGAAGCAGTGAAGTTTAAGACGTGGACCGAAGGGTACATGGACGACGCCCTCATGAAACTGGAGAATTGGGTACACATCTAACCCGCCCTAACGCAGTCCCAGGGCCGCGCTTCCCTGTTTAAGCCTGAAGAAGAGGAGGAAGAGGCTGGCGAGGAAGAGAAGGAGGTGAAGTGTGATTCTACTGCTGTGTAACTGAGCACAACCAGATTCACAGGACTCATTCATCCAAAATTGACGGCTTCGCTACTGAGGATCATGAGACATCCGTTTTGCAAGCACAAAGAGGCGGTTGCAGCAGGTAAGTGGAGCGGACAAGCATAACTGCACAGACTCACAATAACACCCACTGATACAATGCCTGGAGTCCAAGATGCAAAGCAGATGTTGCAGTGCACTCTGAGGAATAAAATACATCCGACCCATGAGGGATCAGGCAACCTTTCTTTGTAGGCTAGCTACAAATCACTCGCAGGTTCTCGAGATTCAAGAGCTATTTCCTAACTGCCAAAAAGGCATTGACCGAATACGATTTGAATCTGTTGGAGGCACAACTCACTCATAACACGATCAGGACCCTCTACAGATACAACAAATGCAATGACCGAAAGCCAGTGGATGGGGCTGCGGCGGACGAAGCAGGCGGCAGCCACACCTGTGATGACAGAGGTGCATGGCCTGGTGTTGGTCTACCTGCAGGCTCAAAATGGTGGTGTGGCCAGGGTGTTCGTGGTGGTGCACTACATGGCTGCTGCCCAGAGGCATACAGTCGTATGCCTCTGGGCACAGCATGTCCGCGGAGATGCTTTGCACATACACTCCAGGGCCACTCCACACCCGTCACCAAAACAGGACCAGCACTGTGCCAGCAACACCAGACGCGCTGCGCAGGGCCGCAAACCCCATCCCCTGAGTGCCTTGGGGGTCCTTCGGACACCCTGGCGAGGCCTTCTCATCCTGTTGTTCCACACACAGCCACACAGAACAACACAAGGCCAGGAAGAGCTAAACACAGGCACTCCGGAAGGTGTACTGCACGCCATACCTGATATAAAATATGCATATGCTGTCGGACATGCACAAACATTGGATGCCCGTAGTAGAGCATGCTGCAACATGTTGAGGTGATTTTCACAGCATAACAGATTTGCACGTGGCACATTTGCTAATTGCCAGTTCAGCCAACCCATGGCCATCGTGCACTCCAAATCAAGCACCAGGAATGTGCGCTCTCATGGATCTCAAGAGATGGACATTGAGGAAAAAAGGCCAGTGCCTTAGCCGAGTCCACGACTCTGATACTGCCGCTTGGCTATCTGTTGGACAGGGCAGGTAAAAACCTGGAGACTGCACCCAGGAAGGGCCGGGGTCCAGCAGTTGGAGACAGTTGTTGAGGCCTGTGAAATGGGGCAAAACCCAATCCAATGGACCCACTTCATCTCGTGAGCCCCACCCCGGACCCCATGCCGCCCCAAGCACGTGGATCAGTAGTGCCGCCGCATGACACTTCACGTGGTGGCGCCTGCCTGATGCTTCGCGCTTCTGTTTTGTTGCCGTCCATGTGATCTTCATTCCGTGTTTCCAGGGATGACTGCAGATCATTCTGTATACCCCACGTTGCGCACGGCTGATCAAATTTGTGATCTCGTCTTCCGCGTCATCCTCGTCGTCATTAGTACATTGATGCTTCCAGAGTGAACGGGTTTGCTGTCGGGCGGAACTTGGACGGGGGCAGTGCAAAAATGCAGGGCTGTCCTCAGTGCCACCAAATCCCAGATCCGACGAGGAACTCTGGGGGAATGTTTGCCCGGCGCGCTACCTTTGTATTAAGTATCTTCTCTCTAGGGGGAATCCTTGCACTGCGCGCGCACTGCGCGCTACTTTTAGACTATGTTCCCCCCGAAGAGCCCCCAGGCACACCCCTTGGAAACGCCCCTTAGAATTAGGTGACCCAAACTCACCAATCCAGTAGGCCATACTAGCGACATAACCTCGGTGATATCCAAAATACATCCAGCAGGCATTATAAATCTGGACATAAAAGAGCAAACCTCCACGCAAGCAAGTTGTGGAAAAGCCCTGAACAGCGCATTGGTCGCCACCCTCAACAACACACAACTGTCTTTCTGTTCCACTGTCAACTAAGTACACATTGAGAATACGCAACTTGTGTGCACAACAGGACACAGTTGCAGAATCAAAGAAATGTCACATTCTCGGGGATCCCCAAACAAAGGGGGACAAAATTAGAAGTCAAAACCTCCGCTAGGGGTCACCATGATGCCCCTAGGGGCCCCTAGTATCTCAAAGTATGGGTCTCTAGTACAGCCAGACACCCAAATAGTTGCACTGCGCTTAAGGCGCCCCCCTAGTCCCAAGTTTATCCTCACCTTGGGAAGTCCCCCACATAGACCGCACTAGACCGCAAACCTTCCCTGCAAGGCACCTTGTATAAGCCGAAATATGAGAACTCAACAACACAAAATGTCACTCCCACCACTTCCAACCACCACCCTTGCCATCGTCATAAACTGGGTGCAAAGGATGGGCCAAATTCTTAGACACAGCGAGAAGGTACTCCAAATTGTTTAGTGAGGTGGGGGCAAAAAGAGGCACGAGTGGGGAATGGTCAAGAAAAGATGCCCGGCGCGCGCCCGGTGCGCTAACGCTCCCCCTCTGGTCACTAGCCAAGCACTTGTCAGTTGACCATGAACTGCCATCAACTGACCGCTAACAGCCGTCAGCTGAGCGGAAGCCGCCGTCGGTCAATCGCAACCCAAAACCGTAGCTGGTCCTGCAAGCCCTAACGCAACGGGGCTGGGGGAGGGGTCACGGAAATGAGTTGAGCCCATTGTAAACACAACTTCGGAGGTGAAACTGTCTCCAGAGCATTCGCATGGTCCACAACTATCCCCTTGTGCTCCACGGCCGGCCAACGCTGTGCAATGGGGCCATGATCCGCGATGGCGTGACCCGTCGTGGCCTTGCACAGCGTGAGACCCTATGCAGCAGAAGATGCGACCCGAGGGTTTAGGAGCAAAGGCGACCCCTTCCACTGCGTGCCCACCACTGTGTGCCTGCCCTGTGCCCTCAACTAGGCGAACACAGGACAACGTGGCTGCGGCTACCACATCGCATCCACATATGCCGACCCACTGCACATCCTGTACCGAGGGGCATCACGGCTCTCCCAGTACAATGGAATTGTTGCAGAAGCGGGGGACAATTGTGGAAACACTGCACCACCATGGCCAAGTTGTTGCACTGCGTGGGCACTGCATGCGCACTGCATGGGCACTGCGTGCACCTGCTGGGAAACTCACCCAAGATCACCTGCCACCTGTCTGCTAGCACAGCAAAGCAGCAAAGCCCACAAGATAACAACCAACACATGAGGTGGCACATTAGGCCAAGGGCCATACGAGGGGTAGGGAGCCTGGCGCCAAATACAAAACTGGGTGAGGTACAAACAAGATGCAAATAGGGGCCCATAGATTTGTGGAGGGTGGTCCCATTGCCCCCTCCAAATATTGCGTCAGCCGTTGTACCCACGGGATCTTAACAGCGATGTACACCACGGAAACAAGCGCTGGGTCCGACAGTATCGCAGCCCAATGACAAGTTTCGCCCCGCACCAACCGCTACCTCGTGCCGGGGCCCAGCTTCGAGGACGGGATCTTGTACATGATTGCCCATCACTCGATGCCGGGCTTGTGTGCAGCTCGCCATATCGGATGTAAGCACTTTGTGGAGTATACGAGAAAGCCAGTGCAATCTGTACCGGATTGTCTCAAGTGGCCGGTGACTCCTATGTGTTATACTACTGTTTTGGTAGCACGAGACGAAAGGGGGGCACTTGTAGTGTGCTGTAGGTACATGAATACCCGCCTTGGGCACGCGACCAGCCAAGTGACAAGGTGACGGTGAGAACAAGCTTGTACATAGCCATAGCCATGTGTGGATGATAGCCAACATACGTTGGGAGTGTGGTACGCTGGTGGAAGGGCGACACGAGTCTGCACCACAAAGCCGCTACACAGAGCACACGCACTTGCGCGCAGCAAAGCACACCGTGCATGCGCATGGGTCGGACACCGGACTAAGGCACGAGAGCCTTACAGTGACCACTCATGGCTCATCACTCTGCAGCCTCATGAATTGAGTCGTTTGTTTCTCATCTAATCTAGCCCAGTGAGGGCCCAAATGCACATTAGTTGGGCGCCAAGGTATCCCCCAATGGGAACACCCTGGCGTGCGTGGCGTAGCACAACCCCCCATATTGAAAACAGAGTGTTGAGATGACACAATCTTGCATCACTCCATGATATCAAAATGAAATGGGAAACCAGCCAACGACCCTGAATATTACTATCAAATTGCCTTTTCTAACATCTCTCTCTCTCTCTCTCTCTCTCTCTCTCTCTCTCTCTCTCTCTCTCTCTCTCTCCCCTTGTCTCTCTCACTGGCGCGAAGGAGCACTGTCAAATCACATGCCATGTGCTCTTTGTAGATGTGAAATGATATTGCACTTGCCCCCAGAAGTATGGGACACAATCGCTGATTTTGTGCTCTCAAATTTGCTGAGTGAAGTGTGCCAAAGGCTTCGGGATGCACTTGGGGTTCGGCGGTATGTGAAGCTGGTTTGCAACTCGGACCGAACGCTTCAAAGTGTGGCAAGCCTTATGGGGAATTTACGATCCTTGCACGTAGAGTTTCGTAGCGCATGGGATTCGAGGGCAGCTATTGCTCTTTTCAAGATTGTGCGGCATTTGCACACACTGTCTGTTAGTATCAACAGCAGTGTGGTCGAACCGTGTTTCTGGGCACTCGGTGCATTGAAGCTTGCTTCCTCAATACATACGTTGACCCTAGATATCCGGCGAAATGCCATCGGATATAGTCAAGCACAAGCGCTTACTGCCTTGAAAGATGCCCCTTCGCTGCATACCCTGACATTAAATCTCTCTGGAAGTGCAATGGGCGACGGGGGGGCACGTGCACTCGCTGCACTAAAAGGCGCCCCCTCACTTTGTGCCTTAACCCTCAACCTCGAGAGGAATTCGGTGGGACGCAGTGGGGCACAGGCACTCGCTTCGTTGAAGGATGCCCCATCCTTGCATGCCTTGACTCTGCATCTCGAGGGTAATTCTCTCGGGGACACGGGGGCACGGGCGCTTGCTCCGTTGAAGGACGCCCCGTCGTTGCAAGCTTTACATCTCTATCTCGCGTTCAATGCAGTGGGAGACAGCGGGGCAAAGGCTCTTGCGGCCCTCAAGGACGCCCCCTCGTTGTCGGCCCTGACCCTTCACATCGGGTACAACCAAGTGGAATACAGTGGGGCTCAAGCACTTGCCGCACTGAAGGATGCACCCTCATTGCGGACCCTGACGCTCAATCTTGAAAAGAATGCCATGGGAGACAAGGGGGCAGAGGCACTTGCTTCACTGAATGATGCTCCCTCGCTGCGTGCTTTGTCTTTGAATCTCAAGCAGAATTCCTTGGGAGACCGGGGAGCACAAGCGCTTGCTGCACTCAAAAATGCCCCGTCACTGCGTATTTTGACTCTCCATCTCGAGGGCAATTTTGTGGGAGACAGTGGGGCACAAGCACTTGCGGCACTGAAGGATGCACCCTCACTGCGGACCCTTACCCTCAATTTTTGGGGGAATTCTGGCGGAGTGATTGAGGCACAGACACTTACAGCGCTGCGGGCTTCAGCAGTCGAGTGCCACATTCTCGCATAGCCTCCAGCCTGCAAGTTTTTAAAAGACTAACGGCTCAAAGTGGCGAAAGGCGGGGCCATTCACTCTAACAGTACTGACCATCCATTGTGCGAGTTTCCAAACACGGGCAATAATCTATCATCGGTTGTTCCTGGGCCCCACTGGGACCGGCTTTGGAATTTACCAATGGTCGTAGGCAACTTTTGTTTTTGCAGGGTGGCTTGTTGGGATGGATGATTTGGTCTCTTTGGAGCACCTTAGATTCATCCGTGTAAATTATTGTTGTTGTTTTAAGTACACTGCTAGGCACACGATTGCCCGTTGCATCTCGGGGTTGTGACGTCTCATCAATCCTGCACGCAGTAGGACTCACCCACATCTGAGTTGTCCCTCGGTAGGACACAACGCCGGAACCTGCTGCATCCAAAAAGTAAGTTCAGGCAGAGTAGGGCTCAGCATTTCCCTGCCTCTTGGGGTTTCGATGTTGATGATGAGGCCCCTCAAGAGGCTCCCTGACTCCCCCGAGATGCCTAAGATCAACACCTCAAGCCCTCTCACGCTCTCAGGCGCGAACCCCCTATTCAGGTCTAATGCGCGCGCCTGAGTGCATGGCTTGTTGGCTGGTTACACGCACACCCTTGGTGCGCACGCTGTGGGTGGATCACTACCCACATCAGCTAGCTATACATGGGAGGAGTCCCCTTCTTGAAGGATATCAGCCCAGGATTCAGGCTTGGCTGCATCCCCCGCCACACGATCCAACGTCACCCATCCGGGACATCTGAGTGTGACACTGTTCTTATGACTCATGCTACCTGCTTTCCCCTCTTTCGAGAAATCTTTCCACGCTGGGACGTCGTAAAGCGCCTGGGAGGGGAGGTGATTCCACCATGCCGCACCATGCCAAGGCCAATAGGAGACTGACATCAACGAGGCAAGCTTCCTCACACCCCATTTGGTCCGGTCCAGTCTGGAATTTCTTGAGCACCATAAGTTCTCCTCGGCAGACTGCGGCTGCCTGCATGGTAGTGTTTTAGGGTGAGGGGCGTTTTGCTGGGCAGGGCGCCTCTGTTCCCTTCATGGAGCAAGCCAATATTTCCTCCCCTCTGAAGGGATGTATTCCCCCTCATAAAAAAAAATACCACTGTGCATTTCCGCTTTTATTGCTTTGCCTTGTGGAGGCGCCCGGTGTGTGCATTCCCCATCCTTCAGGAGTGGGCCTGGCATTAAATTTACTTTCTAAGTTGGACTGCCCTGACATGACCCGCGGCTCGTCATTTCTTATGCGCCTCGTCTTGCCCCATCTAGCGCGGATGTTCAATGGACAACAACAAACGATGTTTCTCACTCAAGAGTATCAAGAATCAGGCCTAAAATCCCTGGACGGTGGGCCCCCAGGATAGGAACTGTGGGTGCTTGGGTGGGCCAGAAGGCTGAATCTCTGCGCCGCGCGCATGCCGCGTCAGGTGCTCCCCCAAGGGGCCAAAACTAGGGTTCGAGTATTTGCCAACATACAAAACTTTGCACTGTGTGCGCACTGCTCGATTTTTTTTTGTTCACACCTAACCAGACCTATATAAAGACTTCTATTCCGACAGGCGACCATTTGTGAAACTGCGCAAGGGGCGTGAGAGGCAGGAGGAGCTGCGGCCAACAGGTTGTGCACACTTCTGGAATCTGATGCATGGCATCACAGTAGGGGTTGCCACGCCGAAACAACACCAGGAAGAGTATCCCATCGGTCGCGGAACCCAACCGAAAACGGTTCCAACACCGCCCCGCGTGCTGCATCGCGGGGTGTCGCACGGTACCGGAGCCCAGTGTGGCCCATTGTAGCCCATGGTGGTCCAATGTCCGCCTACCTGGGCCATCGTGATCACATGTGGTCCCGCATGGCATGGCATGGCATGGCATGGCGCCACATGGTACAGCATGGGGCGCCTGGGGTCCCACGGAACCGAACGCGGCCCTGGGCAGCCTTGCACGAGGAGCATGAAACATCACAAAAACTGTCAGATGCTGCAGCTCCGTCCCGGTACAAAACCGGCTCTGCACACAGCTGGAGACTTGCCGGGGGGCTGCAGACAGTCTGATGGACCATTCACCACTCAATCACGACCCTTGTGCCCACCCTTTTCAATAGGGATGCAGGACAAAGGCGACTCGGCAGCACCGCCGGTGTGGTGAAGACACACATGGCTCTGCCCGGCTGCTGCACATCAAGTTGGATGCCACCCAAATGTCCTGTTGAAGAAGAGTGCCAAAATATATTACAGATGCCTCATTGGCCGCTGTTGAGTCATTGCAGAGCTGGAAACTACACATAAGGGTCTGCTGGTCCCAGCAACTGAGCAGGGGAGACCCTGATATCCACTTGAGGGGGATGGGGATCCAGATGACAGGTTTTCTGCTGATGCTGATATAAAATATGCATATCTCTAGAGATATGCTGTGGAACATGCACCATTATTGGATGCCCGTAGTAGAGCATGCTGCAACATGTTGAGGTGATTTTCACAGCATGACAGATTTGCACGTGGCACAATTGCTAGTTGGCCAGCAGACTGGCAGGGGAGACCCTGATGTCCACAAAAACAGGGGGTGCGGGTGCACATGACGGGGAGGGGGCACTGCTCATTTTCCCCCATTGATCCAAGTGGACCCCCAAACGGCGCCGAAGGCGCCCAGGAATAGTTTCACGACTTGCGAAGGCGGGATGCGCTGAAAAAAGTGGGACGGCTGCAGGGGGACACAGAGTTTGGAGCTGGTGACGTTTCCGATGAGGTCTGCCCTGAAGAGAGGGACTGCTCTGCAACGGATCACTTGCTATGGCATGCTCATGACGCTGGTCAGTGTACAGTGTAGACGAGGGGGGAGTGAAGCCGCCCCGCACCTTTGGTCATTCATGAAACAGTTGACTTCATTGCAGCCCAAAAATGTGGGAAACAAAATCGGGGACAAAATTCACGCATTAGGATGCGCGGCGCTTCATGCGCTGTTGGGGTGCCCTTCGTGCTGCAACGCAGGCCCTTCGTGCTGCAACGCGGTCCATTGTGTTCCATTGTGGTCCAGCGTAGTCCGATGTTGGGTAACGCAGGTCATCACAGTCCAGTGGTGGTCCTGCGTGCCACAACACGGGCACACATGGCACAGCGTGGTCCACTGGGTTCCAACCGTTGCAGAACGTGGTCCTGCGTGCTTGAGAACACTGAGCGCAGGGACCATGAAGCAGAGCAGGGCATGCCTGTGCAGCCCTGCCGGAGTTACATGCGGCCCGGAATAAGGCATGAAGCCCATCGGTCGGGGTACTCCCCTTGATCCGGGGCAGCTCCTTGACCTCAAAGTGTTGCAAGCATTCCAGAGGGGCTGGGCGGACCTGCTCGCCCACAAGACAGCGCAAAGAGTCAGGCACTGGAACACGCATACCACTAGCGTCCCGCAGCCGAAAATGAGTTTCACTAGGAATCGGTACCATCTCCCACGCAGCGGTATCTGCTGCTGTTGCACCCGGAACTCGGTAGGAGCTCAGCTGCGCCCCCTGTCCGACCCAGTAGAACTGAACCCCTTCTGATCACGTCTGACATCGCGGACGCTAGTGGGGCATGTGCACCCGAACCCAGGGCCGATTTCGTGTCTAAAACCTGCATTCAGCCCACACCCTGGATTACCAGCAAAGCGGATGCCGATGTTCATTGCTGGAACCCAAAGGGAGTGCGGCGGGTGGCATTGAGCCATACTATATAACAAGCCGTTTTCAAAGCGCAGCTATGAAACGACCACCAAGTTGTGCCATGTCTTCCAATGGCGCTGTGCATATGGTACAAAGGACACACCTTGACCAGGCGGCCACCTGCCCTGGACGGCCTGGACGGCTGTGTCGACATACATCACTACGTCACTCATCAAGCGCACCACGCGACCGTCAGCTATCAAGCGGTTTTGTGGGGGCTGAGGGACTCACCGGCATTGTCGCACATCTGGAGTGCTCCCTGGTATTGAGATTCCGAGGGCCAGCAGGCCCGACGAAAGAGGCGTTGAGGAGCGTGTTCTGAATGACAAATCGCCAGTATTGCCTCTGGCAAAAGGAGAATTGAAGAGGCAGAGGGTTCCACTGGGTATTTCAGACTTGATGAAGTGTGGAACACGGGAGGCACGGGTGTCGAAGTGCAAGCGCCAGCAGCGGGGGCATAGGTGAACCATAAAGGTGCAGTAGGCTAGCCGGTTGGCACGTTGGCACTTCGGTGTGTTAACGCACTTGGCTGTGTTCCGTGGGGGCGTGCGTGTGGTTGTGGGGAGGGGGTGCAATTTTGTGTGTGAGAGTGGAATGTCTGTCCCTCTGCTCACAATTGCAGCATTCTGCCCCTGCGCTGTCCAGTCGCCCTGCTGGACAGGCTTCACCTTCAGTCACCCCCAGACCGTGACGTTTTGCAGCTCTCCACCACCGATGATGTGGGAAACTGTAACACAGGGCCAGGAGGTTCCGGATCAGCAAGTGTCACCCGGCAGTGGTGCGCTGCATATCCACGCAGTTTTGCCTGTGGTGCAGAGTGGGAGGGTTACTGACTGACCAACTGCCCCTGCCATGGACACTTTCAGCTCAGCCCATGAGAGTGATAGCTGCAGCACAAATATCCTCTTCTGGGTTGGGGTGTTCCACTCAGAGGGTGAAAGCTGATACACATTGCGGTTTGCGACCAACCAGCAATAAAGAAAGCGACTGCAGGTGGACTGCAGTCTGGGTAGGACCCACTGTCAGTTGTAGTGCAAAGGGGGGGGGGGGGTCCGCACGATACGCAGTGCGCCGCGGCCCGTCACACGTCCGAAGGGCTTCCTCGTGCCCCCAACGCTGGCCACCGCACTACCACGTTGGCCCTTGGTGGTCCATTGTGGGCCGGGTGAGTCCGAGGCTGCCCGACGTGGGGGCATTCATGGCTCGGAGGTGAGCCTTCGCGGCCCCGCGTGGCACAGCTCGGCACGCACCACGGCACAGCGTGGTCCACTGGGCCCCCGCATGGCAGAGCGTGATCCATCGTGGTCCCGCAGGACAGGGCACGAGGCATCGGCACCAACGGGCCGGACCTGCGGCGCGGCGGAGGCTTCCGCACCAGCGGGTCCCGATTGCGTGGCACAGAAGGTTTGCTGTGCTCTGGGCAGGTTGCTGCTGGAGAGGTCGCGAGGTGCTCACCGGGCAAGGCACTGCCGGACTAGAACGACAAGTCTCTGCCACCAACACTCACTACTCAAACGCTTGCCACACTGTGGACAGAGCCACTGTGACACATACATATCCCCTGTCGTCCCATACACAGCGGGGCATGTCGCTGAATCTGCATGCCTTTATGGAGGCATATTCTTCTGGGATGGTGCGGCTCTCTGGCCACACGACGCAGCAAACGAAAGCGCCACACTGTGCGCCAACAGCTGAGAGCCAGTCACCGTCAACAATGGGCGGGCAGGTGGCTGCAGTTGGCAGTTACCTGTTGCTTGGTGGTCCACCCAGGGGTTTGACTGGTGAATGTTCAGTTTGCTGGTTCAGCGGATGACCCATCACCGCCGTTTGTTGGCTGGGCCCGCCGTCGGTTAGCCGGTGATTGCCTGCTTGACAAGAGCTCATTTAGGGCACTCCCTTACAAAACACTAAACTCAAGTCCCTCAGGATCGCCCTGAGGCAAGGGTATTGGGTGATCAGGCCACTGGCATCCGGCAAGCAAGCTGCTCCTCGTCACGAGGCGCCATACGCCACTCACTCACTCACTAATACCCGCCCCATTCGCGCCCCGAACTCAGAAGGAAATAGCCGCGATCAGAGCATGACTCTTGCCAGACTCAGGTCCACCACATCATGTTGGCGGCGGTGGAGACGCAAGTGGCAGGTTTAGGCGCTCTCCTCTCAAAAAATCATCCCACATCCCGCCCTGGAACACGAAGACAACACTTGCTGTTCGAGAGGACAGTTCTGCTGCCGTGCCGGACTCACCCTGGGGCTCCCGCCCTGTGCCACACGTCGGCCAAACAGGAGCCGACCGGGCGCAGGACACGGGAGGCCAAAATGGTGATTGCAGGGATGGACCCGTTGTTTGAGCACTGCACATGTGCAGCGCAGGATTCGAAATGAGAGGACGGGCGGGGCACCGGGCAACACGGCCCTGCACACCGGACAGCGCATTCCGTGCTCTTTGCCCCGGACAATTGGGCAATCGAATGCCGGGCGCCATAGCCCCATCGCTCAGGTCTCAGGTTTCTCAGCAGCAAATTTGGAGGGGTCGTGCAGCAGACTTCTCTACCTCTCCCGTGGTCGCACATAAAAGCCTAAGGCAGCCCTGGCGCATATCTTTCTGAGCTCAAAGCTGGCCACCCACGGCACAAGGGGGCTCCTATTGCGGGGGGGGTGGGACACAGGCACGGGGCGCTCGCGTTGCAGGAGTAGGCACGCCCCTATTGGGTCCGCTCAGGCGGTCAAAAAAGCGGACGCTAACCCTCCAACTGCCTGAATAACCGCCAATGACCAGCCTATTTTGCGTGGCGGCCGCCTATGCCCAAAATGCAGCCGCTGTCGGGGAACCGTCGCCGAACCTCCAATCGCCAACCGCCAACGGATGAACACGGCTCGTTTTCGCCCCCTGTGTGACATTCCGTCGGGTTGCCGTTTCTTTACGGGCCCTGGACAGTCATCCGTTCTTCCCTTCGCATGTTGCGTTGTGTCGCCGCGTTGTGTCGGCCGCTGCGGCCTGTGTTCCTGCTGGTGTCGTTTTCGCGTCAGCGGAGCCCAGTAGTTGGTGTCCCAGGGTCGCGCTGGCTATTGCGGGGGTCGTGCCGCAGTCTTTGCTGCCCTCTCCCCCCCCACACAAAAAAAGGTCGACTGCTTCGGAACCTCGTGTCCATTGGAGTATAGGATCACGAACCTGCGAGGAACGAGGGCCGCAGGGAGGCACCCCTGGCCCACACGTGTCCTACTAACCCTCTTTGCACAACCTGCTCCTACCGCAACCACCGCGTTGTACCGCTGGAGGTCGACGGGGATGTAGGGGCATGTGCACAGGGACGATGGCTGGTGCGGTAGCTGGTGCGGTGGCCGGGCTGGCTCGGCCGGTGGCTGGACTGGGGGCGTAGTGCCGTAGTGGTACCACGGCCCGGCGCATGGCTCGGGCGGTAGCTGGCGCGATGGCTCGGGCGGTGGCTTGCGCGTTGATCGGGCGCGGGCAGTGGGGCCGCACTCTCGCTGGCCAGAATCAACGTCTGCAGCGACGGCGCGCCCGGCAGCTGCGCCAGGGCCTCGGCCCCACTGGCCCTGATGCGGTTGCGCCGCAGGTTGAGTTTTAGGGTCGACAGCGACGCCGCGTCCTTCAGCGTCGCCAGCGCCTGCGCTCCAGCGTCCCCAATGCCGTTGCCCTCGAGGTCCAGCGTGAGGGTCGTCAGCGTGGGGGCCTCCTTCAGTTCGGCGAGGGCCTGAGCCCCACTGTCCCCGATGTTGTTGTCGGGCAGGATCAGTGTGAGGGACCACAGCGATGGCGCGTGCTTCAGCGCCGCCAGGGCCTGTGCGCTGCCGGGCTTCATGTTGCTGCACCGGAGGGTCAGGGTGTGCAGCGCGGCTTCGGAGCTCAGGCGCGAGAGCAGCTGCAGCCCGTCGATGTGGAGGGGCTGCGGCGAAGACTTGAAATTCATGCGTCGACACAACACGTTCTTCAGGTTCGCCAACGGTTGCATCATCCCGTTCTTCTTTGCGGTCGTCTTCTGGGCCGCAGCCCACTCCTCTGCGCTGCTGAAATTCGCCTGGCACGTCACGTGGCGCCACTGGAGGAGGCACCACGTCGTGTGGCAAACCTGACTCAGGGAGGCGGACTGCAGGAAGTCGGAGATCAGCAGCCACTCATCAGCACACAATTGAAAGGCCATGACTTTGGATTATGTATCTGTCCAACAGGGGCAGGCTGTAATACACATACGGTCTGCCAAATCACCTAAGAAACCCCTAACACCCCTCCCACCCGATACCCTGGGGGTACATGAAGGGGGCGTTTTCGCACAGTGCGGGCACAGCGCCAATTATTACGTTGTTTATCCACTGAACACCCCTGAAAACCACAGACCTACAGAAGCATGTATGATCAATTCAAAACAGCACGAGGTGCAGAATTCAGGACCCTGGGACCCGTGGCAAGCATCAGATTGGGAAAAAAAAATCCCTGGTGTACCAGCAGGGGCTGTAGGGTGCAGAATTCAGGACCCTGGGCCAAACACTGTCCTCGTCCTGCCGGCGTTGCTCAGTTGGTGATCAGGCTTCGAACGCCGCCTGGTCTTGCCTCAGCCTATAGCTCACCACAACACGTCCGTAGCAGAGACGAGATCCCCATGCAGGCCGGTGTGTGCCGGTCTAGACCAAGATGAGCTGGCATAGCCTGCTCACAGTATGGTATGCGAGACAACCTCTCAGAATCAATGCTCAGAGCTGTCCAGTTTACTGCGGTAGCAGATCTGATATGCAGTGAGCATTAGCTAAGTCTCAAACCAGGATATGCAGTGGGAGACTGCCACGCCTTTAGGCTTCCCTGTCTTTGGCGGCTTGTGTTCCATGCCAGTCCACTGCTTGTGTATGCATTGTGCTGTTTGTTCCGGATCAACTGCCAAGTGTAGAGGGCCTCTTTGTGTTCAAATTGGTGTTCCCTCCTATGGGTGCACACACCATGCACTCTGGTCTCTCCTGGCATACTCTGCACCCCCAAACCCTCCAGCAGCGCGCCCACGCTCCACACAACAACACAACGTAATGAGCAATGAGGAGCCAAAGTAATAAGGTGCGTGACCATGTGGCGGCATCGCCAGCGTCGCCGTTGGCACCACCACTGTGCCTCAACACAAAAACACAGTGTTTGCTCAAATCAAACACAATGCATGACAGTGACCACCCTGATGAGTACTCTGACCAGATGGCTCTGAAGAGGAAGACCTTGAATCTGACGGAGAGGATGACATTGAGACCAATGATAATGCGACTGCTGACTCAGTGACCCAGTTGGTGGTTGACCGTAGGGATGCACATGTCATTGAATAGGAGGATTTTTCAGATATTTTTGACCCTGAAGATGAACACAGCGATGAAGAATTTTTTTTGTTTGTCATACATTGAACTGGAAGGAGAAAAACTGTGTACTCAGTGGCAGAAGATCCAGAAAAATCTGATTCGGGGTGACAATTTTAAAACAATGACAGCCAATGCACGGACCTTGTTGTAGGCACTTGAGTTAAATGAAATGAAATCAGATCAGATCAGCATTACATGGTCTAGATCCAGGAAGTTGTAAAAAAGGGGGGGTGGGGCAGCTTCCTGCATCACCTGTATCTGTCGCACTAACACTATGTTCATTGGGGTGCTGCGGTGGGTTACCACCTGCACATGCAGTCGTACGTTTAAGTGATAGGTGGTGGTGTATGACCCTCCCCACGCCATTCAGGTCTGTCAGTGATCACGGGTACAAACACAAAATTTGCGGAGGTCCAGCACAAGCACAGCCACAGCTGCAATAGTCAAAAGCAAAAACATATTGTCCTTTTGGCTCAAAACGAGTATGATGGAGCCATAATGGATGGTCAGCGCCTGGCAACCGATGCCATTTTGTGGGCGCCCCCCCCCCCCCTGATACCACTGCCAAGGTTAAACTATTGTTGATTGCTAAACATTAGATTCTACATGTTGGGGGGGTTGACATTGTCTGGTGTCTATTGGATATGTCACACCCATTTCCATGGTATGGAAGAACATATGCATCACACATTCTCTTTGTGGCTGGCTTAAAATCTCACTTACTGAAGAAGCCCATCGAACAAGAGCCAAACAGTTTGTAAATCTCCTCCTGACATTGTGTGGGGGGATGGATGCAAACACAATCCCCAAACCCATGGAAACCCAAAGCGACATTTAGGACCGCCGCAGATTCTCCTTTTGGTTTGGTCCTGCTCATGGCAGGGTGCAATCTGTTTGACAGACCCTTTTGTATATACCAGTTGTGTGTCCTTTTGGATGCCTTCTCTTGTTCGCCTTCTTGCACATCTGCTAATTCCTCAGTCACTCAGTTTTTGAGAAAACCATTCATCACCCAAAACATCTTACATTGATCGGTGGCCACTTGTTAGAGGTCGTTCTTGCACTGTGCGTGCACCGCCTCTGGTATGGCAACCATGGCGACTATTAGGGATCAAACACCGTTGGGCCCAAGAAGCATCCACCCAAACAGCCCATAGAACCCTAGAAAACCGTAATTGCTAGCACAAAAACCTTTCTTCCTGGGGTTTTTTTGACGGTTGCCAATAATTCCAGGAGGCTTTTGGGTAGTTTTTCTTCTTTCTTGGAGGCCTCTTGATGGTTGCAGTTATCTCTTGGGGGCTTCTAGAACTCCAACCGGTGAAGCAGTGCAGTGATCGTCTTGCCATTCACCTCGTACCGGATGCTCAAGAAATCGCTGTCTAGCTTTGAGGGCCCACAACAGCTTGCAAAAACTCTCTCCAATGTGCTTGAACAATGATAGATGACGTTGGTGCCAGGGACAACCCAAGACAAAGACCTGTTGTTTCAGAGGTGTGTGACAACAATAATTGAGGACCTACACCACCTAATGTTGAAACAGCATACTTGCAGCAAACGGGCACAGCAAGCACGTGTTTAACACCTCCTAAGTGGTTGCTACTGGTCCCTGTGAGTCCCCATATATACCCAAAATTTGCCCTATGCGCACACCGCATCGCAAGAGCACCCTCTTCGAAGGTCATTAAACACTCGCATGCCATGGTGGTGACAAAAGTGGGAAACGATGGCAAACGATGCCAATGATGTTGGGCAACCACCTGAAATACCTACGCTCCTCTTTGGAGAACAAGCCAGGTGTCAAAAAACTGGCTCTGTGCGCGCATGGTTCACGCCTGGCACAGTATGGTCCCTTATTGTGTCTATACAGGGAAATGTACAGTTGATAGCCTTTTAGACAGTTGTACATTCCACATGCAAAAAACACTCAGAACTCCGATGCTAGTGCAGTACGAGGCCGAATGTTGTGATGTTCAATGGGTGGGGACGTTATGCATTCAATGTGGATGTGGTGTGGCGGTTCATAACATGGCCAGTCCAAAGGGGGTGGTCTCAAGGGCACAGACCATGGCCTGTGGCCTGCACTACATTGCACTGCACTGCACTGCACGAAGGTGGGTGCACGACTTCCGGTCCCTTGCACGCACAGAAAAACACTTGTGGCAAGACAGACACAATCATCTTCGTGATACAGTTCTGTACAGAAAATCTGGTGCAATGCAGCGATGGCCCTTCCATTTCCTTTGGCACAGCCCGTCCTTCGACATCATGCACCCCGAAGCGTAAAGCCCAAATGAGCAGGGGGTGATGCCTGCGGGCGGATTGAGCAAGAAGAGCCGTATGTACACGAAGTGCTGCAAACAGAGGAGAGCAGGTGCGCACTTCTTAATCCTGGAAAGCATGGGCAGCTATCCAACTGATGGAGCGCCCACATGCGCCATCACCTACTAAATGGCACTGCGACATGAAGGTCACCCAGCCGATGAGATAGTAGGTGTAGTCTGCACATCATTGACATGAAGGTCACCCAGCCGATGAGATAGGTGTAGTCTGCACATCATTGACGTGGTGTGCCCTGGTCTCTCCGCAATTGGACACCTTCTGCACGCAGTGTGCTGCTTTCTGGGGCCTCCAGGGTTGGGGGAAGGGTAGGGCAAGAATTTCGGGCGGCCGTCAAGAGGGGACCTGAAACACACAGACACCCACACACACACACACAACACACACTTCACACTGTAAAACACTAACGCCGGTGCTAAAATGCCAACATCCAAAACCTCCGCAGCAAACACCAGAAATTGTGGATGGGGCCGGCTGCACTCCACTTGCCCATTTCATAGAGCCATCCAACAAACGCAAACAATCGCAGGCATGCAACTACCATAGACATGCCATCATAGCATTAAGAGCTCGTGTCCGTTGACTGCCAAACACACACACACACACACAATATAATAGTCGTCTTATGGTCACATGTTTCTGACTGTTTGACGACCTGACGAGGTTTGGTATAGTCAAGCTGCGTTTTGGCTGTGCCTGTTTGTCACGTGTGCAAGGAGGAGAGGAGAGCGGGCGGGCAAACAACCAGACGGACATTCGGATTTGACCAGCAACTCTTTGGTGCCTGTGGTCTGCCGGGGTGCTGGACGGCCACAAGCCTACAAGTAAAAGACACCAGCAGGTTCCAGCTCCTCCGAGCCCCGCCCTGCCCATCCCAGCCTCTCGCACCCCTGCACCCATCCAGACCCAGGGCCAGGGAGGCACAGGCGGGTGTAGCCCAGCTCTCGTATCACCCCGTAACCGTTGGGATACACACGCACGTGCGCATGCACATACACACACACACACGATGAGAACCGTGAAAACAAGGACAGAGCAAGAAAAGCGGTGAAAGAAAAATCCGCAGGAGCTGCAGGGCAGCCCTAGACGTCTTTCGGCCTGTTGATAGAAAAAGCAGTGTGCAGCTCTGGACTGTGGGCGCGGCATGATACAGTTCATACCCTGTGCCCTCACCTACCCTCAGCGTCGTTCTGCACTACCAACGGACCACAAAATAACACACGCACACGCACATGCACACGCACACGCACGCACACACACACACACACGCACACGCACGCACGCACAAGTGCGCACTTCAGCAGTCGACACGATCTTTCTGCACGAACACACATACTCCATACAGCACCGCAGTAAGGCCACCAATGCAACCAGCTGAACGAATCCTAGGGGCTCGCACCCAGCAGGACTTTGTACGAGTGCACGGAACGGGCCCCGTGTTTCATCTTTGAAAACACACATCTATAACACAGAGACGGAAGGTCAAGAAGGAAGTAACTGGCGTGGTGCAGCAAACTCCGGCACATGATATACGACACATAGCAACACACAGCAGAGCAACCAGCACATACACTGAAAGCCAACAGAGGACAACCTGGCGACTCTATGCCTTCCAGCATCGACACCATTAATATACACAACGATGTCCATTCGCGTGCTGAAGTATTCGCTGTTGGTACGCTGAAGGCGGTGAACAGCACACACACGAAGACTTCCACAGACATGCAAAGCACCGGGACAAACCCCAAAAATGCGGTTCAAGCGAGTCCTCGTCGTCAGACAAGTACATCGCTACGCGCCACACCGGTACACACAGTGCCACGACCATCATCTTAGAGAAACAGAGCGTACTGGACGGGTCACCCGTCTTCAGACAAACGGGGGACGGGGATCGCTTGCGCTGATTGTGGTTCAGGGGTGGTCCACTGCTGCTGCACCGGGTCCCGTTGCATCGTAGTGGCACAACGGAGCAACGCGGCACAGCGTGGTCCAATGGGCCGCACCTGGTCTCACGGGTGCAGCACAAAGAGTCGAACATAGGGGCACGCAATGCCGTCCGGCAAATGATTCTGCACCTTTGTTCTTGTGATGATTCAGGCCTGGGGCATCAGAGCAATGCTCCATCACCTCAAGGCGCCCGAAAAAGACATCGGGGTCAAGCGTCAGAGCTCGCGTCACAGTGTGGCGGCACGCTGCACACGCGATGAGGTCAGGTGCATCTGACGCAACCATTCAATTTCTCCAGCAGCTCTTTTGCCAGTCCCTTGGATGACACGATGTGCCACCTCTCGGATTGGCTTGAGTGGCGAGTTACCAGCCTTTGAGCGGGTTGTCTGCGGCACAGAGCACAGCAGACCAGAGAAAGGGAATCAGGCTCCAATGCCTCCTTCTTTCTGGGGAGGCCCCTGAGATGGTCCCGATGAGATATCAGTATTGGCTCAAGGCGGTCGACGGGTCCATCCTGACGGGTCATGGAGCGGCACAGCATGGCGCCGTGCAGCGCAAGCACAAGGACGAGGAAGGGGGCTATCCTCCGGTGCTGCCCATACCGGCACACACCGGCCTGCATGGGGATCTCGTCTCTGCTACGGACGTGTTGTGGTGAGCTATAGGCTGAGGCAAGACCAGGCCGCGTTCGCAGCCTGATCACCAACTGAGCAACGCCGGCAGGACGAGGACAGTGTTTGGCCCAGGCCGCTGGGGAATCGAAATACCAATGGTCACTCGCGTCCCTTGGCCTTGGCCTTGATAACGGGCAATGGCAGTCGTAGCGCGACTTCCAGTCCCGCACTGGAGGTGGGGCCAGACCCGACGCTAGCGTCTGGCGATCACCCCAAATGGGGGGAGGAGGGGGGTGAATGCTAATACGTCCCCCACCGCCGTGCCCGTGGGGTTGTATGGATTGCTCGCTCGGATACGACTGAGCGGCCTTGGCTTCGGCCTGAGGCGAGTAGAGCAAAGCTCCACGGCCAAAAGGCGAGGAAAAGCTCGGAGGCAATCACCAGAGCGGCTCACTGTGCGGTCGCCCCACGTACAAGCAGAGGGATGCAACGCCCGGTGCAGACTACAGCCTCGCCAGCATTGGACTGAGACGCACCTCTGTGCCCTGCCCCAGCACCCTCTGTGACATTCCGTGATGTCCGTTGACTTCGGCCCAGTGACCCTTCACCCTTGGCTCACTTCGCTGTGGACGACAGCGTCGGGCCCGTGTTGCTTCCGTTGCTGCTCACTAGTGTTGTCCTCGGCTGGTCTGTTCGACGCTTTGGAACTGGACGCCCACCCCCCCCCATCCACCGACAAGCACAGAGCTTTGATGATCCCGAAAGGCCTGTCGTCCAACGACAGGCCTTCGCTGGCCACGCCGATGCCGAGACACGAGAAGGCGGGGATTTTCGTACCGCACCTCCATTCCGAGCCAGCAACCCCAAGGGCAGGCCGTGTGCGGAGTACGTTGTCCGGAGGGGGGCAGGGGTTGGGGACGGGGAGGGAACAACAGCACCCTCTCCCCCGTTCTGGCCCAAAACCGCAGACCGCAAACCTCGTTCCGGCCGGTTCGGGGGCACATGAGGGTGCATTTGCTTCGCGCGCAGGTGACAGCTGGTGTACTCCTGCGTGCTTGTCCGGCTTCGCGATCTGTGGACCTCAGGTTTCCGAATTTGAGGGTTGGCGAAATTCGCTCTTTGCAGGCCATTGGCCCTGCGCTTTGCACGTGATATCGTCATGCCTGTCGCCCGCGCGCAGGGCACGCGCGCAGCGCAGACATTCGCTCCATGGCGGCTGAAGGGCACTGCTGCATGGGAATTCCGTGGAAACAAAAAGAGTTCCGAACGCCGGAACAAGGGTCCCATGCTGCTAACCACAGAAGGAGCGGCCTTTGGATTGCCCAGAAAAGGCCTCAGCTGGCGTTATGATTTGCATGCATGGGCTGCCTTAGGGCATGGAGGAGAAGGCAGAGGAGGGGTCACATTTCAGTAGGGTGCCGAACCTTCGTCTGAGGTGGGGATGGCGGCCACGAAGGTATGGCACCTGCCGACCCGAACAACAACAAGTCGAGAAGTCGGAACCATCAGGACCAGCAGCGCGCAGTCCTCCGTCACCAGGTCAGACGGCTCCGCAACCGGCTCTGAACACCCCCGAATCTGAAGTCTCAGCCGCCCGGCCCCAGCCCCTGAGCCTCCACCTGAGCCTCGGTAAATCCCAGCATCAGCGGCTCAGTCGCGGCCTCAGGCGCTGGCTCAGCAGCAGCGGCGGCAGCTGCTGCAGCCACGGAGGCAGTCTTGTAGTTCTTGTAAACCATCGTTGTCCAGAGGGTAAACAGGCCCTCCTCCCACAGCTCCGGCCTGAAGCATCGCCCGGTGGCGGGCTCCCAGCATCAATGCCCGGGTCTCTGCACCCACATGCGGCGGGGCAGCGCGTCGCAGGGCGGCCTCCGGGCAAGAGCGGGCGCGACAACCCGGAAACCGCGGCTCGATGGGCCCGACACTGCCCGCGGCTGTGACGAACAGGCGCGGTCCTCACCGTCAACCTCGTTGCAACAGCCCCTCGCACAGCGAACGGCCCAGTTGGGCAGCTCCCTGGATGGGACTGGGGCCGCCCCGGGCACCGGACGACTGGGAGCTCGGGCGGTGGCCGGTACGGTAGCTGGAGCGGGTGGAGGAGTGATGGTGGGGGGCTTGACTGGGACCGCGACCGGGCGTACGGCCGGGGCTCTGGCCCAATCCATGGCCTCGCTGGTGGCTGGACTGGGGGCGCAGTGCCGTAGTGGTACCACGGCCCGGCGCATGGCTCGGGCGGTAGCTGGCGCGATGGCTCGGGCGGTGGCTTGCGCGGTGATTGGGCGCGGGCAGTGGGGCCGCACTCTCGCTGGCCAGAATCAACGTCTGCAGCGACGGCGCGCCCGGCAGCTGCGCCAGGGCCTCGGCCCCACTGGCCCTGATGCGGTTGCGCCGCAGGTTGAGTTTTAGGGTCGACAGCGACGCCGCGTCCTTCAGCGTCGCCAGCGCCTGCGCTCCAGCGTCCCCAATGCCGTTGCCCTCGAGGTCCAGCGTGAGGGTCGTCAGCGCGGGGGCCTCCTTCAGTTCGGCGAGGGCCTGAGCCCCACTGTCCCCGATGTTGTTGTCGGGCAGGATCAGCGTGAGGGACCACAGCGATGGCGCGTGCTTCAGCGCCGCCAGGGCCTGTGCGCTGCCGGGCTTCATGTTGCTGCACCGGAGGGTCAGGGTGTGCAGCGCGGCTTCGGAGCTCAGGCGCGAGAGCAGCTGCAGCCCGTCGATGTGGAGGGGCTGCGGCGAAGACTTGAAATTCATGCGTCGACACAACACGTTCTTCAGGTTCGCCAACGGTTGCATCATCCCGTCCTTCTGGGCCGCAGCCCACTCCTCTGCGCTGCTGAAATTCGCCTGGCACGTCACGTGGCGCCACTGGAGGAGGCACCACGTCGTGCGGCAAACCTGACTCAGGGAGGCGGACTGCAGGAAGTCGGAGATCAGCAGCCACTCATCAGCACACAATTGAAGGGCCATAGCTCGCTGCCTGTGCAATGGGGGCAGCAAGAGCTGGCACAGGAGCAAGCCATTTTCCACCGATCCCGGCCCTCCCTTCTTCAAGCTCAGCCTTAGTGGTCCTCGTTGCATGTCGCACGCACGGCACACCAACGGTACCCACCACACATCCACATTCAAAAAGTACTCACACACATTATCACACACCATCACACGAAAGGACTTCCTCGCGAGCACTATACAGTCATTTTCTGGACAGTGCCTGGGCACTGAGCAGCAAGGTTTCTGTGCAGTGCCTCATGGGCAGTGCCTGTCGCTGAAAAGAGCAAACCGGTTGTCAATTGCGGGTGAATTCGCGCGTGCACACATGTAGGCCTTCAGGTGAGACATACCCCACCTCCGCGCCCACAGGTCAGATTCAGTAAAAGTGCGAAAACATTGGGTTGCGGTGTTTGGGCAAGCCCGTGTTTGTGCACGACACACACCATGGAACACTTACTGCAGACATCAGCCAACCCTACCGCTCAAAACACGACAATACGAAACACTTATCCTCATGTGCACAACTCAGGTACCACTCAGTTGCTTGCATTTTGATTGACAGGCACCGAATAGAATCCCTTGTGCCTCATCTTGAAGAGCTGGAGATGTTGGGGCTGGATTAGAGGCTGGCTTAGGGGCTGGATGAGAGACAGGCTTGGGTTTCTTATCTGGGCTGCAAACTGCCCAGGACCCAAGCCTCCCGTGCAAGAGGCTTTGGCCCCCACTATTGCAGAACATGCGTTTCAATCTCCAGTGGATACGTTTCGTGGCAAAATATGAGAAGGGAGCACTTCCAAACGGCATACCGCATCAATCCACACATGGGTCCGCAAAAGGTCACCCCGCTGCAACTCACTGGGAGATTTCAATTTTCAGCCATTCTCACTTAGTCTTGCTCTTTGTAGTTATTTTCCCCATGGAGCCAATTGTCGAAGTTTAAGATGATCCACTTCTCCAAGAGAAAGTTGGTGAGATTTCATAAAATGTTGGAGGAAACTGGGCCATGACGGCCATGCCAGGAACAGCAATGTTAGCCATGGCCGAAAGTCACATCAAACCAAACCGCAGGGGGTTGCAATGTGTGGTGCAATACTGTGATGAACAGAATGCTCAATCACAGACATGAGTAAGCCCCTCTTTCCCTCTACGAGTGCATCACAAACGCCCAATCCTGCATTCAGGACCACAAAACCAGAGGTCCAAAAAAATCCTGAAAGCAGCAGTTCACCACCCACTCCGTGCTTGGACAGCCCGTACTTGCGCAAAGGGGGGGGGGGGGATTCTCGAAAATAGGTGGGTCCTGGGGCTGAAAGTCAGTAAACAGGGGAGCTGTCAGGGGAATTCTGTAGGCGGGGGAGCTTTAGGCTGAAAATGTGGAGACATGGGGGGCCTGGGGTTGGACATCAGTACACAACAGGGTCTCGGGGCTGAAATCCTGTAAGCCAGGGGGTTATGGAGCTGAAATTCTACTCATGCACGGGGGCGGTGCCATCAAGGCTGAAGGCGCGCGGGTGGGGGGTTGGGGGGGGCGGGCCCTGAAATTGGGGCTGAAATTCTGCAAATGGGAGGTTTCCGGGCTGCAGTTTTGCGAACAGGAGTGAAAGCTTCGCAAACAAGGGGTACCCGGGACTGACAGTCTGCACAACAGGCCAAGGAAACTCAAGGAACTGAATGTCAAGACATGCGCGGCATTGAGGCGGGAAGGGCTTCACAGAGCACTTTATTTTTTTTGTCACCAATCAGTCCAGGACGTTTGTAAGATACAAACTGATTCGAGCAAAGCTGAAACAGTGAGGCCCAGAGCATTTCGAGGAGCCAGGGTGGCAGGTCCAAAAGGCCACAAACAGACCAGCGACCACCAGCGATGGATTGGAGACAGTGTGACTGGGCTGACGAGTGCCTAGCGCCAGGCCGTGCATTTTGCTAGAAATCCTCGACCACGGCGGCCTGGGCCGCCAAAGAGGGCGGTAAAAGGCGTCAGCACGCACGCCGTCTTGACGCAGGCAATTCAAAAGCCTTTGTAGTGTACATCACCGTCCATGACAAGCGCCAACACAATGCACCTTGTGGTAGAGGCACTGGAGATAGGCGAGGAATGGCGCAGCGGTGTAGTGTCGAGGTGTGGAGTCGTGCACAAATGAAGCAATGATGAGGGGAAAGCCCAGAGAGCGAGGCACAGATCAGCCGTGGCTAACAGAAGCGAACGCTTGGGTGTGGTAACAATAAATTTGTAGGAGCAGGGGGACGGCTTCGCTGCCTTTGAGGTTCATTTTTGCGCCTTTTGTGGCCCACCATTGCGTACGGCACGGTCGCGTAATGAGGCCTCACTTGCCCTTCCATGCAACATTTTGTTCAATGGCCTCCATCTGATAACCCCATGACCGGCCTGCCAAAGGACAATCGGCGGATGACGCTCGACTTGTGGTACAAAACAAAAAGGTAATAAGAAAGCGGACCACGCTTGGGCATGGCCTCAACAAATAATAGCCATATCCCCCCCCCCTCCCCTTGCGCAAGCACAGCCGCGGTCCCAAAAGTCCAGGCAAAACAGCGGTTCAACGCCCACCCCGGGCTGAGACAAGCACACGACAGCAAAACACGGTACATGACAGCCAAACAGTCTTGCAACGGGTAAATGGTTTGGCCTTGCAGAAGGAGGGCCAGGGGTGATGGCTCCGTTTCCCCCTTTTCGAGCTCCCGCCTCAACATGGCCTTGTCTGTCCCTGCCTGTCGCCACCTCCGTCTCCTGTCCGTCTCGCTGTATCCGTCCCACTTCATGATCGCCCTTCTCTCCCCTGCGTGGCTAAGCAAAACCCTGTCCCTGGCGTACCATAGATTCGGTGGGTGGGTAGATGAGCTGAATCCCCAATGCACATCCCTGCCAACCTCGCGACAAGGCCCTTGCGAAGGTCTGGTAAGGCACGCCAGAACGCCGGTGGAGCTTCAACGTGATTCGCGGCAGCCCCCCATCGGCCTCCCTTTCCAAGAGGACCCCAGCCTCACACCCCATTACCCTGCGTCACATTTCTCACGGTATCAGAGAGCGCCCAGGAACTTCATGGGAAAGGCTGCATGTGAAGCCTGCCGCAGGCAACGGAGTGCCCCATCGTCGTTCATGTAATCGAGGCCGTCAGGCTGGCCATCACCGGAGTGCGGCAGCGCCAGCCACAATCACAGCAGTGCTCTCACTCGGCTCCTGTGGGGGATTGGGATGGAATTTTCCGCCACCCGTGGCCAAGTTAGAGCACAGAGAGGGAGAGCAATGGTCGATTCTGATTGACTGAATGCCCCCGCCGTAGGCGCTTTCAGCCTTCAGTCCAATGAGATGCGTCCTCCGCGGTAAAGCTGCACTCCGCCCTGTACAGTGCGCAGTGCCCCATATTCGAAGTTCCACAGCACAATGACAGACCAAGGGCTATCCGTGCGGAATGTTGGATGTTGGACAAACTTGTTTGAACCCATGAAACACAGGAGGCACTGATAGCCGTCCCCAAATGGGGTGGGGGGTGAACTGAGGGACCCATCCACCCAGAAAACCCCGAAAAGCCGGGGACCCAAAAATGGGGGAGGGGGGGCTGTTGGATCCCCCCCCCCCCCCCGCTCCGCCCACTACGTCAGTCCGCGCACAAAAAGGACACGGCAGACGCGCGGGCCCAGCGCCAAAATGGAGGGCGCGCAGTGCTCCCGGATGTCATCATCCACAAACAGCACGCGGCCCCCGCGGCCCTCTGCCGCGTCCGTGACCTCCCGGATCACCGACGCCTTGTCCCGCCCCTTCCGGTTCCCAACAACGTGCACCGCCACTTGCCCACAGCCGCGGGGCGCCCCAGCGCCGGTCCGTTGCGGTTCACTCGGACGGTCACAGACAGCGTCGGGGTGCGGGGCCGGGCCAGACGCGGGATCGAGCGGCGCCGCGCCGTTTGGGTCACGACGGGGGCCAACACCGGAACCGCCGGCGTGCTCTCTGCGGTCGAGATCGGGGCTGGAGCCAGGGCCACCGGGGGGACGAGGGTCAAGGCCCGCCTGAGGGCCCGACTCCGCAGCCGAGTCCCGCTCGGCGTTCGCGGCGGAACTGCTGCTGTGGGCCCCGCGCCCGGCGGCCGGGGCCAGGGCCGCGGGCACCCCCAGGCCCCGCAGGAACGCGCAGATGTCGTCCCCGTGGGGGTTGCGCGTCACGATGTGGACGTCCCCATGGCCCAGCAGCAGCCCGTGCAGGTCCGCGTCCACGCCGTGCCGGCCCGTCAGGGGGCTGCCCCCGCGCTTCGTGGTGCACAGCGTCTGGTCGAAGTCCAGGAACACCGCCCGCGGCCGCAGCGCGTCCGCGAGCTCCACCACCGCCTCCCCGTCGCCGCGCACCAGCCCGCACGCGTCGCAGGACCAGCCGTCGCACACCGCGCACTTCGCGGCGTGCGGGCAGAAGGCGGCCGCGGGGCACCGCGCGCCGTACGGGCACCGCCCCGCGCGGCGGTACCGCGCCTCGCAGGCGCAGCAGACGCCCTTGGCCACCCACACTTTGTTGAAGGCGCCGCGGCAGAGGCCGCAGCGCGTGCGCCCCAGAACTGCGCCACCGCCCGTGGGGCCGCCCTCGCGGTCCAGGGCCGCACGCATCTCGGCGTCCAGGTCCCCCACCGCGGCCTTGAGCCCCGCGAAGATGCCGGGGACATCGAACCCGAGCGGCACGAACATCGCCGACCGCATGTGCCGGGCCGACTCGCCCGCCCGGAACAGCACGTCCCCCGCGGTCCCTCCGGTACCACCGCCAGGGCCCCCGGCCCCCAGGTCCGGCCCCGCACCGGCGCCATCCGTCCCCCCGGCGGCGGGGTCGGCACCGCCGCACGCAAAGACCGCCGCCCCACCCGCACAGTCCGTCCCCCCGCACGCACTCTCAGCCCCTCCACAGGCCCCAATCCGCAGCGTTTGTGGGTGCAAATCACACGGCGGCTGCAGCTGCACGCGCGACGCCGCATCCGAGTGCGCGCGCGCCTGTCCGGACCCCAACGAAGGCGGTCGCGGCAGTGCATCTGCCGGTGGGCGTGGCGGCGCGTCGCCTGCGCTGCCCGAAGGCAGGTTGTAGATGGCCGCGGTCCAGTGGGCCAGGTCACGGACGGCGCGCAGGGCCCCCCGGAGGGTGTGCGTGTGCATGTCCCGGTGCATGCGGTCCCGCACGGCGGTGGCCACCACGTGCACTTGGTCGAGCTGCCCCAGCGCGGCCTCCAGGGCGGGCGGCAGGCCCTGCAGCGCGCGCACCAGCGCGCCCAGCTCCTCCCACACGAGGCAGACCTTGGCCACGCCGCGCGCCACAAAGACCTGCTCGATGTACGCCGCGACGTGGCCGGGGTACCGCTGGGCCCGCACGTCCGCCACCAGCGCCTCCAGCCGGGCGCTGCGGGGCGCTGCGGGGGAAGCACTCGTCCCTCCCTCGGCCTTCGCGCGGGGCCCGGGCCCCGCACCGGTCTCCAAACGGGCCGGAGCGCTTGCCCCCCCACTTGCCTCTGCATTCGACCGCGTGGCCGTCCCCACGCCGGCCCCCGCAACCGCATCCGCACTCGACCGTCTTGTCTGGGCTGCCGGTGTAGTTCCGACCGGAGCGCCGTGCCCGCGGCGCAGCACCTCTGGCACAACGCCGACGGGCCCCCAGGCCTCGGGCACAGCATCGGCATGTGACGGCTGCGTGAGACGCTGTCCGGCCCCGAGCGTGTCCGAGGCCCCCTCCTCCGAGTCAAAGACGGCGCCTCCGTCCGCGTGGGACTGAGCCCAGGCTCGCGCACGCGACATGTGCCTGAACACCCCGAGGCACTGCGGCAGGGTCCGCAGGACCTTGGGGTAGGGCTTCTCGCACTGCGGGTGCCGGGGGACGCTGCAGAGGGCCTTCGTGAGGTTTCGGGCGTCGAACACGGCCTGCAGCGCCCCTTTGCACTGCATCAGCGTTTGCGAGAGGGACACGTAGCGACGGTGCTCCGGGGCCTCGCGTCGCGTGCGCACCAGGTCGCAGAAGAAGTAAACGCACAGACGCTTCAAGGACAGCTCCAGATCGGCCGCGTCTTGGGCCACGAGCAGACAGACCTTCTTGAAGTTGACGAGCTCCCGGCGGACGCGGAACGCGTCCGGAACGCCGTGGACCTCGCAGAGGGCGACCACCTGCGCGGCCACGTGCGGGGGGAGCGTGGAGCGCAGGTCCAAACAGGCGGTCTCGAAGGAGGAGAAGCCGGAGAATCCGAGGATGTTGTCCAGCCCCACGTCCAAGACGCAGGGGCCCTTGGAAAGGCTGCGGTGCTGGGCCCGCACGTGGGTGTGGAAAGCATCTGCATCGTCCCACGGGGGACCAAGGGCAACCATCAAACACCCTGCAACAAGAGCACGGACCTACCCAACAACAGGAAACCCACTCCATGCGACCTCCTGCATCCTTGGTGGGTGGCGCATTGCCGGCGTGCACCTCATTTGCTTCCCCTATGTCTGCCTCAATAGGTAGTCTCTGTGTTCCCTTTTCTGGAAGCAGCATGTCGCCAGAATGTCTGGCACTTGTCATTTGCACCACCGATAACCATTCCAGACTACAACCCTTGCCTCAACACTGGCTCCTTGCTGTTCCACACACCCCTGCCCCTCTGTCAAGCCAACAGATTTATTACTCCTGCTTGCATGGGGTAGGAATTGGGAGAGCACCCAAAACGGAAATCGAGCCCTCCCCATCAGTCCCCTGCCCCCACATGAGATATAGCACTTACAAACATGCCATCAATTTCCAAGTGGTGAAACAAACCCTCCACTTGCCGAACCTGCCCATTGTCCAGGCAACACACCTCCAGAGTCTGCACCACTTGTTCAAACTCAGCCACTTGTATAATATTGCATTGTGTTGCTTTGTCACGTGTTCTCATCACAAACCGCATCACACCAAAAACTTGGGCCATGGGAAGGTTGACCGTACAGATATGAGAAAAACTGATCCCCATAACTTGCTGATCATCTTGAGGGATGTTCCATGAGAGAAAAATTCAATCTGACAGACCCATTCCATTTTGAGCCACATTTGGTCCTCAAACAGGCCCTCATCGAGGTGTGGCTAGCACGAGGCCCGTTTACACAACCTTCCCTCATCCTTTGCCATGCCTCAATGTCACCCCTGTCCTCCTCATGCAGTTTTCCGGTCACCTCAAAATAGCCCATTACCAAAAACCGCTGATATTCACAGTGCTTCAGCCCTAAAACTAAATTGCCTGCATTGCCTTCTTAACTATGTCCCATAATATCCATAGCCCTTTTCCACTTGGGCCATTCCTTGTGCGACTTGCACTTGAGATGCCATGACACGCAGACTAGGAGGTGAGGGTTATAGAGCACAGGAGATAGTGCAACTGTGTACGCATATCAGCAGACCAGTCTGCCCAAGTCTCTTTAAGTCCAATGCAACACAGTGCAAAAACCGATCTGCTTCCCCACTCAGCTATCGACATCAGTGACCCGAACCAGCGCAATAGAATACATCCCACACACCATTTAGTTTTCTAGTGTCCACATGCCTGCCGTGCGCATGGCATACTCCCGGTGCCCGTCTGAACCGCCGTGGCTATCATATCCGCCTTAGCCTCTCAACCAGCATAGACATTTCGTCAGTCATGTTTCGGGCGCCACTATCTCGCACGCACTGCAGGCTTTGGGCACCTACCAGGACACCCACATTCGACACACATGCCTACCCCCGCCCCCCTTGTAATCCCCCCACTAATGTCAGGCCGGTCCCCCCCATGGGGGGGGGGGGGGGGTCACCAAGTGACGGTCCCCTCCAGTGTAACCTAAAGAACCATTTTCTTCGGTGCCTTTGCCGCCCAGTGTTTGCTATGCTTTTTGGGCCAACTGACGGTCCCCCCCATTGGGGGGTTCGGGATTGGGGATTGCAAAGGGGGGGGGGGGGGGATTACAAGGGGGCGGGGGGGTACAACACTTGATACAACAACAGCTCACAGCATAGTAAATGCAACACCTTTTTTTATGCAAATTGCAGAACATTTTGGTTGGGCCCATTGCTCATCACCCCATGTCGCATCCTGGTATGCCAATGGATCACCTCATTCCGTATTGAAGTAAGTCCCAAATCACTTAGTGTACCAGGGCTGTAAGAGCAACAACGGTCGTCACTCTCCGCATTCACTCCAGGAACCTCTCTGTGCACTGTCCAGTACCAGGCGTATCTCACCCTCAACACCTATGCAACAGTCTGGCACATGTCTCGCAATGTCCGATGATACGTCCCGAAAAGGCGCCCATACGAGTTGTCATGGACGTACCTTGGCCATAAACTGGCAGAACCACTCTGGCATCCGTCACATACCAGCCGTACCTGGGCCATAAATGCAACGATGGCCCTCACAAAGATCAAATCATCCATACCTCCGCACCTTAAGACAAGGGGGAGGAGCTTCCCGCCAAAATGCATGGGTGCACCCTGATTATGTCTCGGGCTAGCGGGGTAAAATTCCCATCAGTGAACCTCAACATAAAGCCGCCGCTCACAAAAAGGAATAGATGCAAACCACAGCCTCAAACTTCCCATTCGTCACACTCAACGGGCTGCATGGGTGTCCATAAATCCGATGCGTCAAAGCTCCAGCAAGTCCCCATTGCCGTGCCACAGAAGAGTAATAAGGTTTAACCAACTCCCCCTGTGTCGAAACCAACCCCCCACCAGCGGCATAGAGTGCATTTTCTTCGTGCAATCCCTCAAACCGAGCTCTGCTGCCCAATGCGTTCAAGTGTCACCCCCAACTCTGACAAACGCGCCCCTTGTACTCGGGTCAGTTGTGCAGCTGCTCTGCTGAGGGTGGGTCTCCTGAAGCTGGCCACACCGGATGATGGCATATATAATTCCTGTGTCACAGCCTTGCGAAACTGTACGCCATCAGCCGACTTGCAGGGAGCGGGTGGCTGTAAGAGCAGCTTAAGATGGTATAGCATGGGATCAGAAACTTTTCACAGAAACATTTCACACTGCATGACTCCTGGAGCGGGTTTCCTGTACCATCTTACGAGTGGTGCGGCAAGGGTGTGCACCTGAACCCACCCCCTCTGCCCCGCAGACATCTCAGACAATCTGTGAGGTTTGGGTGGGTGCTCTGATGGGCATACATGGGCTGCTGGTGGAAAGGGCGCGGGCAACCTCTAGAAGGCGGCGTGGTGGCGGGCAACGTGTGACAGCGCCATGCCAAGCAGACAGGGCAAGGATCGCATGCTGTGAGTTGTCAGACCGGGCGGGGTGAAGTCCGGCGCCTTTGCAAGAAGAGCGCGACCGTCTGTTGTCCCATGTTGTCGGCCTAGGGGAGCTGGCAAAGCCCCCTCCACAGATGGCACTGGAGAAAACTCTCGAAATCATGATCAGAGCTGTCCGATGCTACGAATGCCCCACAATGCAATGCGGTGGCGAACATAACACAAGCGGAGGACGTCCGGCGCACAATGCGCTCTACCGGTTGTTCTCCGCGAAGTAGTCCGGATTGGTCTCAGGGGTCACTTGTGGGGCGGACCAGCCCAGATCGGTCAATTGACCTGCAAACCAGTTCAAGCGCTTGGCGTTCACGCGGAAATCATAGTACCCCAATCGCGAGCTGGAGCGGACCAGCAGCCCACTGCCCACCTCAGGCAACGCAAACTCTACGTCATCGATGTACCCATTCTTCAGGGACTCGAACTCGACCCACAGATAATTGGGCTTGTCCGAAGCAATGCGGAAGCCTCCCCCATCAATGCCCTGTTGGCCCGGGGGGTACTTCCGAACAACGTCTTTCACCTGCGCCAGAGCGGCCTCTGGGGACACACCCTCCGGAGGCTGCCAGCGAGGGATCATGTGCCAATAGTCGAGATCCGGGTCCCCGGTGGTGGAGAAGCAGTTGGGGCCGTTGCCGCACACTTTCAGCGACGGCCCATCCCCAAGCCCATCCGGGAGCACGTCGTCCTCTGCTCGCTGGGCCAGCCCCAGCCCCGGCGGGGGACGGGACTTGCCGCGTTTGGGGCCCGGGTATTGCGCAGCCTCCGGCAGCGCGTTGTCGAAAGCGTTGGCGGCGGTGGCCACGGACAACAGGCTCCCGTACCCGAGGATGTCCCGCCGGCTGAGGCGCCAGTCTGACCGGGGCCTCGCAGTGCCTGTACCCTCATCGTCCGGCGCGGGTTGGGCTGATGGAGCCCCAGCGCTCCGCAGGGCCCATCCGATCAGAAACAGCAGCGAACCCCCGCACACCGAGAGAATGGAGGCTGGAGAAGCGAGGCTGCCGGTGTGTGAGGGCGCTGTGGCAGGCTCGGGGTCGTGCCCGACGGTCGCGGACAACGGTGTTGCTCCTGCCCCACGGCCCCACACTGGGCTTCCGGTCTGGCGGGGGCCATCCTGAGACCATGTCGGGGCCATGAGGCTGGGGTGGGTTTGGGGGCGGGCGATCGTGGGGGCGGCGTGGAGGGAGACTTCCGGGACCGTGGCCCCGTGCACACCCATGAGCATGACCGCTGCTAGGGCCCCCAGACCAACCCCAAGGCTGAGGGAAAGCACTTGGGCCCAGGCTGCCGAGGCTCTTTGTAGGGCCTGGGCCCGCGCTGACATGCTCGGGTCGCAAAATGTCGTCATGGCGGCTGCAAAAGAGGCCAATCACACAGCGCACGTGGGATTACCCGCACCTCCGACAAAGACGATCGACGTAGCGCACACGGATCGGGCAGGGGAACGAACAGCACCGAAAAACAGTAGACATTCACGAAAATCAGGTCCCAAACTTTGGGGGGCTTTGGTGCCGCCTGTAACACTGGGCAGGTTTGTGTTGGAGCGATGCATCATCCAGCAAATTACGCACTGCTAGCACAGCTAGACACGTCAACATGCGGTACCAACAGGAATGTGTTCATTGTGACCCAAGTCTCCCCGATGTATGGAGGTTAGCGAAGAGAGCAGCATCAATTTGTCCATTGTCTGTGTTGCACCTGTGCGCTCCTTCAAAAAGCTCCTCGCACTCACTAGCAACGTGGCTGCAGCTGGCATGGTTCAAAGTGCATTCGTCTTTGGGGTTCTCCAGCACACCTGCCCCGACAATTGCATCCGACAGTCCAACAGATGCGTGGTTCCGGTTTTGTTCAGCAATTGCTGTGAAGGTGGCTTGTTTTATCGTTGCTGTTACGTCGCAGTCGGAGCACTGCAGGGCGTTGCTCCAGGGGCAACAACTGATGGCACTGCGGCACCCGAACCCTTATTCAACTGTATTACCTGATGGTGCAGCATGCAGCACAAAACCCGATGATGCACCAGCACAGGTACGTTCGCAACTGACGTTTGGACGGCATCAACAACTGATGTCACGACAGCACCTGCGGCCGGTGCCGCTTCTGTTTGTTGGTCTGGTTCAAGCTTGTGTCACGACAGCTCTGCGGTCGCTCGGGTTGATGTACCCCCCCCCCCCTTGCGCAAACACGGGCCAGGTTCTGGTTCCAGGACCAAAAGTGCGGAAACACGGGGTCCCAGTGTTTGGACAAGCCCGTGTTAGCGCGCGGCACGTACTGCGGAACACAAGTTGCAGGCATAGCCCAACCTTAACCCTCCCAACATAATAGCACAAGTCATTTTTCTTTAGCCACACAACTCAGGTGTCACTCAGTCACTTTCATTCTGATTGACACACACTGAATAGAACCCCTTGCCAACCTTCTGCTTCATCTTGAAGAGCTGGACATGCTTGCCTTTCGGGGCTTTTGGGCTCCCAGGTAGTGGCACCTCGGACATGGTCCACATAGTAGGGGATGCCATCCTTCGTAGTGCGCAACTCCCAGCCCATTGGCAGAGGAGCTGCAGGTGCTGGGCCAGAGCATGCCGCGGGTGGAGTGCCCCTTCCTGCATCCTGCACAAAGCTATAAACCACGTTCTCTATTGGATCAGAACCGCAAAAACGACGGTTCAAAAAAAGGACCAAAAGTGCGGAAACACGGGGTCTCCGTGTTTGGACAAGCCCGTGTTAGCGCAAGGGGGGGGGGGGGGGGGATGATCCAGCACAGTATGTTCTCTAGGCTTCATACATGCGACCAACGATTGGCAAAATTCACGTCATTTTGGGAAAATTCACGTCATCTGGATCTAGCTGCCGTTAATATCGGTTGAAATCGAGGCTGCCCTGCCTGATGGCGCTGAATCAATGAAATGCCTTTGCCCACAGGGACAGATTACACAGCACACATGCAGTGCGCCGTACAGCACTCCCAGGTTTTGGTCCATAGCGGCACCATCACACATCAGATTAGAAATGCAAAATGCTCCACTCACGGGTCCATAGCGGCACCATCACACATCAGATTAGAAATGCAAAATGCTCCACTCACGGCTCAACTTGTAGGGCTTGTGCGCACATCGAATGCTCCCTGACGAGATGGGGTGTCTTGCGTCTGTCTTTGATAAGCCCAGTCTGACATCTGCTGCTCACACCAACGATGGAAGCAGGGCTGCCACCATCGCTGACGCCGGGTACCACTTTCCATATTTCCAGTTTTGTGTCCCACAGAGGCTGCCAGGGGGGTGTTATGCTATTGGCTGATGAGACTGAAACGGCACACGGGGGTCGCCGATATGTACAGCCGGTACAACGACGCTGACCTGCTGAAGGAATTGCATGGAACGAGTGCTGTTCAAGAGAAAATGTGGTCGAAGGCATGCGTCGGGGCTGCCTGTTCGCTGCAGACTACAAGTGGTGCCTGTATATTGCGCCTCTGGCCATTGGCAATGGCTCCTAAGAGGTTTCTAGGGTAGATGGATGACGATTGCAACAAGAGGACATGGCTCCCTTAAACATGAAGATCGCGAGCAGCTGGACTCGTTGACCACTGCATTCAGGGCACTGCGGGGCCACCGAGTGTCCTCACAGTGACCGCGTCGGGGGGGGGGGGGGGGGGGTGGCTCTCATGGCTCCATGGCCCGCTGGGGGCTGCGTAGCCACCTAAAGGGGATAAAAGTGTGATTTGATTTTAATTATAACCGTGTTTTGTGCAATTGGTTGGTGATTGCACATGTTGGTAGTTCGTCCCTTGCCCCCCTTTATGAACCAAGAAAATGAGAAAGTGTTCCCCTTCGTGTGTGGACCGCTGTTGATGCAGCCAACATGGCTGCCGTGGAAGATAATGTGGTTTGTATTGTCCAAAAGCACACCACCACACTTAAGTGGTCGTGCTGAATGTATTGACCCACACTATTGTGTGGACAACCTATTTGTAAAGAGCAATTCACATCTTATTTGTTGTGCAATTTGAATTGGAAGATTTGGTGTTTTGTTGTGCGCACTGCAGGTATGGCCGACTTCGGAGGTTTTCCTGAGATGCCTCGACCCTCCAATTGGGTTTCATGCAACATCACAGTTCCTGTGAAACAAGAGTGCAAGTCAAGTGTACGTTACATCGCTGAGACACTCATCCAAGTCCTACTTCAGCAACAGCGGCCTGGTCAAGGACCACTGCATACACGGGACGATTTTGGAACCCCTGAAGGATTAGATCTGAGGTACCCCAACTGAGGAGCGTGGCTTATCCTCAGATCTGTGCATCCCCCTTGGTTCGCAAGGGGGGGGGGGGGGGGGTTCAAAAGGAATCAGAAATGATTAAATCAAGGGGAGCAGTCACAACCGGACACAATGGAGCTGACTAGGGACGCATCCCCGTGGCCTGTGCCGCATCCCGCCCAAGGTTCCGTCCCTGCAGTCCCCCAACCTGCCAAAACCCCTGGCCCATTGATTTCCGAAAACTATTCCCAAAACTATTGCCCCGATGTGTGGCGTTGTCGGCCGTGTGGAGTGACCGGATGCTCTCCTGTTGGTCATGTAGGAGATCTTTGATGCCTTTCAGGCCATTTGGCTGTGTGCTTGTGGGATGCAATGGTCGATCAAAGCGTACACTTGTTCACATGTGCCAAGTGCTCGGCGGTGCGATGGTACTGCTGCTGCACCCGATGCACTAAGGCATCATACTTGTTCGCGAGTTCGGTGAATTCAAACTTGGGGTGCACTACGCGCACAGATACAGCCGCAAACCCCCAAACCTAGGGCGCCGTAAAAAATACACAGTTTTTGAAAACATGTGTGTGAGAGGGCTCTAACCCCCTCAATCACCAATGGGGAACCAACGGAAAATTTACGGTGCCAGCGCCCGGTCAAATTTTCCATTTTCTTTACACCGAAATTTATCTGAAAAACACAGTTCCAGCAACATGTTGTACCAATATGTCAAACCCTGGGCCTTGTTCAGATATGGTACCATGGTTCATTGGCAGCCCTAGAGGAATGCAGAAAAAGAAACGAAAAAGAGAAGGAAAGGTGCAAGATCTAATTTGCAAACCAGAGGCAAGGCTTCTGTCTATTTGGACAACTGCAAGGAAGAAAATATTAATCTCTGCAGTTCAAACAGCCTGTCAAAATATCACCTCTTTGTAATTTTCGGTGTAGAGATTCTGCTTCCATTGAAGTATCTCTGCAAAAATGTTTACGGCGCTGGTGCCGTAAAAAATGACGGCTGTCAAGAGCTTGGAAAACAGCAGAATGTGGTGCAAATGTTGTTACTCACTACAGGGGTGGGCCAGAGATGCCTCGATGGGGAGGAACCTGCATAGCCCACTGGTGCTTCGCATAGTTACCGTGTGAACCCCGTCATGACCTATGGCAGCCGGACACACCATTGAACACCACTAATGGGCAGGGGGGGGGGGGGGTCATTCTGTAGTGGGTACATGTTTACGGCACTGGCGCCATAAAATGAGAGGGGGTAATTTCGGATGATTGTCGCAATCATGGGGTTTTTGTGGCAGTGCCCTTCACCAGCACCAGCCAAAAAAAAAATTCCGGTGGCACCTAACTACGGTGACAAATGTTAAAACTGCAAACTGCACAAACTGCCATACGCAGGGGTCATTAAAATATGGGGGGTGATCTAAAAAGGTTTCCACACTAGCCTAATAGCATCCAACCATTGAAACTGTTAGGTTGTCTTTTCGGGGGTGGTTTGAAACGGGCTGTAAGAGCCAGAAATTCTTCCAAGTGGGGAGCCCCCCAGTCTCACTGCAGTGCACCACCTTCTTGAATCTCTTGGTTCCGACGATTATTGTGAAAATGGGGGTTTTGTGGCACTGCCATTCATCAGCACCAATGACAAATGTGACCAGCATGTCCTTGGGTGCACCCTGGCCCATGTGTGCTGCAATCGCGTGTGTGCAGTCTAGCTGAAATGGGGGGGGGCTGGCAGCTCAGAATTTCGATCGCGCCCCCGTGCAATGACACATTTTGATGTAAGTATTGCACTTTTTGCAACATTTTTATGGTCTTTATGGATTTCCCCTGCCAGCTGGACTGCACACACGCGATTGCAGCACACATGGGCCAGGGTGCACCCAAGGACATGCTGGTCACATTTGTCATTGGTGCTGATGAATGGCAGTGCCACAAAACCCCCATTTTCACAATAATCGTCGGAACCAAGAGATTCAAGAAGGTGGTGCACTGCAGTGAGACTGGGGGGCTCCCCACTTGGAAGAATTTCTGGCTCTTACAGCCCGTTTCAAACCACCCCCGAAAAGACAACCGAACAGTTTCAATGGTTGGATGCTATTAGGTTAGTGTGGAAACCTTTTTAGATCACCCCCCATATTTTAATGACCCCTGCGTATGGCAGTTTGTGCAGTTTGCAGTTTTAACATTTGTCACCGTAGTTAGGTGCCACCGGAATTTTTTTTTGGCTGGTGCTGGTGAAGGGCACTGCCACAAAAACCCCATGATTGCGACAATCATCCGAAATTACCCCCTCTCATTTTACGGCGCTGGCGCCGTAAATGTGTACCCACTACAGAATGACCCCCCCCCCCCCCTGCCCATTGGTGGTGTTCAATGGTGTGTCCCGTAGGGCTTGTGTTGAAAGTGTTTGAGTTCACCCCCACATCAGCATGATGCAACAAGAGGACTATGCAGGTTCCTCCCAATTTGTCCATCTCTGCCCTTCTCCATCAGACAGGGCTCCAAGGAGGGGTGTAGTCTCTAGGGGTTCGGATATCCCTGCTTCGTAACTGCTTCCCCTCCAAAAGTCTTGACTATTTACGGTGTCAGCGCTGTAAATGTTTACGGTGCTAGCGCCGTAAACGCTTATGTTAGAAATGTGCCAAACCGCCTACTATCCCCCCTTTGGCAATCCCTACACTTAATGGAAACATCCGTGGTGTTTACGGCACATTTGCACCTGCGCGCCCCACGTTACGGCGCTACGCATGCGCACAGTGCACCCCAAGTCAAAACGTGTGTCCTGCCCCCTTGCCCATGCCATACACAGTAGCCATTATAGGGAGCATCCGGGGAGTGTTCGGCCAGTGCGTGCCGGTCGTCTTTTGTATCAACAATTCTGACTTTAACCCCAGACCTACCCTGCCTCCGAGAAGCCCCCCAAGTAGACCAGAGCGGACCGCAAACCTTCCCTACAAAGCACGCTGCATAAGGCGAAATAGCTGAATTCAATGTCCACACATGTCACTTCTCATGTGCCTGACAAACAGTGCTATCCCAACAAGTGTGGGTCTCTATACATTCAGCACAGTTATGCTCCTTGCACTCACCACAAACTGTGATGGGCGATTTTGACAACACAAAACACACACCTCTACCTCATCTTCTCCCTAATCTTGGCAGCTGACTTGCTTTTATCAGTCCAAACATGATGCAAGACATGGTCCCATGGTCCTTAGAAAGGTGACCGACCTGCCTCCAAATGCAAAATTGCGTGAAATGCAACAAAACACGCACGGACTGGTGCAATCCATCAGGGCCACACCAGATGATGAGTCCTTATCCCCAACTCAAGGGGCCACTCAATTTGTGGATTGTCTGATGTGGATACGGAGGAGGCAAAGTAGGGAGGGAGTCGAAATTGGTCATGGGTGGGGAATGGGCCCAAAAAAGATGCGCGGCGCGCTGGCGCTCCCCTATCGGCACAATGCGCGCACAGTGCTTTGGACCGAAACTGGCAATTGTCATCCCTCTGAAGTGCTTGACCTTGAGCGGGCACCGCGCCCGCTACTCCCTGTCAGTATTGCATGCTGTTCCCGCCACCCCAATACAGCGTCCTGCCCCCGGGCACCAACGTCCGACACATCAACACAGGTCACCGAAGGGATGTCAGTACAAAATGGACCAATGCGGGACGGAAGCCTTGAGGGCGGCGAGGGCCGGCGCACGCCTCGGCCCCACCAGATTCCCCACGACATTGAGGCTGAGGGCACACAGCCACGGCGCTTCCCCTAGTGCGGCCAGAGCATTGGCGCCACGGGCTCCGATGGCATTCATCCCGAGGCCTAAGGTGAGAGTGTGGAGTGAGGGCGTCTCGTTGAGCATCGCCAGCGCCTCCGCCCCACTGTCACCGACGTAGTTCCCTTCCAAACTGAGGGTGAGCGTGCACAGCAACGGCGCCAGCCTTAGAGCCGCAAGGGCCTGCGCTCCGGCGTCTCCTACAACGCAATGACCGAGATCAAGGGTCAGCGTGTGCAGCGCGGGGCTGTGCCGCAGGGCAGCCAGAGCGTGCGCCCCAACGTCCCCAACTTCGCTGTGCGACAGGAGAAGGCTCAGAGTACTCAGCGCGGCGGCGCTGCTCAGGGCTGCCAGTGCCTGAACCCCCGGTACGCACACCTCATTGCCTTCCAGCCGCAGCGTCAAGGTCCGGAGGGCCGGGGCCCCTTTCAGGGCCGCCAGCGCCTGTGCCCCCGTGTCCCGCAACGAGTTGTGGTAGAGATCAAGGGATAGGGTCTGCAGCGAGGCACAGTCCTTCAGAGAGGCGAGAGCGCGAGCGGCTCTGTCCCCGAGCCGGTTCCCCTCAAGATGAAGGTGAAGGGCGCGCAGCGAAGGAGCGTGCTTGAGGGCTTCAAGAGGCTCTGCACCGGCGTCGCCCACTCCACGGAGACTACGGCTGAGGTTCAAGGTCAGGGTGGTCAGCAATGGGGCTTCGTGCAGCGCAGCCAGTGCCTCGGCCCCACTGATCCCGATGCTCTTCTCTCCAAAGCACAGGGTCAGGGTACGCAGTGACGGGGCCTTTCTGACAGCGGCCAGCATCTGGGCCCTGCTGTCTCCCACGGCAAACCCCGAGTGGCTTCTGAACACAAACGTCTGCAGGTGTGGCGCAGCCGTCAGCGCTGCGAGCGCCATGGTTGGGTCACAGTCTCTCATGACAACCACGTCAAGGACGCGGACATTGGCTGCGAGGTCGCGCACCTGCAGCAGGTCCCCGGCAGACATCCACGTCATCCGCACGTAACGCCCGACGCCGAGATAGTCCCGCAGCCGTCGACAGACTTGGCCAAGGGCGTCTGAGCGCACAAAGTCTGCAATGGCATCGCAAATCTCAAGAGGCAATCGCAAGAACATCAGGGCCTGTGTGTAGTGGGCGTGGGGTGTGCGCCCGGACAGCGCGCATGTGGACAATCCAGCATTAAAGCTAAGGGGCTTTGCTACATGCACTGTGCTTCGTACATCGACCAATACCCCCCCCCTTTACGACAACCAGCAATGTTTCACTGTTTGACCAGGGGTTGGTCGTTGGACAAAGCGGTCGTTGCACAAGGGGCGGCAAATGGTCAGGCATGCAGCCACGCATTGGCTCCGGTCGCCTCTGCCACACAAGTGCAATAGGGTGCCTTGAGGTGCTGCTCTCGGGGAAGTCCCAGTTCAGACTCAGAAAACACAGTGCAGGAGGGCAGGCCCACATTGGGCACTGGGGCAACAGTGAGGGGTGAGGGGCTGCACTTGGGGGGAGCGGGTCGCATTACAGGAGTTGGGTCCTTTGGGGGCTTGAGAGGTCGTCGTTCCGTTGAAGCAAATGCGGGTGCATGTGACAGCACAGAGACACAGCAGGTCTGGCAGCAAAAGAAAAAAACGAAGATCTGCTCCGGATGCAGCAAACCTTCTAAAAGGGCTGGTTTGGGCGCAAAATCAAGAAACTGCGTTGAATTGTGGGGAGCTGGCGCACTGTGCGCTCACAGCGCTCATTCTAAGGGCGGATTCACTGGGCGAACCTCGAACCCACCCAACATCAAAACCCACGGGTCGAGAATTGCAGCTGAGAATCACAACATACACTAATTGTGTCAACACATGCCTCTTGAAGAGCCAGAGAACACTTGCGGGTGCCTATCTACTTCTGGCCGGGAGGTAAGAAATGGCATAAGTTGTGCGCAAACAGCACACAGTGCTCCCCGAGATGGTGAAAATGAACCAGAACCGGCAGAGGCTGGAGAATCTAAGGCAACAGACAATGGAGCATGACCTGAAGCTGCCGCAGGCGCTTAACAACTGCCAGTATCGCAATTATGCGTAATTTCCTAGCCTTTCCTTGCGCTTTTGGCTCTGTGTCTGCAGATTGTCATTGCTGCATTTCACAACAATATCCTTTTCGTGTCGTACGAAGGAAAAAATTCGTACGAAGAATTTCATAAAAGAAAATTTGACTATCAGAAAACACGCGCGCGCACAAAAAGCAATAGATGGCATTGCGTACAGCAGAAAGGACACCATAACACACCATAAAAGCATACACGAGAATGATCGAGTAGCTGCCATTGACCATATGCAATTTACAAATTTTTTCTTACGGCTGGATATGGCTGCATAACCCTTGTCTTCTCGTCCTCATACTATTTCCAGCTCTGAAACCTGACGCTGATGTTTCGGCAAATCATGATCAGACCCGCCCAACACAAAAGCAGCCTGGAAATCATCGTCCGCTCAGGACGTGAGGCCATGTCCAAGGCTGTGGCATGAAGCGGTCGACACCCTCGCGCCACTCCACCCCTGTCTGCCAGTCGAGGTGCACATCAATCACGTTCACCGGCGGAAGCGTTTGACGACCCAGTGGCAACCAGAGCTCAACAGTGCACGATTACACTGTTCCATTACCTGAATTACCCGAATTGCACGCCGCGTTCTCATAGGAACTCCAAGGTCCAGGGACCCGAGCTTCGGAGCGGTGTTGTCCAAAGGGCATTTAGATCAGAGGTTGACATCCGCCACCCGGAAGGCTGCTTTCAGGGCCGGCTGCTGAACTGCGGTTGAGGCCCATGGAGCACCGCGACGCCGAGGTCGGGCCTTATCAGTGCCAGAGTGCCTGGAACACCTCAAAGGTCAATTGGAATGTGTACTGTAGTGCATTGTCCGTATGCACAAGCCAGACACCACATAGCCTCCAGAGGCACATGTCCAGCAACACGGCCAGCAACGCACACAGTATCCATTTGTCGCGCGAGGGGATCACTTTGCAATGCATGTGGATCGGTTTCAGGACCTCCTGCACTGGCACATGGACTCCACAGCAATCCAACCAGCGAATCTCCCCCCTTCCGACACACATCGATACGTGGTGCAGCGGCAGTGGCAGTACGCGCGCTTCCTGATTGAAAATGCGTCGGTTCGAATCCGGACTCAAGAACCTTGGCCCAGACACGCCGAGCTGAGCAATCGTGGGGCAGAATGGCCACAGGAGGGGCGTGACGATGCAGTAAGTGCCGGGTCAACTCTGTCGGGTCCGGCTGGGGCAGGACGCACAGTAGCCAGCCAGCCACGCCTCCATCCACTCCCCCCCCCCGTTCTGTAACAACGGCCGGAAGCAGAGGTCCAGGGAGGCTATCAGCACTGAGCCTCGGAGCCAGAGCGAACTTCACCCGGTAGGTCACCACAGCAGCACTCGGTACGGCAGCGATGACAATGCCCCCATGCGGGCGAGCACAGCTCCCGGGCGGAGGGATACTCACGCAAACGCTATCACTTCTCAAGAGGCGGCACCACCGGCACCGCATCAGTCCAAATAATCTGCAATGAGGGTCTCTGTGACCCCGTCCTCAATCCCTTTTACAATCAGCTGCCCAAACTCTGTGATGTCGACGGCCCGGACTGCCTTCCGCCGGGCATCGCGCGTGCGCAGCTGCAGGTCCCACGCAGCGTAGGCCTTCCACTCACTGACGAGCTCTGCAGCGGTTCCGCCTTGGCATTGTTCCATCCGCGTCCGGAACGCGTACAGCAGCGCAGAGCTGAGACGTTCGGCGCCACCGGGGGGCATGCCGTACTGGCACAGGCAGCCACTGGTGCGGCCACTGTCGCGGACCTGAGACCCGGGCAGGGGACCGTATCACGACTTCTGGGCGGTATCTGTCTGAATGGGAGATCACCGCCCGTCCCAACCAAACTGCCTCTCACATGGGGGTCTTTAGACCGAATGGGGTTGTGGTAGCTCTCAAGGCCCGCCGGACTAATGACAGTCCCCAGACCCGCCATAGCCGTGCCTGTGTGCCTGTGCCTGTGTGGGCCGCAAGCAGGTCACAAAGCGCTCCACACATGCACGTCCTGGTATGCATATGCAGCAACGTTCGGTGGTTCCAGAAATGCTTTTTTCAGTACACTGATCCGATTGTTCTACCTTGCCTTGTAAGCCTATTTTTGTCAACATTACATGTTTGCATGTTACAACACAGTAGGGCGCTCGCTCGCTGGTTAGGCAGGTCAGTTTCTGCACCTTGCACAGGGCTGATACAAGACGATCAAGTGCATCCCACTGCCCCATTGAGGAAGAGCTAGGAGATTTGCTGGGGTTGCCTGTGTGGGGTGGGTGGGGTGTGTGCGGGGGGGGGGGGGGTGTGTGTGGGGTTCGGGGGGTGCGGGTGCCCGGGAGACTTACACTGCAGGCCCGTGGCGCGGTGGCCACCTCTGGTGGGGGCACCCTGAGGGTAGACCCCCCTGGAACCCGTCCTTGGGGCTCAGGGGGGAGGGGGGGGGGGGGGGCATTCGTGTCTAAGAGCACGTACCCCACCCCCTCATGTGAATTCCTGTGGTATGAAACTTCAGACTTGTGAACACTTTGAGGATACACATTTGAGATGAAGGGGAATTTCTATTGTGGCGTGCATGTGCCACAAAATTTTTCGGGCGCCTGCAGTGCCCAGCTGTTGAGGAAAAAGGGTCTCCTCGGTGGTTGCCAAAGGCCCGGTGAAGGGGGGTAGGGGGGCTACATCGGCGTGGCCTGTCGCCTCGTGCACAGGTAGAGGTAAGGGCAGATCTCCAGGCACCAGCGCACCGTTGTTCATCCCGTCCGGCTCGCAGGCTGCTCACCGAGGACAGCCTGGCGCCCGGGGCGGCTTAGTGTGAGTCCTTATGCCCCGTCTGGCACTGCAAAGCGGTGCCTCCTGGTCGGGCGTCACGTGCATGTTCGATGACAGCCCGGCCGGGTGTCCCGCGTGCACAGGCCAAGGGGTACCGACAGCATCAGCGACGGCGGATCGAGGGCAACGAACGGCGTCTGGATGGTCAAGGACGGCGGTTGGAGGGTAACCGACGGCAGCCTGACGACCAAAAACAGGCACCTTGTCCGCGGCAGCAGCACCAAAGTCGTCCCCCCGTCACACCCCCATACCTCCGGGGCCACCTGCACATTGATCCCAATGCCGATCAATCGGTACTCCCCAGCGTCTTCAATCAGGCACCCCGACACCTTTTTGCCCTCGATCACGACGTCGTTGGGCCACTTGAGCTGCACTCTGCCCCGCAGCCCGGCCACCCCCTCAATGGTCTGCGCCGTGACCAGCGCTGTCTCGAGCGGCAGCAGGAACTCGCGGGCCCGCACGAACTTGGACTTGTGCACCGCCATCGTCATGTACACGTTCCCCGCGGGCGACAGCCACCGGCGCTCCTTCGTCCCCCGGCCCTGGGTCTGCCGCCGGCATGACACCACAACGTAGCGCTTGCCCCGGTGCCTCTCCAGTGCGCCCCGGGCCTGATCCATCGTGCTGCCGCACTGGTCCCAGTGCTCCCACACCCAGTCGGCCTCGGCGATGGTGCGCAGCGGCCCTGCAGACAAGGGGTGGCACTGGTCGGGACCGTCGCTGGCGCCAAGGGCCTATGCATTGAAGATGGGCACAGCATCAGCCCACGTCCGCAGCCCGACCCAAAGCATCCGCACCCAAGAGTGTGGGCAGGCAGTACAAAGACACGTGCTCGTGATACCCCTTGACCCTAAATACCACTTTCCTATGGGAGATGCTACGCACCGCATATTTCCCTGGAGTGCACCCTGCAGGCACTGCACAATGCAAATACGCAGATATCCAGATAACATAGCTGCAATGCACATACCCAGATAAAACCAGCTGCACCGTGTGATGCAACACGCATGCACTGCAGTGCGCTAGATGATCCCATAAAATCGTTCCTACCCTCCAACAAGCCCACCATGGGGTCAAACGTACATGGGTCAGCGCTACACAGTATAACCTTGGGGGGCATCCTAGCTCAGCGCGCACAGCGTGTGCACGGCGCGCACATGACAGGGAGAAATTGGGGGTTTTTACTACAATTGGCAATATTCTTACCTACGTAGAAAGATTTGGTGCTTGGTGTTGGTGTGGTGTTTATTTGCTCCTGCAACATGCTATGTACATTTTCTTCAAACTTGAGCATATCCAATCTGGGTTTTAGGGTTTCAGTACCCCTTCATGGACCATCAGAGTCCCTTCTGGTCCCTTTTCCAGTTGGGAATATGGATCGGCCCACGAATTTATGCATGCTCAAATGACGCAAATCTGTACGCCTATCTTCAAGATCTGCCACAACCCTCCACATTTCCGTTATGTAGGTGGCTGTTGACAATTCCAAGGATGACGACACCATGAGCTGCTGCAGCGAACATCTTGGTCTTCTGATGACTATCACCATAGTTTGTACTCAGAATCCAAATCCAAATTCTATAGGAAACTATGGGAAAGGATGCACACAAATGCACTAGAAATGAGGGCAAAGCATGCAAGCAACTCATATAAATGCATAACACAGCTCATTGTTATTGGTACTAGGCACTACTATGCAGCTTTGGTATGGTCCTGTACAAACTTTGTGCACAGCGCGCAGGACGCCCCCTTGTTAGCATCTAGTGAGACACCGAACCAGGGCTGTCCTCAACGGGGGAAAAAAAAGCCTTCGTACCTCCAACGTAAACGAATGTTCACAGGGACCCTCTCTGCTTCATGGTCATGGGACCTTCCCTACTTCACAAGTTAGTGGTTGGTGGTTGGTGGTTGGCGGTCGGCGGTTGGTGGCGGTATGCAGTTGGCGTGGTGTCCTTGGGGCTGTCCTTAAGGGCTGTCCTTAATTAAAAAAAAAAGGCTTAGGGGCTTCTTAAGGACACCGGCGCTGAACAAGGGGGCTTCAATTGGTCGGTAGGCTGAGCTGGATGTCCCCGCCATAGACACTTCCAGCCATTGTTCTTCAGCAAGCTCACAGCAGTGCGTCCGGGTTTTTGCTAGGCGACTGTCCCGGTGCTTCCGCCAGTGTTCGCTTGTCCCTACCTTCCATATGTACACTGTCGTACCCAAGTTTGCGGGGCTTTGACTCTACAGGGTCAGTGGCGTGCATGGTGGTCAGGGTCAGTCCCTGGGATACCTGCTTGACGCTGGCCCCATTCGGCCGGTACTCCTGGGATCTTGGTTCGGGCTCACTGTGCCCTGGTGGTGCTGGTTAGCGCACATTCAACACACAGCCATTCAGGGGGGGGGGGGGGGTTGCTTGGGTGGGTTTGTTGCGCTGATGGTGCCCATGTGGGGCACTGGGTTTATGGAGTGGTGCAGTGAGAACACATGGTGGACAAGGGGTGGGGGGGGGGGATTGGGTTGGGACAGGGTTGCAGGGTTGCAGACCTGTCCGTCCCTGCTCAGCACTGGTCTCAAATCCTGGCTGTCTGGTTCCAAGGCCGAGCGGACTAGGACAGCCTCCATGGATCACATGGTCGCATAAGTGACAGGAAGACGCCGTCATTGTGCCTCTGTGTAAGTGTGTGGGAGGGCACGTACTGGGGCGGGGTCAGCGTCAGGCACGCTGGTAGCACAGCACCTGGCCCTGCCGTCAGGCGGGGGCAGGGGGGGGGGGGTTCAAATCCTGCTGACCCTGGTGGCTCTTGGAGAACATTAGTCCCCTGATGACGATCCAAGAAAGACTGGTGACACGGAAACCCCCCCTTCCACCTTGCATCCCATGTGATGCACAACACACACCTGCATCCGCCATCTCTTCCACTCTGGATGCTTTGGCAGAGGTTTCAGAAGCTTGGAAGACTGCTGCACGATGAACCCGAAAGCAAAGCCAAAGAACCCAACGAGCGTCCACTGCCACGACTGCACAGGCAAAGCCCACAAATGGGGTTGTTGTTCATGGGAGTAGTGCCTCACAGATGCGAGGCGATGCGGCCAATATTGGGAGGCGCTTTGCCCTGTGTCTGGGCCTGTGCTGAGGGTGTGCCGCACGTGTGGCGAAGAGGCCCGGGGACGCGTGCCTGGCGGGTAAAGGCCTCGCAACGATTCTCGAGCTAGGGGTCTGGCAAGCGCCTGCACTGCCCCTAGGGGGGCCGGTAGATCATGTGCCAGACGAAAGAGAAATGGCATTGCAACCGCAACCACAGCGAAACAATGATACACTCGCATAGATTCTGCCGAGGATGTGTACACCATAATTAGTGGTCATGGGTTAGAGAAGAGGGAAAACGCTGACAGGATTTGTTTTCGAGATGACAAAATGTAGAACGGGTCCCCAAAATGAAAGAATATAGAAATGATCCTCCAAATGGAAGGCAATGGCCAGAACGCAACCCGAAGCGCAATGATGCCCTCAACACACGGCCAATATTGCAAAGCAACCCGCGATTTATGCAATACCACTGCAATTATTCATTCGGTCCTAACCTAACCAACCTGAACGTGGGTGAATACCCACCAACGGCCATCCTGCTGCCTGGTTCAAGAATGTGGACCTGTTTTGCACCCTGTACTCAGTGTAGTGATATACTGAGATGCCAGGGAAATGCGTTGGAATTGCAGAACGTCACTATGCTTTTAGTTTTAGCTCGCCTGAAGTGCGTCTTTGGCTTGTGACTGTTGTTTTGCAGACTGTATCAATTTGGGGCCTTGCTGCTCTTCGGACAACTAGCCATCAGGGCAGGTGTGGGGTGGGTGGGGCGGGGTGGGTGCCACAATGGCGGAACAAGGGCCGGGGCTTGGCACTGCCAAGGTCACCAGCCGAATCCAGCACACTGCTCAGAAGAGGGGGGCCATGAAGCGACGGATACTTGGCTACCGAGCGCCCCCGCGACACAGACGAACGGCCATTGCCCACACATGTTCTGCTGCACTGCAGCACTTCCAAACCAGTGCTGAATGTTGCCTTGAGTTCGCCTGCTGGCTATCGAATGTTTCTTAGGCTGGAAAGAGGGGGGGGGGGGGTCCCTGAAAGGAGAGAAAACCTTTATGTCTGCGAAAATTACAACCCCCATTTCTTTTCTTGATACGCAGCTTCGATTGCATTGGAAATACCCCCACATGCATCCATTCAGGCCCACATTTCTTCTTGCACTTCAGCACCAAGAGTATACAATTCTGTGCGCCTCAGCGATGCTGAAATTCTTGGAGCTACAAACGGCATTGGTCGCATGTGAAGGCACTTATGCAATGGTCTCATACATGGTGCTCACAACCTGAGCAGCAACCTATCCACATCAATTCCAACGCCCTAACATAACGACCCACAAGCAGCCTGAGATGGAATGAACAATGGGTTCCTTTGTGAGAGCACCTAGGAAGAAAGCTGATATTTCCTTGCTCGCCCTTTTGAAAATATTCTAGGCCCACCAGATCTCTCTCTGCTTCAGCTGTTTTTGTACTATCTGTGATTTTCTTTCAACATTCCTTTCACACCAAAGCATGGAGTTGGAAAACACCAAACACCTGTTTGCTCAAGCATAAGTGAAAAGATTTGCACAAAACACTTAGACACCTGGTTTTATGCCATATTCAAGACACAATTACAAACCACATAACCAAATAACTGTTTTGGTTGTATTCTCTTGGACAAGTAGTTTTAGGCATTGGGCTCAGAAGCAACCCATTTCAGACCAATTGCAGGGGACGAATGAGGGGGAAGCGAATTGATGTTGTTGAAGCATTTACTGCCAAGCCATGAACACAGATCTAGTGCAGCAGGACCATTGAATTTGATGTTAGACAAAATGTTTGCCAGTTTTCCTCCTCCTGCCCTTGAAAGGAAAAGGGTCCACAGGAAACAGAAGGCTGATTTGTGATTCACACACCAAACTATGATTGCAAACCGTGACACAAGGTGCCAATGATGGTGCTTTCAGCGAAGCCCAGAGCCTTGCTGCATCAGTTGGATGATATCACTTCTATCATTTTCGAAGTTTCAATTTGAAGAGTTGCTGAAAAGGGCAAAGCTGCTGCAGACATGTACAGGTAAATCTCACACAATGGGGCTGTACTTACCAAGCGGTCAGGTGGTCCTTGCTGCCCAAAGCCTCAACCTCAGTGACCATGAAGGAATGGACACCAGGAGGATGCTACCCCGCCCCCCCTTGAAATCTCTCCCCTTTTGTCATTACGGTTCCCCCCCAGGGGGGATGTGGGGGACGGTCATGATGTGACGGCCCCCCCCAAGGGGGGGGGGAGGGGATCACAGTGTAAATCAGCTTTGTAAATCAGCTTGTAAAAATTTTCTTCGGCGCCTTTGGCGCCCAAACCCCCGTCCCACTTATAGCCCCCCCCCCCCCCCCCCCCCCCGATCCATGCCACCCAGGGACTTATCACCCCCACCTTTTCAGCACACAAGCATAGAACAAGAAATGCCAGCAGCTGATGGATTGCCAATAAGCGGGAATCAGTTACTTCTTCCAGAGTTGCATCAATGAGGCCTGTGCCTGTTTCTTGGCAGGACGGTCCTCCAATGCTGCAAAGTGAACAATGGCGTCATTCACGTTGTCAATGACACTTGGTTCCTCCTCATCATTCCTCTCGGGCAAATCACAGAGCTCCTCATCTGAAAATTCCCCCACCTCCTCATCATCGTCAAGAGCTGCAGCACCACCACGGACTCCCACAGATAGGTCCAAATCAATTTCCATTACAAAAAGATGAATGACGTCTCAAGGTGCAAATGTGTCTAGATGTGGGCCACCCAAGAACTTATAACACCCCCCCCCCGTTATAACCCACCCCCCTGCACCTTCAACCAAACCGCAATACTACTACCAAGGGGGGGGGGGGTATTTTCCATGCTTTTTGGGCCAAGTGACCTTCCCCCCCCCCAAGGGGGGGATTGCAAAGGGGGGGTTGGGGGGATTTCAATGGGGGGGGGGGGGGGCAAGGTAGCAAGAAAGCACATCAAAGCAGGCCGGGAACTTTCTGGTCAACAGGCTTCTTTACGTCCGGTCTCCTTGTTATCCTAGCACTTGATGTATTTGCTCTACTAGCTACATTTATGCCATTGTGCACGACATTATTCGAGTGTCTATGCCACCGCATCCGACTCAATTCAATGTATTCGTGCACTGCATCCAACTTGATCCAGGTTTTGCCACTATGTTCGGCTTCACATTGCATCAAGGCAGCAGTAATCTTCAAACAAGGGGGGCAGACTCTTCCTGTGCCAATTGGGTTTTGGGGTTGGGTGCTTTGGAGGTTGATTTTGATCAATTCACTAAAAAGAACTGGTGTTGTGCATGTTGTGCATCCGCTGTACCCCGCGCCACCACCACACACAACTGCTTGCACTACCACAGCCTTATGCATTCGTTGTCTGGCACTCGTTGTTTTGACCTCAGTTCTTGGGGGAGTGTTTGCCCTGCGCGCTACTTTGATTGTGACTTTCCTAGATTCAGTCCCCAAGTTCACCATTACCCAATGAAGCCTTGGGATGGAGAATGTGATGACCGTTGTGTTGGGGAGCAACCGCGAACGGGGCTCCCATCAACAAGGGGTCCAAAGGGACTTCCGGAGGGACGTCAATTGCGGGAATTGATGGGGATGGTGATGGACACTCAAGACTGAGGATACCAAAGGAGATGGAGTCCATAGAGCATCGATGATTGACAACCCACACACCACCTTGATCATGCTCCAACTCCACATGCCCATCGTGCCAAAGGCCAACCACCTCAGCGGGTACCCGAAGCCCAGCAGACCTGGCGTAGAACACCCTGTCCCCATTACTCAACTCCATAACAAATAGCAAAAGAGGTCTAAGGACACGAAGGGCAAAAACCGATGCTCCGCAGCAGACATGTTGAATATATCAACATGTACTGAGCTCAGTGTACTTGTTTCAAAATACACATAGATGCACCGTGTAGCCCTGAAACACATCAGACTAGGCAAACTGCAGGGCAATAGGAGAGGGAAAGGGGCCGGTCCATATCCCCAACCGGAAAGGGGCTAGTCCATATCCCCAATTGGAAAGGGGCTGGTCCATATCCCCAACCGAAAAGGGGCAAGTCCATGAGGGGAAATCATCCCAAATCGCCCCATCCACCCATCCACCCACCCACTCACCCAACAGAGGGGTAGAATCCACCCCAAAATCAGGGGTAAGAATCAGAAGTAGCCCAAAAAGTTGCCGTGCGCACGCCTTGCACGCGCCCTGCGCACTAACGCTCCCTCCTTGTTGTTAGAAACACAAGATGATATGTTTGTGGGCAAGTTGCGGTGGGAAAGTGGGGCAGAGTCATGCCCATAGAATATTGTTCCTACCCATGCTTGAGACTGCAGCCCACATTTATTTGGTTTTAAAGTGATTTTTCAGCAAATATCGCTATAAGAGGGCCTAAGCCCCCAAAAAACTGCCTGCCGGTGCGTTGCACACCAGCACATCCTTTTCTCAGCAGAACATCAGGGGGTCGGCCCTCCTGTGCAGAGGTGATGGGCCACAAAGAGGCTGCTGTGGCCGCTGCTATTTCGATGTGCTGTACGTGCACTACAGTGTGCAGTGTTCAGGGCTGCAGTGTGCTGCCGTATGTAGAATGTGTCGTCTACAGTGTGGAGTGCCTGTGTGGAGTGCCTGTATGCGGGAGTGCCTGTATGTGGGAACAACCCGCTGGCAAAACGAGGTGGTGACCTTTTCGTCTAAGAAGTGAGGAACCAAAGAAATCGGCTCAGAATTGTGAGAGTTGCAGTTGAAACGGATGTATTGTAGCTACTCGACATTGGGACTTTCCGCCCATACTACTCGAAGCCACAAGAAACGGACAGGGCAGGACCGGGCCACAGCGCAGCACAGAGGGGGCGGATGGCAAACGGAAAGGCAAACAGAAAGAAGCTGAACCGCCACAAAGTCCTGAGTTCTTGGTGGTTGTTACAAAGCCTCTGCATTTGAACAGGTCCTCGGCATCCGGCGTTGTTGCTCTCTGCCAAGGCACAGCCTCTGTCCCTTCGATGACCTGCGAACAGTGCTTGTGCGAGTCGGCTCTGTAGCGGACAGCGAGGTGCTTGAGGGGGGGGTGGGGGGCACCAAAAGGGGGGCTTCAGAAGCGGTGGCAAGAGCGAAAGAAATTTCGGACGGTTGGAAATGCGGTTGCAGACCAAGGTCTGGCAGACACAAAACGGTTCGTGTGCTGTCAGTGGCGGGCAGACGCAGCGGGACAGAACAGTATGTCACTTTTGAGCGGGCGGATTCCCCCATTCAAGCGCATGCCTGGCTGCAGAGTAGCACACTATTCAGCAGTGTCGTCCAAAGCATTTTTGCCTGGTCTAAGCAATGCATCTAAGGATGGGTTGGAGAGACAGGACAAACAACAGCTGCCCTACGCAGCCACTCTTGCATGACCGGCAACCCTGAAACCACTGCAATGCACACTCCATGCCTGCCCGTCACTTGCCTTGAGTCCAAGGGCTCTGAAATATCCTCTCTGAGCAGGCAATACGCAGGCCAACCTCCTTTCCCAAACCCCAGATGCATCTTGCTACACGTGCGGTCTGACGTCACCGAGCCCTTGTACACACTGACACCGCCCTCTCCGCGGGAACTGTCTCTCTACAGCTCAATGCCTGCAAAACAGACAAAGATGCTACATACCTTAGCACGGAGTTGCGCATTGCAGCCTTGTGCAACACGGGGCATTGGGCAATGCAACACCCCTGAAGAACGAGGGCGTTCGCAGGCTATCATACATGTCTGTCGCCGGCATAACTGCTTTTGCCGGTATTGTTCGAGAGTCTTCCCGAGGCTCATGGCACTTCAAGGTCAAGCTCAAGGACTAATTTGCTTCTCTGGCGAAGGCGCAAACCAGTCGTCGTCACTGCCGATGGTTGTCAACTTCAACACGCACTGCAATCTCCCTCTTATGGCCTGTCGTTTTGCACTTGCACAAACATATGGACGCTTGCGCTTCTTCCGTCCTCCGTCTGGACCTGTAAACAACCGATCGGTCTCCCGGCGACAATCAGATTGCGACGTCAACTCTTTGGCAACTTTAGAGACATGCTCCAGGATGTCTTGCTTGTCCGCTGCAGTGCGTTCCACGAGTTCATCATATGCAGCCAAGTGCTGTTCGTGGGCTTCCTGCAGCTGCTGTTGCAGCGCTTCTTCCCGCAACCGGTCCACTTTGGTCTGCTTGGTCATGGCGGAACTGATTTCGCTTCGGAACGAATCGAGTTTGGAAGCTTCGGACTCCATAGCCATCTGCAGCTGCCCAATACGCGATCCCAGCGACGTCAATGAAGTGGATATCGTGGACAGCACCGATTCCAACCCCTCGAGCTTTTGTGCGACTGCGTGGCCTCGGGGAAAGGACGTTGAACTCAGCCCACGACTTTTTGTCTGGGGGAAGCACAGATGGCTTTGGTGAGGAGGGAGCTGAGCCTCTTGTTCTGCCGAGTGCTGGCTGTCAGACATGGAGAGGTCTGTTTGCGAGTGCAAGAATTCGGAAGCTGAGCTGGGCTGCGTATCTGCTCTCGGCAAAGACTCGAGGCCGACTGTCGGTCTGACATTCCACTTCTGTGGCAGCCCCAACCTGCTGTATAGGTCTTGCGACATGTGGTCCTGCAGAACAGCAAACAGACACATTTCTGCATGGGATCTGCCGTTGGCCAGAGCCCAGCAAAGGGATGCACTTAAAGGGGGCAGCGACACGCCAAAGCGGTTTCTGTCGGCTGGAAAAGCGGATGAGGGGCCACACTCTGGCGTTTAGAGAACGGGCATTGTGCCGTCACGAGCAGGCAGAAGCGGCAGGGGCCGAATGAACTGTCACCCAGAAAGCGGGGAGGGGAGATCCAGCTTCACGCGCATGCCTGATTCAACCTGTGCTAGCAAGTCCCCAGGCAGCCGGTCAGGTGCTGGCCGAGGAGGCGAAAGTGCATTGGTCATCATGGTCATGATTCCTGATTCTTGCCGCGTGGGGCCTAGCGACACATGATGCAGCTTAGTGTAGTACAATTTGTGGGATAGTGCGAATCGTTTAGATTACAGGAATCCCATGCAAGAAAATGTGACAACTGGGGGAAATGTGAATGAAAAGTATGTCTACTAAGTGTTACGACACCCCTGATATTCCGGATGCACAATGCACTATATTCCTTACAATTGCATCACCATTTGGATGCGTCTTACAACATGGCCTTGAAAAAGCGTTGTGCAATGAAAGCGGCGGCCACAATTTGAATTGAGGGGGAAGAAAGCTGTGACAGCAGGCAGGGCTGAGGCCAGGAGTATGATGTCTCAAGATGTGGCGTCATGGTCCCACGTCTCTTTCCTTTCCTTGGATTGAGTTGGGAATGGGAAACCCATGCAAGTACACGCACATCGCAGTGCGGGAAATGTCATGACAAACAACATGAAATTTGGTAATATGGTTGGCTACCCAAGTTGGGTTCTGAGATGTGATGTCTTGTTCCAATGGGCGATGCCGACGTTTATGGAATTTGCTCGGAGGTGGGCAGAGTTACTGTTACAGGGGAATCGGCCAGTTACTCGCCAACATGTATGGTGGAGGCCATTCAACTGTATCAGCAGCTGCAGTTATGTTTTTTGGGCCAAAAACAAGATGATGGCAGGGATGGGGTTGATGTGTGTGCCTTGTGCTGTAAGAAGCACACCACCATAATGTGCGATAAATGTAAGGAAAACTAATGCGCAGAATGCATTGACACACACACTTGTGCGGGCAAAGCTGTTCATTAAACACAATAAATGATTTGTGCTGCAATCTGAATTGACTGATTTGCTTTTGTGTTGTTTGCTCTGCAGGGACGGTTTTGGCTGGTGGGGTGACAGTCTTGATTTCCTGGCTCTGGGGCTGCTCTAAGGAAGGCAAAACTGTCTTAAGTAGCTGACAATTGCCGAAAAGTAGTGCGCCGGGCAATCAAGACTGAATATTGGGACCGAGCTGGTGGGGGAGGGAACATCAGCTATGATTGGTGAAGGACATCAAGAATGATTCACACATTGATGGCTCTTGACAAAGTGAAATCAGCTTGCAAGTGAACCCCATCACCATGAGGCCCACTTTCAAGGCTTTTTGGACTTATGAGGGGCCAAAATGCCCCAAAATGGGCTCAAAATGGGCTCATTTCACCCGTTTGTGCACCCCAAATGGTCTAGGATGAGGTTTGGAAAAATGCGTTTTTGACCCATTTTTGACCCATTTTTGGTCCCAAAACAGCCCATTTTCAAGGCATTTTGGGATTCTCGGAGGACCAAAATGGGCCACCACAAGCTCAAAACGGTCCAAAAACACTTGTTTTAGCGTCGCACATGGTCTAGGATCATTTTTGAGAAAAGTCATCTTTTTGCCCCTATTGGACCTTGTTGACCCATTTGGGCACCCACCTGTTTGGGCTTGAGCTTGCAGCTTGCTGCAGCCAAGTGGGCCTAGGTATTGGGGTCTAGGTGTCCGTTTGGGCAATTCTGATGGGTGGAAACCACAAAAAGTGGGGGGTTGCGGGTGGAGTAGGTGCCCTCGGAATCGCATTTTGAGCCATGTAGCCAAAGATATGGCCTATTCTTGGTTTTTGGCTGTCGGCATTTGGAGCTTTTGGGGGCCTTTTTGGGCCGTTTCCGGGATATATCATGGAGTTAGAGGGCCGCAAAGAGCTCGTTGACACGGGGAAGTCAAGCCGCAGGTGCAGTGTACCCACCGTTTCCCTTCGTTTGGCCGTTTTGAATGTGTTCCAGGGCTTTTTTGGCCCAAAAATGGCTGTTTTTGGCCCTAAACTGCAGTTTTTGAAACTGAGGTCCGCCTTTTGCGAATCCCGTTCCCGGCCGCCACCGTTGAGTTTCTGGCTCAAACTTTGTGTGATTGTACTTCACACCCATAGGTATCATCCACCAAAATTTCACTGAAATCCAAAGCACCACGACGGAGTTCTGATTTTTACCCATTTCGCGCGTGCTGTTGCTTGCTGCTTGCTGCTGTTGCTTGCTGCTAAACCTGGTAGGTCCACCCTAGACACTAAAAAGGGTTATAAAACCAAGACTGGTTCCACCAGCTCGGTGAACACTCCCCCTAAATGCACTCCCTGCTGCACGATATTAAATCCAGTTTTGTGTGTCCCTGATGTGCAGAGGGTCAGTATCATGAAGACATTGGATCACCAGTGTGGGAGGCATTAGTGTGTACCCCTCCCCCTAGGTAACCCTGTTAAATCCTGAGGATTTTGAATATACACAACTGGGGGTAAAAATCTGTTCGCATTCACCATAAGAGACCATCAAATCGGATATTGTATTGGTGACAACCAAAATGCAGTACTTAGAAAACTGTTCTTCCCCATGGGCATAGGTTTGGGGTCTGGAGTGGGGGGGCATTTGGGTCTGGGCTTGCATGGAAAAGCCTCCCTTGCCCTTGGTCCCAGCCATGCCTACTGTGATAACCTTCATTGCCCCGAGTGAGTTATAACATTGCAACACGATCGCACTTTGCCTCACCCATAAAACACAGTGATCTGTCCCGCTTGTCTCATGGTTTTGTTGGTATGCAAATTGGCCAGGCGAGGGTGTAGTGGATAGGGTGGGGGAAAGCAATCCTTTGCAATCATGGAAAGATGCATGCACCAATAAAAAGTGGGTGTGCCGTTGCTTGTCAAACGGCGCATCAAGCCTTAGTTATATCTTCCATTGTGTGCACATGCCTTGTGATTCGTTGACCACAGATCCTCCAACAGCTTTAATGATTGCCAAAATATCCATCCGTGGTATCTTTTTTTTTAGGTTTGGTGCTACTCGTCTGGTCTACCTGATGCCACTTGCTGCCACTTGGTACACACAGAGCAATGTTTGAAAGGTTACCTCAGCACACTTACCCCATCTGAATGTGATTTTTCTTATCACACTTTTTGTGGTCAAAGTTGCATCATGGTTCTCACATAATCACAATATTGACATTGACTGAGCTGAAAGCAACAAGCACCAACAGTACCTCCCTGCAGATAGTGCAGCCGAGTGGTTGATATCCAGTTGCACACCCTCTTTAGGGGGAATCATTGCACTATGCGTGCACTGCACACTACTTTTCAGACACTTCCCAACAAAAGCTCCAAAATAGCCCCCCTTCCAAAGTGCCTCCAAATCTAGCCCTCAAAGTGAGGCCATCATTTGCCTCCCATTATTCCATCCCTGGGCCAAGAGCGGCATGCAAAAACACAAGATGGCATTCTTTTGGAGACCGCTTCTACTAAACAAGTGGAATTCAGTGTATGAAACCCACAGGAAAGCATGGAATGGGGCCAACCAACTTACACCATGATTGTTGATCAGGCCAATTATCACATGCTTCTTTGGGGAAGATCGTGGTGACATTGGGCTACCGGATGCAAATGAAGAATGTCAAGAAGAACAACATCACTAGGGCACATATCGTTGACGTCCACAAGATCCTCGTCACTGTTCAGTGACGAGATTTGTGCCTTGAACACTCAACTTTGATGCTTTCACCATCAAATCAAGTACCCCCCCCCCCTTGTATAAGCTACGCCAGTGTACACAATTATTACGGTCCCTACGCCTACTGTAGCTTGGACAAGGGCATGGCTTGCGCGCAACACATACAACTGCCAACACACACGTGCGCAGGCCACGTGTGCTGAAATTGGCAATTCATGATCTATGAGATGCATCAAACTAAAAAAAAAATTCTTGGTGCACCACCATGGGCCCACATGTGCTGAAATTGGCAAAGGTGACGACAAACCCATGTCTTATGTGGCCGCACTACATTTTGTATGTAATGAAATTACGTCCACAATTATTCCGGTCCCTACGCCTACTTTAGCTTGGACAAGGGCGTAGATGAACCAAGGGGGGGGGAGGTACTTCATACATCTTTTGGTGTTGATGAACATCATTTTAACATCCGCAACACAAACGTAAAAGAGGTTGGGTAGGGAAAGGATGACAGCACAACATACTTCCCAAAACTAGGATGGAAAAATACGGATGGTATCTTCCCTCCCCACATCCTCTAAAGTATGGGTAGTTGCACCGTGCTTTGGGCAGCCCCTTACACCAAACCAGCCCATACACCTTAAAGATGAAATTTCATGAAAATGACAGGACTTTGCAAACTGTCAAAATGTGCTTCGATGTTTCTAAACCACACAACAAGCAGTTTCGGTAGTGGTAAACATGATACATGTGTATGCCCACTGTTACCTTCAGCTACAAAATCACACATCAACTCAACCTACACAACTATTGTGGAGGGGGAGGGGGGCGGATGTATACCTGAAAATTTATCAGCACATTGTGCTCATCATTTTGAGCGATAAGGGGCTTGGCCACGGGTGTCTTGTGCCCGGTGTCCATGGTACCCAATGGGAACAACAATGTGGCATGGTGCTTCTACATCTATATGAGGAAGGGCCAGTGACTAGGGAGCACAGATTGAGGGCCAATCTCTAGTGTAGGGAGTATGGATTTCTAGGTCTTCGGGGAAACCGCTGGACATGCTGTGTAATATGAGCCACACTCTTTCATTGCTACAGGACAAAATGGCTACAAAGCCCGTGCATTCTCAGGTCTTCAGAGCCGGAAACAATCAAAATGGCCACCCCTACCATCTTGGGCCTGGCTTCAGGGAATCAAAATGGCGACATAACCCATGCTGCTCCGCTTCCCCAACAATAATTAACATAGCCCTTGCCGTCTCCTAGGCCCCGGTTTACAGCCATTTTGCCTGGCGGTCATGCCTGGGCCTTCACAGACCCTTTTGTGGACACCCTGCCCATTCCACTTGCCCAGACTTTGCATGCACTTTTGCTAGCACGCTGAAGGGCGCTTTGCCCCTATGCCTTTACAGGTATTTTTGTTGCCGATTTGCAAGACATTGGGGTCATGCTCTGGGGCTGTGCCAGGGCCTTCAGAAGGAATTTTGTCGGCTGCCGGCCACAGTCCCCTTGTCCAAGCTTTGCAGGCACTCTTGCAGGCAGGCTGTTGGGCGCCCTCTTTCCGCACATCAGCTGCTTGGCCCACCTCACAGTTGGCCTTGCCCTGCAAAGTATCGATGGGTCCTCCACTCTGAAGTCCTCCAAATCGTGCTTGCTGGCTAAATTTGCAGCCCAGCCCATGCCAGCAGAGCACTACCTTACCACGACGCACAAAGGATTTACTTATAACTGCTGCACTGTCAACCTGTCCCTATGCACACCAAGGTCATCATTGGCTAAAACAGAGAGGATTGGGAGGAAGAGATGCTGAGCGCTTGTTGCCACTTGCCCGGACTTGCAGTGGCATGGCTTGGCTTGCCACTTTTGTCTGGCCCGGATAAAATATACTCAGCAACTCAGCATAGCAAATTCATTAGGATCCCATTGGGTCAAGATCAATCACAAGGCCACAAACCACAACAAGAGAGGCAACAGGATCTGCGAACTGCAGAAGCGATGTCCTTGCTGCACAGACCGCAGCACCCTGTTTTAACTCCACTGCCAATGCCACTGGTCCCAAGAAGGGCACAAAGGAGGCTTAGTATGTGACCACTCTGACTCCACGCATAGTAACCTACGCCTTCCACATCTCCTTCATCCGCCCTCGCTTGTGGGTGCTTCTTGCTCAGAATGATCCCCACTGATCCAGTGCTGGCCCCTGCACGCCATCTGGTTGCCTGTCACTCACCCTTTGTCGTTTCGCCAGCCACGGCTTTGTGCATCATGCCATCATGGTTTGGCGTGATGGCGTGCCAAACAGCAAATATCACACATGACGCAAATCAGAGTGCTCTGTTGTTGTATCCATTGCGCCTGTGCAGGGGATACAACGTGAAAATCCTTATTAACATCTGAACATCTTGTAGTTTTGAAGAACATGATCCTGCCGTCTATCATCTTGACATCTGTGAGATAACTGAAGAAAGTCTTGGATGGCGAAGGGTTTGAAGCCCAAAATGTTAGCTAAAATTGGCGTGTACAAATGTGAATGTGTGTCATCAACCCCTTCCTCCTGCAAAAAATGGGTACTTGGCACCACCCTGCAGACCAAATACCTGCACTGCGTTGCGGGCACTCTGTAAGACTGGATTGTTGCAGAACAGGTGATGGCAGTGGGCAGGGTAATTTAATGAGACCCGCCCAAATCCAATTTTAAACTAATACAAATCCAATTTTTATGGCAAATTGAGACCACAAATATAGGTCCCTGGCACACTGCGGATACACTGCGGAGACTCAGCTGTATTGATATGGCAACGCCGTCAAACGTACACCATCTCAGGGTCAGAAAACCAAAAAGTGCACAGTGGCTCTCCTCACCTGTCGTGAAGGGTTCTCAGGCCTCTTGGACACAGGTTGCAGGCTGTGACAACCACTGTGTGAGGGGATGCGGGGCAGAGAGGCTGAGAGCTGATGTGGCTGAGGGTTGGAGACAGACTTGTCGCTGGCAATTAGGGATAGAAATGCCATTAAAATTTGGCAGGGAAACGGAGGTCTCCGTGGGCATCCATCTTGCGCTACGCTTGACTTAGTGGTACCCGCCCTTCAACTCGAGAACTCAGTTGACACCAGCTGCTGTGGCTGCGCAGTCCTTCATTCAGAAAACGGAAAAACACTCTGACGGTATGCAGCGGCAGACAGAAAACACCACCGTCAATAAACCAACAGGCGCCGTCCATAACTGTTGGACTGCCAGTCGCCATTACTTCCCATAAACCTGCAGTTGGCAGGCCATTTGAGGGCAACAACCAACTGCCCAGCATTCACATACACCGTTGGTTGCTTACCTTGGTGCCAAGAAAAAGCAGACAGAGGAGGACTGAGTAACCACCCAAGCCAAGGCATGACGCAGAAGGGCCCAGCTCCACCCAATAAAGCCGGAGCGGCTCACTTTGTGGCACGTCTGGTGAGGGACGCGTGCTTGTCACTGAGAGGAGTTCATTGGCATCATCAACAAGCCTCGCTTGTTGGCAGCGGAGGTCCCGGGTGCAGAGCGCTGGGGTGCTATTGTGGCACTAGTCAATGGGGAAGGCAGGACCCCACCAACTCGTCAAAATCTCCACACATTATATCGCTCCACTGCACCTTTAGGCCCCTCTCCGCCCTCGGTGTCATTTGTGCATAGGGCACAGCCAGCCCCGAAACAGTAACCCCAACCGAAACAGAGGTCTGGACAACGGGGCAGGGGAGAATGTTCCCAAAGCGCCAAACCCCGCAATCAAATGGAAAATGAGGCATGAGGCAGGCCCTGTGTGTGAATGTGCACCCGTGCCCTGTGATAGACGAACCTTCTGCAGATGCGTCCTAGAGCCATGGATGCAAGTGGAATTAAGTGGAATTGTCCAGCAAACAGGCCCCAGGCCCATGCGAGAATGTCAGCACAATGGTCCCCTTTGTGGGTGGGGTACAGCAAAGGCAGCTTGACCATGCTCGAAGACTGACACATACACACAGCGAAAACCACACTCAAGAATGCCGTATGAGATGCAGAGGCAAACAGCTTTCCCACATATCCCTGCGGGAGAAGACACGCGCGCGCGCGCAGGCAGACGGCCACGCTCAAGCTGTTGTACTCTCACACTCGCCCCGCATGCATGCGCACACAAAAACGCACAGTTTGTCAGTCTCTCATCCTCTCACACACTCCCGTCAGGTCTGTTGGAACAGGTGCTGGGCTGTCAAGGGGCGACTTCGTCGGCGTACTGCCAGCAGCAAACCCCAGAGCTCGTCGGGCCTGCAAGGGTTTGCCCTCCGGCTTCTCCCTCTGGGGCTGGTCATCCCATGGTCTTTGGGCCTTGGGGTATAAGAAGGCACAGTGCGAAACGTAATATAAGGGGTCACAATGCAAACTGGGGGATGGACAACGCACAGCGGGGGCATGCACATCCGAGATGACGAAGAAGGCATGCCACTTGCTTGGCAAAGCATGGCCCAGGCTTTGGCTCGTAGGAGGATTACCGGCTGCCGAAAGTGAAAAGCTTCAGCGCGATGAACGTCGCAATAATCCACGCCATTGTGTACAGCGCCACGACGATTTGGTCGAACCAGTACCACCAATCCAGACTGTTATTACCCGGAGCAAACCCGAAGGAAATCATCAATGAATTGGCTGTTTGGTTTGTGCAGTTGGCACCCGCCAGGGGGCCACACACGAAAGTCTCGTCCTGCATCATGGCGATTGCCAGGGACTCGTAGGTGTAGCGGAACGGGTTGAGCCAGTACAACCAAATGTACGCGCCCGGGATGTGCGGCCGTGCAAGATAAAAGCCGCATAGAGACGAGAACCTGCACGTCACACGTGGCATGGATTTCGTGTGTGAGGACAGATTGGGCAGAGAGAGCAGGGGAGAAACAGCTGCAGGAGCTTTACCAAAATGAGTCAGGCCGAGCCCTGGCTGAAAGACGGGTGTGTGCAGAGACGCTGTGAGGGAAAGGGGTGGGCGGGCTTTTAACTGGGGGGGACTTGTGGGCCACTTGTGATTGTACCCCCCGCTGTGAAGCGGTGGGGATCCCGCAGGCGGCAGGGGTTACGTAGCCACCTTGCCCACTTGTGGGCCACTTGTGATTCTGCCCCCCGCTCTGAAGCGGTGGGGATCCCCCAGGCGGCAGGGGTTATGTAGCCACCTTGCCCACTTGTGGGCCACTTGTGATTGTACCCCCCGCTCTGAAGCGGTGGGGATCCCCCAGGCGGCAGGGGTTATGTAGCCACCTTGCCCACTTGTGGGCCACTTGTGATTCTGCCCCCCGCTCTGAAGCGGTGGGGATCCCCCAGGCGGCAGGGGTTATGTAGCCACCTTGCCCACTTGTGGGCCACTTGTGATTCTGCCCCCCGCTCTGAAGCGGTGGGGATCCCCCAGGCGGCAGGGGTTATGTAGCCACCTTGCCCACTTGTGGGCCACTTGTGATTGTACCCCCCGCTCTGAAGCGGTGGGGATCCCCCAAGCGGCAGGGGTTACGTAGCCACCTTGCCCACTTGTGGGCCACTTGTGATTCTGCCCCCCGCTCTGAAGCGGTGGGGATCCCCCAGGCGGCAGGGGTTATGTAGCCACCTTGCCCACTTGTGGGCAGGGGGTCGATACAGCCCTCTGGCTAGACCCCCCCCCCACAAAAAAAAAGGCTCAATTGACGGGCCCCCCAAAATCCTCCCGAGACTGGCCCCCGGGCCCTGGAGGTGACCCGGACCCAAAATTTGGCAAAAAAAAAATGAAAATGGGATTTTTGGAGTCAGTGCGTCGAGGTGTGTCAGAAAAGTCATCATTCGCCATGTATTTGGTGAAAAAAAAATTGACCATTTTCAATACTCAAAAAAATTTTCGGCGCCTTCGGCACCAGAGTTCATAATAACTGCTGAATGGTCCTGTCAATTGAGCCCCTTTCCCGACCCCCCCCCCAAGAGTTGAAAACCCGACTTCCCCTGTGGGAGAAAGCAATGTGCAGGGGTTGGACTGGGGCATGAGGGTAGGTGAGAGTGTCGGGTGTGACCACCGCAGACCCCGATAAAGAATTGTCCCCAGCGCTGCGTCAACACCGAGAACTACCCCTCTTGTGCTGGATGGACACAGTGCAATGCTCACGGTTCGGCTGGCAACGTCGTTGACCAGCACATTAATAACCGAGGGCCAGTTGCCAACCGTAGTCACAGTGTCATCTACCGCCAACGGGGCTTGATTGGCTTGCACGAAGCCCGTTATCCTCCACTCCACGTACCCCGAATCGTAGGCATCCACTCCCGTCACTGTGGCTGCAGAAGACAAGCCTTCACTCCCGGGGGTCGTGACTGTGGCACCCTGACCGAACAACCACCGTCTGGTGACATCATTCTCGTACGCATCGTCCAGTGCACCAGTGACACGGCGGCAGTACGCGCATGTTTCAGACGGGGGTGGGGGGTGGGGAATGCACATTGCAGAGGGGCAGGGGGGTAATGTGCGGTGGACTGGCACGCAGGTGCAAATGGAAGAGGGAAAGAAATGATACCAGCTCGCCATTCCAGGGCCCAAGGCGTTGGCGACTTCGTAGTTCGGGGAGATGGCAGTGATGAGATGGCTCAGGAAGGTGCACATCGTCACGAACAACCAGAATGGCAGCAGGTACAAAAGGCCTTGCTGAAAGGAGTCGGCGACCTGGCTAGCAAAGAAGACGATGACGTAAAAGATCAGCACACACAGGGTGAACCAGGGCACTTCGGCCATCATATAGGCCAGGGCATACATGTTGGAGGAGTACATGCCTGCGGCCTTCTCGCGGTAGAAGACCACCCTGTTGTAAAAAACGTGCAGGGTGAGCATGGGGCTGCACAATGTTGTGCATTGTGGAGGCGGCCCAGGCTGTTGGGGGGTGTTAATCAGAGGATGGGTTTGCCATGAAGGCTGAACAAGTGAGAAAGGGGGGGTTCAGAAATGCGGTTTGGCGGGTGGGAGTGGCGTGTCTGGCCCACTGCTCACAATTGCTGCTTGTCTCGTCCCCCAGTTCAACCTCGCCTGAAAACCGTAACAGATGGTCGGTTACCGCGTAGTGCTCTCCACCAAAACAGATGCAGAAAATACAACACAGGGGAAGATTTTTGTCTGCCAAAACTCCACCAACTGCTTGGTCTGCACTTGAGCAGACCAAAAAGATTCGAGGGTATGAAGAGAAATGGGCATTGACGTGTACTGGACCACGGGACATGCGGCCGTAGACTGGCGTCCACCACTCCTACTCAACGATTGTTCTCAAGCACCGCATGTCACATCGCTGCTTTTTTGCGTGCGTAAGCGTCATCTCGAACCCAAGAGCCACGGCTCGGCGACTCAGCAAGCATTGCCATTCAGTTTTCGTACAGATGCAGCACATTGCGGCGGGCGCACGTACATGGAGCCCCGGGCAACCATGTATTAGAAGGGGGGGAGGGGGGGGTGGGGGGGGTCTGGAGGGGGGGGGGGGGAGGGGGGTCTGGCTGGGACACCCCTCCTCCTAGGGTGTCCGGCAAAAAATTGGGAAAAATCTTTTTTTTTCTGCCGAAGATGGCAATGGCACCCAAAAAAACGAAAATCTGTGGGACATCATCACCAGCAAAAGAATGCCTCCGGTGGGGTTTGAACCAGCTAACTGTAAACCTACAGCGCACTGTTCTACCACTCACCTATCACACAGAACTGCTTACCTCATGCATCCCAAGGTTCATAGCATGACATGTTATCCAAAAAAAAATTCCCAGAAGTTCTCTATAGGTTGTTGACCACAGTGTTCACAAACGTCTGCCAGTGTGAGAAGGGCCTGTAACCCTGCCCAACTACAGAGGTTAAGGCAAGTCACGACCACTTAGTACTGGGGTGGGAGACCACCAGGACCAATTTTTGAAAATGGGTCCTGGTGGTTCGGCTGTCCATTTCTGCTCACCCTTTTCTTTGCAAAGCACACCCGCATGTCTCTGGATGGTGAATCTGCAATACAATGCAAGCGCCAGGTTCCCTCAGGTACACACAGGTTCATTCAGGTTCACTCAGGTACACACAGGGTCATTCAGGTCCGGGTTACTCGGCATCAGAACTCTCCTCGGAAGACGTATCACACTGTCCATCGGAAGAGCTGGAGTAATCTGTGCCACTGGTGTCCACACATGCTGCAACAAATTAGTGTTGCGTGGCATCACAGCATACAGGTTGGGCTGCACAATATGTCGTATAGCATGCAGTTCGTAAGGCAAAATGCGGCAATGGTCCGCTGACCCACGTTTTGCCGCTCTACACAATAACCTCTGCTGCGATGCCAAGACCCGCTTCTGTAAAAAGGCAGCACTCTTTTGCGCCAAATTGTAGGCCGTCTCGCGCCGCTTCCCACTGAAAATGTCAGCACACCGAAAAAACAAGATGGCTGCAGGACCTGCAGAGAGCACAGTGTCAGTTGACACCGCGTCTCATCTTTACAGTGACAGCAACAGGCCGATCAGGTGTTCAATCACACATTAGAAGGGGGGGAGGGGGGGGGGAGGGGGGTCTAGGGGGGGGGGGGAGGGGGGTCCAGGGGGGGGTACCCCCCCTCCTCCTACGGTGTACTGCCGTTCTAATACATGTCTGGCCCCGGGGCCGACCTAGCACAAGACTGGGCAGGTTGACTCCTTTGCCAACATACCGCTGCATAAGCCTGTGGAGATTGAGATGATTGGGGCACAAATGGGGCCCCAACAGGATCAAGGCTGGGTGCCCCACGAAGCCCCCGGGGGCGCGGCCCGCAACCCCCATACGACATGATGAGGGAGGCCACGCCCGGAAAAATGGGCAAATGTGGCCACAACAAGGACAACAGGCACACCAGCGATAGTACACACCACTGCACCCATACAGCAGATGGACATGATGGGACCGCCTTCCGCACCACCACCACCACCACCACCACCACCACCAGAGGGTCCGAGGCAGGCGTATTGTGTGCACCTACAACTGTGCCCCTTGCATGTGTACCCTGCGTGGTGTGGCAGACGAGTGAATGGAAAGATTCAACAAGTTTGGCCACGGCAATGATTGACTCTGTTCTACACTCGCTTTGTCTCGCCAGTCCTTCCCAGCGCTCACAACATCACGGCCATGTGACCGCCGCCGCCTCTGCCCAATGTGACACGCCGCGAGGCTGTCAGCCACAGTTCCGCAAAGGTCGTCCGCATGGTCTGTCCCTTCTCCCTCTTTCAATTGCTCAAACTTAATTGCGGGCAGTTCATTCAGGTCTTGTATTTGGACTGAGGATCTGCAGCCTGTGAGTGGGCGGGGTGGGAGCGTAGGCATGATACCAATTTTGCATTTGCACTGTGCATGGCAATAGCTCAAAATGTTGATACTGTCACCTCTGACGCAAGGACTGATGTTGTCTCTTGGTGGGGCCTTCATCTGCATAAAACCGCAACGCGACCGGGCAAACAATGGAATGCCCTGAATTTTGACCACACACCCTCTGATGTTTGCAGCGTGTGCGGCAAAAGGCGCGAAAACCTGAGGTGCTGGGCCTCCTCTACCGTGGGTGCCAGATGCACAAAGCAATGGGCCATAGTGGGGCCTCCGTGGGGGCCGGCTCCTGGCAAATGTCAAACACGCCGTCTTGTGTTTCGGACAACAAGAACTGAGGTCAGAAAAACGAGTGCCAGACAGCAAATGCGTAAGGCTGTGGTAGCGGAAGCAGTTGTGTGTGGTGGTGGCGCGGGGTACAGCGCATGCACAGCACCAGTTCTGTCAGTGAATTCATCGGAACCAACCTCCGAAGCACCCAACACCAAAACCCGGCGGGCACAGGCAGAGTGTGCCCCCCCGGTCCCCGGTCCCTATGACATGACCTCGATCAATTCGCAGGCCACACAAAATACTTCAACCCCTTGCCCCCTCCCCCCCGGCGAAGAAATCCCAACAAATCGGCGTAACCAATCAGCGGACCCATTTTTCACCAAAGCCGCTTCCCCCTGACCTGGATCTCGGACCCAAACACACCTTCCTTTTGGTTGTTGTGTAGTTAGAGTCATCAGGTGTCCCAGAATCCCAGAAAACCTAACCAGTCGGCAGAACGAATCGGCGAAATCCAGAAACCCAACGAATTGGAAGACCAAATCGGCGAAATCGGCCGAATTGAAAGGGGGGGGAAGGGGGTGATGCGTGGCATTGGATACTGGTCGGTATTTATCCCACTAGACTTTCTGGCAGCCCCCCCCCCCCCCCCCCGGCCGTGCCCTAACCGCATTCCCACGCAGCTTGACAAAATCTCAGCCACGCCATTGACCAGCAAAGATGGCGATTCCACAAACACACCGCTGGCCCATCAGGACAGACACTCCGGAGATCAAGAACGTGAGCCCACAGTAGAATGTGGTTGTGTAGATGAATGCGAGCCTCAGCCAGAAGTCGGTTTCGATGTTCCACCCCATGTCCCAATAGGCGGTCCCAAAAATGACGGCAAAAACGAACATCACGAGTGTGCGGATGACGGAGTACTCGGGACTGCGGCGGTACACCCGCCCGGCGCGATAGTACAGCTGGTGGAATTGCTTGGTCCAGGGGGCTGCGTACCTTTTTTCGAATTTGATTGCCTCCGCCGTAGGGCTGCTGTTTGCATCCAAATCGGCCTGCAGGGCCTTGCAGGGCTCGGACGAGCTAAAATGCTCGACGATCTGCTGCTGCTTTTCCGGGTTGGGGTTGGCACCCCCCCCGACCTCGTCCAGCATCCAGTTGGCGGGGTTGACGTCCTCTCCGATCGGAGTGATGGCTGGAATGCCCTCCAGATAACTGAAACGTAACGACGCGATGTAATGGCACAGGGAAGGGGATAGAAGGCAGGAGGACGGGATGGAACGGAATCGGACAGGATGGCATGGGATGGAACCATAGATGGAGCCCTCCCATTCCATCGTACCACACGCCAATCCAATGCCAACTCCCCATCCCATCCGGCCCAGAAGGGTGGCACGGCATGCCCCGCCATGCCACGGAAAGGCATGGAATGGCACAAGCATGGTTTGGATCTCTCTGTCACGCTCACACACACACACACTCTCTCTCTATCTCTCTCTCTCTCTCTCCCTCTCTCCCTCTCCCTCTCTACGTGTTTGTGTGTGCGTGTGTGATGCCCAAGAAATTTCGACAAACTAAACAGTGTTCTCCATGTACATCACTGCACCTACCTACCGCGCCCCGCAACCCAGATGCCCATGCCCTGAACCGTTTGCGTTTACGTGCTTGTGCACGCGCTCGCGCGCGACGCCCAGATAACTTCAAAGCATGCACTAACTGCTCACCGTGCCTGTGTGCTGCTCATTCTGCAGCAGCGACACCCCTCACCAGTTCCTCCACATTTGATCCTAGCCCCAGCACATCCCACTGCATTTGTTGGTGCACTATTGTGGTATACCCCACCCCATCACATCACATCACATCCCGTCATAACCCGTCAGTGTGGTCCAGTACTGTCCCGCCCCTACCCGCCCCAGCCTGCCCCACAGCGGCGCTCCGCATCCCCATCCAGTCCCGCCCCTGTCCTGCCCCGTCACATGCCGTCGCAAGGCTGCACAAGTGGACTGGCAACAGTGGCAGCTCCAAATTTGGCTGAGGGTCTGTGGCGGAATTGCCCACGTGTGGTACGTAAGCGCGGCCCTATCAAATGCCTTCAACCACACAAAACTAACTGCGCCCATTATACCGACAGTGAAAAAAAAAATGAAGGGTCAAGACCCTTTGATACACTGTGCGAAAAAGTATCTTTCTCCCCCCACCCACTTTGCAACAACAACGGGAAAGTTGCAAAAATTGCGGCAGCAACACCCACTGTTGTTCTGACAAGAGGCTGTTCTCGCGAAGGGGGGGCGGGGGGCATTAAGGCTGAGGGAGTGTGCCGGTTGGTACTTCCGGGTGTTCGCACGTGTGCGCCTTTTGAGGAGGGAATCCTCCACGCGCGGATAATGGGGCTGGCAGGGGGGGCACCACGAGCACCACTTTTATTTCTGCAGAGAACCAGTGCATGATTACACAAGAGGCCCACCTCTCTGTCCTTAAGCCCAAGTGTGCACAAGCGTACGGAGGGCTGGGGTGTAAGCGTTCGTAAGCGTGCATAGCCATGGAAACTAAGCGTGCGCAAGCGTACACACACGCTTCTAACCACGGGTCTGCCTGGCTCCCCGAAAGAGGCAAAACCGCCGACCCATACGGATGCAGTCGTCCGTGGAGAAGTAGCTCAAAGGCCCAAAGCCCTTGTGGAAGTGCGGCGGGGAAATTAATGGTCAGACGGGGGTCCTGTGCTGAGTGTAGATTGCATGGCTCGATCGGATTTAAATGTTTGTGCTTTGGGTTTATTTTGAATGCCGTATGACACTGTACAGTGTTGGAGAGGTTTTGACGTGGAATTGTTGTTTAATGGAACTGTGTTTTGAAAAAGGGCCCCAGTCCATTCCGGGCCAACATTTGCAATGATAGTGCCGCACTTGGCAAGGCATCATGCACTACAAGTCCTTAACTGTGTCCACCAACAAACGGCGATGCTAAGCAAAAAGGTAGTGTGAGTGACAAAGAGGAAATTGATAATGTAGTGCAAGGAAAGGGATCATCCTCCATCCCTGAGTATAATCACTTGCTGGCCGACATGTGGCGGCATGCCTCACCTAAAGGTCTGAGTGTCTACTCCTTTCTGACAGGCATACCACACCACCCTGTGGCGCAGACAACTTCTGACTTCCACCCCCCACAGTAGTGCCAAATATCCATCTTTCCATACCATGGTTGCTGTCGAAATATATCCACGTGGCGCTGCATGCTTGCCTCTCCAGTGGGGCCCGAATGGACCTTGGGTCTGCTGCTAGGTTCGTTTTGTACAGCACCTTTCGCGGCAAAGAGGAAGGAGAACCAAAGAGCCACATATGATACCCCAACACTTGCGCACGCTTGGACGGGGAGATGGCGCATGCTTACGCACACTTACCACTCAACACTGTGCGCGCTTGTGCACGCTCAACCTGGGTCTGTGCGCACGCTTCTAACCACAGGTTTGGAGCCAGGCAGGCGGCGCACCGCACACCACCAGGTCCCACGTGAGTGGCTGGCCTGGGCAAATGCTTTCCGAAATGCAGCGTTGTGCCTCTGCTGTGGCGTACGGCCAGCGGCCTACGCGGCGGCATGCAGTGCGTGCAGCGCGCCCACCCTTCCCCCACCCCTGCCCCACCCATCCCCGGAAACATGTTGCCACATGTCGCAGGCGCAGGCGCAGGCACGGGCACAGGAACAGGCACAGGCACACAGACACGCACCGCCACATGCACATGCAGGTCAGTTTGCGGCCCACTTCGTGGAGCATCCTTTTGGATGAAGGTTGTGTGGACTTTTTTTTTGGTGAAAGTTGCACAAAACAGCGCCAATCACGTGCCCCTTTTTTTTTGGGTGCAGGTCGCGTGCGCCCTTTTCTTATGCGGGTCACGAAACGAGGAAAAAGCGTGAGTGGCGTACTTTTTTTTTGTGGCCCAGGTGGCGTACACGCGACAAGCTTTGCAAGGGAAACCCCGTAAGGACTGGTCAAACCACAGCAGCCCATGTGGTCAATCTGCCCCTCCGACGGCGCACAGTGGGGAGCGCGCGATGGGGGGGGGGGGGGGCGTGCACGCGTGGGACGCGGAGAAGAGGCCACCTGATCAGGTCTTGGGACATCTTCCCCGTGGGGCCAATGTACGCCAAAAAGCCGCCTTTGCACAGGAGCACCAGGTGGTCAAATAGCTCGAACAGCGGCTTCGAAGGCTGGTGGATGGTGCAGACTACGGAGATCTGGAGGTCTCTGCTGAGCTTCTGGACGGCCTGCATCATGCTCAAGGCCCTCAGGCCGTCCAGCCCCGTCGTGGGCTCGTCCAGGAACAGGATGCTCGGGTTGGCCACCAGCTCCACCCCGACGCTCAGGTACTTCTTTTGGTCCAGCGTCAGTTCGTATACGGGTTCGTTCATTTTCTCGTCGAAGTGGTCGAGGGCGTACGCCACGGACTCGCAGTAGCGTAGCTTTTCCGCCGAGGGTATCGTCTTCGGCAGTCGCATTTCGGCGGAGAACATCAGGGACTCCTCCACTATCACACAATGAAATTTGGGTGACGCTGGGGCAGGGGCTGTGAGGAGAGATGCGATTATGCCTGAGATTAGGACTGGAGCTGGGAATGAGAATGGCGCTGGGATGACACTGAGATAAAGCTGGGGCTAGGCATGGGGTTGGAACTGGGGATTGGCTGGGCTTGGATTGAGACTAGGGCCGGGGCCGGGGCCGGGCCTGTGGCTGGGGCTTGGGCTGGGGCTTGGGTCTGGGCATGAACGCTTTAGAGCGAGGAAGGGTGGGAAGTGGTGGGTAATCAGGGGGGGGGGGGGGGGGGCGTTCTCCTCCTTGTAAACAGTGCAAAGCCAAACCAACAAAACGACACAGCTTTGCTGCACAGGATCCTGGAGAGGATCTTGATGAGGATGCGGATGAGGATGAGGACGAGGACGACGACGACGACGACGACGACGACGACGACGGTGATGATGGTCATGGCTGGGTCATGGCCACAGTGGTGGCAATGGTGTCAGTGATGGGGATGGTGATGGTGGTGGTGATGGGGACGGTGTTAAAAACGATGATGATGGTGACAACGACGACGACGACGATGATGACCATGATTATATGATGATGATGATGACGACGATGATGATGATGGTGCGACTGACGCATCGGTAGGGCAGTCAAACTCCGACATTTTCCCTTGACCCGCCTGCCAGTCTATGGACCTAGTGTTTCCTTCGCCACAGGGCAACAGAATCATAATGATATTGCAGCCATGGCCCAGCATTCTCCGCCGCCACAAGGAATTGCTCTGGCAACGAATGATAGTCTGGGGCTGGGGATGAAAGGGAGATTGGACCTGGATCGGCTCCGCCTGAGGTCCCAGGAGAGACAGGACTGCAGCTGGGGACCTCCTCGAAAAGCCGTACATGCTGCCTCCTCAAACCAGCACACCAGCAGCCCGCAACACCATCCATGCAACACCATCCACCCCGACACAGTGCTGTGTCCAAAAACCTGAAACAGAGTCTCGCTCGGAGGACGTAGGTCGCCCACAGCGTCTTTTTTTCCTGTAAACATGATTTAACATGACGGGTTGCGTTGGGGAGGATATGACAAGAGGCGGGTGATGCATGGGCGCAGTCGGGCTGCCCACTGTCTTCGAACTTGGACACAGGGCCTTTCCGCTGCCGTGGAGGTGGGACGCCTCTGCATTCCCAAGCCCGTACCTGTGATTTCGGCGCAGTTGCTGTCGAACTGTTCCACGTACCCGCTGATCCGCAAGAAAGTGTTCTTCTCCTGCGGGTTCCCGTTCACGCGGATGTCTCCCTCGACCTTCCCACTGATCTTACGGCCGGCCAGGACGTCAAGAAGCGTGGTCTTGCCCGCACCACTGGGCCCCATCAGCGCTGTCATAGTACCCGGCCGCGCGATCCCTGGGAGGGAGATCAACAGCTGGGGGGGTGTGCGGGCACAGCGGGGGGGCTATTGAGGGACAAGAATCCCCAGTCTGGGAACCGGGAGGGGGGATCTCCCTTGGAGACAATCCCCCCCAATTCAGGAACTGGCCTCGGATGTTTGGGGTGGGCACGGGGAGTTTGCCAGAGACTCGGGGTGGACCAACCTGACTGGAAAATGTGCACATAGTTTCAGATCCCCCATATGCCCCTCTGTGGATTCCCCAAGAGGATTTCGGTGTCAGGGTTTCCGCGTCAGATTTTGGGCCCAACATTTGTTTTAAAACCCGGGTTCGCCCCCCCCCCCCCAACTGTCAACCCACTACTGCCCTTCTGAATATGTGAGGCTACTCACGGGGCGCCATGCAGCCGAGCCTATGTGTGACTGTTTGGCCCTCTATATCAACAGACACAGTGCTGTGGTGCCTGTATGCTGATATGTACCCCCCCCCCTTGCGCAAGCACGGCCGCGGTTCCAAAAGTCAGGTCAAAACGACAGTTCAACGCCCACCCCGTGCTTCGACAAAGCCGTGCATGCACGCAACACACGTGGCAGCAAATGCGTGGGGGAGCCCTCAGATGGGGATGGCGAGGGGCTGCAAATGGGGAAGAGCACTTTATCAAAAGCGGCATTGTGCTCAATCTCCTTCCCATTCCGCATGTACTTCAAATGGATGTAGTTATCCCCATGACGAGAGGGACCAAAAATATTGGCAGACACATGTTCCCCAGTGTTCCAAACGCTCCGAACGTATATGCCAGCCATGCCAGGAATAACATTGTTAGCCATGGCTGAAAATCACATCAGAACAGACAGCATGGGGTTGCAATGTGTGGTACAATGTTGTTATGAACACAATGCACTATCACAAACATGACTGAGCCCCTCTTTCCCTGTGCAAACGCTCTACAAACACCCAATCCTCCATTCTGGACCACAAAAACGGCGGTCCCAAAATTTCCGCAAAACAGCGGTTCAACGCCCATCCCGTGCTTAGACAAGGCCATGCATGCGCAAGGGGGGCGGGGGGGGGGGGGGGGACAGTCACACATAGGCTCGGATGCGCAGAGTCCCGTGGCCTTGCACATTGATAAAGGCAGTGAGAGAAAACCCTAGTGGACACAAATCCCAGTTTGGGAACTGGCCCTATTATTTACCAGTTCCCAAAGTGGTGGCCGATGTGGGGAAACTGGTGGCCGATGTCGACCATCGGACGGACCCCCCCCTCCAGTTCCCAAATGGAGGATTTCTGTCCCCTCAACAGAGCCCCCCGCACAATTTCCCAATTGTGCCCCGACATTCCAGGAATCGAACGCGGGTTTCCAAGATGACTGTTGTGAGAATCCCCTTGTCCGGGTCCAAAATTGGGGATTTGTGTCCTCCGGGACAAAAAAATCCCCAATTTGGGAACCGGCCTGAAATCTCCAGCATAAAAGGGGGGGGGGGGGGTTGGCACAAGGCCTCGGTATTAGCGGGGGGGGGGGGGGCGGGGCTGCAAAGCTTTACTCCACAGGGTGAAGTAATCCTGACGGCGACAATAGGAGAGATGAACCACAAAGGTGCAGTAGGTTGCGGGCTGGTACTTCCAGTCTAACACAGTTGTTGTCGTTTTCTAGGGCACACCTTCGGGCACTGTGTGATGGATAGAGTGTGCATGGGAGGGCTGAAGTGGAATGTCTGTCCCACTGCTCACAATTGCGCCTTCTGCCCTCATGCCGCCACTCCCGTCAGCACTGACAGGCTTCAAACAATGGGGGCTGGAAGGAAGGCGTTGACCCCTTTGTGCTGTATGCGAACCTTCGAGCGTAGTAGCATACTCATGGCACCGCAAAAGTGTGACACCCCACACTGACACATTTCTTGGTCATGGTCTGACATTTTGGTGTGTTCTTCAGGGCTCACAAGCATGGGAAAGAAAAAGTGGACTGCGAAACAGGGCGGAGGTTCCTCCGCAGTTGCGATGCAAAAGGTGGGCCGACAAAAGGGGGAGGGGGTATGGCAAAACGCTTGCGGTGTTGTCCTCCGTGAGCACCCTTCCCCCCCCAACCCCCAGGGGGCAAGTTGATATCAGCAAATGCAATGCAAAAAACGCCCTGCCCTGCGCCCACCCACCTCGAAGCCAATCAACACAACATTCACAAAGCAATGACGGAAATACTGTACGCAGGGTGCAATGCAAGGTATGTTGGCCCCAAACAACCGTTGATGCAGATGCCATGGTCCCAAAATGGCTACAGGGGAGGCCGGGTTTTCGTCTCCGGGGGGGGGGGGGGGGATAGAGCCCTCCGGCCGGACCCCCCCCCTCCCCCAAAAAGGGCTCAATTGACAGGACCCCCAAAATGCTACCGAGTCTGACCCCCGGGCCTTGGAGGTGACCCAGACCCAAAAATCGAAAAGAAAAAAAAAGAAAATGGGATTTTTGGAATCAGCGCGTCGAGGGGGTTCAGAAAAATCATCATTTGCCACATATATGGTGAAAAAAAAATCGACCAATTTTAGTGCTCAAAAAAGTTTTCGGCGCCTTTGGCGCCAGACTTCATAATGACTGATTAATGGTGCCTGTCAATTGAGCCCTTTTCCCGAACCCCCCGTTTTGGGGGGCTCTATTGACCCCCCCCCCCCCCCCGGAAGTGAAAACCCGACATGCCCAGTCCAATACGACCAACAGGGAGCAGCATGGAGGCCTTCGGATATGCACCACACAAGACTCCACATCAATCTACCCTCAACATCTGCATTGAATAGACGCATCTTCCTAATTGCTCCCCAGGGTCCCTGTCAGGGAACGGCCACAATTGCAAATAATTTTGGACACTCCCCATTCGATGTTTATTCACAACTGTGGACAGGGGTTGGCAGTTGAGACCACAGCATTCGCGCCCTCATCCCCTTCAAACCGACGTGTCATACCTGAAACGTTGTTCAGCAGCTTCTTCATGGGCCCATCACCCTTTCCGAAGCATTTCTTGCCCTTCTTGGCCTCCTTGGGCGCTGGATCCTTCTTGTCCTGGTCCTTGTCCTTGTCCTTGTCGCCGTCCTTGTCCTTCTTTGCGCACAGCTTCTTCTTCTTCTTCTTCTCCTTCTTCCCCTTCTTGTCCTTCACCGAATACGTCAGGTCATGCCACGTGAGCGTCACGGGGTCCGGCTTCAGAAGGTGATCCGGGTCCCCAGTGCACTGGTACTTGTGCTCCACGTTCGGGGCCTTCTCGCCAAAGACGACCAAGCACTTGAGGAGCAGGTACCCCAGGAAGAACAGCAACAGGAACATGCAGAGGAGGATCAAATAGCATATCCAGACCTTTGAACACGGAAACGTGCAACAGCGAGACAAGAGCCTGCCACACACCCCTCCCAGCCCCCGCTGGTCCAAAACATGGCGGTTTCCTAAACTGGTTTGTCAGGCGGATAAGAGACGGAGGCAACCAACGCAGGGTGGCAGCTCATTGGAGGGTAACAGCAACCAACACAGTTGGAGAGAAACCAACGAAGCTGTCGTTCAAGGCACTGCTACAAGCAATGGGAACTGTCATGACGCGACAGTGGCACATCTCAGGCCTGCCTGTCAGAACACTACCCAAACAACAGCAATGCAGCTCATCCCAAATGCACAGCAAGCAGCTCAGATGGTGTACCGCTCAGCAGTATAAGGGGGGGTGAGACCTAATGAAGGTAAGCTCAGCAGAATGAAGAGGAGGAGAAGGAGGACCGGTGTGCGCCCACTTCATCAAAGGCTGGTCACGGGACGAACCTTTGACAAACCCTCTGCGCTCCAGCTCGCGCATACTCTAGGGATTGCTGTGAGTGCAAACACGACAATGACCGTGAGATCCTGCCGGTCCATCATTGCTCGCTCACCCTCACCGGAGGTGCCCCAGACATGGTCCGGTCAGAGGGCATCAAAAGGCGTCCCTCCACACATACACACACATGTTAGGACTTTCCCAGTGATGATCCTCCGGCCACATGTCCAGATTAAGCATATGTCCCCCAGTGTGAAGCGAAGCAAAGTAAGGACATCCTCCCTCAAAGACCCACAGTAGAAACAATGCAGGCCCTTGGATCTTCGGATCTGACACTTGACCTGTGACTTTCTGCCTGCTAGAGCCCATTGCTTGTGCAATGCAGACCCTGCAGATCTCTGAGTACGGACATCCTCCCCTCTGTGACGCTCTCTCCATCACACTGGAGATCTAGCCACAGGGTACTTGGGGTGAGCATACTCCCCAGGCTCGCCACGGGTAGACAGAGTAGCACCATGCTCTAAACTATTGCCTGTGCTTTGGGGGGGCTACTGATCTGACTGCTTGGATCTCCGCTCACACACATGGGATGGTGGTGCTGCCCATGGGCCTGCACCGAATCTGCCATCTGCTGTTGCGTGTGTGACCTTTGTTCTCTGCCACCTGTTGTTGTGGTGTGCTTACCTAATTTGTTTGGGGGAGGGGGGGCAGGGTGATTGTTTCCGCTACTTAGGGAACCCCCAGTGACTTTAAAAAAGTGCCGGAACGAAAGGGGGGGGGGGGGGTTGTTTGAGGGGCGGAGGGGGGGGGGATGATGCAACAAGCTGCTATCAGTCCTAACATTGCCATCAAACACCATCCGTTGCCCACTGATGATAAGGAAACGCCAAAGAAGGGATCCATCGCACATTTTCACATACTTCCACATGTTTCCCCCATTTCCCCCGTTTCACCCAACACTTGTCCTGACCACCCGCAAATCCCTCGGATAATGTTGCCGCACCCTCAGTGCCCACATGTTCTTATTTATTATTGTTTGCCTCACTGCTATGACGCAAGCAGACCAATGGAAATGCATGGGAAACTGCTGGGACGATGTTTGGGGGGGGGGGGGGGGATGCGGATTGCACAAACCACCCCTAAAGGTGTTGGTACACACCAAAGACTACGGCCACTGGCAGGCGGGCCACTACATCCACACGAGAGGCCAAGGCCCCAAGTGCGATAAACCGAAAATGCCAACCAGTCAACCCACTGCACCTTCACCCCCCTCCCCCTCTTGCCCACCAGAAGTGACCTCAATCAACAAGCACGACAAAAGACATGGCACTGGACACCGATCGTACTACCCCGTAACCTGCCATCCTTCATGGAGACCCCGCCTCCCACTACCCACAGTCCATCATTGTTGACAGCCCCCCACCCCCTCCCCCATGTGGTGCAGTTGTGAGAAGTTACAACACAGGGCCAGCAAGGTCAGAGGGTCCCCAATGCCCCATTCGTACCCATCGGTGGTGCGCTGGGATGGAGGTTTGCCATGAAGGTCACTAAGGGATGGGGATGAGGGATGGGAATGCCGGGTGAGGTGGCGGGGGGGGGGGGGGCAGAGCCTGCGGCTCTCGGTCACTAGGCCGGGGGCTCACAAGGCCATCTCCCCTGGTCTCTACCTCAGAGCTGGGGCTTTACTGAGGACTGGTGTGATTGGAGAGGCACTGGAGGCAGAACAGTGTTGACTGCCCTCGCCCTGTCACCCTACAAGAGCGCACCCCGTGATCAAGCGGCCACAACAGCACTCCCCGAAGCACAGGCAGACAGAGATGCAGAGCGCCGAAGTCACAGCAGTGGGCCGCACGCTCGCTTGGCTGGAAGGGAATGGCTGGCGCCATGTTGTGCCTGTGCCGCAATCACAAATACTTCCCAGTACCCGCTTCATCGCCCACCCAGTAGACAACGTCCTCAGTGGAGGGGCCTTTGCCATGATGGCTCCGCACGTATGCCGGTACTTCCGGGTGTACACAGGGGTTTGAGTTGTTAGCAATCAATTTGTTTATATTGCTTGTCCCCAAGTCCCTGTGGAAAACGATTTTCACTGTGACAGTCGGGCAGTTGTCCATGTGCTCACAGGCGCTGCTTCTGCCCCTTGGCGCCCCTCCCACGCAAGAGCCGGCAACGTTTCAGACAAAGTCTTTCCCAAGATGATCACGTTTGGAGGGTGCTCACCAGCACATCTGATGTGGGAAATGTAACACAGAGTCAGGGGCTTCCCGGCAGTGGCACACGGCATGTCCAGGCATTTTGCCACTGGTTTTTGTTGCAGTGGCGGCTGGGGGAGGGGGGGGGCGGTGCGTTTTGTGGGTGAGACTGAAGTGTCTGCAGCGCACAACGGCAGGGGATGGGGGGGAATAGCCAGGGGCAACGCTGTGGGATGGGGTGCGGCTCCGGGCCACAGGGAAGGGCAGCAGCAGGGGCCACACGTCTTGTTGTTCTACAATGATCACATCGATGTCCGCCTGGGCGCAGTCCGGGTCCGAAGAGGCCGTCGGGTAGTTACACCATTGCTCACCGCTGATCTCGTTCACGACCATCGCGTTGTAGGCCCAGGTCTGGGGCGACAGGTATGGGGCCCACTTCCATGCGCTGGGCAGGTCGCCGAACGGGATGAGGTACCCGGAGAACAGGAAGAAGAACACCTGCACACGGGGCGTGGCAGGTGTGGCCACAGGCCTCAAAAGAGGAGGTCAGGTGGTGACAGAGGGGCTAAGGGAGAGAAAGCAATGGTCGCTTCTCATTGACCGAATGCCCCCGCCAGAGGCGCTTTCAGCCATGCTTTTTGATGGAGCGTGGTGGGAGCGCGCTTCTCTGGCTTTTTTTGATTTTGGCACGCGCTTTTCGATTTTGTATCTCTGCCTGGGCCTGCACAAACTCAATCGTACAGGCGCCAAAATGTGCGCAAATGTCAAATTAAGGCATTCCGAAATGTGCCGTCAAGCGACAGCGTTGCCTGCTCAAAATGGTCTAAGTAATTGGGCTGTGAATTTTTGGGGGCACTTTTTTGAACAAAAAAACGAAAGTGCGGGTAAAAGCACGCGGTTTTTTTGAAAGAGGCGCATGCACAATGGAATGGGGCGTGCACGTAGGGTCAGTCCAACATATTGTGTTTAATCGATCATACAACCAACTCTCTGTGCAGTCAGTATCTGAATGACGTCACACGGCGTATCGGCAAAACCAAAGGCAGTCCGTGTCGAGTATGGAGTCAGTGGAAAAGGGGGTTACCCGGGGGGGGGGGGGGTCAGAGAAAGGGGCTCCCGTGACAGAGCCCTTATACCATGGCAGTCTGAGGACCCGTCCTAACAGGGGCACGTAGCCGCACAAGCACCACAATGTGGGGTGACAGTCAGCCCTGCCAGCCACTGCTGTCTGCCGCCATCGGCTCTTTTAACCGGTTTGTACCCGCCAGACTTTGCCTCCACAACCGCTGTTCCAACCGTAGCCCCGGCCTCAGCAACCGCGCTTCACGCTTGAGCCTTTGGGCCCGTGTTTGGGCCCCAAACGCGTCTACAGGTCCCGCCACTTGGGACTCCCCAATCGATTTGCAGACGTTGTCGTCCACACGTTGGCGATGTACTGCTCCAGTTCCGCGAGCCATGTGATCAACCTGAACCACTACGTGTTATATATGAAACAGTGGGTGGCATCCCCTCCTCCCGAAGGTGCCGGCCATCCTCTAGAAGGGGGGGGGGGGGGGGAGCTGCCGGCGATCAGTGCAGGCCCCATGCCAACAGATTCCCGGGAAAGGGTGCCCACTCCCTGTATCTCCACCACACGGATAAAGATGCAAGATCACAGACTAGACTAGCCACGTTCATCCGGGGCGTAGGATGAATTGGGCTTGGCCTAGTCTCCAAACCAACGCCCCTGCTGACCTGGAGATACCTCGGCAACAGACCCAACCCGGGGCTAGGAACCCAAGTCAAGCAAATGCATAGAGGCCCCTGCCCACCAAGGCGTCCACCAGGCGACATGTCTTATCATCAGACGCCGACGGTAGGAATCCCATGACCTTGGGGACAACAAGGGACGTGCAAAACGAAGGCACGGTGCAAGCACAACATGCAAGGCGCAGGTGGTGTACCAAAGCGGCTCCCCATCGGATAGGTCTTGATAGGAGGACGCCCCACCACCCACAAGCAGACCACGTAGGGCACACGGCTGGGTAATAGAGCACAGATGAGTAAAAAGGGAGTAGGCGGAGACTAAGCGTGCAAAGCGCAAATGGTGTGCCAAAGTGGGTCCCCACCGGATAGGTGTTCACGGAATGCCCGCCCCACCATCCGCTTGTAGATGGACGAGAGCAAAGCGTGCAAAGTGCAAATGGTTGGGAGTGGCAATAGCGATCTCGCTTGTTGAGCACAGGTGGATAGGGGCTCCACTGCCAAATTCCCGGCACGTGGAGAGAGCCCCCGTGCCCGCACAAGGCCAAGGTACTCGGTTGTTTGCCTTTGGCGGCGCCTGTTGGCCTCTCGTCACTGCTCAATCTGACCCTCTATGGGTCCGAACGTGTTTTGGTTGTGTCAACAAGGCCCTTGGATGACTTGTCCTATTTGACTACTCCAGGGTCGGATGTCCTAGAGACTGGCTGTTGCCCGTGCCGTTGACCACGTGCATCCAGATGCATACTCCGAGTCCATGCTGGGCCGCCGCCCCTGGAGGGCGGGTTGGTATGACACGTTGGTGTGTTTTGGTCTGCAGCTGGCAGCGCCAGTTGGCCGATTGCCCTTTACAGCCCTTCCCTTGGACCATTTCCCTCCATAGATGGTGGTGCCCATCGGCCTCTCCCCACCCTGTGTCCTTCCTCTCCCTCCTTGGCCTATCTTTCCCTCTCCGCTGCCCTTTCCTGTCTGTTAGTAGTTGGTAGGTTGTGCCAACGGAGCCCCCGGACTTTCCTTGTTTCACTGCTCTGTGTCGGGTCCATGCAGAGGAGGCCAACGGCCCTTGCCGTTGGCCAGGTGCGTCCAAGTGGGCACCCAATACCGCCGGTGGGGGGGGCCGTCCCAAACGACCGCTTTTGGGCCCTGAGATGCCCACTTGCGGGGTCACTTCCCCGACGGGGGCACATAACAACATTCCACCTGTCCATTCCCACGCTCGGTCCTCCTTGTGTCAGGTGCATCATGTACCCCCTCCCCCCTTCATGGGGGGGGGGGGGGGGATTGCACCACACAATGGTAGCACTAAACCTGCAGCACTTCCAATGTAACTGAAAGAAACTTTTCTTCGGCGCTTAGTATTTCTTATGCTTTTTTTGTCAAAGTGACGGTCCCCCCCATTGGATGGGGATTGCAAGGAGGAGGAGGAGGAGGACTAGTGTACGGTAATTGGCCGTCCACTGCGCCGAAGGCTGGTCACGGGACGGACCTTCGACTCACCCTCTGCACTCCACCTCACGCATACTCTGTAGTCCCATGGGTGAACGACACACTATCCGGGCGACCCTCCGGCGTAGTGTGCCCCATGTGACTGGTCCCCAGGCGCCCCAATTGAGAGCCTAGTGGAGTACCGTAGGGTGTCCTTTCACACACACACGTGTCCTGACTACGTCTACACTGATTCCACCAGTATCTCAACCAGATTAAGCGTGTCTCCTAGGTTGAAGTCTTTGTATGCTTACCCTCCCTATAAAACCCATTGCCTGTGCAATGCAAGCCTTATAGATCCTTGGGTATGGACGTCCTCACCTGTGTGGCGCAGCCCCCAAGCACTAGGGAGATCTAACCACCAGGTTCATTGGCTCTGACTCTGTGACCGCTCTTGTTTGTGTTCTGCGTGTGACGATCCGTGTTCCCGCGTTTGACTGCGTGTCCTAACTTGGACGTCCTCCCCTGAGCAGCAAACCCCTTTGGGTTTCAACCACTAGGTTCTCCGGCTCCTATTGCGCTGTTTTCCTCCTTTTCTGTACCCCCACCCCCATTTTTCTCCCCGTCGCGCCCCACGTGTGTTTTTGCCTGTTTGCGTTCCCACCGTGCTCTGTTCTTGGTCTATCTGCTCTCTGTTGTCCCTCTGGTGTTGTGTCTGCACCTATGCCCTTTGATGCTAGGACGGAACTGATGCCCCCTGATGCCGGGCTGGAACTGATGCCCCCTGATGCTGGGCCGGAACTGATGCCCCCTGACGCTGGGCCTGTACGTGATTGTTGCTGAATATGTACTCGGGCAGAGGACACCACCCGGACGCTTCATGGACTTGGTGGTATAGCATCGTCCTCTGTACTGCTACATGCTGGGGAATGTCCTTGGTCTCTTCCCGGGCATGGGCAGTGATGCAGTCCATGGGTCCATCTGTGTCTGCCATCTGTTGCTGAGGTGTCCTATTGTTTGCTTACGTTTGTTTTGCGCTGCGCACCTCGTGTTGGTGTTGTTGGTTTCGGTTGTTTCTGCAGGGGAAAATGGGGGGAGACCTGTGTGCACCCTATTGTATAGCCGCACGGGTTGCTGCCGCTCTGGCTATACGGTCATCGGGTGGTGTTTTTAACTGTGGAACCTCCTGCATGATCGCACAGGTCGACACTGCTCTGACCATGCATTCTCTGGGCCATTTTCCTGGTCCCCAGAAAGGGGAAAGCAGCCCACGGCCAGCACCCTCGCTTCGTGGTGGCTTTGGGCCACCTTTTGGGCCGACTGGGTTGCAGGGGGGGGGGGGGGGGGGTCGTCAATGGAGCCCCGTTGCGGAGGGCTAGGCCACTGGGCTTTAGGGTGGCACAACGTGCATTGTACGTGCGCTGTGCACATACTCAGCGGTTTTGTACCCCCCAACCAAAACGAAGTGCACAGTGGCGCTGCACCTCAGGCCAAGCAACCCCCCCCCCCTCTATAAAACCCGCCTGGGTGCCAGGCGCAGCAACGTTAACATAAAAAAGTTATTTGAATGAGGTGGTCCCTCGCAGAACCCACTCGAACCCCCAGACAACAATTCCTGCACAGACACCGCCTGCTGGCACTGGCCGCCCCTCACCCCTACCCTGACCGAGCTGACCTGCACCATCGACGCAAGTGCGGCCGCCGGGCCCATGGAAGTGGGCTTCATGGCGCACATGCGGAACACCACCGAAGACGTGATGTTCAGGAGGTACGCCGCGAGCCAAAAGAGCATGAAGCGCCAGAATTCCTTCCGCAGGTTGCACAGCCAGTAGATTGGGGAACAGAAGAGACCGCTCTCGATGACTGCCCACGGAAAGATCTGCCGCAAGCGGGGCACCGAAGTCAAAATGCGTAGCGCCAACCTGTCTGATACAGGCTTGGGGGGGGGGGGGGGGGGGCTAATTAAAGTGAGCCAAGCGAAGGTGCAGGTGGGACCTTTGGTAGACTCACCCTGCTGACCACAGCCACCAGGAGCGACTGCAGACCCACTCAAAAGCACATGACTTCAAGAAGGAGTGGAGTGAAACACGATGCGTGACAAAAGTACAAAAGTAGTGTGAAAAAAACGGAACGTGCGGAACTGTCCGAGCGAGAACCTCCTGCATTTGAACTTTTCGGAGTCTACATACGGCACGGCGTCAAGAAATTGTTGCGGGTGATCAGGCCGCTCAACGCCCTTGATGAGGCGAAGACACCATGCGTCACCGGCATGGCCATCAAGGCACGGGCAGGCGGGGGAGGGGGGGGTTTGCTCGCACGTTGCGTCAGACGGTGTTGGGGGACGGTATCACCAACACGCAGCCGCATGCTTGTGCACGTGGCATGGGAAGGTGCTGCACAGTCAACACACGCTGTTGGCCCCGTGGCAATGGGTCGCCGATGACCTTCGCCTGTGCTTTTGTGGTCCCGCGGCGGATGGGGCCGCGCGGGGCACTCGGGCCCATTGGGGGAGGCCGAGACCGGGGCGCCATCCCTGTCTCCCAGAGGCACCGGCGCACGCAATGGACCCCGCAACAGCAACCACCCGCCCTGGGGCATGCGGCTGGAACGTGCATGTTCGGTGTTCATGGGAATCAGGCGGGTGGGGGGGCGGGGGGAGGGGGCGGGTATGGCCAGCCCCAACGTCCGTCACAGTCTCCTTGGGCCCAGCGGCCCATGCGCCACTCTCTCCCATTGTTTTGTTCCGCCGAAGACGACAAATTCCATTTCCCGTCCAATGGAACTGCATCAGAACTTGGGTGTGGGTAGTACCGAATCCATCAAATGGGGGACGCAGGGCTCTGCTTGAGCTGGGGGGGGGGGGGGGGTCAGGGTGCCGAGTTTGGGTAACAAAAAGTGGCCTGAAAAATGTTCCCTCTTCTACATCTCAAAGGGTACCCCCGCTGCTAAAACTTTTGGAGGGGGGGGATCCTTGGGGCGAGAGGACCCCCCCCCTCGTGCCAGAGAGAAAATTCACGCAAAGCCCCGTGGGGAAGGCCGGGAGGCTCTGCAGCAGCCTCACGTGGGCTCGGACTCAAGCCCCCGTCCATGTGCGTCATTTCAGCGAAGAAGGCCTTTAGAGTACCATGAGCCGTGGAGGGTGCTGGCCCGCACCGATATTGGGCATGACGCCGGGCCGGGGGGGGGGACGCATGGAGGGGGGAAAGGGGGGCCAGCGTCCTGGCGGGAATCAGCCGGGGCGCACCAAAGCCTTGCGCGCAGTCTGGGACGTGACGAGGGGCGAGGCAATGGGGGTGCCGTACATGTTCACGGCTGAAGTAGAGAGATGCCTGGGTGGGTTGGACTGGTAGTGAAACGCTGCCGGTGCGGCGAGGGATGGATTACAAGAGAGGGCACGGGGGCCTCAATTGGTCAGGTGTGGACCCGCCACTTAGCTCCAGCCGCGCCTGCCTCACGACCTTCATCGCCTTCTCAGTTCCATGATTGTCCGTGTCACGCAGACAGTGCTTTGCAGTTCGTCCCGTCCCTCGTCCCTGGATGGGGTAAGAGTCATGCTGCTTCTACAGGGTTCAGGGCATTGTCGCCTTCGGACTGAGTTTGGGGCGTAGCGTTTGTTGTGTCCCACTTTGGCTCCCACCGTCGCACTGGCATGCTCGCTTGCGCTGGCCCCTCTCGGCCACACACCTGTGTTTCCGGGTCACGTGGTCGTGGGGGGTGGGGCGGTCAGAGGTCACCCTTGTGGGCCACTGCCACCGGCCCTGGGCTATTTAGGTCCTTAGGATTTAAAAACCCCAGTGGGTACTGGCTTTTTGGAGGTCAACATACAGCCATACAGAGGGTGGGAAGGCTGGGCGGCGCCGAGGCGCCTGCATGTGTGGTGTGTGTGTTTGCGTGTGCGGTTGTTCCCTGTGCCAAGTTCCAGCACTTCTCAGAAGGCGGCCGCTCAAGTGGCAGCGCACCCGGCGTTTGCCGTGAGGGAGGTGGTTCGAGTCCCGGGATCGGTGGTCTCCCACCGATCCCTTCGAATACCGGACGGGACCTCCTGTCGACCTGTTCGAGTACAGGTGGCGGCGCGCACTGCTGCAGATGTGTGTGGTTCTTGCGTGTCACTTTTTGGGGGTTGGGGCAAAACGGACGAGACCTCCACCCGATCCACCGGTACCGGTGGTGGCGCGGGTTGCTGTAGGGGGGGGTGGTTCCCACGACGCCGACTAGAGAGCTCTACGTGCAGGGAACCCAAGAGCACCAGCTCCCGGGTTCGAACCCCCGCACTGGACGACTGAAGACTACCGCTCTCACTACTGGGCCGTACCGGTCTCTTGCCCTGTTTGGGTTTGTGACGCTCTTGGAGTCAGAACCTATGGGGGTGTGGGCTTGCGTGCATTATGGCGTGCCAAACAAAGGGCGGCTGGGGTCCGGTGTTCCACACCGTGAGCCCTCCGTGCTGCACGTGATCGTGGAGGCCGTTGCTGGTGATCTGGGTGCCAGCCAGGCCTCATCACAGCTGCCTGGGGGGGAGGGGGGGGCTGACGAGGGGAAGAGTTCCTGCCTGACGTCACGCATTGGTGTTTGCCGTGGTGAGCGGGAGACCGCCCGCGACCTCCATCCAGAGGCCGGGTCAGTACAGCCTGGTGAGTGGCGTGGTCTCTTGGAGGCTGGGGTGCAGTCCTCGACTTCCAGCAGTGGAGTAACTCCCTGTCTGCGGGGGGTCGGGGGGGGGGGTGTGCCACGAGGAGGCGGGCTGGCCGCCCGCTCCTCCGGAGAAAACATGGGTTGCTCATCCAGGTCGGACTCGTCTTCCTGATCCTGTGTTTGCCCTTCCTGCTGTGGGCGCCGGGCCGAGGTGACATACCCTCGGAGGAGGGGGGATTTGCGGCGGCCCATGTCAGCCAGTGTGTCCGCGTGTGTGTTCCCTACAATGCCAACGTGTGAGGGGACATGCAGCCAGCGTACCGCTGCCCCTGCCTGCTCAATTTCCCCGAGGAGTTGCTCCCACAGGTCCACGTGGCCCACCGGCCCCCGCGAACCTTGCCAGTCATGGCGCCGCCATTTGCTGGCTTTGCCTGTGGCCCCCATGACCACTAGTTTTGAATCAGAGCAGATCAGTGTGCGCTTGTGCTGTGTCCTATGGCGAATGGCATGTATGGCCGCGAGGAGCTCTCCCCTGTTATTTGTTTGTTTTTGAGTGATGGGGATGCACTGTGCCGTGTCCCGGTGATCCCCGGGGCACGGGGGGGGGGGGGGGCACAAGGCCTCGGTATTAGGCTGTTTGCCTTTGGCAGTGCCTATTGGCCTCTCACCACTGCTCATTCTGACCCTCTGTGGGTCCGAAAGTGTTTTGGTTGTGTCGGGGGGGGGGGGGGTCGGTCGGGGGAGCGCCCCCCGCCCCGCCCTCCCTCCTCTTATGGTTGTCAGCCCCAGCGCCAGGAAATTATGGTCCTGTCCTAGCACCAACAGGCATCAGCACAACGGGGACCATGGCTGCCTCAAGGGACGCAGCATTTCTTACCCAGATCATGCGTCAGAAGAGCAGGGGGCTGGGGGGCGTCCCTCCTCCTCAGGTCGTCAGCCGTTCTAATAGTCCCTGCTGGGCGCGGCAGAGGGACTGTCCAACCCACCTGAAAGCTGCTCCCCCCCTGGCCAGGCTAACATTAGAAGAGAGGAGAGGGGGGGGGGGGGGGTCTGGGACCCAAAAGTTTGGGTAAAACCCCCCCCCCCGATTATAAGCAAGCAAAGAAATATAAGCAAGCATGCCTGCTCATATTTGTGAGGTCTCGAATATAAGCAAGCATGGCAAAATGGCGAACTCAGAGGCAAGACGAAGATAGAAAAGAGAGGCACAAGCATGCTTTGTCTGCCACAGTTTTCCCGGCCCATGGGACGATAAAGTTGAAATTACCTCCTGCACATGAAGTCGCTGATAGACGTTTGCTTTGGGCCCGCCTTAGGCTTAGCCTTCGGGGCTGGAGCATCAGAGCCCTCTGCTACCTCGGGCAAAGCATCTGCAGGGGGGTTGAACTGATAAGGAACACGCAATTTAGCTTCCACAGGGTTCAAATATCCCAGGGATTTAAACAGGGCAGGCACATCAATTTTTCTGGATGCAGCCTTAAGGCCCTTGTAAGACAATTCTACAAACAAATTGCGTGCCTCTGCAGCTGTGACTTTCCCCTTTTTTTCTATCACTTCCATATAAAGTTGGTGATGGCAAGCGCGATACAGTGCAGCCAACGCCACATCAATGGCCTGAATGAATGAAGTCAGGCCACCAGGTATGATGGCATACTTGACACCTGCAACGCGAAATGCAGCAAGAACAGCAGGGCACTTGCGGAGTCCATGACAACTAGTGCATCAGCATTCAATTTTTTCAGTTGGTCCACAAGGTATGGGACATACTGGTCTCGCATGTACACTGAATTGATGACACCTATTGCATTGGTGGTTACCAATAGCTGATGGGGGTTTGCAATTGTCTTCGGTTTGTGACACTTGAGGATTATGGCTGGGTTGATGGGCACAGAAACAAACTTGTCACCCTCCTCCCTGACAGCCAAAGCAGCCAGCAAGGTACCCATGCGCTTGAAATGCTTTTCTTCTGCATGAACAAGCACATTGGTGTTGCCTCTTATGTCCAAAGTGGTCAACTGGCCTAGCATACCTGCAAGTGCAGCAGGAATTTCATCATAATTGATGAACACTTTGTGTCCCTTGGGGGTGACATATAAATACGTATAAAATTTATCGAACCGTTTAGTGCGTTCTTCAGGGGATAGTTGTGTGCGACGCTGCGATTTTCGCAGCACAATACGATGTCGTCGCCGAAATCGTTGCAGCCATTTGTCCGTCAACAAACACATCTGGGCTGCACCAATCGTTTCGGCTTGTCCCCAAAGAAGTGATACAGAAACTGATAAATTTCGCCCGCGACGATCACTGAACCAGGCCCACAGTGCAGAATCGCACTCTGCAAATTTTGCTTTGCGGCCACAACGTCCTACTCTTCTGGTGTTTCTGGTAGCACCATACCTTGCACCTTTTGGACGGCTGCACACCAATTGTTGAGTTGTCGCTGTGAGGAAATGAAGACCTTTTCTGCTGTCACATCCCAAATTTTCTGTCGGATGGTCTCCAGGTCCATGCCATCCTGTACCATCTGTGCGGCGCGACGTTTCACATACATTGGGGGGGTGTATCGAACTGCTTTTCCCACTGCATTGCGATTTCCAACTCCCCGATTGAAATTGCGTTTCGTTTGGAGATACCTCTCAGCCCTTGCTTTGCTGGCTTCCTCCTCTGGTGCTACCTCTGACATGCTTTCAGCAACACCAACACCCCAGTGATCATCGCAGACATCATCCTCAGCATGTTCATCATCTTCATCAAACCCCATGTCATCTCCCCCTTCATGTTCTTCTACACCTTCATTTGATTCTGCACTAACGCTGCCTATGTCCTCAACGTCTGTTGCAGCCTCATAAAAATCCTCAACAACGGCTTCATCCTCCTCTCGGGCTGCTGCGATGTCATCATAAAAGAAATGGGGGTCATTGGTGTCAAGCAAAGCCATCTTTCTGCGGGGAAACAGGGGGTGTTCCAAATATAAGCAAGCAAAAATTATAAGCAAGCGAATAAATATAAGCAAGCGCTCGCTTATAATTGGGGGGGGGGTTTACCAAGTCAGGCCCAATCAGGTTTTCCCAATTGTAAATAATTTCCCCACGACGGTCACTTCGGTCTTGGGGAGTGGGGGGAGGGGGTCCTCTCATGATTGTCGGCCGTCCTAATGTCAGCCCCTCCCCTGGTGTGCCGTACCTGAAAGACGTTGGCGGCGATCCAGTACGTCGAGGTGTGGAAGAGGTTCGCGGTCCGCTGCTTGTGATACACCTCCTTCGACGCGAACATGATGGCGGTGACCCCCCCGACCGCGAGGACAGAGGAGATGCACACGTGGAAGATGAGGGAGTAGCGCAGGCTCAGCCCGTTGGCGTCGCGCGGCAGGTTGGGCCACAGGCTGGAGCACAGCATCCCCGTGGCCACGTTCAGGATGATGCGGGCCCCGATGGCCGGGTAGTTGGTGAACTCCAGGCGGGCCTGCCGCTTGAGGCACAGCATCAGCAGAGCGAACCACGACTGCCCGTACTCTAGCACAACGTGCAAGGGGCAGGCCACGGCGTACCGTTACCGGGGAATGGCAGCCTGGGATCCTCCTCAAACACAAGCGAAACAGCAGCACGAACAGCACAACGTGGGTATCATTTTGGGGTGTATGTGTTGTGCCCCCCCCCCCCCAACCGCCCCCGCCCCCCGCTCTGGGAAACAGATGCATGTGCACGACTCTGCGCTGGCGAGCAAACTGGGAGACCACACAACAAATGCAAGGAAAGAAGAGATCTTCAGTGACATGTCACAGGCACCTTTCACAGGAGCACACAAGAGGGCAAGCGGGTGATGCTTGTTCACTACAACTACGGTCCCATGCACGATGGGCTGGTGGGCAGCAGGACGTGCCGCCAGGCACCTGAATAAGGCTTCATAACGTCAAACAGCAGTTGCCTCCCGCCCCCCCCCGCCATCGCACACATCCTCCAAAGTTCATTGTCACACAAGGTACAGCCACAAGGGGCTGGCGAACGGAGCGTGGCGAACTCACCGAGGGAAAGTCCGGCTGTCCACATTCCATACCTGCTGATGTGCCCTTGCGGAGGGCGAGGAGCACGAGGCGGAGGAGGAGAAAGAGGCCAGGCATAGAGACACACAGTCGCACAGCCCCACGGGAATGGCGCAGGGGTCCTTTCCGCCCCCCCCAAAGTGAGGCTTGGGCCACGTTCCAGTAGCAAGGAAGACAGAGGACTCTACGTCCGGTGTGTTGGCCCACACTTCGGTACTGCACAAGTACATGAGGTTCGTTGTGGCGCCCTGTCGGGCTGTTCTGGCGCCCACATGTGCTCCTGCCACCCGGTTGACACGTCGCTTCAGACTGTGCCTTTGCCCCCCCCCTCGCCCCTCCTGGTGAAGCATACTTGGGGGGTCCTGCAGAGCTGCTGCTTGGCCGTCACGTCTGCCTCCTGGAGCGTAGTGTCCAGGAAGGTGCCCATGCAGTGGTCATAGGGGCATCCGGGGGGCTCTAAACCCATTCCCAGTCCTTTGCAGATGCCATGTACACAAATATACACAAAAACATGCACACAAAAACATGCACATGGACCCACACACACCCACACGCGCGCGCATACGTCGGCAGGCACAACGCAAGGGAAAACGCACAGGCAGGCAGGCAGACGGGTGTGAAGCTATACCGACCAAGGCCGAGTGCTGGATGTCGGGGTTCGGAATGTAAGGCAGCGGCATCCTCCCGGGGCCGTTGGTGTAGCCGTTGGCGTACATGTCGCCGAAGCCATTCCCATAGGCCGCTCCGCTGAGTCGCCGCGTGAAGCCGTCGCCGTAGCCGTACGGCGTCGCTGCGCTCAGGGGCCCTGCGTCCCGATGCGCGGTGCCGGGGTCACGATCCACCTCGCGACTCGCGGTCGGCACACCGTCGCGGCTGTCGCGGGACCGGACCGACTCGCGGCGGGTCCGCCTCGCGGTCAAGGGGTTGGCCCTCGTGCCGATCCGGGTGGGGTCCGACCAGGCCATGGGGGTCTCCACGCCGTACCTCTGCAGGACGTCCACCCCGCGCCGGGGCGGGCCATAGTACTTCACCTCCTGGTCGTCGAGCATGACGACCTTGTCAAAGTAGCGCAGGATCTCTGGCGGCGGCTGCAGCATCGCCACGACGATGGTCGTGTCCATCGCGCGGCACCAGATGCGGAGGCTCCGCACCAGGTCAAGTGTGGAGGCGCTGTCGAGGCCGTCACTGATGCGGTCCCCGAGATACACCTGCGGAAAGTGGGCAGTGTGCGCACGCAAGATTCCATGTATTTCAAGTATTGGCCTGTTTGGACTGGAGGGAGTCAAGAGAGTGAGCGCCATTATTTGATTCGGCCCCTGGGCTCACGGGGGGGGGGGGGGGACTACCAGCGGTCCTGATGCGACCCACCCCCCAGCTACCTGTCAAAACTCGGGGGGGGGGGGGGTGTTTGGGGGGTGTCGGCTGGAGGGTGTACGTGGGGGGTTCGGCTGCGGGGGGGGTTCCCAAGGTGGGGGGGCCTGCGCGCGACCCACTACTACCACATGCATACCTCAAGGGGCCACGCAACAAAGCGTGGATTGCGAGTCCCTAACCCCAACTCAAGGGGCCACGCAACAAAGCGTGGGAAAGAGAAACAAGAAAGAAAGAAAGAACGCAGTACTGCGTTCGCCCCTGAAAGAGTTTGGGGCTGCACTTGGGCCGGGGTTTTGCTCCGAATGCAGGATCTTCACTTCGCAACAAATGACATTTGTATAGCGGCCCGTCTTGCTAATCTTCCGCTGGAAAGCATAGCACCTCATCTTGCGATATCTGGCGCTCAAAAGCATTGATGGTTTGATGAAAAGGAAGCATACACTAAAAAAAGGGGGCGCCGTTCGCGCCATGCAAAAAAGGGGGAGGGGGGTCACCGTTGGCGCCATGCCCCCAACCCATCATCTGTCAAAGCCTTGGGGGGGGGGGGGGGCGGGGGGGGGTCGCATACAAGGACCGGGCCGGGCTGCAACCCCGTGCCTGGGCTGACATCAAAGGTGCGCCCTGGACGGCGCACACCCTGTGACTTCATGAGCCCATGTGGTGTTTCGCAGGCAGGCACCGCTGGCTTGCTTTGGTGCCTCGGCAAGGACGACTCGCAGTTGAAAGCAGCGCGTCTGGAGAAGGCAGCCTCCATCAGACACAATGAAACCCCCGGTGTCCGTTCAATGGATGGTGTCTGCCGCGGTTGGATGGTACGTTTGTAGCTGAAGTCCCCAAGGGGTAAACTTATTCTCGCACAATGGCACATGCGTGGCGTTCACCACAAACCAGCAATGTCCATCAGGGAAGCACTGGTGGGACAACGTGCCCTCAAGCCCAAGGCCTATGCTCCTAAGTGTTCTCTCTCTCTCTCTCTCTCTCTTCCCCCGGCAACGTCCATCAGATTGCCCTTTTTATTGCTTTACTTTTTTCATTTTTGTTGCCGCATCCAGAAATCCATTGATTCGAGCTGATGAACTTGGTACGTCCCCGAAAGGGGGAGGGGGGGGGGGGGGGGGGGTTGTGCTTCAATCGTGCCTGCCTTCACATGGCCTTCGCTGCAATCTCAAATGGGGGGGGGTCCCATTGCTGCAGCATTCGCAACTGCAAAGCTCACAGACAAGACCCGCGTGTTGACTGCCCACATCTCGGCAACGGACACGCGGCGCCGCTCGCCCCCACTGACGCCCCGGATCAGCGCGTCACCCACGACGGTGTCGGCGACGTGGAACAGCCCCAGCGCCTTCATGATCATCTTCGCATGCTCTGCGCTGTCGCCCTTGTGCTTGCACTCGTACGCGAACTGGAGGGTCTGCTTGACGGTCATTGTCGGGGTGTGCACATCGTGGCCCTGGGGCGAAGGGGCGCGTGGCGGTGCAGACGGCCGCGGACAAGGGCGTTCGGCACATTCCACTGATTTGTATCCAACTCCCCGCACCCTTTGTCCCGAGGCACTCATGAGGGGGTGAGGGCTTGTGGTGAGCACGATCGAAAATGGGCCCTCTGCAGCACAGGGCAGTGGTCTGAGTGACCCCGGAGGAGGTGTGTGTGCGTGTGGGGGCGGGGGGCGGCAGGGGCAAGCCACCCCAGTATCTGAGCGTTTTCGATGGGGGGGGCGGGGGGATATTCCGGCCCAACTTCAACTTTTTGGTACCAGGGTCCTTCCGGAGGTAGGGGTACGCTACGCTTTCCTGCAATTGGCATGAAGAGGGCCTTCTAATGACATTTGACTTTGGGCTTACCTCATCAATACACCGCTTGTTTGGGTGTCCAATGGGGACCCCTGGTCGCCAACGAGGCTCTGGCCTCGGCTGTGGTGGTGACCCCACCTTGGCCTTCTGGTCGTTGGTACAAAGTGCCCCGCGCAGGCGGCAGATTCTTTGTCTCACTCGGTTCTCTGCTTCACTCTTGTGGCATGTCTCAATGGCCTGTGACAGTTCATTTCTCACCTGCGGTTCAGGGGTTCCACCTTCTTTGGTGTCTCTTCCCCCCCTCTCTCCCCCCCCCCCATCACCATCCTTCCAAAACTGGAGGGGTCATGCAGCGAGTCACAATGCCGGTCCAACAGGCGGGCGCTCTGAGGGGGGCTCCACTGCAGAGGAGGGCCATCTGGTTCAGTGCCGGCTGGTCCGCCCTGCAACTAAAAGGGGGGGTGCCAACCCCTCAGCCCCGCCCCCCACGCATGTGGGAGTATCATATTCAGGAGGGCATCGGCCTTTTTAGATCCTGGACACTAGTGCAAAAGGGAGGTTTGGGGGGGTTAGCGGGCAAGAGCTTGTCCACTTCCATGTGTACATATATAAGGCCCTTCCCCCCCCCCCGCCCCCGCCCCCGGGCTCTTCCCGGCGCGGCGGAAGGACCCGGGCTCCCGGGCTCAGGTAACCTCAGCCGAGGCCCTCCCATGCGCCAGAATCGGCGCCCCAGCGCCCCCTTGGTACGCCGGGGGATGGGGCTTCTTCCACCGCACCATCGGCTGGGGCCCTCCGAGCCTCACCCATGCCACGCCTGCCCTCTTTGTGGCCTCCTTTTACCCCCCCCTCCCTCCCCCGTTGCTGGGGGGGATGGACCCGCTTGCACTTCCCCGTCTGCGGCATGAGAGCAGATGGCACCCATGACCTCCCCACTCTCCCCCTGCACATCACCGGCTTGGACCTGACGAGGCCTGTGCCCCCTTCCATCGCGCCGCGATCCACTGGCCGGGGCGGGGCGAGGGGAGGCCTCAGGCAGGCTCTTACCCGCTAACCCCCCATCGACCCCTTCGCATTGGCGTCCAGGACCTCAGTACGCAGATGCCCTCCTGAATATGGATTGCCCGCCCAGGGCTGGCAAGGGCGGGGCGCCCTCCCCATGGGGGGCTCAAGTTGGGGGGGGGGAGGGGGACCACAACCACCCCCTGCGCCGCACGGGGGCAGACTTTGCCCCAAGGAGGGGGTACAGACACCGGCACAGACTGTCCCATTGGGGCTGCTGGCGCCGCGGAGGCAGAAGAGTGAGGGCCTCGGCCTACGGCCGGCCCCGGTAGAATCGGGGGGGGAGCTCCGGCTCCTTAGTGGCGGGCTCTAAGGTGGCGCCGCCGGGGGGTGAGAAGAGCGAATGGATGGTGTGGTCCCGGCCATACAATCGACAATGGCCATCGCCCGGCTCAAAACTCACAGTACAATGGTCAGCAAGGCGCCGTCAGGCGCCAACACAAATTGCCGTCAATGTGCAGCAAGGGCACCGTACAGCGCCATCACGGCTCACGCTACTGTCTTACTTATGTCCGCTCCACCGTGTCCTCGTCCGTACACTAACATCTGCACTGAACCCATCGCGGTCCCACGCGCCGTTTCAGTGGCCTCAGGCAGCAGCCCATCAGGGCCTGCCTCGTGTTGCAGAGCAGGTCACACGGACACACCTCCACGAGGGAGAACAGGAACTGGTACGGCAGGTCGGTCTCGCGGTGGTCGCGCCCGTTGTACTGGACGCCGTCGACGCGCCACATTTTGGTCCGCAGCCGCCCCGCGAGGGCCTGCAGGAACGTGGTCTTCCCGCTGCCGGGGGGGCCCAGCAGGAGCGACATGGAGCCCGGTGGGAACTGCATCGTGGCGTTCTCCACCAGCGGCTGCCATTCCTTCGTGGACTTCGTGCAGCCGCAGACCGACACCTTCTCTTTGCAGTAGTGCCAAAACCGCTTGGCGCCGCTGGGGATCGCCAGAATGTCGGGCCACGTGTAGACGCAGATGTCTGCATGGGCACGGGGAGCCGGGTACCCCCCCATCCCCCGTGCGAGAGCAGCGGTAAAACACTGGAACTGACGGAAACACCCCCTACATCTGTTCTGACAAGGGCGCGGTGCTCGCAAAGGGGGGGGTGCCATTAAGGCTGAGGGAGTGTGCCGGTTGGTACTGGCGGGTGTTCGTACGTGTGCGCCTTTTGCAGAGAAAATCCGTGGCTGAGGGGTCCACCGCCGGGTTGGGGCTGAAGGGGGGCGATTTCAAAAAAGTGCGAGAGGTAGGGCGCCCGTTCGGATGACCCCAACGGCCGGGGGACATCATTTTTACCCGGTGAGAGTGGGGCCGTGGCGTCCTCGCGAAGGGGAATGAAGCGCCGGATACTTCGCTTCCGTATGCCCCCGGGACACAGGTATACGATCATAGCTGTGCAGAACAGTACCGAGTATTGCCTTGAGTTCACTGCCGCAGCTATCGAATGTTTCATGGGCTGTCTGGTCAGCTCACCCCCCCCCCCCCCGGGGCGCCGGTCCCTCGCAAAGAAAAGGGGGGGGGGGGGTTGGAGGGCAAAGTACGAAACCGCAAGCAATGTCAGGGACATCTGCACACGGCCGCACACGCACCCGCACAGCACAATGGACTGCAGGACCGTTGCAGGGGGCCCTCCTTCCACACAACACTCTCCCCAGCTCAAAAAAGATTGTGTTTCGGAGGAACAACAACAAAAAACGACGGGTCTGTCCCGTAGCATTTGGTGAGCCCAACTGCCAGCGGTTGGCCACCCACGAACGGCAGTGGGAAAAGCGTGCCATTTGCCATTGACGGCCCACAAAGGTGGGGCGAAATAGCGGGGGGCCCACCGACCTTCAGCGTGCCATGAAGGGATTTCGTCTCCTTTTGCTCCCCCCTGCCCCCCCTTGTGGAGGGGCTGGAGGATGCGATGAAGTGCAAAATCCCAAAGTGCAACAAAATGACAACGAAGTTCCATCAAAACAAAAAGACATGAGTCATGGCATGCAATGGCAGCTCCCCGGACGCAGTAACCCATCAACCGCCGGCAGTCAGCCGCTAACCGCCAGGCCATGTCCAAAACTCACAGAACTACAAAAGATCAAGACAACCCTTCGCCCTTGTTGGGGATCCCTGATCCCCCACATGCCCATTTCGGACCCCAGTTTGTTCTGTGCAGGCTTCAGTTTCCGAGTTGCAGGGGCACACAAACCCGCCTGTTGCAGCTCGATATGCACGTCCTCCAGGTCCCCCAACTCCTTCCGCTTCTTCAGCCAATACTCCTTGAGCTCTGCTAAGGTGGCGGTCGCGGGTTCCTCATCCTCCTCCTTCGCGTCCACACCGTACTCCAAGCTCTCCTCATGACTAGAGTAAGGCAAGACCGTGCCGGGTTTGGCAGGATAGAAATTGCTGTACGTACCAGAGTAGGGGCTGTAGTAGTCAGCGCACTCGTATGACCTGCTTTGAGAAGGCGGTTCATAGTGAATATTGTAATCGCGCGGCTCCGAGTAAAAGCGCGGCGTCTCGGGGGTAACCGGAGGAGAACCGTAAGGCGGGCCCCGGTTATAATTGTAGTAGTAGTCGTCTGAGTCTTCTTCGTCGCTCGGGCTGTGCCATGGTGTGTGCCAACGTCCGTCGCCACGAGACCGGGACGGTGGATAGTTGCTCCAGAACTGGTTGGCGCTGCCGTACACATACATCGCAGCAACAGCAGAACAACACTGTGAAAGGCGAGGCGTTCCCCGCAGGAGCGGCTCAACGCAAGGCCACTTCGGGCCTGGAATGGGCCAAAGGGGAGGGGATTTCAATAGGGCTGGCTCACTGTACTGCCCTCACTGTCTGCGAGACAGGGGGGGCGTTTTCGCACAGCGCGCGCACAGCGCGGGCACAGCGCCAATTATTACGGTGATTATCCAGGTAACAATCCTGAAAACCACCCACCTGCGGAATCATGCACAATTAATTCAAAACTCAAAAATTCAAACATCTGATGCTTGCCCTGGGTCCCAGGGACCTAAATTCTGCCCCCTATAGCCCCGTCCACTGCAGCAGCCATTCAATGACGTCCTTTCAATCTTCTGAACTTACCGAACTCCCGGTGGTGGAGAACAGCCAACTTTTTGCACAGCGCGCGCACAGCGCGTGCACAGCGCACGGTACGCCCCCAGGGTCCGCTGGATCGTCCCTCCGTACCTTTCTGACCTGAGGTGATCTGATGATATTCATCCCCCTGTTATCGCTTCTTGGTCTGTTTCATTTCCCCTCGTTCGCTCACATCCACTCGGATTCATACACACAACTAATCAGGGGGGTGATCTGCACATGCGCAACTAATGCAGAAAGGGGGGGGGGGTCTTGGGCCCCCTATTGTCTGTCTGTAGGATACGATACGAATTCACCCGATGGCTCCTGGTTTTGGATTGGGTTGCAGCTGTTTTTTTCTCATTCCCGAGGCCACAACTCATAGGGTAGATCCTTGCACTGCACTTGGAGTGCTCGCTGCTTTTGGGATCTACTTCCCCAAAGCAGCCTCCAAACAGCCCCCCTTCCTGTGAAGCCTCTGAAGCCTTTTGAAGAAGCCTGCTGTGCAGTGCTGCTCCCTGTGTTCCATGAGGCCCAGACAACATGCGAAGGTGTTTGTGAGGAAACCATGCACAGCACCCATTATCTAACCCCCCCCTTTAACAGCTGGGCCAGGGTTGTGGTTCGGGCCAAGGAGGCCAACTACAACAGGGGGCATGATTATTCTCTAATCACACTATTGACATTGACTGAGCTGAAAGCAACAAGCACCCACAAGACCTCCCTGCAAATAGTGCGACTGCTTGGTTGATATCTGGTTACACACCCTCTTTAGGGGGAATCATTGCACTATGCGTGCACTGCGCACTACTTTTCAGACACTTCCCAACAAAAGCTCCAAAATAGCCCCCCTTCCAAAGTGCCTCCAAATCTAGCCCTAAAAGTGTGGCCATCAATTGCCTCCCGTTATTCCATCCCTTGGCCGAAGGCGGCATGCAAAAACACAAGATGGCATTCTTTTGGAGACCGCTTCTACTGAACAAGTGTATGAAACCCACGGGAAAGCATGGAATGTGGCCAACCAACTTACACCATGATTGTTGATCAGGCCAATTATCACATGCTTCTTTGGGGAAAATTGTAGTGACATTGGGCTAGAATGTCAAGAAGAACAACATCACTAGGGTACATATTGTTGACGTCCACAAGATCCTTGTCATTGTTGAGATTTGTGCCCTGAACACTGAAATTTTGATACTTTCACCACCAAATCAACTACTTCATACATCTTTTGGTGTTGATGAACATCATTTTAACCCTCCCCCTCCACAATAGTTGTGTAGGTTGAGTTGATGTGTGATTTTGTAACTGAAGGTAACAGTGGGCATACGCATGTATCATGTTTACCACTACCGAAACTGCTTGTTGTGTGGTTTAGAAACATCGAAGCACATCTTGACAGTTTGCAAAGTCCTGTCATTTTCATGAAATTTCATCTATAAGGTGTATGGGCTGGTTTGGTGTAAGGGGGTGTCCTGAGCACGGTGCAACTACCCATACTTTAGAGGATGTGGGGAGGGAAGATAACATTCGTATTTTTCCATCCTAGTTTTGGGAAGTATGTTGTGCTGTCATCCTTTCCCTACCCAACCTCTTTTTTCTTTGTGTTGCAGGAGATGGCAAGGGCTATGTTTAATTATTGTTGGGGAAGCGGAGCAGCATGGGTTATGTCGCCATTTTGATTCCCTGAAGCCAGGCCCAAGATGGTAGGGGTGGCCATTTTGATTGTTTCCGGCTCTGAAGACCTGAGAATGCACGGGCTTTGTAGCCATTTTGTCCTGTAGCAATGAAAGAGTGTGGCTCATATTACACAGCATGTCCAGCGGTTTCCCCGAAGACCTAGAAATCCATACTCCCTACACTAGAGGTTGGCCCACAACCTGTGCTCCCTAGTCACCGGCCCTTCCTCATATAGATGTAGAAGCACCATGCCACATTGTTGTTACCATTGGGCACCATGGACACCTGGCACAAGACACCCATGGCCAAGCCCCTTATCGCTCAAAATGATGAGCACCATGTGCTGATAAATTTTGAGGTATACATCCGCCCCCTAGGCCCCGGTTTACGGCCATTTTGCCCGGCGGTCATGCCTGGGCCTTCACAGACCCTTTTGTGGACACCCTGCCCATTCCACTTGCCCAGACTTTGCATGCACTTTTGCTAGCACGCTGAAGGGCGCTTTGCCCCTATGCCTTTACAGGTATTTTTGTTGCCGATTTGCAAGACATTGGGGTCATGCTCTGGGGCTGTGCCAGGGCCTTCAGAAGGAATTTTGTCGGCTGCCGGCCACAGTCCCCTTGTCCAAGCTTTGCAGGCACTCTTGCAGGCAGGCTGTTGGGCGCCCTCTTTCCGCACATCAGCTGCTTGGCCCACCTCACAGTCGGCCTTGCCCTGCAAAGTATCGATGGGTCCTCCACTCTGAAGTCCTCCAAATCGTGCTTGCTGGCTAAATTTGCAGCCCAGCCCATGCCAGCAGAGCACTACCTTACCACGACGCACAAAGCATTTACTTATAACTGCTGCACTGTCAACCTGTCCTTATGCACACCAAGGTCATCATTGGCTAAAACAGAGAGGATTGGGAGGAAGAGATGCTGAGCGCTTGTTGCCACTTGCCCGGACTTGCAGTGGCATGGCTTGGCTTGCCACTTTTGTCTGGCCCGGATAAAATATACTCAGCAACTCAGCATAGCAAATTCATTAGGATCCCATTGGGTCAAGATCAATCACAAGGCCACAAACCACAACAAGAGAGGCAACAGGATCTGCGAACTGCAGAAGCGATGTCTTTGCTGCACGGACCGCAGCACCCTGTTTTAACTCCACTGCCAATGCCACTGGTCCCAAGAAGGGCACAGAGGAGGCTTAGTATGTGACCACTCTGACTCCACGCACAGTAACCTACGCCTTCCACATCTCCTTCATCCACCCTCGCTTGTGGGTGCTTCTTGCTCAGAATGATCCCCACTGATCCAGTGCTGGCCCCTGCACGCCATCTGGTTGCCTGTCACTCACCCTTTGTCGTTTCGCCAGCCATGGCTTTGTGCATCATGCCATCATGGTTTGGCGTGATGGCGTGCCAAACAGCAAATATCATACATGACGCAAATCAGAGTGCTCTGTTGTTGTATTCATTGCGCCTGTGCAGGGGATACAACGTGAAAATCCTTATTAACATCTGAACATCTTGTAGTTTTGAAGAACATGATCCTGCCGTCTATCATCTTGACATCTGTGAGATAACTGAAGAAAATCTTGGATGGTGAAGGGTTTGAAGCCCAAAATGTTAACCAAAATTGGCGTGTACAAATGTGAATGTGTGTCATTAACCCCTTCCTCCTGCAAAAAATGGGTACTTGGCACCACCCTGCAGACCAAATACCTGCACTGCGTTGCGGGCACTCTGTAAGACTGGATTGTTGCAGAACAGGTGATGGCAGTGGGCAGGGTAATTTAATGAGACCCGCCCAAATCCAATTTTAAACTAATACAAATCCAATTTTTATGGCAAATTGAGACCACAAATATAGGTCCCTGGCACACTGCGGATACACTGCGGAGACTCAGCTGTATTGATATGGCAACGCCGTCAAACGTACACCATCTCAGGGTCAGAAAACCAAAAAGTGCACAGTGGCTCTCCTCACCTGTCGTGAAGGGTTCTCAGGCCTCTTGGACACAGGTTGCAGGCTGTGACAACCACTATGTGAGGGGATGTGGGGCAGAGAGGCTGAGAGCTGATGTGGCTGAGGGTTGGAGACAGACTTGTCGCTGGCAATTAGGGATAGAAATGCCATTAAAATTTGGCAGGGAAACGGGGGTCTCCGTGGGCCTCCATCTTGCGCTACGCTTGACTTCATTCAGAAAAGGGAAAAACACTCTGACGGTATGCAGCGGCAGACAGAAAACACCACCGTCAATAAACCAACAGGCGCCGTCCATAACTGTTGGACTGCCAATCGCCATTACTTCCCATAAACCTGCAGTTGGCAGGCCATTTGAGGGCAACAACCAACTGCCCAGCATTCACATACACTGTTGGTTGCTTACCTTGGTGCCAAGAAAAAGCAGACAGAGGAGGACCGAGTAACCACCCAAGCCAAGGCATGACGCAGAAGGGCCCAGCTCCACCCAATAAAGCCGGAGCGGCTCACTTTGTGGCACGTCTGGTGAGGGACACGTGCTTGTCACTGAAAGGCGTTCATTGGCATCATCAACAAGCCTCACTTGTTGGCAGTGGAGGTCCCGGGTGCAGAGCGCTGGGGTGCTATTGTGGCACTAGTCAATGGGGCATTTGTGGGACATGTCGGTCAGTTGAAATGCCACACCCAAAGAAACTCTTATCTGTCCCATGCGCTGGGGCACAACAACGCCACGGCGTTTGTGTATCAGATCGGAATGCACCCAAAGCTGATGGAGGGGGGGGGGGGGGGGTGAATGGATCGGTTGCACTGCAACCCACCGCAAAAAGTATCTGGCGAAAAATCGAGGAGCAGCATTGAGGGGGCGGGGGAAGGGAGGCAAAAGCGGGGGCAGGGGGGTCACCAAAGCTGGGGAGGCAAACAGCGGTGACATCACTCTTCAGGCCACACACCATTTGTGCAACCACAAGATGGCCAAGACACAGCACCCTTTACCAGAGGGTTAGGCAAATGCAAAAAAACGCTGCACCAAATCCGCGCCTCTGAAAAGGCAAACCAAACAGTGCATGGCCCAGCATCACACAGCATCTCCCTCAGGGCAGTTCAAAGCAGAAGCCCACGACTCCCGCTGGCCAGACGCATATCACCCATACTCCTCACCAACCCTTCGGTGCTCCGTGCTCCACAAACTCTCACAGCCATAGGTACACGCCAGCTACAGGCATTGCTGCAGTTGACTTCAATCTAGTCAACACTATCGTGCTGTGCACCTCTGGCCTGAAAATGACAGACATAGGTCCTTACTTTATGCCTTTACCTCCATTACTGCTAGGACCCTCCCCAAGCAACAGGGCACGATCCCATAGTGTCTCCATGATGGCATGTCCATGATTCAAGTGCGTGCCTGCGAGTGAATCGGTTCCCGTCAGAGGTTGTCAGATGGCTCTGTCGTTGGAGTGCAGCCTTAGTGTATATCAACGAAGGAGTCATGAGCTTTCGTGCTACTAAACCCCGGGGGAAACCTTCAGCACCCAATTGGACCACGAAATCCTGCATTCGAAGTTCCCGTGCCCATATTATCCTTGACATAGGTCCACACGCTGCATGGATTCAACACAACCGTTGCGTATGCTCCAATCCGAGGTCAGATCAGTTGCACAAACGCCGTTGCTACACATGAGACACGTATTATTAACAGCATCTGATAGAGATCGTCGGCATCTCGGTAGCAAGAAATCCACCATTGAACCTACACCCTCGGCATGTCTCTGAAGCCGAAACGTGCAGAAATTTGCAGTGTATTGTGCCCGTTAGACTTTAGAATGATGTTGCAGTGAAGAGAGCTGAAATGCAGATGCAGACTGGCACAAAGGATCTGCATCGAGGTCTTCAAGCTAGTCAACACTATCAGGTACTTCCTCAATACCTGTCACAAGAAAAGGAGGATGCACATGAAGGGGGTGCAGACAGAGTAGGTTCGTGGTGTGGGACGGATTCAGGCAACACAGGTCTGCATTCTGTGGGAGTCAAACTTCTCCAAGTGGACCAAAACGTCCTTGACATCCAGAGATATGTCGTTTACCCTGAGATACTCCAGCCAAACTGGCGTGTACCTCGGAACGAAGCTGCTGGGGGGTTCCCACGAGTCCCTTGAGGCCGAGAATCTCTTCCATCGGACCATCAGCCTCTTTCCCGGCACTGTGGGCTCCGGCTTGTCAACGTCTGGCAGCTCACCAGGAAACTGGGAAGGAGTGAAGCCACAAGGACGTGGCAGGGTGCGCCAACAAAAGAGGACTTGCCTGCTCGGGTGATCGAGGTGTACGCATGCTCTGGCCCAAGTCTCTTGAGCTGCTTTGGCCACAGATCACAGCGAGCAGTCTCCTGCCGCATCCTTGCGCATCCTCCTGGTATCTCCTGGTGCACCCTCTTGCCGCATCCATGTGCATCTTCCTGTACTCCCCCCCCCCTCATCGTCCTTAACGAAAGGAAAACCAGAGACCTCGTAACTATCATGGAAAATCCTCGATGGGATGGATTGGTATGGGGATGGGGATTGGGATGGGGATGGGGATTGGGATGGGGATGGGGATGGGGATGGGGATGGGGATGGGGATGGGGATGGGGATGGGGATGGGGATTGGGATGGGGATGGGGATGGGGATTGGGATGGGGATGGGGATAGTGGTGAGGAACGGCGTTTCGAGGGTGCACCTGAAGGCAGCACAACTGCAAGATCCTGCAGCTCAGCATCGCACCCATTCACTGGCATGACCATGGAGGGTGTGTCAAGCACCTGCACAACGGAACACAAGGTCAGGGAGATTGAGCATTTACTGCAACCAAAAGCCACACAAATGCGTCAATGTGCGCCAGATAGTGTGGCTGAGGTGTGTTTTGTCATCAAATCACACCACACACACACGTACGCACACGCACAACGACTCTGCAGCCATAACAGTAAGTATGGGTGACGAAGACAGACCAGAAATGTAGGCTCTAGTGCAAGCGATAAGAGCCTGGCAGGAGCAGAGCCAGGACAGTGGATGGAGCCTGTGAATGGAGCCTGTGGCAGACTTTCCCTGTGCAACAGAGCCATCCGCCAGGTGCTGAATGGAATCGATTCCCTGAGAGGCGCTTAACCGCAACGATTACTTTTTTTGTTCGGGCCTATGTGCAACCTAACAGTATGTCACAGGAAAGCACTCCAGAAACAGTTCCCGGACTCGACAGCACTATTGTCCTCAACACTTTGCATATGGAAATTCCATTGCTACAGAAGACCTGTAGCCAAGAGGTTGTGCACAGTTCCAGAATCCGATGCATGGAATGGTGCAGCAAGAGCGGCCACGCGGAAGCAAGAAAGATATCGCAGAACTACAAACTTGATCGCAACACATATACGTGCCATCAAATCACCGTGGGCCTGTGCACCTGTGCAGTCTGCCATGGATTTCATGAGAATGGCAACTGCACATGGCCAAGATCAGGCCTGCGGCATCTCCCTTGCGCCACAAGCTTCACGGGAATGAGAACCCTTTTCTTGCAGCGCCTGCAACGTGCCCTGCCTAATTGTGGAATGTTGCAGTTTCTGTATTATTGACCTAAAAACTGAAGCCCATGTGACTTGTATTGGAGTTGTCATGGCTTGTTTTTCTTTTTATTTTTTTCCCAAGGTTACAACATACCACTGCCAACACAGTGCCTAAACCCAAACCCGCATGTGGCCAAACCTAAACCTCACCAAATGCAGTCGCCACAGAGCGATAGGAGTAGGCACCCAGGAAAGTATTTGCTGCAGAGCGACGGGAGTGGGTATTGTGTTGGTAGGCACAATTGGCAAAAGCAACATGACTAGGCTGACACTGACACATTGACATACAACCATGGTACAACCAAGTACTTAGCGATTGTGCGACATGTTGTTGCATGGTCCAGGGGGTATGGGGAAAGAAGTAGTATTGGGGCTGTGCTACTTCTGACCGAGGGAGTAACGCCCCTCCTCCTCAACCACAGTAGAAGGGTGAGATTCTTGTCCACACTTTTGCACGTTGAGCCAGGCCCATAGTCTTCACATTGATGGTGCAATGGTGTGAAAAGATCAACGTGCACTGTTTCTTGGTTATCAGGTTTGCTTTCTCGAGGGTTTGCAATAAACCAGATTACTATGACCCCACGGCGCAAAAAAAGGCGTTCTCAATGGCAACCGCTTTTGCTGAAGGGGTGGCAGGTGGGGGTATGCTATAAAGGCTGAACGATTATTGGGGGGGGGGGGGGTGGCAGGAACCAGAATGGTCCGGTCCATGCATTCATTAGAAGGGCTGACAACCATAGCACTCCTATGGGATCCCGACAGGCGTACCTCAGCGCATGCCCCATCAATGCCTTGCACTTCGGGGCCGCTGGCGTTCAGGTTTTGGTCCGCGAACGCGTCGGTCGCCTCTTGAAGGTCGACTTTAACTGCACAGGTGCGGCGCTTTGGAGGGGAGAAGCAAGAGATGGGGCAAAGCGCATGAGAAATGAGCGAAACGACTCCACAGGCGCTCCACCGCGGCTCGTGTCCCAAGCGGTCGTCGGGGCATTGTAACCTCCCCCTGTGCCCTCGCCCAACCCACGGGAGGCCGGTCCCCCCTTCCCCCTGGTGGATAGTAGCTCAGTGACGGTCGCTCTGCATTTTCCCTTTACAGAAGGCGCCTTTGGCACAGAGACCTTCGTTCACCCGCCTGTTTTGCAAAAGCCACCGGACATGTTCCACGGATTCAATGGCCCCCCATACCCCTTGGGCAAGCACGGGGGTCCTTAGACAAGGCTGTACGTACCCACAGACAAGCAGTTGATGGGGGGGGGGGGATTGAAGGATAACGAATAATTGAAGGGAAAGCCAAAACACAATATTTGCCCCCCCCCAGCCCCCATGTGGCCCCACCAGTGGGAGGGGTCTGGGTTGGACCCAGGGCCCCTTCCCCCAATGTTTTACCCAAGGAATGCACAGAAACAGATTTTGGGGCCCAACTGGACAGTGCAGGGGGGGGTGGAGGGTGGGCACAAGGCCTTGGTGGTTGGATCTGTTAGCCTGTGGCGGCGCCTATTGGCCTCTCGCCCTTGAACCTTCTGCTATGACAAGCAGGCATCCGCACTACCGCGGGCATCCGGACTGCCGCGGGCATCCACCCGCCTGGGTGGGAATCCAGAATCCAGAATGCAACTTGTGCCCATGGCGTCCTCCCCTGGGGGGGGGGGGGGGGTTGGCACAAGGCCTCGGTATCTGATTGTTTGCCTTTGGCGGCGCCTATTCACCTCTCGCCACTGCTCATTCTGACCCTCTGTGGGCCCGAACGTGTTTTGGTTGTGTCAACGGCGCCCCTGGATGACTTGTCCTGTTTGACTACTCCAGGGTCCACTGTCCCGGAGACAGCCGACCCCCTGGGGGGGGGGGGGGGGTGGCGAGGGCGAAAACTTGGAAATTTTTTACCTGCTTCTGCACAGCACTGGACCTGTTATTTTGTCATATGGGACAAAATTGGGGGCTCCGTACCTCCAACATATCCGTTCAAAGGCAGCAATTTCCTCATTTCTTCAAAAATGGATTCCTTGGGTCCAAAATGGGGGGGGGAGGGTATGGGGTCCCAGGTGTCCTCCTTCAAGTCCAGACATCCCCGGTTTGGTTGCACATTATCCCCTGTTTGACGACAACGCCGACTGTATCTGCACACAATGTCCCCATGTATGCACACACTTCCCCCGTGTATGCACACCATGACCCCCTTTATGTGTGCATAGTGCCCTACCTTCCTTCATTTGCACCTGCAAGCATGGCACAACCTGCACTGACTGGAGCGAGCAAAGCGAGCGAGAAACCTCCATGTTTCGCCCCAACCCCACAATTTTTGACCCAAGGAACCAATTTTTGAAGAATATAGCTCCATTTGAAATAATATTTTGGAGATACAGATCCCCGCCCCCCCCCCCACCATGTTCCCCTGTTAGACAAAAAAAAACAGGTCATTCCAGTTCTGCGCACACACAGGTAACAATCGCAATTTTTAAAACCTTTCGCGCGCGCGCGCGCACACACACACAGTCCCCCACTAGTTGGGCCCAAAAACCTGTTTTTTTTTAGCATTCCTCAAATCGGGTGGAGGGACCCTGGGTCTACCTAACACCCTCACCGGTCAGGCCAGAAGGGGAGGCAAGGGCAAATATTGCGGATTGTCCACATAGAAATAGGTCAGTTTGCAGTCTCAGTGATGCGCAGACACACACTTACAGGCAGGACACAGCACTTGTTTCGCACTTGAACTGGCTCTCAATCATGTGATTTCTCATTCTAAACCACAAAAACGTGGTCAGCAACACAACAGCCAGACGGGATCACTGGTTCTTAGACAAGGCCATACTCGTGCAACCGCAGCGGAGAAGGATCTGCGACAGGAAACATCAGAAAATAGAACACGCAGCTCCCAGGAAAGGACCTGCATCACGGCTTCGGTCCTTGCCTTTGCCATCCGCATCCTTCTGCTGCAGAATGGTGGACTCCAGCTCCACGAGCACTTCATATTCCTTGTCCTGTGCACGGCGACGAGGACGAGGGTCGGCAGGGGGCACTCGCAGTCCGTGTACGGAGGGCACGTCAGTACGATTTTGCGGTCGACCATGTCCTCGAAAAGAGCCCCCGCGAGCCCCACTGGCTGTGTTGGCACAGTCCTGTCCATGCCCCAATGCCATGCCGTGACCGTCTGCAGAAGGGCAAACCGTTGTATCAAAACAGCGGCTCTTTGATGTTTGTGTGTGTTTGCGTGTTTGCAAGTGTTTATCTTGTTGTGTGTGTGTGTGTGTGTGTGTGATCTGTACTATTTACGAGGTTTGAAGGCTTTTAATGTCCTGGCCGCTCTTGCGACGGGGGGGTTAGGGGTTAGCGGGTTAGAGCCTGCCTGAAGCCTGCCCTATCCCTCCCCTGGCCCCCCGGTGTGTCGCGGCGCGGCGGAAGGACGCCGTCCTGAGGCTATGTGCCCTCCTCGGAGGCCCTCCCGTGGCCCTGACCTGGGCCCTGTGTGCCGCCCCGGGGCGACGCCGCCGTCCGCTGCCCTGCTGGGCCTCCCCCCTCCCCCCTGATCACGGGGGCTGGCACGACCGCCGACCCTCCGGAGGGCAAGACGCCCGCTTGTTGCTGCAGCTGCAGCCCCCCCCTCTGGACCGGCAGACACGGTTGTCCCCCCCCCAACACCCTGGGATGCCCTTCGTGGTGGCGGCTGCAGCAATGCCGCACCCCCCTGTGCCCTTTGCATGACTTGCACGCTGGGGCCCTGTGCTCATCGCACAAGGTCTGCATGGGGCGCCGCGGCTGCCCCACCCTTTTGCCCCCCGCCCGCTGCGCCCTCTTCTGTGGGGGGGAAGGGGGAAGGGACTCTGCCTGCTGTCCTGTGACCGCCCCTGTACTATTTACGAGGTAGATCCATATGCAGCCATGAGATGGCAGGTGTATTCGGCTCAGTTTGCTGTCGCCTCTTTGCGCCTGTGATCCATCCCTTCTGCGGAATCAGAACCTCTGTGTGTGTACGGTTAGGTAACCTCGGAGCTGGCCCTTCCGTGTGCCCCCAGAAAGAGCTGGCGGCAGATTGCTTCCGTATCCGGCGTCTCTGCCAGCCCCTGTGGAACAGGGGTTGGTGGGGAGGGCGGGGATGGCGTTTTGGGCCTCCGCCGCTTGGGGGCGGGAGGCGTTGGGGGTTGGTGTGGAGACCTCAAAGAGGCTTGACTTGTCTGTGAAGGCCCAACTCGTGGGCGCTTATATGAACGCTTCGGCTGTTGAGAGGAGCAACGCTTCCTGGATGGCTGGACTGGGGTGCACACTTTGTGATGCCCCCTTGCACAACAGTGCCTTACCCCCCGTTGTGTGCGTGCGCAAATGGGGCACGGCGGCAGTCTGTGGGCCTCACAGAGCTGTAGTTGCGGGCGGCGAGGGACGTGCCCCGCTTCGTGATGCCCCAAAGAGCAACACTCCTGGGCTGTTTTGCGCAGCCTCTTGCACGTGATGCACGCCGGTAGAGAGTGTGTGTCACATACAGTGGCATTTGTTGGCGCCTTGTTTACGTTTGCCTGTGCTGTTGTTGGTACGTGCCTGCGTGTTCCTGTGTATGGGCGCTGTGGCAAGCGACCGTCGCCGATGATGGGGAAAAAATCTGCTCCAAATTTGGAGCCTGTGGCTCCACCCTTAGCTGTGAGCTGTGCACCAGATGCTGGTGCCAGGCCTGTCTGCAAGTTCCCGCACAGGGCTCTGTGCAGTCTATGCGCTTCAATCTCTGCTGCTGTCTTACGCGGGCGGTATGTGTATGGGCGCAGCGCATGTGTGCGGTGTGTTCCCGCCTTGGCCACCCACTGCTCTTCGCAATACTGAACGAGTTTGCGGATGTGTGAAATCATGGCCTCTCGGCGTGCAAAATACGGGCGTTTATTCAAACCGCAGATCCCCGGTCCCCCCAGCGGCACAAGCGAGCCACAGCGGGTCACCATGCCGGCTGGGTGCAGCTGGCCTGAGGTGACCAGTCGCTGAGCGCTGGACATTGCCAAACGCAGTACCCTGCCTCGTTCTTGGAGGGACAGGGTATGTCCTGCATACTTCGCCTGAGGCGCATGGGGGAGGGTCCTTTGCGCGAACTCTTCGAAATCAATTGCCAGTTCCAAAAAGGTGACTGTCCCCGGTTCCTCCGGCCACGTCAGGGCTCGTAGCCAACCGAGTAGGTCCGCGAGAAAGCTCTTTTCCCACTTCCAGTCATGCCCCTTGGGGGTGCGGAGTGTCAAGGCACCGTGTGCCACCGTTTGGGGCAGTGGCCCAACCAGTTGTTGATAGGGGTATTGCCTGACTTGTTGAGACAGTCTGTACCCTGCAAAGATGGAAGGGCTGTGCGCATCTCGCTTTTTGCGTGCTGCTATAATGCACACATACATGGAGTGTACCGCGCGCAGGAAGGTGAAAGCCGCACCAGATTTTATTGCCTCCGTGGAAATTTCTGGGGCTAAACCACATCGCCGTAAGCATGCCGGCCACTGGCTGGGTAGTGGAAGCTCCGGCACCTGGGAAAGGGCCGTGTGCACAAGCGCCAACAGCGGGTCACGGACGTGGTCCCACGCGACACAATGCCAGAGGATATGTTCCTCATCTTCTGGGGACGCATTACAAAAAGGACATGCGGAGGAGGTGCGAAGGCCACGTTGATACGCGCGCAGCGCGGTCCAGGTCGCTCCAGAAAGAACCCCTCTCAATATGGTCCGCTCTAGTTTGGACCCAAAGCTGGCAATGCTCGGCTGTAGAAGTTGCCTGTTTGTGGCATAGTGCAGACCCGCAAACAGGCGAGGTCGCCGTTGGACTAGCGAGTCTAACAATTGCTTCCTAAGCTGTTCGCGAACTTCGTGTTTTACAGTCTGTTTGTCCCCATTTAACATAAGGGGTTCACGCTGCCCTGGGACTTTCCAGCCCCACCAACCCTGCATAGGCGCCCAGCCGCATTCCTGTGCTGTTTGCACCGCGCGCCCAAAGGGGCCGCTGTTTTTGGTGTATAGTCCTGTTTCCCAGATGGCCTGGGCAGTGATCTGGTTTGGGCCCCTGTTCCGGCAAAGATGCGACAGCCAAAGCAGGCGTGAGTACTTGACCACCATGGTTGGGGAAATCCGGTGGCCTTTGCATAGCAAGGAAAAGAAAATTTCTTTTGCCCTCCCTGGGCGTGTAGGGCCCCAGATAGTTCTAATGACGTGGGTTTCGAAGGTAGCGAGATCCCGCATACGGAGTGGGACGATCTCCGATGCATGTAGGCCTGTGGCTGTGATCATAGTTGATATGATCTCGCAGCGGCGTTCATAATTGCCCTGGGCTCCATGCACACGGTCAAGGAGGCCGCAGGCACGAGATATGCGCTTCCGGATTAGCGGGCCTGAGCACATGGCATCGGTTGTGCGAATGCCTGCACCCAGCGACCTAAACTCTGTTTCCACCGGGAAAGGCACACCCAGCAGTTGTGCCTTCACTGGCTCTGATGAGGATGAGGAGAACCCCACGGACTTTTTGGCATTGACACCCTGGCCGGTGTCTTGTAGCCATTCCTCCGTGCATTGCAAAAGGGGGGTCAGGGGTGTGCCTCCCGCTGCCAGCCCATAGGTGTCGTCAGCATAGCCCAGCGCTGTGAGTATAAAGTGCAGGACCTGAACTGGCTGATCCCCAGGGGGGAGCGCGCGCGCTGAAACCGACAGGTGCTGTTTTTGGGCATCCAGCACCCGTTTCCAGATACTAGTCATCAAATTGATCAGTATGACTGAAAGTGGACATCCCTGCAATATGCCATTTGTAGCCGCAAAGAAACTGGCGCAGCAGCCCATGATTTTGAAACATCTTACTAAGGATGTATACATGCCCTTAAGGGCTCGGTGGGTTCCTGGATCCATGCCCTGTTCCAGGGCAATGTGCAGTACAATGGACTGCGGTATCAAGTCAAAACACTTGACATAATCAAGTCCGAAACCGTGCAGGACAGATTTGATAATTTTGTGGAGCTCCACGAGCAGGGCGATGAGCGCCGCCGCATCTGTGGCCCCTCTTCGTTTTCTGAAACCAAAGGCATGTGGGTGAATCCACCCCTCTTGCCACAGCATGCATTCCTCTAGTCTAATCCCCGCCCAGACTCGGTAAATTTGGGATAACACGGAGAGCGGGCGTTGTTGCATGGGCAGCATGCCCTCGCCCTTAGGAATGAGCGAAATATACCCTTTGGCCAAGGCCTGAGGCCACTGTCCTGTGTGCTCGATGACGTGCAGCAGTTCTGCTAGCATATCCATCAGCTGCATGGGCAGCGATAGCAAGTCGGCGACGCACCAGCCGTCAAGGCCGGTGGCCGTATGGATGCCCATTTTCCTGAACCTTTTGGTGAGTCGGGCGCCTGTGATGGGAGCGGCTTGCATGAGCCGACCGCGCTGAAGAAAAACCCCGTATTTGCGGACAAAGGCGGCCGCATCCGGCTCTGGGGCATGCGCATACTTCCTCATTACTTTGTCCCATGAGGCATGTAGAATGTCGTCCATTCTATTCACACTGGAGGTGGGTTGCTGTGTCTCCGGATCCAACAGCATGACAAGGGGGGGTTGTTATTCATTTTGAATCCAACGGTAAACATCCTTTGGCCTGTCCAACCAGGCTTGATTCATCTTGTGCTTCCATGCCTCTATTCGATCACGTTCTTGCTGTTTAGCGTACTTCCTGCCTAATGTACAGAGCTGGTCATACTCAGACATGGTCTGGACCAGGGTTGGCATCTGACGGATGGGGGGGAGGTTGGGGTCCGGGGCCAGTGCAATGAAGTCCTGTAGCAGTAAGTCATCTCTGACCGCCGCGCCAATTTTACGCATACGCCGGCACGCCGCTTGCCACGCGTGTTGTACCTGCTGCGGCACAGCGCCCAATCGGACGGCTCTCTGTGCTTTGCGCCTCGCAGACGCTGTGAGTCGGTTACCCTGGACACCCGCCTCCTTTCGCTGCCACTGGATGACTGTGCGTAGTGATCCCAGGGCACCGGTGATCTTGGATATCAGCCGAGTGCGTGGCCCCCCATATGCAGTTGTTTTGCTTGGGGCCAGAGTAGTTTCTCGCAACATCTGTGCTGTCCCTCTGCCACGGGGTGCGAACTTAGGTGCAAATGGGAGGGCGGCCCCTAGGCTATCCTTTGTGAGGTGATTGCATGAGAGTGCGAGCCCCACTTCCTCTGCTAGCCAAGTCCACTGATCCCAGATGGCATTGACATTCCCCTCACTGACCAGGGCTGCCCACTTCGTTTCCCAAGGCTTCAGCAGCATGTCGCTTATTTCCTGTGCCTCTTCTACCTCTCGCGGAGGCAGTGAAAAGGAGGGGAGTTTCCTCATCTTGATAACTTTCTGTCTTGGGCCATCCAGAGCAAAGGTATATCGTACCGGCGTGTGGCCTGGGAGGGAATGTCCCTGCACAGCAGAGACGTCAACAAGTGCTGAGACCTGTGCACGCGTGGCCAGCAGTGCATCGATGCGAGTTCCAGGGGCACCATCCTTAGAAAAATTGCTGACACAGGATTTCTGGTGCAGTGTGGCGAATACATGGTCGGCATCTACTAGCCAGCCATCTGCTAATGCAGTAAGGGGGACTGCAGGTATTTTATGAAAGACATCGAAATTGAAGTTCGCATCTGTAAATAGAAGGCAGGGGGAGGCTCCCAGCCTGCTGAGATAGCAAATGACTAACTCCCAGAATTCAGTGTTCAGCGGGGCATTGGCCGGGATGCCGTATGCTACGCATATGTTCAGGACAGTGTGCCCTTCACCGATGCCTGCGCATGTGTGCAGCCATCTGCCGAAATGCTAGAGTCTGCTGGCAATGGGGTCTCCTTCGTCCGCCTCCACTTGGCGTACATTCCATCCCTTCTTGAACAACAGTCCAACCCCCCCTTGAGGGGCGCCCCAGATCCCACCCGTGGGCGAGCCCAGTGGTTTCCCCCAAAAACATGACCAGCCATATTCTGCTGCAATTGCCTGCATGCAGCGCTGGCCTGATGCCGTTAGACGGGTCTCTTGCATCCCGACCACATCAGCCTTAAAACTAAAGACATCTTCGTGGTGCACACGTAATGACGTGACATTTGTGTTTACAAATTGGAGAGGACCTGTACTGGGTTGCCGTCCTGAAAAATGCATGAAACTCAGAGGATGTCCTCACCCTCCTCGTCCTTGGCTGCCTCTTCCGGCATTTCCTCATCCTCTGGCGTCACACATCCCTGTCGGGGGGGTAGGGTGGCACGCTTGCCTACTGGCTTGTACGTGGGGGCAGCAGCCTTGCGGATGCACTTGTGCCATTTCCGCACGGGCATCCGGGAATCCTGCGCAGGAACTGTGCACCCTTCCCAATCTGGGGGAATGCCCGTTATATCCATGTCAAAAACTGGCGACACCAGACCACTGTGCTTCAGGTGCTGGCATCTTATCACAGTGACGATGTTCGTGCCGAAAACTCTGTCGGCTTCACGCTGTGCAGCCGATTGTTGGCCTGAGACCAGACCCATTGAAACACCATACCCTCTGACGCGTACACGGGTCACAGGGGGGGTCAGAAGGATACCAAGCAGTGTAGCTATTTCTTGTCGTGTGTCAGGGATGACAGGCCCGCCCCAAACTCGCACTCCCAGGCGGTCGGCACGGTCCCCTGCGATGAGGCCTGCAAACCACGGTTGTTTGTGTAATCTTTTCCAATGATCGGAGATGGCTTTGTTTGTGTTCTGGGAAAGTTTGACCCATACCATGTTTGCTTTGAGTGTGTCCACGTCAGTATCTTTATTCATGAAAAGGCGGTACTCAGCTCCTGTCACTTTTCCGCTATTGCAAAGCACCTGTTTCACCATAGGAGCTGGCAGCACCATGGTTACTTCGTATTTTGAGGCCCTCTTTCCCACTTGCATAGGGGGGGGGTGTGTAAGCGTGGGGGTGAGGTATGGGGACGTAAGCTCCCAGCACTTCTCCTCTGCCCATCGGGCAGCCTTCATTTTGGCATTGTCTTCACCAGTGACTTGTAGGATGGTCGGGTCCAAACAGCAAACAACTCTGATCGCCGCCTTATCCTACGGCAGGTCCACAGGCTCATGATCTGCATCTTTAGTGCCCTCGCTAGAGCGTTCCCAGCAAAGCAGCAGCGAGTGCTCAGGCGGCGTCATTTTTACGTCCGCATCCTTCTTGGTCTCCCACTCCATACGTTGCGTGATGACTTTTACGCTGAGCGTCATGCCAGAGATGGTGAGGCTGTCCCTCGATCTGCCCAATGCCGTCAGAATTCCGTGAACAGAGGCATCATTCCGTTTGCTGCCTGTAGCTAGGACATGTGCACTGACACTGCAGATACACGCATGCTGTGACATCGCCTGTGTCGCAATGAAATGAGCTTCAGCCACCTGCTGCCCAACCAGAAGCACATGCGCAAAAGCTCCCTCGGTGTCTGCTGACACCTTCCAATCAGAAACCGCCTTACTGGGGCCAATCTGCTTCATGTCAAGCTGTGATTTGTTGTCTCCCTTGTATAGTCTCTTCCCCTGCACTGCTGTGAAGGTATGCTTGCCTTTGAGGGCCTTGACTGCCAGTCCCGTTGGTTGCAGGGGGTCTCCCAAATCTGGAATGTCCTTGACTACCAGGTGGCTCTTACCAGGCGTCTTCTTCAGAAGAGCTGCCTTGTACGAAGATCGTATATCCTTCTCTACCGCGACCTCCCGAGCACTTGGTGCTGTTTGATCGGTGTTCGCAGCCTGGAGAGCTGTCCTCAGCTCCTTGATGGTGTCCTCGGGACTCCTGATGACCTCCAGTAGATGCTCTTCCCGCGGAGAGCCGCTTTGCTCCGCGTCCCTGGGCGCAGCCTGCTTCTTGCCACTGAGAAGTGGTGCGATGGCGTTAGCCATAGCTTGCAGCACCTCTGGCTGCTTAAGTGCATCAAGCAGATCTTGGGCTATGCCCGACATTTTGTGTGACCCAGGGGGTCGTGCCGAGCAGCGGTTTCATAGGCCCAGGGGGGGGGGGCGAGTGCAGCCCTGGCAGGGGTTGTTGCGCTGATGAGCATGCCTGTTTGGCTTTCGGTTGGGTATGCAGTGTCACCGGCTGGCAGGCACCAAACAAAACACCTGTGTGTGTGTGTGTGTGTGTGTGTGATCTGTACTATTTACGAGGTAGATCGTTATGTAGCCATGAGATGGCAGGTGTATTCGGCTCAGTCTGCTGTTGCCTCTTTGCGCCTGTGATCCATCCCTTCTGCGGAATCAGAACCTCTGTGTGTGTACGGTTAGGTAACCTCGGAGCTGGCCCTTCCGTGTGCCCCCAGAAAGAGCTGGCGGCAGATTGCTTCCGTATCCGGCGTCTCTGCCAGCCCCTGTGGAACAGGGGTTGGTGGGGAGGGCGGGGATGGCGTTTTGGGCCTCCGCCGCTTGGGGGCGGGAGGCGTTGGGGGTTGGTGTGGAGACCTCAAAGAGGCTTGACTTGTCTGTGAAGGCCCAACTCGTGGGCGCTTATATGAACGCTTCGGCTGTTGAGAGGAGCAACGCTTCCTGGATGGCTGGACTGGGGTGCACACTTTGTGATGCCCCCTTGCACAACAGTGCCTTACCCCCCGTTGTGTGCGTGCGCAAATGGGGCACGGCGGCAGTCTGTGGGCCTCACAGAGCTGTAGTTGCGGGCGGCGAGGGACGTGCCCCGCTTCGTGATGCCCCAAAGAGCAACACTCCTGGGCTGTTTTGCGCAGCCTCTTGCACGTGATGCACGCCGGTAGAGAGTGTGTGTCACATACAGTGGCATTTGTTGGCGCCTTGTTTACGTTTGCCTGTGCTGTTGTTGGTACGTGCCTGCGTGTTCCTGTGTATGGGCGCTGTGGCAAGCGACCGTCGCCGATGATGGGGAAAAAATCTGCTCCAAATTTGGAGCCTGTGGCTCCACCCTTAGCTGTGAGCTGTGCACCAGATGCTGGTGCCAGGCCTGTCTGCAAGTTCCCGCACAGGGCTCTGTGCAGTCTATGCGCTTCAATCTCTGCTGCTGTCTTACGCGGGCGGTATGTGTATGGGCGCAGCGCATGTGTGCGGTGTGTTCCCGCCTTGGCCACCCACTGCTCTTCGCAATACTGAACGAGTTTGCGGATGTGTGAAATCATGGCCTCTCGGCGTGCAAAATACGGGCGTTTATTCAAACCGCAGATCCCCGGTCCCCCCAGCGGCACAAGCGAGCCACAGCGGGTCACCATGCCGGCTGGGTGCAGCTGGCCTGAGGTGACCAGTCGCTGAGCGCTGGACATTGCCAAACGCAGTACCCTGCCTCGTTCTTGGAGGGACAGGGTATGTCCTGCATACTTCGCCTGAGGCGCATGGGGGAGGGTCCTTTGCGCGAACTCTTCGAAATCAATTGCCAGTTCCAAAAAGGTGACTGTCCCCGGTTCCTCCGGCCACGTCAGGGCTCGTAGCCAACCGAGTAGGTCCGCGAGAAAGCTCTTTTCCCACTTCCAGTCATGCCCCTTGGGGGTGCGGAGTGTCAAGGCACCGTGTGCCACCGTTTGGGGCAGTGGCCCAACCAGTTGTTGATAGGGGTATTGCCTGACTTGTTGAGACAGTCTGTACCCTGCAAAGATGGAAGGGCTGTGCGCATCTCGCTTTTTGCGTGCTGCTATAATGCACACATACATGGAGTGTACCGCGCGCAGGAAGGTGAAAGCCGCACCAGATTTTATTGCCTCCGTGGAAATTTCTGGGGCTAAACCACATCGCCGTAAGCATGCCGGCCACTGGCTGGGTAGTGGAAGCTCCGGCACCTGGGAAAGGGCCGTGTGCACAAGCGCCAACAGCGGGTCACGGACGTGGTCCCACGCGACACAATGCCAGAGGATATGTTCCTCATCTTCTGGGGACGCATTACAAAAAGGACATGCGGAGGAGGTGCGAAGGCCACGTTGATACGCGCGCAGCGCGGTCCAGGTCGCTCCAGAAAGAACCCCTCTCAATATGGTCCGCTCTAGTTTGGACCCAAAGCTGGCAATGCTCGGCTGTAGAAGTTGCCTGTTTGTGGCATAGTGCAGACCCGCAAACAGGCGAGGTCGCCGTTGGACTAGCGAGTCTAACAATTGCTTCCTAAGCTGTTCGCGAACTTCGTGTTTTACAGTCTGTTTGTCCCCATTTAACATAAGGGGTTCACGCTGCCCTGGGACTTTCCAGCCCCACCAACCCTGCATAGGCGCCCAGCCGCATTCCTGTGCTGTTTGCACCGCGCGCCCAAAGGGGCCGTTGTTTTTGGTGTATAGTCCTGTTTCCCAGATGGCCTGGGCAGTGATCTGGTTTGGGCCCCTGTTCCGGCAAAGATGCGACAGCCAAAGCAGGCGTGAGTACTTGACCACCATGGTTGGGGAAATCCAGTGGCCTTTGCATAGCAAGGAAAAGAAAATTTCTTTTGCCCTCCCTGGGCGTGTAGGGCCCCAGATAGTTCTAATGACGTGGGTTTCGAAGGTAGCGAGATCCCGCATACGGAGTGGGACGATCTCCGATGCATGTAGGCCTGTGGCTGTGATCATAGTTGATATGATCTGTGTGTGTGTGTGTGTGGACCCAGAGACATAGAGAGCTCTACCAACGGGCACTTGCCCTGCGTGCGATATGTCTTACAGAGGTGCGTGGGCTGTAGGGTGCACATTGGGGCAGGGGGGGGGGGGATCAATGGCACCGCGTGCACTCTGTGCCCACCTTTTCAGGTGATTATCCCCAACGAGGCCTGAGTCCTCTAGCCCAGGGGAGAATGGCCCAGCGCACAGTGGGCAGGTCTGGACCCATATACAAGGGCGTTGCTCAGTGCGTCCTCTGGACTGCCTTTCGGAAGCATCCAGAACACACGTTGGCACTGCCTCCACGAACCGCAGGAGGGTGTGGCATTTCAGACTGGCCATTTTGTCTTCGTGAAAGACACCCATGACATGTCACTGATAGTCTTTTTTTTCTTGACACTTGCGCTGTACCCTGCCTTTGGTGCCACAGCGGTACAGGGATTGTTTCTTGTATCTGCTCTGCACAGCGGGGGGGGGGGGGGGGGCAGTGGGCGCCAGACCGGTCTACATGCGACCTTCTGTTGACGTATCTTTCAAACCTTTGGGTAGAAGGGAGTGGAAAGGTGCACGTTCCAGGGCGGGTGGTGGGCGACAGCCCAGGACCCTGCCTAGGCCGTGCTGGACCTGGGGGCGCCGCGCATGCTCGCAGGCGTCCGGTTCCGGTGGGGGAACCCGGCGGCCAGGCCCCAACAGGTCCGCGTGGAGCTGGGCGAGACTCGCGACCTGGCCGGGCCGGGCCGGGCAGCGGTGGACTTGTTCATGCTGTCCGTCCTGCTCAACGTGTTGGTCGCATGCTCAGGGCGGGCCTCCAATGTTCACAGATTGTTTTGCCTTGCTGCCACTGCAGCGCAAACCAGACCAGTGCCGAATGTTGCCTTGAGTTCACTGCACAATGTGGTCATCAAATGTTTCTTAGGCTGTCTGGGTCAGCTGATCCCCCTCCCATGCCGCTGGTTAGTCACAAACCATGCTGCACACTGCAGTTTGGTGGGGGCACATGAACTCTGAAAAGAAATAGGTGTGGTGAGTCACCCCATATCACTGAAGTGCTGAAGGACAAATTTGATTTCCAGTGTGTGAGGTGCCTGGGTACGGTCAACAACTGATCCCTCTGACTGAAGAGGTTGGAGGGTTCTGACCCTCCGACTCATGACTCAACAGCCATGGATGATACCACCATCCCGGCCTCACTACTAACTCACTACTGGCAAAATGAACCAACCTGACGAGATCAAAACTACTATCACCATCTTCCCTGCATCTATCCCGACGATTAAAACCAAAATCAATCCGCGATGTCCCAATCATGGTTCGCTCAGGCACCAGTTCAGGCCCTTCGGAGCATCCCAATCAGCCCCGAGGTCCGGTAGATTCGAACTGACAACTACACCCCATTACCCCCAACACATGCCGATGGGGTAGTCTGTTGGTGTAAGTGAAATGGCACAGGGCCCACTGAGACGCGAAAAGACAATAATTCGGCAGCAGAAGCGTGCCTTCCCCTACAACTTGCCACCCACGTGGGGACGCAATGCGAACGGTGCGATATCTACATTGACCATGTGAACAAACGAACGAGCCAGGACTCAATCCCAGGTCCTCAGTCCACAGCCCAAGTGCTAAGGCCACTGTACTACGAAGAGCTATACTGTGAAGCGGCCCAACAAGACAGAGGGTGGGTGGGTCTGGTCCCCCGCCCCAATACAAATATCGGTTTGTGGCTTTTTGGCTACGTCCTCTCCCAAGTCTGTCTCTCTCGCCTTTCGGTGCTGAATGGGCCTGGACTCTATTGCACTCTGGCCCACTGAGGACCGCTCGCTCTCTCCTTCGGAACCACTCATTTCAACAAGGCCCAGGGATAATGAGATCGAGCCTGGCTCCGGGCTTTCGTTGTCTGGAGGTGGGTCTCCTTTGTCTGACCGTACAGGGCATGTTCCCAGCATTCCTATCATCGGCTCCCCCTGTGCACCCAGCTCCGTTGGCACTGGGTCTTCCATCTCCGAGTCGTGACAGGTAATTTCAGTCACAGAAAAGAAGGTGCGTGAGCATGCCCATAACTTATTCACGCTCGTACCCTTCACTGAGAGTTGGTGGGCCATTTTATTGCCTTCCATCCCCGCACGCCTCCGGGCTGTTTGTGATTCCCCCCCCCCACCCCCCCTGCACACAGAGGAGTACTGGTCAAATGGGGCCAGCATGGTGCAGGTACTTCGGCGGGCTGACCTCTGACCGGTATGTGCGCCACGAACCCAGTAGAGTCCAGGCCAGATCAACGGAACAGACCAGGGTGCAACAGAAGTGGGGCAGAAACAGGGACGATCACATGAGGCCAAAGACAAATGTACAAATGGGAGGAAGGGCACAACGAACACAAGGCAGAAGCATCGGGACAGTCGCCAAGCAAAAACCCGGAGTCACTGCATTGAACATGCTGATGAACAATGACTGGAATTGTTTATGGCAGGAACATCCAGCTCAGCCTTACCGACCATTTGAAGCCCGCACACGCCCCTCCCCAGGGGGGCTTATGTTTGTGGGTGACAGTGGATGGAATGTCTTACCCACTACTCACAAAGCAGCCTTCTGCCCTCGTTGCATTCATTCTGGGGGGCATAAAGGCTGAGAAAGTGTGCCAGAGGTGTACGCACTGGTTCAGTGGATCAGTAGGAAATTGTCCATATTGCTTGGCCACCCACAGCCGGTGGGCAAAAGTATTTTGGGGAGGGTGAGAGTGGGACAGTTGTCCCCGTGCTCACAGGTATTGCTTCTGCTGGGGGTTTGCCCCAAAATGGCACAGTCCAGGGCCTACGGCTTGCATTCGACCACAGGGAGCCAGTTGTTTTTGTTTCGAAGCCTCCTGACCTGATGTGGGGAACTGAACTGGGGCCTTGACCCCCCCCCTGTCTCCCGCGCAAAGCCCCTTGGGCCCGCTGTGCAATCTCTCCTGCTAATCAGACCGCGACCATGTGACAGAGGAGTGAGCACACCTCCGGCATTATGCACACATCCACAACCTCGTCGTACTCGGGGTACCAGTAATTGATCTTTTTGGCCCCACGCACCAGAAAATAGGGAGCCAAGAAGGCGGTCCCATAGCAGCCAAAGCACGCAGGAGCTAACCAGGCAGGCATATGGACATGGGACTGAGGGACGAGAAGTTGCGTGAGAATTAGGCTATAAAGGCTGCAGGTGGCTACTACCTCCTCGCTGTCCTCGTCCCCCAGAAGACTAGACTAATGCGCTCAGAAAAAAGGTTCTGTGCACAAACGAGACTGTTTTTGTGCCACACCCTTTGCTGCACCAAACGGATGCAAAGCTGTGTGTGGCTTCAACCGCAGCACTGGTATGGGGTAGGGCAGGAACGAGATCAGAGACGGGGTTATGATTTGGCTCGGGAGTGTGGTCACAAAGGGGGCCATGCGTCATATTATGGATGGGAACAGCGATGTGGTCACGAGTGCAGGCAACCCTGAGATCCTTCAGCATTTTGCACAGTGTCGCAAGTGGAGTTGGCCCGATTTGAGGCCAACGCCGGCCCTTAAAGAGCACCCAATTATGTAGCCTCCACCATGGGAGTCCCCTGTACCAAACTCCTATCACCACTTTTCCAGAGACTGAAGTACCCCCCCCCCCCTTGCAAAAGTCCCAAGTTCATAGAGTCCCTACGCCTACTGTAGCTTGGAGGCCGTGGGGGGGGGGGGGGGGCTGCTCATAACAGCATTATGCTTGGTTTTGCAACCCAGTGCTGTTTGGTTTGATGTGATTTCCAGCCATGACCAATATTTTTACTCCTGGCTTGCCTGTCACATACATCCGGTCCACCGGTGAGCACTCGCCTGCCACTATTATCGGTCATTCTACTCGTGGGGATGATTTCATTCATTTGCATACATGAGAAATGGGCATGAGATTGAGCATGACATGGAACAGAGACTACCCCAGGCACACCCATTCCCACGCTTAAAATTAGGTGATCCAAACTACCCTAGCTCAAGACAGTTGCAAGCTACCTTCCCTTCACATATGACATCATGGCAGTTAATCAGATTTGAATCAGAATCAGACAACAAAATTTAAGTAAAATTTCACAGTGTCTGGGTCCTAGGGTGGGAGACCACTAGCCTTAACCTGGGTAGAAAATATCCACGTTATTTCCCCAGGTATCCATCTTGCATTGCCAATTCATCAATATGGTTACATCACCCCTGCCTTGTCAGGGTCCCTATGGTGGGGAGAAATCAACCTAGAAAAGAGTGGATGTGGTGGAAATGAGCAAAAAAGTGTGAAAAGGGGTGGAAATGGGTGAAACTGGGTAAAAATCAAAAAATGACAGATTCCCAATGTGGAAGAAGCATCAAAACCTACTCTCAAACACCAACCCCAGGGAGTATCTGCCACACCATAACGCTATCTTCTGGGATCAAAGACATGAACGTTTACTGTTGGGTTGTGGAAACACAATGGCAGAGGCTGATCGTTTTGCATTGTGACCCATTTAGCTGAGGAGAAACGCATGGAACGGGCATATGGAACACAGCTTTCCTCAGTGCATAGTCCTCTGATGGGCAGCATCGCTTCGAGCCCCGAAACAATCCCATGCAAAATGGTTCGCACCTCCAATTGCGCACGGTCATAAGCCAGGACATGCCCAAGTGCAATCATGATTCACACTGGAACAGTTTGAAAGTCATTGGAATGCTATGTACACTGCTGATCATGGCGTATAGTCTGTCCATGTCCAAACAGCTCAAATGAGATCACCACAGGCTACAACTGAGATAGTATTAGCTGTCACAGCCTGCACTGGTGAGAGTTCACGACGCTGTGCGACAGCTGACTGATTTACGCACTGTCTGCATGCTCAACGAAACATATACTCTGTTCCCGGCGGCCAATGCCGGAAGGCATTCGGCCATACATGCCCAGAGGTAACTGCGGGGTCAGCAATGGAGGGTACGCGTTAGTGACGGTCAGGCCTGCCTCCAACAGCCAAAAAAAACCCATGACTTTGGGTGGCTGCTGGCCGGTCAGGGCTTCGGACTGGGATTCGGATTTGGCTTTAGGTCTGGCTTCGGGCTTGGGTTAGGGTTATGCTTCGAGTTAGACTTCGGGTTTGGGTCAGGGTTGGGACCCATGATTGTTGAGACCGGCGCACAACTCAACACCACTACCTACCCCCCCACTCCAGGGGCTATGGTATCCTGACAGAATGCAGGACTCAGAGGCACATTCAAAGGTGGTTCCCCTGTCTGCGGGCTGGCGGAGTGCGTGGGAGGGCTTGTTGGTCTGGTGTGAACTGCAAATGGCAACGTCATTTCAGTTCAAGCACCCATCGCACATTGAGCAATCCGTGTTGTCGGCCCACAGTGATTGGATGGGAGAAGCACTGGGCTTCATGAACCAAAACAGGAGCGGTGAACCAACAAAAGGAAACAGGGTAGTAACAGAAATGGCACACCACTACAAATCATAAAATTTGTCTTTAGGCTCGCAAATTCCAATCCCTTGGGTCGTCAATCGCATCAATGGGTGCAACGAAAAGGTGCAAAAATACAAAAACATGCACATCCGTGCGACAAAGGAGAATGATGTGCTGCAAATACCTTGCTGCAGATGTCCCGCTTGCCTGGGCCATGCTTTGCATTGATCACCATAATCATAATAATAATAATAAGAACAATAACCAACAGGTCTCCGGATCGCCTATGAACAGACTCCTAAGAACCATCTGAATCTTCAGAATCTTCAGATGAACTGCCAGAAGCACTGTGAGATCCATCAGATGTAGAAGAGGCATATGATTCACTGTCAGCAGATGACGCATGCGATGATGCGGAGGATTGTGTGGACTTGGAACGGGAGGACCCTTTGTTGGAACAGTTGGCATCCGCAGAAGAGTTGGCATCCGCATCGTCGCTGTATTCATCGTCACTGTATGCACCACCATCCGCATTCTGGTCAACATCATCCATTGCACCCTCAGCAGCACCATCTCCGAGTTCATTGCGTTCAGTCAGAGCAGCAATGCGGATATCCTTCCGTGCATCACTTTCTTGGATCCTGAGTACAATGCGGTGGTGAGCTTCTTCTTTTGACAGCATCTCTTTGCGGTGAAAATAATTCACGGGTTGCCCTGCGATGGGCCGTTTCCTCGCTTTGTCACGTCGGACCCCCTTTTCCCGCCGCTGGCGCTCCTCCGTCTCATTCGCTTTGCTTTTCCGATCCCGCCGTCTTCGTCGCCGCTTCTTCCAATACCACGTCAGATGCGGGTCGTTCTGTGCGTCGTAGTGGATCACACTCGAGGCCAACTGTGCCTGGTCTTGTCGCTTCTTCTTCACAAAAGACAACACAGTCATGCTCCGTGTCGTGAGGATCGTGAGGTTTTTGTTGTCGCGCTTACTCATCTGCTCCGACATCCCCTCCTTCTGCAATTGCACAGCGGCCTGCTCGTCGTCAGAACTACTCAAGGCTGACACGTCAAATTTTGCTGCCAGCCGTTTACTTCTGCGAGGCTTTTGCACACTGTCTTCCGGCACTGTGTCCTCCGGCGCTAAATTGGTGCTGCCCAGAAACTGACTGAGAAGGCTTGGGGCTGAAGGCTCTGGGTACAACCGTTCCACCATCTCATCAATACCATCCTTGTCAATTGGGACAGACGGTGGGTCAGGCATCTTATACTTGAGCTTCGTAACCGCACGCCGCTCGAGGGCTTGGGCACTTTCGTAGCATAAACGATCCGCCATGCCATCTTGTTGCTTCTTCGTCAATTTTAATGTCTTCGGGTAGCGTGGCAAGTTCTTCTGTTCATCCATTCTTTCATAAATGGGTGATAACAGCGCCTTATCCTTTGATTCATTTCTATCGGACGGGCTTTCAAACGCAGAATTCTTGGGCTTGGTCAACTGGCTGAGGTGTTGCTTTTGCCTTTCCCCGAACAGCTTTTTGACGACAGGGGGCGCAAAAGGATTCTGTTGTTGGAGTTCCAGGTCACGATTTCCGGGAGTAAAAGCACCTTCAGTGCTGCCGACCTCCAGTGGATCCATGGAACCACTGGTTGGAGAGTTCGTTTCCCTTCACTTGGCGAACACCACACCAAAAGGAATCTTCATCTCCTTCACTTGGTGAACACCATGCGGGGAAAAAAATGGACCGGGCAGCAATACAACAGCCTCCAGCACTTAAACTGAAATGAAAGAATGTTTGCCAAGCCCCCTTCACACACGGAACGAAACAGGTGAGGTGCCAGTGCCCAGAACCTTGCAGATGTGGAGGGAGACAAGATACTTCCATATCCAAATCTATGATGCATGCAAAGGTTTTGCAAAGACCGAAACTGCACACACGGTGGTTTGGACAAGCCATGGTCTGCGCCACAACTTCAGACATACACCATAATTGGTGAGATGATGACAGATTGCAGTCACATCTGTGTCACATCCAAGCCACGTCTGTGCTTCACCAGCATCTGTCTCACATGCAGGTGGTATCTGGGCTGCATCCTTTTTCTGGTGTAACAGTATGCAAGCTCTCGAAGGTGTGTAAGACTTCCAGGAGCAACTGATACAGCACCATCAACACTCCAAGGTGTGCAACATTTGAGTGATGGATTTGACATGAGACAGTTCGCTTTTGACCACCCGCCCCGTACTTTCATCCACGACGGGCAGTGCAATTGGCACAAGTAAAGCTCCATCTGATTCACCTGGAACCCGTGACAACAAGTGACTCGCACAAACACATTTGGAGTTCCAGATGGGGTATACAGTGTAAACAGGCACGGAAATTGCCTGTGGCGTCCATTGATGGCTGCGTCTTGACATTGACAACCCAGATACAACCCAGACACGCCTTGCATCCAATCCAGATACAACCCGGAGACAACCCGGATACAGCCCATACAAAGTGGAGACAACCTGAGTGCAATCCGGATCCAACCTAGATACAACACAGAGTATGCTTGTTCTGGGCCCTTTTTCCCCTTTGGGGCATGGCTGTTCACATTCACAGACAGCAGCCTTTGTTATCACACTACTGTGATTCGAAGAGAGTAACTCATGGTCTCATTATAAAACAATTGAACTGCCCTGGCACACGCGGTGCTATCTTGGAACAATCCCAACATGTTCCAACGACACCAGTGTCTACTCCAGAACACCAGAATCATATGCACATTGTGCCATTCTGGCATGTTGTCTGGATTCAGTGCCAGAGGCAGTGTGTCAGCCTTCCAGCACAGTTTAAAAACGACCCTGCAGGAAGCCTTCAGCAAAGTAACCTTCCCTCTTCGGCCCACTGCCAACTGCAGGCAGGGCAAAAGGGGGGGAAGCCTTACCTCCAACGCCCGGTGCTGGGAATCCCATACTCACCGCCCTTTGCCCCAGTGGGGATCTGCTACTACTTGCATAAACAGCTACACCAAATGAAAACCCCTTTGATCCCCCCTTATGCCACAGGGTTGGCTACCATTGCCGAGCTTAGATTCCACGCCAATACAAGGCCATCTAAAAGAAGGTGTTCAAGCACTTGTTGTGAGGGCTCATAGACCAAAGCCGCCAACAGCACAATGGGCTGGGTCCAGATTTTAAACAGGACCGCCTTGTCCTAGAGTTCCAGTGACAGTGTTTTCAAAAACGATGGACGTGCATTTTGGCAATAGCCGGGGTATAAGCTTGTTCTGCGGTGAGCCCCCTCCATCAGTAGCCCCAAATACCTCACATATGGTTTGGTATCAAAGAGAACAAGGAACTCGAGGGGGGGGGGGGGGCAGGGATTGATGTTTACACTCTTTGTTATTTGTAGACACCACCTGCCAAGAAGATGTGGTTTGCTAATTGTTGACATTGGTGCCATATTGTATATGTGAAGCGATGATAATAGGAAGGGGGCCAAAGCGCCCTGCCCACCTTCACAAAATGGGTCCAATCATGACATTTACCCATGCACATGTGATTGGCGGTCTATGGCTTGTTGACACTGTCTGCCACAAGTGGATGCGGTCTGCTAAAAGGGGCCATGATGTCAGGCTTGAAAAAACTAGCATGGTGCGCCATGCCAGGCTGAAACGGTTCATCCACGAAGTGTGTGTGAAGGGGGGGCTGGGCTTCATGCCAACTATCAACCACCAGAAAATATCAGCCTTATGGACTGTGGCTACCCTCCCCCCCCCTTGCCCTCAGGAGGGGCCAGCTGCATGGTGTGCCCTCGCGCTCCCTGCCCCCCAGAGCTGACAGGGCCGCAGCACTGCAACCTGGGAGTCTTCCCTGGCAGGTCCCCAGGGCAGAGAACCGCTCTGCACACCCTGGGACTCCTACTGCTTCAGGCGTGCCCTAGGCCTTGGGATGTTGGACCCAGCCATTGCTGGCAGCACCAACTGTGCCGTATGGCACCCAAGGAGTGTGGGTCCTCCCTAGTTGTGCCACATGCCGGGGCTGCCCCTATGCCTTATTAGTTGTGGGGCAGCTTGGCAGCAGTCTAGCATGCCTCTGTGGCCTTAGCGTTGCGTAGCCCTGGCCTATTTCTCCCCTGGTGGGCTCAATAAGGCTCCTGAGCCTGGCCAATGGGGCCCGGTGCGCCGGGCACACTACCTTCCCCTCCCCCAACACACACAAGCACCATGACGGCGTCTCCTGCACACCAGCGCTTCGGTGTGGTCCATGGGGGCTGTCCCAATCTGCTCAGCCTTGGAACTGGCTGGATAGCTAGGATTTGGGACCAGTGCCGTGCAAGGACGGGTGCATGCCTGCAATCCCCACCTGTGTGAGGCCATCCCAATCCATATCCCAACCCAACCGAACCAGCCCCTTTGCAATGTAATCACCCCTGCAATCCTTTTTTTCTTTCGTTTTTTGGAGGGGGCTGACTCGAAATGTTCAGGAGTGCGCGAATTCTTGGGAAGCTGGTACATTACTGAGTGGGCCAACCACCCTGCCTCATGCAAGACCCACAATTTGCCCTGTGCTCCACATACTAAGTACCCGAAATCGGACACCGCCGACTTGAAACCCGAAACCCATGTTAGTGCCTGCAGTCCTGCCCACAGTTCGCTGGTGCACAAATGGTCAAGTTTGCCTGTTGGCAGTTGGCCCCAACCGCACTTGCCGCACCACAACCTTCATTGCCCACAATTGATCATCCACCGGGGTGGGGTGGGGGGGGGGGGGGTTGAGGGGGGGTTCATCGAATTTCACATGACAACGATCTAATTTTCCTTGTCAGTGATGCAATTGTTAAAACTGAAACCCAAACGAAGAAGTAGTTTGGATCTAAAAGAGGTCTTCCCTTATGGACAGCACAAACATAAATGCAAATATCTCAAAACACACGTCTGCGTCGGCTTGGCATACTTAACCCCCCCCCTTGTCCAAGCACCGCCAAAGGCACAGAAAACGACGGTTTCACCGGGTAGTGGTGCTCGGACAAGGCCGGTGACTGAGTGCAGCACCCCTGGTCGAAAACTGTTTCCAACTCGTGACTTGTCCCCTAGACCCCGGATGTGTCTAGCACAAAAGGAGGGACACATTCAGCAGCACAGCACTGCAGAACTCTGGACTCTGTCAATCTGCATCACAGTTTCTCATGTCATGGGCTATCACGGTGCACCACTAAACCACCACGCTCATATTTGATGCGGATGAACCTATCGCCAAGGGGCGAGGGGCCAACAGCGACACCATCTGCCATGTCCCCAGTGGATGGCTTGTGCTTCAGGGGGTACCCAGGTGAAAGAAGAGACATTCAGGACTGCAGGACAGGGAATGGGAATCTTTCTTGAGCAAAAAGGTACACAATTGGGCACTCAAACTAGCACAACACTGCACAAAACAAACTGAAAACCCATTTTGCACCGGAAAATTGACGGTGCAAAAAATGACGGTTTCACTGGGTAGTGGTGCTTGGCCATAAACAGTGGAAAGTTCAGCGATAGGTCCCCACCGACAGACCTATGCCCTCATACGACATGTACTTCAAGGGCCGTGCTTGGACAAGAGGGGGGGGGGGGGGTACTGTCTGCCAGTGAACAGTGACTGGCACCCGAATCATCAACTGAAACACAAGTAAACAGATGCATGCCCCAAGTCCCCTTGGCTGGGTCCAACCAGCCATATTTCCAAATGATCTAAGCTTTTCATGTCGAAAAAAAGTGGTCCTCCTCTTTGCATCCCTTCACTTTCCTTCCAACACCGTCCATTTTTGTGCCCACAAGTCATAAAGTGCAACCAAACCAAAGTTGTCAAAAAAATGCCAAGTGATGGGGGGTTGGAGGGGTTTTTCAAGGGGGTGGGAGGGTATTGTTTGAACGCAGCACGGTCACTGTGGCGAGACTGTAGCAATATCCTTGAGAGGTCACGATTGCACTGATGTGTCATGCAGTTGGGAACACCTAAACGCAACCAACACTGCTATGGCACTCAACAGAAAGACACCTGTAATGTGGTTATCAATACAAGAAACGAAGTCTCGCTGGTACAGTGCGTACTCCAGGTGCTGGACCAGCAACATGGGCGCTTCAACGATTTGCATGGATATAGTAGATATGGCAGACTTCATGGGGCAGAATAGTGCAAAGCAGCACCTGTGATGCTGTTTCACTGTGGGAGGGGGAGTGATAGTCAATTGAAAGCCGTGTTTGAGGGCCCAGGCATTGGGAATGGGGCTCGGTTGGGAGAAAGTCCAATCATTTGAAGGGATACGTCCTGCAAAGGGGGCGCCCGCTGCATAGCTCAATGGACCCCAGTCCAACCGGTCACTTCCGCACTCGCAGGTTCTAGTGTTGACCACATTGTCCAAAAGTGGTGGCCCCCCATTCTCATTTTTGAAGCATAGTTTTGTGCTGTGTCCCATGTTCTCCACCGCATTCTTCAAACAGGTGCACCCCTGAGCGGCACACCCAGAGGAGAGGGTACTTCTGGATCAATTGTAAAACGTATAAGCGAGGCTTTTTTGCTGAAAATTGGTGAAATGGAGGTGCAACAGAACACAGCACAAAGGAGACAGGCGTTGGCGTCTCCTCCCATTGACACTGAAAATGCCTTTGCAACCCTCTTGCCTATAATCATGAAGACAAGCAGGGTATGACAAAAATTGGAATGAATTCATGGGTTGGGACGTCTTCTTTGGACCGAAAAATGACCTGGCAGTCAAAAGTTTGCTGTGCACGCACCTTGCAGGTCCCCTGCACACACTGCGCACAACGCCTGCAGTCAAACATGCCGTCCGAAATGCGGATAGCTGGATCAGCCCCACCCATCAGCCATTGAAAACCCTGCTGTTGTAAATGTGCATATCAGATAATTACTTAGAAATAATGGGACACGGGTATTGAGTATATTCTGAGCAATGTGCACAAATAGCAGAAATGATGTCCTGCAACTGTTCCCTATGCCCTGCTGCAAACGTCCCTCTGCTTGCAAAGATGAAATGCAGGAATGCAGGCAACAACCTTTCAGCTGATTTACAATGAACCTGGTCATATGCGGTTGGGAGCTGCGGCAACACACCCTTGCGCAAGCACAGGCCGCGTCAGGAACACGGTCAGGCGGGGATCTTACGCTCAGACAAAGCGTGCTTGTGCAAGGGGGTGGTAGCACTGGAAGGAAAGAAAGGAAAGCAGCCGAGGGGGTTCCAGAAGCTCTTGGTGGACGGCTCTTTCAAACAGGTCTAGGGAGGAGCATTTGCCTGGTGCGCGCCCAGCACGCACCTGGCGCGCTACTTTTGCACCCAGTATCTCGACTCACGAGGGGGCGGTTCAGTTGAGTTCCAGCACAATGCGTGGACGCCAACCTCGTCTCTTGCATGGCAATTGAGTTGCTCGCATCAGCAGTCTTTCAAACACATGGAGAGGAATAGCATGGGCTGGTTAGCCTCAATCGCCCAGAAGGTTGAATGAATGCAATCAAGCAAGAGTGGCTACATAACACCCGCCTTCTTGGGGTCCCCAGAACGGGGAGGAATCACGGTCGCTGCTTAGAGGAGTGTTTTTCGAGAGCTTTTTGGCCTAAAAAGATGCCCGGCGCGCGCCGGCACACAAACATTCCCTCAAAGGCCCCATCCACCCTGACTGTATGGGCAAACAGCCGCGTGCTTATGTTGCCTTGCTGCTCCCCTGTTCAACCACAGGCAAATTGCTGGGGAAGCGCAGTCCGGCAGGGTGCCTCTTGGGAGACAAACCTGTAATGATGCGCGGACTGCATACACGACAATGCAACGAGGCTGAAACATTTACAGTTGCAAAAGAAGAACCCCGTAATGATGCCAGCTGAATCCCTTTTGCGCAATCCCAGTGCAGTAGACTCAATGCTTCTGGAAAAGGTGCCATCCAAAAGAGGCTTGACCATAAGAACAACAATGGTTGTCACCCTCCGGAATCACTCCAAGAATCACAATTATCTCACGGAGCATCGGCAGTGTCTGCGGGCTGGACAAGCCCATACTGACATGAGGAGGGAATGCCAGTGGCCAAACCACCCAAGGGAACGTTTAGGAGGGATCACCAGGGGGGCCGACTTGTGCAAAGACGGGCAAAGAACAGGAAAAATGCAGCCACATGGGGCTTCTGTCTGTGGTCATCATCAGACGATGCACGCCGCCGAGACTTCACACCCTCAACAAACTGAAAACTGTTCGGTCTCATGCATCCCTGCTGATTCCAGCAAGGTGCCACAAATGCCCCGACGAATTGTGCAAGCATCCGACAGGGTGGCGAAGCCGCCACTATGCATCCATCAGTATCTGGCTTTAGCCATAATCTTACATTGGTCGTCATCCTCAGGCATCAGCCAGCTTCAGCCCACATGGTGCACAATTCCTGGCCAGTCACTTGCTTGCTGTTGTTTGCCAAAGGTTTCTTGATACACGTGGTGTGGGGCACATGATGTAAACAAGCAGACAATAATAGAAGATTGACAGAAGTTGGGAAAGGAGTGGAGAGCAGGAGAGGGGGTTAACGGATACCCACACTGTACAAAAATTGGGCAGGGGGGGGGGGCGAAATTGCAGTTTGGGGGGGGTTAAAGCCAATTGCGAAAAATTGTGGAAAATGGCGGGAAAATGGTGATACAGTCAGGAACCCTCCTTAACCCTCAGGGTGCAATAATTCTGGACAGGTGGATCAGATTTTTTCTTTCGGTCATTCAAAAGGCCCACGGGCAGCACAATTACAGCAGGCGCCCCTCAATATCACCATGGAATTGAAGCATGAACTGAAGGCGGCGGATGTTGTCATCCAATTTGTGCTGCCGCTCGAAACTGTCCCACAACGTGAGAAAAAGCGCTCCACTTCACCACCAGAAGTGGGCTGTGTAATCAAGAACAGGAGCCTCTCTTGGAAGGGTGAAGGGGCACGTGATTGCCACCATTCCTGCCAAGCAGCAGGACCCTTTACATCCATAGCATTGCAACGGATGTACAGGCTCCATTGCTCTGCAATACGTGGCATGTCAGACAGGCCCAACAGAGGGTATTGATCCATGGCGTGTAGCATATTAGGCAGATTTCGTAGGTTCAGGAAGGAATTGTTCAGTCATCTTCAAGCGTGGACAAAATGGAGTCTCATTGTTCTGCATAGTTGTGCACACTAGTATGGTTCACCCTTGACAGCAAGGGGCACCAATGGGCACGTAAGATGGGCAAGTCAGAAAGACGGGAAAATTGCGGAACATTGCGATAAAGTTCGGGAAATTGTCACAAAAAATTGCAAAAGCGAAATTGCGAAAAATGCGAAAAATTGCAAACCTCAATTTCCCCCCACCTTGGATTGGGTCCCTCACAATGAAGGGGAGACCCCAATTGCATCAACACAGCACAACAGGGTGCAGAAAAACCATCACGCAACACTGATGCATTTTCTTTGAGCGGGTGGGGGGGGCTGGACAAAGGGGTGAGGGGAGGGTACTATCATTTTGGGGACCACCAATTGCTTGGTCCAGAATGTCCAATGTCCAGAAAATCACAAAGGATGTGAGCCCATTGTGTGCGGGAAGAACAGGAATGAGAGGCTGCTGTGTGCATGTAACACGTGTCGCTGCCCATCACAGCACCGCGCTTTAAAGTGCAATGTGCAGAACAGAGCAACACCAAAGCAGAAGGAATGTGCAGCGAAGCGGAGGGAATGTGCAGAGAGGCAGGAAGTGAGAAAAAAACAACCCGAGGCTGTTGGGTCATTCACAAGCCCAACCGAAAGGAATCCTCTCGTCCCTAAACATGCAGTGTGACGAATCTGTGCATTGGGGGTTGGCCAAACACGTTGCTGGTCAAGAAGACAGTGGGGGAGGGGTCAAGAAATGTTGTTTCCCAGGTGCCGAGGGCTGGATTAGCATCAGGCTAGTGCAATGAAGAAGTGGCGCTGCGGAGGGGTTTTGGCCCGCCGCCTGCCAAGCACACCCTCCGCCTCCCCCCCAGTTCCTGCATCAGAGTGCTCAACCCCACCTCTGTAAAGGCGCACGGCTCCTTCAGGGCACCAATGCAAACACGGTCCAGCAAACGGAAAAGGGCTGTGGGGACTGGATCAGGGTCTGTTCCGTTGGGCATTTCCTTTCCCAACGGGCTTTAACAGAGCTTTCCTTGATACCAGCCCTATGAGAATGGCCCGAACGGACACCTAGATCGCCGTACCGGTGCGCTAGGCAAGCGCGCGCGCAGAACACTGCCATGCCAATTAGACGATACCAAAAAGCGCATCAACACCGGCAGAGTCATCGTAACGTTGGTGTGGGATCAAGGGTCAATATGACTGTTGCATAGGACCGCAGGGCTGCCATGCACATCGCCCCGCAGCACAATTCCATTGCGACTCATATTGCGCCTGAGTTGTGTGCCGTGATCGTTGCCGTGCCACTCCAAGTGAGGCATTTGAATCTGGCTAAGAACGTGTGAGAACACTACAAATGGCAAATTCTAGACTGCACTTCGAGTGCTTAGGATGGTGACGAAAACATGAGATAGTGGTTATGGACGGAAATCGAGGTTGGGGCGGGGATCAGCGATCAGCAGTGGTCATTGCATCAGGTGACGTCGCAGGGGGCTGAAACGACTGGAAGAGCGACATCCCTCGAAGATGCGCCGGATGACTGGCCATCCAGACGTCGAGGTCGCGGTACATGGCTTAGAGGTCTTGTGCGTTTGATGTATAATTCCGTATAATTCCATTAGTATTCACACGTCTATCAGAGGGGATGGGCGCAGATTCACACACAGGGCCTGCCTCGTGCATTTTCCATTTGATTGCTGGGCTGGGGGCTCTGGGAAAGTTGTCCCCTGCCCCGTTGTCCGGACCGCTCTTTCGATTGGGGGTACTGTTTCGGGGCTAGATGTGCCCTATGTACGAATGACACCACGTGCTTGTCATTGACAGGCGTTCATTGGCATCATTAACAAGCCTCAGCGAGTGTATCAAATGACGCCATGAAGAGGGCTTCACAATCCTTCACGAATCCACGTGGGTTTTTGTCGGCTGCAGACCCGGAAAAAAAAAATTTGTATGCGTGTTTGCCATCAGAGCGAAATGCCCAACAGAACAGGGCAAACTTTTGCAAATTACAATACCATTCACAAATCTCTACTATGCTGCTTGCTGATTTGCCCAGTACACATTTTATGGCTGAACATTAAGCAATAAACCCATGAACCGTACGTATCCACAATAGGATGGGATGCCCAAAGCACAACAACCAAACCAATACCGTGGCACACAAAAATAGCATACCAAAGCCCACACACAATTGGTCAACAAGATTTGATTGGCAGTGCAAACCATTGAAAATAGAGCAGCCGTAAAAAGTGACAGAAAAACGCAACATATCCGATTCCACACCCCTGTGCTGCAGCCACCAATGAAACAATGGCGCCATCAACCCTTGAAATCAACACAGGATCTGCATAGTAGTTTACCTCAACAACTGCAAAAAAAAAATCCAGTCCGCAAAGCTTGAGTCCAAGAATCCACACATCATTCAGATCTATTTCCCCGGTACAAAAAGGGCCATCAGCTTTTTTGAGAGCAGAAATCGAATTACAAAACCACTCTCAAATTTCTACTTTGTAATGCTGCTTGCTGACTTGCTGATTTTATGCCGGAACACTATGCTGGAACATCACATGACTATCAAGCCGTGCAACATTTGATCAGAAACAAAGACCCAGAGACATGCACTCAGCAACCACCAGACCCTGGCCACTGTAAATCACCTCATTTTCGGGTGCTTGCAGTTGGGAGCTCCTCATTTTAAGCTTACCAGCAGAGACACCTGGCACACATCACCACAGTTGTCAGTCTAATGAAAAGGTTACCGCCCGCGGGGCTCGAACCCGCGACCACAAGGTTAAGGGCCTTGCGCTCTACCGACTGAGCTAGAGCGGCTTGGTGGCAGCTCACACCTCTTAGTAACATTTCATTCCACCAAACAATACGATCTCACTGATCATCCAGCGGCCAGAACAGGGACTGGCGACGCAGGCTGTCGCGGATGGAATCCACTGAGCGGTGCCGTGGAGCGCCCCGCGCCCGCAGCCGCAGCTGCCGGGCACGTTCCTGCCCACATTCCAGGACCATATCGCTGAAGATGCCACCCTCGTCAAGCAAATGCTGCGGCGTGTCGAACTCCGCGGCCTGGCCATTTCCAACGACGAGGACCTGTGGAGGACAGTATCTGGGGAGTGTCAGCGCCACAGACACACATACCAACAAGACGGAGCGCAGCACTCAGCACACCTTGTCACATTCAATAACTGTGTCCAGACGATGTGCAATGATAAGAGTGGTGCATTCTGCAGACATTGAGAAGGCAAGGCAGCGCAAAAAAGGGAAGGAGGCGAATGCCTGGCGGACAGACGGCCGGACAACGTGTACCACGAATCAGCTGCGGTGTTGTGCCGAGGGCACGGCAACAGTCTGGCTGAGGGTCCCCCCGTTAAACGAAAGGGGCGCAGGAGCGTTGGTAAACGATGGTGCGATCATGGCCGGAGGCGGCCGATGAGTCAAAAGGAATGCCCCGGTCCTGCGGCTCGAATTCGTTGCAAGAGGTGTTGTGTGGCGAACTTTCCTCGTCATCGTTTGTGTTTCTGTGCACTGCCTGGCCCAGCATGCTCACGGCCGCCGGCCCCCAAATCTATTGGTGTGGGGGCGGTGTGCCTTTGCCGCCTGCGGTGCTTTTTTCCTTCCGAAATTCGCTGGCCCCCGCGGCTTGTCAATTCTCAGGTCGGTGAAGCGTCAACCGCCGTCGCTTGCTTGCTAACCAGTCGGTTACCCGCTCTCCGCCTACAAGTCCCAAGGTTACGGACGGCCATAGGTTTGCTTTCGGGCGATCTCTTCCCCTGCTGTGCCAGCCGCCCAACCTGTAATTTGGCCCCGCGCCCCGGTGCTGATGCCCACTGGATGAAAGAGCTCAAGACTGCAGATTCCAGTATCTTCCCACCCGCACACCTGCCTGCAACATCCCGTTCCAAACGCGAAGCGGGACCATCTAAAGCAGGAGGTAAACAGCGCAAACCACGGCACACGAAGCGAGTTGTGTACCTGCAAAAACAGACTTCAACATCAGCTGAATCGCCTGATCGGTGTGCGCGTCCACGGCGGCAGTGGCTTCATCGAGCACCAGAATTTTGCTGCGGTTGAGCTGGAGCGTGGCACGAGCCAAGCACAGAAGCTGCTGCTGGCCCAGACTGAGATTATCTCCACCTTGAAACGGGAGGGCCACACCGTTGCGACACGCACCTCTCACCGCAGCAAACCGGACCGCACGCTGTACCGCGCCGCACCACATACTAAACCAACCCACACAAAACCGGGTTGCACCACGTATCGTAACGAGCGGGTGAAGATGGCGCGCAGCACACAAGGGGTTGGGTGGGTGTGGACGACTTCGCGTCGTGCCGTGACGTGCTGGGACGTGGCCACCTCTGCGTTGGAGCGCGGGGCCGACCCTGCGTCGTGCCCGTGTGTGGCGGGGGGGGGGGGTGGTGTTGGGCGGAGCGGGGGGGGTCCCGCAGCGGCGCAGAGCACACACCAAAAGGGGGTCCAAGGCCACAAAGCCGCGCGGTGGGGAGCTGCCCCACATCCTTCTCGTTGGAAATCGAAGGCCGGCACAAGGGCAGACACCATCGACCCCCCGGGCAACGCACACTCTGCAATGTCCGACCGCCGCATGTAACAGACATAATACGGCCCGCAAACTTGCGTCTCCAAATTCTGCGGCACGCCTCCCGGTCGCGCCACGAGCCAATTAGGGGGATCGCAGGTGGGGCCCGGAGGCACAAAAGGCATACCTGGATCGATTTGGTGCTTCAATCCGCCCTGGAGGCCCTTGACCATGTCCTCGAGCGTCGCCCTGGCAGACAGAACACACTGCGGAGCGCACCGAATGCAACGTCACACGCCGAATCAGGGCGTGGGAGGGGGGGGTGTGACCTAATTAAAAAACAGACAAATGCAAACCAGAGGTAATGCACTCCACAGTCAGGCATAAGTGCATCTTTATTCTCTATGCCAAACCTGGTTAAACCTCAAGACACACACTGTGTCTGAAACAGAAAACAGAACATCATGTCTGACTACATTAGTCAGACAATCACAGTCAGTAGCTGTCAGTCAGACATCAGCAATCAGTGTCGGATAAAGACACCATGCATTACCGGCATGGCCGTGGGAGGGGGGGGGGGGGGGCGCCGATACGAGACTGGGGGCGAACAGACTTTGCTGGCGAAAATGTCTGGTCTCTTCGACAGCGCTGTCCGTTGGCTGAGGAACTTCTCCGAACTGCTCTGATCGTGGGCAATGGGGAATTCTTGGCATCCCGGGGGCCGTGGGGGCGAAGATGTGAAAGGGGCAGACGGAAACGGTAGGAGGTCGGTGCGAGCGGCGCCTCCAGAGGACCCCGGCACTTGGGAGGCGAGTGCATTCCCCAACACAACGCGTTGGCCGACTCGCGTGCAGCTTTCAAAAGTCCAGGCGGTCTTCGTGGTACACCGCTTTCCAATAACAATTGTTGCAGCGGTGACCACTCCGGGCCAGGCCCCACTGATTCGATGTGCAGCGCACCATTTGTGTGTGCGTCCCAGCTCCACGGCTGAGCATTCTCCACCATTGTTCACCTTGCTCACTTCCCCAGCCTCCACCAGGGCTGGCTATGGTGGGGGGGTGGGGACCTGATAAAAAAACAGAGGAATGCAAACCGGATAGTGGGGGGAGCCCCCCCCCCCCCCCTGTCCCCCCCTCCCCCCAACGACAAAATGACGATTCCGAATTCAGTCGACCAATTTTAGCCAACTTTTGTCATTTTTGTCGATTGGACCACTTTTGACCCCTGCAAAAAATTTCGGCGGCTTTGCCGCCAAAAACCAATGCATTGGGGTAATATCGTAATCGTCATTTCGTCATCTCAGGCCCCAGCCCCCCCCCTGTGTGGGCTCCTTTACGGGGCCCTGGACAGTCACCCGTTCTTCCCTTCACATGTTGCGTCGGGTTGCTGCTTTCTGTCGGCCGCTGCGGCCGGTGCTCTTGCTGGTGTCGTTTCCGCGTTCACGGAGCCCAGTAGTTGGTGTGTTGGGGCTGTGCTGCATGTGGCATGGTGTGCCGTTTGCGCGTCAGCGGCGCCCAACAATCACAATAATAATTGGCGTATTGAGGATGTGCTGGTTGTTGCCGGGGTCGTTTGACTGTTTTTGCTGTCCACGCGCCTCTGTCCACAGGCCGTCCGTAGCCTGCCTCGCTGTGTTTCTGTGCGTGTGAGGTCCAGGTTTCTCCACGCGCTGTCCCGGCCGTCCACCATATGTCCTTTTCCCCCTCACGGCTTCCCCCCCCCCCCGCCCCCCCCAAAATAATTGCGTCACTAATATATCCAGCCCTGGCCTCCACTTGGGGGGGGGGAGATGGCGTGCAGTACGCAAGGGCTTGGGTGGGCGTGGACGACTCCGCGTCATGCCGTGTGCGGCTGCGACGTGGCCACCTCTGCGTCGTAGCATGGGGCCGATCCAAGGCCACAAAGCCGCGCGATGCGGCCTGGACGCCCACAGCGAGGCGAGGGTCATCCAGGGACATGTGACGAAGGTGGGGGACGCAGCATGTGCATCCCACACCCAGAAACGAGCCCACTCGAGCACGGCGCGACGTGCTACCTGGCCCTCTGGCATCTCTAGTGCCCATGAGTGGCTGATCCATCCAATGGCACAAATCAAAAATCGCGCATGCACTTGTGCTCATTGAGGCAGCCGCCCAGAACCCATAGACAAGCCACGGGCAATGACTACCACCTTCTGACAACCCCCTTTCTCATGGCCACAAGGATGTGCAAAGCAAAAGGAATCGGCACCTGCGAATGGCTTCCCAAACCAAATCATCCGGATACGTGTGAAACGGATCGACGGCTTCTCGGACAGTGCCTGAGAAGATCACTGGCTCCTGCAACATCAAAACGATTGCGGGCGAACGTTCCTTGAGTGTCGCATGCACATCCGCAGCCGGCGCAGACGCACACTTCAGAGGCAAGACCACATTCCCCCCTGCGTCACACACGCTGAGCACGGGGGGGGCGTCTCCTCGCTTTTGTATGTGACCCCCCACCCCCCAGTAGAAGTGGGCCGAAGGCCCCTTGAGGGGGGGTCCAGGGAGGGGTGATGGGGGGGGGGGGGGGCAGGTGGGGCAATTTGGGGTGGTGGGGGGGGCAGGCTCCGCTTACCTCCCCTTGCCCTCCCTCTAACCATACCATCACCATAAACCTAACCCTAACCTTTGCAGTGACCTAGTTTGGCCATGCCAGCCATGTTGATTGGGTTGAACATCATCCACCAAATTTCATTTTGGACCCCAACACTCACTCTAACCCTAGCCTAGGGTGAGAGCTAGAGTTAGGGTCACCGAGCTGGTGGAACCAGTCTTGGTTTTATAACCCTTTTTAGTGTCTAGGGTGGACCTACCACGTTTAGCAGCAGCAGCAGCAGCAAGCAGCAGCAAGCAGCAAGCAGCAGCAAGCAGCAGCACGCGCGAAATGGGCAAAAATCAGAACTCCGTTGTGGTGCTTTGGATTCAGGTGAAATTTTGGTGCATGATATCTATGCGTGTGAAGTACAATCACACAAAGTTTGAGCAAGATACTCAACGGTAGCGGCCGGGAACGGGATTTGCAAGTGGCGGACCTCCGTTTCAAAAACTGCAGTTTAGGGCCAAAAATAGCCATTTTTGGGTCAAAAAAGCCCTGGAACACATTCAAAACGGCCAAATGAAGCGAAACGGTGGGTACACTTCACGTGCGGCTTGACTTCCCCGTGTCAACGAGCTCTTTGCGGCCCTCTAACTCCATGATATGTCCCGGAAACGGCCCAAAAAGGGCCCCAGAAGCTCCAAATGCCGACAGCCACAAACCAAGAATAGGCCATATCTTTGGCTAAATGGGTCAAAATGCGAATCCGAGGGCACCAACTCCACCCGCAACCCCCCACTTTTTGTGGTTTCCACCCCTCAGAATTGCCCAAACGGACGCCTAGACCCCAATACCTAGGCCCACTAGGCCGCGGCAAGTTGCAAGCTCAAGCCCAAACAGGTGGGTGCCCAAATGGGTCAACAGGGTTCAGTAGGGGCAAAAAGATGAATTTTCTCAAAAATGATCCTAGACCATGTGCGACGCTAAAACAAGTGTTTTTGGACCATTTTGAGCTTGTGGTGGGCCATTTTGGGCCTCCAAAAATCCCCAAAATGCCTTGAAAATGGGCTGTTTTGGGACCAAAAATGGGTCAAAAATGGGTCAAAAACGCATTTTTCCAAACCTCATCCTAGACCATTTGGGGTGCACAAACGGGTGAAATGAGCCCATTTTGAGCCCATTTTGGGGCATTTTGGCCCCTCATAAGTCCAAAAAGCCTTCAAAGTGGGCCTCGTGGTGATGGGGTTCACTTGCAAGCTTATTTCACTTTGTCAAGAGCCATCAATGTGTGAATCATTCTTGATGTCCCTCACCAATCATAGCTGATGTTCCCTCCTCGACCAGCTCGGTCCCAATATTCAGTCTTGATTAGGTGTAGGGTGAGGAGCAGGCTGAGGGTTGCGGTAGGCGTTAGCGTCAAGGTTGGGTTCAAGGATAGTGTTGGGGTGCTCTAGCGCCTGGGCGGGGAGGGGTGCTACTGGGCAAGGGGAATGAAAAAAAAAATTTTGGGAGCCTTTGGCGCCACCATATGTATGGCCGGTAGCTAGGGACCCTTGGTAACTAAGTGGGCCCGGAGGGCAGGGAGGGGGGGGGGAGTCGCGTACCCAAATTGAGGAGACGTCCCCCCCGTGATGCTGGGATTCCGGAGGCTGCACTACAGCGCTATTCGGCAAGGTACAGCGCCGAGGTACCAGACCAGCCCCTTTTGGGCTTCGGTTGCAAGACAGTGGCGCACTGGTGTGTTTGAGGTGCTAGTGGTGGAGGGCGGCAGTGTTTGAGATACTAGGTCCCAGTAATAAACCTGAAGGGAAAACATAACTCAAACAGTGCCGCAGACGGCCTCTGGTAGGGAGGGGGGGGGTCCAGGGGTGGTGGGTGGGTGGGTCTAGCCCCCCTCCCCCCCCCTTGTGTGACATTCCGTCAGGTTGCTGTTTCTTTACGGGGCCCTGGACAGTAACCCCTTTTTCCCTTCATGTGCTGCGTCAGGTCAATACTTTCTGACAACCGGTGCGGCCTGTGTTCTATGTGGTCGTCTCCGCGTTAGCGGAGCCCAGTAGTTGGCGTACTTGGGTTGTGCTGGTTGCTGTGGGGGTCGTTTTACGGTATTCAATGTACACTCCCCTCTATGTTCAGGTCATCTACCACATGTCTCGCTGCATTTCCGTGTGTGTGAGGCCCAATTGTTCCACCCTTTTGCATTTGTCCTCGTTGTCTGCCACCTGCCTCACCACGTTGCCATGTGCATGAGGTCCAATTACTCCACCTCTTCCTGTGGCACACGTGGGCATTGCGTGCACCTTCATGGTTTCTGCGGGTGTCGTGCGCACCTCTGGATCACAAACCCTGGCCATCATGGTGGGTTCCATGGCCGGATACCTGTGTGAGTCCCACTCTTGATGTTGAAGGCAGTGTTGTTCCCTGGTGTGTGAAGAAGCGTGGAAGGGGCACACTGGGTGGGGTGGGAAGGACCCTGGGTGGGGTGGGGGGGACATGGGCGCCCATGGGTGGATCGTTGATGTTGGTGTGGGGTGCCCTTGTCAACCCCTTTCCCCTCACGGCTGGTCTGCTGGTGGGCTCCATCCCGTGTCATGCAAACAGCCTGTTTGGGCCGCGGGAGACACCCCCCACCTGATGCCGGTTGAGCAGGGGTTGCCCTGGCACCCGATAGCGACGGGGCTGGCTGGAGAGGCCCTCCCCTGTGTTGTCGCTACCTCACATGCGCACGCTCTCCCCTCCTCCTCTTTCTGGTTTCCTGTTTCCCCTGGTGTCCTTGCTGCCCCCCCTACCTCGTTGCCCCCCATCTCTTCCTCGTCCGCTGCACTCTCCGTGTCCCGCTTGGCTGTGTTGCTCCTTCCCCTTTCCGTTGGTGCTTGCGGATGGCACCCATGCGCTCCTGCTTCTGCCTCTGTCCCCCCGTACAAGCATTGCGCGTGTCCGCATGATGCGGACTAGTCACGGCCTTGCTGCCACCCCTGTAGCGGGCAGCCACCTGCGCGTGGGGTGCAGCCCCCGACCTTGTGGAGTTCGTGGGCACCTCGTGGAGGGAAGCTCATCGGAATGGGACGGCAGTGAGGCTCGGCGGCGGTGTCGGCTCGGCCGAAAGTGAAGTTGCCAACGGCGGAGTCAGCCAGCCCCCTTGTGTGTGCACCGCCTTGTGTATGCACTTCCTTGTGTGTGGACAACCAAACCTTCCCTTTAGCTCGCTCCGCTCCAAAGACGGCTCGCTTCGCTCGACGTGGGGGCCAGCCCCCGCACCCCCCTTAAAAAACAACACTCCTGCCACAAACCGCCTTGTGTGTGCACCGCCTTGTGTATGCACCGCCTTGTGTGTGGAGAGCCAAACCATGGTTTGAGCAAAGCATGGGTGAAAATAAGTGAAAGTGGGTGAAAAAAAAGGGTCCCTGGCCTGGGGATGTTGGGGGGGGGTGCGTTGGGGTGCGTTGGAACTGCCCAGCGGCTCGGCTAGCCGAACAGCTGGGCAGTGTTTTGGTCGGCCTATTCGGCCGGCCAAAACACTGGTGCCGAGCCGAACCACCGGAACCTAACCGGCCGAGCCGAACCGCCACCAAGGTTACCGCCGGCTCATTCCGTCCACCCGTGGTAGGGTGGAGGGAGGGGGGAAACAGGTTGCCGATGGCGCGTTCGGCGTGCGCCGCGTTTGGTGGTTGCCGTGGTGCTCGTGTCCCCCCTAGTGGTGCTGAGTTTTTAGAGGCGTCCAAGAAAATGTTTGGTCTAAACTAATTGGCGCCAGCGAAAATTTGTGATCACCCAAACGCCCGGAAGAAAATTTGACCCAATGCGGGGTGGGGGTGGGGTGGGGTGGGGGGTCCAAGGGGGGTGGGGGGGTGGTGAAGGACCCCGCCCCCCCCCCTCCGGTGGTGCCAAGTTGTTGAAAGGAGCCCTGACCTCGACTTGCACATGAGCAACTTATGCACGGACCCCAGTCCCAACACACAGCCGTCTGTCCAAAGACCTGCGGAATGATGATCATGTTGGTCCTCAGGGCCTCAAGAGGGACTTTGGTGGTGTCCAGGCCCCCGATCAATATCTGGCCACCACAAATATTGGTACAACGGAAAAGCGCAGTGAGGATGCTGCTCTTGCCGGCCCCAGTGCGGCCCACAATCCCGATCTGCGTAAACGGGAGGGAACATGGACCCTCTGCTTGCCGCACAGCGCATGTACTTGGGTGATAAAAGACCAAGCAGATTTGGAAGTGAGAGGACCGTTTTCAGGCCATGAGGCTTTTTGGCTGAGAGCTACGATTTGGATCAGATTGGAGAGATTTGGAAGGCGAAAATCGTGAAAGAAATCCGAGGTCCTGGGGTATTGATCAGTATTGATCAGAACTGGTGGCATTTGCATGTGGAGATCGGCGCGGTACAGAGTTGCAGCGCCAATTGACAGCGACACATTGACAGCGACCTCACAGACAGGTACCGGATGCACTGGGAACATATCAAGGATCTTCCAGCGTCGGATGCACAGTGGGAGTCCTTCAGCCTAGCCAGAACCTCTGAAATTGGACAGGGTCATATACTGTCCCCAAAGTAGTGCCATTTCTAACATACGAGGGTGGAGGCCTGCAGATGGTTTGGAACTGCTTTGGAAAAAAAAAACCAATTTCCTACGTAACCACTACTACGAATGGTGACATCACCAAACACATTCCCTGATGGGCTCTTTGTGTCCTCTGTTGCGAATGGTTCTGTGCTTTTGCATCAGACTGAGTGCACACTCAGTTTGACAACATCGGCGCACTCAGCTTGGCACCGTCTGCCAATGGTGATGACATCACCAAGAAAAAATAACAATACCTCTGCACGCAGTTTGACCGGTGACCCCTTCCTGGCAAGTAGCCACGGAGGACAGCTCGCCGGTGGCCTGTGGCCAAACGAAATTCGAAGCGCGGGGCCAGCGTCCACACATTGGTGCCAACCTCCAACGCATACTTCAGCGAGGCTACGCGGTTGAGCGGTCATAGCTCATGACACATGTCTAAGAACTCTCGGGTTCGGGTCCGGGCGGGGGATAAAGCAGAAGGTATGAACGTGACTGTCCAGGGCTCCGTAAAGAAACTGCACGACCAGAACGCGGAGGGGAGTGCACAGCAAATACCGTAAAACGACCCCCGCAGCAACCAGCACAACCCCAGTACGCCAACTACTGGGCTCCGCTACCGCGGAAACGACACCACATGGAACACAGGCTGCAGCGGCCGTCAGAAAGCATTGACCCGACTGCGAGGCAGTTCAACTTCTACCGCTGCTATCGTGAACATAGCCACCACACTACATGTAAGGCCACTGCACAGCACCCACCGCGGGTGGCCGACTGCATCGGACCTGCCCTGCTCAACCCACGGGCCCCACTATGACCACACCTTTTGTCCCGCTTCGACTCTAAACGTGAGCCCCTTCAATACCAGAGGCAGTTCTGGTCGGTACCGCAGCTGCACCTCTGCAGAAATGCGACGGGGTTGAGACTGCGCGCGTGGGCACGGGACAGGGCGCTGCACCGGCTGCAGTGAAGAGGGCATGAAGAGGGCAAGCAGAGCGCTTCCCTGTCCCAGGGACCTGCCAGGGATGACCCGGCTGCCACGCTACGGCCCACGTAGACAGGGGAGGGGGGGCAGAGGGCACACCACCTGAATGCCCTCTCCTTTGGCAAGGGGGGGAAGGTGTACCAAATAACATGCCCAATGAACTTCACACTCGAGTCTGAATTTCCCCCCATCTTTTTGCTCTTGTTTGCTGTGCTTTGGGCCTGCTTTTGTTGATCGAGGTCACTCGCATCTATCAGGAGTGGGAGGGGGGGAGAGGAAATGCGCGGTTTTGTAGGTCAGGGTCCCCCTGCTCACGATTGCGGCATCACTGCCCCCGTAGCGTCGACTGCCCTGCCGAGGCTGGCAGAGGCTTCAGATACAGTCACCCCCAAGGCTGTGAAGGTCGGAACGTGCTCCCCACCACTGATGACGTGCGACGGGCAACACGGCGGCAGGGGTGTTGCGGCTCACGAAGTATTACCCGTCAGTGGTGCGCTGCATTTCCAGGCATTGGGTGTGGCTGGTGGGTCCGGCCCCTGACCCATGAAAGCGAAGCACGGAGCCGGCAAATACTTCAGGCGTGACGCATTTACTTAGATTTGGAGCAACCCTGGGCTGCTTGCTGTACGGGCCTCCTGCGTGTCTGTGCTGAGGGGCCCCCACATGAACCAGCACGGTCGTTTGGCTTTGCAGCTCAGCCCATGCCCAAAAAGGGTCACGCATGTTCTGCTGTAAGGCGGGCTGTTGTCCTCTTCGGGTTCGCTGGTGTGGCTCCGACCCTACTCTCTAGCCGGCCATCCTTCATCTGAGTCCTGCCTGTGAAGGCGCAAAGCTACTCTTTTCTGCTGGGGTCCGCCTAAGATACTCTTTTGGGGATGTGGTCACTCAAGCTTCAGGGGCACACCTAACGGTTTGAGTTTTTAGAGCCTAACTTGTTTGCCCCAAACCACTTTTATTGGGAGAGAGTGGGACAGGTATCCATCTTGGGCAGATTTACTGGTGTGTCGCTGTTGCGGTGTGCCAGCGTGTGTCTCCTGACAAAGGCCTTGCATACTACAGTCTTGTGAGAATCCGGCAACGATGATAGAGGCCAGGTCCCTTTCCATCTCCATTCCGTGGTTTGGGTTTGGTGACTGGTGATGAAATGAACAATGTTGCAGCTGTGTGTGGCTGTGTGTGGCTCTGTGTGGCTGTGGGCGGCTGCCCGTGAGCCTTTGATGCCTTCACACATCCGCCCTGACCCGTGATCCAGCCCTGACAGAGTCATCCCTCCTCCCATCATCGCCAGCGGTGCACGCGCACAGGACTGCTCCAGCACCTCTGAACTCAATCGAAGGTTCGTGTGCGTGAATGTCCGGAACACCGGAGCTCTCTGGATCCAGCCCTGAATCGGGTTCCTCAGGAGGCAAATCGCTGTACTCCTGTACACCCAGCAGAGCACAGGATGGTGGCACGAGAGGGGTGTACAAAGGTTGTTGCCAGGGATAAGTGCAGACATCCTACTCTAACCCAAAAACCCAAATAAATCAAAACGTTTAAGGTGACGGTTCGCTCGTCCGCCCCGAGGAAATGGCAAGGGCAATCACATAGCAAAGGGGGGGTTGGGTTGGGTTGGGTCAAGGCCTCGCCTGGTCGCCTACCCACGGTCCGCGCCGCCTTCCCTGCGGGACCCGACTGGGCGGCCGTACCCGGGTGTCCGGTCACAAGGCCTACCGGACTGTTGACCGCCCCCAGACCCCGCGGTGGCGCTCGCGGGCGGGAGATGCCGCCGTGCCTGTGTGTATGTGCCCTTGTGTGTCTGGGGGGGGGAGGGCTGTGGCACACCTGCTTGCTCCATTGTTGTTCGGCGTTGGCGCACATGGCGCGGGGAAGTGTGTGCCTGGTGCTCCAGGCCCCGGCAGGGAGGCTGGAGAGCCTGACGCTGAGCCCGCCGGGGGAGATGTGGGCCTGGGCTCGCAACCTCCACGTCACAAGGACATGCTACCCAACCACTCCACGACTGCCTATTGGCACGGGAAGGCGGTGGTACGTGGCACGACTGGGGTCAGACCCGCACTCCTTGACTGCCTTAGGCACAGGTGGTGCTGCCTCGCGGGCTAGGTCCGGCTCCCACGGCCGAGGGCGTACCCTGGGCAGGTGGACGGGCACCAGGGCGCAGAGTGTGCTTCCCTGCCCTGGGTGCCACCAATGCTGGCTGCACTGGCTGCGGCGCTACAGCCCGCGTAGACGAGGGGGCCCAGAGGGCACCACACCCGAATGGCCTCTCCGTTGAGGAAGGGGGGGGGGGGGCAGGGGTCGGCTGGTAGCTGTCTGGCCTCCAGGGGTCACCCACAACTGCACTGGAGTGCATGGGGCTGTGCTGGCCTAGGCGTCTGTGATGAAGTTGGAGGGGCACGTGCACACCTGGAGGTTCCCTGGGCAGGCCGCTCAAGGGATACCCACAGCGGTCAAGCTGTGAGCCCTTCACAGCCTCCACTTTTTAGGCCCTGAGGGCGCCGACTCCGTGCACCCCTCCCGTCGGGGGCGCAGGCTGGGGGGGGGGGGGGTAGGGTGGTGGATGGGTCTACCTGTTCACTTGTGTGGGAGAGGAGGACCACCTGCTGGGTTACCATGCGGGTCCCAGATCCCAACATACTTGTCGCTCGGCGTCCGCTCCCTGAGGGACCTCGATCACCATGTGACGGCCTGCAGTGAGGGTGCGAGGGCATGCGGCGGGGGGGGGGGTGCTGGGCCTGCTTTCGGTCCGGCCCCATTTCTGTTGGGGGGGGTGGGGGCAGCAAAAGGTCTGCTCCCCTGTTTCCTGGTCCCCAAGGGGAACCAGCCCACGGCCTGCACCCTCGCTTTGTGGTGGCTGAAATTTGGGCCGACAGAGAGCAAAGGGGGGGGGGGGGCTTTCAGCTGGGACAGTGCAGGGAAAATTTGTCGCAAATTTTTTGGTGTGTCCACTTCTCGCAGTGTGAGATATGGTTGCGAGTCGAGTGCTCCAGATGTTGTTTCAATCAGACAAAATGGAGAGATCCGGTAACCGGCCGAGTAATCCGACAAGAAAGAGCGTCGTCATTAATCTGTCAGGTTTGTTCTGCTTGAAGGCAGGCGGCGGCAGCTGTGAACCAGCATCGGCGATTGTGAGCCACCTGACGGCGGTTGCACGGAGACTCGGCATTTGTTGACCAGAACAGGAAAGGGCACCCTTGTGCCTGCTTCTGGTAAAACCTCAGCCCAAACTCAGCCCCAGCGGACCTTGATACGTTCCACGGCATTCATTCTGGACTCGACCTGGACGGACATGTCCACTGCCAACTGCAGGTTCACGACGATATTCATGCTAGCGGACAGCGCCAGACCCGCCATCGCGGCCTCGATATTGTTCAGGACTGTGGCACAGCGGACGGAACATAGAGGCTGCACGGGACAGCGACTGGGGCACCCCTGAGGCCCTGATAAACCTTTCGACGGCATCGCGCTGTCAGCCCTCTTTGCCCCTCTCCCGTACTCCCTCTCTCGCACCCACTCCTGTACTTTCGTGCCGGCATAGCCTCTCCCAAAGTTCCCCTTCAACTATGCCTCACAGCCACTCTCACAGGGTCTGAAGGTAACCCGTCCTGGGACTCCAATGAATGGGAGATCCAGATCAACTGACAGCAACTACCCCCCCCCCCTTTTTATCCCCCCCTTTGACAAAAAAGCATAGGGATCATCGTAGCACTGGACAGCTCTGAACCTGGATCCCAACAGGTTATCTCAAGTACTTTGAAGTGAGCAGGCTAGTGGGGTGGGATGGTCAAAGATTGGCAGCTAATTGCACACAAACATCAGAGAAGGCCCGTGGGACGAATACAGGTTGAGTGTTTCGGATCCTGCAAACGCGACAGCCAGCTGCTCCCACTGACCAGGTGGTGATGTCACATACAACCGGCGGGGGGGGGGGCTAATACACAATGGCATAAGGGCAAGCCGTTGTACATGTGGCACACCTACAATCACCTTTTTGAAATTGGGTCAGAATTACGCCCGGCAGGCATACAAACAATGTGGACCTCCAGAGCCCCCAGAAGACACCTTGTTTAACAAAGCTTCACTTAAGGGGACCGAGATGACGACTCTTCATAATTCCCAGAATTATGCTGTTTGTTTACAATGGGTACTACCATGCATTGCAACAATTGTGAATTTTTCCGGCATGGTTCCCAAAGAATCCTGTATGCAATTTCCTGCAGTCATGTGTACTTCTGTGTGTGAAGTCCAACAGAGCCCTACTTGCAATTGCCACTTCGATCGTCCCGTTTGTGTGTACGACCACCAAGAGGTATGAAAATGCTATGTATATTTGCTCTATGGCCCTCCGACATCCCAGCCGACATCTATGCGACTGTCCCAACAACCCCGCTTCACACAGTCACAATTTTTTTTTCCTCCATCGTCCTATATCCTCTTCGTTAAACCCGTGCATGTGGTATACCCTTCAATGCCTTCTGCTCTAACTTGCGGTGTATGGCATAGTAATGAAGACTCAGCATTGTTTCGCCGTTGCTGCCCTTGGCACGTTATGTAGCAAGAGCAAAACCCCCGAAAGCAAGTGTATTTCTTCATGAAAGACATGCACCATCGGCCTTTTGCAACAGCATGCAACAGTATGCAACAACATGGCAGCAGTTCCACTTCGCATATAGGCAGTTGATGTAGCCGTTTTTGTGCTCGTATCCACTGCCTTTTTCCGGTTTGCCCACATGGGCACCCGCACCTGAACCTGATCTGGAAATGGGCTTGTCCGGATCTGTGCACGTGGGCGATGCCTCTTTCATGAATCGATTCCAGTCAGCCTTCGGTGGACAAGTTGACCAAATGCTTGTTTTACAGAGTTGCCCACGGAGCACGCTCTGCAGGCTCTGTCCACACAGTCTGTCAGTCTTATAACACATCGTGCGCCCTCCGGTCAGAGCTGCACAGGACCCTTGACACATAGTGGTCAGGGCGGTGGTCCAAAGGGCACAAAGGACAGCCAATGTGCACACGTGCGATCCACAGGTCCCGCCACTTACGCCCTTTTGCCAGGCTTCTTGATGGCAAATTCCCCCACGAGCTCTCCGCTGGCGTAACCCCTGAACCCCTGAACCCCTGGACCCCCCACCGCTGAAGCAATGGTGTGTCGTGCAGGCTCATTTCCGACGGAGTCGGTTCCCGGGGCTCGCTTGGCGACGCGTCGCGTAGAGCTGACGTCTGTTGAAAAAGATTGTACGAAATGCTGGGCTGGACATCCCCAAGTCCCCTTCTGAGCCTGGGGAGGGTGCAAGTGGCGTTGGTATTGGGGCAAGGCCCAGGCCCCCAGGGGGGGAGAGTGAACGTGTCGCAGTGGCCTTGTGTGATGGGGTTTCTGGAGAAAAAAATTGTCGCTGCACACTCTGTGACCGGTCCCGAAAACGGGGCCCACGCTGTGGCATAAGAGGGGGCAACGCGAGGAGCAACGCTGCGCACATTCAACGGCGGGGCCACCGCCACGGAATCCGATGAGAACAGCCACGCAAACAAACTGCCCATACTTTTCATGATGACAATGGACAGGGCGATGGAAAAGACCACCACGGCCCCGAGGAGCATCAAGCGTTGCTGCAGCCACACGGTCAGACACCGCGTCCAATAAAAGGCGCGCTGATTGTGTGACAGATGCCGTCGGTGGAGCTTGACCACTTGCCCCTCCACACCGTACGCCTTCAGAGTGTCCAGGCCACTCATTACTTCACTGGGCACAAAGTGTGAGGGAAGTTGGCGGGACAATTGGTCAAGAGCCCCCGCGGCCCTGCAGGGGAGAGGGAGTGCTTACCACTCGACTGGATCCACAGGGGAAGGTGGCGGGGCAGAGCGGGGGTGCGTCAGGCCATAGTACAGAGGTCAGGGACAACCTGACGAGTCTAGAACAGTTGTAGGGCAGGAGGCAACCCGGGAGGCGGAAGCCGTGTAGGCGCCTAACCTTTGACGGCGCCTTGCAACAATGTGCGACTTGTGCCGGCGCCTGGCGCCGTATCGGCACTGATATGTACAGCACATTCATATCCACAGCACATACACTGTGGGCTTGTAGAAAGCTCACCATGGCATGCCACACGGAGGAGGGAAGAGTACACCCGTCATGGGGCTGTCCAAAGACTTCGTGTAAAGGATGTGTGACTGATTTACAACAGTGCCAATAGTCTTCTAGTGATTGCGAAGGCATGTCCTCTACACAAGGGTCCAATGCACGCTCTGCACTGCACACACGAATAGCGCCGCAGAAAGTGCAGCTTGGAGTAGCGGCGCCCATCAGCGCTCTCTCGGATGAAGACGCGCTGCCGCTGCCTGGGAAGCCTGATGCTCCAGAGAGCGTTCTGTAGGTCAAGCTTTGCTGGCTGGAGACTCGTGCAATACCCCACAAACACAGATCTGTATTCAGGGGTTCGTTGCATGTAGAAAATGGGAAAGCCGGGCTTTGGACTCTCGATCCCTGGTCTCAATCGGTCGATCCGAATCCAATCAGAGTTGTGAACGGAGAGCCACGTGACACGGGGCTCAACAAGGGCCCAGTCTTTTGAGTCCTGATGGGGCGGGGGGCGAGAGGTCCCTTACCCTGCGGCCCTTCATCGATGGCAGTGCTTCGCAAAATGCAGCCTCAAAGGGGCCCCGTTCGCCCTGGCCCCATTTTCACTTGGCCAACGTTGATGCCATTGTCTTGCACATATCCATGTTGCAGCGCTCGGTGGTTGCAGACTGGGCACCCCGGCCCAACCGCCAGCCCCATGCAAACCACGAAGACGCCATCCACGCGGGATTTTTTTTCGGGTCAACGATAGACCCAAGGAGAGGACGCAAGAGGCGCGCAACGATGCACAAAACCATGTTCCACGCTCTTTTAGGGTGTCGAAATGACAACGCCGTGCACGTTTGCAACAGGAGCAATGGGAAAGGGCATCACGGGACCGCGAGGTCGGCGCTTGCCGCATGTCTTTCTGGCACTGCAGCCGACCGTGTGCGCGCTCAGGGAGGGACGCTAGTGGGCAGAGGGACCACTGTCCCAGTCTCATCTTTTGAAAATGCCGTTCCCCAGTGACTTGGGACAAACAACCGTAAACCACTTCCTCCTGAAAACCCAAACCACTGCGCACAGCCGGAAGTACCAACCGGCACACAGACTCAGCCTAGATGGCAACCCCACCCCTCCCCGGAGAGCAATCCACGCAGGCGTCGTGCCAACCCGCCGCCCCCCCTTTAGGGGGACTTGCTCCAAATTTCATCGCGACAGACTCCATGGGCCGGTGTTGCACATCGCGTTGCACCGCCTGCATATGAACCTACTGCATGTCGGCTTTTTGGCCTATTGTCTGCATGCATACAGCACGACATGGGGGAGAGGTGTGCCAAGGCTGAATGAATTGGTATTAAAGCGGTGTCCTGGGGGAGGGAGCTTACTTCAGGGTGTATTTGGGGATGTCTGCAAAAAAATTTTCACTCTGGGGTATCACTGAAAGGCCTCCTGTGTTTTTTCACATCCAAGCACAGCTGCGGGGGAGGGCAGGAGGGGGCGTGGGGCTGGGCATGAGCAGTGAGGTGCTGTTTGGGGGCTGAAAACACCTCGAAACAGCACTTGCGCCAGTCCTGCCCTGGATTGTGGGCTTGGTTCCCCAGACTTCCGGCACAAACCTGATGTAAGCGTACAACGGCGACCGGGAGACGGACTCCAGCCGCTGTACCTCTCGACTAGTCCTGCGGTAATGGCGGCTCAACACGAGGTAAACGATCGTGATGGGGACCAGGGCCACACCGAACACTAAAATCCAAGCAGTGTGAAGGTGGGGCATAGACGGAGGGGGTGCAGGAGAGGGGGCTGAGGGCGACACTAAGCGTGCCATCGACCCCACGACCGCTACAGGGCGTTCCCTCACTGTATACATACATAAAGAGCAGTCATCCACCCTTTCTCTTCAAATGGGTGCAAGAGGAGTTCACACCCGGACACCCCGCCCGAAGGCTTGCGTTCAGACAACGTTAGGTTCAGATCAAAACCGTTCACATGAGTACTGGAGAAGCGCTCCTGAAGGGCGCTTCTCAATGGGGAAAAAATCTGACTGGTAGGGGGCGCCCTGTTGTGGTCCTCCTCACGGCGTCACGTCCTCGTAGTCCCGCTCACAATCGCCCTCTCCCTCATGCGCACACAGTCCTGGTAGGGCGGGGACTTGCGGATTGTGTGTGACCTGTGCCCACAACGCGCCGACCGGAAACCTGCGGGCAGTGCACCATGACCAGACGTTTGCGGACACCGCCACAGGGCCGACACCTGCGGATCCTACATGTCATTTGCAGTGCGAGCCATGCGCTGCGAACGCACCAGCACCCCACACGCTGCGCATCATTGCGGTTCCACAAACACACAGTGTGGGTTACGCTGTGCGCAGCGTTCATGCGCACAAGGCAATACAATGCCTGCCGCACGGCGTGGGTTGCTCAATGTGTGGGGGTAGGGGGCAAATGTGCAGGCATCTGGTTCTGGTGTAAAGGCGCGTTGGGGATGGAACGCCAAATCACGAAGAATCACAACACTGCGCTGCCCCCACCGCCCCATCCCTCTTCCCAACAAGCACTCAAGCACATCAATAGCATGACACACAGAGCAGTGTGAAAGCAGGGGGCAACACTGACGGTTGGCATCGATAGGGAGGACAACGCACGTAACCATCTTGGCTCATGGGCTTGGTGGTGACAGATGTGTACCCCTCTCCCCAGTGCGTGTGAACTCCACTGCTGTTAGAGCGAGTACAGCAGGGTCACCAAGCACAACGCGCTGTTGCCAGGGGCCTCCGACCCAATACAGCGAAACTACAAGCACGAAGACTAAACAGTGCACCATAGACAAATGCATGCACTCCTACTACAGGCAAGAACAACGAAAGAATACGCCCACTTCACCGCTCACCATCTTGACAAATGATCAACTAGAACTGTGTTTGCTGTAACGGCTCGTCCTAGGGAGGCAAATGATGCCTCTTGGGCGGCCATGGGTGCAAACTGTTTGCCATGACATAGGAAGAGAACGCATGAAACAACCAGACAATCTTAAACCAAAATACGAGGCCAGTGTACTGTACGCACACTCCATTCATTCATTTGTAAGGTGCACAGTAATCAGGCCCTTGGTGCCCACTGGCAGCGTCCCTACACCCTGTCGTTGTGCATATAGCTGCTGTCCTTTGGTGAGCTTCGGCTCGCCATGAATGCCCTGCTTGCCCGTATTCGGGCCGCTTTTGTGTTATGCTTCAGAGGGAAATCGCCATGCGCCCCTCCCTCCCCAAAGTTCAACACCTGCACCATGCCTGAAGCGTTTTTGGACATGACAAACTGTGTGCACACGAAGTGCAGACAGCAGAAAGAAGGCACAGCACTTCTCCAAGAACCCCGCAACTATGAGCATTGAGTCCCCCGATGGACTGCGCCGATAACCTCCAGAACACTTCTCAAAACGGCGTTGGGGGCCTTGATGGTGGCGGGGCGGGGAATTGTGGACGGGACGGGGCAGTGGGCAGCAGTGGGTAGCAGCGGGCAGGGGAACTTTGGGCAATCCAACTTTGGGGTCGGGGTGCACTCGGAGCCCCGGATTGAAAGGAGGGAGGGGGGGCGTTAAAAAGTCGTGGCGCCAAAGGCGCGGAAATTTTCCGGGGCGTCAGAATGGTCACCATGGCTGTCGACCAATCCTCGGAGCCTACTTGGAAGGGGCTGCGAGGAATGGGCTCCAAGGGCGCCCGGCGCCCCTCATGGGATCTGCGCCAGCCCCCATCCCCCAACACACACACACACACACACACAGGAGGAGGAGGAGGAGATGCGGTCCCCCGGTAGGGCGCCCCCGCGGCACATCCCCATGGTGCCCGCCGGCCCTCCACGGTCTGGAAAGCGACCGGGAGGGAGGTTTCACCCCAACCTGTCCGGCTAAGCATCATGGCGGCGGCTCTCCTCTTCGTCTCCTCCCCTTGTCCCCTGGCCCGCGCTACGTGCATGCACCCGCCCTACACGTAGCCGGATCCCCTCCCAGGGGCACGGAATGGGGGGCGAGGCGGAGCGCCGGCTCCACTTCCGGCACGGTCCACCACCCCCCCAAGGGAAGGGGGACGCAGTCTCACGGGTGTGGGCCCTTAGCCGCCAGGTACTACCGACTGGGCGGCGTTTGGCCGGCGGAACACGGGGGCTTGGTCCATGGCCTGGTCCCCCCCCCTCCCCCAACGCGCGGCACTTCTGCCGAAGGTGCCCGTGCGCGGGGCCATCCTCTAACCCTCCGGTCGTGTCCCCCCAATCCGCAGTGCCGCACGTCTGCGGAGGGGACACGCAAACCCCCGCCTCGGTGAATCCAAAGCGAAGGAGGCCCCCTCGCCTCAGCGGCGGGGGCCCCGGTGGTCCCAAAGCGAAAGAGGCCCCTTCGCCTCAGCGGCAGGGGCCTTGGTGATCCCACAGCGAAGGAGGCCCCCTCGCCTCAGCGGCGGGGGCCTCGGTGTCCGAAAGCGAAAGAGGCCCCCTCGCCTCAGCGGAGGGGGCCTCGGTGGTCCCAAAGCCAAGGAGGCCCCCTCGCCCCAGCGGAGGGGGCCTCGATGGTCCCAAAGCCAAGGAGGCCCCCTCGCCCCAGCGGCGGGGGCCTCGGTGGTCCCGAAGAGAAGGAGGCCCCCTCGCCTCAGCGGCGGGGGCCTCGGTGGTCCCAAAGCGAAGGAGGCCCCCTCGCCTCAGCGGCGGGGGCCTCGGTGGTCCCTAAGCCAAAGAGGCCCCCTCGCCTCAGCGGCGGGGGCCTCGATGGTCCCAAAACGAAAGAGGCCCCCTCGCCTCAGCGGCGGGGGCCCCGATGGTCCGAAAGCCAAAGAGGCCCCCACCGCCTCAGCGGCGGGGGCCTCGATGGTCCCAAAGCGAAGAAGGCCCCCTCGCCTCATCAGAGGGGGCCTCGATGGTCCCAAAACGAAAGAGGCCCCCTCGCCTCAGCGGCGGGGGCCCCGATGGTCCGAAAGCCAAAGAGGCCCCCACCGCCTCAGCGGCGGGGGCCTCAATGGTCCCAAAGCGAAGAAGGCCCCCTCGCCTCATCAGAGGGGGCCTCGATGGTCCCAAAGCGAAGAAGGCCCCCTCGCCTCAGCGGAGGGGGCCTCGGTGAACCCAAAGCGAAGGAGGCCCCCTTGCCTCAGCAGAGGGGGCCTCGATGGTCCCAAAACGAAAGAGGCCCCCTCGCCTCAGCGGCGGGGGCCCCGGTGGTCCCAAAACGAAGGAGGCCCCCTCGCCTCAGCGGAGGGGGCCTCGGTGGTCCCAAAGCCAAAGAGGCCCTCTCGCCTCAGCGGAGGGGGCCTCGATGGTCCCAAAGCGAAGGAGGCCCCCTCGCCTCAGCGGAGGGGGCCTCGATGGTCCCAAAGCGAAGGAGGCCCCCTCGCCTCAGCGGGAGGGCCTCGGTGGTCCCAAAGCCAAGGAGGCCCTCTCGCCTCAGCGGAGGGGGCCTCGATGGTCCCAAAGCGAAGGAGGCCCCCTCGCCTCAGCGGCGGGGGCCTCGGTGGTCCGAAAGCCAAAGAGGCCCCTTCGCCTCAACGGCGGGGGCCTCAGTGGTCCCAAAGCGAAGGAGGCCCCCTCGCCTCAGCGGCAGGGGCGTCGATGGTCCGAAAGCCAAGTGTGGGGGAAGGATAAGATTACCTGACGAACCCACGGGGCGTCCCTATCCCCCCGCGGCCCAGGCTGGACCGGAGAGACTCGGGTGTAACCGCCGCTGTGTGGGGGAAGGAAAAATACCTGATGAACCCACGGGGCGTCCCTATCCCCCCGCGGCCCAGGCTGGACCGGAGGGACTCGGGTGTAACCGCCACTGTGTGGGGGAAAGAAAAATACCTGACGAACCCACGGGGCGTCCCTATCCCTCCGCGGCCTAGGCAGGACCGGAGGGACTCGGGTGTAACCGCCGCTGTGTGGGGAAAGTCTAAATACCTCACGAACCCACGGGGCGTCCCTATCCCTCCGCGGCCCAGGCTGGACCGGAGGGACTCGGGTGTAACCGCCACTGTGTGGGGGAAGGAAAAATACCTGACGAACCCACGGGGCGTCCCTATCCCCCCGCGGCCCAGGCTGGACCGGAGGGACTCGGGTGTAACCGCCGCTGTGTGGGGGAAGGTAAAATACCTGACGAAACCACGGGCGTCCCTATCCCCCCGCGGCCCAGGCTGGACCGGAGGCACTCGGGTGTAACCGCCGCTGTGTGGGGGAAAGAAAAATACCTGACGAACCCACGGGGCGTCCCTATCCCCCCGCGGCCCAGGCTGGACCGGGGGGACTCGGGTGTAACCGCCGCTGTGTGGGGGAAGGAAAAATACCTGATGAACCCACGGGGCGTCCCTATCCCCCCGCGGCCCAGGCTGGACCGGAGGCACTCGGGTGTAACCGCCGCTGTGTGGGGAAAGTCTAAATACCTCACGAACCCACGGGGCGTCCCTATCCCTCCGCGGCCCAGGCTGGACCGGAGGGACTCGGGTGTAACCGCCGCTGTGTGGGGAAAGTCTAAATACCTCACGAACCCACGGGGCGTCCCTATCCCTCCGCGGCCCAGGCTGGACCGGAGGGACTCGGGTGTAACCGCCACTGTGTGGGGGAAGGAAAAATACCTGACGAAACCACGGGCGTCCCTATCCCCCCGCGGCCCAGGCTGGACCGGAGGGACTCGGGTGTAACCGCCGCTGTGTGGGGGAAGGTAAAATACCTGACGAAACCACGGGCGTCCCTATCCCCCCGCGGCCCAGGCTGGACCGGAGGCACTCGGGTGTAACCGCCGCTGTGTGGGGGAAAGAAAAATACCTGACGAACCCACGGGGCGTCCCTATCCCCCCGCGGCCCAGGCTGGACCGGGGGGACTCGGGTGTAACCGCCGCTGTGTGGGGGAAGGAAAAATACCTGACGAACCCACGGGGCGTCCCTATCCCACCGCGGCCCAGGCTGGACCGGAGGGACTCGGGTGTAACCGCCACTGTGTGGGGGAAGGAAAAATACCTGACGAACCCACGGGGCGTCCCTATCCCTCCGCGGCCCAGGCAGGACCGGAGGGACTCGGGTGTAACCGCCACTGTGTGGGGAAAGTCTAAATACCTCACGAACCCACGGGGCGTCCCTATCCCCCCGCGGCCCAGGCTGGACCGGAGGGACTCGGGTGTAACCGCCACTGTGTGGGGGAAGGAAAAATACCGGACGAAACCACGGGCGTCCCTATCCCCCCGCGGCCCAGGCTGGACCGAAGGCACTCGGGTGTAACCGCCGCTGTGTGGGGGAAAGAAAAATACCTGACGAAACCACGGGGCGTCCCTATCCCCCCGCGGCCCAGGCAGGACCGGAGGGACTCGGGTGTAACCGCCACTGTGTGGGGGAAGGAAAAATACCTGACGAACCCACGGGGCGTCCCTATCCCTCCGCGGCCCAGGCTGGACCGGAGGGACTCGGGTGTAACCGCCGCTGTGTGGGGAAAATCTAAATACTTGACGAAACCACGGGGCGTCCCTATCCCCCCGCGGCCCAGGCTGGACCGGAGGAACTCGGGTGTAACCGCCGCTGTGTGGGGGAAGGTAAAATACCTGACGAAACCACGGGCGTCCCTATCCCCCCGCGGCCCTATCTGGACCGGAGGGACTCGGGTGTAACCGCCGCTGTGTGGGGGAAGGTAAAATACCTGACGAAACCACGGGCGTCCCTATCCCCCCGCGGCCCAGGCAGGACCGGAGGCACTCGGGTGTAACCGCCGCTGTGTGGGGGAAGGAAAAATACCTGACGAACCCACGGGGCGTCCCTATCCCCCCGCGGCCAAGGCAGGACCGGAGGGACTCGGGTGTAACCGCCGCTGTGTGGGGGAAGGAAAAATACCTGACGAACCCACGGGGCGTCCCTATCCCCCCGCGGCCCAGGCAGGACCGGAGGGACTCGGGTGTAACCGCCGCTGTGTGGGGAAAGTCTAAATACCTGAAGAACCCACGGGGCGTCCCTATCCCTCCGCGGCCCAGGCTGGACCTCAGGGACTCGGGTGTAACCGCCGCTGTGTGGGGGAAGGAAAAGATTACCTGACGAACCCACGGGGCGTCCCTATCCCCCCGCGGCCCAGGCTGGACCGGAGAGACTCGGGTGTAACCGCCACTGTGTGGGGGAAGGAAAAATACCTGACGAACCCACGGGGCGTCCCCATCCCTCCGCGGCCTAGGCAGGACCAGAGGGACTCGGGTGTAACCGCCGCTGTGTGGGGGAAGGAAAAATACCTGACGAACCCACGGGGCGTCCCTATCCCTCCGCGGCCCAGGCAGGACCGGAGGCACTCGGGTGTAACCGCCGCTGTGTGGGGGGAAGGAAAAATACCTGACGAACCCACGGGGCGTCCCTATCCCTCCGCGGCCCAGGCTGGACCGGAGGCACTCGGGTGTAACCGCCGCTGTGTGGGGAAAGTCTAAATACCTGACGAACCCACGGGGCGTCCCCATCCCTCCGCGGCCCAGGCTGGACCGGAGAGACTCGGGTGTAACCGCCGCTGTGTGGGGGAAGGAAAAATACCTAACGAACCCACGGGGCGTCCCTATCCCCCCGCGGCCCAGGCTGGACCGGAGGGACTCGGGTGTAACCGCCGCTGTGTGGGGGAAGGAAAAATACCTGACGAACCCGGGGGGCGTCCCTATCCCTCCGCGGTCCAGGCTGGACCGGAGGGACTCGGGTGTAACTGCCGCTGTGTGGGGGAAGGAAAAATACCTGACGAACCCACGGGGCGTCCCTATCCCTCCGCGGCCCAGGCTGGACCGGAGAGACTCGGGTGTAACCGCCGCTGTGTGGGGGAAAGAAAAATACCTGACGAACCCACGGGGCGTCCCCAACTCCCCGCGGCCCAGGCAGGACCGGAGGGACTCGGGTGTAACCGCCGCTGTGTGGGGGAAGGAAAAATACCTGACGAACCCACGGGGCGTCCCTATCCCCCCGCGGCCTAGGCTGGACCGGAGGGACTCGTGTGTAACCGCCGCTGTGTGGGGGAAGGAAAAATACCTGACGAACCCACGGGGCGTCCCTATCCCTCCGCGGCCCAGGCTGGACCGGAGGGACTCGGGTGTAACCGCCGCTGTGTGGGGGAAGGAAAAATACCTGAAGAACCCACGGGGCGTCCCTATCCCCCCGCGGCCCAGGCAGGACCGGAGGGACTCAGGTGTAACCGCCGCTGTGTGGGGAAAGGAAAAATACCTAACGAACCCACGGGGCGTCCCTATCCCCCCGCGGCCCAGGCAGGACCGGAGGGACTCATGTGTAACCGCCGCTGTGTGGGGAAAGTCTAAATACCTGACGAACCCACGGGGCGTCCCTATCCCCCCGCGGCCCAGGCTGGACCGGAGGGACTCGGGTGTAACCGCCGCTGTGTGGGGGAAGGAAAAATACCTGACGAACCCACGGGGCGTCCCTATCCCCCCGCGGCCCAGGCTGGACCGGAGGGACTCGGGTGTGACCGCAGTGCGTGGGGAAAGGAAAAATACCTGAAGAACCCACGGGGCGTCCCTATCCCACCGCGGCCCAGGCTGGACCGGAGGGACTGGGGTGTAACCGCCACTGTGTGGGGGAAGGAAAAATACCTGAAGAACCCACGGGGCGTCCCTATCCCTCCGCGGCCTAGGCAGGACTAGAGGGACTCGGGTGTAACCGCCGCTGTGTGGGGAAAGTCTAAATACCTGAAGAACCCACGGGGCGTCCCTATCCCTCCGCGGCCCAGGCAGGACGGGAGGGACTCGGGTGTAACCGCCGCTGTGTGGGGGAAGGAAAAATACCTGACGAACCCACGGGGCGTCCCTATCCCTCCGCGGCCCAGGCAGGACCGGGGCGACTCGGACGTAACCGCCGCTGTGTGGGGGAAGGAAAAATACCTGACGAAACCACGGGGCGTCCCTATCCCCCCGCGGCCCAGGCTGGACCAGAGGGACTCGGGTGTAACCGCCGCTGTGTGGGGAAAGTCTAAATACTTGACGAACCCACGGGGCGTCCCCATCCCTCCGCGGCCCAGGCTGGACCGGAGGGACTCGGGTGTAACCGCCACTGTGTGGGGGAAGGAAAAGATTACCTGACGAACCCACGGGGCGTCCCTATCCCCCCGCGGCCCAGGCTGGACCGGAGGGACTCGGTCGTAACCGCCACTGTGTGGGGGAAGGAAAAATACCTGACGAACCCACGGGGCGTCCCTATCCCTCCGCGGCCCAGGCAGGACCAGAGGGACTCGGGTGTAACCGCCGCTGTGTGGGGAGAGTCTAAATACCTGAAGAACCCACGGGGCGTCCCTATCCCTCCGGGGCCCAGGCAGGACCGGAGGGACTCGGGTGTAACCGCCGCTGTGTGGGTGAAGGAAAAATACCTGACGAACCCACGGGGCGTCCCTATCCCTCCGCGGCCCAGGCAGGACAGGGGGGACTCGGGTGTAACCGCCGCTGTGTGGGGGGAAGGTAAAATACCTGACGAACCCAGGGGGCGTCCCTATCCCCCCGCGGCCCAGGCTGGACCGGAGGGACTCGGGTGTAACCGCCGCTGTGTGGGGGAAGGAAAAATACCTGAAGAACCCACGGGGCGTCCCTATCCCTCCGCGGCCCAGGCTGGACCGGAGAGACTCGGGTGTAACCGCCGCTGTGTGGGGAAAGGAAAAATACCTGATGAACCCACGGGGCGTCCCTATCCCCCCGCGGCCCAGGCATGACCGGAGGCACTCGGGTGTAACCGCCGCTGTGTGGAGAAAGTCTAAATACCTGACGAACCCACGGGGCGTCCCTATCCCTCCGCGGCCCAGGCTGGACCGGAGAGACTCGGGTGTAACCGCCGCTGTGTGGGGGAAGGAAAAATACCTAACGAACCCACGGGGCGTCCCTATCCCCCCGCGGCCCAGGCTGGACCGGAGGGACTCGCGTGTAACCGCCGCTGTGTGGGGAAAGGAAAAATACCTAACGAACCCACGGGGCGTCCCTATCCCCCCGCGGCCTAGGCAGGACTGGAGGGACTCGGGTGTAACCGCCGCTGTGTGGGGAAAGTCTAAATACCTGAAGAACCCACGGGGCGTCCCTATCCCTCCGCGGCCCAGGCTGGACCGGAGGGACTCGGGTGTAACCGCCGCTGTGTGGGGGAAGGAAAAATACCTAACGAACCCACGGGGCGTCCCTATCCCCCCGCGGCCGAGGCTGGACCGGAGGGACTCGGGTGTAACCGCCACTGTGTGGGGGAAGGAAAAATACCTGAAGAACCCACGGGGCGTCCCTATCCCTCCGCGGCCTAGGCAGGACTGGAGGGACTCGGGTGTAACCGCCGCTGTGTGGGGAAAGTCTAAATACCTGAAGAACCCACGGGGCGTCCCTATCCCTCCGCGGCCCAGGCAGGACGGGAGGGACTCGGGTGTAACCGCCGCTGTGTGGGGGAAGGAAAAATACCTGACGAACCCACGGGGCGTCCCTATCCCTCCGCGGCCCAGGCAGGACCGGGGCGACTCGGACGTAACCGCCGTTGTGTGGGGGGAAGGAAAAATACCTGAGGAAACCACGGGGCGTCCCTATCCTCCCGCGGCCCAGGCTGGACCAGAGGGACTCGGGTGTAACCGCCGCTGTGTGGGGAAAGTCTAAATACTTGACGAACCCACGGGGCGTCCCTATCCCCCCGCGGCCCAGGCTGGACCGGAGGGAGTCGGTCGTAACCGCCACTATGTGGGGGAAGGAAAAATACCTGACGAACCCACGGGGCGTCCCTATCCCACCGCGGCCCAGGCTGGACCGGAGGGACTGGGGTGTAACTGCCACTGTGTGGGGGAAGGAAAAATACCTGAAGAACCCACGGGGCGTCCCTATCCCTCCGCGGCCTAGGCAGGACTGGAGGGACTCGGGTGTAACCGCCGCTGTGTGGGGAAAGTCTAAATACCTGAAGAACCCACGGGGCGTCCCTATCCCCCCGCGGCCCAGGCTGGACCGGAGGGACTCGGGTGTAACCGCCGCTGTGTGGGGGAAGGTAAAATACCTGACGAAACCACGGGCGTCCCTATCCCCCCGCGGCCCAGGCTGGACCGGAGGCACTCGGGTGTAACCGCCGCTGTGTGGGGGAAAGAAAAATACCTGACGAACCCACGGGGCGTCCCTATCCCCCCGCGGCCCAGGCTGGACCGGGGGGACTCGGGTGTAACCGCCGCTGTGTGGGGGAAGGAAAAATACCTGACGAACCCACGGGGCGTCCCTATCCCACCGCGGCCCAGGCTGGACCGGAGGGACTCGGGTGTAACCGCCACTGTGTGGGGGAAGGAAAAATACCTGACGAACCCACGGGGCGTCCCTATCCCTCCGCGGCCCAGGCAGGACCGGAGGGACTCGGGTGTAACCGCCACTGTGTGGGGAAAGTCTAAATACCTCACGAACCCACGGGGCGTCCCTATCCCCCCGCGGCCCATGCTGGACCGGAGGGACTCGGGTGTAACCGCCACTGTGTGGGGGAAGGAAAAATACCGGACGAAACCACGGGCGTCCCTATCCCCCCGCGGCCCAGGCTGGACCGAAGGCACTCGGGTGTAACCGCCGCTGTGTGGGGGAAAGAAAAATACCTGACGAAACCACGGGGCGTCCCTATCCCCCCGCGGCCCAGGCAGGACCGGAGGGACTCGGGTGTAACCGCCACTGTGTGGGGGAAGGAAAAATACCTGACGAACCCACGGGGCGTCCCTATCCCTCCGCGGCCCAGGCTGGACCGGAGGGACTCGGGTGTAACCGCCGCTGTGTGGGGAAAATCTAAATACTTGACGAAACCACGGGGCGTCCCTATCCCCCCGCGGCCCAGGCTGGACCGGAGGAACTCGGGTGTAACCGCCGCTGTGTGGGGGAAGGTAAAATACCTGACGAAACCACGGGCGTCCCTATCCCCCCGCGGCCCTATCTGGACCGGAGGGACTCGGGTGTAACCGCCGCTGTGTGGGGGAAGGTAAAATACCTGACGAAACCACGGGCGTCCCTATCCCCCCGCGGCCCAGGCAGGACCGGAGGCACTCGGGTGTAACCGCCGCTGTGTGGGGGAAGGAAAAATACCTGACGAACCCACGGGGCGTCCCTATCCCCCCGCGGCCAAGGCAGGACCGGAGGGACTCGGGTGTAACCGCCGCTGTGTGGGGGAAGGAAAAATACCTGACGAACCCACGGGGCGTCCCTATCCCCCCGCGGCCCAGGCAGGACCGGAGGGACTCGGGTGTAACCGCCGCTGTGTGGGGAAAGTCTAAATACCTGAAGAACCCACGGGGCGTCCCTATCCCTCCGCGGCCCAGGCTGGACCTCAGGGACTCGGGTGTAACCGCCGCTGTGTGGGGGAAGGAAAAGATTACCTGACGAACCCACGGGGCGTCCCTATCCCCCCGCGGCCCAGGCTGGACCGGAGAGACTCGGGTGTAACCGCCACTGTGTGGGGGAAGGAAAAATACCTGACGAACCCACGGGGCGTCCCCATCCCTCCGCGGCCTAGGCAGGACCAGAGGGACTCGGGTGTAACCGCCGCTGTGTGGGGGAAGGAAAAATACCTGACGAACCCACGGGGCGTCCCTATCCCTCCGCGGCCCAGGCAGGACCGGAGGCACTCGGGTGTAACCGCCGCTGTGTGGGGGGAAGGAAAAATACCTGACGAACCCACGGGGCGTCCCTATCCCTCCGCGGCCCAGGCTGGACCGGAGGCACTCGGGTGTAACCGCCGCTGTGTGGGGAAAGTCTAAATACCTGACGAACCCACGGGGCGTCCCCATCCCTCCGCGGCCCAGGCTGGACCGGAGAGACTCGGGTGTAACCGCCGCTGTGTGGGGGAAGGAAAAATACCTAACGAACCCACGGGGCGTCCCTATCCCCCCGCGGCCCAGGCTGGACCGGAGGGACTCGGGTGTAACCGCCGCTGTGTGGGGGAAGGAAAAATACCTGACGAACCCGGGGGGCGTCCCTATCCCTCCGCGGTCCAGGCTGGACCGGAGGGACTCGGGTGTAACTGCCGCTGTGTGGGGGAAGGAAAAATACCTGACGAACCCACGGGGCGTCCCTATCCCTCCGCGGCCCAGGCTGGACCGGAGAGACTCGGGTGTAACCGCCGCTGTGTGGGGGAAAGAAAAATACCTGACGAACCCACGGGGCGTCCCCAACTCCCCGCGGCCCAGGCAGGACCGGAGGGACTCGGGTGTAACCGCCGCTGTGTGGGGGAAGGAAAAATACCTGACGAACCCACGGGGCGTCCCTATCCCCCCGCGGCCTAGGCTGGACCGGAGGGACTCGTGTGTAACCGCCGCTGTGTGGGGGAAGGAAAAATACCTGACGAACCCACGGGGCGTCCCTATCCCTCCGCGGCCCAGGCTGGACCGGAGGGACTCGGGTGTAACCGCCGCTGTGTGGGGGAAGGAAAAATACCTGAAGAACCCACGGGGCGTCCCTATCCCCCCGCGGCCCAGGCAGGACCGGAGGGACTCAGGTGTAACCGCCGCTGTGTGGGGAAAGGAAAAATACCTAACGAACCCACGGGGCGTCCCTATCCCCCCGCGGCCCAGGCAGGACCGGAGGGACTCATGTGTAACCGCCGCTGTGTGGGGAAAGTCTAAATACCTGACGAACCCACGGGGCGTCCCTATCCCCCCGCGGCCCAGGCTGGACCGGAGGGACTCGGGTGTAACCGCCGCTGTGTGGGGGAAGGAAAAATACCTGACGAACCCACGGGGCGTCCCTATCCCCCCGCGGCCCAGGCTGGACCGGAGGGACTCGGGTGTGACCGCAGTGCGTGGGGAAAGGAAAAATACCTGAAGAACCCACGGGGCGTCCCTATCCCACCGCGGCCCAGGCTGGACCGGAGGGACTGGGGTGTAACCGCCACTGTGTGGGGGAAGGAAAAATACCTGAAGAACCCACGGGGCGTCCCTATCCCTCCGCGGCCTAGGCAGGACTAGAGGGACTCGGGTGTAACCGCCGCTGTGTGGGGAAAGTCTAAATACCTGAAGAACCCACGGGGCGTCCCTATCCCTCCGCGGCCCAGGCAGGACGGGAGGGACTCGGGTGTAACCGCCGCTGTGTGGGGGAAGGAAAAATACCTGACGAACCCACGGGGCGTCCCTATCCCTCCGCGGCCCAGGCAGGACCGGGGCGACTCGGACGTAACCGCCGCTGTGTGGGGGAAGGAAAAATACCTGACGAAACCACGGGGCGTCCCTATCCCCCCGCGGCCCAGGCTGGACCAGAGGGACTCGGGTGTAACCGCCGCTGTGTGGGGAAAGTCTAAATACTTGACGAACCCACGGGGCGTCCCCATCCCTCCGCGGCCCAGGCTGGACCGGAGGGACTCGGGTGTAACCGCCACTGTGTGGGGGAAGGAAAAGATTACCTGACGAACCCACGGGGCGTCCCTATCCCCCCGCGGCCCAGGCTGGACCGGAGGGACTCGGTCGTAACCGCCACTGTGTGGGGGAAGGAAAAATACCTGACGAACCCACGGGGCGTCCCTATCCCTCCGCGGCCCAGGCAGGACCAGAGGGACTCGGGTGTAACCGCCGCTGTGTGGGGAGAGTCTAAATACCTGAAGAACCCACGGGGCGTCCCTATCCCTCCGGGGCCCAGGCTGGACCGGAGGGACTCGGGTGTAACCGCCGCTGTGTGGGTGAAGGAAAAATACCTGACGAACCCACGGGGCGTCCCCATCCCTCCGCGGCCCAGGCAGGACAGGGGGGACTCGGGTGTAACCGCCGCTGTGTGGGGGGAAGGTAAAATACCTGACGAACCCAGGGGGCGTCCCTATCCCCCCGCGGCCCAGGCTGGACCGGAGGGACTCGGGTGTAACCGCCGCTGTGTGGGGGAAGGAAAAATACCTGAAGAACCCACGGGGCGTCCCTATCCCTCCGCGGCCCAGGCTGGACCGGAGAGACTCGGGTGTAACCGCCGCTGTGTGGGGAAAGGAAAAATACCTGATGAACCCACGGGGCGTCCCTATCCCCCCGCGGCCCAGGCATGACCGGAGGCACTCGGGTGTAACCGCCGCTGTGTGGAGAAAGTCTAAATACCTGACGAACCCACGGGGCGTCCCTATCCCTCCGCGGCCCAGGCTGGACCGGAGAGACTCGGGTGTAACCGCCGCTGTGTGGGGGAAGGAAAAATACCTAACGAACCCACGGGGCGTCCCTATCCCCCCGCGGCCCAGGCTGGACCGGAGGGACTCGCGTGTAACCGCCGCTGTGTGGGGAAAGGAAAAATACCTAACGAACCCACGGGGCGTCCCTATCCCCCCGCGGCCTAGGCAGGACTGGAGGGACTCGGGTGTAACCGCCGCTGTGTGGGGAAAGTCTAAATACCTGAAGAACCCACGGGGCGTCCCTATCCCTCCGCGGCCCAGGCTGGACCGGAGGGACTCGGGTGTAACCGCCGCTGTGTGGGGGAAGGAAAAATACCTAACGAACCCACGGGGCGTCCCTATCCCCCCGCGGCCGAGGCTGGACCGGAGGGACTCGGGTGTAACCGCCACTGTGTGGGGGAAGGAAAAATACCTGAAGAACCCACGGGGCGTCCCTATCCCTCCGCGGCCTAGGCAGGACTGGAGGGACTCGGGTGTAACCGCCGCTGTGTGGGGAAAGTCTAAATACCTGAAGAACCCACGGGGCGTCCCTATCCCTCCGCGGCCCAGGCAGGACGGGAGGGACTCGGGTGTAACCGCCGCTGTGTGGGGGAAGGAAAAATACCTGACGAACCCACGGGGCGTCCCTATCCCTCCGCGGCCCAGGCAGGACCGGGGCGACTCGGACGTAACCGCCGTTGTGTGGGGGGAAGGAAAAATACCTGAGGAAACCACGGGGCGTCCCTATCCTCCCGCGGCCCAGGCTGGACCAGAGGGACTCGGGTGTAACCGCCGCTGTGTGGGGAAAGTCTAAATACTTGACGAACCCACGGGGCGTCCCTATCCCCCCGCGGCCCAGGCTGGACCGGAGGGAGTCGGTCGTAACCGCCACTATGTGGGGGAAGGAAAAATACCTGACGAACCCACGGGGCGTCCCTATCCCACCGCGGCCCAGGCTGGACCGGAGGGACTGGGGTGTAACTGCCACTGTGTGGGGGAAGGAAAAATACCTGAAGAACCCACGGGGCGTCCCTATCCCTCCGCGGCCTAGGCAGGACTGGAGGGACTCGGGTGTAACCGCCGCTGTGTGGGGAAAGTCTAAATACCTGAAGAACCCACGGGGCGTCCCTATCCCTCCGCGGCCCAGGCAGGACCGGAGGGACTCGGGTGTAACCGCCGCTGTGTGGGGGAAGGAAAAATACCTGACGAACCCACGGGGCGTCCCTATCCCTCCGCGGCCCAGGCAGGACCGGGGCGACTCGGACGTAACCGCCGCTGTGTGGGGGGAAGGAAAAATACCTGACGAACCCACGGGGCGTCCCTATCCCACCGCGGCCCAGGCTGGACCGGAGGGACTGGGGTGTAACCGCCACTGTGTGGGGGAAGGAAAAATACCTGAGGGCCACGGGGCGTCCCTATCCCTCCGCGGCCTAGGCAGGACTGGAGGGACTCGGGTGTAACCGCCGTTGTGTGGGGAAAGTCTAAATACCTCAAGAACCCACGGGGCGTCCCTATCCCTCCGCGGCCCAGGCAGGACGGGAGGGACTCGGGCGTAACCGCCGCTGTGTGGGGGAAGGAAAAATACCTGACGAACCCACGGGGCGTCCCTATCCCTCCGCGGCCCAGGCAGGACCGGGGCGACTCGGACGTAACCGCCGCTGTGTGGGGGGAAGGAAAAATACCTGACGAAACCACGGGGCGTCCCTATCCCCCCGCGGCCCAGGCTGGACCAGAGGGACTCAGGTGTAACCGCCGCTGTGTGGGGAAAGTCTAAATACTTGACGAACCCACGGGGCGTCCCCATCCCTCCGCGGCCCAGGCTGGACCGGAGGGACTCGGGTGTAACCGCCACTGTGTGGGGGAAGGAAAAGATTACCTGACGAACCCACGGGGCGTCCCTATCCCCCCGCGGCCCAGGCTGGACCGGAGGGACTCGGTCGTAACCGCCACTGTGTGGGGGAAGGAAAAATACCTGACGAACCCACGGGGCGTCCCTATCCCTCCGCGGCCCAGGCAGGACCAGAGGGACTCGGGTGTAACCGCCGCTGTGTGGGGAGAGTCTAAATACCTGAAGAACCCACGGGGCGTACCTATCCCTCCGCGGCCCAGGCAGGACCGGAGGGACTCGGGTGTAACCGCCGCTGTGTGGGTGAAGGAAAAATACCTGACGAACCCACGGGGCGTCCCTATCCCTCCGCGGCCGAGGCAGGACAGGGGGGACTCGGGTGTAACCGCCGCTGTGTGGGGGGAAGGTAAAATACCTGACGAACCCAGGGGGCGTCCCTATCCCCCCGCGGCCCAGGCTGGACCGGAGGGACTCGGGTGTAACCGCCGCTGTGTGGGGGAAGGAAAAATACCTGAAGAACCCACGGGGCGTCCCTATCCCTCCGCGGCCCAGGCTGGACCGGAGAGACTCGGGTGTAACCGCCGCTGTGTGGGGAAAGGAAAAATACCTGACGAACCCACGGGGCGTCCCTATCCCTCCGCGGCCCAGGCTGGACCGGGGCGACTCGGGTGTAACCGCTGCTGTGTGGGGGAAGGAAAAATACCTAACGAACCCACGGGGCGTCCCTATCCCCCCGCGGCCCAGGCTGGACCGGAGGGACTCGGGTGTAACCGCCGCTGTGTGGGGAAAAGAAAAATACCTAACGAACCCACGGGGCGTCCCTATCCCCCCGCGGCCTAGGCAGGACTGGAGGGACTCGGGTGTAACCGCCGCTGTGTGGGGAAAGTCTAAATACCTGAAGAACCCACGGGGCGTCCCTATCCCTCCGCGGCCCAGGCTGGACCGGAGGGACTCGGGTGTAACCGCCGCTGTGTGGGGGAAGGAAAAATACCTAACGAACCCACGGGGCGTCCCTATCCCCCCGCGGCCCAGGCTGGACCGGAGGGACTCGGGTGTAACCGCCACTGTGTGGGGGAAGGAAAAATACCTGACGAACCCACGGGGCGTCCCTATCCCTCCGCGGCCCAGGCAGGACCAGAGGGACTCGGGTGTAACCGCCGCTGTGTGGGGAGAGTCTAAATACCTGAAGAACCCACGGGGCGTACCTATCCCTCCGCGGCCCAGGCAGGACCGGAGGGACTCGGGTGTAACCGCCGCTGTGTGGGTGAAGGAAAAATACCTGACGAACCCACGGGGCGTCCCTATCCCTCCGCGGCCCAGGCAGGACAGGGGGGACTCGGGTGTAACCGCCGCTGTGTGGGGGGAAGGTAAAATACCTGACGAACCCAGGGGGCGTCCCTATCCCCCCGCGGCCCAGGCTGGACCGGAGGGACTCGGGTGTAACCGCCGCTGTGTGGGGGAAGGAAAAATACCTGAAGAACCCACGGGGCGTCCCTATCCCTCCGCGGCCCAGGCTGGACCGGAGAGACTCGGGTGTAACCGCCGCTGTGTGGGGAAAGGAAAAATACCTGACGAACCCACGGGGCGTCCCTATCCCTCCGCGGCCCAGGCTGGACCGGGGCGACTCGGGTGTAACCGCTGCTGTGTGGGGGAAGGAAAAATACCTAACGAACCCACGGGGCGTCCCTATCCCCCCGCGGCCCAGGCTGGACCGGAGGGACTCGGGTGTAACCGCCGCTGTGTGGGGAAAGGAAAAATACCTAACGAACCCACGGGGCGTCCCTATCCCCCCGCGGCCTAGGCAGGACTGGAGGGACTCGGGTGTAACCGCCGCTGTGTGGGGAAAGTCTAAATACCTGAAGAACCCACGGGGCGTCCCTATCCCTCCGCGGCCCAGGCTGGACCGGAGGGACTCGGGTGTAACCGCCGCTGTGTGGGGGAAGGAAAAATACCTAACGAACCCACGGGGCGTCCCTATCCCCCCGCGGCCCAGGCTGGACCGGAGGGACTCGGGTGTAACCGCCACTGTGTGGGGGAAGGAAAAATACCTGAAGAACCCACGGGGCGTCCCTATCCCTCCGCGGCCTAGGCAGGACTGGAGGGACTCGGGTGTAACCGCCGCTGTGTGGGGAAAGTCTAAATACCTGAAGAACCCACGGGGCGTTCCTATCCCTCCGCGGCGGAGGCAGGACGGGAGGGACTCGGGTGTAACCGCCGCTGTGTGGGGGAAGGAAAAATACCTGACGAACCCACGGGGCGTCCCTATCCCTCCGCGGCCCAGGCAGGACCGGGGCGACTCGGACGTAACCGCCGTTGTGTGGGGGGAAGGAAAAATACCTGACGAAACCACGGGGCGTCCCTATCCCCCCGCGGCCCAGGCTGGACCACAGGGACTCGGGTGTAACCGCCGCTGTGTGGGGAAAGTCTAAATACTTGACGAACCCACGGGGCGTCCCTATCCCCCCGCGGCCCAGGCTGGAGCGGAGGGACTCGGTCGTAACCGCCACTGTGTGGGGGAAGGAAAAATACCTGACGAACCCACGGGGCGTCCCTATCCCTCCGCGGCCCAGGCTGGACCGGAGGGACTCGGGTGTAACCGCCGCTGTGTGGGGAGAGTCTAAATACCTGAAGAACCCACGGGGCGTCCCTATCCCTCCGCGGCCCAGGCAGGACCGGAGGGACTCGGGTGTAACCGCCGCTGTGTGGGTGAAGGAAAAATACCTGACGAACCCACGGGGCGTCCCTATCCCTCCGCGGCCCAGGCAGGACCGGGGGGACTCGGGTGTAACCGCCGCTGTGTGGGGGGAAGGTAAAATACCTGACGAACCCACGGGGCGTCCCTATCCCCCCGCGGCCCAGGCTGGACCGGAGGGACTCGGGTGTAACCGCCGCTGTGTGGGGGAAGGAAAAATACCTGACGAACCCACGGGGCGTCCCTATCCCTCCGCGGCCCAGGCTGGACCGGAGGGACTCGGGTGTAACCGCCGCTGTGTGGGGGAAGGAAAAATACCTGACGAAACCACGGGGCGTCCCTATCCCCCCGCGGCCCAGGCTGGACCGGAGGCACTCGGGTGTAACCGCCGCTGTGTGGGGAAAGTCTAAATACCTGACGAACCCACGGGGCGTCCCTATCCCCCCGCGGCCCAGGCTGGAGCGGAGAGACTCGGGTGTAACCGCCGCTGTGTGGGGGAAGGAAAAATACCTAACGAACCCACGGGGCGTCCCTATCCCCCCGCGGCCCAGGCTGGACCGGAGGGACTCGGGTGTAACCGCCGCTGTGTGGGGGAAGGAAAAATACCTGACGAACCCACGGGGCGTCCCTATCCCTCCGCGGCCCAGGCTGGACCGGAGGGACTGGGGTGTAACCGCCGCTGTGTGGGGGAAGGAAAAATACCTGACGAACCCACGGGGCGTCCCTATCCCCCCGCGGCCCAGGCTGGACCGGAGCGACTCGGGTGTAACCGCCGCTGTGTGGGGGAAAGAAAAATACCTGACGAACCCACGGGGCGTCCCCAACCCCCCGCGGCCCAGGCAGGACCGGAGGGACTCGGGTGTAACCGCCGCTGTGTGGGGGAAGGAAAAATACCTGACGAACCCACGGGGCGTCCCTATCCCCCCGCGGCCCAGGCTGGACCGGAGGGACTCGGGTGTAACCGCCGCTGTGTGGGGGAAGGAAAAATACCTGACGAACCCACGGGGCGTCCCTATCCCCCCGCGGCCCAGGCTGGACTGGAGGGACTCGGGTGTAACCGCCGCTGTGTGGGGGAAGGAAAAATACCTGACGAACCCACGGGGCGTCCCTATCCCCCCGCGGCCTAGGCTGGACCGGAGGGACTCGGGTGTAACCGCCGCTGTGTGGGGGAAGGAAAAATACCTGACGAACCCACGGGGCGTCCCTATCCCCCAGCGGCCCAGGCTGGACCGGAGGGACTCGGGTGTAACCGCCGCTGTGTGGGGGAAGGAAAAATACCTGACGAACCCACGGGGCGTCCCTATCCCCCCGCGGCCCAGGCTGGACCGGAGGGACTCGGGTGTAACCGCCGCTGTGTGGGGGAAGGAAAAATACCTGACGAACCCACGGGGCGTCCCTATCCCCCCGCGGCCCAGGCTGGACCGGAGGGACTCGGGTGTAACCGCCGCTGTGTGGGGAAAGGAAAAATACCTGACGAACCCACGGGGCGTCCCTATCCCTCCGCGGCCCAGGCAGGAGCGGAGGGACCTGGGTGTAACCGCCGCTGTGTGGGGAAAGTCTAAATACCTGACGAACCCACGGGCCGTCCCTATCCCCCCGCGGCCCAGGCTGGACCGGAGAGACTCGGGTGTAACCGCCGCTGTGTGGGGGAAGGAAAAATACCTGACGAACCCACGGGGCGTCCCTATCCCCCCGCGGCCCAGGCTGGACCGGAGGGACTCGGGTGTAACCGCCGCTGTGTGGGGGAAGGAAAAATACCTGACGAAACCACGGGGCGTCCCTATCCCCCCGCGGCCCAGGCAGGACGGGAGGGACTCGGGTGTAACCGCCGCTGTCTGGGGGAAGGATAAGATTACCTGACGAACCCACGGGGCGTCCCTATCCCTCCGCGGCCCAGGCTGGACCGGAGGGACTCGGGTGTAACCGCCGCTGTGTGGGGGAAAGAAAAATACTTGACGAACCCACGGGGCGTCCCCAAACCCCCAGCGGCCCAGGCAGGACAGGGGGGACTCGGGTGTAACCGCCGCTGTGTGGGGCATGATCGTCTCTCAAAAACACAGGTCGACAGGGGCTCCTGGGGGGCTTGCGCCCCCCCTGGTCCGTCTCTGGGGGGCCACCCCTTATTTCATGATCGTCTCTCAAAGACACAGGTCGACCGGGGCTCCTGGGGGGCTGTCGCCCCCCCTGGTCAGTCTCTGGGGGGCCACCCCTTATTTCATGATCGTCTCTTACCCAGGATCCACAAGGGACGGGGGGGCCACCCCTTATTTCAGTACTGTGTCGCCAAGGCAGGCCGCTCCCCTCTGCATGGGCGGAGGACCAGGGAGGGGGGGCCTCCCCTTGTTTCACTGCACTGCCTACTGCCTGGGGAGCCAGACGTCGAGGCTGCAGGCAGGTGCCATTACCCCGGCGCAGTGAGCACCGTAGCGGCAGGCGCTGGCCCTTACCTCCGCCCCGGCGCTGTCTCCCCTTTATTCCACCGCCTCCTAGCTCCGGTCCCGTCGGATAGGACGAGATCCCCACCCCATGATGTACCTGTGCAGAACACAAGGTGCAGTGGGTTGGGGTAGGGGAGCGCACACGAGCCCTGGAGAGGGCTGGGTCACAGGGGGACCCGGGTGACACCTGCACACCGCCACCCCCCGGTGGAGCCCGCCCTGTGCCATCGTGGCTCTCCCACGGTGGCCGGCGAGGGGTGGGGCGCGCAATCCCGTGCCCTGGCCGCCGTGGCTGGACCAGGTCACCCCCCAGATTGCGTGTTAGCCCAGGGGACCCCCCCCTGGTTTCACCCCCACACCACGGTGAGGTCACGCGCCCCTGGGCGGCAGTGGGGGTCACACACACACACACACACACACACACACACACACACACACACACACACACACACACACACACACACACACACACACACACACACAATGAGAACTGCAAAAAGAACAACGGAGCAACAAAAGCGGTGGAAGAAAACTCCTCAGGAGCCGCAGAGCAGCCCTAGACGTCTTTCGGTCTGTTGATAAACAGGACAGCATGCAGTACTGAGTTCGCACACACACACACACACACACACACACACACAAACCAACAGACAGACAGACACAGTAATAATGGCGGGGATTCAGGGAGGCCAGACCTGGTGCGCTGACCGTCAGGACAACAGCGATGCTGATGACGCGAAGAGTGCAGAGGATCGCCCATTGGAACGCATCCGGCATCGTGTCATCAATGTCTTTGATGTCCTGTGACGCAAATGGCAGAAAAGTTGCTACAGCGTAGCAATAAATACGAAGGTGTCGGACAGCCTTCAATGCCTGAGGGAATATTCCGGGCACCCCTGAACATCAGAGCGCCTGCTTCAGGTGTCCCTGTCCTCCTTTCGCGTTCTGAGCTGTGCAGCCCCAGCTTTCAGCGCTTACACCTCTGAGCCACAACGGCCTTGAGCAGAGAGAACGAAGGAACAACCCTCTCGCCCAATCCACACAGACCTTACTGAAGCGGTTTAAGACTCTCCCCAAAGGTGTTGACTCAAAGAACACGAGTGCGACCCTCAAAATGCTCTCAATGAGGTGCTTGTGGAGAATTGTTGAGGCCCGTATGGCAAATACGGCGAAAAAGAACGACCTGTGAGACAGCAGGTGGGCAGAGGGTGTGCACAGGTGCAAAGCACAGGGGTATTTGGACGTGGGTTTCAAAAACAACCAAAGCGAGGGCAAAGACGACTGCACAGCAGCCTTCTGACCCCACGGTACAACAAACAATACACCACACCACACAATACAACACAACACAACACAACACAACACAACCTGAGTACTCCCCAGCTCTACCCATGGGCTGGGTTCTGGGTGCGAAGCCCTTGATGACAGGGCCCGGGCACCACCCTAGCGGGTGGTGTACTAACAGTGTCGGGTGTACACGCGCTCAAGCGCTAAGCACCACCCCCAAGGGAGCCCGCGGCCCCCTAGTACCGGCCGCCAGGGCCTCGGGAACGGACCAGCGACCCCTAGCAAGGACGGCTGGCACAGCCTCCCCCTCCTCTCCCCCCAGCATGCCCGCCCCACACACAGGGCCCCCTGCAGAGCCCTGGCATGCGCCCCGCAAGCGCTCCTGCTTCTGCCCCCCCCTGCCGCCGCCCCCACGCGCGCACCCATGCCCCCCTCCCATTCCCACCTGCGTCCCGTCCCTGCAGAGGGAGAGGCCGGCGGTGCCGAGCCCCCCCCCCCTTCAGCGGGGTTGCGCCGGCAGCACTGCGGCTGGGGGCCACACCACTAGGGGCGGGGAGAGGGGCCTGCCTCCCTGCGCCCGCCCGCCCCCAACGCCCTTCGCCGGGGCCGGTCGGCGGCGTGGAGGCCCCCCGATTTGGGGCTTCAGCGACGCGGCGGGACCGAGACAGGTATGGCGGGTGTGTGCGTGTGTGAGAGAGGCGTGCGAGAGTGGGGCCCCCAGGGGACAGCCTGCGCCAGGGCCGGCATTTTTCTGGTTTGTTTTGTTGTTCCTGTTTTTTCCTTTCTGTTTTTTGCGCGACTGCTTGTAGGGGCGCAAGCCTCATGCAGGAGCCTTCGGGCCTGTTAGCACCTTTCCTTCGGGTGTTTCTTTTTTTTTTGTTCATAGGCAGAGTGAGGCGAGCGGCGCCACAGCGCCCCAGAGGCCTGTGGCTCAGTCACATGCGGGGGGCCCAACCAAGACCCCCTGCGCCGCAACCCCGCCTGCACTTGACCCTGCCACTAACCAAATAGAATGCCAAGCAAGCTGCCGGCTGGCAGCTGGAGTGCAGCACCTGAAAGGGGAGGGGTCCCCACAAACCCCCGGAATGGGCGGCGTGGCCCCGCTGGAGGAGCGGTTCGAGGCCACGCCGCCCTTGCGCGGCCCGGTCATGGCATTGTCTTGGGACTGTGAAATGGGTAAAAAAACAAATTATGTGAGCACCAGGAATATGGACTTGAACATGAATGCCCCCCCGTGGGCACCCGTCCGGTAGGACACCCGGGTAGAGGTATCAAATATCCTTTGAGGTAAGGTATAAGGCCCCCCAACCACCGCCTGGGCAGGATTCCCCTCCCCCTAGCTTGTGGGCCCGCGCCTTTGGGGGCTGCCGTCCCCCGCATGCGCTCCATAGGCAGCGACCGCCTCTTGGGCAGGACTCCCCGTCCCCCTAGCTGGTGAGCCTGGGCCGTTGTGGCTACTGTCCCCCGCAAGCGCTCCATAGGCACCGACCGCCGCTTGGGCAGGACTCCCCGTCCCCCCAGCTGGTGGGCCCGCGCCAATGGGGGCAGCCGTCCTCCGCAAGCGCCCCATAGGCAGCCTGTACTACTCACTCCACACAGTGGGTACACTGCCGGCAGAGCTCCAATTGGCCCTGAAGACCCACCTCCAGGAACACCACGGAGACCTAGTGCTACTTGCGCCGCACGGCCTTGGCTACCGATCCCCCCCCCCCCCCAGGGTCTTGGCCCCCAAGATTGAGCCAGGGATAATGTTCCATGACTTGCTGGCGCTGGCAACACTCCATGCATCGTTGCGGTGGATGCGGTGGATGCTAGGACAAGGCCGGTGGGCATGGCTATGGCAGGGGTCGCCCAATGTGGGTCAGGAGCGTACCAGGCCCATGTCGCCTCCTGGGTGGGCACCTCGGAGGAAGGAGAGGCCATGATCCTCCTGTCCTACGTCCGGTGACTGGCCGTGCATAGGGTGTACTAGCTAGTGCCAAACTCAGAGGTGGTAGGGGGGGCCCTCCGCACCTACCAAGAGGGGGGCCACCGTGGGGATGGCATACACCACCTGTATGGCACAGTCTTGGGGGGCAGCTGTTTGGCCCCCACCTTGGCTATCAATGTGATCACCACACCGTCGCACTGGATCACGGACCTTAACGTCCGGGTGGATGCGGCGACGCAAGATCCGCCGGAGGTGGACCTAACGTGGCTCCTCCACCGCCCCTTCTATTTCCTCCCCCCGGGGACCTACCGGGACCAGTGCCAGCTTTCCCCCACGGCACTGAGCGACTGGTTAGGAGCAGGCCTCCATTCCGGCGCGAGTCGGATATGAGGCTCGGATAGGAGGCTCGTTGGGGGGCCAACTACACGCTGGGAAGTGGCCTCCCCCTCGACTGGTTTGACAGTGACCGGCAGTGCCATATATCGGCGCACCACACGGACAACATCCCAACGATGACTGTCCTAGCGCAACAGTCGTCGCACCGTGCCACGGTGCTAGACACGACATGCCTCTTGTGTGGAGTGCAACACAAAACGGCACCCCACCTGTGGGTCTGCTCGGCCCAGTCCCATGTGTGGCGGCCAGCCTATCAATCACTCGCGGCGTGGCTTGACCGGAGTATGGGGGGCCGTGCTGCGTTGGTGCGCAACCAGTTGTGGGAGCCGGCTATTCTAGAATAGTGGGCGGCTGCATTGCGCACCCCCTCCATGCAGCGGGCTCCGATGGAATGCTCTGGGCCCCACACATTGGGGACGGAGTTCCTGCGCCATGTCATCGAGGAGTCCATCAGGGTCTCGTACGCCAACGCCAAAGTGCGTGCCACGCTGCTGAAGGCCTGGCTAGGCTCGAACAGCACGATGGCATGGGTGTTGCATGAGCTACGCCTGCACCAACAGGCGGAACGGGAGGGAGTCCCGCGAGAGCTCTTGGGCTAACAGCAATGGCTTGGTGAGGGGCCTCCAAGTCTGAGGTCTCGCTATTTCCCGCTTTCCGCTGCAAACAATACACTGGCACACAACGTGAACGCTACACACACAGCCCTCCTGTTTACTTGTACCCATGGGTAGACATCCCGGCCTTTGCCTTTTGGTAATAGCACCTTCGGCACAATACAACACAACACAATGCAACGAAACACAGCACGACACAACACAACACAACACAACAGTACTCGAACAACATAAAACCTCAATCTCTAGCAAGATGCAGAAAAGAAATGTCCCGGCACTCTCCTAGGATTTTTGAAGAATAGTGGTTTGTCTTCATCCATGGCAGCAACCAGCCCCATGTCAGATAGGTGATGCACATCACATGCCACGGTGATGCCCTACCTTTGTCACTGATTTACACCATTCATAAAAAGGACAGTGAGCTTTAATGTTACATGGACAGGGATGCACAGGTTTTGATTTCAGTCCTGGCTGTTTGGGCAGTTAGGTCACCAAACTGGTTTCAACACAACCATGAAAAGCAGGAAATATCAGATTTATGTCAGGGCTGTTGGACTACGTTTGCCTTTGTGCTTGTCATCCGTTTCAATTTATAAAATGATATTTGCTCATATTCTGCTGACCCGGCAGGTTTGCCCTCGCATGGTGACAGTTGAAAATGATAATCCACAATCGTGAGCATTCATGCCTGGATACCATTCCTGTAGGATGACCGACGGCGGTTGGAGGGTAATCGACGGCGGTTTGAGGGAAATTGACGGCGCCCTCAGAGGTTCAAAGTGGTTCCAGTAGCAGATGCACCAACGCAGGTGCTCGGCCTTGACGATGAGCCAACTATCTCCCTCACCTTATCCTCTCCCTGTCCCTCCACCCCTTCCCTCCCCCTGGCCCCCTTTTTCCCGGTACCTGTCTCTCGCCTCCCCATGTCCCCCCTCAACTCTCTGGCAAGCACCCCCTGCCATCGCTTGTTCGGCACCCCTGCCTGGGCGGCAACAGTGAGGGTGAAGAAGAAGGAGACGGGTGGAGAGGGAGGGGGAAGAGTGAAGGAAAGGGTGCCACAGAAGAGGGTTTCAGAACGGTTAACTGCCCTGGTGTGTTGTTTGGTAATGGGGGGGGGGGTTGGCACGAGGTCATGGTAATGGGGGCAGGGGGTCCTCAGCCACAGTCCTTACACCAACCCCTCTATTCCCCCTCTCCAGACGTCTAAAATGTTTGTGTGGTCTAACTGAATCTTGGCGCCACAGCAAACAGGAATGACATTTGTCCCCCATGTTGTACCAGAAAGATGTTTCAAGAAACCTCAGTTCAGTGCACTGAAATTTCTCAGACTTCATCGGCTTTTCAAGCAAAGCCCAACTTTGGGAGCAAAGGTGAGGGAGCAACCAGTTTAGGGCACTGGCTTTGGGCAAGCAGCCGACTGACTCGTGACGCTGACCAACAACATCCACAATAAAGAACAGGAGGAGTGGAATGCAGGCGAGGGGACTGAAGAGGAGGAGGAGGATGGCAGTGGCAAAGCCATAATCTGCCGTGATCGTTGAGACTGAAAAACGTCATTCCAGAAACAAATCCTTTGGAGAGGGCTCTGGCTCTTTCTCCACTGCCACTTTATGGGAGTACGTGCTTGTGGATGATGTGTGCACGTGCACGCCTGTCTGGCTGGATGTGCTGCATATGGCATCGTGCAGGTCCTGCCTGACTTGAACAGGCAGGCACACCTAATGGACTGCAACAGGAAATAGATCCCCACGAGGATGCCATACCACATGACGTAAAAATGATGTTTTTGGTTGAATGCGTCGTCTGCCCACTGTGCCAGCCAGACATCTGAGGGAAAGGTGAAACTGAAGCCACAAAAGGTCCATAAAACAGGGGGTACAGGGCGGTTTCTGACAGCGCTGACACAACGGAGTCCAGTAATCAAAGGGGGGGGAGGGGGGGCGGCAGGCGGGTAACCGGCGGCGGTTGGAGGATAACCGACGGTGGTTGGAGCTGAGAAAAAGTCTACAGGTGAATGGACTCTCACTGCTGCATATGTTTATGAATGGCATAGGATGCCACTGTTGCATGTGCATTTCTCTACCTCTCACCCTTGTGCTTACCTGTGCCTTCATTCATACCCACCTTTCTTGGATGCTAAAGGCTGTGTGTCTGCACCATGCCAACCTTGTCCAGCCCCCCCACCCCCCCCGAACCCGGGATCACTGGCGGGCGACCTGGATGGTGAACTGTTGAACTGTTAAATAGAGCAAAGGAGGCCCAGCAGCACAACTTAGACATTAAGGCATGGTTTTTGCTGCATTCGTTTGAGCCTCTCTGGTTGTGCAGTGATGGACTGACTCATGGCCCCTGATGGTGGGAAATAAACTATGATGACAGGAGAGGGCTCAGGAGACTGACTGCTCCTATTCGTGCATTGTCAGCATCCTTGTCCAACAGGGGAGGGTTCTGGTTCAGGTTCTGGGGGCCACCAGGCCTGCGGCCCATGCACCTCATGTGGCGTGCCGAGCCTAAGACCATGGGCGTTAGGTTTGGCGCCACCTCTGGGCCGCGTGCACCTTGCTTACTCACATATTATACTCGCACGCCGGGCCCCGCCTGCCCATACTGTGTTTGCTCTGTACACGACTGTTTTCACTCCGGACGCCTTTGGGCTCGATCTGCGCGCCCCTGTGCTCGCTCTGTGTGCCTTCGTGTTCACCATGCGCATTTGTGTTTTCGGTCCTTTCGCCCCGTCTTCACTCTCCACGTCTCTGTATTCGCTTTGTACCCTCTATGTTCGCCCCGCTCGCGTCTGTGTTCGCCCTGTACGCCTCTGTGTTTGCTACTGATGCCTCTGTGTTTGCTCCATATGCCTTCGTGGTTGCTCTGCTCTGTGCCCCCCTGTGTTCACTCTGTGTGCCGCCATGTACACTCTGTCCGCTCCTGCCCTCGCTCCGTTTGCCTCTGTGTTCGCTCAATTATGCCTCTATGTTCTCTCAGCACGCCTCTATGTCTGCTCCGCTCGCCTCTGTGTTCGTTCTGTCCACACCTATGCTCACTCTGGTCACCTATGTGTTCCCTCTTTACGCCCCTGTGCTCGCTCTGCCCACCTCTGCGTGCGCTCCGTACGCCTCTATGTCCACTCCTCACGCCTCTGAACTCGTTCTTTACGCCCCCTCGCACACTCTGTTGCGTCTGTGTTCACCCTCTACGCCTTTATGCCTGCTCTGTTCGCCTCTATGTTCGCTCTGTGCGCATCTGTGTTGTGTGTGCTCTGTACGCCCCTATGACCGCTCTGTACGCCTCTGTGTGCGCTGCTATGTTCGTACGCCTCCAAATTTGCTCCATAGGCCTGTGTTCGCTCTACTCACGTCTGCGCTCGGTCTATTGGCCTCTTTGTTCGCTCTGTACACCTCCGTGTTCGCTCTGCATGCCTCTGTGTCCGCTCGGTAAGCCTTTGTGCTCGCTCCACACGCTTCTACGCTCGCCCTGCACGCGTCTGTGTCTGCTCTGTTCGCCTCCGCGCTCGCTCCATAGGCCTGTGCGCTCGCCTGCACGCCCCTGCGTTTGTTCTGTCTGCTTCCATGTTCGCTCCATGCACTTCCTTGTTCGCTTTCTACGCCTTTGGGTTCGCTTTGCACGCCTCCATGTGGTCACTCGATACGCCTCTGCGTTCTTTTTTCCTCTGTGTTCCATCTGTACACCTTTCTTTGCACACTGTATGCCTCTATGTTTGCCCCTGTGTTCCCTCAATGTGGGGGAGTCCGAAACCTTTGTCGAAAATCTGTAAAGGCAAAAAGGCAAAATGAAGCCCAACAAAAGGACGAGAAAAGGACGAGGAATAGTGAATATGCAGAGGGCACAATCAGTGAAAAATTGCACCAAAGGCACGGAGGAAAATTTGGCCCAATCACTAGAAGGGGGTGGGGTGTGGGTGAGTGGGTGCGTGGGTCGAGGGGGGCGTGGGTGGGGGTTTCGGAAACCCCCACCCCACCCCACCTGGAGCTGAGGTATGAAGTGGAGCTCTGCCCCCACCCGCATCCCCCGTTTTTGCCAGCGTTCGTATTAGCCCACCGCTACACACTTGCACACAGTGCGGCACAGCGTGGGGACCGCAGAAAGAGAGAGGGCGCAAGGCTTGGGTCAGACCCGGAGACTATGGGCGACATTACCTAATGACACGTAGCCACACTCCGCAATTACGAAGAGCAGAAGGAGTCCAATGAACCAGCCCCAATTCTTTGCACCGGCCATGAAATACTCGACGTACACAGCCCATGTGACGGAACCTGCAACAATGTGCCAGTGCACCGCACACATGCGGAGGCGCACACGCACAAAGGACATGTGGGGGCACACCGATCCCCCTCGCAATATGCAGCCATGCAACACACGTGCGATGCTCGCGCGGGTGCCTTGTCAGCGCGGGCGCTTCCACAAGAAGCACAGCAGAGCAGCGCAGCGAAGCGATGCAGCAACTCCGGGCAATGGGAACCTGGGAACCTGGGGACGTGAACAGTCGTTGAGTCGACGCCAGACCTTCTGCACATGAGATCAAGGGTCACAGCAGATCGAGAGGGCACTCTCCGGACTGCACGGTGAGGGGGGGATGGCCTGTGAAGCCTGGCGCCGGCAGGGGACTAGACGCCAGGGGGGGGCGGGGCGGGGCGGGGCGGGGCGGGGCCGCTGCAATTCCCTTCTCCCGGGGTAGACTTCTTCGTCAGCCTCGGGTATAGGCGGTGCTACAGGGCTGAGGGTTTTCAGATCACCAGAGTTACGCAACAGTGGTGCACTGCACCTCCAGGCAGTCTGCCTGTGGTGCTGGCCGTGATGGGCGACGGTCAGACCGGTGGTTGAATGGCCGGAGGGGGGGCGGGGGAATGCCGTGCAGGCTGAATGAGTATGCCGTGTCACCTTTGGAGCAGAGAATCCTCCATGTGTGGACAGGTGGGTTGGGTGTCCACCCACTGCCCTGGGGGTGAAGGGGGCGGGTTTAAAATTGCGAGAGGGTGGGGAGCCCGCTCATGATGCCACCGTGACAATGTCCCCATTTTGGAACTGCCCCACCCTCTGGCATCATGACTTTGGGTGCTTGCACCTGGCATTTTGCCTCCCGGCGGGCATATATCTCGGTTTTCGACTGGGAGGGGGGGGGGGGGGGGGTTTGGGGGGAGTGTTTGCCCGGCGCGCGCCTGGCGCGCTACTTTTCTATTAAGTATCCCGACTTCAGCCCCAGATTTACCCTCTCATTGAGAAGCCCCCCAAGTAGACCACGTTGGACTGCACACCTTCCCTCCAAAGCACGTTGCAAGAAGGCAATAGCTGTGAATTCAACAACTCCAAATGTCATTTGTATTGTGCTTAACAAGAAACATTGGTCCCACAAGTGTGGGTGTCAATACATTCAGCACAATAATGCTCTTCACACTCACCACAAACTGTGATGGTGGAACGCTTCTGACAACACAACGCACACATTTCTGCCTCATCCTCTGCCTCATCTTGTGTGGTGGCCGAGTTGCTTTTGTCAGTCCAAACATGAGGCGGGACATGCTCCCATGGTCCATAGGGGGGCTGATGCACCTGCCCGCGAATGCAAAATTGCATAAAATGCAACAAAATACCGACTGACTGGTGCAACTCACTGGGGCTGCCACACCAGATGTTTCTAACCAAGCCCAGATGCCACAAGCGAGAAAACAGTTGCTCAATGTATGCCCTATACCACCCGTGCACGTCATTGTAAGATTGTTCGTGGGCTGTCAAAGTGCGATTCTTTCTTCCAATGAATGGCACAATGACCATAGTATCACAAAGTACGGGATTCTAGGACGGCTAGACGTCCAAATAATTGCACTGTGCGCGCACTGCGCTTAGTGCACCCCCCAAAAAGGTCACCGGTGGGGCACGGGTCAAAAAAGATGCCCGGCGCGCGCCCGGCACGTGCCCGGCACCTTAACGCTCCCCCTTGGCACAAGGCCTCGGTATCTGATTGTTTGCCTTTGGCGGCGCCTATTGGCCACTCGCCACTGGTCATTCTGACCCTCTGTGGGCCCGAACGTGTTTTGGTTGTGTCAACGGAGCCCTTGGATGACTTGTCTTGTTTGACTACTCCAGGGTCGGCTGTCCCGGAGATGGGCTGTTGCCCGTGCCGTTGACCAGGTGCATCCAGATGCACACTCCGAGTCCATGCTGGGTTTGGCGACTCCAGCATGGAGGGGGGGGGGGTTCATCGAGAGGCTGTCTTTTCTCTGTTTCTTTTTGAGGAGGAGGGGAGGGGGTGGGGGTTGGGGACCCAAGGGTTTGTGTGAAAAAAATGGTTGAAGCATTCTTTCGTAAAACTTGATCACCCTGAGGCATTTCTTGTCGGACCCGGGCCGGGGGGGGGGGGGGGGTCAAAGCTGAGGTACACGTGGCTGATGGTACTCCCGGGTGCGCGCACTGGTTTTAGCAATAAATCATTGACATTGCTTGTTCCAAGGCACCGCGAAAAAGTATCTGTGGTGGGTGAGAGTGGGACGATTGCCCTTCTGTTCATGGGTGCTGCCTCTGCTCCTTGGCGTCCCTCTCATACCGGCGCCGGACCAGCCCGGGCCGGGGGCGGATCATCCCCCAGAAGAGTCCACAACCACGTGCACAAATGCGGGCAGGTGTAGAGGACGAGCATGCCGAGGCGCATCAGTTTACAGAGTTTACCGAGACGGTGGCGGTGGGGCGGGCTCTCAACGGCCGAAGGCCCGCAGGGATCACCCCAGCTAAGGCACGTAGGCCCCAGTCCCCTTTCGGCAGGGCCTCCTTGGAAGTGAGCCACCGCTACATCGAAGCTGGGTCCTGCCACAGCTGGCGGTGGCGTTCTCGAGTGTCACAGTGCAGGTGCAGATTCTCCCCATGAATCACATCCAGCCACATCTACTCACAAACCACATTTATGGGCTCAAACATGACACATCCACGGGCGGAGAGGCACTGCTTACCTGAGGTCCTCTGTTCTGCATTGGGGCTGCCCGAGGCCCACTTACCGTTTGCCTCGAGTTCAAGATCGTCACCACTGCTGACGTCTGAGTCCTGTGGGAAGCCATGAGGTGTTGGTGTGTGTGGGCGGGGGGTCCATGAAGGCTGGCAGGTTAGTGCGTAGCACAACCAGTGTCCAGCACCATGCCTTGTATGCCCTGATGGTTGGTGGAGGCGAGTTCTGGGCGCCGGGGTGGGTGGGGGGTGGCACAAGGCCTTGGTGGTTGGCTCTGTTAGCCTGGGGCGTCGCCTATTGGCCTCTCGCCCTTGAACCTTCTGCTATGACAAGCAGGCATCCGCACCACTGCGGGATTCCGCACTGCCATGGGCATCCACCTGCCTGGGTGGGAATCCAGAATGCAACTTCTGCCCATGGCGTCCTCCCCTGACGGCCTTATCAGTGCCCGGTATGTGGTCATCACAAAGACCCCTGGCTGGGTGGTGCTCCCCAAAACCAGCAATGTGAATGTCACACAAGGCCGTGGGGGGGGGGGGGTTGCCGTGTTACAGCTGAGAGCGTTACAGCGTACATCCCACTGCTCACCATTGTCGGTTGTTTCATTCAGCCTCTTGTTTCCAAATACGAAACCTTTGTCCCCTTGATCACTGTGTGCCGATCCTCCACCAGCACCACTGACCTCTTCATACTGATGAACTTTTTCCGCAGTGGCCTCGGGCACTGTCCTCAAACTGTGCTCCGCGCGCTTTCTGGAAGTGCACCACAGTGGCTCAGGTCCGTTGCCTTTCAGCGGGTCACCATCCGTGTCTTGTGCGACAGCACCAAAAATGGAGGGAAATGAAATGCAAGACAGAAAATACCGTGCAGCCCCCACCCTTCCCAAAAGCGAAACTCCAACTTTTGTGAAATCAGTACCCGGAAATTAATTTCTTTTGCATTTTTTCAAAAATTTGTACAAATGGCAGTTGCATTGGGATGTACCAACGGTCTCTTGTGAAATTTCGGTGTGCAAAATACGGGCATTTGGTGAAACCTAGTATGCACGTAGCAAAACCTAGTAAAATGTAGCAAAACCTAGTAAAATGTAGCAAAACCTAGTAAAAAAATTTTTTTTTAAAAATTTTTTTTTTTACTAGGTAAAAAAAGCAAAAAATTTAAAAAATTTTCCCTTACTAGGTTACTAGGTAGTGACAAATTTGGACTTGAATTTGAACAAAAAAAACCAAGTTTATGGGGGGGGGGGGTCAACGGTAGGTGGTATTTATGTTTAAGGGCATGGTGCCCCCTGGTCTATTCCAGGCCACTTGTGTAAGTGGCGCCCCACCCGGGCCAAACCGTGTATTGCAAGGTCAGCAAAAATAAAATGAGGCTCAAGAAAAGAAGGAGCTTTTATATGATAAATATATATATACATATATGAGGTGCACACACGCGTGCTTTATATGAAGTCGCAAAACACGCGCTTGTAGATGAGGTCCGACTTCTTGTCTTTGTAGGTGGGTTGTGCACAGGGAGGGTTGTGCTTGCACATGTTGCGAATCACGCCCGTGGTCTTTTCTTCCAACTCTTTGATTAGATTTTTGTCATACTCCAATCTCCCAGAGGCATCTTTGGGGTAATGCTCTGGAACAAAAAAATCTTCACCACGGATCACCACCTTTGGACGGACCTCATCTACAGAAGGCGGCTTGTCAACCACAAGCCGGTCACCCAAGGCGAATGCCAACACAATGCATGCCAGTGTGGCAGTAAATTGCACATTCCATTTGCGCAATGCCACACATATCTCCGTGGAACAGAAACCGGAAGCATGCAGGGCACACTGATAAACTCCACATTCAGGGCACGTGATGTGGGTTGTGTCGTCGCAAAAAAAGCACGACGAACGGCTGGGTGAACAATAGGGCGTAGCATACATCCGTGCCAAGGCCCAACTGGGTGTGGTCTCAATAGGGGGGGCAGGCGGAGAACTGCGATAGTGCAAAGCTGCCTGTGCAATCTCACGCAACAACCACAATCTGTCTTGTGGAAGTTGGATGCTACCGTTGACAACACGCCTAGACAAAAGGCAATGTAGCATCATAAGGCAGGCAGGCAGTGGCTACCTCACCCCTGCCGTATCGGGGATCCCCACCGCTGCAGAGCGGGGGGCAGAATCAGAAGTGGCCCACAAGTGGGCAAAGTGGCTACCTCACCCCTGCCGTATCGGGGAGCCCCACCGCTGCAGAGCGGGGGGCAGAATCAGAAGTGGCCCACGAGTGGGCGAAGTGGCTACCTCACCCCTGCCGTATCGGGGAGCCCCACTGCTTCAGAGCGGGGGGCAAAATCAGAAGTGGCCCACAAGTGGGCAAAGTGGCTACCTCACCCCTGCCGTATCGGGGAGCCCCACCGCTGCAGAGCGGGGGGCAAAATCAGAAGTGGCCCACAAGTGGGCAAAGTGGCTACCTCACCCCTGCCGTATCGGGGATCCCCACCGCTGCAGAGCGGGGGGCAGAATCAGAAGTGGCCCACAAGTGGGCGAAGTGGCTACCTCACCCCTACCGTATCGGGGATCCCCTCCGCTTCAGAGCGGGGGGCAACATCAGAAGTGGCCCACAAGTGGGCAAAGTGGCTACCTCACCCCTGCCGTATCGGGGAGCCCCACCGCTGCAGAGCGGGGGGCAAAATCAGAAGTGGCCCACAAGTGGGCGAATTGGCTACCTCACCCCTGCCGTATCGGGGATCCCCACCGCTGCAGAGCTGGGGGCAGAATCAGAAGTGGCCCACAAGTGGGCAAAGTGGCTACCTCACCCCTGCCGTATTGGGGAGCCCCACCGCTTCAGAGCGGGGGGCAAAATCAGAAGTGGCCCACAAGTGGGCGAAGTGGCTACCTCACCCCTGCCGTATCGGGGAGCCCCACTGCTTCAGAGCGGGGGGCAAAATCAGAAGTGGCCCACAAGTGGGCAAAATGGCTACCTCACCCCTGCCGTATCGGGGAGCCCCACCGCTGCAGAGCGGGGGGCAGAATCAGAAGTGGCCCACAAGTGGGCAAAGTGGCTACCTCACCCCTGCCGTATCGGGGATCCCCACCGCTGCAGAGCGGGGGGCAAAATCAGAAGTGGCCCACAAGTGGGCAAAGTGGCTACCTCACCCCTACCGTATCGGGGATCCCCACCGCTGCAGAGCGGGGGGCAAAATCAGAGGTGGCCCACAAGTGGGCAAAGTGGCTACCTCACCCCTGCCGTATCGGGGAGCCCCACCGCTGCAGAGCGGTGGGCAAAATCAGAAGTGGCCCACAAGTGGGCGAAGTGGCTACCTCACCCCTGCCGTATCGGAGAGCCCCACCGCTGCAGAGCGGGGGGCAAAATCAGAAGTGGCCCACAAGTGGGCAAAGTGGCTACCTCACCCCTGCCGTATCGGGGATCCCCACCGCTGCAGAGCTGGGGGCAAAATCAGAAGTGGCCCACAAGTGGGCGAAGTGGCTACCTCACCCCTGCCGTATCGGGGAGCCCCACCGCTGCAGAGCGGGGGGCAAAATCAGAAGTGGCCCACAAGTGGGCAAAGTGGCTACCTCACCCCTGCCGTATCGGGGAGCCCCACTGCTTAAGAGCGGGGGGCAAAATCAGAAGTGGCCCACAAGTGGGCAAAATGGCTACCTCACCCCTGCCGTATCGGGGAGCCCCAGCGCTGCAGAGCGGGGGGCAGAATCAGAAGTGGCCCACAAGTGGGCGAAGTGGCTACCTCACCCCTGCCGTATCGGGGATCCCCTCCGCTGCAGAGCGGGGGGCAGAATCAGAAGTGGCCCACAAGTGGGCGAAGTGGCTACCTCACCCCTGCCGTATCGGGGATCCCCTCCGCTTCAGAGCGGGGGGCAAAATCAGAAGTGGCCCACAAGTGGGCAAAGTGGCTACCTCACCCCTGCCGTATCGGGGATCCCCACCGCTACAGAGCGGGGGGTAGAATCAGAAGTGGCCCACAAGTGGGCAAAGTGGCTACCTCACCCCTGCCGTATCGGGGAGCCCCACCGCTGCAGAGCGGGGGGCAAAATCAGAAGTGGCCCACAAGTGGGCGAAGTGGCTACCTCACCCCTGCCGTATCAGGGAGCCCCAGCGCTGCAGAGCGGGGGGCAGAATCAGAAGTGGCCCACAAGTGGGCAAAGTGGCTAGCTCACCCCTGCCGTATCGGGGAGCCCCACCGCTGCAGAGCGGGGGGCAAAATCAGAAGTGGCCCACAAGTGGGCAAAGTGGCTACCTCACCCCTACCGTATCGGGGATCCCCACCGCTGCAGAGCGGGGGGCAAAATTAGAGGTGGCCCACAAGTGGGCAAAGTGGCTACCTCACCCCTGCCGTATCGGGGAGCCCCACCGCTTCAGAGCGGGGGGCAAAATCAGAAGTGGCCCACAAGTGGGCAAATTGGCTACCTCACCCCTGCCGTATCGGGGAGCCCCAGCGCTGCAGAGCGGGGGGCAGAATCAGAAGTGGCCCACAAGTGGGCAAAGTGGCTACCTCACCCCTGCCGTATCGGGGAGCCCCACCGCTGCAGAGCGGGGGGCAAAATCAGAAGTGGCCCACAAGTGGGCAAAGTGGCTACCTCACCCCTACCGTATCGGGGATCCCCACCGCTGCAGAGCGGGGGGCAAAATCAGAAGTGGCCCACAAGTGGGCGAAGTGGCTACCTCACCCCTGCCGTATCGGGGAGCCCCAGCGCTGCAGAGCGGGGGGCAGAATCAGAAGTGGCCCACAAGTGGGCAAAGTGGCTACCTCACCCCTGCCGTATCGGGGAGCCCCACCGCTGCAGAGCGGGGGGCAGAATCAGAAGTGGCCCACAAGTGGGCAAAGTGGCTACCTCACCCCTACCGTATCGGGGAGCCCCACCGCTGCAGAGCGGGGGGCAGAATCAGAAGTGGCCCACAAGTGGGCAAAGTGGCTACCTCACCCCTGCCGTATCGGGGAGCCCCACCGCTTCAGAGCGGGGGGCAAAATCAGAAGTGGCCCACAAGTGGGCAAAATGGCTACCTCACCCCTGCCGTATCGGGGAGCCCCACCGCTGCAGAGCGGGGGGCAAAATCAGAAGTGGCCCACAAGTGGGCAAAGTGGCTACCTCACCCCTACCGTATCGGGGATCCCCACCGCTGCAGAGCGGGGGGCAAAATCAGAAGTGGCCCACAAGTGGGCAAAGTGGCTACCTCACCCCTGCCGTATCGGGGAGCCCCACCGCTTCAGAGCGGGGGGCAAAATCAGAAGTGGCCCACAAGTGGGCAAATTGGCTACCTCACCCCTGCCGTATCGGGGAGCCCCAGCGCTGCAGAGCGGGGGGCAGAATCAGAAGTGGCCCACAAGTGGGCAAAGTGGCTACCTCACCCCTGCCGTATTGGGGAGCCCCACCGCTGCAGAGCGGGGGGCAAAATCAGAAGTGGCCCACAAGTGGGCAAAGTGGCTACCTCACCCCTACCGTATCGGGGATCCCCACCGCTGCAGAGCGGGGGGCAAAATCAGAAGTGGCCCACAAGTGGGCGAAGTGGCTACCTCACCCCTGCCGTATCGGGGAGCCCCAGCGCTGCAGAGCGGGGGGCAGAATCAGAAGTGGCCCACAAGTGGGCAAAGTGGCTACCTCACCCCTGCCGTATCGGGGAGCCCCACCGCTGCAGAGCGGGGGGCAGAATCAGAAGTGGCCCACAAGTGGGCAAAGTGGCTACCTCACCCCTACCGTATCGGGGAGCCCCACCGCTGCAGAGCGGGGGGCAGAATCAGAAGTGGCCCACAAGTGGGCAAAGTGGCTACCTCACCCCTGCCGTATCGGGGAGCCCCACCGCTTCAGAGCGGGGGGCAAAATCAGAAGTGGCCCACAAGTGGGCAAAGTGGCTACCTCACCCCTACCGTATCGGGGAGCCCCACCGCTGCAGAGCGGGGGGCAGAATCAGAAGTGGCCCACAAGTGGGCAAAGTGGCTACCTCACCTCTGCCGTATCGGGGAGCCCCACCGCTGCAGAGCGGGGGCCAAAATCAGAAGTGGCCCACAAGTGGGCAAAGTGGCTACCTCACCCCTACCGTATCGGGGATCCCCACCGCTGCAGAGCGGGGGGCAAAATCAGAGGTGGCCCACAAGTGGGCAAAGTGGCTACCTCACCCCTGCCGTATCGGGGAGCCCCACCGCTGCAGAGCGGGGGGCAGAATCAGAAGTGGCCCACAAGTGGGCGAAGTGGCTACCTCACCCCTGCCGTATCGGGGAGCCCCACCGCTGCAGAGCGGGGGGCAAAATCAGAAGTGGCCCACAAGTGGGCAAAGTGGCTACCTCACCCCTACCGTATCGGGGAGCCCCACTGCTTCAGAGCGGGGGGCAAAATCAGAGGTGGCCCACAAGTGGGCAAAGTGGCTACCTGACCCCTACCGTATCGGGGAGCCCCAGCGCTGCAGAGCGGGGGGCAGAATCAGAAGTGGCCCACAAGTGGGCAAAGTGGCTACCTCACCCCTGCCGTATCGGCGAGCCCCAGCGCTGCAGAGCGGGGGGCAGAATCAGAAGTGGCCCACAAGTGGGCAAAGTGGCTACCTCACCCCTGCCGTACCGGGGAGCCCCACTGCTTCAGAGCGGGGGGGAAAATCAGAAGTGGCCAACAAGTGGGCAAAGTGGCTACCTCACCCCTGCCGTATCGGGGAGCCCCAGCGCTGCAGAGCGGGGGGCAGAATCAGAAGTGGCCCACAAGTGGGCAAAATGGCTACCTCACCCCTGCCGTATCGGGGAGCCCCAGCGCTGCAGAGCGGGGGGCAGAATCAGAAGTGGCCCACAAGTGGGCAAAGTGGCTACCTCACCCCTGCCGTATCGGGGAGCCCCACTGCTTCAGAGCGGGGGGCAAAATCAGAAGTGGCCCACAAGTGGGCAAAGTGGCTACCTCACCCCTGCCGTATCGGGGAGCCCCACCGCTGCAGAGCGGGGGGCAGAATCAGAAGTGGCCCACAAGTGGGCAAAGTGGCTACCTCACCCCTGCCGTATCGGGGAGCCCCACTGCTTCAGAGCGGGGGGCAAAATCAGAAGTGGCCCACAAGTGGGCAAAGTGGCTACCTCACCCCTGCCGTACCGGGGAGCCCCACTGCTTCAGAGCGGGGGGCAGAATCAGAAGTGGCCCACAAGTGGGCGAAGTGGCTACCTCACCCCTGCCGTATCGGGGAGCCCCACTGCTTCAGAGCGGGGGGCAAAATCAGAGGTGGCCCAGAAGTGGGCAAAGTGGCTACCTCACCCCTGCCGTATCGGGGAGCCCCAGCGCTGCAGAGCGGGGGGCAAAATCAGAAGTGGCCCACAAGTGGGCAAAGTGGCTACCTCACCCCTGCCGTATCGGGGAGCCCCACCGCTGCAGAGCGGGGGGCAGAATCAGAAGTGGCCCACAAGTGGGCAAAGTGGCTACCTCACCCCTGCCGCATCGGGGAGCCCTAGCGCTGCACAGCGGGGGGCAGAATCAGAAGTGGCCCACAAGTGGGCGAAGTGGCTACCTCACCCCTGCCGTATCGGGGAGCCCCACCGCTGCAGAGCGGGGGGCAGAATCAGAAGTGGCCCACAAGTGGGCGAAGTGGCTACCTCACCCCTGCCGTATCGGGGAGCCCCACCGCTGCAGAGCGGTGGGCAAAATCAGAAGTGGCCCACAAGTGGGCAAAGTGGCTACCTCACCCCTGCCGTATCGGGGATCCCCACCGCTGCAGAGCGGGGGGCAGAATCAGAAGTGGCCCACAAGTGGGCAAAGTGGCTACCTCACCCCTGCCGTATCGGGGAGCCCCAGCGCTGCAGAGCGGGGGGCAGAATCAGAAGTGGCCCACAAGTGGGCAAAGTGGCTACCTCACCCCTACCGTATCGGGGAGCCCCACTGCTTCAGAGCGGGGGGCAAAATCAGAAGTGGCCCACAAGTGGGCAAAGTGGCTACCTCACCCCTGCCGTATCGGGGAGCCCCACCGCTGCAGAGCGGGGGGCAGAATCAGAAGTGGCCCACAAGTGGGCAAAATGGCTACCTCACCCCTGCCGTATCGGGGAGCCCCAGCGCTGCAGAGCGGGGGGCAGAATCAGAAGTGGCCCACAAGTGGGCAAAGTGGCTACCTCACCCCTGCCGTATCGGGGAGCCCCACTGCTTCAGAGCGGGGGGGCAAAATCAGAAGTGGCCCACAAGTGGGCAAAGTGGCTACCTCACCCCTGCCGTATCGGGGAGCCCCACCGCTGCAGAGCGGGGGGCAGAATCAGAAGTGGCCCACAAGTGGGCGAAGTGGCTACCTCACCCCTGCCGTATCGGGGAGCCCCACCGCTGCAGAGCGGGGGGCAAAATCAGAAGTGGCCCACAAGTGGGCAAAGTGGCTACCTCACCCCTGCCGTATCCGGGAGCCCCACCGCTGCAGAGCGGGGGGCAAAATCAGAAGTGGCCCACAAGTGGGCAAAGTGGCTACCTCACCCCTGCCGTATCGGGGAGCCCCACCGCTGCAGAGCGGGGGGCAAAATCAGAAGTGGCCCACAAGTGGGCAAAGTGGCTACCTCACCCCTACCGTATCGGGGAGCCCCACTGCTTCAGAGCGGGGGGCAAAATCAGAAGTGGCCCACAAGTGGGCAAAGTGGCTACCTCACCCCTGCCGTATCGGGGAGCCCCAGCGCTGCAGAGCGGGGGGCAGAATCAGAAGTGGCCCACAAGTGGGCAAAATGGCTACCTCACCCCTGCCGTATCGGGGAGCCCCAGCGCTGCAGAGCGGGGGGCAGAATCAGAAGTGGCCCACAAGTGGGCGAAGTGGCTACCTCACCCCTGCCGCATCGGGGAGCCCCACTGCTTCAGAGCGGGGGGCAAAATCAGAAGTGGCCCACAAGTGGGCAAAGTGGCTACCTCACCCCTGCCGTATCGGGGAGCCCCACCGCTGCAGAGCGGGGGGCAGAATCAGAAATGGCCCACAAGTGGGCGAAGTGGCTACCTCACCCCTGCCGTATCGGGGAGCCCCACTGCTTCACAGCGGGGGGCAAAATCAGAGGTGGCCCACAAGTGGGCAAAGTGGCTACCTCACCCCTGCCGTATCGGGGAGCCCCACCGCTGCAGAGCGGGGGGCAAAATCAGAAGTGGCCCACAAGTGGGCAAAGTGGCTACCTCACCCCTACCGTATCGGGGAGCCCCACCGCTTCAGAGCGGGGGGCAGAATCAGAAGTGGCCCACAAGTGGGCAAAGTGGCTACCTCACCCCTGCCGTATCGGGGAGCCCCAGCGTTGCAGAGCGGGGGGCAGAATCAGAAGTGGCCCACAAGTGGGCAAAGTGGCTACCTCACCCCTGCCGTATCGGGGAGCCCCACCGCTGCAGAGCGGGGGGCAGAATCAGAAGTGGCCCACAAGTGGGCAAAGTGGCTACCTCACCCCTGCCGTATCGGGGAGCCCCACCGCTGCAGAGCGGGGGGCAAAATCAGAAGTGGCCCACAAGTGGGCAAAATGGCTACCTCACCCCTACCGTATCGGGGAGCCCCACCGCTGCAGAGCGGGGGGCAGAATCAGAAGTGGCCCACAAGTGGGCGAAGTGGCTACCTCACCCCTGCCGTATCGGGGAGCCCCACCGCTGCAGAGCTGGGGGCAAAATCAGAAGTGGCCCACAAGTGGGCAAAGTGGCTACCTCACCCCTACCGTATCGGGGATCCCCACCGCTGCAGAGCGGGGGGCAATATCAGAGGTGGCCCACAAGTGGGCAAAGTGGCTACCTCACCCCTGCCGTATCGGGGAGCCCCACCGCTGCAGAGCGGGGGGCAAAATCAGAAGTGGCCCACAAGTGGGCGAAGTGGCTACCTCACCCCTGCCGTATCGGGGAGCCCCACCGCTGCAGAGCGGGGGGCAACATCAGAAGTGGCCCACAAGTGGGCAAAGTGGCTACCTCACCCCTGCCGTATCGGGGAGCCCCACCGCTGCAGAGCGGGGGGCAAAATCAGAGGTGGCCCACAAGTGGGCAAAGTGGCTACCTCACCCCTGCCGTATCGGCGAGCCCCAGCGCTGCAGAGCGGGGGGCAGAATCAGAAGTGGCCCACAAGTGGGCAAAGTGGCTACCTCACCCCTACCGTATCGGGGAGCCCCACTGCTTCAGAGCGGGGGGGAAAATCAGAAGTGGCCCACAAGTGGGCAAAGTGGCTACCTCACCCCTGCCGTATCGGGGAGCCCCAGCGCTGCAGAGCGGGGGGCAGAATCAGAAGTGGCCCACAAGTGGGCAAAATGGCTACCTCACCCCTGCCGTATCGGGGAGCCCCAGCGCTGCAGAGCGGGGGGCAGAATCAGAAGTGGCCCACAAGTGGGCAAAGTGGCTACCTCACCCCTGCCGTATCGGGGATCCCCACCGCTGCAGAGCGGGGGGCAAAATCAGAAGTGGCCCACAAGTGGGCAAAGTGGCTACCTCACCCCTGCCGTATCGGGGAGCCCCAGCGCTGCACAGCGGGGGGCAGAATCAGAAGTGGCCCACAAGTGGGCGAAGTGGCTACCTCACCCCTGCCGTATCGGGGAGCCCCACTGCTTCAGAGCGGGGGGCAAAATCAGAAGTGGCCCACAAGTGGGCAAAGTGGCTACCTCACCCCTGCCGTATCGGGGAGCCCCACCGCTGCAGAGCGGGGGGCAAAATCAGAAGTGGCCCACAAGTGGGCAAAGTGGCTACCTCACCCCTGCCGTATCGGGGAGCCCCAGCGCTGCAGAGCGGGGGGCAGAATCAGAAGTGGCCCACAAGTGGGCAAAGTGGCTACCTCACCCCTGCCGCATCGGGGAGCCCCAGCGCTGCAGAGCGGGGGGCAGAATCAGAAGTGGCCCACAAGTGGGCGAAGTGGCTACCTCACCCCTGCCGTATCGGGGAGCCCCACCGCTGCAGAGCGGGGGGCAGAATCAGAAGTGGCCCACAAGTGGGCGAAGTGGCTACCTCACCCCTGCCGTATCGGGGAGCCCCACCGCTGCAGAGCGGGGGGCAAAATCAGAAGTGGCCCACAAGTGGGCAAAGTGGCTACCTCACCCCTGCCGTATCGGGGATCCCCACCGCTGCAGAGCGGGGGGCAGAATCAGAAGTGGCCCACAAGTGGGCAAAGTGGCTACCTCACCCCTACCGTATCGGGGATCCCCAGCGCTGCAGAGCGGGGGGCAGAATCAGAAGTGGCCCACAAGTGGGCAAAGTGGCTACCTCACCCCTACCGTATCGGGGAGCCCCACTGCTTCAGAGCGGGGGGCAAAATCAGAAGTGGCCCACAAGTGGGCAAAGTGGCTACCTCACCCCTGCCGTATCGGGGAGCCCCAGCGCTGCAGAGCGGGGGGCAGAATCAGAAGTGGCCCACAAGTGGGCAAAATGGCTACCTCACCCCTGCCGTATCGGGGAGCCCCAGCGCTGCAGAGCGGGGGGCAGAATCAGAAGTGGCCCACAAGTGGGCAAAGTGGCTACCTCACCCCTGCCGTATCGGGGAGCCCCACTGCTTCAGAGCGGGGGGGCAAAATCAGAAGTGGCCCACAAGTGGGCAAAGTGGCTACCTCACCCCTGCCGTATCGGGGAGCCCCACCGCTGCAGAGCGGGGGGCAGAATCAGAAGTGGCCCACAAGTGGGCGAAGTGGCTACCTCACCCCTGCCGTATCGGGGAGCCCCACTGCTTCAGAGCGGGGGGCAAAATCAGAAGTGGCCCACAAGTGGGCAAAGTGGCTACCTCACCCCTGCCGTATCGGGGAGCCCCAGCGCTGCAGAGCGGGGGGCAGAATCAGAAGTGGCCCACAAGTGGGCAAAGTGGCTACCTCACCCCTACCGTATCGGGGAGCCCCACCGCTGCAGAGCGGGGGGCAAAATCAGAAGTGGCCCACAAGTGGGCAAAGTGGCTACCTCACCCCTGCCGTATCGGGGAGCCCCAGCGCTGCAGAGCGGGGGGCAGAATCAGAAGTGGCCCACAAGTGGGCAAAATGGCTACCTCACCCCTGCCGTATCGGGGAGCCCCACCGCTGCAGAGCGGGGGGCAGAATCAGAAGTGGCCCACAAGTGGGCAAAGTGGCTACCTCACCCCTGCCGCATCGGGGAGCCCCACTGCTTCAGAGCGGGGGGCAAAATCAGAAGTGGCCCACAAGTGGGCAAAGTGGCTACCTCACCCCTGCCGTATCGGGGAGCCCCACCGCTGCAGAGCGGGGGGCAGAATCAGAAATGGCCCACAAGTGGGCGAAGTGGCTACCTCACCCCTGCCGTATCGGGGAGCCCCACTGCTTCACAGCGGGGGGCAAAATCAGAGGTGGCCCACAAGTGGGCAAAGTGGCTACCTCACCCCTGCCGTATCGGGGAGCCCCAGCGCTGCAGAGCGGGGGGCAAAATCAGAAGTGGCCCACAAGTGGGCAAAGTGGCTACCTCACCCCTACCGTATCGGGGAGCCCCAGCGCTGCAGAGCGGGGGGCAGAATCAGAAGTGGCCCACAAGTGGGCAAAGTGGCTACCTCACCCCTGCCGTATCGGGGAGCCCCAGCGCTGCAGAGCGGGGGGCAGAATCAGAAGTGGCCCACAAGTGGGCAAAGTGGCTACCTCACCCCTGCCGTATCGGGGAGCCCCACCGCTGCAGAGCGGGGGGCAGAATCAGAAGTGGCCCACAAGTGGGCAAAGTGGCTACCTCACCCCTGCCGTATCGGGGAGCCCCACCGCTTCAGAGCGGGGGGCAAAATCAGAGGTGGCCCACAAGTGGGCAAAGTGGCTACCTCACCCCTGCCGTATCGGGGAGCCCCAGCGCTGCAGAGCGGGGGGCAAAATCAGAAGTGGCCCACAAGTGGGCAAAGTGGCTACCTCACCCCTACCGTATCGGGGAGCCCCAGCGCTGCAGAGCGGGGGGCAGAATCAGAAGTGGCCCACAAGTGGGCAAATTGGCTACCTCACCCCTGCCGTATCGGGGATCCCCACCGCTTCAGAGCGGGGGGCAAAATCAGAAGTGGCCCACAAGTGGGCAAAGTGGCTACCTCACCCCTGCCGTATCGGGGAGCCCCACCGCTGCAGAGCGGGGGGCAGAATCAGAAGTGGCCCACAAGTGGGCAAGGTGGCTACCCAGTAACCTAGTAATAAAAAAAAAAATTTGTTTTTACTAGGTTCTGAAACCTAGTAAAAACAAAAACTTTTTTTTTTACTAGGTTTGAAAACCTAGTAAAAAAAAATTTTTTTTTTTACTAGGTTTTGAAACCTAGTAAAAAAAAAAACTTTTTTTTTTACTAGGTTCCCAATACCTAGTAAAAAAACGTGTTACCTAGTAAACTGTTACCTAGTAAAAAAAAAAACTTTTTAAAAAAAATTTTTTTTACTAGGTTTCACTACAGACCCGCAAAATACAAGGTGTTTACCCTGGGGGCAGGAGGCAGTAGAAATGAAGACTCACGTGGAATGACAGTGAAAGACTATTGCATGGTGAACGTGGTAAGTGGGGCTGAACACAAGAGATGCAACCACATGAAGCAGGGGACCAACAAAAATGTGGGAACTGTGAAATTGCAGTGCAGCACGGCCAACACCATGATGCACACAACCAATTGATGCAATTTTTGCGTCATTTCACGTCCCTGTTCGATTGTTGGGCATGAAAAATTATCTCCTTTATGTATTTTGATATTCCTTTGCGTAAAAAAAAAACTTTCTACGCACACCCTGACCTGGAATAACGAATTGGCGTTAATTTTCTTGACATTTGCACGGGATTTTTCTGACCTCATCCTCTGCATAAAAACGGAATCTTCACCACAAAAATTGTAGTAGACAGGCCAAATGGCAGCAAAACAACATCCCAACCTGTGGCAAAGGCAAAAAGGTCGGGAATACGAAAACCGGTACCAGTGGTTTAGCAAGGAAATGGCTTTTCTTGCGACCCACCCTACTAAAGACCACTGAAAAGGGGAGGGAGGGTCCCAGACTTTTCCAACACCCAAAATATGACCCTTCCATTAGCAAAACACGTCCCCCGGAGGACAATCAGCATTGGACATGAACAATCAACCGTATCCAGCTCCGCAGCCAAACCGTCTCGCCCAGACCCCACCCATGCACCCACCCAAAACAACGCCAGAGAGGTCCACAAAAGTTGGTTGAGTACCACGTAGTTCAAGCGCAAGGGGGGGCTGCACGCGGCTCTCTGGAGTGATGCCCCTCATCGTGAGTCGATCTACATCCAATCAACGCCTGCTGGGGCCCATTCACCCAGCCCCTCACCTTTTTGGCGGCGGGGCTGAAGCAATGACTGACCGGTACGTGACTGCAGGGCGCGCCCTGGGCGCAGTCGGGTGCACCGTGCGTGCATCGAACACAAAGGAGTGATGCAGCACACGAGGTAGTGCAGGAGGAGAACCGATAAGTTGCTTGTCTCGGATGCACTGCTGCTGAAGAATGCTGTGCTCTGGGGGCTGAAGAATGTGGCAGAACCGAGGCGGACGCCTTTGGCAACTTTGTTGGATACATCCTGCTCCTGCGGCTCATGTGGCGAGATCGGTAATATGGAAGGAGCCCTTCTGTAATAGTCTTTGGAGACGTGCGAACGATCTGAAATCTGCAACACAGAGAGATGCAGAACGTCACTAATCACCAATAATGAAAACACGGAGGCAAAGCAAAGCTAAGGGCAAGGCGAACAGGGTGGAGGGCCTGTCAGAGCACCAGCAGACAATTATGCGACTAACATTAAATATGTGCATTGGTGGAAGGAAACACTTGTTTGGTATGCTGTGCTGTGCTGTGCTGTGCTGTGTTGTGTGTTGTGTGGTGTGGTGTCATGTGATGTCATCATACCACAGCACAGCACACCACACTGCAGCACACCACACCACACCACACCACACCAGGGCCATCATGGCCACTGATGCCGGAACCACCCAGGCGGGGATGGTCATGGCGCTGGCGTACGAGGGTGCCCCAGGGAGTACCACACTCAGGTGGCCTCCGGGGCGGGTACCTCTCAAGAGGGGGAGGCCATGATGCTGCAGCTCTGCATCCGCAATCCGGCGTCGCCAGCTGGGGTGTACTAGGTGGTGCCCGACTCTGAGGGCGCCGTTGGTGCACTGCGCACTACCACGAAGGCGGGCACTGCGGGGATGGCATACACCACTAGTATGCACACACCTTGGGGGCCAAAGGCCTCGCCTCCAAGGCTGCGATCAACATCGCGGCACCCCCTTGCACTGGATCACCGCCATCAATGTGTGAGTGGACGCCATCACTAGGGAGGAGCTGCAGACAGACCTCACCTAGATGATATGACGCCCATACGCATTCCTACTAGCGGCGAAGTTTCAGGACCACAGCCAACTGGCCCCGTCCCACGTGCAATATGAGCACCGCAAGGGGCCGAACTATGAACGGGGCTGAGGCATACCTCTGGACTAGTTAACTAGTGGCCAGCAGAGACACTTAGTTGCCCACCGGATGCGCAACCTACCAACCATAACGGTGCTAGCGGAGCGCTCCGAGCACCGCAACATGCAACTATGCACGCGCTGCCTACTCTGCGGCAGCTGCCCAGAGACGGCCCAAGACCTCTGAGAGAGCCCTATACAGTCCTATGAGTGGCGGCCGGCCCGCCAACACGGCCACACGTGGCTGAGCACCTATGTGGGACCCCCAAGTGTAGGACCAGTTGTGGGACTCAGTGGTCTTGGAGCAGTGGTCAGCAGCCGTCGCAATGCCGTCCATGCAGGCGGCACACATGGGGCTGGCGGGACCGCATGACATGGGGACGGAGTTCATCCAGCAGATGCTGTCGGAATCGGAACAGGGCTGGCTGGCACACGCCACAGACTGGGATGGCTCATCAAGGCCCGCACGGGGCCCGGAGGCACGATGGCGTGAACGTTGCAAGAACTCCGACTGCCTCAACAAGCGGAGCGGCAGGGCGGCCTTAAGTTGAGGCCACCGTCGGTGGGGGGGGGGGTTAGACCTCACACCCCATGAGGGCCGGAACTTGTAACAAAGGGTGGCCCGGATGCTTTTTAGTCTGGTGGGGTGCTTTGTCAAAAAACCTTGCCCAAAGCGGTCCTCTTGGGAGAGAAAACTTACCGACGTTTTTGCAAGTTGGGGTGGTCCGCTACCTGGGTTTCATATTCACACCTAGTGAGCCGCCAACCACTGGCACCATCTCAAGAATTAGAGGGAGGCCTTGCCAGAGCCCAAGGCGGGGCTTAAGCGCGGAGGCAATGCCCCCCCCTCCGGTCGCAGTACACACAGCGCGCGCTTAGACACACAGCCCTCCCGGCTTGCATTTTCCCGCATGCAAGACCATCCCGGCCATTGCCTTTTGGTAACAACGCCTTTAGCACAGCACAGCTGAACACACCACACCACACCACACCACACCACACCACACCAACTCCACCCGGCCCTCAAGACGCATCTCCGGGAGACCTAGCGTTATTTGCGCCACATGGTCTGGCTACCGACCCCCCCCCCCAGGTATTGGCCCCTAAAACCGAACTTGAGATTTGGTTCCATGACCTGCCGGCGCTAGCGACCTTCCGTGGCACTGTCGTTGCAGTGAATGCTGGGGCCACGCCCGTGGGCATGGCCATGGCGGGGGTCGCTCAGTGTGGGCCTGGGGCGTACCAAGCCCACATCGCTTCCGGGGTGGGCACCTCCAAGAAGGGGAGGCCATGATCCTCCTGTCCTATGTCCTACGGCTAGCGGCACAGTCTAGGGTGTACTGGCTTGTGCCGGACAGGGTTTTGCTTAGCCACCCTAGGGGGGGGGGGGGGTTAATTCAGGGACCCACCCACCCAGAATTTTGGCATACCCACAGACCGACAAATGCCCCCCCCCCCCCCCGGGGGGGGGGGGCTGACACCCACCCACCCACCCACCCACCCACCCACCCACGTACCCAACTGAGACATGCAATACAGAAGACCAAGTTTTTCACAGAGGTGAACAACCATCATGTCAATCTAATTGTCAGCGTTGCCCCCTTCGCATCCAGCACAAACGACAAAGCATCCTAGCCCCTTTATGGGCGTGGGGCATGCACACGTGATATGCAATGACATGTAAACACACCATAAATAAACATGTTACACGGAACCTGCAATAGAAGAAAGAAAGAAGTGGCACTGGCTCGATAGACCCAAGGGCCCCCACAAAGTCCCACCCCACCCTAGGGGGGGGGGGGTGGTTGGACACCCACCCACCCTGAAATTCTGCCAGACCCCCCCCCCCCCGGGGTAGGGTAGGACGGACACTAAGCAAAACCCTGGTGCCGGACTCAAAGGCGGCAGTGGGGGCTCTCCGAACCTACTAGGAGAGAGGTCGCTGTGGGGATGACATCCACCATCTGTATGCTACACTCCTCGGGGGCGGCCGTGTGGTCCTCACCTCGGCGATCAACGTGATTACCACGCCGTCGCAGTAGATCACGGACATCAAAGTCCGGGTGGATGCGGCGACGCAGGATCCGCCTGAGGTGGACCTGACCTGGCTCCTACGCCGCCCCTTCTCTTTCCTCCCCCCGGTGGCCTACCGGACAAGTGCCAACTCTCCGCCACGGCACTGCATGACTGGCTACAGGCGCAAACCCCCATTCCGGCGCAGGTCGGATATGATGCCCGTTGGGGGGCCAACTACACGCCACGGGGAGGTCTCCCTCTAGACTGGTTCGACAGGGACCAACAACGCCACATATCGGCGCACCGCATGGACAACACCCCAATGATGACTGTCTTGGCACACAGGTCGTCCCACCGTGACACGGTGCTGGACACAACATGCCTTCTGTGTGGAACACAGCAAGAAATGGTGCCCCACCTCTGGGTCTACTCGGCCCAATCCCATGAGTGGCGGCCAGCCCGAGAGCGGCTTGCGGCATGGCTTGACCATTACATGGGGCGTCAGGTTGCGCCTGTGCGCACCCAGCTGTGGGAGCCGGTAGTTTTGGAGCAGTGGACGGCTGCATTACAGACCCCCTCCATGAAGCAGGCCCACATGGACTGCTCCGGGCCCCATACATTGGGGACAGAGTTCGTGCGCCATGTCATCGAGGAGTCCATCAGGGTCCAGTATGCCCACGCCAAGGCGCGCACCACACTGCTGAAGGCCCGGCTAGGCCCAAACAGCACGATGGCGTGGGTGTTGCAGGAGCTACGCCTGCACCAGCAGACTGAGAGGGAGGGGGTCCCGCGGGAGCTCCTGGGCTAACTATGATAGCCTGGTGGGGAGCCTCCAGGTCTCCCTCTTCCTGCTCTTCGCCTCTTTCTGAACACACTCGCACATAGCGCGCGCACAACACACACAACCCTCCCGTTTACGTGTACCCGTGGGTAGACATCCCAGCGTTTGCCCTTTGGTAACAGCGCCTTCAGCACACCACACCACACCATACTACACCACACCACAGCACATCACGTGAGGTCACACCACACCACAGGTGTGGCACCGATACCGGTGTCGGTGTCGTAGTGTGTTGCGTTGCGTTGCGCTGTGCTGTATTGTGGTGCGGCGTGGTGCCGTGCCATGCTGCGATGCAGTGAGGTACAGTACGGTGTTGAGTGGAGTGGTGTGATGCAGTGCAGTTTTGTGTGGTGTGTCATAGCCTTTGATGGGGGAGGCCAGGTGGCGCGTGGTGCCGAGTGTTATCACTGTGCAGGTGGGTGGCCGCTCGCCTCCTCAATGTCATTGGTCAGAACCCCACGCAGGAGCCGATTTGGTGTTGCTGGCGGAGGCCCAGCTGTGTTGGAGTGGGAGGTCCTGGGTCTGCCCTGCCTAGCCCGGCGAGGGCAGTGACGGCTGCTGCCTGGTCTTTGGGTACACGTGGTACGCCCCCTTGGGCTGTGGGGGAGCTGCACAGGGGTACGCAGGCCTGTGAGCTCACCGCCACACCACACTCACCCCCTCACCACCGGAGCCTAGAAAACAGGGGAAACGGGGGAAAATGTGGGGAAATGGGGAAATATAGTATTGTAAGCAGGGAACAAAGGAAAAAATAATTGGGAATAGGGGGTAAATGAGGGTGAATGGGTGAAAATTATCCATTCCCCCCCATTTTCCTGTTCCATTTGGCCCGTTTTCCCCAAGAAAAATGCCCTCCCCGTTGTAGTCTTCTTCAAAACTCCTCACTACCACTCACCGACCGAAAAATGGTACAATTTGACCTAACTGCTACGCACCGGACATGCGGTGAGGTGATGTCCCTGGGGTACGGGGCCATGCGAAAAGACATGCAACCCACCTGGGAAGCGTCATCATCCGATTGCCACGGCGACTCATTCGGGGAAGGCACAAGCGCCATGAAGCGTATGCCGCCACGTTTGTCCACATGCAGGGGGGTGGACGCGTGACCCTTCCCCACGTACTCAAACAACCCCGAGTTCGAGAGGGACATGTCACTTTTGTCGGACGTCGCACTGTCCTTCCTCGCCCGCCGGGCAGAGACCCCTGTCGCCATGTAGAATCCCCGGTCCCCGCTCACCATCGTCCGCACCACAACGTCCATTGCAGCGCTGGGCCGCCGCGTCCTTGACCCGCCCCCCAAGTCGTCCTCCGTCGACGCTTGGAAGCTGCTTGAGTTCCTGCCAAAACTGTACTGCGAGAGATCTGGGAGCGCCATGCTGACGGTGCGTGAAGCGAAGTCCGAGCCGAATTCGGAGCTGCTCGACATGCGGCGCACTGCTTTCGTCGCGACCCAACTGCCCACTCGGCCTTCCGGGCCCCACAGCCCCGAGCGTTTCCGGGTCCCGTCCTGATTCACCGGCGGCGGTTTTGGGCTACTACTGGCCCCTCTGCTCGCGTCAATTAGGGCACGGAAAGGGCCCTGTTCGTCCAGCAGCTCCTGGAAGGTGCCCTCCTCAGCGATCTCACCACCCTGGTTGGAAAAATTGGTGTTGTGGAGGGCACGCCCCGGGCCTCGGATGCCCAAAACGCCATGCCACCATCGCCACCAGGGCTTGCAGGGCGGACAGAAGGATGAGCAGGGGAGGGATGGACGGACCACGGGAGGGAAAGAGGGAGGAGGAAAGAAATGTACTAAAACTTGATGACACACATTCGACTACCTGCCGAAGATCCATTTGTGTGGAACCGAGAGTGAGATACCACTGCACTGGGTCCCCATGTTGCTCTGTGGTGTCGTTTGGTGTGTTTGCGCGCGTGTGTGTGTTACCATCGGTTCCATTTTTTTCTTCGTGTTTTTTTTCATTTCCTTCCAATCCTCCTACTCCTTGCAATGGCACGATGGTCATACTTGTACGTTGGCCGATGGAGGACAGTCCAGTTTCTGCCTGCTGTGCTAGGGGGAGAAGAAGGGAGGAATGTACAGAAAAACGGTTTTCAGCTTGTGCAGTTTTGCATTACTTGATACTAATTTGTTGGCAAAGGGTGTATTTCCTTATTTTTCAACCCTTATGATGGTGTGGGCATGTAGGATGGCACTCACCCGAACACACCTCCATCACCGCAATGTTGTCAGCCTTTTCCAAGAACTGGATTTGATTGGTCACAAGAACTCGGGTCCGATCTTTCAGCAGCCCTGGGCAGAGGAGCACGCAACACGCTGCATCATGTGCCTCGTCGAGGGCCTGCTCACCAGAAGCCCTTGGGCAACACCGGGGAACTGCCCTCGGATGTGGCGTCGACTGTCTTATCGTCTTCACAACCAGCTGTTGTTGCGTCCGCTCCTCTGACACAAAACCTGGCCTCAGGCCCCCGTAAACGCCACAGGGGCAGTATGCTGCCATGGGGAGGAGCGGGACACTTTCCCTTCCACAAAAAAAAACGGCCTCCATCAACAAGCAGGTCACACAAATGACATGACAACACCAGCCAGTCTCTTTGACCTCCCCCCCACCCCGGGACCTCCTTCCCAGAGTGTCTCCCGCATGGCAGAGGCTTCACATGCAGTCGGCCCCACGTTTGAAAAACTCGGAGGGCGCTCTCTGCGAAATCTGATGTGGGAAATATAACACGGGGCCAAAGAGTTCCGAATCTGAGAAAGAGGCGTCGGGCCATTGGAGCAAATCACCGCAGTCATTTGTTGCAGGGTCAGAAATCAGCAAATTTTCAGCAGATTTGATGCTGCCTCAAGATATGCCTCAAAAGGTTCAGCCTTTTAAGAAAAACATATTGAGGGAAATAGATATCTTGAGCTGCCTGCAGCGCACCATTTGAGGGTATCTTGGTGGATGCCGTGGGCGGCGCAATTATGAAAAGCACAAGACTGTCATAAAGATCCTCTCAAAACCTCGTAAAGAGGTGTTTTGGCTGCCAGTGGAGGTGCAGCCCCAGTTGCAGCCCCTCCTTCTCAACACCCCGTGCACCACGTCCAGCACGACGGGCGAAAACAGCCAGAATTCATCAAGAAGCGCGAAGTATCTCAAAGAAAAAAGAGTTTTCCAGGCCGAAAAAATGGCAAATGTAAGCAGTAGGACAGACGTTCACTCACAAAATTGACCCCCCTCCCGGCAAACGACCCTGAGCAACAAACACGGTTCACACAATTCACACAGAGATGGCAGTAGACACCGGTTCAACTGCAGGGTACCCAACCAGCCTTTTTGGAACAAACCCACACACCCCATTCCCCTACAGCACTGTACACTGGTTGTACTATGCGGCACCCGACCAGCCTTTTGGGAACATTGCCACGCCAGGGGTATAACGGCCTGGCGTCCACTGCCCTGCCAGCGCGGACAGGCTTTACATGCAGCCATTCTCGGAGCATGAAAATTTGGAGGGTGCTCTACACCACATCTGATGTGCGAATTAAAATACAGGGCCTGGGGCTCCAGATCACCAAATGTTGCATATCAGTGGTGCGCTGCATTTCCAGGCATTTTTCCCGTGGAGCGTGCTCCCTGTGCCATTAGCAAGCAGGGATACATAGTAGAGGGGGGGGGTGCCCCACTGTGTGACATTCCGTCTGGTTGCTGTTCCTTTACGGGGCCCTGGACAGTCACCCATTCTTCCCTTCGCATGTTGCGCCGGGTTGCTGCTTTCTGTCGGCCGCTGCGGCCGGTGCTCTTGCTGGTGTCGTTTCCGCGTTCGCGGAGCCCAGTAGTTTGTGTGTTGGGGCTGTGCTGCATGTGGCATGGTGTGCCGTTTGCGCGTCAGCGGCGCCCAATAATTGGCGTATTGAGGATGTGCTGGTTGTTGCCGGGGTCGTTTGACTGTTTTTGCTGTCCATGCGCCTCTGTCCACAGGCCGTCCGTAGCCTGCCTCGCTGTGTTTCTGTGTGCGTGAGGCCCAGGTGCCCTGTTTCTCCACGCACTGTCCCGGCTGTCCACCATATGTCCTTTTCCCCCTCACGGCTGGTCTGCCCCTGATGGGCTCCCGCTCCTGTTGCACAAACAGCCCATCTGGGCTGCGGGAGACACCTCCCACCTGATGCCGGTTGAGCAGGGGTTGCCCTGGCACCCGGTAGCGACGGGGCTGGCTGGCCAGGCCATCCCTTTTATTGTCGCTGCCTCCCATGCGCACGCTCTGCCATCCCCTCCATTCTGGTTCCCTGTTCCCGCTGTTCTGGTTGCCTCTCCTGCCTTGCTGTGCCCCTCCTCCTTGTCTGCTGTGCTCGCCCCCCCCCCCCACCACCATGGCCTTGTGCCAAGCCCCCCCCCCCCCCCCCACTGTCGACAATTAACGATTTACGAAATGCAGGACCCCTGAACCGACAGGGACCCGGACCCAAGTTTCAGAACAAGTGAAAATGATATTGTTAGAGTCAGCACGACAAGGGGATCCAGAAAAGTCATCATGTGCCTGGCATTCAGCTCAAATTTGTTCCACCCAATTTTGACGCCCGAAAAGTGTTTTTTGACACGTTTGGCCCCCCTGAAAAAAAGTTGAGGCGCTTTCAGCTCCATTTTGTAAAGTGTAATTTGTCAATTCTGCCCGATTTAGAGCCCCCCCCCCCCCACCACCCACCCCCAGCAATCTAAACACACATTTATTATACCCATCCCTGTGAGCAAGGCAGTCCCCAGCAGTACTGTACTTGGGCTGAGGAACCTTGGAGCCCGGTCGCAGAGCCGTGGTTGAAGGGGGGGCTGGCGACTGCGCCCACAGTGTTGCTCACAGGACCGAAGGTGAGAAACCTGCAATGCATTTCTTGAACAGCCTCTGTGCCACTCCAGGGTCCACTGCGCTCAGGGGATCATCGAACAGCACAACGTCTGCGTGACTGTATGCCGCCCTTGCAAGAGATATCCTCTGGAATATGCAATGAGAGGATGCGGAAGATTGGAGGATTGGTGTTTTGTGGGCCATTCAAAATCACACGGGGGGTGGCAATGTGGAAGGAACGCATCATCTTCAGGCCGGGAATGGAGCCCCAGTCAGACGTGGCAGTAGACACACTGGCCACCTCAGAGGTCTTGTCCTGCGGTCGATTTAGTGCGTCAGCAGGCGCACTAGCGCCGGTCAAACCGGCATACGACCACCGCAAACCTTTTAGTGACCGGCGCCCGGCCACCGCAAGCTTTCCCAGGACTGATCGCTAAGAAAATACCCACAGGGGAAACATTTCCAGAGCTCGGCAACCGTCCCCGACCCCCCCTTGGCCTTGCTCCACAATTGAAACACGACATTGGATGGCTGAAATCCAGTGAACTTGCAAATGTGCGAAACGAATCGTGTGAATCTCTGAGAGTTCTGCTTTGTTGTCCAAGGGCATACTTGAATTCACTTAAACGTGTCCTTGGCAGTGTGTACAATTTGTGCACGATGGCCATAGGGCATGTTGCACGGCTGAAAACCTTCTGGGTGAAACAAGGTGAGTGCGAGCAGGCATCAAATCCGTCCACGGCCAATTATAGCCTGTACTTGCGCGCTGCCAAATGAGCAGCCTTACAATACTGACATAACGTACAAAAAACTGGTGCACATTTCCTGACATGTCTCACCAAAGACGCATGAAACATTTTATGCAAAAAGATGACAAGCAGCAACACAATGAAAGGGGGAGAGTAGGGGAGCAGTTCAAAGTTTTTTTTTGGCAACTGTACAAAACCTGTCCCCAAAATCCAGCCCAACCTGCGCATGACCACTGTAAATTTTTTGACCACTGGAGCATGACCACCGCAAAATTTCTGGCGACCGCCGCGACTACCACTGCTGTTGTGCGCCAAGCACCAACATTGACAGCGGGGGGCGAAAAAAGGGCCTTCTCGAAGAGAAAGAATGTCATGTCAGTGGCATGTGCAATGATCTGCAGAGGCCTGTCCGCAGGACCAGATTTGGGGCAAGCACTCTCGTTCCCAAGAATTGTGCCGTTTCTCTGTCATGGGGGCAAAAACTCTGGCGTTTGCTTCTGGGATCCTCGCAGTCAGAGAGGGAACCGACGGCCACTGGAGGGCAGCAACAGCTGTTGGCATAAAGGAAGGGCTTAGGGCAGACTGTTCATGTGCACCGTATCAGCGCGCCAATTGTGTGCATGTGGCATATGCGCGTGTGAAGCATCGGTGCGCATATCATACCCATGCATGGACACGCATGCATACAGCATGCACATCTACTGGAGACAACATGCCTTGCAGGTGTGTGTCAGCGTGTGTGTGTGTGTGTGTATGTTGGGTTCTGCCGGGCATATATGTGGCAAGAAAAGCGAGAGAGGAAAAGGATGAGTGTGGGTGTAAGGAGGAGGAGGAGGAGGAGGAGATGCGGCTGATCATCGCTACCGCTCGACATCCCCATGGTGCCGACGGCCCCCACCAGCAGAATCACCTGTGCCGGTGAGGTGACCCCGAGGGCCTGCCCCGTCTGAGCATCATGGTAGCGTCTCTCGCCTCTTTGTCTCCTCCGTTTAGAGCCTGGCCCAAATACCTCCATTGGCGATGGGCTTCCACTGGGCTCTGGGAATGGGGCTGGTACCCCAACCCAGGTCCCTCCTCCAGTCCCTGGTACTCCCCCTGGGGTGCGTATGACTCATGAGTGACGGGCGTTGGCCCCCAGCCCGCAAAGGTCTACCATTGGGAGGCGATTAGTCCGCATCGCCTAAGGGCCTCGTCCGCCACCTGGGCTCGCACCCGTTACACCTCCCCCAAGTCCGGGATGGCGTCCATGGAGACGGACAAAGGGCCCCCTGGAGCATTATTCCAGGCATGGTGCCTACGGAAACCGGGCACAGGGCCCCCGCATCCGGACACCGCACCCACGGATGCCCCCCAGGCAGGGGAGGGGGCCGCCCACACCAATCTTGACTAAACCGCGAGGGGGCCGCCCCACACCCGCACCTGCCCCCCAGTCTGGGGAGGGGGCCACCCCAACCCCCACCTCGACCTCGCATTGGGCCGCAGGGGCCCAGAAATCCGCACCCAAAGTGGGCTGTGGGATCCCGAAAATCGGGCAACGCCACCAGGAACCCCTCCTCAGGCTACCCCGATCCCCCAAACGAGAGGACACGAGGTTAGCCGATGCTGGAAGCTGGACGCAGACTTGGGAGAGTGTTTGGTCATGTACTGCACCTGAACGCCCCCCGATGTCACAAATGAAAAAGGGTACATATGAGTCGTAAGAAACGTTAGGCGTAGGAACCGCTGCGCACCTGCCGCTGGCCACCGCTAAGGGTAATACCCTTCTCCCCGACCTCCGTCATATCCCCGTTTGCCATCAGTTTGAGGTCGTCCATCAAACAGCAGCACTTCAACACCTTCTGGTACCTGCGAGAAAGGGGAAAAGCCTGGTGCAGAAGACATGGTCAATTACTGTGTGGTACGCCCGGGATCCAGTGCCATACCACCACCAGTGCTCACCTACACTGACCCCGTGGCGTCCACTCCCCTGCCGGCGCTGACAGGCTCGACATGCAGTGACCATCACCGTAAAGGCCGGAGGGTGCGGGAACCGAAACACAGGCCCAGGGGGTCCCAGATGAGCGCGTGATACACCTCAGTTGGGGGCAGGCCTGGGAATGGGACCCAGGGGTACAGCAACGCGTCGTCCGGTTTACGTTGTTTCGGCCGTGGACTTCTGGTGGTGGTGGGTGGGTGGGTGGGGAAGCGTCTTCATAAGAGTCACTTTGGTGAGGATCACCGACACACGCCCATCTCACAGTGAGCGTGCACGGCCATGGGTTAATGTTTGATTCCACAGTTGAAATAAAAGGCAAGGGTAGCGGTACTGATGGGCAAACGTGAGGCTGCAATTGCGCCTTATGGCCTCCCCCCCCCAGAACCACACGCAGTACCTGCATGCACGCCTTCACAAAACTCAACCAAGTGCGTCCAAGCGCAAACGCCAACGGCAAACTTTTATGGACTTTGATGGTTCAACCAAGGGCAAACCTACTCAAGTACTCTAGAAATTTGGAGGATCTTCTATTACAAAACACAAAAACTATCCTGCATGTTTCAGTCTATTTGGTCGCGTAGCTGAATAGTCCACCCCCCGCGCAACTCGATATATTGTGGCTGAGGTAGCAGCAGTGGCTGTGGCTAAGACTGTGGCTGGCGCAGTGGCTGTCAGTGTGGTCATGGCAATGGCTGTAGCAGTGGCCCTGGGGCGGGCACTTCGTGGGTGATTGTGGAAACTCCGTCCCCCTGCTCACGACTGCCACTTGTTTCCTTCAGCATCTTGTTTTGCAATGCAGCTTTGGGTTCGAAACCGTTCCTCCTACATCAATTTGTAAAGCTGCTGCAGGAGGAAGATGAACCGCTTGCTGGCGCAAACCTCCAGCTTGGTTCATCTACATTGTCCGTTGGTAAAAGAAGTCCTCCGTGTTGCTCCGATCGCACGGAAGAGTTGGCGTATGGTCCGCGATGCAGCAGGTGGGGCTTGTCGCTTTGCAGGTGCACTGGATCGTTGCCCCAGACCAGGCAGGGGACCACGAGCCCGCCTACTCTCTAGTCCCCGGGAGCAGAATGGGGGGCTGGTGCCGTGAGGGCTGCTTGGGTACCGTGGAGTACAATCGGTGTCCAGTGCCTATCTTCTGCACGACCTGTTTGTTGGTCCAATCTGGGGGGAGGGGGGGGGGGGCTGCGGACCATGAGAGAAGATAGTCGCGTGACAGCGGACGTTCTGGTTCAGGTATGTTTGCCCTCCATATGATTCACCACAGCCTATGCCCATCATCTAAATGCATCAGCGTGGGCGGGTTTGCACATCCTCCTCCCTGCAACCCGACGCACAGAGTACAAGTTGCCGCGTTTGGTTGTGAGCGTGCCAGGCGCGCATCCCCCACCAGACACCTCCGGGCCTCGAACGGCAGGCCAAACAGGATGTTGTTTCGGACCGTGTCGGTGCGGATGTAGGCCTGCTGGGCAACGTATGCGACGGATCCCCGCGTCTCGACAACGCAGCTTGAATGCACTGGGCACAGATAATCTGAAGAGAGACGGGCCTGCCGAGGGCCTCTTCGGGTGGGGATTGCGGTGCTGGTACGGGGGTAGACCGCACCGGGTTGAACTCATACAACACCCCGAATTTGCTGTGGTAAATTTCGCGTCCACCTCCCCAAACCTCCTCTGCAAAGACAATGGCACAAGCAGTGGAACACACATCATCTCGTCTGAAAGAAAAATCTGTGATCAATTAACGAAACTGAAATGAAATGCGAAGTTTCCCACAAACCCGTTAGGAGCCCCCCTGTGTGACATTCCGTCTGGTTGTTGCTCCTTTACGGGGCCCTGGACAGTCATCCATTCTTCCCTTCGCATGTTGCGTCGGGTCGCTGCTTTCTGTCGGCCGCTGCGGCCGGTGCTCTTGCTGGTGTCGTTTCCGCGTTCGCGGAGCCCAGTAGTTGGTGTGTTGGGACTGTGCTGAATGTGGCATGGTGTGCCGTTTGCGTGTCAGCGGCGCCCAATAGTTGGCGTATTGAGGATGTGCTGGTTGTTGCCGGGGTCGTTTGACTGTTTTTGCTGTCCACACACCTCTGTCCACAGGCCGTCCATAGCCTGCCTCGCTGTGTTTCTGTGCGGCCCAGGTGCCTTGTTCCTCCACTCGCTGTCCGGGCCGTCCACCATATGTCCTTTTCCCCCTCACGGTTGGTCTGCCCCTGATGGGCTCCAACTCCTGTTGCGCAAACAGCCCCCCCCCGCCCGGAGACGTTATCGGGGAACACAGGAGAGTCGAATTCAGGACAGTTTCTCAATGATCATCATTTACCCCTTCCATGGGGCCTATGCTCCCCACCACTGTGCACTTCGTTTTGGTTGGGGGGTACAAAACCGCTGAGTATGTGCACAGCGCACGTACAATGCACGTTGTGCCACCCTAAAGCCCAGTGGCCTAGCCCTCCGCAAGGGGGCTCCATTGACTACCGCCCCCCCCCCCCCCCCCGGAGGATGACTGGCACCTTGGGGAGGAGGGGATGCCCTGGCCGGGCCCTTACGGGCCGGAGTTCGGAACACCCCGTGGTATGCCCTCGGAGTGGCACCGCATTGTTGGGGTTGTGTCTGCCGCAACCCCCCCTCCACGCGGTCAGGCCAGCAGCACGAGGTTCATGCTATACAGGCCAGCGCACAGGGGGAGCGCCTGCACAGCGCCCTCGGATATCGACCAGCTCACGCTGTCGTTGGCAAACGGGTCCAGCAGCGTGAATTTTCGACCCGAAACCGCAAACCCGAGTCCCGAAGTCTGACGGATGTCAAAATTGCAGCAGAATACTCGCTGCCGGGGCTGTCGCGTGCCGTGCGCGGCGCCGTGCGGACTGACCACCGCAACCCAAGGCCTTGAATCGTTGCCGCTGCAGAACTTTTGAAGGGGCATCCAAATGACACATGACCGACACAGCGTCCGGCTTGAGAGGGTCGGAGGGGGAGGCAGGGGCCGTGCCTCTTTTGTCGGGGGCCGTGACACCCCATCCACACCGCCATCCCGCATCGCCCCATTTGCCCCTGGCACCGCCAAGTGCGTTCGTGACCGCCTGTCGAACTCTCTGTCCGTCTGTTTTGCGGCACCGATGGCACTCCACCGGCACCAATGTGCGATGGGGCAAACAGCCAACGGTCAATGCCCGGCTCTGTGCCTGTCGCTGCCCCAGGCGACTTACCTGCCCACTTCGGTCCGTTGTCACTAGTGCCGTTGACCATTCCCTCGCACCGAAGACCTGCATGATCCTGCAAATGCATCGGTTCCCCAACCAAATTCCTGACGCTTGGCCCTATCAATACCGCCGGTCGTTCCCTGCCCCGCACGCCCGGGCCCCTGCCCCTGCCATGGCCCAAGATCATACCAAGCATAGCGCACAGGAGGGAGGTCTTCCCACTGCCGACCTTCCCCACAACTGCGTACAAATCCTTGTGGTGGACCTTGATACCGATGTCATGGAGTTGAAACATGTCGCCTGAATTGCAAGTGGCGGGAGGCATGCAGGCACGGCGAAAATCCTGGGCCAGTGGTGCAGGATGCGCCCTGGCGCCTGCACACCAGTGGCACTTTGGATCAAACTGATGGTACTTTGAACCACGAGATCGCCTGTCACCGGACTACCCAGAAGACATGGCCCTCCTGCCTGCCGATGCGCGTTGGGCCGAGGCGGCATCTGTGTACACTCTCTTGTCCCCTCGATGTACATCCTACAGGTCAAGCCTCGGGGGGGGGGGGGATCTCCCAGTGGCCAGTGTGCGCTCTGTGGTGTCTGTGCGTCCGGTAAGGCGTCCAGCATTTACTGGGCCGCGCGTACCTCTGTTGGATTGCACAGCGCACAGCGCACCGGGCTTTGCTTGAAGGGAGGGGGGGTGCCCCCCCCCCCCCCCCCCAAGGCTCCTCCTTCAACTCGACCCGAAGGCACGTCCGCAACCCCAATGCCACCCCCACCCGGTTCCAACCGCCAGTGACTGCCCCCCAACCGATTTTACAGCGCGCCCCAACCGCTTTGTAACCGCCCTGAGTTTGCCCCCAGAGCGCCCTCCCCTTCAAGCAAACCCCTGGCGCACCCTTTGCAAAGCGTCCACGCTGGTCCCCGAAGGCCCCACCCAACACGGTAGAAGCTCGCAGGCTGTGGCAGCTCCGATGGTATCCCCAGGATCGCAGCTGCCCAGGGGAGCCCCACGCACGTGCAGGGGTAGCAATACTTGACTGGGCGGTCCAACACACGAAGTGCGGCCTGACTGACTTCCCCTGGGCAGTCCACAGCGCAGAGGGTGGGACTCCACGGCCGTGGCATCCCGGAGCGCCGTGTTGCACTCTGGCCCGACCCAGTGACTTGGTGCACACCCTGGGCCACCACGCCCTCCATGCGCGGCGCGCTGGGGGTGTGGAGGCGGTGAGCTGGGCGCCCGCAACGCACGTTGAGCTTTGGGTTCCAGATTGTCAGACAGGCACGCACCTTTGGAATGCGGTACGCCAAGGGATCCAAGGCGTACACCATAAGACACCACGTCCCTCGGTACTAACACTCGGCCTCATGGGCCGCAGCGCATTAGCCTTGCAGCCTCCACCGACACAGGCACCAGGAAAAGGTAAACAAAGAAACACAGGGTCAGGGAAACACAGTGTCCAACTCAGCGGCTTCTTGAACCAACCTCACTAACACTGTTGGCTACAACCAACATCTCACCCGCCCACAAGAAAGCGAAGCAGACGTGCAAACGCACCCGCTGCCAACAACAACACAACAGTACCTCGCCGGCTTTGTTTCTCAGGAGCTAATACGCAAGGGGGGGTGGGGGGTCTGGGTGGGTCCCGTGGGGGCCGCGTATTCAAGTTTGATTTTTGCTGAGTCAAATTTCAGGTTCACATTTGTTGCATTGTTACAGAGCAAACAGGCAGGGCTCGAATGCATAGCGCACACCCACCACACCTAATCAAAAATAATCTGCAGTACCATCAAATCACTCAACGAATGCAACCCCCATTCGCAAGCGAACGGGATGTTTGGGTGGGTGGGTGTTTGCAGGCTCAGGACCCCCTCCCTCTTATAAAGAAAGCCTGGTACCTAGTACCTGCCTGGCACCGCCTGAGAGCAGGGGCCTCCCTACCCTGGAAAGTTTGCTGACAGTTCTAGACATCAACGCAAGGGTGGCGGGCGAGACAAGGACGTCCGTCGCTGTCAGTGTGGCGGCCAAGGAAGACACCGCGAGTGCAATCAGGAACGACCGTGATCATGTGGGTGAGAAATGTGATCGTGAATGGCAAGGGGTTAGCAGCTGGCGATGGGGCAGTGGGGACTGCAGCGTCTGGTTGATCACGGCCATGGACAGCAATGGCCACGATAAAACACAAACATCACCCTTCGCGCAGCCGGCGTGCCTCGTGCAAGGCTAACTTTGTACTGCCGGGCCGGGCAGGGATGTCCGTGCCAAGCCGCCTGCTGCCCCCTTGCAACCTGTTCGGTTTGATCTTAATGTGTGTTTTTGGACGAAGAGACGCCTCGGGGTATCGCTGAGTGTAACAAGAGACAGGTGCGCACAGACACTACTCAGCGGTGCAGGTGGTGCAGTCCATGTGTGACTTTGATGGACCGCGGCGAAACGGCAAACCAGGCATCATTGTGTCGTGTCTGTCGCCAGAGCTTTGACTTTGCTTTGGTTGGGCGTATGGGGAAGGAGGTATGGAGTCCTCTGAGTAGGAATCAAGACAGGGGGCAGACCTAAGCAGGGTGCCCGCACCGCCCCAGTGGAGCCCTGAAGTCAAAGCTAAGCCAAAGCAACAGCCCCCTACCACCGCCCCCGCCCCGTAGAGTAGCGTCAGGGGGTTCAGTAGTCAGGGATGTGCGCACATCGGCATGCACGTGTGGTCGTTTGGAGCACACTGAGAGCGACATTTCGATGTGCCCAGTTTCCTGTTGCTCATCCGAAGTTTGTGCTGCTTAGCTGACCAGGGAAGCCCTGCATGATGGTCTGCATTCAGCATTTCCTTCCAAAACTGCGCAATACCCATTCTGTCACCACGGCACTGTTCCAGCTTTGGGTGTGTGGGTGAGTGGGTGATTCAAATCTGACTTCGCTTTCCTCAAAAGGGGGGGAACTATTTGATGGGGAGTAATTGTTTGGGTAGTTATTTGGGGGGGGGGTCAATGCCTGAAGGTGTGTGTGGGGGGGGGGGGGGGGTTGGAAAGTTTTGTTATGCACAACAAAGACCCCCCTCTTCAGAGCTATGCGAGAGCTATGCACTAAAAATTGGAAACACAGGTTCATGACAAATCGTTCCGTGCAAAGAAGGCTGGGTTGACACACTTGGTTTTCTGTCACTGAATAGTCGCAGATTCGACTTCGTGTGATGCCGCCTGAGTCGCTGCAGATGGTGATGCCGATGCCGAGTTTCAAGATCGCAGTCGGAACTTTTGCTGCTCTCGCTCTTGCTGCTATCACTCTTCTTCTGCGCTCTTCGCTTCGTCGAGCTCTTCTTTTTGGACTCCACAGGGGTGCCCACAACTGGCTTGGAGTCCCCGTTCCCGTCCTCGTCGTCGTCCTTGTGCACAGCGGTGGAGATTTATGGATTATGGAGGTTTGTGGAGGGCTGCGAGGTGATATGTGGGAGTTTAGGGCTGGGTGGTGCTTGGTAGGGGTTTACGAAATGGAAGGTGCAAGGTGCGAGGTGCGAGGGAGGAGGTGGAAAGGGAGGGTGGTGCGCGAGGTGCGAGGACGAAGGTGCGAGGCGGGAAGAGGGAAGGCTGTGAAAGATCTTGGAGGGGTTTGGAGGGTCGTGGAGGGCTGGGGAAAACTGTGGACGAGAGTGGAGGGGTGTGCAGAGTTGCGGAGGGGTGTGGAGGGCTGTGGACTGTTGTGAAGGATTGCGGAACGTTGTGGAAAGGGCCACGACAGGTCCACTCGCACACTCTCTGACTCAACCTTCCGCTTTTCTTCGCCTGCGTTGTTCAGTGCCTTCATGCAGGTTCGCGCAGGCCTGACCCCACAGCAGCCCTGCTTCTCTGGCGTCCCGACGTACCCGTCTCTCTCGCGCATTTCGCCCGGACTTTCAAGGCCCACAGTGAGCCTGTAGAGCTGCTCGGGGATTGCAGAGGAATGGCGGAGGGTGGCAAAGGGTGGCAGAGAGTAGCAGAGGGTGTCCGGTGCCAGCAGACGATCATGGGGTCATGGAATGCTCAGACAGTTGCAAAGGGGCGTAGACGGGTGCGGACCTCGGCCTCTAGGGTATGCATGCTGCTCTTCCGTCGGAATTCCAGGTGTTCAGAGGTGAGCCACTGAAAGTCCCCCTCGAGCTTGACGGGCACCCGTGTCACCACGCCCCGCTGCTGTTGAGGGTTTATGGGCAGGAGGAAGTAGCGATGCAGGCGCTTCAGAGAAACGAGTGTCTGGGCCATCAGAGCCAGGCCCTATGAAGAAGAGGAAAGTCGCATAAGAGCATGACAGATGGGTATCCTCCCTGTGAAGGAGCGGCATGAGAAAAAAAAAAGGAGCTGATGAATACTTTGTTTGTGGTACCAATAACCAAATGTGTGACATTCCGTCTGGTTGTTGTTCCTTTATGGGGCCCTGGACAGTCACCCGTTCTTCCCTTCGTCGGGTTGCTGCTTTCTGTCGGCCGCTGCGGCCGGTGCTCTTGCTGGTGTCGTTTCCGCGTTCGCGGAGCCCAGTAGTTGGTGTGCCGTTTGCGCGTCAGCGGCGCCCAATAATTGGCGTATTGAGGATGTGCTGGTTGTTGCCGGGGTCGTTTGACTGTTTTTGCTGTCCATGCGCCTCTGTCCACAGGCCGTCCGTAGCCTGCCTCGCTGTGTTTCTGTGTGTGTAAGGCCCAGGTGCCCTGTTTCTCCACGCGCTGTCCCGGCTGTCCACCATATGTCCTTTTCCCCCTCACGGCTGGTCTGCCCCTGATGGGCTCCCGCTCCTGTTGCACAAACAGCCCATCTGGGCTGCGGGAGACAACCTCCCACCTGGTGCTGGTTGAGCAGGGGTTGCCCTGGCACCCGGTAGCGACGGGGCTGGCTGGCCAGGCCATCCCTTTTATTGTCGCTGCCTCCCATGCGCACGCTCTGCCATCCCCTCCATTCTAGTTCCCTGTTCCCGCTGTTCTGGTTGCCTCTCCTGCCTCGCTGTGCCCCTCCTCCTTGTTTGCTGTGCTCGCCCTTGTCCCTCCTAGTGTGGCTCCCGCGTTCTGTGTGTCTGTGTTGCTCCTCCCCCTGTCTGTTGGCGCTCTTGGGTGCCCCTGTCGCGCACCCCCTCCTGTCCCACCCGCCTGCCCCCCCGTACAAGGGTTTCACATCTCCGTACGACGTGGACTGTCCCGTGCCCGGTTGGCTGTTCACGGCCCTGTTGCCACTTGGCGGGCACCTCCCGGCGCGCGGGGCGCAGTTCCCGCCCTTGTGGAGTACGTGGGCACCTTGTAGAGGGGGAAGGGGGGGGTTTGCTAATGGCTCTCTTGGCGTGCGCCGCATTTGGTGGTTGCTGCAGTGCTCGCACCTCATGGTTCCCTTGTGTATTGTTGTGTGTCCTGTTGGGGCTCATCTCACTACCGTGTGTGGGGCGGCTCTGTGCCCAGTTGCTTTGCTGCTTGCGTTCCTCCCAATTTCGGGCTCTTTCTTTTTCTGCTGGCACGCTTATTGCTGCTAGTGTGCGGCGCCGGGGGGGGCAGCATGTCACTCCTTGCATCCCCTTGTGGCTGTCGGGTTGTCCCACTTGAGTTGGGTGGTACTAGGGGCACCGGGCACTTTTGCACATGTCTCCAAATCTACAAACTGACCCGTCACTGGTGTTTGTTGGGGTTGTTTTGGGGTGAATGTGGTGCATTGTTGCTCTTTTGCTTTCTGGGCTGCTGAGGCGCTCCCCGTTTGAGGACTTCACTCCGGGCTGTCCACGCCTCGGAGGTAGGGACTCGTGTGAGTCCACCCCCTGGCTCGTCGTATGCAATGACCACCAATGGTTTGGACGCTGTGTCTCATAAGCGTGCCCAAGGCCCCTACACTAGGCCCTGGTGACAGAACTTAGCTACTCACGGGCAGTACATGTTTTAGGTCGCTGCCCAATGGACAACCGCGTAGCCGGCTGCCAACCCCCCGCAAGGGCGACCCCCTTACTTAGGTTTGGGTTGCCTTCTCCTCCCGGTGTGGTCGGGATGGTGAAGGCTCCTGGGAGTGCATCAAGGAAGCATCCCTTCTATGTTGTGTGTAGGTGTGGCCTTGGTTGTTGCGTGTGTGGTGGGCGCCGTGTTGGTGTTGGGGCGTGGGATCGTGGGCCCTTGGTGATGCTCCACGCGCGTGCCTTGTTAGTGGGCGGCGGTGGCTGTATGTGGATGAAGTGCCCGTGTGGTGGGTGTGGCCTCCACCCTAGGTGTTGGGTGTTTGGCTGGTGTTGGTGCTTGCGGCGGGTGGTGTAGCCGTCCGCCGCTGTTGTTGCGGTACACTGTTTTGGTTTGCTCTGTTGTACTGTGTGCTGTGTGTTGTCGTGTGCTAGCGCGTTTCATTGTGTACCTCTGCCGGCTTTGGTCTGCTGCGCTGCGTTGTGTGCTATGCTGCCTCCGCGTTGTGTGCTACGCTGCCTCCGTGAGGCGTGGCGGCCGCGGCTACCTGGGCAGGGCCGCTCCCCCCGTGGGGGCCGAGTTCGGGTAACCTCCGAAGTGCTTGGATAGGGCCGCCCACCCATTGGCGGGGCCAAATCCGAGCCCCCGGGGCCTGCCTTTGAGGCTTGCGCGCGTGCCTTGTTTGCGGGCGGCGGTGGCCGTGCGTGGGTGAAGTGCCCGTATGGTGGGTGTGGCCCCCACCCTGGGCGTTGGGTGTTTGGCTGGTGTTGGTGCTTGCGGCATGTGGTGTGGTTGTCCGCCGCCATTGTTGTGGTACACTGCTTTGCTTTGTTCTGCTATATTGTGTGCTGTGTGCTTTCGTGTGCTGGCAAGTTCCGCTGTGTGCCTCTGCCAGGTCTGGCGTGCTGCGCTGCGTTGTGCGTTGTGTTGCCTCCATGAGGCGTGGCAGCCGCGGCTACCCGGGCAGGGCCACTCTTCCCGTTGGGGCCGAGTCCGGGTAACCTCCGAAGTGCTTGGATAGGGCCGCCCACCCATTGGCGGGGCCAAATCCGAGCCCCCGGGGCCTGCCTACAAGGTTTGTGTGCTGATCTCCTTTGTGCGCCTCTGTCAGCTCTGTGTGCTTGGGCGTCGTGCAACCTTGTGCCGTTCTAATGTGCATTGCACTGCACTGTGCTGCATTCTGTCGGATTTGCGTGCCTGGGCATTGTGCTGAACTCCTCACCGCCTCCGGGAGGCTGCCGCAATTAACTTCGCTAGGCGATCAGTGGGCAGCAATTTGCCAGGTTGTGAGACTAGGACATTCTCTCCTGGTAGGTCCCCGTCTATGTGCACAACCGGTTGCCACTCTCCATGTGTGTAGCACACCCCATGTGGGTGGCAGCTACACTGCGGGGTATACACACCAACGGCCACGATGCGCAACCGGACCACCGGCATCGTGAGTCCTAGGCATATGAGGTACCACACTTGACCCCGGTCATGTTGGGCATTGGCGTGCGGGCCAGCTGCCACTCGCGGGCCGGTACTATACTTGTGTACTGTGCTTCCATGAAGTCCACGGTCACGTATGCAAAGCGTCATTGCATCGTCAGCGTGTTTGGTTCCCCTGGCCTTCTGCCCTCCTGTCCGGGGTCGTGTGTCGTAGCTCCCCTATTGCAGTGGCGTACCTCCCGTTGTTGGCGCCTGTCCCCTCTTTGTATGTCGGCGTCGTGCCGTCTTCCGGCCTCTGTGTCTAGCAGTCCGTCCTTTACCTTCCCTATTTGCCCCCCCCCCCCTCCTTAGAAGTGGGCCAAAGGGGGAGTTGTCCGAACCCTGACCCCAACATATGGGTATCAAAATGATTAGTGTGTTGCGCTGATCGTTGTGACAAAATGTAAGTGGGGTAAATTTTTGGACCCCCCCCCCCAAGTGGCAGGAAGCAAAAGGCTACATACCACCTGCCACCCCAGGATCCCTACATTCGGGAAAGAGGTGCCCCCCCCCCAAAAGGTCTCGCCAAGTGACACTATCCAGGGCCCAAGGGGCCCTCTAGGGGGGGGGGGGTCCTTGGGTTGCCTCATCTAGGATTCCTGGGGGCTTTTACCCTGCCAAGGGGAGTGGCGCAAAAAAGGAAATGTGAAAAATAATTGCCCGGCGCCTTTGGCGCCACCATGATTGTGGGCCAAACCCGGCCACCCTTTTTAACTAGCTGGGCCTGTAGGGCAGGGAGAGCCAGGGGGGGGGGGGTATGGAAACGGAGGGGTCATCCCCCTGTGGTGGAAATCATGCAAATGGGATAGCTTTTTTGACACTTGCAAAAAAAATCTACGCAACCTTTCTTCCTTAATTTATGATGCTTGTGAACCCCATTTTTCATGCTAAGGTCGTACAACAGACTCGTACAACGCAGCTGCCGGGAACTGCTGCAAGAACTGCAACAAACACATGCACAACAACAATGCTGCCTCCATAATAAAATGAGCAAAAGCTGGTTCCCGGTGGGACAGGAAATCGCACGAAACATTTCACAGGAATTGAGCCTTCAGAACTGGAAAAAAAAATCATACACCGCATTTGGGCTCTTTGGGTCGGACTGCCGCTGTGGAAAGGGCCACCTAAGCAAGCTGCATCTAACAGTGTCCACAAACCACAGGTATTGTGAGGAAGGGGGGCGCTTGGCACTGTGCCAACGATCCCCCCCCCCCCACACACACACCACCTACTCCGCCAAAACGCTGGCCAATGTTGATTCTACGTTGCCTGCTCAGACCCGACCCTCGCCCACTCCCAGCAAGCTCATAGGTTGCCAACTCAGCATTTGGCCTCTCTCCCAATATCCCCATAACCTCTCCAAAACTTCTCCACAACGTCTTCCAACCTCTCTACAGTCTCTGCCCAACGTCTCCCCAGCCCCCATCCCCAACCTCTCCGAAACCTTTCCACGCCCTCTGCACAACCTCCCCACAACTCTCCAGGCCTCTGCGCAAACTCTCAACCCTTCGCAACTCGCAACTTGCAACATCTCCAAAACCTCTCGCATGAGGTTGTGGGGGTGGGGGAGGGGCGCGGTCACCCAAAACCCTCCATCTTCTACATCACTGGTCTGAGACCCCTGGCGCCTGCGGACAGTAACGCGGAGCGGACCGCCCTGATCGCATGCACACCCGCGGCAGAAGCAGAAACGGCACTCGGATGACAGTAAAAAGGGACACCACAGTGAACGCGTCCGCGGGTGTCGGATCGTTGCCAGCCGCCGCATACGTCAGGAACGTGACCACGCTTGCCAGTGTCGGAATCACAATCCCCATTGGCTCTGTGATGGCCTGTGTCAAATGCGGAATGAGGCCGTGGAAAGAGCAATCGATTCGCAGTGGGTACTCTGCAAAATGATGGCCGCTCGGCTGCTGTTCTGTCCTCTCTCATGTGAGGGATTGTTCTCATTAACAACGTGTTACCATGCGTCATTCTGTCCGTCCGAGTACCGCTCGCTTGTTATTGAAAGCTCTGAGTGGTTGTTAGGATTCATCACGAAACTGAAAGTGGGAGGGTGCCAAATGGACAGGGACAGGGAACGAAAGGAAGGCTTGCAACCGGCGGTTAGCAAACGCATGGGGGCGGTCCAACCGTCGTTGGCAGACCGCTCCGTGCTACGTGCGGTCACACTCACAAAGCTCCTTTGGGGAGGTCTGAGGTCGAAAACAGCATCAACCGCCACCTGTATTAATGGTCTGGGCTATGGGCCGTTCCCAAGTCGAAACACTTAATCCAAATTGAGAGAAACACTTCAGACTCCCACTCATTCCACGTACCCTTGGGGGCAGCCAGGACACCTTGATCAAAATAAAGGAAGACGGAACCCTGCAAGCAGTTGCGCACACGACCATACACTCACAAATGCAGTACCCGGTAGTATGAGAAATTGCGCAGCTTCTTCATTTCATTGGCTCGAATACCCTTCACTTTATCGCCCATCGGCTGCTCCCAAGCATTGAGCTTCACTGTCTTCATGGAGGTAAGGAGCTCGTTAGTCACGTTGACTCTGTCGTCTGCAAAAAAAATCAAGCAGTTGCCATACGTGGCGTGCAGCACTGCATGCTGACCGTGATGCAATGCAATGCAATGCAATGCGATACAACGGGGGGCAGCCCGGAATAATTCTCTTAAAACGTCGAAAAGGTGAAACCTACGATGAGAAGGAAAAACCACAATTCAATGACCATTTGGAGTACTTGCTTTTAAAAATAATACCAAGCAGGGTGTGCACATTGATTTGTTGACACCGGAGCTCTCTACAAAGGAGAGACTACGCTCCGGCTCAATGTGCAAAGCGTGGTAGGGAATCTCACCCTTCAACTGTGGTTTGGAGGAAGGAGTTGAGGGAAAAATCTACACAAACAGTGCAGCAATTGTTCAACAATTATCAAGGGGGCTGAGAACCAACTTTCTACAAAACTCCTTTGGCCTTGTAGCGCCTACTACCATTGCTCTACAGCGAACTGCTTCCTAATTGTGCCTACACCCAACGCTCTGCGGCGTGTGCATCTCTCCTTCAGTTCTGGTTTGGACAAAACATGGGTTCTGGTTTGGGCACTATTTCGGCTCATTTTCAATTCAGGGCAGCTGCCCCTCAGCCACTCTGCTCTAAAAAACACATAAATTGTGTAGAGGGGTGGGGTGTACAAAAAATAGTGTGTAATATGCAAATGGGCTGCCCATCCCATCTGCTGCCTAAGGCGCACCGCAGGGGCGTAGCCCCCGACGTCATGTGACATTGTGGAATGACAACAGATGCAAATGCATCATCAAAGCAGACGCACGCGCACACGCAAATGTGAATGCCGTGTCATGTAATGTATTGCAGTGACCCACAATGTGCGTCTGTCTGGGGGAGCACATAAAAAACAAGCAACAGAAATGCTGGAGGTCACAGGCGCGTTTGCAAACCATTGTGAGTGCGTAGCGACATGATGCGATATGATGCAATGTGAAAAACTGCGACGCAGTGTGACGCGATGTAAACTGAAATGTGTGCACTGATGTGATAGAAAATGATGCACAAGATGGCACAGCGCAGCCTTGTCATGGAGGGTGTACCTCCCTCGTTGAGCATTGATCGAGGCATACAATCCCACAATATGTCTTTCCGTTCATACCTGAGAACTGCAGCTTTTTGTGGAACAGACGCTTCTGCTGCTTGGCAAACCAGTGCAGCAGCGGAAGCATCAGCAGCATCAGCGCAAGTCCGGACACAACAGACCAACCGATGAAGGCGTATATGTAACCCGCACACCCTGAGGAAACGCACATGCAGTGAAAAACGGTGTTGCTGCCCTTGAAAAAAGAATCTGCCGGAATCGGGTGCGCCGACCTATGGCGCCTCCGGCATTCATTTTGATGACACGTGCAGGATTATGACCACGTGCACATGCCTGGGCCTTGAAGTGCACCCTGGCCTGTCAGTCCTCCACGACCCCTAACACAGTCCACACATGGAATGTCCTCAACCTTGTTACCTGCGTCGTTTGGGTCTTGCGCCCCCATCTTATTCGGCACCAAGCACTAGTTCCATGGTTGATTCCGGACCCATGGGCCATCAGGTGCGTTCACACAGCCGGCCAACACAGAGGTGAATACTCTGTGTCGTGTTACTTCAGTCCCAACAAAAACTTGCAATCACAGTTCTCAGCAGCCCTCTGCAAGTGGGCAAAACAGGTGAAGGTACCAAGGGTTTCAGTGCAGGTAAACGTGGCACTCATGTGGGAAACAATACCGATAATCAAAAACGGCGCCGTCCACACGCGATGCAGCAGCCGAGTGACCTCCACCAGCGTCTCTGCATCGGAACTGACCAAATTCAGCAGGTACCCCGCGTCCGGTCTCCATGCATGGCTGCACAAGGGCCAGTGCGCAGGGCGTGCAAGCAGCAGTTTTGCAATAACCTTTGGGCCTCCCACAAACAGCCTGTTCACAACCTGTACCAATTGTACCTGCAATTCTGAGCTGTTGCAACCCCCAAATGGGAAGAAACTTTCCAACAAATGAGGGCAATAAATCAGGAGGTGCTTCTGGGCCTCCAAAGCAGGGAGGAGACAAATAGCTACATAACCCCTGCCGTATGGGGGTCCCAGGGGCTGCTCCGTGTACAATGTGTACTATCTGCAAATAGAAGAGGCCTAAAAGGAATGATGCACCAATCAAACATGAAAAGATGGAAAACAGTCGAACAAGTAATGGGGAAGACAAAATTCAGAGCATCCCCCTGCGCCAACCGCAAATGGCAGCCTGCAGCAGCACCTTGTGCCTTCTCCTCTACAGGGCATGACAATCACCTGATAAACAGCACCCGCCGGAACACGCTGACTTGGAACAGCGTACGCGCCTCCATCCCGAGGCGCGCACACACAAAATCGTGGTGACTCTGTGCCATGGCGGCCACGAGCTGCGTCAGGAAAAATGCCACGGCCAAGATCCATCCCTGAGTCACAGTGCGGGGGCGGCAGACGAGGGCAGGATGCAGGTGTAGGGACAGGGAATTTCCTCTGAGCTTTGCTTTTTCGTGCAAAACAGAAGTGAGCAGTGGGACATATTGAGCAACCGACAGCAACAATCGGCTGCAGCAATCACACTCAAGCCTTAAAGGCCATGCGGACCATTTTTAAAGAGGAGAGGCCTGTAGGGGCCCGAAGCCCAATGTGGCATCATAAATGGCAATCAGGGGTGTCAGTGATGTCAGAATCCCGTGCACATACGCACAACTTCTGTTCTCCGGTTCTCTCTGGCAGGTGTGCGTAGTGCCCATCTGCCGCCGCCGTTCTGGATTACGCCTGTGTGACCTCAGGGAGCATTGGAGAACGGCACCCATGGTCAACGACCCAGAACCGACAGCAGGTTCTGGTCGGCAGCATTCTGTTGAGGCTGAGGCGTATCAGAGGCATTTTGCTTTGTGGCATCAAGAACAGCCCTGTGGAGGTGACTGGCTGCCGTGCCAGGGCGGCCCTTCAAGCACCGCCTCTAACAAAACAAAGTCGTTGAAGACCACGCTGTCCCAATCCTTCCGTGTAGTAACGGCATAGAGTGAGGGGATAGAGTAACGGTACAGAGGAACGGTATAGACCCCCTGGCGCAGGAGAGAGGAACGGGAAAGAGTGAGGGTACAGAGTAACGATGGCAGAGAGTAACAGCAGAGAGTACGCAAAGGTACCTCGGGGCTGTCGGCGCCTTTAGAGTCATCCTCAACCCAATTGACCATCAGATTCAGCAGAGTGGGGTTCACAAGGATCATAGAGATGTACAGCACATAGAGCAAAAAACTCTTCCACAGATCTCGCCAAAATATATGGTACAGCATCCGCAGCATCAGCTTGTGTGATCCCTAGCGGTTGCAGGGAAAGGGGAAGCATACAAGTGCCCCCCGGATAACTTCCCAGGCCCAAGCCTGGGCCCACGCCAAAACACAACCCCAAGACACAGTCAAATTGAACTCAAATTGAACTGAGGCAGTCTGGCATGAGGTCAGGATCATGCTGGTGATTTGAAACCCTGACATCATGGCCCCACACACACAGTCCCCCTGTGTGATTCCGTCTGGTTGTTGTTCCTTTACGGGGCACACACACACACACACACACACACACACACACACACACACACACACACACACAGCACGCCCGTGTCAGTACAATGCAGGCATGTTCCTCGCTGGGGAGCGTGTATCGTTTGGCGTGTAGGTCCAGTATGTTGTGCGAAGAAAACTCTGTATTTCCACTGTTAAAGCATTGGCATCGTACCCCGTTGATCAATCACTTCAGCTGGCCCAGTTCCTGATGAAACCTGCTGGTTGGTCTCATCACGGGGGTGGGAGATCAATCATAGATACTGCGGGCGCAGGACTACCTTCAATTTCAATTCCTCGGTCGCATCGCCGTTGGCAGCATTCGTCACTTCAGCTCGGCAACACGGGAACAAGCGGCAGAACCAGTGCAGCCTGCTGTGCCCGTCTTGAATGTCTACCGTAGTTGATTCAATATCGCCCAAGGAACTGCCAGCCGATTGCATCACGCTGCAGGGACCGTGAGGGGTGATGTGCAATTCTGGTGGGCGAGCTACTGCTGAGGCATAGGGTGAAAAATGCATCACACCGATACTCAACAGGGCAAAAGCGTTGGCCCCTTGCGTCACGATCACACACAAGATCACCATCTTGAGAGCTGGATGGGTGATTCTGTGTTGTTGTACACTGTCGCCGAATGTATCTCCCTCGGTGGACTCTTCAATGGCAGATACTCAGGCGGGTGTGCCGTCTCAGTATCTGTCAATCGATCACTGAAGAACACCGGGAAGTCGCTCCGCACCTTGGGGCTCGAACCTGGGACCATGAGTGCAGACGGTGTGTGCTCTGACGTCTCGACCGACCAATGTTAATTAACTCAATGGTACCTGCGATGTGTATGTACCCACGCCCCTGGGGAACCACTCCTTGCGGGGGCACACCCCGTCTCAACCCAACAAAGTGGTTGACCCGCCGTAGCTGCCGTTCGGACGTGCTGCTGTCCCCCCATGCCTTCGCAGCACGAGTGTTAGACTCACCCCCTCATGAGGGCGAATATGATTTTTGACTAACATGATTCTGGCTCGATACCCGACGTCTGCTCCTCTGACATAGCGAGCACTGCCCTTTCACCCCAAGCAGGGCCGTGCTTGAGGGGAATGGGCGCTAAACAGACCTCCTTTGCAGTCCACTTGTATTTAGACTTATCCCTGTACTCCCCTGGAAACAGTCGATGTTTTGCACTTCTGCCGCGCACTACGACGTCAATGCGACCGGGGCCACCGCTGCAGGCTCTCATCCTCTTCTGCAAGCGCTCGGTGAGCAGTGACGGGTGCCGCTGCCGCTGCCTTGCTTGCCACTGCCTGTTTGCTCCTTGAATCTTGTTTTTCTCTGCTTCCACAGCCCTTCCTGTCCCCAGCCGGGAACGCCCGTTCCTGGTCAAGGCTAACAGGCCACCGAGGTCCCAGGGTCACGCGCTGCTGCTGAAAAGCCACGTGCATTGGGCCGGGTCGCGTTGCTGTCCCTTGAGGGTACGAGCGGAACGGGGAGGGGCTGGGGGGCACAAGAGTTAATCCACGCGACGGGAGGTGGGGACTACGGCTCACTTCGCCTCCACATCCTGGGCATGAAGTTGAATCACCCAAACATGCCAACCGTATCCCTGAAAGAATAAGGCAGGGGCTGAGGTAGGATGCACCTTCTCAGAGGCTGGATATGAGCTAAGTAGCAATTGTTCTCGAATACTTTGAACATGTATTCCGGGTGCTGAAGTTTAGGGACTCCGCCGAGATTCGAGTGTTCCAGCTTGCACTTCGCCCCGAGCGATATGAGCTCTCCGATCCATAAGAACAGGAGCCTGGAATAGAAGCACACGATACCACCGACAGCACCATATGAAGATGCCAACGGTATTATGACATCAAATCGTTGTCTTCTTACCTACACCATGGCAGCCTGATAACCGTCTATCATTCTGTCATTCATCACGCAATGCCCGAACATCGGTCCACTGGTTTCCACCAAAACCCTCCTCTCATCACACAGCCCAGATGTATTGCGGCGGACCATTGCACTAAGGATACACATCCGATGTGCCAAAGGGTGGGCATGCACGGTCACATTCACGGCCAGGTCACGGTCACTCAAGGTCACAAAACACTGTGCTCATGAAAGGCCGAGGCTGTGTGGCCCAAGGGCAAAACGGCAGGGGTGGGGGGGGCGGGGTGCCACCCCAGTCCCCCAAATGACGAATTACGAATCACAAAATTCGGCTGGACCAAATGGTTCATTTCAGAGCAGCAATTCTTTCCCACTTCCTGCACCTTAAGACAAAGCATGCAACAGTGAGCATTGTGCAGTGCTTCCACACAAGGGGTGGTACACAAAGCCTTACTGCTGCTCGTTCCTGGCATGTTTTGCCAAAAATTTCTAAGAATTCACACACATTTAGGCGAAAAATTGCTTGAGTAGTTCTTGCACCACTCCAGTTATCGGCCGAAAAGGCTTCTTTGACTTCTTTTACGAAGCAAAGCGACAATCGAAAATTCCAAACCCCGATTTTTTTTTGGATGCCGTGACCGCCTAGATTCATCTAAAAACATTTGGAAAGCATATTTTGTCCATCTTTATGTGTTCTTTGCCCCATTTGGCCATTCGGTGCCCCGGGCCCCAAACCCGATATGTCCGAGAAATGCCCCAAAATAGCCAACACCTATGTGCATACTTGACCCTAGTCTCCGGCCTCTTGCCGGAGGCTACCGGATGTGGCCTATTCCTATGCCACAGGCTAGAGGCTGCCGGATGTGAGTGTTGTTGTGCGGTTGGGTTTTAATCGATTGTGTGGCGCGCTCACAACTCCACACCAATCTTCGTCAGTGGTGACAGTCTCCAGCTGTGCCCCACTGCCCTCACTTCTTTGATTTACGTGTCTAGGGAAGTGGTGTTTGCCTTGCCGGAGGGTGCCGGATATGGACCAAACTTCTGCCGGAGGCTGGCGGATGTAACCGCATGTTAGTGCCGGAGGCTGCCGGAGGTGGCCAAAATTTTTGCCGGAGACTAGGGTCAAGTATGCCTATGTAGCTTCACTTAAAATGGCCCCAACCAAGATGGTGCCTCAAAATCCAATTCCAAGGGCGCAGCTAGCCCACACTTGACCCCCCCCCCCTCAAAGTTTTGAGGTTTCCAACCGTCCATGAGTCTCATTTTGAACAGTTCTAGCCCCCCAACAAAACCGAGGACCGGTGGTACCGATTTTTCAAGGGCATTGGCCTGAAAGGTGAGTTTTGATTCGTTCGATGAATTTTCGAATTTTTTTGGTGATGGTGTGGTTTTCTCATGGAAAAAAGCCCTAATATTCCAGCTCCAATGTTCACTCCACCAAACCCCGGCAAGTCCGATCATGGCAGCCTCGAAGCTAGCATCAAAGCTATCCCATCGCCTAATGTGCACAGATTTTTTTGTGGGTGTCACTAGTATCTTTGCAAATGATAAGGAATGAGTAGTGTACATTTTGCTTGTGGAGGATTGCTTCCTTCATCGCACCGGCCCCTTGAATTTCACTTTCGGGTTGCCCACTGAGCTCTCACATGCAACTCGCGTGCATTTTGCCACACTTTGTCCCCTTCTAATCACAAGCACTCGTAACCTCTTGAGTAGGCACGCACACGGCCATCAAAACCGTACCAGTAATCGTCGAGGAGGTGCCGCACACCGCCTCGGGACTCCCGTCATGCGGTATTTCTTTTTCATATGGGATAATGTCAAATGTTGATACAAGGGCACGGGATGAAGCAAACGACACTACGACACTTTAAAATGCACATCAAGAAACACTCCAACACGAAAATCATATCATCAACACCACACCATCAACCTACGGCTATAGGGCATTGGGGCCGCAATGCAGAAAAAAAAACTACTACCACCCATGCCACCAACACATTGAGTTCCCCACAAAAGGGCAAGAGGGGTTGAGGATGGGGACATATGGACTTGCGATGGACACGTTGCAATCTAAAGAGTGCCATGTTGTAGTGCGCAAAGGTGTCACCTGTGGAAACGCCCCGCATCATCGTACAACATCTTCCTAGTATGCACTCGGCCCAAGCCAGCCCTCGCCAAGGCATCGGCCGATGACTCCTCGATTGCAATTGCATCAACGTCTTCATCCCAATCTTGCTCTTCGATCTGTTCGCGAATGGTGCACACGGGTGCATGCCAAGCGGCACTATCCACAAGCCTCGAAGCCTCATGGGAAGAAGCCCGAAGTAGAGGCAAAATACTTTGAAGGGTATCTTGGAGACGCCAGAAAAGGGATACCACGAAGTCACCTTTCCTGGGAGTGGAATCGTTGCCTCACGTGAGCGTAAAGGGTGCCAACACCAAGTAGAAAGACGTGTACCGTTCACAGATAGTGTATTTAGAGAAGGTTGACCAAAACCACATACTTTCCCCACGCATGAAATTACCCCAAAATGCACGAATGCCTAGAGTGATAGTTACGTCTCACGGATCTCAAATGTAGGCGAAATGTGAGTGCCTCCTAGAGCCAATTTACGCGATCAACACCAACAAAGCCGATCCTCGACCACTAGTAATGTGTTGTCATCCACGAATTAAGATCCCTTTAATGGAGGCGCACGACCGGGATTGCACGGTGCATAGGCCGCGGAAAGTTTGCCTTGTTTGATTCATGACCTCTTGTTCTTCACGTGCTTCAGCTTTCGGCGACGGGTTGGGCCGGATTGTCTAAGTCAAGTTGGAAAGTTCAAGATCTATCCACCGCTACTTTCTTGTTTCCGTGGGGATGGGCTCCGTGAGTGACACATGCGTACTCCTTTGCTTTCCTTTCCTTCTAGTTTTCATGTGATGGTGGAAGTCAATCGCCACCATGACATGGCGCCGATGGAAGGGTTGTAGCGAAGGGCAAGGCTTGCGTACCCAAGAATGATTGACCAAGAGTCCCCGGAGATCGAAAGCGGTGTCGTGGCTATCCATCCTTCATGCTCTCAACGACGGTCTCCAAAGTGGATCACGTCGCTTCGCCTTGCTTCGGTGTGAGGGCGGCCTTCCAAATTATCCTCATCAAGTGCTACAATGATGGTCCAAATGGAGCAATGTGCACGGTATGGAAATCCCCACGCGTCTAGCCATTTAATTGTCTCGGTTTTCTTTCGGTCGAAGATTCGCCTTTGCGAAATCGTTGGAACCTCATGATGTGGAGTCAACGCAAAATTGATTTTTTGGTGCTTCAGTCATTGCTACGCACGAGCGGTGGAGCCACTCAAGGGTGCAAACGGACTCAATCAAAACAGCCCCTTGATGTTGCAAGACGTTGTGGATACCTTCCGGCGAGTATCACAGTGGCGCAAGGAGGGGGTGATAAGTTCGATAGGGTCGTGATGGCCCATTCATGCGTGTTATGGGGGAGGATTGGAGATGGGGGAGACTTGGAAATGATCGCGAGGAACCACCACACCACTTTCAAAAGTTTCCCGAATATACTCACTTTCCGCACTCGTGGCTCTTCAGTTAGGCTTATGCATGAACGTTGTGCACGACACGGGCGCTAACTTGCGACGTGGAGCAATTGCTCATCGTTGAGGAAGCTAAAGTTTGCGTGGCAAAGAAATAACGCTTGGCCAGAATATCGATGCACCATAAGACCGGAAATAGAAATTTGGCCGGTCCTTGCAAACGGCAGCTTTCTTTACACGTTCCCAACTTACCACCACCTGACGACGTGCACACCACGGGCACCACCAAGTGACCAAATCACATCTGCCGAGTGCGGCGGGAAAACCTCATCACCTTCGGTTTGGTTCGCGTGCTCGACCCCTTTGCACTGACCCATCGGGGGGAGAATAGGCGACAATTTGAGAACTTTGGGGGGCGGCGGGTCCCCATTCTCAAGTCCGGCCGAGCAATTTCCGGGAACCAAAAAAACGACCTCTTTGGCTCGAACTTTGCTCTTTTCTACTGTGCGCTTGCTTGTTTCTCGGACGCCGCATTCATGGATCAGCTCAATTTGAATTTAATCGGTCAATCGACAGCGTCGGTCGGTCATAGCTTCAAAAATTCACCATTTGCGCATTCACTTGTTACGACGTTTATTGATGTGCTATTCCTCGGAGTTTATAGCCTGTTTTGGCTTCTCTTGGAAAAGGTCGTTTTTTCGGACCCGAATGCACTTTTGCTATTGCTCTAGCTATGTTGAAGTCTTTGTCTAGAGCATGTGTGCTTTGGCCTTTGCTGCGCGGGTGCATGGGCGCCGCAGTGTATGCGGCCACCCACCTGGGTTGGAGGGAGGGATGGAGGGACAGCAGGTGAGCCGGTCCTTCCTATTATCAGCCCAACATTCTCAGTTTGTCACCCTCAGAAGTCAGTGCCCTCCCCATCCATTTCATGCCGCTGCGCTTCACCTCATGCCGCGGGTTCTTTGTAAGACGGCTTTGTAAGCCAGCGAGGGGATGAATCCCTCGGAATCCCTCTGAATCCCCTCTTCTCGACGACTGCAATCCTATTGGCAGTTGGCAGATGTAAGAGTTAAGATCCTGAAAAAAGCTGTCCAATCCTCGTATTTGGCCTCATCAAGAGTACGTGGCATTTCGTAGCCTACACCTCTCATTGCGGTGATTCTACAGTGTACGGTGATTTCCTGATTACCATGAAGAGGCTCATCCCATTGAAAACTGGTGTCGGTGGTCCAACCTACGCCCTCAGGTTGTACGAGGTGACTTGACATCCCAAAACCAAGGGTGGGCTACATGCTACATACATTAGGCCAAAAGCAAAGAGTTTGGAAGTGAAATCTCCGCGCACGTCTTTCAAAGAAATCCTCTCCTTTTCTCTTCACAGAGCATACATCGATACATCGTTATGCGAGACATGAGACATGAGACATGAGACATGACATCCGTACGAATCTTTCCTCACTCCAATCATGTGTAGCCTTTGCAATTGAGATATCAACAAGTCTTGACCTACCGAAAGTGATTGCATTGATGAGGGGGCTCGGAGCACATTTCATCACCGACATTGACATTGTCGTTCACTTTTCGTATTTGGTTTGGCGATTCCTCAAGTGACCATCCGCGATTGCAAGGGCCACCGTTTCGTTTTTTGCAACTTAGCGGTTTCGGATGGCTTGAAGTCCTTTATAAGCCTAGCGCCGAGACTTCAAGGCCATTTGGATCAACATAGATTATGCCATTCAGTTGGACCACAATACCAACATCAAAACACCATCGTAACTTGACGCAAAGCACCGCGGTCGTGCATGCATGTTTTCATGCCAAGCGCAAGTGTGCGAAGTGGAACACGTGACCCGTTCTAAGTTGACGTCGCGGCGTTAGTACATTCCTTCACCGTGTGGTATTGATCGAAAGGGAATTGCAAGACGGAAGACTAAGTCGAAATAATGCGCTCTTGGTCTTTGGGCCTCAAACAAGAATTTGCGTTGGCACCGCGTGCCGATTGGTTGGAAAGGACAATTGACATTTTCCCATTCAACCCTCCATGCCCTCCGTCATCGCAACATTTGCTTGATAGGTCCGCTTTCTAACCCAACCACAATGATCCATCCCAACGCCATCATATCGGTGGTGGCCACCATTGGAGATATGGTGATTTGCCGGATCGGACTTGAGGGTTTCTTAGGGGTTATAATGGGTTGTGTCGCCATGGTTGGCAACCTCGTTTGGATTTCGCGTTACGGACTTTCTTGGGATAGCAACCTCATGTGTGCACTCGGCGTGGCGCTACTCGTATTTTGCTTCGTCAAGAGCTTTTTGGCGCCGAAAGCTGTTAACCCGGCAGGTCATTGCTCAATCTCATGCACTCGAATTTCAAATTGCCAACCCCGAGAAGAAGAGGAACTCTGAGGGCTACTTTCTCTTACTCTGAGGCCCTTTCGTCGCACACTATCAATTGTGTCTGAGGGGCGATTTTGACAAACGTTGGGGCTTTATGGTTTATCCAGTCGCACAACAATCCGCGGGAATCTGGCCACTTGGGTGCTAACAAGAAAAAATGTATAAAGTGTTTGTTGGTGAACGCATCGGTTTCTTTTATTCGGATGGAAATTGGCATTCTCAAGGCTTGGTTTAATCAAGCAAGTGAGTACCCTCTACTATCGAAGACAACAAAGGAGATTGTTTTGTTGCCGTGCACTCCACCTTAGGTCACTTGAGCCCCAAGCTCCTGAGGAGTGTCGGCCGTGAATTTACCAAAGAAGGCCGAGGCCCCGCGTCCAGTGTCCTCAACCCGATCCCATCGAAGAACGAATGCCTTCCTCCCCACTTCTCTCCTTGCCTCCACGTTGTAGGTGTTGATTTTCGGATTGTGTTTTGTAGTCGTTCGAGTTTCGGGTGGTGGAAGATGGTTGTCTCGTGCATACTTCATACTTTTCTTTCATTCATTGGCTCCCCGGGATGTTTACTCCCATTTCACTTGCAACGGGTTGGGTTGGCCTACATGGAGTGTATCCATGCTCCATACGAGGCAATAAGAGCTTCGGTTCGTAGTGCACGTGGTGTTGTCGTGTTCGTACGGGACACGTGTTGAACGACATGGGAGATCTCGGAGTGTTGCGTTTGTTGTGTGTTCGAACATGAACCCGAGGGTGAGTCGGGAGCATTCCTCGCATCGTGTTTAGCTTCGGTTCGCGGTACATGTGGTGTTGCCGTGTTTGTACGGGATACGCGTTGAAGGACATGGAAGGTCTCGGAGTGTTGCGCTTGTTGTGTATTCGAACACCACCCCGAGGGTGAGTCGGGAGCATTCCTCGCATTGAGTTTCGTAAAGTGCTTTGCATGGTTTAGAAGGCGAACCATTGCAATTCACCTTGCCCCTTGGCCCCCAGGTTGTCCCGCGCACCCATCCCATATGCGTTTTTGTTTCTGTACATTAAGGCATGCATTGGGTTGTGTGAGGATGAAGACACAACCACGCTCATGACACGACCGCGCTCATTCATGAGATCTAGGTCGACACGGCCCCAACCCGCACTGCCGGTCAACCGTGCTATGTTGCAGGATACCAAAGACTACCGTGGCCCACGAGAGATCCACGTTACATGTGTGATAGTTTGCATCGAACACCTGGTTGGGGCAAGATTACTACGGAGGGACACTGGTATCTTCCTAAACCTGAGTGTAGCCCAAGCGTAGTAGGGGCTTTGAAAACGGATGCGACACGGATTTGATTCCTAGTCACTACATTTTATGGCATGCGTGCCGTTGGATACGGCCATCTTGCTATTGGACACAGGCAACAATTGTACCCAGCCCAGCCATGTGGGAGGGATTGTATGCAAGGCAAGGTGTTTAACAAATGTATGCAAACTGCACAAATGGGGGTCAACCCTAATTCCACACCTATTTGTGCATTTTGCAAATTGCGCAAATATTGCACAAATGCGGGTGGTACCTATTTCTTCGGTTGTGTACAAATTGTACAGCATGCACAAACAAGCATTTGCCATGTGTGTTATTTTGGTAGATATGGCTGGGTACAATGCATTTTAATGTAGTGTTTCATTCCATTGGGTAGAGAAAATGCAGCGCTGGATTGGTTTGCGTGGTTCTGTTCGTCTTACTTTGATGCCTGCCGCACTTCTGACAGTCCCTAGAAACTCCCAAAGTGAGATGTAGGTATCACCATGCCGGTGTGTCTTCGGGTCCCTAGGGCGCCGGGGGGTGCAAGTTGGCGCACCTGCTTGCACCACTGTTGGGTGTCGTTGGGGTTTTGTGTGACCGCTGCTCCTTGCCCCAATGGCGGCGCATGGGAGAGAGCTGATGTTGTCATCGATGTTGTCATCAGTGTCGCCCACGTAGTTGCGACCGGATTGCTTCTCTCCCTCCCTTGTAGACCCCCTCAGCCCGTCAGACCCCCCTCCCACTGCCCATTGTAGAAGCTACGCCCGTGTCCAAGCTACAGTAGGCGTAGGGACTGTAATAATTGTGTACGTAATTTTAATTGCGTACGGTATGTAGTGCGGCCACAAAAGACATGGGTTTGGTGACAGATTTGCCAATTAGATGGAGCCATGGACACATTTGTTGTAAGCCTTCACCCACTTCAACCCACATGGCTCTGATTCTGATTCCGGGACGGACACCGATGATGATGGTCCCATTTCTGAGTCTTCCTCAAGTGATGATTCTAGTGACTCCGATGATGAACCCACTGAAGTTGTTTGGGCTAAGGCTGCCCGAGGCGTGTGGGGAATGGCCCATGTCTTCGATGGTAAGTTGTATTTTACAAGGGACCACATGCAAGGCAATTTCATTCCCAAGAATTTGACGTTGCCCAAGCCCAAACCAGCCCCTAAGCCTCAGCCAAAGGCATCTTCAAGTGGTGAGCATGTGCAATTATTCCGCATGGTGTATGATCGCAAGAAGGGTTTCCGCGCCAAACATTTGTAGGCTTCGCATTCCTCATTGCTTGTGCCAACATTTGTGTAAACCTGAAATTTTCATGTTCCCAAGGCCTTCTTGTGTTTGCATGCACTTGGAAATGTGGGCGGAGGTCAAGGGGCACTCATACCATGCGCGCGCGCACGTGTGTGTCGGTAGTTGTATTTATTGCGCGTAAGCTACGCCCGTGTCCAAGCTACAGTAGGCGTAGGGACCGTAATAATTCCGTACATTGGCGTAGCTTATACAAGGGGGGGGCGGGGTACTATGACGTGCCTCTCAATAGGGTGGCCTAGAAAGGGTTGGGCAGAAGCATTTAAAGCAGTGTTTTATGGTGAAGAAAACTGAGGGAACCAACAAGCGCCGGTGGTGTAGAGGTATCATGCATCCCTGCCACGGATGCGACCCGGGTTCGATTCCCGGCCGGCGCATGTTTCACCTGATTCATTTGATTTTGATCCTGGTTTTTGAAGTATGCATCTTCACGCAGGTGTTACTTACTACTTGCAGCAGCTCCTGACGAATGCATTAGGCTCCCTCATGCTCAAAGGAACTTTTCAGCTGGTCTGCTGTGGTGTTGCCTTGCGATCTTGCGGACCATTTTTTATTGTCTGCCAGCTGAAATCCCAGTTGAGATTGCTTCTGTGAGCGGAGGGACATCTGTCCCACTTAACCGACCAAAATATGTTCCCCAAACAAATGCCTGCAATTTCGCCAACGGGCCCTTGTGGCACCCTCCCCTGATGCGCGCTCAGGTTCAAAGATGAGCACGGAAGAGTGTTGCTGCTCCGAGGAGTAAATTTGGGTGGCAGTTCCAAGCTGCCGAAGCTGCCATCTGACATGGTCCAGCAGGAGGTGTGCAGCGGTGCAATTTTGCCGGTGGCCACGCATTACCACTGTCCCATGCCTGTGACCCATGTGTCATCGTCGAGAGAAACCGAAAACATTTTTGTTCGTCGGTGAACGCATTCGTGCCAATCCTGTGCCCTTTGGCTGTGTTGAAGGAACACAAACCGATTTTGATGAAGGTAAAAGTTTGGCAGGCGTTGGATTAGCCCGTGCTGAGGCAAACTGAGGAAGGTCTGGGCAGTTTCAGGTCATTCGTTGGGACCCAGGCAAGCCCACTCAGATGAGTGTGTTGGTGAGCGTGCGTTGTGAGCATTAAGGTCCCGCATCAGTTCCAGCAGCCAGGGGGACCACTGAAATATTGTGACATTTCGCTTATCGTTGAAAGAGCCGTGGGTCATCCAATGCACTGCTGAATTAAGAGGTTGCACCAGCGGCCCATCAGGCCGGAGCGTGGCAGATTCAAGAGCTGGCTAGCACGTCCAAGGCCCAAGGTGGGGTTACCAACCTGCCTGATTATGTTTTTGGGGGTTGGGCGCTTGTACATTGCTGTTGGCATCATTTTATGACCGATTGGCAGCTACTGTAATTCCTCTGTTGCTGATTCCTTGAGGGAGCTTGTTTTGATGCGTCTGCGGCTCTGTTGTTTCTCTGGATCTCTGTCGACAGCACAGTCGCTCCTGTGGGATCCTAATATGTGATTTTCGTCCTGACTCACATCTGTACCCATTGCGTGTTCAGCCTCTGATGCACCTGCTTCCTTGCTTCTGATGAGCCTTGCTCTGACGTACCATCAGGATTTCTACACCAAGGATGTGACATTCGTGGGCCGGCCGTTCTCGCTTCAGGTGCGCTCCAGTGCCTCCAGGATTAGGCTGAGGCTGAAATTGCGTTACCTTTTGCCTTTGGGTTTTTCGCTTTGTGCCCCAAAGCTCCGACAGGTCAGAGATCTGCCCTGGCGGGCCCGACTGATGTCGGAACGGGACAGCGTGACGATCATGGGTGTTACACACTGCATTGGGGCCGCGGCGTTCGTCGGCATGGGTGGGACAGGGAGGGATGATTCATAGAGAAAGTTTTGGGCGAAGGTCTGTGGGACTTGTCCCCAGCTTCGCCACACGTTGGTGGCTGCATACATGGCGGTAACATTGCAGGAAAGCCCCCGGTGGAAAATATCTTGGCAGAGCATGAATGAGGGCAGACAAACACACGGGCGATAACGACCACCGCTTAGAGCGCTACCATGAATCGTTTTCTGTGTCCGTCCCCAGCAGCGTCGTGCTGCGTGATTGGTGCCATAATTTGGTCACCCTGCCCCCTCAGATGTGCATGCATATTGCTTGCCCTCGACGCGCCATTATCATTGTTGCCCAAATCAGCTGTGTCATCGTTCAGTCCGCACCCCGTGCTGCCCGGTACGCGGATGATGCGTTGAATCGCTTGTGGGCTGTTGAATGGCGCTGGCTATTAAAGTAGGACAATTTAGGGCTCGGAATCTTGCCACATCCATTAAGACTGGATGTTGTGTTTCAAACGGCAATCCCCGCACAAGGAGAACACAATGACCTGTGTGTGCACGACCCTGTAGGAACTGGGCACTGTACAAAAAAAGATCTTAGGTCTTGTATGCGTCATAATTGTTACAAACGCAGCACCTGTCGCAACCCTGCAATTGAAATTCAAACCAAACTGCGGCTCAATGCAACTGACCCGAGACTCAATTGGGCACAATCCAATGTGGGGAAACAAACCCCAAAATCAATGAGCTGGTGGTGGTAATCATAACAATAATACTGATGATGACGATGATGATGATATTTGAGTTAGATGAAGGTCAAGAATCGATTGGGGGATAAGTTCTAGCCCAAAGTTAAGCCGAGGAGCATGAGGAAGCGTGTGACGATCAGCAAACAGCGTACCGCATGTTTCGGTGTTTCTGAAAGACAAACAGGGCGGAGTGGTCATTCGCTTGTGGAAACTCTTGTGTTACAATGGTGGTGGTTGGACATTACCGTAATGCTGCTTGCCCAGTGTCAACAACAAGAAGCGCGAGTGATGAGCACAGTGCAAGCAAAAGGGCACAAACACATTCTCGTGGGGGGATACTGGGCATGCCAGTTACACTACGGTCGCGGCAGTTTCATCTACTATCACAAATTGGGGCCCTTACTAAACTGCGGGAGACTGTCCAAGCCTCGGATGCCCGCTAAGGCAGAAAGATCCGTGATCACAAACGCTTGATTGATTGCACATGAGTGAGCTTGTGACTTGCCCATCGCCTCATGCGTTGACTCTGGCAGTGTACATGGCCACTACGCACTAGGTGCGATTTGCTCCTTGAGTGGCCTCCAGCGCCTCCCTTTCGAAAGGGGACTGTCTCCAAATCTCAATCCAGGACTTTGTCTGCTAGAGGAGTGTGTGCATGTAATCACTAACCCCGTGGGTTTTCACGGAAATGGGGTATGTACAATCCGCCAACTCCAGGACGCGGCATTGCCCTTGCAGCGGTGCTAGCATGGCATCATCATCAGTATATGCTAACTTGTCTGGGGATTCCAGAAGTAGCATATAGACTGGGACTGCAAAGAGATCAACGAGAGTTGGGGAGCCCGTTCATGAAGTCGCCGTGACAAAGCCCCAACCGCTAACTTCATGACTTTGGGGGTGGCATGCAGGGCCATTTTGCCCCACCCCACGGGCACATATCTCAACTTGCCCTCTGACTAGCCCTCCTATGGTCACCAGCCTCTGAGCGAAGCCACAATCAAGGTAAAGAAGAGTGCATCAAATCAATGCACTATGCGAGAAGAGCAACCATGACAGTACAGGGCAGTGATGTTGTCACTTTTGCAAAAGCAACATAGATACACAAATACTCAAAAATACAGAAGAAGTGCAAATCTCCCGAGAACGCAAATCATAACTCACAAACACCTGAAAATATATATCTACAGTGGTTTGACGGTGAGGGCGCCCCTCTTGTTTTGGTGGACGAGGGGCGCCCGAGCCGACAAACCCGGCAGCCCTTGCAAGGCCTAGGGCCTTCGGGCCGCCGGGTGTGGCAGGTTGCTGTTGCTTGATGTGCCTCGATGGGCGCCTAGACCCCCATCTGTAGAGCCGCGGGCGAGTGCCAAAGGCCTCATGCCCCCTTACACGACCTAGCACATCATGTGCAAGGGCTTCCCCATCGCGGAAAGAGGGCGGGGGAGAGAGAGAGGGAAAGGAAAAAGAGAGCATTGAAAGGCGGCTATGGGTATTGAAAACTTGCATGTATTGTATCATGGCATGAAAGGGCAGTTAAAAGAGCTTAAAAATTTGCATGTACAACATCATGCCATTGAAAAGCGACTAAAGGCGACCCCCCCATAGCACCAGTTCAGGAGTGTTTGGAGAACACGGTCAATGCAAGTGTAAGTCGTTGAGTTTGTCTTTGCTAGCGGCGGAAATCAGGTGTGGCTCAATGTGCCTCCCTGGCTGATGGGTGACAAAATGCTTGCCATCCCTCAGGAGAGGGAAATTCTTTCTGGAAGAAACAATTTACACTGATCTTTTGGCCTCATTTTTTGAACCCAATAACACATTTGTGTACACACCTGCCGTGGCCAACACGTTTGCACGTTCATTACCCTGCCGCTATTGAATTGCGCCGCAGTTGGATTGCACCGCATCCTGCAGCCCTATACCCACCAACAACCACTGATTCGAGTGGGAGACCGTTTGGAAATTGTACGCACTTGTTTAGGACGCTGACGAGCATTTTTCACGGCTCCGTGCCTGGGGCCTGACATTTGTTCGCTGGCTTGTGACTTGGGAAGCTGTGGAGCATGACGGACCCGGCAAGTACGACGAGGAGTACCTGGAGTACCTCCGAAACGTCATCCGCAAGGCCCAGCCTTACGGCATCAGCCTCTTTATTGACCCCCACCAGGTACGTGTGCACCGTGTCCCATGTCAGGCAGTACAGCATGTGGGTTGTTCGCTGTGACGTGAGCACCCTTTGCCCACACGAGCTCAGTATCCTTTGCATGATTGGAATCCTTTTTCACTTCATGTTGCAGGTTCTTTTCTACCAAGGTCAGAGAGGTCATCAAACATCGAGAGGGATGGAACAACAAGTGGAATGCTTCAGACATGATACTCCTTTAAAAACACAGCAGACCTTAAGTCTGCTGCAATCAGACCTGAGTTTGCGTGGCCTCTCTGCTCTTGGCACTTCTACGCAGTCGGTCTGGGCGCTGAGTTGTCGGGGCAGCGCCTGAAATGGGCCTACCCTGACGGTCAGACCCTCGGGTCGCGCTGGCCATTCATCACAGCGCACAGCTGAAGGACTCTACCGACAGCGAAGGCAGACCACCGCCCACCCCGAGAATGTCCTCAGACGAGGTGGAGGTTTCTGAGCAATAGTGCAACCCTTCGGACCCCCTGCGACCCTGGCAGCCTGCCACAGCCTCGTCAAGGCACCTGCACAACCCCATCCCAAGACTCGCTGACCCGGAGAATCCCTTCACAGCTGTCGACCTCCGCCCTCCGCAGCCCTCCACAACCCACATTTCTCAACAGCTTGCAACAACCCTCATCAGTCTTCAATAACCTGAACACTCCAGTGGGCAGGAGTAGACCGAGGACTGGGTCGGGATTGTGCTTAGTGTTAGGCCTACGGGACGGGGGGGAGGGGGGATGGGGGGGGATGTGAGGGCCACAAAACGTTGTGTAACTAAAATGGGCCTCTGATTTTTGGCTCTCTATTCAAACTTTCATTTTTCCCTGGAGGATTTCTTTTTGGTTTTGGGTGGGTGGGTGCGTGGTTTGGCCTGGGTGGGTGGGTGCGCCAGATCACCCGCCCCGCCCCTTGTGGATCACATCCCTGGACTGGGTTGACCCAAGCATCTGAGGGTCGGTAGGTCTCGGGCCTGGCTCTCACTGAACTGGCGATCCAGTGCTGCTGGATATGTTCGTTGTTTTGCGCCCGCTCGTGTCCCATTGCTCTGGATATGGGTGCTCAGGACGTTTGGTCTCGTTGGACTGGAGGTGATGGGGCTCCTGCGTGGACGCTGGAGGCCGTGGGATTCGATCTGCGATGCTTGGACTGGGCTGGAGCAGCGATGACGTACCAGAAAAATGCAGACTCGTACCCTCAGATGGTGTGTCGGTGCTTACATGCTGTCCCAATGCCTTTCTGTATGTCCAACGAACATGCTCCTTGCGAGAGCTGGGGAGTGAACACTGCAAAGTGACGGGTGCTGGGAAGTGCAGTATTGCGTCACAGATCAGCAATGCGCCTGTACATGCACACAACATCTGCAATGTGCCCATGATACACGCACTGACGTGCATGCAGTTGCACGGGTCTCAATTGACCCCACAACCTCCAAAAATGCATTCCTTCATTGACCTGTACAGGCTTCCTTCCATACTATGAAGGCGAGCTTGGGGGTCTGGGAGCAGGTTGCCCCACCCCCTGAATCTGCAGCTGAACTGTCTGCACAACAGTATGCGACTGGGACCTGGCTTGCGGGCCCTCGGTCAGTAGGCATGGGCAAAACATGGTTGGCCAATAGCAGCCGTTATGCGCCATTCAAGCCAACTCTTCTTCTTTTGTCTTCTACGTGGACCCCTGCGCGGGGGGGGGGGGGGGTTGCTGTCTGGGTGTCCATAGGTTTCTATGTACTCAGATGCCCACCAAATGATGACCCAAACCTGGCCCATGCCGTTCCAAGGGTTGTTGGCCGTCACCCAACACTTGTAATATTTTCGCTGACCGTTGCCGGTCTGAAAACAGCCAAGTCTGTGCGGGCTGACTGGGGGTACCCAGAGATTCAGGACCCCAACCATTGGTTGGAGGGTACATGTACAAGAAAAAGTTCCACTGGACCAAAGGTCCAGATCGACACATAGCAGCTACAATTGGCCAAAGTTTTCCACCCCCACCAGCCCCCCACCCCCCACCCCTCACTAATAATGACTTTTAAGTTGGGTTTGGGGGGGGGCTCACCACACCATGACCCCATGGCCACTGCGCAGGCAAACAGAGGCCCATCCGAGTCTGAAACAGGTGGGGTTGCATGGGTATTGCTCCGTGTAATCATGTTGCAGAGAAGGTTGAATCGAAAGCAGGCGCACCACCGTATATGGAAAACGCCTCTTCCCCCCCTCCGTTGAAGGCCATTCGCATACCATACTCTAACAGGTGTTTAGACCCTTGTCAAATTCTTGCTTTCTGACCTGGCATCTTTCACAGGCTTGGGGGACGAATTACATGCGCTTGGCAACTGCGACCATGTTTAGCCTGTTCTTCGCCGGCGACGATTTTGCACCTCAGACGCGTATTGTTGAGGTGTGTCCTAGGGCAGGTGCTGCACTGTGGGACTACGGGAGGTGAGAAGCAGGCCAGGACTGCTTGGAGACTGTTGCTGGCTTGCCACGATAAGAAGGCAGGAAGATGCAGGTGAATGCAGATATCACGGGGATCCGGTCTGAGCGGGTCGATATCCCCCCCCGCAGGCGGAGCTTGGTTGGGCTGGTTCCGCCTTTGGCTGGGGGCAACGACCAACGGTAAGCAGCATGCCATAGTGGCTGAAAATGGGATTCCGTCAGCGGGGCCTTTGCAGCATGCTGCAGCAGCCAATTTTGTGTGTGTGTGGTATATTGATCCCAGAACTAATGCATTTGATTTGTGGTTGTCTCTCGGTGGGTCTTTCTGCATTGTGCAATGACCTTGCATTTATGTTGTCTGATTGTTGACCTGTCGAGTGGCGAGAACACTCAACCTGAGACAGCCGTGTGGAACAAGGAAACCACCAGTCGTTACGGAACCACCACGTTTCCGACCGTGAGAGCCATCTGGTTGCTTCACATTGTTCCCAAGAACATGATCCTTCGTTACAGCACCCTTTTTTGACGGCCAAATGGCACAAAAGATGCTACGGCTTCCCAGCAGCTCACCTGTGCCTTCAGAAATTGCCCGTCGCAAATAATCTGACGTGCTCCTGGTGTAAATGTGTCGATTCCTTTTTTTTGCTGCAAAGGGGAGTAGCCATTTTTTTGGTGCGCTGCAACGCGACGTTTTTCGCGGAAAAGGCGAGTATCACTTTTTCCCCGTTGTAAGCCGAGTAATATTTTTTTGCTGTAAAGGCAAGTGCCAAGTTTTTTCAATACTCGACAACAACTTTTTTTTTGGTACTCGCCATCACAGCAAAAAAAAATAAATTCTAACCTACAACGCGAATCAACCCTCCAACATCACAGCAGCCCTCCGACCCAAGAGCATCCCCCGTTCGAATCCTGCCCAACGACAGCACCCCAGAAGACGTACGGCACCTGCATCGACCCTTGAAGTTATCCGTCATCAAAGCCTTTTTCATTGCTTGGTGCCTGCGGAGCAGGCCTTGCGAGAGCGATGGCACCTGCACGGTTCCTGCAACAGGGATGGCGCCTGCACAGGCCCTGCCAGAGGACGGCACCCGTGAGCATCTTTTGCTGCTTTTTTGGGCTCTACGACAATGTGACGATGCATTCACCTGCGCTTCAGGAAAATGGCGTGCCCATGCCATCGCACGAGCCCGGGGTGGGGATCCCCGTTCAGAAGTACCTCCAAAGCCATTTCATCAACGCCATGAAGAAAGTGGCGGAGGTCCTGAAAGACGAGCCCAACGTCGTGGGCTTCGACACTCTCAATGAGCCCTCCAACGGCTGGGTGGGCTATGAAGAACTGGACAAGGAACTGCTGCCGTTCCGCTTTGGAGCGCTGATGACCCCGTGGCAGGCTATGCAGCTTGGATCAGGTGTGTGGCCTGCAGACCGGACCTTGAGGCATCGGGGCTGTTGCAGGGGGTCTCTGGACGGCAGCCGTCACTGCATGAGGCGAGGGCCTTGCCTGATCAATGCTCTGCTATGGCTTGGGCCGCATACCAGTCCACCCCAACCCTCTATTGTGCCCCGGGGGGGTGGATGCGGGCCATGCTCTCCTTTCCCTTGTGCAAGAACTGCCCAGCCATCGCTATATGTTGCAGGGCATGGCCAGGACATTCAATTCTATTCCAAGCCTTTCGTGTACTCCCACAGCACCTTCATCAATCAGACACGGGTGTGTGATTGTGCGTTTGCCTCGGAACTGAGAGAGCGAGAGCGGGATCGGGGATCAACGGTATCAGCCGACAGCATTTGGTGATTGACCGCCAGCAGTTGGCAGAGGTAACCGACAGCAGTGGGTGGGCAACTGACATCAGAACTGACTGCAGTTGGTAAGTAACGGACAGCAGTCGGCAGGCAGCCGATATCAGAACCGACAGCAGTCGGCAACTAACCGACAGCAAGACGCCTTAACCAGCGCTTGTTCACCAATTCCTATTGGTTCTAATGCCGGTAGCCCGCCAAGTGCTGGCATCTACCTGCCAATTATTCAGGGTTGGGCACACTGGAGGAATGGAGTCCGGGCAATTTTGCGTGTTTTTGGACCGCCCCGTCCTTCCCCAAGTTGGAGCTCCCCGCTTTCCTTCCCACGCAGCACGCATCCCCTTGTCCCCGCTGTTTTGCAGACGCCCGTCTGGCGCCAGGGCACTCAGTGCGTGTGGAAGCAGAACGGGGTGTGGGCCGAGGAGAATGGCAGACCTGTCCTACTGCGCCCGCACCATTTTGCGTGGCGCCCCGCCCGCGAGGGTGACGTGGGCGCCGGGCCGTTGGGCATGCCCATCGACTTCTTGCAGGATTACATGGTGCCCTTCTTCAGGGAGTTCACAAAGGGCATTCGCTCAGTGATGCCCCATGCGGTCATTTTTGCGGTATGCAGGCGTTTTCGGCACCCCCGGGCCGTCCAAAATCGGCCCATTGCCCCAAATTTCCCCCGAATGGTCACCCCGATTTGTTGCATTTGGGGGATTGCCAGTACCGGGACTGTCATCCGGTGTTCGCGTGTGTGTGGGAAGGCTGTCTGAGCTCAACGGGGGAGCATTTGCTGTCGGTGGTAGCAAGGGCGGGGCCCCAATGTGGCCCTTTCGGATCTCGCTCCTTGTTGGCCGCCCCAAACTCTGCAGCACGGCGACGGTGAGTGACTCGAGTTGGAAGCACAAAGAAGCAGGGGCTGCAGGGGATACTCCTTAGATCTGCGAACATCCCTTACCGCATTCATAAGCCTGCCTCCCGCCATATAATGGCATACGACATACAATGTTAGCAGCACGTTCTCATGTGTGCCTGCGAGTCCGGTCAGCACGGAACCTGAGATTTGATGAACCTGAGCGGCGAGCACCAGCAGGAGTGCAGGGCCGCCTGCAGCCTGGAGGCACACGTCCACAAAAGTGATTAAGTGCGCTAAAGTGCAAGCACCAACTGGCAAACTTGTTCCGCCTTTTTGGATCCCCCCCCACAGCCCCGGCCTGTGCAGGGGTTACAGGTTTCCAGAAAGAGGTTGCTTTCGGATGCTTTACCCCATTTTGACCTTTGAATGATTGTTCTTTTGGAGGGGGGGGTGGAAATTTCTTGGCCCTTTGTTCCGCACAACCCTGTCAGCGCTGGCAAACACCCAACCCTCACAGCTTTGGGATGGGCTGCAGGTGAGGCCTCCCGGCACTAGCATGGGGGTGGACACTATGGGGCTCGTACTGCTGCAATGATGAAACACAAAGCGCTGAGGATGAGCAAAACCAGCCAAGGATATGAACGGTGGACAAAGCGAAGTGGACCCCACGCTGTTGTACAAGGCCAAGGGAGCCGCGGGTGGGCCCGTGGTAAACCAACAGTACGACGTATTGCACAGGAGGTTGATGATGATCAAGCAGACCAGTGTGAATTGAGTCCTGTCCCGGACCCACTTGGAGCCCCACTACCAGCGCCCAAACCCAAGGCCAACACCGCTTTGTCTTTTTTTTTCCCTTTGCTCTTGCGCACACTGTATCTAAGTGCACTCTAGATATTCCCGAATCAGATGTCAGTATTGGTTCCATCCTTCGGTGCAGCCCATACACGCAAACACTAGCCCGTATGGGAATCTCGTTTTTGCCGAGGGTGCCTTTTTGTGTGGACGTGTTATTGGAGCTTTTGGCTGAGGCAAGAAGGAATATAGCAGGAAGGAACTAACTCTGCCTCAGCAGTTGCCCGTTGCAAGGCAGGGGGCTGTGAGGCGAGTGCAACGTTGCTGACCCTGCAATCAACAGTTGGCGGTTCAGTGCCAGCAAGGATAGATCTAATTTTCGCCACTCGGGGGGTGGAGTGCGGGGGGGGGGGGGGGGTCAGTCGGTTGTTGCATGCAACAATATAATCAATAGGCATTATGGGAAATTCACACGCCCAAAAATATTGTTGCACCACATATGACGTCACGGGTGCATCGTCTCCTCCTCACCTATTGCATCATGATCACTGTTCTTTACATGCTGTTTTTCGCCATGGGCCGGAAAAAGGTTGAATGCCCCATTCACCCAAATGTGGTACTAGTTCTGCATGCCATTCACGTCGAATTTGTGAGGGCCAAGCTCAAGCTACTGCTGCTGCTTCTGCTGAGGCTGTGAAATGGGGTATTGCTGTGGCCTATGTTCTTGCCGCTCTATTTCAGGCGCCAACGCGCAGTCGCAGTCCCCACAAACCCCCAGTCCTGAGTGAGGTGCCTGAAGGAGGTGCTTATGTGGACAAATTAGGTCGTATTTCTGATTGAGAGACATCTCTCTCCTCTGTTCAGTTCATTTCATCAAATTCATCAATGTCCAGTGGTAGTGCCACAATCAGTGTGAGCAGTGACGATAGTAGTGACAGTGTCTCTACTCATGGCAGTGGCAATGAGAAGAGTGACAGTGACAATTCTGCCTTGAATACTGAAATCTGCATTGGCAAATACCTTCAGCTGGCTGTCCTGTGTGCTCTATTTGCCACACCGGATTTGGTATCCCCGTGTGGGTGGCTCGAATCAAGTTATTGTGTGTTTTTTTTTTGTTGCAGAAGTCGTTGCATTTTTTTTGTTGCAACAGCGGGGGGGGGTCCGAGGGGAGATGTACCTCACTAACTGTTGGCAATTACTGGCCAAATTTTTTCGGTCAGCATAGGTTGGTTGCCAACCAGTGCGACTTGAGCAACAAGTGTTGTCAGTGGAAGGCCAAGTGCCGTTGGTCATGTGCCAGGTGCTGTTGGCTGACCGCCACTTAGTGCTGCATGCTTGTGGCCAAGTAAACCAACCGGAGATTTTTTCCCTTTGCATTCGTCCAGTGCTCCTTCTGAAGTTAGAGCTGGGGGCATGTAATGGGGTGGGATAGGCTCCCTGTGGCGTCGTGTGGTGGTGCGGAGCTGCATCAGAAGCCCCCATGTAAGGGTTGAGGGGACGTTGCGTAGTCCCCGCCCCGCCTCTCACGAGAATCCGCACATCAGTTCCCCTGATGCATTTTCTATGTTGGGGCCACACATTTTTTTGCCCGCCGCTCCAGTGTAATTGGCTTGGGTGATTCCTTTCCGAATAGACAGTCACTAGTCGTCCTCATTGTGCCTCTACAGGAGCCCCACTGCAACATGGTGGACCCTGATTTTGAGCCAATCTGCCGCATGGGCCCCGAGAAGGACTTCGTGTTTGCCCCGCACTACTACGATGTCATGACCCTCGTGACCAAGCAGTTCCGGCGCTGGGTGACCATGGACTCCCTCAAAAAGCGCCCGGTGTTTGGGTACCGGGCCGTGCTCAAGGCCCATGCCCTCACACTGCAGTCCTTGAAAGAAGGCGGGATCGGGTTCTATGCCCAGCCGGGGAGGCTGGCAACACGGGAGGATCAATGTGTGCCCACGTTTTTCGGGGTATGTCCCTGGGCTGTGTGAGGCTCAAGGCTGACCCTACTGCCGTAGGTTTGTAGAAGGGGGTTTTCGAGGCATGAGTCCGATGTCTGAGGACCATTCGCCGACACGCCAGCGCACGACTGGGTGTTTCTAGCCATCACTGTCAAATCGGTGCGAACCCACGACCTTTGGGTAAGCTTTGGGTTGGTTTGGGGCCTTTGGTGACAAGGCTACCCGTGCATATTGTTGTTGGGTTCGCACAAAAGCAAATGGAGACCACGATGGAGTGTCCTGTTGTTGGGATGTCATGCCGTTTCACAGCTACTGTGATGGTGATCAATTTTTGTTCTGCGTTTGCCATGCTTGGCACGAATTTATCCCCCAACCCCCCCCCCCCTTTTTTTTTTGCTATCATTACCCCCCGGGGGGGGTACTTATTCCTAGATTATCCTCAACCCCAACCACCGATGTACCCTCAGTGCCAAAGGATTTGTGCTCAGTTCTTGTCCTCTAGACGGCAATACCAATTTTGCCAGTCCAACGCAGGGCCGTGTGGAAATCGCAAGTAAGATCGAGTTGCAGTAATATTTCCCAAGAGGCGTCGCTACAGGGGGATCAGGTCGCAGCTGTGTGGACCCTCCGATGCCCGCATTAAATCTGTGTGCGTGTGTGCACGTGCGTTCCGTGCACGGGGCATCATTGTTGGCTGCCGAGGGTGGTACCGTTCACGCAGATCGGATCGCCGCAGAGTTGTTGGTTGCTGGCGGATCAAGTGGTGGCTTGGAGGGTCCAACCCGCGACCGGCTACCCTGCACACACCTGGAAAGACTCCGGCTCATTGAGTGGTCTTGGTGCCCGGATCCTACAGCCAAGGTTTGGAGATCGAACCATCAGTGGGGCACAGTTACTCGACCAGCGCCGGGAGTCTAACCAGTGTGCGGTGCACGGGCCCGGAGGTGGATACGGGCTTCGTGTAGGGAAGGCCTTTAGTACAGTGCATTGTAATGTTCCCTGCGCCTCTGCGCCTGCCACGCACCCACTCTTCGCCTCGGGTGGTGGAACACAGGTTCTTGCAATGTTTTTTTTGCAATGTAATTTTATGATGGGGAACATTTTTCAGGCCATTTGGGCACCCAAACTCCACACCCTCAGACCCCGCCCTCCCGCCCCTTCCCCCCAGGTCAAGCAAAGCCCGAGGGGGGTATAGGGGGCTACCTCCGAAGGAGAGGGGTCCCGCGACAGGGGCTGAGATGGTCCAAATGGTCCAAGTGGCCACCGGTAGCGAAGGCGCCGGGAGAAAAATCCTGTCAATGGTGCTCCAACGCGCCCGAAGAAAAAAGTCTGTTCCCCCACCACTGATACCTCACAACCCCATCATAACTATCGGTGTGGTGTGGTAATCATTGTGAGGTATGCGTGCGGGGGATGTAGGGGGAGGGGATTGGGAACCACCGGACGTTTGAGTCCCAAAAGGGGGCAGCAGAGGGTCCCCCACATGGGCGTTCGTTTCCCATCCCTGCTATGCGCCTACGTGAGGGTGTGGTACCGCGCGGTGACTAACATGCGGCATTTCTTCGCAGGAGATCGGAATCCCCATGGATATGGGGCGTGGCCCCTCGAGCGGGGACGACGCCCCCCGGCCCACTCCGCAGGCGTATCTCACAGGCGACTTCCGGCAACAGGTCGACGCTCTCGACGCGAACATGGTGGCCCTGGAAAGCAACCTCGCCTCCTTCACGCTGTGGTGCTACACCCCCGACAACACCAACAAGCGTGGGGACCTCTGGAACGACGAGGTATGTGGGGCCGTTGGTGCACTGCCCGGGGGCTGAAGAGGCCGTGCAGCCGTGCGCGAGGGCGTGGGGCGTGTCTGGCCGGGGCCCATGCGGCCATCGGGAGGTTGCAAGTGATGGCTGGTGTAGGTTTGGTACGTCATTCAGGGCTCGGGGGCGGGCTGTCCCACGTTTTCACAAGGGCTGCCCGTGTTTGTGGGCTGCACACACTTTGAGGAGGGTTGCGCCACTGGGCACTAGGGGCTGCCGTCGGTGGTGACCACTGGTCTACTATGGCCCATATCGGCTGCTGCAGGGCATGGGCGCCCCCAAGTTCAGGCTGGGGGAGTGGGGCCATTGCACCTCTTGTTGCCCCACATTCGGGGTGGGCTGCGAGTCCTCTGCTGGGCGGAAGCGGTGCACTGAGAAATGAATCTGGCTGACAGGGCTGGGACAACCTTCTTTTGTTGGGCATTTGGGACAGAGTTGGCTTTGGGAGGGGGCTATTATGGCCAAGAACATGCCTAAGCCCCCCCCGACACCATTGCACAAAAAGGAAGAGCACAACCCCACATGATATGAAACATGCGACACCCTCTGGCCTTCGCTCGCCCCATCCTTCCCCTCTCGCTGTATGTGCCCATCCACCCATCTCATCCCATCCCTCGCTCTCCTCTAGGAGTGCAGCACGTTGTGGAGACGGTGTCTGAGTGGGTTTTTCCTCGATGCAGTTGATGCACAGGGGGGAGGGGGTTCATTTCAGCTCTGGACCCTAGGACCAGCAGCGTGAGATCCCGAGAAGGGGGAAGGGGAGGGCATGGCTATGGGTGTGGGGAATTTTTGAAAAAGTAAAAGTCACGGCGCAATCTCCCATCACACGGAAATTCACACTCCACAGTTCAAGTGCACACTGCGGCTTTTCTCCCTTCAAAATCTGCACTACCTTCCAGGCCCCCCACCCAAAATCCACCCATCCACGAGTAGAGCATTCCCTCCTCAAAAGACGAACGTGTACGTACACCCGGAAGTACCAACCGGCATACTCTTTCAGCATCCCCCCCCCCCCTCCCCCCGTTTGAATATGCACCAGTCGGGTAAAGCCCCGTTCCCCATATCGGGGCCACACCAAAAATGGGTGTAAGTTTGTGGCTAAGTAACCCTCTCGTGGCCACGCCCATGCAGAGGCCCATGAATACTAAACTGCCCCTGCCCATGGCGTAGGTTGCCTCCAACCTTGGTCAACGGCAATGTGGAAGCCCCCTTTGGCCCCTGCGCTGCTGAGAAAGATTTTGTGCTGAGCTATGCTTCAGCGCCAGTCAACGGTCCCCATTGTCTATCCGCATGTTTGTGTCGGCAGGACCTCAGTGTTTTCTCCCCAGACCAGCAGTTTGACCCGGAGGATGTTCATTCTGGCGGCCGGGCGCTGCCCGCGCTGATCCGTCCGTACGCCCGCAAAATCGCTGGCACTCCCCTGCGCATGGCTTTCTGGTGCCAGGCGCAGCAGCGCACCTTCGAGTTTGCGTTCCGCCACGACCCGAAGATCACTGAGCCGACGGAGATCTTTGTGCCTCAGTACCAGTACCCCGGCGGCTATCAGGTGTGAAGGCGCCTCGGGTGGTGAGCACTGGCATACGGCGCCGAAGGCCGAGGGGATCAGTTTACGTTGGCGTGACGCGTGTGTCTGAGTCCTGCGGGGGGTCAGCTGCGTCCACCTGCGGTGGCCTATTCCTGACCTTGTCACTGTCTGCACGATGGGCACCGCCCATGGACCTTGGCCAAGCCCCTCCCATCCGTCCGCTCACTTGATCACAGGGCGACTTCCAGGAAGCGAACCTCAAACTCCAAGAATACAAAAAGCATTGCTGAGCCGCCGGGAAATCTCTTGCAAACGAAGGCAAATACGCGTGCCTCCCGAGCCCAAGGGCAGCACCCTCCTGCACTGGTCACCGTAGGCGTTGGGAAGGAAGAAAACGTGGGCTCCGTTGTGCGGTCCGTGCCTCACGGATGGTTTTCGCCGCAGTGGTCGCTGCCGTGTGGGTGCCTCAAACACCCACCCACCCAACACACCCCCACCCACCCCCATCCACAAACACACACACACACACACACACACACACACACACACGCACGCACACGCACACGCACACGCACACGCACACGCACACGCACACGCACACGCACACGCACACGCACACGCACACACGCACACACGCACACACGCACACCCTCTCACACGCACACACACACACACACACATACACACACACAGATGTACTATACCGTAATGCAGCTCGGAGTGTGGTTGTCGGAAGTGTGAACGACATGTCAAAGGCCTGCTTCCAGCTGGGTCGCCCAAACCAATGCAGTGCGGACAGAGTTGTGGGTTGTGATACCCCCCCGCCCCCCCCTCCGGTCCCTCTCACCCAGAAAAGCTACAACTGCCCTGGCTGTTGGCCAATGTCTTTGCGCCTGTTCAGGGCTGCTGTGGTTGGCCGTAGCTCACTGGCAGATGCCTTGCCCAACCTCTTTTGAGGTTTGGGCGGACTAAAGTTTGAATATATTTCCCCCCTGGCACTATGGACGAGCAATGCTCCCGTTGCTCCCCGTTGCAATGCTCCCGTTCAAATCTGCTCCTCTGGCCGCCGATCGTGGGGGGGTCGTCCTGTGATGTGTTGCTGCCTGTCGCTGAGATCTCGTGACGGTGAGGGTCATGGTGGTGGCCTGACTGCAGCCAAGCCACGTCTGGTCCGCCCAGTGTGCTCACACGCGGTTTGTCCATCCTGCAGGTGGAAGTCAGTGATGGCACCTACAAGGTCTTGTTTGACCAGCAGATCCTACTCTACTATCACACCAAGGACAAGGAGGACCACCGCCTCAGGATCTGGAAGCAGTAGTCCCACAACCCAATCCACTTTCGTCTCCATCCGACGGATCGGCGGGCGATGGGTCACGGGGGAGGGTCGCAAAGCCTCAAGCTACGCTGCAGGAGGGGGGGGTAGCTGGCTTTGACGTCGGAGTCTGGTGAAGATGTCGGACTCTGCAGACGGGTTCATAGGTTCATCTCACCAGAATGCATCGGACCGAGGCGTCGGTGGACCTGTCGGCTCGGACTCTTCGGCTCAGTGGGCCTCTGGCGGGCTGGAGGAACGGTCGGAGTATCAGCTGGCTGATCAACCTGCCAAAAGTCTGCCTGCTCCGTTCGGGAGCCGAGGGGCCCCATGGGGCGGGCGGGGCGCCTCCTCGGTTATGACGTGAGCCCCCCCCCTCCCCCCGAACACACACACACCGTGGCCAGAGGCCCTTTGGTGGAGAGGGGGGGGGGTTACCCCGCATCCTTGGACTGGAGGAGCTGCCCCCCCGGAGGCGCTAGCCATGTGTTGTGCCCTCGGGCCTCCTTGGCTAACGGGTCTGTAGCGTCACAACCCCAGATATGTACGTATACGCGTATACGTATACACTTCGTATACGCGTATACGTATAGTCTGTAGACACCGTGCATGCATGTAGACCCTGTGCCTGGTTTGCAGACACTGTGCATAGCTTGTAGACACTGTGCACATACACGTTTACCCGAGTATAGTCTGTAGACACTGTGCATAGTTTGTAGACACTGTGCACTGAGTATAGTCTGTAGACACTGTGCATAGTTTGTAGACACTGTGCACTGAGTATAGTCTGTAGACACTGTGCACCACAAGTAGACACGGCCTGCTAATTGTAGACACTGCCGGTATGTTGTCGACGTGAAGAGACAATATTGGGGAAGGGGGCCGCTAACGGCGTTTACCCGTGCATATGGGGATGTATACGCGCATATGCGTACTGCACGTATATGCCCTCCACAATCCATGACCGGTGAGCACAGGGGGAGCAGGACCCGACGGTACCCTGCAAGAGGATGGTTTTCCCTTCCCACACAGGGACACACACCGTCACAGCGGTGTCACCCGCCTGCGAGCGCCACTGCGGGGTCTGATGGTGGTCAGCAGTCCAGCAGATGTTAAGACTGGGCACACAGATACGCTGCTCCCAGTTGAGTCTCGCAGGGAAGGGCAGCGCGAACCGTGGGAGGTAGGCGACCAGGAAAGGCCTTAACCCAACCCAACCTAACCCATGGCTGAAGCGGGGATTTGGACTTTCGATTCCTTTTCTCAATCGGTTGATCTTAAAGCGCAAGCACGGGATTACCAAGGGTCCTCACCGCAGGGTATTGGTGGAGCAAACTGGCACACTGCACAGGCAGTGAACCTGTGAAACCGCTGGCAAAATGCCTGGGTATGCTGCGCACCACTGATGGGTAACACTTGGTGATCCGGATCCCCCGGGCCCTGTGTTACATTCCCCACATCAGATGTGGTGGTGAGCATCCTCCAAACTCCACCATCTTGGGAAAGACTGTGGGTGGAGCATTCCGGTGCTCCCGCTTGCCCCTAACCCCAGCCACGGAGAAGAGGGATACGAACACTGGAGAGCTCATGAACAATGTGCGGGCTTGAAATGAATTCAGATTGCAGTGAAGGTCGTGTCAAAGCAGGCGTGGCTGGAGCACAGTGGTGGGTGCAGACCTGACCTTTCAAGGCCCCCCTGCCCTCTTGCAAAAGCACGGTCCAGGTCCTGGACAACGACAGTACCATGGGGATGCCATGCTTCGGGAACGGACCAATTATATTTCGTGTCTCACACAAGCAGAATGTACCACTGAATGTGTCATGTATGGCCAAGCGTAACCGAAACAGAAAACAGACCATTGAACGTATGACACACAACCACAATCAGAAATCCTGTAAAACAGGAGGGAGGGGCTTTCGGGAAGCCCCTGCAGTGCACTCTCTTTGGGTACCTGTATGTGAGTGTTCCTGTGGCTCTTGCCCCCTTCAGGTGAGACTCTGTTGGTTCTCTTTCCGTTTTTGCGCAACACATTTCTTGTTGCCATCCACATATTCAGAACCAAGTGCCTGCAATGGCACCAAATTGTAATCCAATGGGCATATGCGCATATTTCCAAGTTTAGTGTTTCATGTTACAGGGTGGAGATGAGAGTGCTGGTTGGCAAAAATGTGAGGGATTGGCACACCACTACAGAGGGTTTGCAGCATGCAGCAAATTGCTGCCATCAGGAAATCGCATGAAATCGCTCTGGAATGTCAGAAGGCTGGAAAAGACACTGAAAAAAGAATCAGACACTGCCACTGGGGATTTTGGAGAAAACAAAATTTGGTATGGCAAACTCTGGAGCAAGGAGACCGCACCAAATGTCGCCGCAGTGTCGCCACACTTGCAGCCGCTTTTCCATTTCTGAGTTCCACTATGACTCGAGTGTCACGGGCACAGTTATTTACGAATGCGTTTTTCATTTTCACTTCACACCAAATGGTGCAACAGAAGTTCAAAACATTTCTTTGAATTATGTTTAAATGACACATTTTTGCAACCATAATGCAACGATATTTTTTGTTTCCTCTTTGTCAATGTTGCTGTGGGCAAACCTGCTCATCCACGCACGACACTGGGCCACTTCTTGAGGGCCTTGAAATCTTGCCACTGTGTAGCGTTCTTGCCTTTCATTTGTATGCACACAACGCCTCAGGGGGGCAGGAGAACCGTTGTAAGGCTAGTTGCTACAATAGGATGGTAAATGGACGATACAGCAGTACAAAGCGTCCTACATGTGCACGTGTATGCATGTGAGACACAGGATACAATGGGAGGGTTGAGTGATCAGGGGGTACAGCTCAGTTCAATACCCAGGGGGTCATACTTGGACACTGTCTGCCTTCATGAATGGTGCGATTTTATTGTAGCCAAACATAGCAGGACACATATAGTTATGATGTATTTCTGACATATAAATGTAGTTTGAAGAGCCTTTGAGACCTCACTTTTTGCTTGGGTGCCGTTGTTGCTGATTGATGTGCTGTGCATTTGTTTCCTGTCTGATACTACAGTCTGATACTACAGCTTCTTATCTTTCATGGGATGAACTTGTCAAGGGCCATGTCATCGGCAGTTTAGGTCTTCACAACAACCTGTATTACTGCTGTCGCGAAAAATGCACAATCCGTGACCTCCATCAAGCCTTCAGAAGCAATGGATTTATCTTCCTGTCTGTGTAGCAGTCACGGGGGGGGGGCGGCCGGGCCCGGTCCTTGTATGCGACCCCCCCCCCCCCGGGGTTTGAGAGATAGTGGGTTGGGGGCATGGCGCCAACGGCACCCCCTTTTTTTTGCATGGCGCCAACGGTGCCCCCCTTTTTTTGAGTGGCACCAACGGCGCCCCCATTTTTAGTGTATGCTTCCTTTTCATCAAACCATGAGTGCTTTTGAGCGCCAGATATCGCAAGACGAGGCGCTACACAAATGTCGTTTGTTGCGAGGTCCACTGCATCATCCCGCGCAGGTGCATTGCCCGGTTTTTTCTTCTTTGCCATATGAGGCACCCAATTCAGCACCGCCTCTTGCTCTGCATCTGCAACTTGCATCAAACAGGGGAGCCGTGCAATGGCATGCTCATCTGCACAGTGTTGTGCCATGCAGTATGACCAAACTGTCTTGGTGCATAGGGGACACCATACAGGATGGTTCGTGCACGGGCTGCTTGCAGATTTTTTTGCGAGAGTGTCCAGCGCAGCTTATTGACTGGGACATTGTCCCAGTCATCCAGCGCAGCTCGTTGACTGGGACAATCAGAGAGCAGTGCTTTCGCCCCTGAAAGAATTTGGCGCTGCACTCGGGCTGGGGTTTTGCTCCGAATACAGGATCTTCACTTCGCAACAAACGACATTCGTATAGCGGCCCGTCTCGGCCTCCTTTGCACCCGGCGACGTTGCGTCATCGTCGTCAAGCTTGCCTCCCATGCCTTCCCCTCAGCCTAAGCCTCCTGCGGCCCCCCTGCCAAGTGAGTCCGAGGCAACGACCTCTGGGGCTGAGCGATCTCGTCCTCTTAAAAGCGTCGGGAAGCGCAACAAAAAGAGGCGGGATGAAGCCCAACAGGAGCTTCAATCGAAGCGCGCCCGCCAAGACTCCTCCTCCTCCTCCTCAGAGGGGGAGCTTTTCAAGGACCTCTAAGCAGAAGTCCATCCATTTTTTCTTTTAACCCCCAACTCTAACCAAGCCTCAAGAATTTTTCTCACAAACTAACCGGGGGGTGTGGGGGAACAACGGGGGAGGGGGAAGGGGGAAAGGGGGGGGGGAAGGGGGGGAGGGGAGAGGGGGGCAACATGGCGACCCTTAAGACTTTCTTCTTGGCAAAGACGAGAAAGCGCTGTTATCGCATACATACCTCCCTACCCCCAAACCCCCAGACACACATCCCCCTTTGAGGTATGCATGTGGTAGTAGTGGGTTGCGAGCAAGCCCCCCCACCTTGGGAACCCCCCCCCCCGCGGCCGAACACCCCCCCCCTACACCCTCCAGCCGCCCCCCCCCAAACAGCCCCCCTAGCCCCCCCCCCCTCGGGTTTTGACAGATAGCTTGGGGGTATGTCGCATCAGGACCGGTTGTAGTCGCCCCCCCCCCCCCGTGGTAGCAGTACTATGCTTGGTACAAGGGATTGCCACACTTGGATCCATGTGTTGTGTTGCACCACCGTTTGGGAATTTTGCAACAAAGGTTTACAATGCTGTTTGACAATTGGCGCTCGATTTTCTCCACCCCAAATTTTGCCTTGCCAAAACAAATTTTGCACACACCGAATCTCCCTCTCCCTCTTCCCTGTTATGCAGTGTACAATTTTACATGGTTCCAAAACATCAGTCTCGCAAAGCAATAAGGGCAGCGAGGGATTGACACATTGACAAGAGGGGGGGGGGTTCAGCATTTGTATGCCGTATACTAGGGATCTACCTTTTCAACTATCACTGTTTAAGGACCTTTGTTTGACCTCGTTTTGAAAAACGAGGTCCGATTCCCGCCTTGTTGAGGACAGAAGTCCCCCCTTAGGGAACCAAGGAGGGGGGATTTTGCTGAGAGGCGGCTCGGCAATGTTTGACAACACTGGAAACGGAACCTTACCTTCTGGATCGTCACTGTTTCAAGTACCTCTGTTTGACCTTATTTTGAAAAATGGAGGTTTGATTTCTAGTGTGTTGAGGACAGAAATCCTCCATTTAGGGACCGGGGAGAGGGTTTCTCCCGAGAGGACAAAAATGCCCCATGCGGGAAGGGGGTTTCGCCAAGAGGACACAAATCCTCCATTCGTGAACTGACAATGGTATATACCGATTCCTGACTGTGAATCGCTGGGGGAACCTCCCTCCCTGGTTCCGAAATGGGGGATTTCTGTCCCCAGAGGACAAGCTTCCCCTATTTGGGAACTGAAAATGCTCCCCCGGGAGAACCCCCCCCCCCCCCTGGGTCTCGAATTGATTTCTGTCCTTCAAGGACAAAAATCCCCAATTCGGGAACTGGGGAGGGGGTTTCTCCCAGAGGACAAATCTCCCCACTGGGGAACCAGTCTCAATTTGTTGGTGGTAACACATTTCAACAGATTATTCCAACTGTCTGACTCTGTCTGAGCATCCACAAAAACGTGACACCAGATAGGATTGATCCATTGATTATCATGGATTTTGACAAACCTTTGTTTCCTACAACAAGCGCTCAGATTGACAGGCTTATACCCGGGAGGTGTAGGGATATATGCAAATTGAGCAGACTGCTCGAAGAAACAGATGGCACAAGACTCTATGCATATGTAGCCCAGTCTGACTTGGTTTTTAGACAGAAAGTTTTTGATGTTGGAGAAAATGAAGTTTTCCAGACTTTTTTGGGCATTGCATGTGATGTGGCTTCCTTTTGAACAATGAAAGATCCAATGGGGCAGCACCATGTTTATAGGGAAGGAACAATGTGATCCCCGCAACAATCCTCTCCTCTTTTCCGCTTTGATGGTCAAATGCCTTTGCAAAATCCCCATTTTATATCCATGAATCCCTTGGTCATACCCACCATGCATACTTGCCCATCCCAAATCTGCATTGTGGCGTGCAATGATGTAAGACAAGGGGTGGGGTGTGTTTAGTTGCAATACACACAGATTGTTTTCAACATCCAACATGCTTGCATGGAAGATATGAGGCAGGGAAGGTGAAGCATGAGGATGTATGAGTACGGCTGGGAAAGTGATCTTAGCATAAAACTACTTTTTTGTGGAATCAAGGCTTCCTCAAGTGCAAATTTTTCACGCATCAATGAGGTGCCATGGGATTTGTAAAGACTTGCATATTGTGGGTTTTAGAATCATGTGGATGGTCCGACAGGGTTAAAATGGGTGTTGAATGTTGTGAGGCCAGAAGGTTGGGGTTCTAATCAGGACAGTCTGATGTGTAAGCTAGCAGAACTGCAGTTGGCAACCCCATGGGTATTGTATGATCAACTGGCAGAGTTTGATGGTTAATCGTGCACACACCTGAATGTTGCTGAGGAGCCACCTGCCACTACCACGTGCACGTTTCACTTCAAGATTTTGTTGATACAATGAAGGAGTGCCATGGATGGGTGTACAGCATTGTTTGACCCCTTGCAACCATCTGCTATGCTTCAACAGGGCACCAGGCACCAGCTGACAGGTAACTACTGCAAGTCTCCGAAAGGAACGCTTACACTGCACACGGCTGCTGTCAATCACCCTGCATCAGGAGTGTGTTGCACACACTGCGCGCTCATATGCAAAGTTTTTGCATATTGGTTTACATGGGCACATTTTTCTGCCTCATTTCAGGCACCATGGCACGGTGTTGTGGTAAAGTGTGCTGTGGTGGGGTGCATGCAACTCCCGCTTACTGTTGCCTCCTTTTCTTGCATGTTGCCGTGACATTAGTGGCCACCTAACCACACACCATGCCTTGTCTTGGATCACCCTGATACCCATGTTTTCTGCCAATGAAGCAGTCCCAATCCCCCGTGTTTAATTTGCATCCCGAGTATGGAACTGGCCTGGCAGTCCCAGTGCTAATTCCATGCAGAGCTTGTGGCCGGGGGCCATAAGCCCTCCACGCCAACCCATGAATCCAAGAATTAACAGCAATCATCCATAAGCCACCAAGCAACCAAAAATCAAGAGCAGCCACCTTGTGCGCTACCCCTGTACCTCCAAATTTCTCGTTGTGGGACAAAGGAGGGGGAAACCCCCCCCCCAAACCCGCCCTTACACAGCTCACATGGCCACATGGAACATGCGGGCTTCGGTCCGTCAAAGCACTGCCCTTGAGAAGGTATGGCATACTACACAAGAATGCTGTGGGGTCCCAATATGATGCCCCCCCCCCGCCCCACCACACGAACGTGGCTTTCACGGGGCACACCTGGCCCTGGAACCGCTTGCCTGTGGGTCATAAAGCCCAGTATCTTCGTTTGACTGTCCCTGACTTTGGCTGTGCTTGCACTTGGCGGGGGGTGGGGGGGAGGACGGCTTGCCTGAATTCTGCACTGGAATTTGGCTGCTTCCTCAGTGTCTACTTGTTTTGTAAATGGCAACCACGGCGGGTGCAGGCCCTTCATCTCCTGAGGTCACCAGGGTTCTTGGGGTTGCCCCATCACCTGCAAGCTCCATTGTGCGGCAGTCCTATACAAGCCCCTCAAGCTCTTACATGAGGCAGTCCTACACAAGCTCACCTTTCCCGATGGCAACCGCGGCCTCCATGGTTCCGGCCGGGATGGGCCTAGGCCCACGGTCCAGCTCTCCAGCCATGACCCACACCGCGGCCGCTCCGGCCTCTCCAGCAGTGACCCGAACCGTCAGCGCCGGGCCGTCTGCATCACCGGCACCCCCGGTGGATGCTGGCGGAGAGTGGACCAAATTCTATTCGGGCCCCAGCGCAGTCCGGGACAGCATGGGATCCGCTCGTGACTCGATCGGGTCCGCCCGCAGCATCCCGGAGTCTGCCCGCAGCTCCACAGGATCTGCCATCCCGAGTGGTGTCACGCCGTTGGTCCCCCCTGGCAGCCTGCTCGGTAGCAGTGGTGCCGTTCAGTACCGCCCCAGTATCCTCAGCAACATGATGGAGAGCCCCAGCTCTGGCGCCAGCTATGGTGCTATGCTTCCGCAGACCATGGCTCCAAGCGTTTACGCAACGTACCCAGGCAGTGGCGGGATGCTGCCAAGCAGCTACGGCACGCTCTCTGGCATGCCCTTCGGGTATGCCGGTTTCGGCGAGTACATGGGAGGCCCTCCTATGATGCTCCCCCCTGCCCAAGAAAAGGAGGAGGAGAAGAAGAAGGAGGAGGATGAGGATGACGACGACGACGATGATGACGAAGAGGAGGAGCCGAAGGAGGAGCCGAAGGAGGAGCCGAAGGAGGAGCCGAAGGAGAAGCCGAAAGGCCCCGTCATTACGATTGGGAATCCCGGCTGGGAAAAGGCGATCGGGGATTTGACGCAGGCAATGTGCTCGCTGAAGAGGGGGGTCGGCAATGATGCGTGTCTGATAGAGGCAGTGGAGTTCCAGAAGGACGAGCTGGTCAAGGCCCGCAAGCGGGAGGTCGCACTGGAGAACGAGCTGAAGGCATTGCAAGAGAAGGAGCGGCAAAAGGCCCGGGAGCTCAGGATGAAGGGCGGGGAAAACCCCCTGATCAGCACCGTCGAGGAGAAGGTCAGGGAGCTTCGTTTCGAGCTCGAGAAAGCGCAGGAGGAGGCGCAGGAGAGCGTCTCGAGAGCCGAGGGGGACATTGAGAAGATTAAAACGGACTTTGGGGAAAAGTTGACTTCCCTGCGACATGCCGGCAACGAACTTGCCTATGCGAAAAAGCCCAAGGAACGAAAGGTGAAGAAGCAGGCGTGGAAGGACTTGGTGGACGAAATGGAATTATGAGCGGCTCTTGGCTTTGCCCAGGCGCATCGCATCCCGTCTGTCTTCGGGCATGTGCCCAGTGCCTCAGACAGCAGTGTCGCTTCCATCAGGACATTGGGATCACCACCAGTGCGGGCAGCGGCATGTGTGGCCCCCTCCCCTTCGGGAACGCCCTGCTTCTACAACCGAGTGTATCGGTGTCTTCAAGACCAGGGGATATGCGAGTGCCAGGACGGTAGGTGCCATGCCAGCCCTTTTCACGGCACAGCGCCACCATCTTTGGCCAAAGACGGGGGGGAAGGTTTTCCATCGCCTGTGGCGTCGCGACCACATCACCAGGACGTTTGTGGTGTCTTTGTGTCTGGTGTATGGCTGCTGCCGCGGCCGCTGGTGTCATTGCCGTTGCTGTCGTTCTGATTGATATTGCTGTGGGGGCGTGCGTCCGTTTATGGACGTGCATGCACGGTAGCCCTTGCACGGGCATGCGTGCGGAATTCCTTCTATGCCCCCTCCCCCCTCTGGGGTTGCAGACTTGTCAGTGTCTTGTAAAGGCTCGGCTCGGTTGTGCCACCGGATGCACGATACAGAATAGAATGCACTCGTGTAGAGTGTGCGCAGATGCCAGTGTGCGTGCGTGCGGCGTATTCGTGACCCTTTTCCTGCAGTAGACTCAGTAGTACCTTTTGTTCCAGGTGTGTCCGGAGGTGTCCGGAATTTCCGGCCACTCGCTATATTATGTGCCACACTGAAGGCCATCATTGCCGATGCGGTATTATTAGACATGTGGAGGGCGGGTGGCTGAACACCATATGTCTCTTTTGTTCGGACGACAACAATGTGGAGGATGGCACGTTGCCCTCGCCAACGTGATGATCCGGGGACCCGATGTACGTTGTAGTCGATCACCCCCAACGGTCCGCATGGGCGGACCTGCAGGTTCAGAGCTGTGCCAGCAGCTGCATCCTGCAGTACCTACACATTACCGCCAGCATACGTACTAACGGTTGTTCGGATTGCGACCAGCAGACCTGTTCAGATTATCGCTGGTAGAATTACCATTTTACTGCCAACAGCAGCGTACCAACCTGTACCGATACCGCTGCGCATACCGACAAGTCCGGTGGTTGATCACAGATGCGTTGATCAACCGCACTGGACACGCCCAAGACTATCAGCCCAGATTTGGGCCTCTCTCTGTGCAAATTAATTGGATGAATGCCGTTCCGAATTTCAGGAAGGGGGACGGGGGAACATGGGATGTCTGATATCCCGCCAGTATCACGTGTTGAGATGGATCATACCCTGCGGCTGCTATTGCTTCATATTCCGGAAGATTGTTACGGGGATTTTTCCAGTTTGACTTTGCAACGTGAGGGGGGTCACACGAGTGACGTATTTCGTTTTGTTTCTGCTGAGAGCAGCCTTAGGGTCATGATGGCAGGGTTGTGGGGCAACGGTCGGCAGTTGGTTGTCGACCGACCCCGGTTGCTGAAAACCGGCCGCAGTTTCTGGTCCACTGCGGCCCAGGCGTGCTGGTGGCTTTTGGTGGCATCCTGGACAGCCCCGTGGTGATGGCTGTGTTTTGTTGCAGTGTTTGCATGCTGTGATATTTTGGCAGGCTGACTGTTGGGAGTCAGAAGCGGTTTTCCTTGACGATGCACCCTCCCGCCTTGGGAAACATTGCTGGCTTATTACCAGACCGGGCCCCACTACGCATCCACACACGATACACTCTCAGTCCGTGTCATGTAATTCTTGGCCGACATTGTTTGGGCATGGTGCAAAGAATGGTCTTTTCACATAAATGGTGTGGGGTATCCCCCTGTGTTCAAGCATTATCCCTTACAGCTGTGTGATGAATATCTGTGTGCGTCTCTAACGATTGGAATTAATCTTGAAGTACAGTTTATGCAAATTATATTGAGTGTAGTTGGCATTGCACTCATTATGACTGTTATTGGCATTTTTATGGGCGTTATGTGTCTTTGGATGGCCTTTGACCTCGACTCCGACCCCGACCCGAAGCAGCCAGGAAGCTGGTTTATGTGTGTGTGCACATGAGAGCGCTGGTTGCTGGACCTCATGGAATATGACATAGATGCAACGCAAGCACACACGTTTGCCTATGTGCACTGTGTATATTGACCGTCTTAAGCAACAGATGTGGAATGTGGGAGAGAAGGTGCATTGCCTGCGTGCGCCTGCGGCGTTGTGCACGTGTGGCTGTGGGTCGCTCATGGATCTCATGGATCAACCCCCCAAAAGGGCCACAGCAACAACAACTAAAACGGGATGATGGGGATTGAGACGATCTTGAGAACCAGACGGAGATGAAGAATGCGTGGGCAACACCATCATGACTATGAGGAGAGGATGGGAAGGTCGTTTTGCTGGACAGTCCACGCCACCATGAGCCTTTCAATCTGTCACATTGTCCATAGCGCGGTGCATCCTAAGCGAGCATATTCCAGCATTAGCAAAGGTAAAGGATATTCTCTCATGCAAGAAATGCATGCAACATCACACAACAAGGCATCAAATTGGCTGTGATGAATTGGCGGTCCATCGGTTGGAAAGATTAAGAGCACCAGAAAGAACACACAGGTGGAGGATGTGCTGTCCCTCAATGTTCATTGACTCTTCAATGAATTTAGAGACCTAAGCAGCAGCAGCAGCAACAGCACACCCTGGTTGCAACATCAATCAACGAGTAGTGGCTGGGAGACCCGAAAATTGCTTGGCGTGGGGGGGGGGGGGGGGCACGGCGCCGTCCAAAGGAGGGGGGGGGGTTTGGGAAAATGGGCTTCCATGCCGACCCCCTTGTTTTATGTTTATTTTGTGGAAAACTGTTGGCGCCGGCAAATTTTGTTTTGGCCTCCTGAGGGGATTTTTTTTTGTTTTACCCTATGTGTCTGTACTCAAAATACTCAGAATTTTGGGTGAAAAACGAGAAAAAAAACATTTGCCCCCGACCCGACCTCTGGGTCAGACTTTGGCTGAGCTGATGGGCAAACGTTTTTTGAAAAGAATTTTACCCCAGTTGTGTATGTTCAAAATGATCAGTGTGTCATAGGGATCATTTTGAGGTTTGTATGTTGGGCTACCCCCCAACCCCTGCAGGGACCCTGGCAGCTGACCGGCCGACCTGCCTACCCCCCCAGATTTCGTCGCGGCACAGCGACCAAGGAGGGGGAGGGGCTTTGGGGGGGCCTTCCGTGCTGTCCACCCCCTTGCAAAGCAACTTCCCACCTTGTTTGGGAGTACGGCCACATGTCCCCATGCAAAGTTTGATATTGTCCCTTGTCCTTCCGATTACGTGACACTGAAGCCACAGTATCTAATGTGCCATAATGTGCCAGATGCGTACTAAGACTGGGCTGGGCATGCATTGGGCAAAAATTTAGGCCCAAATGCCCCAATGGTAGAATCCCGCACTCCAAAGTCCCACATGCCAACCCTTGACCACATCTCAACCCATGCGGTTTGAGCTCAAGCGGGGTGCTCCATAAATGGAGTTGCATATGATAGGGGGTACAGTTGTTCATTAGAGGGTGCCTCACGCGCAGTGCAAGTGCACAGTGCGACTGACACCCGGTTGGCCTAGAACGGTGGTACTAGGGAATGTTCCCCAAAAGCGGTCATAGGGGCCTTAGCATCACAAATGGGTGGCCAATTGTTGTGTTTGGGTGGAATCAACAATGTTGGGGTCTAAGATTGGGCTGCAGGGCACCTTGTCGATTCAAAAATGTCGGTTTTGCCTCCTTTGCTTTCCACAAGGCACACGGCAATGAATGTTGACCTTTTGGCGCCCGGCAGTAGTGTCTTTTATCCGAGAGGCGGCTGGTTTGCTGGATGGTCAAAGGGGGGAGTTTGAGTGCTCTGCTACATCTCTAATGCTGCTCACCTACAGCATGGGCAAGCCGAGAGGCGTTTGCTGTTGCTCCTAGGGGTGTGGGGGGAGATGCGAAGACAAATGTGAGGGATTCCTTTTGAGGAAGAGAAACTGCTCTATGGTTGTCCCGTGTGTGGTCACTGTGACGGACACAAAAGGCCCTATATTTGGCGGGCATAGAGGCAATATGTCCCCGTGCAAAAATTCTCTCAACCTTAGGGTTGTGTGGTTGTATGCGCACGTTGGGCTACTGTCCATGAGCACGGTGATAGTCCATCCAAAGAAGCGTTCACAAGCCTGTGCCATGTATTGCTTTTGCACCGGTGGACTAAGGGAGACTGCAGTGGGCTATTGCTGTAGGAGGTGATGCGTTCAGACCATAGTGTGTTGTTCTCTCTGCATTGCGTAAACTGTGTTGTAGCCGGCCATGCTGGAGGTGGCATCTCCAACTAGATCCTTGCGCCATGATTGCAAGAAAGAGACCAATGGAGCATGCCGCCATGCGGCATCTGGTGGGCCCTGTGGTGCACATCCACTACCATGGATGTTTATGCAAAATGCAGATGTGTGGCCGTAGTCTCTCCTTTGTAATGAGCAAGAGTGTCAGTCAATGTGCACACACCCCTAGGTGCCCTTTTCTTGGTAGACAAGTGATCCAAATTGTTGATGAATTGTTGTTTCTTGTGATTGTAGGCCATAGTATTTCCGGATTCTAAGGAAGATATTTCAAGCTTGTGGAACCAGCAGCACACCTTGTGCCCTACCCGTGGCATGTGATGGGAGCCCCCAATAGCACTGCAGGACACAAGGCAAGAGATTTGAGCTGCTTCTCTCGGGTTAACAGTCCAAGATCATGCTGCAGTGCCATTTCATTAAGGCAACCTTGGTCCGCAGGTGTCAGCAGGATTGATCTTCATTGTAGGACCCCATGCTAGGAGAGAGCCGCTGTACAACCAGTGCCCTATCTATTGTAGGTCTGGGTGCACCTAATGTGCTTGAACAAGGGTCGCTGCATGGCAAGCAGGCGCGCCCCAAGGGTTGAGCTGCACCTCTATCGACAACAATGGGAAAGAGGAGGAGCACTAGTGGACATGTGCACATCACTTCAATTTCACAATGACAAATTTCGTTGTTGTGGGTGAACGACTCTGCTGGTGTCATCCTGTCATGCCTGTGTGATGTCCATACGTACTTATGAGGTGCAGGGGTGTGTTTGCCTCCTATGAGATGTGTGAGGTGGTGCATGTGTGTTCCCGCCCTCACGCCCATCCCTCCCGATGCATGTCAAGAGGGGTTGGGTTTTGGGGCTTGAGCCACGCCCTCACATCTCACTGTCCCTTGTTGTCCCTTGTTGTTCCCTGGGTGTCGCTTTCCTAACTCCTGGGTCCGGGGGTTCCCTAGGCGTTGCCTAGAAGGAGGGGGAAGGTAACACCTAAGCAACAAGTTTCCCCCCTCCGTAATTCATGCACAGGAGCCGTATAGGTAGTGGTGTGTATAGACACTTCAGATCACATCCCTCACTAGCTAGGGTTAGGACACAAGACAAGGCCTTGCTTTGTAGATGGTTTGTGGTTGAAGCCTCTTTATGATGCTGCTGTGCCTTGTGACGCCAATTACAAATTTCTGTGGCTGTACGCACATTATGAGCACGCAGGTCTTCCATACCACAATTTGCATGTTGAGCCAGGGTCATAGTCTCTCTTTTGTACAGAGCCACGGTGTCACCAGATCAAGTTGCACAGTTCTTCTATTCCTATTCTTTTTCTTTGCATCCTACTTTAAGCCATTTGCCTTTTTTCCGGCGCCAGCGGCACGCAGAAGGCACCCTTAGAAACTCAGGGATAGCAATTGAAGACATCATTGACTAATTTAAGATTGTCCATGTTGCAAGCCAACATGAGCAGTCTGAAATGCACCGCACATTGCAGGTTGAAGATTACCTGAAGTTGCCCTCCATCAAAGTCTTTGGAACCCCTCAACATAGTACAGCGCAAGCACAGGGTAAAGCAAGAAGAGGGGCCAAAAGATTGCCTGGTGCACGACCGGTGTGGTAACCCCCGCTGCCCCCACCCTGTTGACATTTTGGTCATTGTGGCTCTTGATACCATGTTCACTCACATTGTGATGCCGCCCAAAGACACTTGTGGGAGGCCAAGGATGTTTTGCCGCTCAGTGCACCGTCCACCGCCAATCTACCGCATGGGTTACCTAGACTACGTGGGGCAAGACACACCAATTGTTAGGCTGACACTCACATGCTGGCCATTGCTGGAATACCAAGCAAAGCAGGGCTGACAAGGCCCAACTGAAAGGCATTCAAAGAATGATCACAGCAAAGCATTACAACACGGTGCCCATCCCCACAACAATGCAGACGAGAGCAAGAGAGTTTTCAAACGAACCTGCTGATGCCACACTGAAGGAGAAATCACAGTCAACTACAGACATGCCACACTCACTGTTTAGTTTTGAACCATCAGCTTGGGGTGCAATGTAGCAAAGGTGCCGTAAACCCGAAAAGAAAGGGTAGAGCTGAAGCAGATGTCTGGTAGGTCAGGGTTTGATGTCTGCAGACGTTGCAGTTTGGAGGAAGGGTTGGGTAACCCATCTTCTATCTCAGTAGCCAGCTCAGGCTCGGTTGGGATTTCAGTGTCAGGGGCATCAGAATCATCACAAGAGCCTTCTGATAGTGTGAATAGTAAAGAGTGAGGTGCTGAATGCAAGACCTGCACAATGTACTTGGGTGTCAGACAAATGAACATGGAGTGCAATGACTGAAACCTTCTATGAGTGAGGGCATTCGGTGGCTAAGTATCCGTCTCTTTGGCAACCGCCCCATAAGCGCAGCCTAACATTTCCTCACATTGGCACTCATTTGCAGTCCAACACTGCTGCTATAAGCCTCTCAGACGTGTTTTGGGCAGGATTACATTGATAGGGCGTCCGGGCAATTTGGATGGAGCTTTTGTGGATCTGCTCTGCAGATGGCTTGCCCAGGGGCCAAGGTGGGCCCCACGGCCTTCCGGCTGTACTGGACCCATTGTATGCAGTTCTAGGGGATGCTTACACACTCCCCTTCCTTTCCAAGGGGGCAGCCATTTTAAACGGTGGGGACATTCATTCTGTCAGAACCAACCTCGATTGTGCCAAGGGGGCAGCATTAGATCTTGGCTGACCTGGCACAGGACCCATAGAAGCCCATGATTGGCACTGGGGCCCTTTTGGTACCAGGAAAAGGAGGGCTCCAACTTGGATCAGCACACAACTCTAGCAGCCTTGGACATTCTGCGCAACTTCAGGACTCAACATCTCACCCATCGTCAATAATATGGGATCTCTCTACCGGTTACGTTGGCCAAGCGGAATCATCATTGTATCATTGTATCATTGTAGCAGCGAATACTTCAAAGTATCTTACACTGGCTCCATTGGCAGGTACTGTGGCTTTGGAGGATGTAGAATCGAGTCTCAACCCTGTTGATGCAATGAGCAGATGGAAGACACATCAGTCAGCTCGGCACACAATTTTGGAGGCTGTTGCTGGGGAGCGCCTGTTTGACTGAATTGGATGGGGCCTAGTCTAGGCATTGCTGACTGGGAGAAAATTGGTTGATATGGGAAATGGGTTGGTAAACTGAACAAAAGCGGATGACATATGCTGCGGCCGGCTCCAAGATATGTCCAAGAAACACCCCCAAAAATGTCCCACATGGCCCAAAAGCTGTGCACATTGGCTGCAAGGAGCCCCAAACCAAGCATGGGCCGCGTCTTGGGCTACATGGCTCAAATCCGATTCGGGGGGCATCTAGTCCACCCACAACCCCCCACCTTTTAAACCGATGTTTTGCCAAAAACATACGTTTTGTTCATAGTGCTTACTGTTTTTCTTGGCCCCCGCCCGGGTGCGCTTCCATTGGGTGAACACATAAATGTCTGAGACTATGGAACAATACAAGAACCCGGTGGTGGACAATTCAGGACCCGACCCGGGGCTGGCCAAGTTCAGGATGTGGGTGCTCGGGCCGTTCGAGACAATCCAGGGTCAACAGGAGTACCAGGAGAGGAGCGGCGAATGGTTGATTGAGGAGCAGGAGAGAATAGTGGACCTGCAGGTGGGTGCAGATGTGGTGTCCGAGTTCGCAGGGCAGATTGGTGTCGGCCACCTGGACAAGAACACCTTCCTCACAGCGCTGCGCTGCTATGCGATCCAGAAGGGCCTGGTGCCTGACTACGTGAATAAAAGGTTTGTCCATGATGAGACTCGGGGGACGGGGCAAGGCAATGCGGGAACAGAGATCACAAGACCACCATCACCGGCGGTCGGCGGTTTGGCGACGCATGAAGTGGCAGAGCTGGTGCAACTCCTGGCGGCAACGAAACTGGAGAATGAAAGACTCAGAGCGGCGGCTATACCAAGGCTGACAAAACAAGAACTGGAGCGGATGCTGGCAGAAACACTGCCATACCAATGGATGCAGACCCTGGCGGTTGGACTGATGACGTACTCCAAGAAAGACCCACAGTGGGACGCCCATGAACTGTCAACAACGATATGGAAGGTCGTGCATGAGGAATTGAGAAACAAAAGGCAGGGACGCAATTCCCACATGCCAATACCGCAACAAGTGCAAGGTGCAGGAAATCCAGGAACACACACGGCACCGGGGGCGCCGCTGGGCAGAGCAATCAACACTCCAGGAGGACAGTTGATCATGGGGACCCCGGTGGGAGGGGGTCAGTGTTTTGTCTGCGGCCAGATTGGGCACTGGGCCAGAAATTGCCCGCAGGCAGCACTGACAGGCACCCTGAACCAACCGCACGTCCAGGCCAAAATATCGCAGGTGGGGGACCAGACTGTGATGACCAGTAACAAGGGGTGGACCTTCGACCTGAATGGCCCACCCCCCGCCAACTGCAGGCGCTGTGGGCAGCTCCACTGGGAGATGTTCCCGTGTGGGGCACAGGGGAGGGTGTCCCTGTTGCCACAGCCAGCGACACCGGTCGGACAGGCGGGGGTGGCAGGCGGACAACGGGAGGGCTCGGATGATGCCGTTCTCCGCATGGTACAGGACTTGCTGCAATCGCGGGCACTAGACCCAGGACAACAGCAATGACAAGAGCTCAACGGAGTCGGGGCCGGATCGAAGGTGGCACTGGGGCCGGACATGGGAGCCACGGTGGCCGAGACCTGGTAGGCCCACGATGCCGTCATGCACGCCAGGACAGAGGAGTGGGGAACAGTGGATACGGCGATGGCGATCCGAGGAGTGGAGGCCAGCTCATCAGCGACGTATATGCAACAGGTACGGATGGCATTGCGAGGGTGCGGCACCGATGAACCACTGGCGGTGGCGATTCAACGGCGGTTCGCAGAACTGGCACTACGAAAGCGGGGCTACTCGGCGGCAAACAACTTGGTGGCGGGGATACGGATGCTGGAGAAACTCAAACTCATACGGACTACCGTCACAGACCTACACAGGCTACAACTCAGAGCAATCGGCAAGATGGCCAAGGCGGAAGACAGGCCTCGAGTATGGGCGACAGTGGCCGACTTTCAAACGTTGGCAGAGAGGAGGGTGCACTGGGCCTGGGCAAGGGTGTTCTTTGCCGTCGGGATGGCATTCACCATCTGCCTCAGGATTTCAGACGTCGCACAACTACGATGGGGCTGGTTGGCACACAAGGGGTGGTTGGTGTTCTTCGACTACAAAGTGGCCAAGGAGATGTGTGCCCAGCCCATACCACCGTTTTGGGAACGGTGGCGGCATTGGCTCTACACGCACAGGCGGCCTCACCAGCACGACGAGAACATATTCATCCCGGGAGGACCCGATGCCCTACGGAAGTTACAGACTGAACTGTTCACAGGTACGGAGTGCGGCCTCTCGGGATGGCACCCGTGGAAACGCATGGGGGCTGCATGCTTCAGGGCGCTGGGAGGATCCCTGCAGGCCTTGGCACTATGGGCCCGCTGGTGGACACCAAGGCAAGCAGCACGATACGCAGCGCACCCACCGTCATGGAAGATGCCATCCAGGGTCCTCCTTCCATCACCAGTGGGTGAATCAGGGCACTTCACGCGCGACTGTGAGTGGACTTGGATGCCGGTCAAGGAGCTCTGGCATAGGGATGCATTCGCATGGGATCTTGGGAGAAAACGGAACCAGACCCCCCCTACGGTCCACACATTTGCCCGCCCCGCCACTCCTCAGGAGGTGGACAGCGAGTCCGACGACGACGAGGACCTGGACGATCAGGATGGGGAATGCGACCAGGACAATCTAGATCACGAAGAACCCCGAAGAGAAGCGGAGAACAGGAGCATGCAGGACGCCGCACAAAAGGAAATGGGACGAGACGCCGAACTTGTGCCTGGTACAGGACCTGAGCATGAAGGTGGACCACGGACGGACGAAGGAACGGCAGGACACGGTGCGAGACCCATCGAGATCATCGACGTGGACGAGTTGGAGGACGGTGAAACGAAGATGGACGCCGACGGGGACAGTGGAGGAGCGGGCGCAGCGGAAGCCGTCACAGCTCCGGAGGGGGCGGTGGCAAGTGGGGCGGACGCGGACAGGCATGAACGGGATGCAGGCGACCAGGCATCAAACGAGGACCGGGCAGGAGAGGACAGACGATGCGGGGATGCAGACGAAGCGCACATGGAGGCTGAGCCATGCCAAGAAATGGAAGTCAGCGCGGAAGAGTCTGGGGACGACGTTGGCTCCGAAGGCAGCAGCGCAGGGGACAGAGACGAGTCAAGCCCAGGTACGCCGACATGCTCTACTGATTGCTCTGAGTCCCGATGGAGATTACATCAAGCCAGGAGGAGAGTATTGGGGAAAAGAACAACACGTGAGTTCGGTGAGGAGGAGCAACGTGGGGCAAAGCGGGGACGCGGAGAGACTTGCGCGGGAGACCAGCAGCTGGTGGCGATGCCCGACGGGACTGAAGCAGACGGGGCCCCACACTGGGGATACCTGGTCACGGCGCCTCAGAGGGGCCATAGATTCCAGCGAACGAGAGGAACAAGGACGAGATGGGGGTGGACATGGAGCAGCTGACGGAGGAAGTGGCGGAGCGTATGGCACGGCAGTGGAGCAGACTGGGGACGATCAGTGGGCTGTTGCGAGATCTGACAGTCAAGGTGGGTCAAAGAGCCGGGACGGGCCCACAGCAGGAGGAGGCGGAACAGAATTTCATATCGATGCTGCAGGCACTCCGGGACGACGAGACGGAGCCATGGGACGTATCGCCGACAGGGGATGTCAGCCCCAAGGGCAACAAGGATGGCGACCAGAGTCGGGGCCAAGTGTCGGTGGAGACGGCGAGCAGAGGCCTTGGAGTAGCTGGCAGAGTGGACATCCCTGAGGAGATGTGGCAAAGGCACAGGCCGTGCAATTGGAGAGAGGCTCATGAGAACGCAGCGGTCCAGAAGGCGAGCCGGGACCCGGCCTTGGCAGCGATGGTCCAGCGCATACACGAGGACGGCTGTGTATTACTTGCATCCATTGTAGGAAACCTGGCTGCAGTTTGCCCTACTGCGCACGCACCACGCACACTGCATCATTGAAGTATCCTGGGTTTTGCGCCATGCTGCAGAGCATAGCCCCAAGGCGCTATGCTATGCAAATAATAAATAATAAATAATTTTAGTTTTGCTATAAGAGGGTGAGGGGGGGCAGAACCTTGCAAATATCAGGGGGATCCAAAACCAGTTTACCTGTCCCTGCTTCTGTGTGAGTTAAAGTTTCCTTGAGGCTGCCAATCAGCCATTCATTTTGCCTGCCCCCTCTTTTACCGAATCCTCATCACATACTTGGTTGTGTTATCCCACTGTACTGCGCCTGTGAACATCACACCTCATGTCAGGGTGCAGCCGAATTAATTTATTGGTCACGTCACGTGGTTCTTGTATGCGATGACCAACGGTGCATACAAGTCAACACCTCCTATCTTGTACCCAGCACAACCGTATAGTTTTGTATGGTGTACCCAAACCGAACAAGCACGAGCCAATCCAAGGCAGGGGCACCTGCCTCAAAAATCAATCACATGAAATGCCCCTTGTCCCCTTGCAGCCTTGTCTTTTCCAAATGTTTGTTGTTAGCGTTGGCCATTGAGCATGGTGAGCATTTCCGACTGCGCGGCTGTTGGGCTCTCACTTGGTGTGATCCTTCCAGTAATGCCACTGAAAAAGTGTTTCCATGCGCGGGCGGCACCCTCATATGGGATGCTTCGGCCTGGCAATCCTTCCGCTGCACTGCCATGTGCCAGAGTATACCACAAGCCCAGCTAATTGCTTTCCCCTTTGGGTTCATGAAGAATTATGTGGCTCCATGTGGGCTACGGCACTGACGCAGAGACTGGGCCCATTGCCAGGAGAATGGCCGTGCACCCCTGGACCCCCCCTGGACCCCCCCTGGACCCCCCCCCCCCCCACAGACCAAAGTGACCATAGTGGGAAAAAACGAAATTTACAATTGGGAAAATTTGGTTGGGCCATTTTTGGTACACAAAATTTTGGGTCCCAACCCCCCCTCCCCCCCCTTCTAATACTTCTCCGTCCATTGCCCAAGAGCAAATATGCTTCCCAGCACCTGGGGTGCAGCGGGCATATACAGTGGAAAAAAAGAGCAAATATGCTCCTTTTGCATAGGCCCCATATAAAAAAACAGAAAATCTCAGAAAAAAAGGTGTGTTCTTCCTTCCTACTTAGTCCTCTCCTGTGTATCACCGACCACTCCAGCGATGCTCTCTACCCATACGAATAATGACCACCTGTACCTGAATGCCATTCCCCCTACCCCTCTGATAGTGTATGAAATGCAACCTGCTGATTCATCTCCGCCTTCAATCTTCACACCGCTGTCTTCTTCAGCCTACAGTCTTTGTGCCTCATGCACACCGGGAAGCCTACGGGCGTGGCAGTCTCCCACTGCATAACCTGGTTTCAGACTCAGCAAATCCTCACTGCTTGTCAGATCCGCTACCACAGTCATTTGTGGGATCATCGTAGCACTGGACAGCTCTGAACCTTGATTCCGAGGGGTTACCCGGAGCGCTGTGAAGTGAGCAGGCTGCGCCAGCTCGCCTTGGTCTGCGCCAAAAAAAAAAATAATTTTGCATAGCGTACCTGAACTGAACCGAGTCCCAAAAATAGACACCATTGGTCGTCACTTGACCCCAGAACCACCGGCCCAAAACCCTGGTCCCAATCTCCAAGTCTTTTTATTGTCGCACAGCGACTCCAGCGTCAAAGCCACTGATAGGGGGAGGAAAAAAATCTGACTTTGTTTGGCCCTAACCTTGTCTGTCTAACCTTAACTTGGAGTTTGAACTGGTTTCAGGGCTGTTTTGGGCAAAAAATGGGGGTTTTGGCCCACAACTGCACAGATTTGAAAGGGCACCTCCCCGCTTGGCACTCCCTATGACAGAGACCATCACTTGTCACATTTTTGTTAGCAGACCATTATGAGGCAATGGTTGCGATGCAGAAATCTGCCATTCAGGGCTGTGTGCCACCAGACCTACTCCACCATCCCTTACATGTGGGAGAGCTTCGACCATTTACCAGTGCTATGGAGGCCTGAAACTACCGATGTGATAACGACGGATGAGATGAGGAAGCCAGAGATTATGCCATGGGCAACACTGCAACAAATGGTTGCTGACAGGTCCGCATAGGCATTTTGATGTGGGCTCAAGGTGATCAAATGTACGTCTTGCATGGAATTATGTGGCTTTAGATCCAGTGTGCGATCCCTTATGGTGCATTCGTCTGCGACATTACCACAGCAGAGGTCTGCATTACGGGCACCCGCAGCGCTGTGACCCTCACCCTATGGCCCGGTTGATATCACCTAACATGCTGCAGAGACCACTAGCTGCTAATGGTCTGGTGCTGTGGTAGTGGTGGTGTGTGCTGCTGCTGCTGCTGCTGCTGCTGCTGCTACTATTGCCGATACTGCTGTACATGCAGTGTGTCACATTTGGTTTTGGTAGAGATAAGTAGGGCCAGATGTAGGCAGTTACGTAATGTATGAGCAAATGGTGCGTGTGCCTGGGGTAGAGCGGGGTCTTGTATGAGAGCACGCAAAAGCAATGCCATATGCCGCATCTAGGACACAGTATACGTCTACAGCACAAGAATGCGGGCGTTTTGATGCCCCAGGGTTTGCTCGTGAGATGGACCGTTTGTGGCAATGGCTGGGTCAATCGGTTGCACCTGAGTGTGATGCTTGCAGCCAAATAGGCGTGGGTGCAGGACTTCGTTGCACTCTCGGGTTGCCCTCAAATCCCTGTCTTTGCACTTCACGCACTTGCACCTGCGAGTTGTGGCCGGGCATATGAAACCGGAACCTTGCCACAGGTTTCTGACGTTGACAAGGAGCAGCGGCTGCCCAACCTCCTCTGAAGACGTATCAGTGCACCAAATCGCCTGCATGTGGCGCGAACTGTTTGTGTACCGAGTATTTGCGACTCTGAGCAGGCGGCATGGCATACCAAACCAGTTTGTGTACGGCACAAGAATCAGCAATGCAGACTTGCGATGCAGGTTGGACTTGCAAGGTGCTGTGTGTGCATGATCTGATGATGGGGGACCCAAACTCTTTTACCTCTTTAGTGCACCCATCCTGTTGTAAACGATTGAAAGAACATGACCTGCCACTGGGCACTTTGCTATGCATTACCGTCCATGGTTGCTAGCGTTTGATGAATATTCTGCCGCACTGCGCCAGGGCATGAGGAAGAGATGCTGAAGCAGCTCCTGGAAAACGAGTTTCATTCGGCGTGGTTCGATGGGTGTGTGATAGTCGAGGCGGTCCTGGGGCCAGTCATGGACTCATATGATCTGCTCCTGCTCGGCATGATGGACGATACAGGTGACGAATGGAGCTACTTCCCGGACCGCACTGTGGCTGAGGCAGCACAAAGGTTACAACGCAGGCTGCCAGACCCCACCACCCCTGTGGCATGCACAACTCTTCAGCTCCAGGTGTGGCTCGGACCTCGGTGTTGCCAGCCCCCAGAGCACCTCGAACCCTGTCAGCCCCGTTTTACTGCTGGTTCCCTGCGACGCCCGAGGATCTTCCTCGAAGGCGATCAAGTCAAGGGCTGGTCGGTGCACCAGCAAGTAAGTGGCTTACCAGAAGAGCCGCCTGTATGTCCCCTGCATCCGGTGGAGCAGGATACCCTGCCCGCCAACCGCTTCTGACTGTGGTGCGGGGCTAGATCCATCCACTGTTGCGGTCATTTCCTCTCTCTGGAGGTGCCTGCGCGCCCCACACATTTCCCACGTGGACGTTTGGATGGGCATAGAAGTGCTGCCGATTGACCTATTGTGCTATTTCCTTGCATGCCACGGGAGACTCCTGCCTCTGACCGTCCCATTCTGGAGCACTGTTCTCGTTCCCTGCAGCCGCCATGTCCCAGGGACGCTGGGTTCAGCGTGGGGAACGGGCACAAGGGTAGCCAGCCTACCGCAGTGCAATGCACATATGGGTCAGACAACCCACCCTCCCCGTTGTAAGTTGAGTGTTTTTTTTTCCCGCTGTATTACTCTTTTTACAGCGAATAACAAACCTGATGCTCACATTATCCGAAACGAAATTACTCGCCATGCAACAGAAAAATATTTACCTGGTTTGAGGCCCGGAGGCGTTATGTAGCATCCCCGTTTTGGGAATCCGATACAGCAGGGGCTATGTCGCCATCAGCCCTTGTTTGCATCCCAAATTTGCTCCCCTGAGATGGCAGGGGTTACGTAGCCATTGTCCACCTCCTTGCTCTGAGCAGATGTACATGATTCGCAGCCACGCAGTTTTCAGTGCCCTTCCATTCGTGCCGAATGTGACTGGCATGTGTGACTGGCGATTTGGGAGGAAGGGGTGCATGATCTGTATCCAGAGCTGTTGGGCACTTTGTTTTGCTGCATTTTTGGGCACTCCCTTGTTTGTGCTCACTGGTGGTGACGCCTCAGGCACTTTTTGCTTTTCATAAAGCATGCTCCTCACTGGCATTGATGTGTGATGCTTGAGATGGTTGCCGCTCATGCTTTGCTCATACTTTGCATGTTTTGTAGGTGTCTTATTGTGGGGAGCATATGGAGTATGGCACATGTAGCATGTGTGATGGTTTGCGGCACCTTTTCATGTACAAGACTGTCAACAATGCCTCAGTGTGTATTTGGGTTTAAATTGGCTTTGCATGCGAGACGGTCACTGAATTCAATGGATATTCGTAGCTTTTTTGTGACCATTGCTGAGGTGACTTGTTTTAGTCGATCCCAGCCGTAGCCTTCCTGTTGGTGGCGGCTCACTTCAATCAACAGCCTTCTCATGAGGGTTGTTGGGGACATAAGAAGATGCATGGGAAAAGAAGCAACTGTAGATTAGGGTCAATTAAGCATTGCAAAAAATGTGCAAAGGGGTGCGGGAAATTCATGACACCACTTCGTACTAGAATAAAGGATTGACACATTGAATTTGAAAGGTTAGTGCATTTGGGGTTTCGGACGTAGGTTGATGTAGGTTTCACATGAATCCACGGATTGTTTGGAGTCAATTCGGGGGGGGGGGTGATTCGACTGAGAAGTACAGCACACATCCCCGCCCCCCCCCCCCTTGCGTATGCACGGCCTTGTCTAAGCACGGGGTGGGCGTTGAACCGCCATTTTGACCTGACTTTTGGGACCGCGGCCGCGCTTGCGCAAGGGGGGGGGTAAACACAATTCACGGTGGGTACACACACGAAAATCAATCCATGCCCTTCCTGTGGCATGTGAGGTGATCTATTAATTAGTTGTTCGCATTTCTTTGCGAACGTCATGGGCAAAATGCAGTTCAACCCCCCTTCCCCGCATAGCATGGGTAGCATGGGTCTCCGGCGCCTCTTTCCTCTCATTCTCCCACTGCTGAATGATGGCTGACAGCCCTGCCTTGTTTTGTGTGCCGGGAGTGAACTGCCCATTCCCTTCCTCCCAGCCCCGACCTTGAGTGAGGGCACCCTGGACTGTGCCAGATGCAAAACCAATGTGCGGCAGTGGCGTGCCTCCGAGTGAACCGGTGCATGCGGCTGTGCGGCAGCGTCAGCCTTCCAGTGGTTTGTCAACCAATTGGATGATTCACATGTCTGTCCTGACTTGGAAATGTGCGTGTGGTTGTGCCGGGTATACACACCGCCTGCCCAGTGTGCCCCTGTTGATAGTCTCGCCACCAGCGGCCCTGCGTGGCATGAGTGCCACGTTTACTTCTGCCGCAGGTGCTGCAGTGGGTATTCAGAGAGCGGGCAGTCACTCGGCAGCCTCTGCCTGTGATCCTGGGGTTTGATTTCTTCTGTGGCCTCCTCCTGCATTGCGATGCTGCAATACACGTTCCTCACAAGTACACAGAGAACTACGCTGCGTGGCTGGTGCAGACCCTTGCAAAGGTATGACGCGCGTTGGCCTGACCCCAAGTCTTGCGTCCGGCGGGCGCTGGCTGTTCTCGAGTGAGGGAAACAAGAGCCCTGTTGCTCCCCACACCCTCTTCTAGCGCCTGCCTGGCGGGGGCTCCCCCCCAGCCCGGTACCAAACCAGCCTTACCGAGCACCTCATCCTTGCCCCAGGAGGCCACAGACTCACTTCGGATCTTGGACGTATGCACTGGCAACGGCTGCATTGCGCTGGCGACCGCCATGTGTCCCAGCGTCAGCCACGCATTTGGGTGTGATACGAACCTCCAGGCCGTGCAGCTTGCGGCGCGCAATGCACAGCTCACCGGCATTGCTAACACGACTTTCGTCCACACCGACGGCTCTTTCAGTGAGTTTGAGGACAAAAAGGTGCCTTCCTATCCTTTGCTCCAAGCTTGGCCCTGGTCATGAGGTCTCAGTCGCGTACAGTGCAGGTTCGGTCCCCGAAACAATTACCTGCGGCTGTTCCTATGCGCGTTCACAATTCCTCAGGATATCGAGAATCCTGTCCACCAGCTCCTGAGATAGGGCCGGAGCATTAGGGCCTCTGAAGGGCATGACCCTGATTCGTGACGAAGCCCAGCCGTTCCTGCCCTGCCCAGTCAGATCCCCTTGCCAGAACCCACCCACTATGCCTGTGCATGGTCGTCTGGTGCTTCATTGAAGACGTCGAGGGCTGTAGTGTACCAGCAGGTGAAAATGGCGACTGGTGAATGAAAATGGCTACACAACCCCTGGCGCCTCACGGTTCCCAAAGCAAGAAAGTTGTTTGTTGGACTTCAGGACCGGCCTCCGATCACCACACCTTGAACATCGGCGGCCGATGCTTGTGCTTTCTGCAGAAACTTCTCTGGCGGCCCCTCAGTGCCACATAAACAGCCCATTGCCGTTGGGTGTAGGTATTTGCCCCATTTGCACCAAGCTGCGAAAGAGAACATCCGGTGGGTGCGATCAAAACAATAGCCGACAGACGTGGAGGCGTTGTCTCTTGAAGCCCTTGGCAACAAGGGGCCGGCGTTTCGGGTCAAGATTCTTTGGGTGTGTGGGTCAGCCAGGTCAGCCAGCCCCCCCCCCCCCCCTCTCCAGGGCGCCCCACCTATGCTCAGCTACTGTCTCCCTGCAAATGCAAGCCCCAATGGCATTTGTAACCGCCCGCAACCGCTTTGGCAACCTCCTTCAACCGCCTATCCAACCCCTTGTGGGACCGCCTTTGAGGCCCTTCCCTTCTAATGCTACCCTGCGGGTCAATGGGTGCGGGACGTCAGCCCCTGGGAACCCCCCCCCCCCTTTTTGTAGCTGCACTGTATATCAGTCCACCGCCGCGTGTCTCATGCAGGGACTCAGCAGAGTTCTGCACTAGTAATTCGACTCAGTTATACGATGCAACTGTCACTGGTGTCGTGGATGATACCTGTTCCCTCTGCTCTGTGGGTTGTGCCGAATTATGCCCAGCATCGGTGTGTCGTATTTGAGAACCGTTTCCTCATCGGTGCACGCCCTCGGCGCGTGTGTGATGGGTATGCGGGGGCAGGGGGAGTAGGTGCGTGCATGAAAGGGATTGTATGCATGGCTCTGTACCCCTGCCCTGCAGGTTGACGTCATCGTGGGCAACCTGCCGCGCGTCATCCCCACGGCCACGAACGCTACCGCACGCTGGTCTGCCCCCCCCCCCCCCTCCCCGGCGGGTGTTGCATCTCATGCGGTTGCTGGCAGAGTGCCCTGGCTTGCGTTCACCCCAGTCCCTCGTCAGCGTGGGGGTGCTCGAAGAGTACATACTGAGAGTTGCGTGAGGGCCAGGGAGGTTGGGTAGACAAGGGGAGCTGACACGCCTACACCAAGCCGCCCACCAGAATGTATGGAACCCCCCCCCAACACTGTCCTGTCGGTCAACCACTGAGCACAACCGGAGTCAACCCGAGTTTGTACTCTATGGCCCCCACCTAGCCTGTATTCAGGCCTGTGCTTGTTTTTTTTCCGCACGGAGGAGCCCCCCCCCCCCCCCCTGGACCCTCCCTCCCCTTCAGACCAAAGTGACCATAGTGGGAAAAAACGAAATTTACAACAGGGAAAATCTTGTCGGGCCATTTTTGGTGCTCAAAATTTTGCGTCCCAAACCCCTCCACCCACCCCATACCCTCCCTTTAATTTTTAAGCACCTCATGGTGGTTTCACACAAATGATATCTTGCGCGCCCTAACCACCATTGAACACAGAGATTACCGCGTTAGCAGACATTCCACATTATCTCCATCGAAAGCAGAGAGGGAGGGCACATTGTTATGTTTGTATTTTTATCATTTTTCCGGGCATCGTTTGCACCATTCATCAAATAGAGGAGGCCCAAAGGGGATGATACACCACATTGACATGCAAGAATAGCAAACAGAGGTATGGTTGATTTTAGAAACCCCGATAGGTACCACCTTCTGTTGGGGTCAAAGACCCAAATTGCGTGCCGCAGGAAGCACCGCCGGGCGTCACAGGAATAGCGTTCTCATGGGCGACAAATGCAAGCACAACTGGAAAACCATATTTCCAGAACACCTTCCAAATTGTGTAACGCAAAAGTGTTTTTTGATACCACTCATTCATGTACATCCGGGCCCTCGACAATCTATTGACCACCTATTGTCCTCTTGGACTCTTATACGCATCTCCTCTCGTGTCCTCATCTGTTTTCCTGCCTGTTATTGTGTGTTTTTTCAACGGCACCCAGCGTTGGGATCCCTTCCCTGCCTCTGAGCTGAGATGTTAACCACTCCCCTGGCCAACCCCGGGTGCCACGGGGGGGCAGTGATGCTGCTATAGCAATGGGGCCAACATCTCACTCACCCCCCCCACAACATTACAAAGCCACACTTTCCTCGCATACTCTCAATGGAAACAATCCACTTCCGGCAACGTACCCTCTTGTGCTGCAGGATGATCGGGGAGGATGGATACCCACACCCAACACCACCAGTGGTCACGTATGCCGGTGCGGATGGATTGGAAGTCTTGCGTCTCGTTGCTGAACAGGGGCCTGCAGTTCTGCGGGACAAGGACCCTGTCCCGGAAGGTGAAGTCTGCTTTCGTGCTCGGCCATCGCTCTGACCCTTTCTGATGGACTGCATTGGGCCACCCGTTTCTGGAGTTTGATATTTGGGCCTCTCATCTCGTCGTTCTGTGGCAAAGGGCTCAGTCATCGGAGCAGGCGTGGGGATTCAGCCTTTGCCAGACCCACTGCCACATCCAACAATTTCTTCAAGAGCAACGTGCTTTGAAGCAGCGCTTGGACAAGTCGGAGCGAAGGCGTATAGGGCGAGGTTTGGTGTGACAAGATGATTTTGTGTCGGCAAGCTCCGCCACATTTTTCGGCACTGTTTGTCGCTTTTTTTTTTTGTAGGTGCGATCTTACAGGACCCTCGCTGTTCGCTGGCATGCACATGGCATGTCTCTGCGCCACACATCGCCGTGCATTCTGCAACCGTCCAAACTGAGGTGCTCATAACAAAGTCGTCATGTGGCAAAATGGCGCAATCCATGGCATGCATGAGACTTGCAGAAGCTTTGTGTTGCACCACCAGTGGCCAATTCTACACCAAGTTTTGCCCGTCGCATTTCACAACTGGCGCTAAAATTCTCCTGCCCCAATCCGTGTGTTGCCGCCCCCACCACCATGATCAGCATGTGATTGGCTGCTTTTGATCGGATTTTACAGTTTGTGGTGTGACTAACTATTGCAGTGATTTGCCGGCGCGTTTCGCGTATGGCTCGGCTTGCCGACAGGTCCTCTTCAGGAGACTCATGCCAACCACCTGATATGGCGCGACAGTGGCGCACCAGAGGGTCTGTCCATAGGCCCCAAGACCCAGCGAAACGCAACGCAACTCATACCCCCCGCGCAGCGAGCGGCCCATATCGCCGTATCGGTGCGGCCTCCCCCTCTGACAGCGCGGGCACGGATCATGTGCAGTCGGGGTGGTGACGGTCCGATGTGTGGGGCTTGTTGGAAAGGCAGGGCCTGCAGTTCCGGCACCTCGAAGGGAACCCTCCACGGGGCGCAGTGGGAGCTGTTTGGCGCCGGTCTGGGGCTTGGGGCCGCCTTTGGCATGTGTCGTGAGCGGCACCCCTTCTTTGGGTCCCTCACTCCCATGCGCACCAGTGACACGATGAGGGAGGGAGAGAGAGGTCCATGGCTATGATCCCCCCAGCCCCCTTACTGACTTGGGCACACTTACTGCCGTGCCAACCCTCAAACAGTTTGTGTCGCTGCCAAGCGAATTTCGGGCCGCAGAACAAAATGCTTTCCTGCAGACACACCGGCTCATCGCGGTCAGCACAATGAGGTGAGCCATATATGTTGCGCCCCTGACCCCCCCCCCCCCGACACAAGATGGTGAGAGGTACCGCTGTCTACGGAGGGAAAGGTTTCAGGGAAAGGACGAGGGGAAGTGGTGAGTGACCAATAGGCGCCGCCAGCTTCAGACAGTGATCCACTCAGGCGGCATACCAACCCCCACCCTGCCCGTCCACACAAACTGCTAGGACAGCAGCAATATCTTAGGGCTTTGTTCTAACCCCCCCCCCCACCCCCCCAGCTGCACACAAACGTAACCATCAGTCATTTTGGTTTGGCCTTGATATGTCAAGGGTACTCACAGGCCACGAGATGTGCCCCCTCAAAGTGAGGTGAACTATTTGCCCCTTTTCTCCATGCAATTGTTCCAGAATTTACAAACTAAAATTGCATGGTGTTGCCCGGACCTCTGGCTTTTGATAGCACACTTGCTTTCAAGCCATTGGTCTCCTCCCCGCGTCATAATGTTGTATTACAACAACCCACCCGACCCCTCAGGAACTTCCAAGCATTGTTTTGTTTTTCACATCATAAGCGCCAGAGATTCTATTGCTCAAATCGACATACCTCCCCCACCTACTGCGACAGTCCAGGGGTCACCTCACCAGAAAGACAAACGCCCTGCTGCCGGGAAAGAGACACTGTATGGGCCTAAAAACCCAAAACAATCAACTCATCATTTCGCTTCGGGGGATGCTTCATTTGCCCGAGGCCCAAGCAACCAGTGCCCCGCCTGCACTGGTGAGTGACACAACGAACAATGTGAATTGCACCCCCTCTACAAAGCACCAGACTGCTACCCCTCCCTGCCCCACCTGCATCCCCCCCCCAAAATTGAACCCCCCCCCCCCCCCGAGAATTGTTTGCCCCAACCCATAACTCTCAGCATCATCAGCGCGGCGTGGCGATTTTGAGGTCCGTATGCTGTGGCCCCCTCCTTTTCGACCGATAGTTGGTGGGTGGGTCGCAGCGCAACCAGTCCGGCCCGCACCCAGCGACCCGTGACCGAGTGCCCTCCAGCCCTGAAGGACCCGTGCTGTTGTGGTTTGGGCCCCCAATGATCCCATATGTCCTTCACAATGATACCAGTATCACTGCACGCTGACACACTTCGCAGGTGAATCTTCTGGGCCCAGCGTGCCCAACGTCATTCTGGAGTACCATCCCCAGGGACACAGCCATGAATCCTCGCTCAAGGAGTTGTTCGTCTGCAGCGGCTGGCAAGGTGTGCCTCAGGGTTTGTGTGGTCGAACCACGTGGGTAGCGGGGCATATGAGCACTTCAGATGGGAAACGGGGCTGGTGCCTTCGGATGTCCCAAACCGCTCATCTGTGCAGAAGTTTTCCTTCGTGAGGGGATTGGTCGGTGATTGTGTGACGCCGCGTGTGGAGCTGGTTATGGCCCGACCGTCAGCCGTGTTTGGCAGTTTGTGGGTGTTGGGCCCTCTGCGAACTGTGCAGACTGCTCAGCACTAATGGGCCGCAGCGCACTTCTACTGAGGGTTTTTTGAGTAGAAGGTAGTGGCACACAGAAAACAATACGCATTGGACACACATTGGGACAAATTTCTTTCACAACGGGCACCATAAGTACAATCACCTGACATAAGTGTGTCAGAAGGGTGTTTGCGGCAATGGATCTTTGCACGCACCAACCCGAATGTAGAGGTATACACACCCAAAAGCAGGCAAAAATGGGCTGCAAATTGCCCTAATTCCGCATACCTCGAAGTGCAAGCATGAGGAGAATTTGTTCTTTTCTGCGCTTTCGGGACACTCTTTGGAAACATTCCCAACCCTCAGACTCGAAGAACGTGCCCATATATCCAGCAAGGTGATGCACGAAGAAAAACAAAAGCAAGACGCCAAATTTGCGGGAAGTTTGGGAAAGAATTGTGTGGCTCTTCGAAATGGCATCTGTTTTTGTCATGTTGACAGTTATCTACTCAAGTAACAGGCATGCATCCAACACATTTGGAAGCACAAAATCTGGAGCAATACACAGGGGCACTTGGACTACTGAAAACAGGTCACTATGGACCATTCAATGTTTGAAGCACTGTGCCATCCATTTCACGTAACATGTACTGAGTACCCATTGCTCAAATACTTTAACGTAAAAAACGCACATCCTCAATACCGCATGTTTCTTGCAGTGCGTACCGACAAACAGCAAAAATTGCAGGATCACAAAATATAACACCCCGTGCCTGCGGAATAGAAGTATTCAGCAGTTGCTTTGCGGACAAACAAGCGCCTGACCAGTATAGTACTCTGTCATCACCATCCGTTTTGAGCGGAAGAGATCCACAGCGTCCCTGAAAAGGCTGTCGACATTGGCACTGAAGACCAGGACCAGGGAGTAGATGAGGGACAGGGGGCTGCAGCTTCCCATCTGCTTTTTGGTTCCGCAATCGTTTGTTGTCTAAATATTGGTCCACTGATGCGATTTGTTTTATTTCAATCATTTGCTGTTAGTGCCCTTGTTGGCGTGGTATGGCTATGCCAGGGGGGCTCCGTTCAGCTGGTGCACAAGATGTTGTGCAAGAAGTGCGACCGCCCTATCCCCAATTGCCATTTAAGTTGGACATGGTAAGAGCAAGGATGACCCAACGGGGGCGGCTTGTTCAAATTCTAGACCCCAACCGGGTGCGAAACCTTTTGGGGGTCTGGAGGGGGCGCAGGGGGTCGGTAGGTCAGCCGGTCAGCTACCGGGCTCCCCAGGGGGGGGTCAGTGGGTACCCCAACATACATACCTCAAAATGATCCCCATGACACGCTGATCATTTTGCACATACACAAATGGGGTAAAAAAGTTTTTCAGAAACAATTTGCCCGTTAGCTCAGGGTCCCATCAGCCAAGGTCCGACCCGGAGGTCAGGTCAGGGGTCAAAAATTTTTCACCCATTTTTGAATTTTCCACAAAATTCTGAGTATTTTGCGTATAGACACGTAGGGCCAAAAAAAAATAACCCCCTCAGGAGCGCAAAAAAAAAAAAACTTCGGCGCCTTTGGCGCCGACTCTTTCCCCCAAAATCTCAAATTGGAGAAAGACGGGCTCGAAACTTTGGGGGGTCTGGAGGGGAGGGGGTCTGGAATTCGAACAGGCCGCCCTTGGGATGACCGCAGTAGTGAGACCAATGGCCCTTTGCAACGAGGAGTACTTCCACAAGCAATGCACTTTGGGAGTGAGACGCTGGTCCATTTACACAACTCTGCCTATCCTCCCACTCTCTCAGACGTGCGGATCCAGGAAGTTGAAGGCTCAATGGTGTTCACAGCACATTGGCCCAGGGGGCAGCAGCGTCAAGCACAACCGGACACCGGCAGATTGGACAGCGCCTCATGGTGGCGCACTTTGTTCAGTCGCAGTTAGCTCTTTCTGCGGCAGATTCGCCACTCGCCTTTGCCACGGCCCACGTGATCAGAAGGTGCTGGGTCCCGCTGAGTCTGACCTGGGACCTGGCCGGCCACCTGACCTGCACGGTCGCAACAGGGGGGTGCGCGCACAAGCTGCCGTTGCTGATGGACTGTGTTGGCAGCCCCACACACAGGGAGGGACGCCGAAAGGGGGCTTCAAAGGTGATGCCAATTTCGAAAGAGACCGCAGGCGGTTGGAAATACGGTTGGGGGACAAGGTCTGGCAGACACAGAACGGCTCGTATCCTCAACGTCATGGTTTCTTGATGGGAACAGTGGGTGCGTAAAGAGGTCACAGAAATCGTTTGCTCAAACATGCTGTGCACGATGCCCCTGGCATACAGCAGGAGGAGGATGTCCTCAACCGTGTATGCCATCTGCCCCTTCTTATATTTCCGTTCACGTTTCTCCAAGCACCGCCGCAATGGCAGAGGGCTGACTGACGTGCAGGTTGCAGCATGCGTCGTTTGGAACAGCTTCTGCAAGATGCAGACAATGGCAACATGGCTCTTCGCAATGGTGATCAACCGTGATTCACTCCCGCACTAGAGACCACCAAAATGCTTGAATGTTCCCATTCAGCCGGCAATTGTTGGAACGTGCTGAATTATAGAGGCAACGAGACAGAGGCCATGCTGCGCTGCGTTGCATCCGTCGAGTCCGGCTTGCTGCAGGGCCTGGCCCAAGCTGCACCCAAGTCTTGCCCAGCATGCGCTTGAATTGGGGAATCTGCCCCCTTAAAAGTGACAGATTGTTCCATCCTGCTGTGATTGTCCACCACCAACAGCCCGCCGCTGCCAGCCATGCCGCTGGACAGTGTGGATGCTGACAGCCAAGTCAGCCACCCCTCCTACAACCATACTGATAATGATGACGATGATCAGCAATTAGCTGTTGCGATGTCTCCATCACTTGGAATTGTGGGCAGTCCACAGTCCTCAAGTTGTGTAAGAGAAATCATGTAGGGGCGGGATAGTGAGGGTCACAGATGCAGCAGGGGACTGCAGCGGGAGAGCCACATCGAGCAAGTGTGCAGAAAGCCTGGCGTACTTTGTAGGTAGGGTGGTGGGTCCATTGCCAGAAGGAAGCGAGGATGGTACGGAGACGCCGGTGGGGATGTGGCGTCATCTTTATTCTCTTGCATCCAATGCTTCTTTGCCAAACCAGTGACTAGCTGGCTGGACGGGGTGTTCTCTGTGGGCCGCTTTGCAGGCTTACCTTCGGACTTGCTTGTTGTGCTTCTTGGACTTGTGCCGTGGTGGGTTGGTGTGGCAAAGCAGGGTCCCATTACGTTGCTTTTGTTGCTGTTGTTGCCTGCGCTCCTTCGGTTTTCCGGGTCTTGAGCAATGCGCCCGAGTCGTATTTTCCGGTGCCTGAACGCCCAGTGCGGTGAACAGCTCGTGTTTCAGTGCGACCGGGCACGATTTCTTGGAAATCTTGTGGACCAGGCCATTCTTCCTCTCCTCATCCCACGACCAAAAGGTGCCTTCTGGGGCCAAATCGCTGTGAGAATTTGACATAGTCGCCGTAAAAAAAAGGAATGCGTTGTAAGCCAACCGGACCAGGCCTTTGCTTAGCACTTCCGGGGACACTAGGAACAAAATGGCAGCCCCGGCTCCTCCAGCTGACCCCCTAACCCCCCCCCCCCCTGCATTGAGGGTGTGGAGGGGGTTGACCCACTCATAACACATGACCCTTGATCCCAATGATGTGCTTCAGCTGGAACTGTTGAACTTGGGGGGGTTGATTGTTGTTAATTTCTGGACTGCACCATGTACCTGCCGTTCGTTCATGCTTGAAGTTATCTGAATGGATGCGGTTAATGTCATGGGTGTCCTTAAGGAGCCCAAATTTTATTTCCTTAAGGATAGCCTGTAAGGAAAGCCCCCCAAAGGACCTTTTTTGCCGGGGTTATGTAACCACTTCTGATTTTCTCTCCACGTTGAGCACTTGGGATCCCTGAGACAATAGGGGTTATTCAGCCACTTTGCCCACATGTGAGCCCCCAGGAGGCAGGGTTTGAGCAGCCAGTTCTGATTTTGTCGCTGCACTGGGCGTCGGGGGCCTGGCACGGGTTATATTGCCACCTTGCCCATATGTGGGTTCCCAAAAGGCAGGGGTTAAGTAGACACTTCTGATTTTGTCCCCATGTTGGGCGCTAGGGACCACCAAGACAGCAAGGGTTGCGTAGCCACTTTGCACAGACGTGGCCCTCCGAGACGACAGGGGTTAAGGAGCCTCTTCTGATTTTGTCCCCGTGCTGAGCTAGGGACTGATCCCCAAGATGGCATGGGTTATGCAGCCAGTTCGCTCATATGTGGGCCTCGGAGATGGTAGGGGTTAAGTAGCCACTTCTGATTTTGTCTCGAAGCTGGGCGCTTGGGACTGCAAGACGGCAGGGTTAGGTAACACAGCACAAGTCAAGTAGTCACAAATTGGCCGTGTGACACGTTCTTCAATTTGTGGCATGAGTGCGCTTCCCCGCAACAGCCCACTACGGCTTAGTGTTCAACCAAGTATGGCGGTTGTAGTCAAGGACACCTTTACCATCGCCTCCCTCCAACCGTACTTACCACCATCTCTTGATGTAGTGTGTGCCATTGAACCTAGCACCGGTTTTCACCCATAAACTCATCTCGGCCTCTGTGTGCTCCTCGCACTGTTGCTATTTGCTTGTGGACTGAACAAAGTGGGCATGGTGCTGGCTGGGTATCCAGTCACTCTTGGCGCTGCACTCATCAAGAGCAAGCATTTGGAGACAATGAATTTCTAGGAGTTGGCACCAAATCCAAAGACCTTTGACGCATTGTATGTAGCCAGCCCTCTCCAAGTCCTAGGAATGGCATCCTTTCATGAGCCCCCAATTGGACCATTTGTGAGTAAATTTTAGCGATGAATGGATGAGTCTTGTGGTTTCCACCCCTTCAAATTGCTCAAACGGAAGCCTAGACCCTCGTACCTGGGCCCATTAGGCTGCCGCACTCTGCAAGCACAAGCCCAAACAGCTAGGTGCCAAGATTGGTCCGCAGGGTCCACCGGGGGGTAAAGAAAATGATCTTTTTCAAAAATGACCCTAGACCACATGGGATGCCAAAACAAGTGGTTTTAGTTTGTTTTGAGCCCAAAGTGGCCAAGTTTGGCCCTCTGAAAATGCCAAAATGCCTTTAAAATGGGCCATTTTGGAACTAAAAATGGGTCAAAAAATGTGTTTTCCCAAAATTGATCTTGGGCCATTTGGGGTGCAGGATGTAGTGAAATGAGCGTGCTTTGAGCCCTTTGGCCCTTCTTCGGTCCCAAAAAGCACCGAAAAAGGGGCCATTTTGGGACCAAACAGCTGGGTCAAAAATGCTTCTTTCCAAAAATGTCCTTGAACCGTTTGGGGTGCTCAAAGGGGATAATTACACCCATTTTGAGCCCATTTTGACCAAGTTTAGCCCATTTAGCCACATGAATGCACCAAATTGTACACTTCTCGCGTCCCCTAGAGCCGTGCTATGTGGCCACCTAGAGTTGGGGAGAGGGGTGGCCTTGCCAAGTAGATGATCCCATCCTTGTCCCATAGGGAGCGGCCATTGAGGATGAATTGGGAAGGGTCATGGAAGTCCTCAAACGATTTGGTTTTTACTCGCAACAAAAATTGCAGGTGTCAAAGTGCCATGGGTTGTGTAAAGGTCCCAACCGGGAGGGGGTGCAATCATTGCTTGAGGAGTTTGACATCAAATTACGCCCCCATGCACGCTACTTGGGAATCAAGTTGGGGGATATCTCACCACAGGTGGCCTTGCCATCGGGGATGGTAGAGGCCATGCGGCGGGCATGCTTGATATATGGGTTACAGTTAACGCTAGGGGAACGGGTTACATTGCTGAAAATCTATGTCTTACCGGTGGTAGCATGGGGGGCACAAGCATATTTCCCGACTCCAGGGACAATATCATATCTGGGAGTGGCACACAAAACGGCGTTATGTTTGGCGTCGTGGTGCCTGACACTCCCCATCCTCTGTAAACCTGTGCAGCTAGGGGAACTGAGTCTATGTCCGCCGTCCTCCTTTCTATTGCAACTGGTGGCCGCCTTGTTCCTCTTTTGCATGTAGCTGCCACAACAACTGCCGCTACCGGCAGTGCGGGACTATGAGCAGTGGACAAGGAAGTATGGGGTGGTAGTGCAGGAATCAAACCTCCCCTACTTTCAGTTGGGCCCGGTGCCGTGGAGCACAATGGGGTTGATTGCCAAGGCAGCAACAACCTTCTCATTGGCAAGGAAGAATGTGTCAGTTGCGAGACCACCCTACCACCCGGATAGGCTACCTATCTGGCACTCAGTATTTTTGAGAAACGGGAAGAACCTGTCCTACTACTCCCCGGCCTTGATGTGCAAGGGCATTACGACATTGGGGTGGTTTATGTCTCATTACCATAAACGTTTGCGGACCGTGGCCCATACATATAAGTCTCCGGTGCGACGAGCATGGATGGTGTGTGACATGATATTGGTGAGAAGTGAGGCAGGGAGGAGGCCTTAGGAGGAGGCGAGATGAATCTGGGCGCCGAGGATTTCCAGAGTGCCGACGCCATGGGAATGCCACGGCCAGAGACAGCACCTGAGCTAGCTCTAGCGCCGGCGCTAGCACCCCAAGAACCCGAAGAGGACGCTCGCCAAGAGCATGACACCACTCTACAACAGAAGGCCGCCCACCTAGAGCAAAACGACACTTGAACTCTACAAGAGCAAGAGGAGCGTGACCTCAGCTTTCGCTGGACTTGCTCCACACTCCCGTGTGCAGGAAACAGCAAGTGTGAAGACTACTATACCTACATTGGGAGCGAAGACAATGCATGCCGCACCCGTGTCCGGCTACTTGGCTACTAGTGGTGACAAAGCATTAGTACTTGGACCCTGCAGTTACCCTATCGGCCCTGCTACAGGATGTGGCCTACTCCATGCATCACCCTTTGCATCAGTAGAGCACACCCTGTCCTACAGCAGCGTGCTGCCCCCTGGTGTACTGCCTTTGACTACTGGACAAACAATCTCTAGAATGCTCCCTACGTGTCCCTCACCTACAATGGAGCAAGGGCCGATGGGAACCTTACCAACAACTACTACAACTGATGGGTATGAACCCATGGCTCCTGGTGGACCCTGCTCATCTATGCCTACTCCTGGGTCAACCTGCACCTATACTCCTAGCAACCATGTCTTAGGCAGCCCTTTTTGCATACCCCCTCAATGACCAGAAACCCCCCCGGACACATTTTGGTCTGCTTTTCCCTTTTTTTGCTTTTGCAGCAAAACATGAATCTCACAGACTGTCAACATTGGCTGTGCTTTGTGGATCTAGCAGGTGTGCACTGTGCTGCTGACCCCAAGTTGTGCTGCTGGCACGTTCATTTCAGTGTGGCACTGGGCAGTGGTCTCAGCAAATCAAGGCCATGGGATTGCGATGTGGTGGCATGAGGACAGGGTTGGAGAGCTGCTGTGAAGATAAACATCATGATTGCCCAACTTGGGATGCCTGATAGGAGAGTGGCGTGGCCCATACCTTTGTGGTTGTCGGTTATCTGAGATGCTGGGGGTGGTGAGTAGGGACAGTATGTTCATCTCAGATGGTCCCGTGTTAAGATGTTGACCCAGGCTCGGTATCATTTTAATGCAGACAATGGGCACCACGGCCCTTTTCTCCACAGTTCAAGACTTCTGCAACCGTTTTTCTGAGGTCAGGTGAGCGGCCTGAGTTATATTGCCGTTCCTCGGGGTGCCAGGTGCCAGGAGATGCAAGCTGGACAGATTGAGTTACGGCTCACCTCCACGTCCTGTGCGCAAAGTGAAGTCACCCAAGCTTGCCAATCCTCGAAACCCTTGCAATGAATGGTGAGGTTGCCTGTGGCGCATTCCGGCTGTCCGCTGACCTCTTGCAGGGTCTGCGCAGGGGAGCCATGCCTGAGGGCTGCACATGTGCAGTGCTGCTGGGATGGTCATGCAGGACGCAATGCAGCTGAAGGCATGGGACTCCGACGTGCGATTGGGGCTTTTGGAGGGAGATATCCTTCAGAAGACCACCGACAAAGGTGTGTTGCTGAAGGTAGTCCCATGGCTCGGTGCTGCCTGTTGGGCTGGGCACTGTGTCGCAGGTTCAGCTTGGCTCAGCATAGCGCCCACAACGTGCCAGCGGGGCCTATGTAACACTTGACGTCCGCTGCTGTTCACATTGCGTTGCTCCTGCTCGACGCCACGGTAGTTTCGACCAGGATACCCTGCTGTCCATGATCCCTAACAGCGCAAGGGAAAAGTTCATTTGCGGGGGGGCGGGCGTCCGAGCCAACTTTTCCGACCCCCTCCCCCCCTCAACCCCTTCAAAGGGCTCCTGTGACTGAGGCCCTTGGCGAACTTGACAGGGCCCTTCAGGGGGGCTGGAAGGTTGACCCCCCCCAACATGCACGCGTCACAAATGATCCCTACGACGCGCTGATCATTCTGAGGTGTGTATCATGGTGCAGTCACGAGAGGGCGCTGCAGGCGGCGTCATATCAAGAGCAAAAGGCCTCACTTGACCCCCACCCACTGGGGCAGTAGCGGGGTTTGGAGGGAGGCACCCCAACGTATGCGACTCAAAATGATCCCCACAATGTGCTGATCATTTCGGGGTATGTATCATCGGGGAAAAGTTTTTTTCGGCACATTTTCCGTCCGGGCCGTGGTGCGGCCGAATTGCAGGCAGGTCTTGTTTGTCAAAACATGCATGCCCCTTGTCCAAACCTCCCTTCCTATTTTTCGCCCCCCCTCCCCCAGGCACGGCAAATGAATTTTTCACTTGCCCAGATGAGTGTGTAGCTTGCAGCAATTAGATTAAGCGCTGTGCGGCGCCTTTCTCAGGAATCTTACCCCTGTGTACACAATTTTGTCCAAATAACACTGTGATTGAACCGACCGTGTTGGTGCCTAGCAGTGCCCTGGCCAACCAGCGGAAACTGTATCCATTAATGAATGCAAAAAAAATTCATATCCCAAGCAATTTTTTTTTTGCTGTATTCCCATGTCTGAAAATTGTTTGTTGCGAATAAAGAACGCCATTAATTTTTGTGTCATTGTATTCCGGAGTACAGAAAGAAAGCAAAGATTTTTCATGGAAAAGAAAAAGACGCTATGGTCCGGGTTATGACCATCAGTTAGGTTCAGCAGATTCGACAGAGCCTAGAGGGTTTCGCAAGGATCTAAGGCGGATCCCCAAGGGTCAACAACTTGGGTGGGCACCGAGACACACACAATGCGCCTGGGCGCTGGCAGCGCCATAACGCTGGGTGCGAGAGGCTTTCTGGAGGAGGAGGACCATTTTACATCTCATGGCTGGACAACACTACGCTGTCCGCTGTCTTGTCACTGGCAACCGCTGTTGATTTGATGCAAACTGCCGTTTGGCAACCTCCCACTACTGTCGGTGATTGGTCCACCTCCGTTGGTGACTGGCCAGGCGCTGTTGGCTGATCGCCTTTTGCGCGCATCATTCTTTGCCTGTTACGGACGGCCCTGCCCCTGAGGTTTGGCGGTTCCATCTTTTCAGTTGGAACAAAGAGAAGGGGTGCCGATGTGGCACAACTTGTGAATTTGGGTGCTTTGTTGCAGTCTCTGCGTCTGTGGTAAACCAGTCCCAGCCCAAACATTGTCCTTCCATCGAATTTTCCATCAACTTCCAGTCCCACGACAGATGCTGCACGCCCTGTCCGGGTTGCCTGCAATCCACATCCGTTGTCGCAGTAGGCGAGTGCATTTCAGATCCATGCCACTGTGTATGTGGTGGTGGTGGCGGGGAGGGGGCGGCATTCATCCAGCCATCCAGCCTTCCGTCCGCCCCTGTCCGTTCTCTCTGCCTTTTCCGTTCGCAGCTCTCACTATCCCCATCCAATTGCTGTTTCTCTTGTGCCCGATCGGTCCGCGGACGGCCCTTCAACCACCCACAGCCCGTCAGGCACCGTTCCAAAGAATGCAAGTGAGTGGTCGTGTACAGACAAAGCTCCTGGCCAACGAACGCCGAGGCATGGCTGCCACACATGAGGGGGGCGTAGATCTGAGAGCCAAAGGACACCAGGGGACACACCGGCGGCCAAGTGGCGAAGGCCGGGCGGACCATTGGTGCAGGGCCCCAGGCGGCAGGGCCCAGCCAGCAAACGGGCAGCGCTGAGCGCCCAAACGCAGGTGGCGCATGGCCACAGCTTCTTCTGCAGCTGGGCACGGACGAGAGGGACAGATGTCACTTGAGCTCCCTTCCATGGGAGGTTCTTGCCAAGGCAAGGGGCAGGCGCAGGGATCCGGATACGCTGGGGCCAACGGCCAACAGCCTGGATACGAACATAGTGCCCGTGGTGCACACCCCACCCTGCTGACCCATGCTGCCGTTTCTCCTTAACGCCCCAACCTGCCTTCTTACCTATCCACCCATCCACGTATGGAGGAGTTCCTCCTCAAAAGGCGAAACATGTATGTACACCCGGAAGTACCAACTGGCAGGCATACTCGTTCAGTTTTTATAGCAAACTCTTCAGAAAATGAGAGAGAGAGAGAGAGAGATACCCTCCCGGTGGATTACCCCAGCCCCCAGTGCCATGCTGCCTACCTAGTGATTCCCTGGTGAATATGTGCAGTTTTGGGGGTCAAGGGGGCAGGTAACTCCGTGGCTAACTGTTGTGCTTTTGGACATTCGGACCTTAAGAGGCGTGCCATGATGCTCCCTCTGTGTCTCTGTCAAGATCCGCCTGCACACCCGCCCGCCCAGTCGTCTGTGCATCCAGCCATATGCCTGTGAATAGCAGCAGGCGAATTACGTTTAATTTTCTACTTCGCTCCAACCGCTTCTGTGTGCCTCCAACCGTTTTTCAAGTTCCCAATTTCATCCTGAACCGCTTTTCCGATCACCTCCTCTTCTTCACGCACAAGCCTGACATTTCTGGTTTGGTTTTGGGAGTTTCAAGCCAACCCAACTGCAGGGCCCCTCGCTGGTGTTGCAGATCTCAGCCAGGAAAAGGTGAACGGCCACATTGTGGGTTGCGGCGACGCAGGGCTAGGACCCCAAGAGCAGCTTGAGGTTTTTCATGTGTTGGAAGCAGCAGAGCGCAGGGGGATTGAGCAGCAAGAGGACCACAAACGGGATTTTGTTGAGAGCAGCCATAGCATTCAAATCAAAGCGCTTGAAGGGCGCAGGGATCTGGAGAGCTGGTCAAAGGCCAAGTGGGACCAGTTCATGGCCATAGAGGTGTGTGATGAAGAGTGTGGCACCAGAGTGGAGGAGAGTGGGGTACAGTGGGAAGGAGTGAGAGGGAGTGCTTGTGCACTAATGTCACGTCTGGGAGGACCGGGCACTGCGGTTTGGTGCAGTGACCGTGTAATGCAAGAGTTTAAGGATTGTAAGCAGATCCATGGATGGCATCCATTTGGCTCAGATCATTTGGATTTGTTGGGTATTGTGGTTGTGGTTATGATTGTGCTGGAGGCTGGAGTGCCCCCCTCCCCCTAAGTCAGTGATGGTCCCCCATGGGACCTGGATCTCAGCCCAGTAAATCAAGCCACACTGGAATGGCATGGACACTAAGGCTGCAGGCTCTATGCCCCCTGCCTCGTTCTGTAGGGTGCAGTAGATTGGAAATCTTTGCACAGTAGACCAGTCCATCCAAAGGCAGCTGGGCCTGGGCCTTGGTGTGAAAGGCACCAGAAGGAAGATGCTGTCTCTGGTGTCCTACAACAACATGTCCATGGTGCATGTATGTCCATCACAGGCGCCGGCATGGGAGGGACGCCAGGAAGCAGTAGTAGCACTTGTGAGTAGTGGGACAACTGTCCCACCCTCACACAGTGAAAATAGTTTCCCCTGGTTCACCTCTCACAGTTTCTTGAACTCACCCTCTTCCCCCCTAACCCAATGGGTGGGCAACCAATCCACCTACCAAAGAGTGGAGGATAACACGTACGTACACCCGGAAGTACCAAGCGGCATACTCGCCCAGCCTTTATGGCAACCCCCCCCTCCCAAACTAGGCACCCTCAGGGGTGTGCTCCTTGAGGGAGTGCTCTAAGGAGAAGAGGTAGTGTGAGCCCTGCTCCAAGCCTTGGCAGCGAAGGCCTTGGTAGTAAGACTGTGGAATCTAATTTTGAGGCTGCCAAGGGAGATGTGGCCTTGGGGCAGATGGCCTCCGAGCATTGTCCGTTGTGCTTGGCTTGCGATGAATGCCTCAGATTGATGATGCAGGGAAGTGTTGGTGCATGGCTGCTACTAACCATGCTCGCTAATTTCCCAATAGCATAGGTGGCACTGTGGGTGCATCTGCAAGCAAGTACGCCACCCAACAACCACCACACATAAGCGCTCCGAGTGGGCTACCCTGCCATCTACATGCCTAGTGTTTTTTGAAGGAGGTTATGGCAAACAGGCACAAAAAATGCCGGGTCACACCATAGGACTGCTTGGCCTAGTTACTGCTCGAGAAGTGTGTTCTACGACAGCTGCTAGCACTCGTCGGTAGTGCGAGCAGGTATGGTAGAACACACTGCTGTGGCAGTAACTGGGCCAAGCGGTCCCATGACCCGGCGTTTATTTATAATTGTTTGCCTTGTCCAAACATTGCAACCAAATTACCACATAGAGATTGTGCAGACAGGTGAACATATCCCATGCAAGAGCTTTTCATATTTCTGTGGGCGAAGCTACATCCTTGCTGAAGCGACGTCCTCCAAGGAACTCTGCATTTTGGCTTTGGGTGTTGCTGGACCAGATAGTGGGCTGGAGAACCCTTACTCTATGCTGGTCTGCCTTTTTGGAGCCAAGAGGCCCTTGCCTAAAGTAGCAGTTGTATGGCGTAAGGGCAAAAAGGACGAGGGAAAGGATCTTTCAAACCCCCGTTTCCAAAAAGGGGCTGGGTAACCCACACACATGAAATAGGAAAAAATTAGAGATCCGTTGTGCTAGTTCGCTTTTGGTCCGAATTTTGGTGGATTTACTTTGGCAAATGAAATTGAATCCCACAAAGTCTGCACAGAAAAATCAACGGAGCCCATATGCGGACCCTGCAAGTGGAGGGGCTAGGTTCCAAAAAATGTCGAAATTGGGTTGTTGTCAATGTTGTTCTACGGTGTATACGGTGTATGTTGTGGGAGCTACATGTGCTCCAACCAATCTCAATCATGAAAAACTTGCGGCACTCTTTGGCAACATTTTGACCTACTAGATGCCTCAAGTTCCACTTGTTCTGTAGCAAAAATGGCTTGCCACCAACCTAGATCTTGGTTGCAGGCCCTAAACAAACCTTCCTTTTGGTTGTTGTGCAGTTACAGTCACGTTGAAACCCAAAATGTCGCCGAATTTTCGAAAAAAATTCACCATTCAGTTTGTATGTGGTCCTTGAGCAGTGGCATGGCCTGTGTGCTGGTCTTGCCTTTGAAAGTTTCTGGTCCAAACCGTACTGCTTGCACCCCTTTAGCCCAACGCGTTCAGGCAAACTAATACGGGGCATCTGGAGATCTGGTTCTTTCAACAAGTCAAGAGGAGAAGCAATATCATTAATCCCTGAAGTAACGTGCTTCGTCAGTCCTCCCGCGCCTCATCCATCTTTTCTCTGCATGGTCAACAATACAACACACCATTATTGTCATACACACGATACTGGCTGCAATTGAAATATTTTTCAGCACACAGGGATTCTTCTTCCGAGTCTCAGGTCGTGAAGGTTTTGGGCGAACCCTCTGACCATCTGAGTGTGATGTGCTGGGTAGGTGAGCAGCAGACTCTGTGGCAGCACTAGAAGACTCCACAAGAGACGCTGAAGGCTACAAAACCCCACATGTGATACCACCATACTCTACTAGAGGAGCCACACGCTGCAGCCAAACTCCTAGCTGATGATGCGGCGCTTGAGTGTGTGGCTGGTTGCACCAAGAATGAACTGAGGCACGCAGAGCGAACACACAAGTGGCAAGCTGCACCCTTATCCGCATCAGGATGCTTGTCCCACCGAAAAATGTGATAAGCGGGAGACAAGAAATCCCGGGGCCACAGATGCACCCACGGGGGGCGCTTACCTGTGAGGCCTGACACCCCCCCTTCCCCCTCGACCCCCCAACCCATACTAGTTCGCACTTGGTTAGAACTGGCAACTTGGGCGCCAGTGCCACCCGCAAAATTTTTTTGAGCCTGGAAAATTTGCAATACACTTGATTCCCCCCCACTTGTTTACATTCAAAATGCTCACAATGAGTTAGGGAATGCTGTGCCACGTGTCTTCTTCTGCTGGCCGGGAAGCCTTTGCTGATTCACAGGTACATTTGTTGGAATACGGGACTGTTTTTCATTTGTTGTGAGTGGTAAAACCAAATTTCACCCCACTTGATTCACAGGTACATTTGTTGGAATACGGGACTGTTTTTCATTTGTTGTGAGTGGTAAAACCAAATTCTATTGCCTTCGGCAAGTCCACCTCGCAAAGAATCTACCCCAAGCAACACCCTTCCCCAAATAGGGCAAAAACTACATAAATACGCGCTAAAACATGCTTTACATATCATGGATGGTCATTTTAGGTGATCACTGTATCAAAAAAATGAGTTTCGAAAATTTCCATTTTTGAGCTGCCCAGGGTGAAAAACTGCGTAAGCAGGTTGTGCACCGGCCCATTCACTCATGTAAGCCATTGTTGGTGGAAACAGTCATTTTGCGTCTTTGGCACGGGTTTTGACCGGCCCTCGGCAAGGCTAGAGACTGCAAAAAACGTCCTTTCGTATCCTAGCAGGCACATACCGTCACAACATCCCCACTCACACACCTCAGAGTGGGTAGCACGGGGTCACCGAGGTAGCCAAAACTGCCAACATAGCAAAAATGGCCGAAAAGTGCATAAACTGTCTAAGCGCTCGTCCCACTCCGCCCCATACAAACCCCATGGAGTTGGGACCCGGAAACACTTTTTCGGCTCAAAATTGAAAAAGACCAAACGATTCATGATTTTCGACCCAAAAAAGGGGGGGGTCATTTTTTGACCCCCACCCACCTCCCTCAAAAGCTCAAAAAAGTGGGTTTCAAGTGGGGGGGGTCTGGGGGGTCCGGACCAAAAACCCATTGGGGGATGCGTTTATTGGACAAAATAATGATTTTACAAGGGGTTAAACTAAAAACCCCTCTGGGTAGGGTACGCGAATAGGCCCAAAAAGGCCCAAAATGGGGGGGTATGTGGCGTTTTCCTGTATATACGTCCGCCTGGCTTTGATCTAACAACCTCTGCGAGGTGATTTCACCCTTGTTGTGTATATTCAAAATGCTCAGAATGAAATGGGGAATTCAAAAATGCCCCCAAAATGGAAAAAACTTTTCGACCCCTCCCCCCCCCCCCCCTCGCAGACCCCCCCACACCCACGCCGCGAGGGTTGGTGTCTAGAGATGAACTGCAGACCCCCCCCCCCCCTCCCCCGTGGATGCACCTTTTTGTGGGCAACAGAAACACTTTTGGGGGGTTGCATACTGAAGATCAGGCTCAAACTGGTGTGTGCAAATCACTAAAAATATACCCAAATGCCCAGTTTGCACTATTTGGCTCTTGTGGATAGTTGATGTTGTTCAGTGCATCAATGACCGCCAAATTGATGTCAAATCAAGTATTGCAACGTCTCCTATGCAGTGCAAACACCCCTCAGTGGCCCAGCCGCACCAGTTTATGACGCATGTCGCTTGCACTGGAGTAGGGTTACAAGGCCACCTCGCATAAAAAAATGTGTCAGAAGCATTTCTTTAAAAAGCCATGGGGCACCACTTGAGATGTCAAAAATGGCGTTTTTTCCCCCTCGACCACCCACATTTAGCCTAATTGCACAGCACTGCAAAATGGTGCATTTTGCGCATGCTAAAGTCGGATTACGGCTGTCACCCAATTGTTGCAACAGTCAGTGGGAACCACCTATGATGCTGAAAATGGCGTTTTGGGGCGATCACCAGGTGCGTTTGGTCTGCTTGGTCCATGCAAAGGCTCAAATTGCCTTGAAGAAGACCTTTTGGCATTGAAATAGGTGAAAAAAGATGTTAAATGACTCTTCCAAAAGAGTTCAGGGACCCCATGGGACACCAAAAAAGTTGTCTTTCAACCATAACACCCAAATTTCGACCCTATCCGCCCTCACAAAAAGGATGTTGAAATGCGTAGAATGCACAGAGTGCAAAATGCTAACACAAATCCACGTTGGTCCCAATATTCAGTCCTACTTAGGGTTGGTTAGTCATTTAAATGCTGCGGGTACTACTCCTCAGGGAGACCCGAACAAGGTGCCCACAGCCACTTCTTCCTCACCATTTTCCCACCTGGAGAGCCAAGGGGGAAGAAATTGCCTGAAGAGCCTGAAATTGTTTTTGATTGTATGCTATTGAAGCTCCCTAGCTCCATACACTCCATCCACAATGCATTTCTTGTGCAGACCATGGTTGGCATTTTGTTTGCCGTTGTGTGTTTTCACTTTTGCCTTTTTCATCAACGGACAAATTTGTGAAGCCACAGGTTGTCACACAGCCACTATGAGCTTGATGATGACCACGTTGCTGAGTTTGATGATGGTGACAGTGATGAGGAACCAGATGCAACAGATAAAAAGAAGTCAATTGTGGAGGAGGGTGACAGTTGTACTGATGGACTGAGGAGGGTGTCGCACATGGCTGTGCCTCTTCTTTGCTGTTTATTCTTCCACTTTTTTGCATATTTTTGCATAAAGTTGCACACTTTTGTATAATATTGCATTGTCTAATGGGCGACATTGATTTGCATAATCCCCCCCCCCTTGCCTGGTTACCCCGGGCACATGTACAGCTTTGTCGTGTCGGGGGCGACACGATGGGTAATGGGGGGCGTGCTATGTTCAATGCAGGAGACCTCAAGCATGTTGGGGACTGTTTGAGGGGCATGGCAAGTGTACATTAACAAACAGGAGTGGGTTTTAGCATCTCATCCGTGTGTCCACAGGAGTTTGCCTACTACAAGGCAAGTGACCGCATCCATACCAGACTGAGGGTTGCGGCGGCAGAGGCCAAGGCACGTGTGGCCCTCCAGGCATTACGGTGTGTCACATGTTGAGGTCCCGCATATTGGTTGCTGTGCCTTGGTCCCCCTTGTGGGCCTTCTGTGGGATTGGGGTCAGTGAGTGAGAGGCAAAGCGGTAGGTGGCGCCCTTCCCCTTCTTACACCCCCAACCCCTCCAGAAGGCTAATATTCCCGAACGCCAAAGCCGCGGACCATCAACGCGATGGATGTGATCAGGCGCATTGATTCACCGAGTTTTCGTGGGTTGCAGTGAAGTCCTGTTTCCCCGCGTTTTGGTGGGTTTCGGCGAGTTGGCGTTTGTAAGGCCCGCAGTGAGACAAGGTCTTGTCTCAGGGGGAAAATCAGCACTGGGCCCTGAGAACTGGGGCAAAGTTTTGAAAATTTGCGCCCAGATTTGCTCCAGTTTTGTCTCGTTTACTCAAAGTTTTCCTTCCCTTTTCCTCTTTCTTCACCGCTGACAATGTTGCACTTCTGACATGCCCCCCCCCCCCCAGTTACCCCCTTTCCCATTTTCGTTACTGATCGTGCCCCAGTCCCTCCCCTGTCTACACTTCTCCTCCAACTCCCCACATACACACTCCCCCAGAACTACGCATCCTGCCCACCAGAACTGACCTCCACAAACAAGCAGGTCATACCAAAGGCATGGCACTGGACACCGTTCGTACTGCACGGTGGCCTAACCACACACACCCTTTCCAGGCTCCCTTCTCGGCTCTGACGGCGTTGGTGGATGGGCTCATCTTCCTGGCCCAGCTCCATTCTTCTGTACTTATGTTCTTGGGTTCTCGGGATTACCCGCAGCTGCTCGTCTGCAACACGCTGCAGCGTGATGCACACGTCTCCTCCCTTTCGCTGATGAGGTGAGATGAGGACACCGGGGGAAGGGAGTGGCGTGGCAGGTGGATGAGGCGAAAGTTTGACGCGACTCCTCCCCCTCCCTGCCCTCTGGGCACTTAGTTGCCAAAGGTCAATAGCTACCGGCCATACATATGGTGGCACCGAAGGCGCCCGAAAATTTTTTTTTCATTCCCCTTGCCCACGCGGCACCCCTTCCTGCCAAGGCGCTGGAGGTCAGGGTTAGGGTTAGGGCTAGGGTCACCGAGCTTGTGGAACCATTCTTGGTTTTATAACCCTCTTTAGTGTCTACGGTGCACCCAACAGGTTTGACAAGCAAGCAAAGAGCAAGCAAGCAACAAGCAAGCACGCGCGGAATGGGCAAAAATCACAGCTCCATCCTGGTGCTTCGGATTCAGCCAAATTTTTGGTGGATGCTACCTATGGGTGTGAGGCACAACCACACAAAGCATGAGCCAAAAACTCAACGGTGGCGGCCGGGAACAGGCGTCGCAACTGCCGAACCTCCATTTCAAAATCTGCAATTTAGGGCCAGAATCAGCCTTTTTTGTTTTTTGCCCAAAACCGCCTTGGAACTTGCTGGAAATAGCCAAATGAAGGGAAATAGTGGCTACTCTACACATGCAACTAGACTTCCCCGTGCCGAAGGGCCCTCTAGGGCCATCCAACTCCACAATATATCCGCCAACCGCCCCCAAAAGGCCCCCAAAAGCCCCAAAATTTGTGCACGTTGGCCGCCAAAAGTCCCAAGCCAAAAATAGACCATATCTTGGGCTACGTGGCTCAAAGCGCGATTTGGAGCGCACCTAATCCACCCGCAACCACCCACTTTTGGTGGTTTCCAACCCTCAAAATTGCACTAACGGACACCTAGACCCCTGTACCTCGGCCCAGTGGCCTGCGGCAAGCTGCAACTGGTAACCCAAAGAGGGGGGTGCCAAAATGGGTCAACAAGGTCCACCGGGTGCGAAAAAATGACTTTTTTTTTTTTGAAAAATCATCCTAGACCACATGGAATGCCAAAACAAGTGTTTTTGCCACATTTTGAGCCCGTGGTGGCCCGTTGTGGCCCTCCTAAAATCCCAAAATGCCTTGAAAATGGGCTGTTTTGGGACAAAAAATGGGTCAAAAATGGGTCAAAAATGTGTGTTTCCAAAAAAAGATCCCAGACCCTTTGGGGTGCACAAACAAGTGAAATGAGCCCGGTTTGAGCCCATTGCAAGCCATTTTGGCCCCTCCAAAGTCACAAAATGCCCTGAAAATGGATTGTTTTGGGACCAAAAATGGGTCAAAAATGGATCAAAAATGTGTTTTCCAAAGATACTTTTTGATTATTTGGGGTTCACAAACAAGTGGAATGAGCCCGGTTTGAGCCCATGTTGTGCAATTTTGGCCATCTCAAGGCCAAAAGGGCCTTGAAAATGGGCCAATTTGGGACCACAAATGGCTCAAAAACGGGTCAAAACCATGGTTTCCCAAAAATGATCCCAGTCCAGTTGTAGTGCCCAAACGGATGAATACAACTCATTTTGAGCCCCTTTTGAGCCGCTCTCATCCACTTTCCAATACGTACCTCATTTGTCGTTCAATTCCCCTGGACAATTTTCTTTCCCCCGCCAGCTTGGTCCCAATATTCAATCGCGGTTGAGGTCACCGAGCTGGTGAAACCAGTCTTGGTTTTATAACCCTCTTTAGTGTCCAGGGTGCACCCAACAAGTTTGGCAAATAGCAAGTCAACAACAAGCAAGCAACCAAGAAGCAGCAAGCAACAAGCACGCGTGAAATGGAGAAAGATCACAGCTCCGTCCTGGTGCTTCGGATTCAGCCAAATTTTTGGTGGATGCTACCTATGGGTGTGAGGGACAACCACACAAAGCATGAGCCAAAAACTCAACGGTGGCGGCCGGGAACAGGCGTCGCAACTGCCGAACCTCCATTTCAAAATCTGCAATTTAGGGCCAGAATCAGCCTTTTTTGTTTTTTGCCCAAAACCGCCTTGGAACTTGCTGGAAATAGCCAAATGAAGGGAAATAGTGGCTACTCTACACATGCAACTAGACTTCCCCGTGCCAAAGGGCCCTCTAGGGCCCTCCAACTCCACAATATATCCGCGAACCGCCCCCAAAAGGCCCCCAAAAGACCTAGAATTTGTTCACATTGGCCGCCAAAAGTCCCAAGCCAAAAATAGACCATATCTTGGGCTACGTGGCTCAAAGCGCGATTTGGAGCGCACCTAATCCACCCGCAACCACCCACTTTTGGTGGTTTCCAACCCTCAAAATTGCACTAACGGACACCTAGACCCCCGTACCTCGGCCCAGTGGCCTGCGGCAAGCTGCAACTGGTAACCCAAAGAGGGGGGTGCCAAAATGGGTCAACAAGGTCCACCGGGTGCGAAAAAATGACTTTTTTTTTTTTTGAAAAATCATCCTGGACCACATGGAATGCCAAAACAAGTGTTTTTGCCACATTTTGAGCCCGTGGTGGCCCGTTGTGGCCCTCCTAAAATCCCAAAATGCCTTGAAAGTGGGCAGTTTTAGGACAAAGATTGGGTCAAAAGTATATTTTTCCAAAAATCCTAGACCCTTTGGGGTGCACAAACAAGTGAAATGAGCCCGGTTTGAGCCCATAGCAAGCAATTTTAGCCCCTCTCAAGGCCGAAAGGGCCTTGTAAATGGGCCAATTTGGGACTGCAAATGGCTCAAAAACGGGTCAAAACCATGGTTTTGGATAAATGAGCCTAGTCTAGGTGTGGTGCCCAAACGGATGAATACAACTCATTTTGAGCCCCTTTTGAGCCGCTCTCATCCACTTTCCAATACGTACCTCATTCGTCGTTGAAGTCTCCTAGATGATGCCCCTTTCCCCACCAGCTTAGTCCCAATATTCAATGCGGGTTAGGGTTAACCCTAACCTGACCCTAATCAAGAGTGAATATTGCGACCGAGCTGGTGGGGGAGGGAACATCAGCTATGACTGGTGAGGGACATCAAGAATGATTCACACATTGATGGCTTTTGACAAAGTGAAATCAGCTTGCAAGTGAACCCCATCACCACGAGGCCCAGTTTCAAGGCTTTTTGGACTTTTGAGGGGCCAAAATGCCCCAAAATGGGCTCAAAATGGGCTCATTTCACCCGTTGGTGCACCCGAAATGGTCTAGGATGAGGTTTGGAAAAATGTGTTTTTGACCCATTTTTGACCCATTTTTGGTCCCAAAACAGCCCATTTTCAAGGCATTTTGGGATTTTCAGAGGCCCAAAATGGGCCACCACAAGCTCAAAACAGTCCAAAAACACTTGTTTTAGCGTCGCACATGGTCTAGGGTCATTTTTCAGAAAAGTCATCTTTTTGCCCCTACTGGACCCTGTTGACCCATTTGGGCATCCACCTGTTTGGGCTTGAGCTTGCAGCTTGCCGCAGCCTAGTGGGCCTAGGTATTGGGGTCTAGGCGTCCGTTTGGGCAATTCTGAGGGATGGAAACCACAAAAAGTGGGGGTTGCGGGTGGAGTAGGTGCCCTCGGAATCGCATGTTGAGCCATGTAGCCAAAGATATGGCCTATTCTTGGTTTGTGGCTGTCGGCATTTGGAGCTTCTGGGGGCCTTTTTGGGCCGTTTCCACGACATATCATGGAGTTAGAGGGCCGCAAAGAGCTCGTTGACACGGGGAAGTCAAGCCGCACGTGAAGTGTACCCACCGTTTCCCTTCGTTTGGCCGTTTTGAATGTGTTCCATTGCTTTTTTGGCCCAAAAATGGCTGTTTTTGGCCCTAAACTGCAGTTTTTGAAACTGAGGTCCGCCACTTGCGAATCCCGTTCCCGGCCGCCACCGTTGAGTTTCTTGCTCAAACTTTGTGTGATTGTACTTCACACCCATAGGTATCATCCACCAAAATTTCACCCGAATCGGAAGCACCACGACGGAAGTCTGATTTTTGCCCATTTCGCGCGTGCTGCTTGCTTGCTTGCTGCTTGCTGCTTGCTTGCTTGCTGCTGCTGCTAAACCTGGTAGGTCCACCCTAGACACTAAAAAGGGTTATAAAACCAAGACTGGTTCCACCAGCTCGGTGACCTTAATCAACCTGGTGGGGGAGGGAACATCAGCTATGACTGGTGAGGGACACCAAGAATGATTCACACATTGATGGCTCTTGACAAAGTGGAATCGGCTTGCAAGTGAACCCCATCACCACGAGGCCCACTTTCAAGGCTTTTTGGACTTCTGAGGGGCCAAAATACCCCAAAATGGGCTCAAAATGGGCTCATTTCACCCGTTTGTGCACCCCAAATGGTCTAGGATGAGGTTTGGAAAAATGCGTTTTTGACCCATTTTTTACCCATTTTTGGTCCCAAAACAGCCCATTTCCAAGGCATTTTGGGATTTTCAGAGGCCCAAAATGGGCCACCACAAGCTCAAAACAGTCCAAAAACACTTGTTTTAGCGTCGCACATGGTCGAGGATCATTTTTGAGAAAAATCATCTTTTTGCCCCTACTGGACCCTGTTGACCCATTTGGGCACCCACTTGTTTGGGCTTGAGCTCGCAGCTTGCCGCAACCTAGTGGGCCTAGGTATGGGGGTCTAGACGTCCATTTGGGCAATTTTGAGGGGTGGAAACCACAAAAAGTGGGGGGTTGCGGGTGGAGTAGGTGCCCTCGGAATCGCATTTTCAGCCATGTAGCCAAAGATATGGCCTATTCTTGGTTTGTGGCTGTCGGCATTTGGAGCTTCTGGGGGCCTTTTTGGGCCGTTTCCACGACATATCATGGAGTTAGAGGGCCGCAAAGAGCTCGTTGACATGGGGAAGTCAAGCCGCACGTGAAGTGTACCCACCGTTTCCCTTTGTTTGGCCGTTTTGAATGTGTTCCAGCGCTTTTTAAGCCCAAAAATGGCTGTTTTTGGCCCTAAACTGCAGTTTTTGAAACTGAGGTCCGCCACTTGCGAATCCCGTTCCCGGCCGCCACCGTTGAGTTTCTTGCTCAAACTTTGTGTGATTGTACTTCACACCCATAGGTATCATCCACCAAAATTTCACCCGAATCCGAAGCACCACGACGGAGTTCTGATTTTGGCCCATTTCGCGCGTGCTGCTTGCTTGCTGCTTGCTGCTTGCTGCTTGCTAAACCTGGTAGGTCCACCCTAGACACTAAAAAGGGTTATAAAACCAAGACTGGTTCCACCAGCTCGGTGACCGTGACCCTAACCCTAGCCATGATTGAACATCGGGACCGAGTTGGTGGGGGAAGCAAAATCGTCTACTTCAACGACAAATGAGGTACGCACTAGAATGAGTGCGGCTCAAAAGGGGCTCAAAGTGAGCGGTATTCATCCGGTTGGGCACTGCAACTGGAATAGGCTCATTTTTGGAATATTATGGTTTTGACCTGTTTTTGAGCCATTTGTGGGCCCATTTTCAAGGCCCTTTCGGCCTTCAGAGCGGCCAAAATTGCTCAACATGGGCTCAAACCGGGCTCATTTCACTTGTTTGTGCACCCCATTACTCCAAAATTATCATTGGAAAAACACATTTTTGATCCATTTTTGACTGATTTTGTGGTCCCAAAACAGCCCATTTTCAAGGCATTTTGTGACTTTGGAGGGGCCAAAATGGCTTGACATGGGTTCTTTCCACTTGTTTGTGCACCCCAAATGGTGTAGGATCTTTTTTGGAACAACACATTTTTGGCCCATTTTTGACCTATTTTTGGTCCCAAAACAACCCATTTTCAGGGCAAGTTGTGCCTTTTGAGGGCCAAAATGGCTTGCTATGGGCTCAAAATGGGCTCATTTCACTTGTTTGTGCACCCCAAAGGGTCTGGGATCATTTTTTGGAAACACACATTTTTGACCCATTTTTGACCCATTTTTTGTCCCAAAACAGCCCATTTTCAAGGCATTTTGGGATTTTAGGAGGGCCACAACGGGCCACCACGGGCTCAAAATGTGGCAAAAACACTTGTTTTGGCATTCCATGTGGTCTAGGATGATTTTTCAAAAAAAAAAAAAGTCATTTTTTCGCACCCGGTGGACCTTGTTGACCCATTTTGGCACCCCCCTCTTTGGGTTACCACTTGCAGCTTGCCGCAGGCCACTGGGCCGAGGTACGGGGGTCTAGGTGTCCGTTAGTGCAATTTTGAGGGTTGGAAACCACCAAAAGTGGGTGGTTGCGGGTGGATTAGGTGCGCTCCAAATCGCGCTTTGAGCCACGTAGCCCAAGATATGGTCTATTTTTGGCTTGGGACTTTTGGCGGCCAACGTGCACAAATTTTGGGTCTTTTGGGGGCCTTTTGGGGGTGTTTTGGGTTGTTTTGCGACGAAAAATGGGTCAAAAATGGGTCAAACAAGTGTTTCTCCAAAAATTGATCCTACACCATTTGGGGTGCACAAACAAGTGAAATGAGCCCTCTTGAAGCCCATAGCAAGCCATTTTGGCCCTTCCAAAGTCACAAAATGCCTTGAAACTGGGCCGTTTTGGGACCACAAAATCAGTCAAAAATGGATCAAAAATGTGTTTTCCAAAGATACTTTTGGAGTAATGGGGTGCACAAACAAGTGAAATGAGCCCGGTTTGAGCCCATGTTGAGCAATTTTGGCCATCTCAAGGCCAAAAGGGCCTTGTAAATGGGCCAATTTGGGACCACAAATGGCTCAAAAACGGGTCAAAACCATGGTTTCCCAAAAATGATCCTAGTCTAGGTGTGGTGCCCAAACGGATGAATACAACTCATTTTGAGCCCCTTTTGAGCCGCTCTCATCCACTTTCCAATACGTACCTCATTTGTCGTTCAATTCCCCTAGACAATTTTCCCCCGCCAGCTTGGTCCCAATATTCAATCCTGGTTTTTGGTTTGGGGCTGTCGGCGGCCAATGTGCACAAATTCTAGGTCTTTTGGGGGCCTTTTGGGGGCGGTTCGCGGACGTGTTGTGGAGTTGGATGGCCCTAGAGGGCCCTTTGGCACGGGGAAGTCTAGTTGCATGTGTAGAGTAGCCACTATTTCCCTTCATTTGGCTATTTCCAGCAAGTTCCAAGGCGGTTTTGGGGAAAAAAAAGGCTGATTTTGGCCCTAAATGGCAGATTTTGACCCGGGGTCCGGCAGTTGCGACGCCTGTTCCCGGCCGCCACCGTTGAGTTTTTGGCTCATGCTTTGTGTGGTTGTCCCTCACACCCATAGGTAGCATCCACCAAAAATTTGGCTGAATCCGAAGCACCAGGACGGAGCTGTGATTTTTGCCCATTCCATGTGCGCTTGTTGCTTGCTTGCTTGCTGCTTGCTTGCTGCTTGTTTGCCAAACCTGATAGGGTTCACCCTAGACACTAAAGAGGGTTATAAAACCAAGAATGGTTCCACCAGCTCGGTGACCCCAACCCTAGCCCTAACCCGAACCCTACACTGGTGAGGAGGTAGAGTGGCCTCTGTTGTTGTAGAGTAACCCCTTAGGCCACCGCGTCTCTGCCAGACTAGACTAGACCTCTGCTAACCCTCTCACCCCCCCCCCCCCCCAGCGACTAGCCAGTCTCCCAGAGAAGCCCTCCTCAGCGGCTAGCCTCCCCCCCCCCCCCAAAGTCCCCCCCCCCTCTTGGGGGCCTCTGGCCCACTTCTACTGGGGGGGCGGAGTTGCGTACAAAAGCGAGGAGACATCCCCCCCCCCCTGCCCCCCTTTCGGCGGCCGAATTCACCGACATCTTCTGCCGAATTGTTGGGTTTCTGGATTGGGGCAGGCTTTGTTGGTGCACAGTGCATTTTTCCCATCAAATTGACCACTCCAAGGCCGCTGATGTTGTAATGGGAAGCCTGTGTGCATTCACCTTCTTCTGACAGGCTTTGTTTGTGCATTGAAAACCAATTTTCTCATTAGGACGGGTGACAAAAAATTTTCGTATCGGACTTGAACCTCTGCCATTTACACTATGAATCAGGGCATATACCACTGGACTACCGCCTGACACTGACATAATACAGCTCAGGGACCATGTAGAAACCAAGGGATGATTTTTTTTTTGAAAATTCAGAGACGTTTTGCGATTCAACATGATTCTAACTACACAGCAACCAAAAGGAAGGTGTGTTTGGGGCCTGGGACCAAGATCCAGGCCCCTGGGAAGCTGTTTGGCCGAAAAATCTGTGCCCCGAAATGTTCTGCCAAATTGTTGGGATTTCTTTGCCGAAATGGGGGGGGGGGTCCGTACATGTCCTCAGAACATGCAGACTAGGGGCGCCCAGTGTGCTGGGACTTGAGCGCAGGCAAGTGCTCGCGACGCTCCACCGCCATTCCGGCTCCACGTGCACATGCGCTGCAGAAATATGAGCATCCTGCGATCAAATGGGCAGAATGCTTCGCCAAAATCAAGCCCCAGCGATGTGGCGCCAGCCGCGTTGGAGGCCGATGCAAACGTATGCGCATGTGCTGCTGCCTCACATTCCCATTCTGCCCCGCGGTGCTCTGGCCTCGTGGGAAATTGTGTATGGGCCTTGAGACTCCCCTGGACAGTGCTTCATCCCCTCATTGACTGACATGCATTGAGCGCCTGCCGGGGCGGCAACACCTGCCGTCGTGTCCGTCATGGATCTTGGCACCGAAAGCGAAGTTTGTACTCTGGAATGTAGCACCAGGGCGCGGTGGGGCTTAGAAATAGTCACCATGGAATGCATGGGCACACCCCTTATCGGGCGGTGCGTACGTACGTGTGTGTGTGTGTGTGTGTGTGTGTGTGTGTGTGTGTGTTTGTGTGTGTGTGTGTCTGACTTTTGAAAGGCGCCAGGTCGCGCAATACTTGTGTTGCTGTTGCGGCCTGACAGGCCAACTTACACTCAGACAGCCGCTTTGTTGCTCTGCTTGATCACTCTGCGCGCGCGTGCGCGCGTGTGTATCGGGTGTACCAGCGACCACAGAATATGTGGTACGTCTTACCAGCAATCACACAGTATGTATGACAGTGTACCAGCAATGACAAATCATGTGGAACGGTGTAAGCTGAGAGTACCACATTGCGCAACAATGTGTCACGGATTTTGTTACCGACAAGAGGGAAGCAGTGAGGCATAGACACTAATTGAGCCCATCCATTCGATGATGCACTCTGAATGCTGCTCCACCAGCCTTTTCGGCCCTTTTTTTTGGCCCCAGAACAGTGCATTCTCAAGGCCCTTCCCATCGAAAAAAACGGTCTCAAGTCAGGCCAAAGACCGTGTTTCAGGCATCCCAAAAGCGGACATCTTTGGAAAAAAAATTTTAAGAAGTCTGACCCCGTTCACTAAAGATGCACCACCTTCAGCAGTGTGTGTATGTTTGTATGTATGTGGTGTTGTTTGTTGTCTGTTGTTTGCTGTGTGTTGTGTGTGCGCACAGGATTGCACTGAGATGTGTCGGGGCATGGTCACTTGCATTTGCCCGTATGATGGTCGTCAGGATGCGTCAAATATGCTTCCAGCTGTGCTACAGCAAGTTTGTGGTCGGGGGGCAGGAAGCTCCGAGTGCGCGTGCAAATGTGATGTATGTAGAGAAAGCGTCGAAGAGGTTACATGTACACACGCACTGTGCACGCAAAGGTGGCCTTTGCCCCTGAATTCCACCATTGGTTACTGCGCAGAGGGCTATCTTTTACGAATGAGATTTTTGTTTCTGTTTCCATCCACCACATCCTAAGGCTGATGTGGAGTTGTGAGGCCGGACGGCGGTCAAGCGACGTCGTTGATGCTGACGCCGGTTGGCCGGTAACTGACAGCAGTCAATGGTTGGCAGACGTGTTTTTGAGCTCCGTGCCTCACAGAGGCGAGATTTTCTCTGTTTTGCACTAACGACTGACTGTGAAGACAGGTATGACACCGCTGACGGCAGGGCCTCCATAGGGCCGCCGGTCCATCGGATGGGAGTCTGCACGACCATGCTACATCCTCATCTGACTGCATGCACTTAACCCCCTCTAGACACGTCGACCCACGCTTTCTGCCTCCCTCCCTCCCTCCCACCTTCTCTCTCTCTCTCTTTTCAGCCCCTAGATATGCATACGGCAGCGGCAAAGATTCAGTCGGCGTTTGGGGTGTACAGAGCAAAGTCCGTCTTGAAGGATAGACGGAAGGTGTGTGCCTAGTTGCATGGCAGGCATTAAGCACCAACACCGTTGGGGTTGGAGGGGGTCTGGTGTCCAGCTGCGGTTACGGGCAACTGCATGGCTAATCTGCCATCCTGTTTGGGTAGAGTGTACACAGTATTGGTATGTGGTATCATCTCCCCCAGTGGGATTTGTCGCCAAATTCACTGGTCTCGTGGTGTGCGACTGATCAACTGATCGCACATGAATGTCTCGGGTCATGTGTGATGTTATCCCGGAACTGGCACAACGCCACATTGCCCATGGGGTGGTGCCAAAAAGGAAAACCCTCAGGGGAGATTTGGAGCCGTCCCAGCGCGTGAAACAGGTGCCGGTGTGTGTAAGTGCCCCAGAGGCTGTGAAAATCCGCCGCTTGGGCAGAGAATGAGCCTCCCATTGGAATGCACCTCGAACAGGACCACAGAGCGCCTGCTGCCCGAATAAAATTATTGTGCTCCATTTCGAACATGATGGTGTCTGTCATTGTTTTGTGTGTCACTACCCAAATTTGGTGGAATTGGCGCAGCTTGCTCGGTCCAATTTCTTTTGAGTCCTTGTGTACTGACCACACGAGCTTGCTCATGCGCCACCACTTATGCTTAGTAAGCGTTACTCGAATCATCAAGATGTTGCTTTATGTCAGCGGGATCTACGTTATTGAACAGGACCTTACAATCAACCTCGCACACACACACACACACACACACACACGCACACATGCACACACACATTTTAAAGTGAGGGAGCAGTTCACCCACTGGACCCCCCATGTGCGCGCGTGCACATACACAGGAAAATTGCAAGAACAGTGCGGGAAGATTTCGGGAAATTGCGGGAAATTGCAGGAAAATTGCGGGAAAATTGCGGGAAATTGCGGGAAAATCGCGGATAAATTGCGGTGCTGTACCCAAACCTCCCGAAGCCTCAAGGAGCAACACCACTGCACAGGGGACACACCGGGCACACAAACACACAAACACACAGTGTAAAGAGACCAAGTACACAGTGGAAGCAAAGCACTGCTCTTCAAAAACAGCTCGTCAGGCCAATATCAACCCGAAGTCATGGAGGCCAAGGCGCCTTTCTGATAGACACACAAAATATCATGATAGCTACTAGTTTCCCGACTCCCCATCAGTTGGTATCGTCAGGCAGGTGTGTGCAATCCTTGAGGACATTTGGAAACTTGCCGTCCTCTGCGACTGCCGGCAGAAACAACAGGACTCGAGCAAATTCACCTGCCATAACCCCCACTGTACTGCCCTTGGGTTCAGCTTCCACCGGGTTTCACAGGCGGCGGTACAAGCTTTGTGCAGCCCATGCGCTTAACCCTGACTGGTCTCTAACCCCCTGCCCCCCCTCATTACCCCTGACATGACCCACCCCCTCATACCTGCCGTGCATTTTCGCAGGTGTCCTCAGTGATGCTAGGCCCTAGTGTCGTTCATGGGGCAGTGAATTTCTGTCCCGGCAGCTTGGATCCAAGTGTCCTTGCTGTCCACTTCAGTGAACGGCAAACTGCGCATGGCCCACGCAGCCATTGTGCACAGCTTGTCCACCAGCCAACACAATTACAAACCAACAATCCCGTACATGCATCAAATCACCGTAGCCCTGCCAATGCTCAAGTGCTGCACCATCACCTGGACGCTGTAGTGGTTGAACAAGCATGTTCGTTGGCGAGGCACCTTGTACAGCAGCTAGACATTGCCACTATCATTGTCCCCCGATGGTACGACAGGGGCATGGTGCTCCAATGCCCCCCTCCACCGAATGGTATCAATGGACAGCCGTCCACCGGGTCATACTTGCCTCCCCTCCCCATGCCTCCCCTCCCTATGCCTTGAAATCTGATCAGTTGCTGTGTGTGCGAGCAGGCGGCCACGCCCAGTTTAAAGAACTCTCAAGCAACATGTAAAGTGGTGCTGCAATACACTTAGTGCATCCTCCCTCTCCCTGGCTGGTTCAGAATTGGAAGGGATGGGAACCAGTGACTCATGAACAATGGGGAGACCCTCCCACGTCTCTCCTCCTCCCGAACTTATTACAAAAAGATGCCTAGCCACATGACTTTCTTGAATATGATGGCCTGATGAGGTGTTTGGAGACCAATGCCCTGTGATTCACCTGCCCTGTTGTGCACATCCATAGTGGGTGTCTGGGGTCGTTGGTTCATTGGTTTCCCTCACATTGTGTGTGTGTGTGTGTGTGTGTGTGTGTGTGTGTGTGTGCATGTGTGTGCGTGTGTGTGTTTTGGGGCAAGGGAGTTGTGTCCAGTTGGTTGCGGTGCACCATGTGTCGTGACATGTTACACCATGCATTCCTTTGGAGATATCTCAGTTGGAGCAAGGGTCTAGACCTCGGCCGTTACGCACATCAAGGAAGGATTCTCATTTCTTAACCATCTACCTACGCTGCCAGAGTGGCAGCACAGTGCCCTTTTCGCCTTTCTGAGCCTTCCTGCAAAAAGGCGCCTTGTGGCATGAAGCATGCCCTGCCTTGTTTGACGGTACAACTGGTGAGGAGACTGAGCCTCTGTTGTGCTGGTGTTGGTTCGCAAATGTGTGCACGCGCGTGTGCATGCAAGCAAGCTGCAACAAGCAGTAAATTGAAGAGGTTTCTCCCTGGTGAGGTGGAACAAGAGGCGAACCAGCCAGCATGGTGCCTTGGCCAAGCACGATTGGCCCAGCCACACGTGGTCGGTCCCCACCCTGGTGGACAGGCACGACAAAGGGATAGTAAACTGGCAGACAGATACATAGGTTCGAAGACAAACAAACAGACCAATGGATGGACACGGACACCCACACACCTATACCACCTCCTTGGGTGGCAAGGCCCAACCTCCCGGGGTGCACAGGTGTCAACGGTAGGAGCTTGGACCCGTGCTCTTGTGGGAAGTGGATGCCTAGCGTCAACATCCTGGGCTCTTTTTCAAGAACTTTGTTGTGCGGTGCCGCGGTGCCCGTGCAGCGCACAGTTTGGGAATCTTGCCTACTTGTGGAATATTATAGTTTCTACATTGTTGACCTAAACATTGAAGCACATGCAAGTTGTATTGGAGTTGTTATTGCTTGTTTTCCCCTTGGCCACAAAATGTTCCATCGCCAACACAGTGCTTAAACCCAAACCCCAGTGTGCCCAAACCTAAACCTCACCAAATGCAGTTGCCACAAAGCAATGGGAGTAGGCACCCAGGAAAGTATTCGCCGCAAAGCTACGGGAGTGGGCGCTGTGTGGGTGGGTGCAATTAACGAGAGCAACATGACTAGGCTGACACTAACACGCTGATACACAACCAATGTAAAACCAAGTACTTAGCTATTGATAGGTTGTTGCTTGATCCAAGGGGTATGGGGAAAGAACTAGTATTGGGGCTCTGCAATTTCTAATTGAGGGAGTGCACCCCTCCTCCTTAACCACAGTAGAAGGGATTCCCATCCACGCTTTTGAGCCACGGCCGTCTTCACATAGATGGAGCGATGGTGCCAAAAGATCAACGTGCATTGTTTCTTAGTTATCATTTATCGGTTATCAGGTTTGGTTCCTCAACAGTCTGCAACCCTGTGGCGCGCAAAAAGCATTCTCAAGGGAACAGGTGGTGGAGGAATGGGCTTGTGCAGGTCTGTGTGTCCGTGCTTGTGTGTTGCTGCCATCTAGGGAGGGGCCACTGTAGGGGGTGCCGCTAGAGGGCCAGCTCCGGCAGCACTGACCCCCCACGCTCAAGGTGGTCTCGCCCAGTGCCAGTGCCTGTGTGTGTGTGTGTGTGCGTGTGTGCATGTGTGTGCATGCATGTGTCCGTGCGCATGTGTGTGTGTGTGTGTTGGCTTTGGTATGAACAGTCATGAACTCCTCCATGGATGTATCCAGGTCTGGTGAAGGGCTGCGCCTGCTTTATGATTGCCATATTTTGTGCGCTCTTTGGCAGACCCAAAGACGTCTAGGGCTGCTCTGCAGCTCCTGAGGAGTTTTTCTCCAACTGCTTTTCTCGCTTTGTTCTTGTTTCGTGGTTCTCAATGTGTGTGTTTGTGTGTGTGTGTGTGTGTGTGTGTGTGTGTGTGCACTTTGGAGTCCAGTGCCCACATTGCCATTCAGTGCCCACGGTACCGTTCTGTAAAACCCGCTGCCTTTGTTGTCCACACCGGGTATCTTGTGGTCCTGGTGGTCGTGGTCCTCGACTAAGTGAACATGTGTGTGCGGTTCTGGTCTCCCTCACGAAGTTTGCTCAGTCTCATTCACGTAGTGTGTGTGTGTGTGTGTGTGTGTGTGTGTGTGTGTGTGTGTGTGTGTGTGCGCGCGCGCACACGCGCGTGCGTGCGTGTGTGACGGAGGCTGCAGTCCTGTTCATGCACATTAACATGGGTGACCGCTTTGGCCTCTGGTTTGCAGACAGTCGAAAGAAAACTGTTGCAAGTCCGGGAGCGCGATGCCAAAGATTTTCCAGAGACGGAGGTTGTCTGCCGTCCCACTGCAGTAGTGCTGCTGCAGTATGACTGATCCCGAACTGTCTTTTGCTGTCACTGCCTGAACAGCGGCCCTTGTCGTGGGCCACAGGGTCCATAGACGTACACGGTCCTCCACCTCAGTCCAGAGCTGCTGAGGCACGCTGAGGCACTGGACCAAGCGCACGCCTGGGCCCTTGTGCATCGCTGCAGTGGCGTAGGCCCAAGGGGGGCGGCCTGTTCGAATTCCAGACCCCCCCCCTTCCCAACCCCCCCTCCAGACCCCCCAAAGTTTCGAGCCTGTCCTTTCTCCAATTTGAGGCTTTGGGGGAAAGTGTTGGCGCCAAAGGCACCGAAATTTTTCTCTTTGCCCTCCTGAGGGGGTATTTTTTTTAACCCTATGTGTCTATACGCAAAATACTCAGAATTCGTGGAGAATTCAAAAATGGGTGAAAACCACAGAAAAAAAATTGATCCCTGACCTGACCTCCGGGTCGGACCTTGGCTGATGGGACCCTGAGCTAATGGGCAAATTTTTTCTGAAATTTTTTTTACCCCAGTTGTATATGTTCAAAATGGTCAGCGCGTCATGGGGATCATTTTGAGGTATGTATGTTGGGGTACCCACTGACCCCCCCCTGGGGAGCCCGGTAGCTGACCGGCTGACCTACCTACCCCCCGCCCCCCCTCTAGACCCCCAAAAGGTTTCGCACCCGGTTGGGGTCTAGAATTTGAACAGGCCACCCCCCTTGCGTAGGCCACTCTCTTAGCTGCAACATCATGCGTACGATTCCTGGTAACATTTGGTGATGGTTGCGGCGAGGGTGTGACCCTCTGGGGTCTGAGGGCTTCATGCGGAGGCTATGAGGGGTCTGGGGTCCCAAAGGCAACCTCTGGGCGCCAGATGTGCAGACCGTCGACATGCAGGCTGCACACGCAAGAGGTTTGTGGAAACCGCGGTTGTGACCCTGGGGCAGTGAGCACTTTCGGGTCACTGGATAGACGCCTGACCGGTCTCTCCAGTTTGTCCTCAATGGCAAGGCCCCAGATGGGGGCCAATCAGGGGTACCTGTAGATAAGACACAATACCCCCGCTGTTGGTAAGGGGATTCATATAGAAGAAAAAATTGAATGGGGCCGGGGTAAGACGGGGGGATTGAGGTCCGCAATTTTTCGCAATTTTCCGTAATTTTTGTGCAATTGCTTTTTGCTTGTCCACCTTGCATGCTTGAATACACAGCAACTTCTGGTGGTGATGTGGAGCCCTTTTTCTCACAGTGTGGCACTGTTTTCAAGCGGCAGCACAGATTGGATGACAATGTCCACCTGCCTTCGTTTCATGCTCCAATCCCATGGTGATATTGAGGGCCGCCTCCTGCAATTGTGATACCTTTGGACCGTGTTTGAAGAGACATAGAAACATTCTGAGCCACCTGTGCAGACATGTTGTTCTTTGAGGCTTTGGGAGGTCTGATTACGGCTCTGCAATTTTTCGCAATTTTCTGCAATTTTCCCACAATTCCCCCACAATTTTCTGCAATTTTTCGCAATTGGATTGGACACACCCTGATCGCAATCCCCCTGGCTGAGGTCTGGATCCACACATAGAGGCTGCAATGCACCAAGTTTCATCTACCCCCTCAGCGCCCCCCCCCCCCCCCCTCTCCACCCTCCCAGACGCTGACTAAGTGAACTGCATCAGGGTTTCTAGTTGCTCTCTGCCTGCAGACTGTGGGACAAAGTTCTTGGAGTCAGGGATGGACGTTTGTCTCCGTAACCCATTTTTGCCGAGATGCTCCCTTTATGCCCCTTCACCCTCCCACGCCGCACACACCACATCTCTCTTACAGGGAGAGGGGGCTGGCGTGGGGACCCAACACCAATGGAGGGGGCCTGGGTGACCCCCCCACCCCCTTCTACAACACCCCAAAAGTGTCCACACCCCTTGGTGTCACATCCCATACACCAGCAGCCCCCGTGACCTCACTATCGCAGTCCGTACCTCCCCACACAAACAACCTTAATTTACAAGTAGATCACGCAGCAGACATGGCAGTTGGCACAGCTTTCATTGCACAAGAATCAATGGGCCCTTATGGAATGCTCCCCCCATACCCACACCCCCGCCCCCTGATCATTCCTTGAGGCTTGAGGCTTTGCAACCCTCCCCCGTAACCACAGCACAGTCGCACAACACGGCACATAACTACCCAGGCCCCACCGAAGGGCCCTGGTGCAGCACATGCTGGTGGCAGGTACCCGCCTATAGCGCCTTGGTAGAGCAAACAATGGCAGCACATAACTACATCGGCCCCCACTGCAGGGCCTTGGTGGAATAAACTGGCACACTGCACAGGCAGTGAACCCCCGAAACAACTGGCAAAATGCCTGGGTATGCTGCGCACCGCTGATGGGTATCACTTGGTGATCCGCAACCCGCTGACCCTGTGTTACACATCGGATGTGGTGGTGAGCACCCTCCAAACTCCACCATCTTGCGAAATCCTTTGTGTGGAGCGTGCAGGCGCCAAGGTATGCCAAGGAGCAGAAGCAGCCATTGTGCGTAGCAGGACAACTGTGCCACTCTCACGCAGAAAAATAATTTCCTGTGGCTGTTGCGGGTAGCTGCATGGGCTGCCCCTCTTCGCCCCCAACCTATCAAGTGGATAAGCAACCCACCTATCCTTGAATGGAAAATTCTCTCATCAAAAGGCAAACATGTACGTACACCCGGAAGTACCAACCTGCATACTCCTTAAGCCTTCCTATGCCCCCCATACTTCCAGGAACCTCCTTTCCTCCCTCCAGGGGCCCCCCTCAGTCAAGCCTGCCTGCAGCACTCCCAGAATCAACCCTGGCGCCCGCACAGGCCAGGGAGCAACACGTAAGTGTCAATACAAGCAAGTGGAGAAGGTGGAGATGGGGGAGGAGTGTGGAGTCCATGATGGTGGACTGACCATGACAGAATTCCCCTCTTTACCTGGACCTGAACCCTTCTCTTTGGAGGGGGGGGGGGGTGCGAAGATGTTGGCCACTACGTCATCAAACAGACACCAAGACGTGTGAACTGAGTCGGGGGAAGTCACCACACCACAATACATGCGATCACAATTCAGTGCAGACGGTTCTGATCCCACCAATTTTGCTCGTCTCCCTTTTGGTTGTGGGGCGGGTAAAGGACTAGGGGCGTCCCCAACTTTTCCCTGGCTCTGGTACTGACCACCCCTGCCTGAGCAGTGTTCTCCTCTCTGCTATTTGGCCCCCTGCTGCAGGGTGATTCTGCGCCACTGCCAACGGCATCAATGTCCTCCTCTGCCATACCCACACCTCAACACACTGCCCCCGCGGGGCCATCGTCGTCGTCACAACATGAACTCGACCGTCTCGCCTCCACACCTGATTCAGCGCTTGATTGCATGCTTTGCAATAAGACCTTGTATAAGGTGTGGGGCGCCGCTGCCATTGCATCACCCACCCACTCTGCCTCGCGTGCATCCCACCCCAGGCGCGGATTCCAGCTCCGGTGCTGGAGAGTGTGGGGAATGGTGCCCAGGCAATAAGAGTCTCCAACCAGTGCCCTCAGGTATGGAACGGAACAAAGGAACAACACCATGCATAGAAGGGGGGGGGGGGGGGGGGCGCACGTCAGCAGCACCGCCAGTTCCGCAAAAGAAACTGCGATGCAGCAAGAACCTGCTATCTCCCCAACTTTTCAGGCCAACAGCACCCAGCGCACTCAGGCATTTTGGGATATGGGACTACACTCACCAGAGTGCTGTGAGGCCATGGTTTCCCTGGTTTTAGTTACTGAGGAACCCAGGGGAGGGCGAACGCCACCCCAGCAGTGCCCAGCACAAAGCCAAGGGTCCCAAGGACCTGCCAATCGGAGGTTCAAACTTGAAGTCTTGTAGGATAGACTGTGCACCAACAGAACTGATTTCAGAGTTGTAGGATGGACGGTGCACATACAGACATGCACAGGGTCAGTCCAGAAGCAGCATAATTACCCCCCCCCCCCCTTGTCCGAGCAACACCTATGTCCAAGCAACACTAGGCGTAGGATCCGTCAATTTTCGCACCATGGATTCGGGCGGTGCATTTTTCAATTGGTCCTGCTGTGTGCTATGTGTGCTGTCTGATATCTTGGTTTTGAGATGCATAATGTTCATATTTTGTGTCAAGGAAGCTGATTTGGGCATGCACAATGTAGCACATAAGCAACACCCTTGTCCAAGCAACACTAGGCGTTAGTTCCGTCAATTTCTGGTCCTTTGCTGTTGCTTGGACAAGGGGGGGGGGGGGGGGGCTACATGGGTTTCCCAACGCCCGTCCCTCACATACAAACAACACCTCTTCCGTGCACCACACCAAGGCGGTCTGTAGTCTGTAGACGCGGTCTGCTACAAGTAGACGCGGTCTGCTCATTGTAGACACCAGCAGCATGCTGTAGACGCGAAGTGACAATGTTTGGGAAGGAGGCCAAAGGCCCCCTTCCCAAAAACCGGACCGGTCACATCGTTTACTTGTGCACCCATAAGCATCTGTAACGCGCGAAGCGCTGCCCAGAGGCGTGGAGCGCCCAACTGGCCGCGAGTTAAGGGGGGGGGGGGCTAGGGGGGGGGGGGTATGGGTGGTAAGGTGAGGGGGGCTGGTATAGAGTTAGGGTAAGGGTCACCAAGCTGGTGGAACCCATCTTGCTTTTTTAACCCTCTTTAGTGTCTAGGGTGGACCTGACAAGTTTGGCAAGCAAGCAAGTAGCAAGCACACACGGAATGGGCCAAAATCACAGCTCCGCCCTGGTGCTTCGGATTCGGCCAAATTTTTGGTGGATGCTACCTATGGGTGTTAGGGACAACCACACAAAGCATGAGCCAAAAACTCAACGGTGGCGGCCAGGAACGGGCGTCGCAAGTGCCGGACCCCGGGTCAAAATCTGCCATTTAGGGCCAAAATCAGCCTTTTCCTTTTTTGCCCAAAACTGCCCTAGAACCTTGTGGAAATAGCCAAATGAAGGGAAATAGTGGCTACTCTACACATGCAACTAGACTTCCCCGTGCCAAAGGGCCCTCTAGGGCCCTCTAACTCCACAACACGTCCGCGAACCGCCCCCAAAAGGCCCCCAAAAGACCTAGAATTTGTTCACATTGGCCGCCGACAACCCCAAACCAAAAACCAAGATTGAATATTGGGACCGAGCTAGTGGGGGAAGGCACTATGAACATGTAACACATGCATACAAAGCATTGCACAGACCTACTTAATTGCACACCGTGTAACGGGATTGCGCTGAAGCGAAAGCCACTTGCCAACACAAAAAGAGGTAGCCAAAAGGGGGGGGGGGCATAAGAAATAGTATTATTACAAACTGATCAACAAACATTGATGGGATTGCGGTGAAGCGAAAGCCACTTGCCAATACAAAAAGAGGTAGCCAAAAAGGGGGGAGGAGGGGGTGGGGGGGGCATAAAAAATAGTATCATTACAAACTATTCAGCAAATATTGATGGGATCGCGGTGAAGCGAAAGCCACTTACCAGCACAAAAAGAGATAGTCAAAAAGGGTGGAGGTGCATGAAAAATAGTATCATTGCAAACTAATCAACAGACATTGATGGGATTGCAGTGAAGTGAAAGCCACTTGCCAACACAAAAAGAGGTAGCCAAAAAGGGGGGAGGGGGGGTGGGGGGGCACAAAAAATTGTATCATTACAAACTATTCAGCAAACATTGATGGGATCGCGGTGAAGTGAAAGCCACTTGCCAACACAAAAAGAGGTAGCCAAAAAGGGGGAGGTGCATGAAAAATAGTATCATTACAAACTATTCAGCAAACATTGATGGGATTGCGGTGAAGCGAAAGCCACTTGCCAACACAAAGAGAGGTAGCCAAAAGGGGGGGGGGGGCAAACGCGCAAACGGCACACCATGCCACATTCAACACAGCCCCAACACACCAACTACTGGGCTCCGCGAATGCGGAAACGACACCAGCAAGAGCACGGGCCGCACCGGCCGACTAGAATTTAGCGACCCGACGCACCATGCGAAGGGAAGAACGGGTGACCGTCCAGGGCCCCGTAAAGAAGCAACAACCAGACGGAATGTCACACAGGGGGGGGGGAATAAAACGGTACCATTACAAACTAGTCAACAAACATCAATAGGATTGCAAAGGCCTTTTGGGAACTTGCATGGGCTAATATGGGTCAAATACAACTCAAAATAGCCTTACACCACCTGGTTGAGCACCCCGAATGATCTAGGAACAATTTTGGAAAAAATTATTTTTGACCATTTTTGGACCCTCCAGTGACCCCATAACCCTACCCTAGCACGCGCACTGTGCGCGCTCCATCACTCCTCGGTGCCAAAATGGGGCATTGAAGGGTGTTGACGGCACAGAAATAGCTTGCAACCGATCCTCTTCATCATGGTTTATCACCACATGGGTGCCCAACGTGATCCATGGCCATCAAACACAGATCGGGAAGGTGGAACTTCAATAGGTATGCAAAAAGGGTGCTTTTCAAGTCTCATGGTGCGGTCTTTTGGGCCCAAAAGGGGGTCATTAGGGCAACCAGTCACGTGCATAACACACTAAACGGGGATCAAAAGTGTTTTTTCATCATCCATGTTGGTTGCAATGCAATTGCACCCCTCCATGGACATCCTAGGCACCCAAACTGCCCCAAAGGTGCCAATTTTTGGCCAGTTTCAACAAATTTTGAAACAGAGGCCCACCATGTGTCACACCCGTTCCCGACCGTCACCCTTGAGTTTCCGGCTCATACTTTGTGTGGTTGTCCCTCACACCCATAGGTAGCATCCACCAAAATTTTGGCCGAATTCGAAGCACCACGACAGAGATGTGATTTTTGCCCATTCCGCGCGTGCTTGCTACTTGCTTGCTTGCTGCTTGCTGCTTGCCAAATCTGTTAGGTTTACCCTAGACACTAAACAATGTTATAAAACCGAGATCGGTTCCACTAGCTCGGTGAACAAGCCATATCTTGGGCTACGTGGCTCAAAACGCAATTTCGAGCGCACCTAATCCACCCGCAACCACCCATTTTTGCTAGTTTCCACCCCTCAAAATTGCCCTATTTGACACCTAGACCCCCGTACCTCGGCCTAGTGGGCTGCGGCAAGCTGCAAGTGGTAGCCCAAAGAGGGGGGTGCCAAAATGGGTCAACAAGGTCCACTGGGTGCAAAACAATGACTTTTTTCAAAAATCACCCTGGACCACATGGAATGCCAAAACAAGTGTTTTTGGCGCGTTTTGAGCTCGTGGTGGCCCGTTGTGGCCCTCCTAAAATCCCAAAATGCCTTGAAAGTGGGCAGTTTTGGGACAAAAAATGGGTCAAAAATGGGTCAAAAATGTGTTTTTCCAAAAATGATCCTACACCATTTGGGGTGCACAAACAAGTGAAATGAGCCCATTTTGAGCCCATTGCAAGCCATTTTGGACCCTCAAAAGGCACAACTTGCCCTGAAAATGGATTGTTTTGCGACCAAAATTGGGTCAAAAATGGATCAAAAAAGTGCTTTTCCAAAGATACTTTTGGATTGTTTGGGGTGCACAAACAAGTGGAATGAGCCCGGTTTGAGCCCATGTTGCGCAATTTTGGCCCCTCCAAAGTCACAAAATGCCTTGAAAATGGGCCAATTTGGGACCACAAATGGCTCAAAAACGGGTCAAAACCATGGTTTTCCAAAAATGATCCCAGTCCAGTTGTAGTGCCCAAACGGATGAATATAGCTCATTTTGAGCCCCTTTTGAGCCGCTCTCATCTAGCGTACCTCATTTGTCGTTGAAGTCCCCTAGACAATGTTCCTTCCCCCACGAGCTTGGTCCCAATATTCCATCCTGGTTGGGGTTAAGGTTAGCTTTGTACCTGCGGCTCACTGGTGGCTAAGTGGAAATGTGAAGTTGGGGCTCATTTGGGGCTCAGTTGTGCATTGCGATGTCTTTGTGCTTGTTTGTTGTGCGTTTTGCATGCTAGGTAATGTGCATTTAATGTTTTTAGAAGTTTTAGATACTCACTTGGTCAAGGTTCAAGGGGGGGGGTACTTTTTTTGGCGACGGCTCAGTTGACTGAGCGCCCGACTGAGCCGTCACTGAGCCGTCACTGAGCCGGCTCACTGAGCGCTCAGTGAGCGCTCAGTGAGCGCTCACTGAGCGCGCCAAATGGCTCAGTGAGCGCTCAGTGAGCGCTCAGTGAGAGCTAATTGGGGGCTCACTCAGAGGGTTCCCCCCCCTTTCCGCCTCTCCTCCGCCCCCCTATCCGCCTACCCATCCATTCCTTCTCGCTCCCATAGGTCCTCTCTTTCACACCATGTCTATTGTTGTCCCAGGCCTGGAACCGGCAGCTTCAAAGGCTCTCGCGTCTTTCCTTAGTCGCCCCCGGGTACCTACCGCTTTCACAGAGGCAGCGTACCCGGGGGTGCCTTCGACGGACCTAGAGCCCTTGAAGCTGTGGGCCCAGCAGCTCCCTGCCCCTTCCCCAGAAGTGGTCCACATCAACGTGACCGATGTGACCCTTCTTGGAAAGAGCTGGATGCACCGGTGCAACCAAATGTTGCGCCAGGTGCATCCAGCTCTTCGTGCCGTACGCTTCCGCTTTCCTGTGGCTGCTGTCCAAGATTTGGTGCAGCAGTCCTCAGGAAAGCTGATCGGTACCCCCCACGAGTTCGGGACACGGGTTCATGACACCAAAGATCTCCAACACGGTTGGACTTCAGATCTTGGTGTGAGCCACGTCGCTCCCAAGAAGGGACTCCTTGAGCCCCTGCCTTTCGGGGTCGGGGTGGTGTCAGGGGAATGGTGGGAAAGCCTTTCGGCTTGTCCCATCATTCCTGAGTGGTGCCATGTGGTGCCCGACTACACCACCCCAGCCTTGTACAGGACCAAGGAGCCCGTGTTCCTCCGCGGTGCCGCCTCCCCTCCCCCCTACATTTCCCTGGCTGCCCCGGTGTTCTCACATGAACTCCCGGCTCATGACCTTGAGTCGGATGAGTCCTTGTGCGACTTGGGGCTCCGGGTGGTTAGGGGGGCGGTAGAGGCCAAGGAGTGCGAGAACTGGTACCACATTCTCGTCGACTCCTGCGGCACCCAGCCGGATGCAATTTGGGATCTGCTGTCCAATGCACACTCTCGCGAGGAGTGCTTGGCTGATCCCAAACTGCCACGGCGCTGGGGTACTCGGCCCGGCAAGCTTATCTCTGTGTTGGGAAGGGACCCCTTGCAACGGGCTAGTCAGCAGTGCAGTGCTCGCTGGCCCGAGATGAGGGGTCTCTTCCCAACGCAGTGGTCGGCAATTGCCGCCGGGGAAGATGCTAGGGAGCAGACCTGGCACACTGACATTGATAAGTTGCCAGGGACGCTCCCTATCATGGGTGAGCTGCCCGACCATCTCTCAATGATGCTTGTCCTCTCGGACAAGTATCATTTAGAGGTGCACCTGGGCAGCCACCTGGGTGACCATGACGCTCTGCGGGTCGAGACCTTCGAGTTTCAGCGTGGGGACATGGTTCTCTTTGCCTCCACGCTGAGACATCGGGGTCTCGCCGCGCTGCCGGGGGTGGGGAAGCAGGTCGTTCTCTTCCGCTTCCTCACCCCCGACGAGCGTCACAAGTGGGTGGACGTGGAGCGGTTCATCCTTGACCCTCTGCCAGGGGCCAAGGATGAGCTGGCTTCACGGCCACGGGGAGACGGGCCGCTGCCCAACCCCAGGGCTATCAGCCACTGGGGGCAGTACTTCGCCTTCGGCGAGGGACTGCAGGGCGCGGTCGGTCTGCCGCGGTTTGAGCAGCTGGACGACTGGCTGGCCCCCGTGGGCGCGTCAGGCCCCGGCTGCCCATACCACCCGCTGCTGCTGGCCAGGCCTGCCCTGGACGCCGCCGACCCTATGTGCCACGTGTACGTGGAGGAAGGCGACGTTCTGTGGACAAGCGGGCCATCATGGCTCGACCTGGGTAACAGTGGACCCGGGGAGGCCGCCATGCTGCAGCAGTATTGGGCCCCCTGCTCCCGCCCCATCTCCGCACAGCAGGCTTTGCTGCTCGGCTTCTCGTGGCATCGCGGGCCGGAGAAGCGGTGTACACGGAGCGATGCGGGCGCCGAGGTCCCGCTTTTGATGCGCTGCATCTGCAGCGGCAAGGTCTTACTCCCTTCTCCCCCTGCCCTGCAGGATTCACACCGGGGTGTTGGGCGGAATATTGGTAGGGGGCGCGACAGGGTGGTGGTGGGGTGCACCAGGGTGTTTGGAAAGGTGGGTCTGGGGCTGTGGGCCTGTGGGGCTGTGGGCTGGCAGGGGGTTCTCTGTGTGCCCCACGAGCGGGCTTAACATGTGCACAGGGTGCCCCACGAGTGGGTTTAACATGTGCACAGGGTGCCCCACGAGTGGGTTTAACATGTGCAGAGGCTGGCCAGCGCGTGGGCCTACTGCACAGGCCGTGCCAGTCTGCTGCTGGCCTTTACGGGGCCTGTATGGGGGCCTGTACGGGCCCTGTGTGTGGCCTGCATGGGGCTGTGCTCAGGCGGCTCCAGCACCCTGCCGCCAGTTGCAGTTGCCAGTCTGGAGGTGCAACTGAGACCTGACTGAGCCGTCTGGTGCGCTCAGTGAGCGCTCACTGAGCCATTTGGCGCGCTCACTGAGCGCTCACTGAGCGCTCACTGCGCCATTTGGCGCGCTCACTGAGCGCTCAGTGAGCGCTCAGTGAGCGCTCAGTGAGCGCGCCAAATGGCTCAGTGAGCGCTCAGTGAGCCCAATTAGCTCTCACTGACGGCTCAGTGAGCTCTCAGTGGGGGAGGCGCGAACGTTACCTGGCACCTTCGGTGGGCGGCGCGAACGTTACCGGGCGCGAACGTTGACTCTGTGCTTTGCTGCTGTTTCCATCTTTTTTTTTGGACCCCCCCCCCCCCCCCTACGTTTGCAGGCTCAATTCCCCCTGCACGAGCCTTTGGTTGATGCAAACGGCAGCAAAACACAGAGTCAACTTTTGCGCCCGGTAACGTTCGCGCCGCCCACCGAAGGCAGCTCCTCACGACCACCGCTGGCAACGCGACGGCAACTGCAACTGGTGTCAGCGATGAAGGATGGGGCATCGGGAGCGGAGCCTGCGATGGCAGCGGCGGTTGACAAGGCTCGGGGGCCGGTGGGCCCATCACTCGCCGACCTGGCCATCGGGTCCCCGGTCCCTTTTCCCGTGGTGCAGCCACCCCGGGCCAGTGATGTACGCGCGGGCTTCTTGGGGCTGTACATTGCCCCGGTCAACAAGCAGCCCGCACCGGCGTACCTCCTCAACAGGACGGTGAACGTGAAGGGGGTACCGCGGCACTCCACCGAGAGGTGGTATTGGAGCGTCACCCTCAACGCGGTCACCGCCGCGCAGCAAACGACGGTCACCCAGATGCACCTGCCGTGCAGGGTGACCCTGTCTGAGGATTGTGGGCTTGTGGCAGGGGAGGGGGGATTTTTTGTAGCCCGTTTTGCCTACCGGCTGGGGTCCAAACACTAGTGCTTGGACCTAGCCGTGGGGTCGGAGGAGGGGGGGTTGATGGCGCGCGCTGGCTCAATTGCTTTAAGCAGGTGCTGTCATGGGACGTGCAGGGGGAGGGGTTTTTCTCGGAGGCTTGGCACGCCATGCGTGGCCACGTCTCCACCTTCCGTGCCAGCGCTCTGGGGGGGGACGTCATTGACCCAGAGGTGGTCAGTGATGGGGAGGTGACGGATGGGGGGAAGAGTGATGGCGGCCGCAGTGATCGGAGTGCCCGCAGTGGGACCGCAAAAGGAAAAAAACGGGCCGCCAAGGACATCAACCCCCCCGCCCCCCCCAAAAAGCTGGCGGGCAAGGGAAATGCAGCCGCACCTCAGAAGGCGGCCCTGGCCTGTGTTCAAGACCAGGGCCGACTCTGGCCCCTGTGGTATGTTAATTGCGACCCTTTTTTTTTTCTTTCAATTTTGCATGCAGGCCAGAGGCCACGTCTTTCAGCCCTGTTACGGGCACGAACCAGAGCAGGGGTGTGCTGCCTTTGTTCACACAGGCCACACAGACCGCAAACAGTATTTGAAAACAGTATTGGCCTCTTGTGTGGTGCCTGTGTACTGCCTGTCTTTTGGTGTGCAGTGACTGAGAGGTAACTGAGAGCTCAGTGAGAGCTAACTGAGCGCTCACTGAGCTCACTGAGCGCTCACTGAGCCATTTGGCGCGCTCAGTGAGCGCTCACTGAGCGCTCAGTGAGCGCTCACTGAGCGCGCCAAATGGCTCAGTGAGCGCTCAGTGAGCGCTCAGTGAGCGCGCCAAACGGCTCAGTGGGCTCTCAGTCGGGTGGATGGAATTGTTGGCCGCCACAAACAGGTGGTTGTGGGCAGGGGGTGCAAGGGGGATGTGCCACCTACCACCAGGGACTGAAAACAGGTGTGTGCCAGGGCTGGGGGGGGGGGGGGGGGGCTGCAGCGCATATTACGGCAGCAACCGGGCGGAGGGGGGCGTCAAAGGGGGCAATGCGAGACGCTGCGGGGGGTGGGGGGGGGGGGGGGGAGGATGGGACAAACTCCCTGGCGGCATCCTCGGGGGGGGGTACGACGGGACAAACACGCTGGCGGCATCCCCGGGGGGGAGAGGGGGGCAAACACCATGGCGGCATCCCCCCGGGGGGGGGGGGGGGTGGGACAAACACCCTGGTGCAACCCCACTACCCCAACCCGACGAAGAGTGTGAATCCTGCAGGGGCAAGGGGGGGGAAGGCTAGGGACAACAATCAAGGGGAAACAGGTGGGGGGGATAGCAAAGAGATGTGAAAAGAGGTAAGTGTGACGCAAGCACGGGGACTGCATGTGGCAATACACCTCTACCACAGGTCCTACACAAAATGCCACCCAAGCGGCCCTTTTCCTTGTTGGGAACACAGCGCCAGCGCGCAACCCGGATTGAGCATCTGGAGGCCGCGGTGGCGGCCTCCCTATGTGAGGAATATCGGGCCGAGCTGCAACCCGATGGTAGCATACTGCTAGTCCCTGAGGACTATAGCCGGCCCACGGACACCACCCCCGACATCAAGTCGGAGGCCTTGCGCGTGCTGTGGCGGATGCGTAGTTCACAGATGTCGCGCCGCGACATGGCCTACCTGCTGCCCGACCTGGACAGCACCGTTAGCTGGGCCGACGTGGCCCCGTGGCTGAAGCACCTCAGCCAACCTGCTAGCCGGCGGGTTTGTATCCTTGAGGGGGAGTATGAGATGCAAGGGGCGTACTGCAATATTGCTGAGCGGCTAGCCCTGCTCTATGAAGCGCGTGCCGTACGCACACCGGAAGCCTTGCAACCGGGCGCGCAGCGCAACACCTGGGTGACCATCGGCGTTGACGGCACCAACCGGTGGAATCGGGCCTACGTGCACTGTGCAGTGGCTGCACCGGGTTGTGGGCCCACACAGCTTGCTAGCTGGTGGCTGTTTGAGGGTAGCGAGATGTGGGCCACGGTGTACGGCATGCAATCGGAGTGTGACTTCGATACGCAGCTCCGCGCTGCTACGGCCCTGCAACTGCCGCATGCGGATGGGGTGGCACGCAGCCCCCTATTCTTCGTCCGGGCCGATGGCAAGGCCCACATCATGCTGGCCGGCGGGGACGGCTTCACCAAGAAGAGCCCCGGGGCCATGGTGTGCCACTGCTGCGGGGCAAACAGTGAAACGGTTTTGCGCAAGTTCGGGGGACAAGAGGTTGCCCTGGAAGGAATCAAGGGACATGTACGGCTGACCGGGGTGTTTCGTGACATCCCGGCGGACCGCCGCATTCCTGACTTCGGTGCGCATGGAGTCATGCGTGTTGCCATTGCGGGGGTCAATGGAATTGTGCGGGGGCTGGTGACCCATGGCGGGGTATCGAGGAAGAGTGCGGCCACCATGGTGCAGGGGGTTATAAACGGGGCACGGAAAGTGGCCCGCACGGTGCGGCCTGGAAAGTGGGGGGCGGACAAGGCAAATGCCAAAGGACAGGTGCGCATGGAGTTGGGGGCTGCTGCGCACTTTGTCAAGGCCCGGCTGTGGGGCCCACTGTTGCAGCTGGTTGCACCGGTGATGGGGAACCATCAAGTGGGGGGCAGGCCATGGGTTGATGTGTGCACGGAGTGGTGGGAGGCGTTTGCGGCCATGGCCGAGGTGGCCTGGAAGGCCGACTTTCTGAGTGGTGCAGAGCAACGTGCCTTGCTGCAACGGCAACGGACCATGGGGGCAAGGCACCTTGACCTGGGATGGGGGAAGACGTTGTGGACGCACATGTGGGTTGACCACATGTATGCGTATGTTGCACGGTGGGGGACCATTGCAAGGTTTAGTTGCTTTGCATTGGAGGGCAGCCACGTGCGACTGAAACGGTTGCTTAGGAATAGTGGGGGGGTTAGCTTGCTGAACGATAGGTCCGGCTTGCAGTGTGTGGTGGATAACCACACGCTAGATGACCACCTCCGCAAGGAAGGTTGGGAGGTGGAGAGTAGGGCCGTGACCAAGCAAAGGGGGTTCCAACGACGGTGCATGACTTGGTCACGTGCCCGGCGGGAGAGGAAGGGGAGGGAGAACATGGTGAGGAGGATTGTGGAACGTGCATTGCGACAAAGGACCAAGTAAGTGCTTATGATGGATGATTTGTGCCCGTGCATGTTAAGTGAGCCCTGAGTGAGCCCCCAATTAGCTCTCACTGAGCGCTCACTGAGCGCTCACTGAGCCATTTGGCGCGCTCACTGAGCGCTCAGTGAGCCCTCACTGAGCGCTCAGTGAGCCGGCTCAGTCACGGCTCAGTGACGGCTCAGTCGGGATGCTCAGTCAACTGAGCCGTCGAAAAAAAGAAACCCCCCCGGTGAAATCCTCTTGGCCTAGGGATTGGGATCCCTTTGGGGACATTCCAAAACCCCAACCCACCCCCGAAAGCCACAACTTTTCACATTAAACCCCTTGAAAAACACCACTTAGCCCCAAATGAGCCGTTTTAGCCCCAAATGAGCCCCAACTTCACATTTCCAAGTGAGCCGCAGGTACATTGCCGTTAGGTTTGGCTTGGGGGTTGCTATTACTAATGCACATATCTCTCAGGGATGCCCGGAATTGCGCCAACTCGGTGGGTTTTCGGGGGTCGGCGCCACTGTTCCCTCATTTGTGCCCACTGAGTGTCCCGTAGGTAGGGGTATTCGGGGTATATACGGAAAGCCCTCGAGAAGGGCTAATTAGATCACCCTAGGTCTGCATGTTGTACTGACGGTATGTTCGAGATTTTCGTCCGTTTTGGACTCTGCCCGTGTTGCACCCCACGAAGGCTTCACAACATGAGTTCTTGGCCGCATGCATTGATATGGATTTGGAGAAAAATGTGAAGCATGCACAAGTACACTAGAAAGAGGGGGCATCAGACTACTTATTTTGTACCGTACCGCGGAGCACGTCGACAAATCTACAAAACGCAGTTTTTGCATTACTTCAAGATTTCATGCAGAGATGTCGAGACTATGGCCAAGGAGAAGGCAAATGCGGCCACTGCCAGCCCCCTAGCGCCTATGAAAAGTCCGCAGACAAAGGCCGCAGGCAACACACGACGTGTTTCAGTCACATGATGTTGGACTATAGTAAGGCACTTAATTTACTGAAGTTGCCTGTCGGGGAAAAGTGGTATACCTCAGAGTTGAAGGCGCACCGTTTGGTTCTGCACTGCACAACTCTGAGGCTTGACACCGTAATGGTATGGCCAGAGTATGTGGCTGGTAAGGGGTCTAACGAGACGGCCTCAGCCTTGATTGGGGAGCTGCACCGGTGTTCCACCGGGGCAGGGCACCTATTCATTCATACAGATGGCTGTTGCTCAGAATTTTTGAACTGGGCCTTTTGTACTCTATACGACAAATTGGTGTGGTGGCGCTGGTTTCACCACATTACATGGTGTGTTTTCATTAAAGGTCACTCCTACAATCTGTGCGATGCAGCGTCACGCGCCATAGACCGTGCTCTGCACAATGTAGATTATTATTATGGTCTCATGGACATGGCTGGCCTGACCATCCAGCATGTTGCACAAAATAAACAAAGGTTTGTATGGAAGCTGCGCATCTTGAAGCGCAGTGACTTTTGGGATGTGTCCAGATGGCTTGCAGGTGCCTATAAGACTTCAGGCAGCCATGTGGACCACCAGCAGGCCCCTGTTTTGATCAGGGATGACAAAATAAAATGACTGGATTTTGGTATGACACTTGATCCCCAGAACCTGCAGCCCCATTCTGGCTTTGTCTGTGTGAAGTCAGGGTACAGTGAGGCCATTCCATGGCGCAAGGTCCGGCTGACCAAACAGCGAAATGTGGACCTCAAAACTGATGGCCTGTGGGCCATGCCTCTCAACACAGGGTGGGTGCCTGTGAAGGCACGGAGGCTGCAGGACTAGGGAAAATTGAAGAAATATGTTCCCATTCACAAGCAGGATGATGTCTGCCCCAATGGAGTCCCAGCCCTTGTGGAAGGGAACAACAATGCCAACGATTCGGGTTTGGAATAATCGGTGGTCCCCTGTGCATTGCTCCATCCCGTGTATTGTCCAGTTTCCAGCTGTTTGCTCAAAATTACAGTCACCTACCCCCCCTCCCCCCCAACCCATACATTTCTGAAATGGCCTTTTCACACAGATTTCAAAAAGTATACATATACCCCCACCAAGGGAACGATATTTTGGCGCATCGGATGAAAAGTTCAAAAACCCCGGGAAAAAGGTCAAAACCCACCGTGTTGGCGCACAATGAATGTCCCCGAGAGATATGGGGGTTGCCAGAATGAACCGAATGACTGGCAGGCTGCTTGTCCACCGAGCCAGTATGTCCACCGAAGACCGTGTCCGGTTTAATCCAGTAAACTCCAGGAGATGACACAGTCTCCCTCTGTCCCGTACACTCCCGCTCCATGGCTTCATTGTCCTTGTATACTGCATTTGGCTGATGAATTGTGAGGTTCCGATGTCGCTCTTGTCCCAGAATTGCAGAATTGCGTACCGCAACGACATGCCGTGCGCCCAGCGGGCCGAGAAGGGAGGGATGCACTACGGAATTCCTCCATCACCAGCCCCTCTCTCATCAGTGCCTCGGGACTCGGATGCCAAGACGTTGGTCAAAATGTTTTCCAAACAACACCAAGACATCAGGGGACTGTACTGGGACTGTACTGCACACAAACGTTGCTCGTGCTCAGGCATAAGAGAATGGTCTGTTTGGGTGAAATCAGTTCAGAAGGCGCTGGCCCAACCAATTTTTCGCATGTCCGTTTCGTCATCAGGAGGGGAAAGAGCAAAGGGCACACCCAATCCTTGGCTGCTGTCGTCGGTTGACCACCAACCGCCGTCGGTTAAGCACCAATTGCCGCCGGGGGTTACCTGCATTTCTGCCACTGCGGCAGGGTAAACACCAGTCCTTGCACATGCGATGCCGACGTTCCACTCTGCCTTGGATCTTGCTGAACGTCGCCTCCCCCCCCCCCCCCCCCCACGCAGCCACAAGGAGGACTGAGCGCCGGAAAGGGCAAATGGAAGGTTGTTATGTGCCCCCGTTTGGGGATTGACCCCGCAAGTGGACATCCTAGGGTCCAATAGCCGTTGTTGGGGAGGGGTCCCCCACCGCCGGTATTGGGTGTTCGCCTGGACGCACCTCGCCCATGGAGAGGGCTGCTGCCCTCCTCTGTGTGGACCCTACACAGCGAAACAGGGACAGTCCAGGGGCTCCGTTGGGAAAGAAATGGTGAGTACGGAGGTTAAGATAGGCCAGGCAGAGAGAGGGACGGCACACGGTGGTGAGAGGCCGATGGGCGCTACTGCCTACAGAGACAAAGGGTTCAAGGAAAGGGCAAGGGTAAGTGGCAAGAGGCCAACAGGCGCCACTAGCTGCAGACAGCAATACACCCAGGCGTCATGCCCAACCCCCCAACAGCCATCCTTATGGCGCCTCTGAAGAGGACAGAGGCACCGGCAGGCCGGTAGCCTACAACGGTGGCTGCTCAATTGATATCCAGGCGTACTGGAGTGCAGCATTTTTCTGCATAAAGGACAGCTCTTCGGTTGGATGAAATAAGCCGGACAAGGGTTTGGCGGACAAACCGGCTCGGCGGACAAGCAGCCGGCCGGCCGGCCCTCTGTCCGCTGAGCCGGTTTGTCCGCCGAACACCCCGGGGGGGGGGGGGGGCGGTCCTTGTAGGCGACACCCCCTAGCCCCCCCCCCCCCCCCCCCCGAGTTTTGAAAGATAGCGGTGCGGGGGCCATGGCGCCAACGGCGCCAAATTTTTTGTCCCATGCTCAGTTGAGAGGGGCTCTATGCCTTTAGTCCTTAAGACCCTTAAGACTTTCTTCCTGGCAAAGACAAGATATCGCTATTATCGCATACATACCTCTGTACCCCCATGCCCCCAGACACCCCCTTGAGGAATGCATGTGATAGTAGTGGGTTGTGCGCAGCCCCCCCCCCCCCCCTCCGGCCAAGCTGCCAATACCCCCCCCCCCCCCGGCCCCAACTCCCCCCCCACCCCCCAAGTTTTGGCAGATAGCTGGGGGGGTGTTGCATCAGGACCAGTTGTAGTCGCCCCCCCCCTGGGCCGAAGACCATGTCCGGTTTTATTTGGTGAGCTCAGCTCTGCGACCACCAGTCAATTGAGAGGCAGGGGCACGCTCGTGAGCCCCTTCAGGTCTCCCCCTTCAGCAGTGAAAGTTACAGGCGAGTCCTTTTCGTCCCGACGCCGACCCTTCGTACTCCGCCGCTCTGTTGTAGGCTTGGCACGATTTTGCTGCACAGCTACAGCCACTGCCCCCTCACAGTGCTGAGTTCCTCCGCAAAAGCAGCCTCGTGCAGGCGCATCGGGCAGGCCGCAGCAGCCATCCTTGCCCCCCCAAGGGCGAGCGGCATGGCGGGAGGCCCGTGAGTACTGGCGTGGTATGTTGCATGACGTTAGTGCTGGTTCAGGGTTGTTGGGCCGGAGGAGGGCGTCAAGTTGCCTCTGAACGCCCCGGCACTGTTCAGGGGTTCGTTCTTCGCCCTCAACGCAGCCGCCTGAATTTTCCGTCGACGCTCGTGTTACAAAAGGGGACCCCTCCACCGGGCAATGGAATGGTGTTGAAGCCTTGTGCCAGGGCGGTCCTTCCACAACGAGATTTTTTTGGGGGGACAGCACTCGGGCCGGCGGTGGATGGCCCAATTTTTGTTCATTGAGCACTGACTGCGGGTCTTCATGTGTCTTCTCGTCACCAATGACAGACCTCAGGTGGATGTATTACCACACCGCCTTGTGGGACAGTCGTAGCATTGGACAGCTCTGATCCTTGGGTCCGAGAGATTTCTCAAGGGCTTTCTGGGGAGCCGGCTCTGCCAGCTCGCGGTGGCCGGAACCCAAACAGAACCTCAGGTGGATGTATTGCGGGATGATTTGAAACTTCGCGGTCTGTAGGGCCCAGTTGCCTTTGCGCATGTTTGTTGGGTGAGGCGCCAGTCAACCAGTCTTGTCCCTTTGGCGTTAAGGACCGCCCTGGGGCACAAAACCGTTTTTTGCCATGGTCCCCTCTGATCCGTCAACCTCCTGCAAATGTTCCACTTTATTTCATATTTTGTGCGGTGTCTCTGGAGGGTGTTGCTTGTTTGCATCCGGGGCTTTGCGGCTTCTCGCATTCATTCGGCTTGGGCTGAGGTGCATCAACAGGTTCATCAGGTCAACCCGCAGAATCATCCAAACGCAGGGGGAAGGTCGTCATTCTCTTTCAATCCACTCATACCTCATCTGATGGGGTGAGGGAAAAGGTTTGCGCGTGTGCGGGGAGGGCGATCGTTTGAGCCCCGTTTCCAGACGACCCCGCCCCCCCCCCCCCCCCCCGCGTGACGGGAGCCCAGAATGTCAAAACCCCCGGAGGATTCAAGGGAACTCTGCAAGGGAAGTCTGGACCATTGCGACGTGTACACAGAAATTTCCCCAACGTGCGACGCAAAATTATCGGTGCGTTGTGGGGGATCATTCTGAGCCACATACGCTGGGGGTACACTGACCCCCCGAACCCTCCCAGGACCCGCTTTGGCAGAATGCCAGGTCCAGCACGAGGGTGGGGGGAGGGTTCTATGTCGGACTGTTGCTTCAGGCACCCACCGGGGGCCAACCTTCTCACCTTTTCCTGAGGATATCTCTCTCCTGGTCTCGGGTGGAACAACAATCCCACTTTTTGAGGAATAAGACTCTGGTCCTTGTGGTCAATCTACTGCAAACACATGGGCACGCAAAGCAAACCCATTTTGGGGCCCCAAGTCCAATATTTTGTTTTGTGATCCGAGAAAAGAAGTCTTCGCCACAGCAAACGCGTCTTCCATCAAGGTCAAACGCCAGTGCAGCGCTTCCAACATGACATGCGGGGCTGCCTAGAGCTCTGAGTGCGATGGGGCCCTCCCTCGCGAAAAACAGCGCCATCCACAAAGTCGCTTGTTTGTGCCAGGGCCCGTAATACCCCACGACCCTCAAAACATTTTTTGCAGAATTTTTTCGTTGCCCCTTTCCAACGCCGACCCGATCTCATGCAGAGCACAAACGCCTGTTCGACAGACTTCCCGGTCTTTTGACTGCGCCTTAGCCCATTGTTCGCGTGCCTGCCCATGGCCCTGCCAGAGACCCGCAGTGGCCTCCTCCCCTTGTGCCACTGCCACAGGGAATGCCCTTCGCTCCCGGTCCCGTCCATTCTGGGGCCCGACCGGGTCACATGGCACCCAAGTCACCTCGCATTCCTCCCTTGGCCCAGCCCCCCAGCCCATTCGCCAGTAGCCCCACGACCCCCACCGCCAGAGGCACATCGTTTGCCCTGGGCCCAGGCGATCCGGTGTTCCAGACGGACGCCGTGCTCTGGCCCACCCCCCGATACTCCGTCGGGAGCCTCCGGCCCTTGGAGCCGCAGGCAGTGGCCGCGACTCTGGACCACCGCCTGGGGGCCCGCGTGGGGTCGCCGTTTCTGTATCCGACGCCGCCCGGCACAACCGCCGCCGCACCTCCGGAGGCCCCGTGGCTGTGAGCCGGGCAGTCGCATCGGAAGTGCGCCCGTTGGGCCGTCCCGTTGTGCCGGGGACCCTGCCACTGTGCTCTGCCCAGGGGCCAGGCCGCCGGTCCAATGACCTTTTGTGCGTTGCGAAGGGGTGGGGGGGTGCCCCCCCGGACCCGCGGCTTGACTCACTTGGGCTGGGTACCGTCTGGGGCCGAGGGCACACAGGGGCACAGACAATTTAACGGCATCAGATCAGAGAAAGGGACACCTTCACACAGTCGGGGTCGGTGTCCATCCACTTTCCCAGTGCCACACCGGCGGAGCGGCCCAGCGCTGCTCGTGCACTCCTGGCCTCCGAGGCGGCCTCTGGTCAACGGTGCAGCTTCTGTGTCCTTTCCGTTGTCACTGACGGCAGTACTGCGCCGCGGCAGGTGTCCCAGGCGCGCTGACCTTCACCAGCGGGAGTCTGGATCCCGCGCCAGCGTGTGAGGGTGCGGTGCGTCCACTGCGGATTGTACTGCGACAGCGCTCGGATGCGCCACCGTGTCATCGTGTGCAGGCGCAGATGTGATCCAAGTGCCCACGTGGAGGCATGCCTGACACGCAGCTGTACTCGAAAAACGGGTTTCAAGTATTGTACAAGTGCGTCTGGTCCCAGGGATCCGGGTGTTTGGACCCCCGAGGGGGGGCCTGACTGCCGTCCGTAATGGCCGGCGCGGCTCGGCTGTACGCTTTTTGTTTTTGAGGCATGGCGGTCCCCCGCTGAAAGCAATGCACTAAAGCGGCCTGACCCCGGGCAAACAAGCGTTCATGGCGGCCGGCCTGGACGTTGTCAGCGTATCCAAAGTCCAGGGTCTCGGTCGATGGCATCGGAGCGGTGAACTCCGTGTCGTTCAGGGTGCTTTCGACTCCTTTGACGCTGGCGTTTCCCGAGCGCGCCCCATGCCTCGCCCTCACCAAGTCCCTTTGAAATGGTGTGAGTCGTGGACCGTGCTGATGACTGGTACGCCCCTGCCCGTCGTGGTGCTCACACACTGGCGGGCGCGACATTCCCAATGTTTGCGGACGTACACCAACGGGCCTCGTCGACTATCACCAGCGGCCGGTACGTGCCAGCTTTGGAAGATCCAAGTGCCTCAGCGTGCAGGGCATTGGTGTGGTCACTCTGTGGCACCGCATGCCTCAGCCCAACCGCAATGGCAAACAGCAACGAAAGCGACTCACACTGGAGCAGAGGCAAGAGGAACATCCTGCTTCTGCTCTGCTCTGCTCTGCAGAAAACAGAATTGTGCCGCCCAAACCCAGCAAACAACGACTTTGTGCATGCAGTGCTGCCAGCACCAATGCCTAGGCGTTGTTCAGATACGTCATTGTGTTTCCTTGTTCTGCTTCCTTTCCTGGTGCAAGTTTGGAGCAGCTGATTGGCAGACGACTCCCCTCCCCCCGCCCCCGTCCCCGCTCATTTCGAAGATTGTGCCTGTGTGGCACACCACCGGATGCGGGGTGCAGTGGCGTTTGCTCCCCTTTAACCCTCCGGGGGCTTTATATTTTGGGAGAAAGCCGAGGCAGGGGGTTATACGTGACTTGCCGCTTGTGGCATTTGGCACCCTCCAGAAGGGCAATTTTTGCACCCTTTGCCTAAATGTATCTCTCTGCTGGTCCAGCCTCTGGGGGCGTGGGATGCCCAGTCAGCTTCTAATTATGTTCCATTTTTGAGAAATAAGTAGTACCGCCCCCCCCCCCCCCCCCTCTTGTCCAAGCACGAACCCGTGTGACCGTTGTTTTGATGGTTTTTTCTGACCATGACTGTAGAGGGTAAGAGGGGCTGGGTCATGTTTGTGATGGTTCCTCTTCCTCACAACCACATTCTGATTGGTACCCAATGCCATCTATTTTGCTGTGGTTTACAGCCATGAATATAGCCTGCTCCGAAGCCTGCCCCAAAGGGGAAGCATGTGCAACTGTTTAAGATGAAGCGCAAGGTTAGAAAGGGCTTCTATTCCACACCTGTTGATGGGCAGTAACTACACAAGCACCATGCGGAATTTTGCCTACACATCGAGTTCTAGTGCCATGTTTGTGAGAATTGTGCTTGGTGTGGGAAACAGGCAGGTTTTATATGTGTCGTGTCTTTTTGTGTTGCGCGTCGGGCGCAAGCACAGGCTTGTCTAAGCACGAAGACCCCGTGTGACCGTTGTTTTTCTGACCTTGGCCATGCTTGGACAAGGGGGGGGGGGTGACAATCTCTAAACAGATGTAACCAGTCTGATTCCTCTGGTTGCTGTGCTGCAGACGCATGAGCATCAAAAAGAATCCATTTTTGACCTCCAAGTTCAATGTTGAGATCCCGGAAAAGAATTGCACGCAAAAAGCAAATGGTTTGTTGAGTCAAGGTACCCATTGCAGTGGCATATGCGTAGCTGCATGGAACCCTGGGTTGGGTCGACCCCTCCCTCGCAAAAAAGACGTAATGCACAACAGTCGACCGCAAGAGCACACACCAGCGGAGTCGGGGCATATCTTAGGATTATCATCACCACTCTGAAGAGTGTTCTCAGAGTTGGGACTTGAAAATTGCGGGGCCAAAGGGGCTGTTCGAGCCCCTCCAATGGGGTGGGGGGCTGGTTTGGAAAGGGGGGTCCCGTGACGGAGCCTCCAGAAGACGGTGGTGCTGAGGGTTTGTACTGGCTTGAAAATGGGTGGCAAAGCGGAACCAAAAACTATTGAGAAAATTGTTCGCCCCCATGATGCAACCCTCAAAATGATCACTGCGTTGTAGGGATCATGCCGCAGGTTCAATGTAGGGTCCCCGTACCCCCTTCCCCGACCTTCGTCTTGTGGGGTGTTTTGGGCTTCGATCATGGGAAGGGGGGAGGCCTAGGAAGTGGACTCAAAAGGCCCCCCGCAAATGATTTTTTCCCACCCCTTGGGCTCAAAACCACGCCATCGGTGGTACAATACCCCCAAAACAATGTTCAGTCTTCCCATCACAAGATGTATGTGCAGTATGCATTGTTTGGGCACGGTGGTGCGTGGGCCTTTGAGCAATCATTTCCTCTGCACCAGAACACTTCCTCTGCCCGTGTACTCTCACCCTGTTGCATGTCAGCAGTGCTGCCTTTAGCATTGCACATCACCATTTCTGCTGCCCCGGTGCAGATTTGGTGTGATCCCATCCCCAACTGCCCCTCTTGCTCCGTGGCGTGCATTGCTGCAGAGTCGGGTCCCCCCAAAGAGGGGCCAGCCGCCAGGAGTCAGTGCAGATGTGCCCTGCCCAATTGGGCCATGGGTCATTCATCGCCAGGGGGCATTCAGCAGTCTGGGTGACTGCATGACTCTTGCAAACCTGTCCACCCGTTGTGCAATGCCCTTTTCTGGCACTGCGTCTTTTCCATTGACCATTTAGTCATCATTTCGTCTTTTATTTCTTTCCTCTGCTGAAGATGTTGCATTTGGCAGAGCCAGGTTTTTATTGTAATTTATGATTTTGAAAGTTCTGTGTTTGCAAGATGCAGTTTGTCCAGGTTAAGGCCCCCCAAATCCTTTTCAGTTGGATTGTACTGTATTCTTGCTTCAACAGCCTTATCGACAGCGGTTCATTTGCACTCCAATTGCAGGCACCCCGTGACAATGAACCCAGTTGAAGCATCACAGTTTCCCCGTCCCCAAATATCCAGGTTCAAGGCACACTTGGACCTCCCCCCCCCCCACACACACCTGGCCTGATTTCCATGGACAATGGCGAATTGTCCAAACAATGTTGGTCTTCTTTCCGTTGTTTTTTTATGATGTATTCCTGGAGTTGCTGAACTGTGGGGGATGGGTATTGCAGATGGCTGGAATGCCTAAAGATTGACGCACTTTCTAGGGGGTTCACATCAGATCATTCCCGTGTTCAGGTTACTGCCCTTTTACAATGCCAGCACAAATCTTGGCACGGAGAGACACAGAATGCCAGCAGGGAACCTGATTTTTTTGCAGGCATTTGTGGCTGCCAAGACTCAGGAGGCCAAACGGCCAACAACTTTTTGCGGTACACCTCTTTTTTTGCTCTCCAACATTGAAGTTTTCAAACTCGTATTTTTTCTATGTATGGTCTTGCACCCTCAAGTTGATCATAACACAATCATTCACCCATTTGTTCCCTGATTAACCCACTTCCTCATTCATTCAACGACGCACTGTTTCACACACCCATCCGCTCGCTCACCCCCTCCTTTACTCACCAGTTGTTCACCTTCCAACCCACTCACTCACCCACCCACACCCAACCACTCCGGCATTCATGCACTCACCCAGTCATTTATGTGCTCACTAATTAACCGAGTGACGTGCTCACGCACTTCCCCACCAACTCATTCGGCTTTTTTTTTGCACGTGGCCATTTCCCCTGCCTGGGTATCAATTCAGTTCAAAGTGTGAAGACACATGTGTATGTACAAGAGGGTTCAGGAGTTGCCTGTATTTTGCTGTGTGTGCCTGAGGGTCATATGCGCTGCATCATGTGTGTGTGTGCTTGTGTGTGCTTGTGTAGTGAAATATTCTGCGTCTGTGGGCACAGAGTGCAAGCTAGGCTGGACGGGAGGGGCCTATGTCTGTGTTGGGGCAAATGGCTGCAGGAAAAAGTAGAAAAGAAAGCAGAGAAATAACAAGGCACATCAGAAGGGAGCCAGTTCCAAACCTGAAGGTTGAAAGCTGTGCCTGATTTACATTAGAAAACAGCCCCGTGCTGAAATACGCCAGAGTACTGCAATGTGATAGACCAGAGCGGAACCTGAAGAAGCATGTGTGAAGTCACATAATGTGGGAGGCATGCAGTTGGGCCGGGGGGGGGGGGGGGGGTTGCTGTGTGCTATGTGTCTGCTATTTAGTCTGGTGGTTGGGTTGGTGACACAAAGGTTTCTCCCATGGTTTGCGCTTTTTGGTGGGCACTTGTGAGAGACCCCCAGCAGCAGTGGCTCAGGCTGTGAGTAGCAGAGTGGTCGTTTGGCGGGGGCAGCAAAAGAGGTACTGGAACTGGACCCAGAGATCCAGGGACTAGTGTTTTGTTTGGAGAGCTGATAATTCTGTGCTGGGTGGTTTTGCAGCCAAGTAAGTGCAGATGTGACAGCTTCAGTGGTATGTTTAGTACAATGATGGAGTGTTTCAAACCACTGATCGAAGGTGCGCAGTGAAATGGGGGGAGGGCACTTTGTGTGAAGATAGGTGCTCGATTAGTGAAAAGGGGATGATAATGCGGATGAAATGGGTTTTTTCGCCAGGTGTTGTTTTGGCCTGCCTGCCAACTCATTCAGCATGTTGTGGATATTGTGGGCATGCATTGAATTGTAACCATGCTGCTTCCAAATTCAATTCTGTGTTTTACCCTTTTGCTTGATGCAACTGTGAGGAGGGTGCATGCAAGCAGGTGATCATTTGCACATTCGGCACACCAACACATGTTTTGAAACTGTTTCACCTTTTGGTTTATTGCAAAATGACACTGTTTTCTATGCTAGCTCTATGGGAAAGAGATGTTTAAAGTAAAGTCACCAGTGGTTGTAACAATATTTCTCCGATTGGATAGGAAGCAACAATTAATGTTGGCTGCTTGAAGTCACATGCAATTATCAATTATCAAGTTCAAATGTCAAAACCGCTTCCATTTTCAATTGTCGGTAGCGCCACAACAGACACCATAGTGGGAATGGAATTGGGGGTATCCATACCAATACCGATAGCAAGAAGAGTCACGTAATTTTTGACAAGGTTGCTTGGCTTGATTTGAATGTGCTAATGGATGTGAATTGTCTAATTTATTGATTCTGCTACAGAGATGTGCAACACCAAATGAGAACGGCTGAACAAAGTTGTTGAGAAGCCGAAACCAGGAAGCCAAAATGTTCACGACACAACACCAAAGAGAAAATCATTCTCCAAATAGCCAAAAAGCCTGTGTTTTCCAAAATGAAGTAGTACATTGTGCCAGTGATGACTAAGTAGAAGTCGGCGACCAGAGAATTCAAGATCAGAAACAGCATAAAGGGATTTGCAGCCCACGAAGATGATAGAGACGATACAACTGCATAAACAGACCCCATTTTGATTGCATATTTGGAAAGGTAGTGAAGTTTTTACCGAGAAAGGGATGAAAGCAATAACTTGGTCTCACCTGTTCTCCAACATGGATCCAAAGTCAATTTGAGATGGCAATTTTGTCATTATGGTCCATGTTTTGCTCCATGTTTTGCTGAGATAGCATGCATGTAGCAGGACACATCATGCCACATCGTGTGCATTATATGGAGCCGATCCTACCCATATAGACTGCTACGAATCGGACCAAGTGTCCCTCCAAAAGAGGCCCTCAGTCCCCTAGTATGTAGCCAACAAGACTAAAATAATCAATGAATAAAACAGGATAAAACATTTAATATATGTTCATCACCATGCCACATGTGATATGAGAACACACAAAGTAATGGAACGATATACATGATTAGTCATATCAACAATTTATAGGAGTTGGGGTGATATTTTGGGCCAGTACCATGGCGCCGTCGATGTCCAAAATGATGGACAATGAAATGAAAACAAGCCCAAAGTGCCATACTTTTGGTAAGGATTTTGCCTTTTGATTCAAAGTAAAAGTTTTAGTATCAACCAGATACATTGCAGCTCACCAAACGTTGCAATAAAAAGAATGGATATCAAAAAAGTTTCATATTGTTCTATATTTGCAGCATGTAAACGTGTAAGAGAAAGACAATTACAACCAAGATGTAAGAACTTTCAAAAAATTTTCCGGTGTGGGAACAAAGGTTTGGGTGATTTGTGCTACCCAATCAAGTCGAGAAAAAAACAACATGACGTTTCTTCAATCCGCACAATGTGATGCCTTGAAGCAGACTTCAGTTGTGTTATGTTTCCCGAAGTAGCTTCTTCAGTTCTTGACCTCGAAAATTTGCAATTTTTGCGCTGGTTTTACCCCCTCAGACAAGCCTTATTATCCTGTTGTTCTAACTTGACTATGAGCCTTGAGCACTATTCAACCATTATCATTCAAGCTTATTGGTGCTAACCCCCTCAACCAAACACCTTTGTCGTTGGTTTGGATTGCAAAACATCAGTTTTGTATGTTTTTCAAAATGAAAAACCAGAAAATGCAGCCATCGGATTCATCGGCTCATCAAATGGCACACATCAGTGAATATAAAAAACTATTTGGAATTGAATTTTCATTGGGATTGGCTGACACCTTAATCAATCAATTCATCAAAGATGAAGAGATGGATAGTTGTTTGCTACACTTTGACGATGAGCTGTGTGTATTATTTAGATGTCCAGGAAAGGTCTATAAATGAGTCAAACGAAGATACCATTAAAAAAAGACATGAAGTAAATAGGGTGTTCCGCAAACACTTTGAACTACATGGTTGCTAGGGGAGAATGAGTCATTCATGGTGCTCCAATGTGGAGAGGGGGGGGGGGGGGGCTTTGACCTTGATGATTTGAAACCTGTCTCTCAAAAAAAAAGGGGGAGGGTTGCCATCCAATGCTCCCTATGGCACATTCACCTTTCTATTTCCGTCGCATACACACAAGGACATAGTACGTGCACTCTCACAGAAAATTTTTAGGCTTCTGCGGCCGTTGAAACACTTCATAGACGATGTCGGGCAAACACGAACATTTTGTGGAACATGAAATTTTGCTTTCATAGAAAGCAATTAATAGTTATTAATGTTTTGTTTTGATCCTGAAAAGTGGCCCCGGGAAATAGACATTTTGCGCCACCATTTTGACCATGGAAAAAGCTATAATCAATGAAAATTTTTGCAATTTCTTTGATGGATGTCATCTTTTTGCGTCAAAGGCGTGCAACACCAATTGAGCACGTCACAAATATCCCACCAAGCCCCAAACTAAACACAAATCGGCAACACAAATCACAAACTAACTACAAAAGTCACATAGATTCATTCTTCCCATGCCCAAACTGGACATTGCGGGCCATCTGCAGAGGTTACTTAAATTCATTCTTATGTTGGTGGGTTTATACTTCATGGATTACCCAGTAACATACATAGTACAATGAACAAACAGCCAATATGTTGCACTACTATTGCATGCTATTGCAAACACAATTAATAAGATGCTGTAAATTTTGCGTCAATTTCTTCAGATTTCTGGTGTTTAATGCAATAATGAATTTTTTTTTGCCTTCATTTTCTTTTGCGGCTGCAGTGAAGCTACCAAAATTCAGGCTATGAATTAAATATTTTCCCAAAACCTTCGTGTTTCCCTGGTATGCCACCGAATGTCCGTTTACCACTCACTGTGTGAAATTGGAGGGATTTGTGCAAGCTACCTTAGGTGACATACATAAGGTGGACAGGAGGCTTGGAGACTGCATCGTATCCGACACTTCACAATTACGCAATAAACAAAATCCTCACCTCATTCCGAGATTGTTCCTAAGCTAACAAATGATGTGGTGATCATCAGGTTGTTATTCAATTGACAATACGGAATAAAATTGAAAATGGCACAACAGAACAAACACCCGGATAGCTGGGAGGTTGAGTGCTAAAAATGGAACAAACAATTTCACACTTCGACAATTATCAAACAAAATGGCGGTTTTGCCATTTACTTGAAAAACCAGGAGCACCAGAACAAAACTTTAACACGGGACACAAAATGATACAAGCACACACCAAATCTCCAAAAAAAATTACCTACTGGTGACAATCTCAGCAGAACAACTGAAACTGACCAAGAAAATTGCACAAATACATTGGACTACTGTGCGCGAACCATGGGAAACAAAAGTGAGAAATGAGATGTGGCCATTGAAAAAGGTTTTCCAATGGGCAATTTTCTTTGCCAATGCACATAGCAATGGCAAAAGACACAAATGATTGGGCAATGCTTCCCAGATGAATGGCTTTTGCCAAAAATTGCATGCACACAGACATGCATTACCCCCTCAGACACTATGAAGAAATGGCACCTAAATAATAGCAAATGCAGTGACACAAGTGTAGAGCAACAATGTAATCAAAGAGCGTTCACTTGAAATTTACTGGGGAATGAATCCATTGGAAACTGCAGTGAAGATATTTGGTGAGCACCGCCAAAAGACATAAATAATTGTATCACTTTTTTGCAATACATCAGCAGTCATAGGGACATGGCAACCACTATGCCATGATGCTGCCACCCAGTCATCAGGGCATTGTAAGCGGCATTTCCCCTGCAGCATACTGGCTTCAGATAATTATCTTTGTTGATGACCCGTCAAAAATAAATTCAGGTTTATCGAAATTCTACATATGTCGTGACTAAGGTGGATGAGCAACATGCTCGCTGAGTCATGCAGTAATTGCAACCTGATGGGCACACAGCACATGTGCCTGCAATGCTGTGTCCGCTTCTACTGCTGTTGCGACAGCCCCACAACAAAAAAACACACACAAGCGCTTCCGCACTCAATGGGATGATTGATAAACCCTGACTGAATGGTGCACATATCAAGGACATATGAACCCCAGCCAGGTGCCACTCCTTCCCATGATGCCTGTGATGCCTATGTGCCACTGGACTTCAAGGTTTGTACCAAAAATCCTGAGATATGCTGACCCTGCTAAAGTATTTACATCCCAGTGCTGTGGTGTGATACCCTGCAGTCATAAAAGTACACAGTAGTGTGTCTGAAACAAGTCCGAAACATAACAGATGATTTGTAAAGAATACCTGACTCTGAACAAAAGGCACATTGCAACCATTACAATGGATGCAGAGCATCCACTGCTCTCCTACACAGCCCCTGCCCATAAGACTTATCTGAGAGTTCCGGATGCAGAGCATTCACTGCTCTCCTGCACCCCGTGAGACTTATCGTAGAGCGCTGAAACAAAATTGTGGCTCTTCTGCGATTTAGCATGGTCCAAAAAGACCACGTTTCAAAGAGCATACATCAAGGGTAACAGGAGTCAGGGAACCTTTTGATGGTGAGCAAAGACATCTGCAACGTCCAGCATGGCAGCGCCATTCGGAGGCAAGAAGCAGGGCAGTGGTTGGCAACGTGAAAAAGCAGAAAATGAAGCAGGCAGAGAGGTTCTTAAAACCTGTGTGTCAGGCATGAAATAGGAGGGGAGGGCACTTGTGGCCTGCACCAATCACACAGGTAAGGGAGCAACACAACAACAAGGCTCCGGAAGGGAGAAGGCCACACCCTGGTCCACTCCGTTGCAGGTGGCTGGACACAAAGCCGCCAGCGTGCACAATGCGTTCCAGCCAAACCTGGAGTGATACTGTTCAATGCTGCCCGGGAAAAGACTAAAACTGGCCACCAAAAGCAGGGGTCCCACGAAGTCCGAACCACTTACACAAAAAAAAAACCCGACGAAAAGCCTGAAAAGGGTCGTAGAAGACTGCGCCTTCGTGGGACGTCTGGGCTGGGGAGGCTCGAGGCTGAACCACCTCAAGGGCCATGACCACACCACCCACGAAAGCCCCGGCGTCACGGAGAGAAAAAGGAACCGGCCATGACTGCCCCGTGATCCCTCTCTCTTCGGGGGGGACACGTCAGCAACGGAATAGATGAGGGTAGAGAGCGCACGGATGCGAGGGCCACCACGTCACCCCAGAGGCTCTTTGCTTTGCGGCACCGCATGGAGGGAGGGAGGCCTCTCGCCGCATCCGGGGCAAACCGACCTTCCCTTGGCTCACTTGCGGTCCGCCACGGTGATACTGTGGGAGCCGGACAGCCCCATGAGCTCCGGCTGAGTGCTGAGGTACGCCTTCGTCGGGGGCACGCGAAACAGCCCGGACGTCACCACCACGGCCTCGTACGTGCACGTGTGAGACCCGGCCCTCAGGTAACGGGCCATGAAGGTGACCTCGTCCTTGTGCACCTCCATCGAGGGGAACGCCCAGCGCTCCGGGTCGTAGGGGAACCACATCATTGGGTCGTACACCAGCCTCCTGGACCGGAGGCGCGGGGGGGGCCGGGGGTAGCGGGGCACGCTCTGCCCCACGTTGGGGTCCACCGCCTCCAGACACCCGGGCAACGGGTCCACAACGACGACGTTGTTCCACAGATCGTCGGGGGTCGTCACTTGGATGGTCACCTTGACCACTTGGCCGGCCTCGAGGCGCATGTCGGGGGTGTAGGGCACGCCGCTCCCGTCGGGGCCGCTGAGGACCACGATGGCCTTCTCAACGAAGAGCCCGAAGTACACGGGACTCGCAAACGTGCGGTTCGGGATGAACTCCAGCGCAACGGTGACCGAGGCCTCCCCGGACCCGACCGCCTCGAACTGGAGGACACTGGGCTGCGGCCCTGCGAAGGCTTCCCAGCGGCTGTGGTAATTCGCCGGGGGCCGGGCTGCGGCATCGAACCGCTGCTGCATGAGCACACTGCCAGACCCCGTTTCGCTGACGGTAAGCGCCAGGTGGGGCTTGGCCGAGCCACGCGCGGCGTCGTACTCCGCCAGGGCCATCATGCGGTACACCGAGACCTTCGTTGCAAAGCTGTAGTACGCGCGCAGGCCATGGCCCTCCTTCCCTTCCGCCACGTAGTTGGCTAGCTTTTCCAGCAGAGGCTCGCGGGTGTACAGCCCCGACTCCAGCAAGGCCCACAGCACGAGAGCGTTCGTCTCCATGGAGGCGGCGTGGGCGGAACCTTCCTCCCGGGCAATATACGCCGTTCGACCCTGGACCCTCAGGCTCGTGTACAACAGCTCGGTGACGCTCTTGACGAGCTCCTGCAGCACGAGACATCCAACAAGTGAAGGGGGCAGGGGGTTGCTTACGACGCGGGTGGAAGCGCGGGAGCGGGGCGGGGCAGTTGGATTGTTGAGCGGTCCACTGGCAGATTTGGGGTCCGAGAGAGGTGCAGGACGCAGGGTGTGTGAGGAGCACCACCACTCTTTTCAGGCACAGAGGGAGGGGCCTAGAAGGAAGGGCTCACGAAGATGTCCTTCTGCATTGGGGCGATTCCCCAGCCCCCCCCCACCAAAAGCGCCACACAATCGCACCAGCGGTGTGAGTCCAGAGACAGGCCACCACACGTAGTGTTGGTGGTGCTTCTTCGCTGATGACGTGTGTCGCTTCAGTTCACAGTGATGGCAGTGCTTCGGCATGTGGCGCTTGTCTGTCCGGTGTCGTTGTATAAAGGGGCGAGGGACCTGACTCGGGTGCCACAGATGCACGGCGCCCTGACAGAACGCACCCCACCCCACCCCGACCCCCGGGGGGCAGGGGGGCAGTAGGAGCAACATCACCCCCAAGGCCCGATAGCCCCCCTCTGCACTCCAGTGCACCTCGCTTTACGCAACAGTCTGCTCCTGAGACAAGGATGCAGCCCGTGAAACAATTTACTCGTTGGACAACTTGCGAGGTGCGCCGAGAAGAGGCTATGATGCCATTGTTTCAAGGATTCCATTTGATACACGACGTGTGTACACCTGCTTTGGGGGGGGGGAGGGGTGGTGGGGGGGCGAGGGTCCCTTGGTCCCTGGCAAGGGTCCCGAATCGGCAGAGGTAAGTCCTACCTGCTGTCCAAGCTTCCTTTTTTTTTTGGCATACCCACCCCCTTGCTTCTGACTCCGACATTGATGATACAGGGTGCGGGGTGCGTGTCCGGCAAATTTTCCCTCGTGCTTCGTGTTTTCCATCATCTACAATCCAGAGTGCCGAAACTGCGGACTTCGTTTCACGAGGCGCAAATCAGGCTGGGCGCGCACAACCCTCCCCCCCCCTGCGCCTGTGAAATGAGGCGCGCAGTTCCCAACAATCAATCAAAATCCAAGTAACATGCAACATGCGGCATGCAACAGCACCTTTGGCTATTCAGCATACGAACTTCTGGATTCCTGTCATGATATGTAACATATTCAACCTGAATTTCATAGAAAGTCCAACTTGGAAGGTGGTTGGGAAGAGTCGCTGGTTTGCCGGCAATTGTGCTGTGTGCATGCGTGAGTACGTGCGCCCGTGTGCATGTGTGCATGTGGTGTGCGGATGTTTGCGTGTGCGCACGCAGTCAGAGTGGGATGCCTGGGCGATCCGGCGGAATTCATACTTTGAGGGATGCGGTGTCTTGCCGTTGACTTTCTGATCGAAGAGCCATTGATTCTGCCCAGGTGCCTCCCACTTTGTTTTTGTGTGTGGAAGCAATCCTCTGCCTGGCGTGGTCCATGAAACCAGTGCAATGGGGATGTGGAAGCCAGAGAACCCGGACGTATCTACACCTGTGGACCCCTTGCTTTCCAGGCTTTTAGTAAGCCCGTGCTTGGTCGGCTTCATCGCTCATATATACTGGGTATGGAAACAATCACCGCACCTGATGCAGCTGAAAAGAACGCAGGCTGAAAACACAGCACAAGGCTATCGACTGGCCAAAACCACTGGCAGGTCACTAGTAGAATGAGAAAGGTAGAAAACAAAAGACACAGGCGGACAGTGTCCTGTAAATGGCGGCGGAGGTAAAAGCAATCAAAGGGTTGGTTGATGGCTTTGGCAGGGGCCCAACGTCTCGCAAAATGGCGCCCGCATTGGTCCAGCAGTTGGTGCCTCTCCCTTCAGACCAAGGCTGCTGGCGTTTGCAGCAGACAGATTTGTACCCTTTGGTTCCTTCTGCCAACCCCCCCCCACCACCACCACTGGGACCGTCCCCACACCCGTGTCTACACAACGCTAAAAGTTCCAACAGCTACAGAAACAACGGAGGTGTTGTTTAAACACGGGCATTGTTTGTGCACGCTGAGAAGACACAAGTGATGCGAACAAGGCAAAGGGTCATTGAGGTCCAGACAACCATGTCTGTGTAGGCGCATCGAAATCTGTTTCTAGGGCAGGCCCTGAGGGTTCATAATCTGGTGATAGGGGCCAATAGATAGGGCACCATAGTGCTGAAAATCTGAAAACATTTAGCCATACAAACACTAAAAATGTTCAGCGGTGGAAACTCTTCCAAGAGTGCACCTCATGCGAAACTTCTGCAGGCTTGGGGGCACACTTTGGGGCAAGGCAGCAGGGCTGGCTCTGTGAGGTGTGCAGAAAGCATACAGGCAGTAAGTGAAATGCATGCAGGGGCATCTGGAATGCAGACGGATTCAGGAGCAGGTACGTGGAATATGCAGTTATGTTCCCCCCACAGGGTGCTGTAGGAGCATGCAGAATGCATGCCGTGTCGAACGCACGCAGGGGTGAGTGGACCTGGTATCGCCCCCTCTCGTGGCGCTTGCAGATGGTGATCACCAGCATGGCCCTCTGGAGGTCACTCATGACATCAACGTGCTGGATCAGGGCCTCGAAGGCGAAGTGCAGCGGCACCATGTTCGCGGGCGGGGGCTGGGCCCCGTAGGCGAAGTAGACCTCCGTCAGTAGCCCCCAGGGGAAGCGGCGGTCCGTGCCTTGGGCCCGGAGGTGCATCTCCTCCAGCTCTTGCCAAATGGCGGCCTCCCAGTGCGTCACATGGGCGTTGTAGTCCAACGGCGTGCGACTGCCCTAACAACGAAAGGAACGCGGTGAGTGTCGGAAGACCACGGAGACAGAGGGGGAATGTTTGCCCGGCGCACGCACGGCGCGCTACTTTTCTATTAACTATCCCGACTTCAGCCCCAGATTTACCCTCTCATGGAGAAGCCCCCCAAGTAGACCCTGTTGCACTGCACACCTTCCCTACAAAGCACGTTGCACAATAAAGCAATAGCTGTGAATTCAACAACTCCAAATGTCATTTGTATTGTACTTAACAAACAACATTGGTCCCACAAGTACGGGTGTCAATACATTCAGTACAATAGTGCTGCTTACACTCATCACAAACTACAACGGTGGAGTGCTTCTGGCAACACAACACACACACTTCTGCCTCATCCTCTGCCTCATCTTGCGTGGCGGCCGAGTTGCTTTGGTCAGTCCAAACGACATGCTCCCATGGTCCGTAGGGGGGGGTGACGGACTTACCTCCGGATGCAAAATTGTGCAAAATGCAACAAAATACAGACTGACTGGTGCAACTCATTGGGGCCACACAACAAAGCGTGGATTGAGAGTCCCTAACCCCAATTCAAGGGGCCACGCAACAAAGCGTGGATTGAGAGTCCCTAACCCCAACTCAAGGGGCCACGCAACAAAGCGTGGATTCAAAGATTGTCCCGGTTTCCTCAATAGCACCGGAAGGTTGGGGCCCAAAAGAGGGCGGAAATGCTACGTCACCCCTGCATTCTGGGGGTCTCCAACAAAGGGAACAAAATCAGAAGTCAAAACCTACGCTAGGGGTCACAATGATGCCCCTAGTATCTCAAAGTATGGGTCTCTAGTACAGCTAGATGCCCAAATAGCTGCACTGCGCTAAGTGCGCCCCCTTAGTGCACCTCCTAAAAGGCCACCGGTGGGGCACGGGTCAAAAAAGATGCCTGGCGCGCGCCTGGCGCGCTAACGTTCCCCCAGAGGACCGTTTCCGCCGGCACCAGGACCGCCGAGCTTGTTTTAGAAGGGGGGTTGTATGGGGGGGGGGGGGTCTGAGATCCAAGGGTTTGTGTTCCAAAAAATGGCCGAAAAATTTCCGTCCTTCGACAAAATTTGATGTTCTCCCTGAGGAATCGTCTGTCAGACCCGGGAGGGGGGGGGGGGTCCTCCTTCCATTTTGCAGGTTCCAAAACAAACCCGCCGGGACGTGGCGTGGGACCTGCGACATGCGCGTGGGTTGCCTGGGCCTTAGCGTCTGAAAAACTGTTGGTTGCCCTTGCCAGCCCTTCGTGGAAAGCCCCCCCCCCCCCCTGCCCTGTCGCCAGGGGGTGGGCCACCATCCTGCAGCCTTGAACAAGGGCACGTTGTCCCGATGGATTGGCCGGAATGCTCTTGGAATAACCGCCTGTGGAGGCCTCTACCGGCGGGCAGGGGAGTGGACGCTGCGGTGCACAGGCTGCCACCGTGCGCAGTGGGACTGACGTTCCACCCACCCGCAGGACTGCACTCGCACCCCCAAGTCGCCCCCGCCCCCCCCCCCCCATCCCCTCGAGCAGGTCCCACAAAAGACGTGGCACTGGACATTAGTTGTACGACACGGTCACCCCCACGCCTTTGGGGCTCACAATGAGGGCACCAGGGCATATGCCCAGGCATAACACAAGGCACGCGCAGCAGCATCGGGTGTGTGCCGAACCTCCAATCGAAATGGAGGGACAACAGAGCCCAGCCCAGCCTCCTGCCAGGCCACCCCATGACACCCACGATGCCTCGCCCCGCATGGCCCCGTTCTACGTTGCCGGGCGGGAAGGGGGCACCATCACTTGCCCCAACAGTCCATGGTGCTGAAAGAATTTGCCTCTTGTTACGATGTAGTTGTGGAAAGGTCAGTTTGGGTCCGACCGCATAGGGGGGGGCGTCGTGCGTTCTGGGGGAGACTCTGGTGGAGAGCACCCTCCCGAACTGCACCGGGGGAGGGCTATGCGACGGGGGGGGGGGGGGGTAGGTGGAGTGAGGTTTGCTGGTTGATACTTTTGTGTGGGGGCGTGCCAGGCTGCGGACGGCGGATGCCTTGGCAGCGCGGTGTTTCCGCTGCTTGTTTTTTTTTTGGGGGGGGGGGCTGCGTGTGAGAGTGAAGTGTCGATTTGGGGCTCACAAGTACTACGCCCCCGGGGGGAAGGGGAAGGTGTGCCCTTCCTGAAGCCGCACCCACCCAAACCACACCCGGCCACCCCCTCGGTCCCGGTGCCGCTGGTGGAGGACTCACACAGACTGATCAACGGGGACAGGGTCCCAGTCCCCAGGCTGCACTTGGAAACGGGGGTGACGAGACGCAGGAAAGGCACAGCCCCTCTTTGCGCATCATCGCCGCCCCCAACCCGGCCCCTGGGACTGCCACGGTCATCCCACAGTCATTGTGCCCGAGCGCCTGTCCAAAGGATCGCCGCCTTGATGCCAATACAAAAAATATTGCGAAAAAATACTGCAAATTACAGTGAAAATCACACGGTGCTTTCCCGGGTTTACGCAACCAAGAGGGTTGCCACGGCTCCCAGCCTCACCATTCGGTGATGCTACCCCATGTGCCATCCAACGGGGCCCCGCCTTTTGTTTTCTCCTTTTTTTGTTTTTTCGGTGATTTTCTCGGCCGCAGCTGGTCAAACCCGGGGCAGAGCACGCTCTGCCAGCACCACGTCCGGAGCCTACCTAACCCTAACCCCACCTCAACTTCCGTCGGTCAACCACAAATTCATGCCAACCCCAAGCCTCAAGCCGCCCCACACGAGAAGACATGGGAACGAGATGAATGCCAGGGCGCGTGCGGCTCGGGATGGACGGCCAGGACCCGGCATGACAACTGCGGATCGCTGGGACCCACCCTCGCCCTTGCGCAGCGCCCAGTGGTGTTCCGCCGTTTGACCGCCCCGCCGGTCGTTGGGCAGCGTTCAAAGATCAAATCAGCACCGCGTGGACCAGCGGGTGGTCGTTGCGCAGGGGGGCAGGCCAGGCGGGCGACTTCTTTGCCGTGCGGCACAGCAAGAGGCAGACCACACGACCAGAAAACCGACAACGGCACCCAGAAGATTCGGGACCTCGGATTTAGCTGTCGGTCCGTGAGTGGGTCGGCGCCTCCTTGGCGTTTACCCCCCCCCCCCTCTTCAAAGGGGGTGGGGGTGTCTGGGCAACGAAGGCGATGGAACCGCCCGACGGACACCGTAAACGTGTCGTGTGCCTGTAGGCCATGCCCTACAGCCCTGACGTCCCACTGCTAATCGCCGTGGTTCCCCACAACCCTGCAACCTACAGCGCCCGGCGTCCCTGAGCGGAATGAGGGAAAAAACGGAAGAACGCACAGATATAGGCGGGTTGCGGCTTTTGCTGTAGATCCAGCGTGAGGGGGTTTGGCGCTGGATGAGGATGCGAAGCAGACCTCCTGGAGCCGATGCCAGACGAAGACCCCAAAGATATTCAGGGACAAAGAAGTCCAGGGGTAACGCATCCGGGAGCGGGGCAGCTCCAGCAGCCCCGCCCCTGACGAGTGCTGGACCAGCTCCCTCAAAGCCAGGGCCCTGAGGGTGCGCGCGCGCTCCACAACGTCCGTCCCGGAGGCCACGGAGTATCCGTCATAGACTTGCGGCACCAAGACGATGGAGAGAAGGTCCGTGGCGTAGGCGTAGCCTCGCTCGGAGATGCTGGCGTTGACGTGTTGCCCAACGCCCTCCCCTGCGGCCTGGACTGCAGGGAACCTGCCCACCCCCGCCACGATGGTGACGACACCAGAGCCTGGGACGGCCTCCGGGAAGCGCATGGCCTCGTCCCAGGGGACCGGCACGAGGCTTGCGGCGATCGCGAAGGATGTGGCCATGAACACGGGCTCCTGCAGTCCCAGGCTGGACAGCTTGTGTTCAAAGGCGTCGCTCTCCCCACCCTTTCAGCGAGGAAGGGGTGGGGGGAGGAAGGGGAAGAGGAGGGGTGAGTGGACGGATGGATGGAGGAAGGGAGGACCAAAGGAGGCAGGGAGGGAGGAAATGGGGAGGGGAAGGGGAGGGATGGGCGCATAAAGGCACATCCGAAGCCCAATCAGAGCACAATTGCAAGCACCCAAGGCCAAACACGACGGTTGGGTCACGTCAGTTTCCAAACGAACTTTTTTCTCAACATGCAGTTCGGTGGCTTGGTGTAAGCTATAAGCCGAGGCTTGTATCGTTCAGTAAACCTCTTGGTCGAGCAAGGGGGTGTGGGTCAACGTGGCCCGTTGCGTCATGCAGGGTGGTGGCCGGGACCCGGAGTTTGTGGCCGCAGATAGCAGCGGAAGGGGACCAGTACCATTCAGGCCAAAGCAATTCTCACAAAGGTGAACGAAGCAAAGCAAAAACAATTGTCCTTCCATATCCATCCGCTCCGGTTTAAAAAGGCAGTCTCCATTTGCGGAAAGTGCAGCTCAGCATCCTGGTCACCTTTGTAGACGTTGCCCGCCCTGTTTACCTCTGGGATGGTCTTGTTTTATTTTGTTGTGTCTTGTGATAAATGCTTTGGCTGGATTCATACTTGTCCCCCTCTGGCAGGGACAGGGACAAGTTACGATTTTTGTACTGAAGGAAATTACGAGAAAAAAGACGAAAAATATCACGAAAAATGACAGCAAACCACAGTGAAATCACACGGTGCTTTCCTGGGTTTTTGCAGCCAAAAGGGTTGTCGCGGCTCCCAGCCTCACCATTTTGGTGATGCTACCCCATGTGCCATCCAATTATCATGTCACAGTCATTTCCCCCCTCATTGTTGTCTTTCTTTATTATCAATGGGCAAACAAACAGCCAAGAAGAACAACAAGAAGCAAAAAGTGGATGACAATTCCCTCCATTGCTCCATAGCTGCATCCTAGAGGGTAGCACAGTACCTTGGTGTGACGGAGATACACGGTGGTGCAATGTGGTGCAAGTACTGTGAAGTACCTGTTCAACAAACCCATCCCAATTTTGGAGAAGCGCTTCCAGACCAAGCCATTGCTGCCCAAGGACCCACCATAATTAACCCTAGGCGACACCATATGCAAATCTTGACCATCGCTGACAAATACACTAGCCATGCCGAGAAAATCACTGAAAAAGAAAAAAGCAGAAAATTAAAGGGGGAAAAAAAGCCGGGGCCCCAATGCAACATGGATGGAAGGTGGGGTGGAGTTGGTCCTTTTCCTGCTCTTCATTTTGCAACTGATACTGTTGGCAGGTGAGGGGCCACTTGCCCTTTTCCATCCACCCATACAAATGGCAAATGAGGGGTTGCGTGCCCTTTTGTGTTCAAAGAATTTCACCCCAAATATTGTAGAAATTACACAACATACAAAAAAAAATTGTGGGAATTACGGAAATACAAAACTTACAAAAAAAATTACTATCGTAGTCTGTCCTTGTCCCTGCCTTCAAGTTTGTGCTACCCATCTTGGTGGAGCCCTTTGCTTCACCTGCTTTTCTTGCTTCCCTACAAACCCTGTTTGGCCAGAGAAAACAAACAAACCAGCCTGTGCGTCCAACAACACCCAACAACTTGGACAACAAAGATGTTGCTGAAGGCCTTGAAGGACAAAGGCTTTGACGGACAAAGGCTTTGAAGGACAAAACACCATTTCATGGATTTTTCTTGACACTTTCTGGTACATATTGCCTGCACATGGCTGTTCATACATGCAGGACAAGGATTCTATTGTTTTTTTTCTAGGCGATTGTTTAAGCCCCCCTGAGCGTCTGATCAATGCCCCTCTGGTAGGGGAACACAAAACACAAACAAATTTATGAGATCCCCTCATCCCTTCCCCCATCTCTCCATCCTTGGCATTTGAATAAGCCAGCGCCCTGAATGGGCCTTGGGCTGGAAAATGTGCTTTGCAAATGCTTTGGCTTGTATCTTACTGGGTATTGGGATGACGTTCATGTCCCGCATGGGCTGTGGGATGGCAGTGCACTGTTTCGGCCATGCATCAAATTTGAGCCTTGCATGGGTTTTACGATTACACTGCGCCGTATATTGTAAACCCATTACAAAAACTTGGTCCAGCTCCTGGCAGCTAGTAATGTGTGGGCAGATCGCTGTGTGTGTTCTGAAGGCGGCGAAAATGGTTGTTCACTTTTGGCATGCATCACGGAGAGGTGTGAAGAATGTGGGTGCGCTTTCTTCCTCGGAATTAGCGATGGATCCAATGGGCCTTTGGAAGATTGGAACAAGTTTGAGAAGCAGAACATCGACCCGGACAACAGGAAGAGACGGCAGGGGCTATGCAGCCTATTTGATACTTCCCTGCTCTGGGGACCCCGAGACGGTAGGGGATATGCAGCCTTTTTGATTCCTCCCTGCTTTGGGCACGTTGAGACGGCAGGGGGCTTCTATAGCCCCTTTTGACTCATCCCCGCTCTGAACACCCCCATATTGGCTGTGCATGCGCAATTCTGCCCTCCCTCGGCCTTGGCATTGAATTGGTTGAGAGAGAACACAGGATACGTTTTTGATCCAAAAGCAGAAGGGATGGATGGAGAAGGAATGGTCGGCTGAATTGGACGGACGGATGCATGTTTCGGTTTGTTTTCGTTGTGTGAAAGATGTTTGGCCGGTATGGCAGAGCCTCTTCCAGTGCTACCCATCGGTGTCTGCTTGTCGGTCATCTCTTCCCGTCCTTGCCTTTCCTGGTGCATGCTAGGGAAGGACCTTTTTCATACACATCTTTTTTTTCCTTCAAATTATCACTTTGGCCAAAAGAAAGAAAACAAGCTGGCCTCTGCACCCTACACAACTCTGCACTGGAACGAATCCTCCAAAACGGTTGGGTGGGGGAGCAAGAGAAATGGAGGGCGGGAGGGGGGGAAGGAGAGGAAACGGGGGGTTTCTTGAGGAGGGAACACCTGCACAGCCATATACTGCACGGTCGCAGCGCCTAGCGCAATACTCTGCAGCTCGAACACAATCTCCTGCGGCGCGTGCGCCCTGAGCGTTACCGACTTCTGCGTGGGCCCCACAAACCGGAGGGCACTCGGCCCGTCAAAGCGCGCGTGCAGCGTCACGGGGCCATCGCGCACGGCCGTCACAGTGCAGCCGGCCCGGAAGGTGTCGCCGACCCGCACGACCCGGGGCATGCTCGCCAAAAGGCTGACGGGCCGGCGCGCCACGACCTTCGCCTCTGCATTCCCGAAGCGCCGCGTGACCCCGTCCTTCTCCGCCACGACTGCGACCGCGCGCACGACCCACGTCCCGATGTTGTCCGGGACGTTGAAGGACACGCGCACGCGCCCCTGGGCGTCCGCCGCGGCCTTCCCAACGAACATTGCCGTGGCCTTGAAATCCGACCGCAGCAGCACCGCCGGAGCGGCCGACGCGGCCGCTGCACCTCCCATGGCCGTACCATACGCCTCTGCCTCGGCCGCTACCGGCGCCGCAATCGTGTTCGCGGTGGCGCGCTCCAAGCCGCTTTTGAGCATCGCTGCGCGCGGCGGTGCGGCGCCGGGTGCGGCTGCATCCATAGCCATCTCCTCCACGCCGTCCGCCATGAACATGGGCTCGCCACGGGGCACCGGCAGGCACGGGTCCGAGTAGCCCTCGCCCGGCGTCGGGAAGTGTGTCATTTGGCCGTAGATGCACTCCAAATAACTGGCGGTGTCCGTGTCCAATTGGGAGCCGGGATGCGGCTGCCAGGAGCCCTGGTAGACCCACGGGTCCTGCAGGAGCCGCTCCCGCGTCAAGTTCAACGCCTTCCGGAGAGTCTCAGCGGACGTGAGTTGGTCGTATGTCGACTGGCCAGAGAGGTCGCTGTGGACCGAGGGGAGCTGCTGCACCTTCAGCGTGGTCGGCAGAGGGTTGGGCTGGAGATCCAGCAAAGCTTTGTCGACGACCCACACCGCAACTTCGCCCTGCGCCCCGTCCTCCAGAGGCAGCGTCAGCGCAATGTCTGCGGTCGCGCCCGGCGCGACTTCCGCCGGCACCTGCACCGCAACGGGGACGGTTCGCTTCGGGACGGCCACCGGGATCGCGACCGCGCCGAGGTCGATGTGCTGCGGGAGGGTCGTGTCAAGCATTTGGCTGACGGGGACCGGCAGGGCCACGGGAGTCTGGGCCGGGGTCACAACGCTGGCCACGGCATCGCAGCCGCGTAAGCATTCCGAGCCGAGGGTGAAGTTCAACAAGTTGGGGCCCTGGGTGAGTGGAAGCAAGACGTGTCTCGGGGCCGTGTACCCACCCCCCCACTGCACCAGGACCTGGGCCGCGGGGAAGGGACTCACCCAGCGCAGCGTCACCTGCTCCCCCGCGGCGTAGTCCTGGCCCACGACCTCCAGCGCCTGAACGGGCCGCCAGTCCACCAGCGGCCGGCGCCGCCACTGCGCCTCCGTGCGTCCCACAACGACCGCCGCGTACTGCGCCACACGGTTCTCGTCGACGTACCGAGCGACAATGCGGTACTCGCCCATGGTTGGGATCGTGAACGTGGCGACCGCTGTGACGAGGGTATCACCGTCGCGCGCGCTCTCGGCGTCCCAGCGGAACTGGACGTCACCCACCGCCGCCGCCGCCGCCTGGGCGTACGCCTCTGCGTCCGAGGCGCTGGTGTGCCGCGCAACCCGCATGGCAACGGTTGGCGGTTTGGCAGGGCTGACGGCAGTGGGCTTCGCAATCACGAGGCGGAGCTCGGCTTTGGCCGGGAAACCGGGCAGCACATCCTTGGCCCCGGCCGGGACGCTGAGGGTCCCCTCCCACAACGACTTCGCCACGCGGACAGTCACGCTCTGCCTCAGCAGATCACGACTGGCAGTGAGCCACTCCACCGAGATGGACAGGTCCTGGCGCTTCTCGGCAGCGGAGCGGACAATGCTGTCCGCACAGCGGAAGGGGTACTCCACGGTGCCCTCCGGCACGCGGACGGTGCTCTCCCCGGAATGCTCGCCCACCCGCCAGCGCAGCGTGACCTGGGTCCCCTTCGCCACGGTCCCCGTGTACGTCTTGGTGACGATGCGAAGGGGGACCGCGGAGTCCCGGGGGCGGTAGATCCGGGTTGGGGTGCTCAACTCCAATACGCCGGTGGGCACCCGGGGGTCCGCAATGGTGAACGAGGCGGTGTCGATGTGCCAGTACTCGTGGTCCCTGGGGCCGCTCGCGCGCAGGGACACGGATTTGTGGCCGTACTTGACGTCGCTGGGGATGGGGACGGTTCCGTCGAAGCTACCGAACGTGGGGTCCACGGCCACCGGGACGACCACGCGGTCCGAGTCCGAGCCGAAGTCGACCTCCAGGTCCAACCGGGCGGCGCCCGGGTACTCGGCGAGACGTTGAAGGACGCCATCGGCGTTGTACCGTTGGACGTAGCCCTTGATGTGGACCTCTTCGCCCGCACGGTAGAGGGTGCGGTCTGTGAGCAGGTCCCCGTAGATCAGCCCGGGAACAGCGGGATGGGGGATGTACAGCTCCGTGAAGGAGAGCTGGCCAGAGTGCGTGACCACCACCTGCACACGCCCCGTGAGCGCCGTGGCGACCACGGCCAGCCCCGTGCGGTCCGTTGTCGCGCGCTCCCGGCGGACCACTCTGTTCGACCGCCTGTAGTCGTCCGGGACCTCGTACACCTCCACTTCCGCATCCGCCAGGCCTTGCGCGGTCAGCAACGCGGTCACCCACACCGTCACCTGCCCCGGGGCAGTCACAGTGGACACCCCAAACGAGGCCCGGGCAAAGAGCCGGCAGTGGTGGTATGAGTGCGGCCGGCACCGCTCCTGCCAGGGGCCTTGCACCTGCGTCTCCCGCTGCAGATACACCCCCGAAGGCTCATACAACCGCTCCCCAGGCACCGTGATCGTGTGCATGACATCATCCGCCGTCGGGGCGGGGCCCACGGTCACGACGGAGCGGTCCCGGAAATACCTGTCCGAGTCCTGGCAGCCGAAGTACAGAGTATTGAGGGCGTCAGCCACACCCGAAACGGTGACGGGCTTGGCCTTTAGCACTAGGGCGTCGCACGACGGCACGTACTTCTCCGGGGGGCCAGGGCGGCGTCCCCGAAGGAGGAACTGCAGGTCGGGGGAGCTCTGCACTGGCGAGAAGAGCGTGAAGTCGAGAGGGCCTGAGAGGAAGGGCTGGAGAGGTTCGGACCATTTGGTGACGTCGTTGCCCAGGAGCGGCAGCCCGAACCCGTCCCGGATGGTGTCGTCGGCGACAACGCTGATGCGGTACTCGGTATTGGGCTGGAAGTCCCCGTGGATGTTCAACACCGCCGGTGACACACGACTCAGCGTCCAAGGGCCTGTGGAAGGACAGACGTACGTCTGTCTCAAGGCGAGAGACGGCAGCAACGAAACTTCATTGTTGGTGAGAGGTGCCGAACAGAACGATTCCTTCAGATTTCTGTTTGGAGGCCAGCAACCATTGTGTGCCATTGTGTTTTATGATTCCATTTTTTGTGGCATGAGAGCCTTTACATCTACCGTTCACCAGGAAGGGGGGGATGGGACCTGAGATCAAATTGAGAGAAATAGAGGGAATAGAATGACAAATAACATGTAAAGCTTAAGAAGCAAATGAGGCTATGCACTCCACAATCTGAATTGAGTGCGTCTTTATCCTCCAAAGTAGACCTGGTTGAACCTCGAAAATGTAAAGACAAACAATACCTGACCAGGAGTTGGGGGGTGAGACCTAATTAGGTTGAGAAGAATTGGTTACCAGGAGTTGGGGGGGGGGTCTCGTGGAGGAGTGGTATTACGGAGGGCAGAGGCCACTTCAGGTCCAAGATGGCAATGCAACTCAGCTGAAGAGTTCGTGCACGGGTAACCCGCACTTCACCTCATATTATGGAGGGCATCAGTCTTTTTGCTTGCCTTTTTGCCGCACCTGAGCTCTGAGGCTTCCGCCGTGCCAGCTCCATGGAGTTAGTTCTTGCAGCTCAATGCACCCAAAGGGAGCCACCGACTGCGGGCCTGCACCAAGGGCTGATATTTTTGCAATGGAACCTGCAACCTTGCAATGCCTGATCTGCTTGAGTACAGGCAGGGGATCATACTCCGGAGTGCGCACCCCAACCAGGGTCCTGACTGCTGTTGGGCACTAACTGCTGTTGGGCAAAGGGTCTACTGCAGAGCCGCCTTCACTGCCCACCAACGCTCTACACCATCCAATCGGGATCACATTACGACATGGGGTCAACAGGGAGCGCTACCAGCTGTTGATGCAACCCCATCATTCAACCCCCTAATCTGAGTTTGAACCTCCCCGTGGGGGCTGGCTAAATTACCTCCTCCGCGGGATGCTCATGCCGCCGCGCCCGCTCGAATGAAAATCTCCCACCCGCTTGTCCGATGAGCTGCATGCCCAACAGCAACGGCCCCGTCGGACCGCTCTTTTCGCCGACCTACAGCGCTGTACACGTGTCCCTATGCACAAGCAGTCCTGACGGTTGGACACAAAGGGTCCGCACAGGGAATTTCCCCACAGACAATTCCGAGAGGAGGAAACCTATGGGAGGATCGAAACTCAGGGCAGCACGCAGCTTCTGGAGGTCCGTGGACTCGGGGATGCCGTGCGGGATCCAGATCCGCTGGTTATTCTGACTCAACTTCATCCACTTGGAGCTCATCCAAGGGATCGTGAAGGGTCGCAAGCCCATGACCGGCGCTTGCAGGGGCTTTGTCGTGGGCCCCGCAAATGCGTTCACCTCCATGCCCACCGGCATTTGGATCTGGTATTCCTGGTATTTTTCCACCTCCGGCAGCCGAACCCGCAGAGTGGCGCATGGGGCGCACTCGGCATCGGGGATGATGGTAACCGGCCGCCGGACCCCGGCCTGGTCCACTATGGCCAGGTGGCCCTGCAGCCGGGAGGCGTCCACTTTGGCATTGAACCGCAGCGTAACGACGGCGTCCGGCGGGCACTCTGGGACCCTCTGGTTGCCGACGCGCGCTGCCCACAGGCCAGAGGTGGCGTTCTGTGCGGCCTCCGATTCCACCGTCAGCAGGTGCATGGTGAGCGCCGGGGTCTTGAAACGGGCCTTGATGGTGGTGGGCGCCAACTTCGTGCCGTCAAACGTCCTCAGCTCTGGGTTGACGGAGAGCTCGCAGTGCAAATCCGTAGCCCAATCCTCATTCGGGTCGAACCGGAGGATGGACGTGGTCACCCACCGCGCGCGCCCCGGCACCGGAGGCGTCGCGCCTCGGTCCTGCCCCTGGCACTGCCACAGCAGCGGGTCTACGCCATGGACCTGCAAGGCTTTGGAGGAGTCTACGGGCGCGAAGTTGGAACCCAAAGGGATAACCGCTCGATTAAAAACGATAGTGAGGCTCTGCCGGCGCTGGACCATCTGCTTGGTGACGATGGTGCTGAGGGTCAAGGGCAGGGGGAGGTATGCGTCGAGTTCCGCGAACGGGTTCGGCGGCGGGGAGGCATTGGCATCCGATGGGCGGCAGCCCTTCCTGGCGTTCTCGCAGCACCAGGCGGCGTGCGCCGGCGACCATCGAGCGCTGTCGGAGTCGCAGTCGTACATCAGGACTTCTGCCTTGCATTCCACCCCTTTGTTTTGGCAGCACCAATGGGTCCGCTCCCGCGGCCAGGTCTCACCTGGCACCTTGGTGCAGCTGTACGGCTCTGTGCGGCACAAGAGGCGGTCCTGTGCGCAGCACCAAGTTTGCTTCGCCGACTGCCCCACGATAGGTAGATCTGTGATGCAGCCGAACTGCAATTCCCCAACGACCCCGGGCACCAGAGATGCGGCAAGGATGGAGCCGGCACCCAACTGCTGCAGGGAACGGGGCATTGCCCCGACAAATATTTTCTGGAGGTTTTGCGCCTTGTTCTTGTCAAGGCCCTTGATCACAAATCCCGCCTCCCAGCCCAAGGGAGGGACGGGAAATACTTGCCCCACGGCGACGGCGTCAACGTCATGCCCACTCCAATCTACCAAAGCAATAATCAATTGCTTCCGTGTGGGCACCCCTTCCGAGGTGCCGCGGAGGCTCGCCCTCAGTGCTATGAACTGATTGTTGACGTTTGGGTAATACGAGTCATCCTTTCCTAGTTTGCGTACCACAACCGCCGTCACGAGCGCAATCGTCAGCCCAATCACGACGGCCACAACGACCCCCAAAACCCTCTTTTGCCATGGGGGTTTCCTCGTGGGCTCAACTAACGAAATTGTTGCAGAATCAACGCGATCCTCTGCCATGTGCCTCATGGCAAAGTGCAACCCTTGAACAAAAAAAGCGGGCATCAGGTTGTCACGAGGCAATCACGGGCACGGTAGGCAAAAGAGCACACATGCCAAATGGCCATGAGCGGGGGGGAACATAGACACTCAAAAAGTGGCTTGACGTGACCAACCTTCTTCAATTTCCTTTTTCACCTACACTTTGCGCACCTTTCTGGGTTGCTCTTCAAACAAGCCCGGGCAAAAGGAAACGGATGGATCGGTCTTGACTTATTGGGTCCTTGGCATCTGTTGCCGGGGCTACCCATGCATGAGAACGGTACATCTCATGTTCAAATTTTGCAAAGGCAGAGCAGTTTTTTGCCCTCGACATCCTTTTTTCATGTTCACGTGTGTTGTCTAAAACGACAGAGAGTCTGCTCGTGCTCTTGCATTTGCATTGTGTGCGGCACCAAAACACGAGGTGGCTCACTTTGGATCCATTGGATCCGTTGGAGTGATAATTGTTGATAGTTTGTGTGGCCACTTCATGACATTGTGGGGGCTAGAGCTTGGGGCAATGGAGGTACCACACGTGATGTATCATACCCTTCTTCATATTCATGTCTTCATGTCACATTGAAGCCGTGGAAGTTTTTGGACATGCACTCCATCGCAAAGTTCTGCATCGAGTCAAGTCCACCTGGTCTCCGGAGTATTGTTCCCGTGTCGTTTTTTGATTTGATGGCATGCACAATTTTATGCATCTATTTATGACCTCCTATCGAATTATTGCAATGGGTTTGGCGACTTCATGTCTATGCTTTTGGATCGGTAACAAAGACCAAGTCGTCGGTGATTGCAGCCCTTGTGACATGCAAGCGAAGTTCATGCAAACACCTTGTTGAGCTTTTCTATGCCTCATCAACAAGAAATTCCAAACAGTCAGAACTCTACTCCACATGCCTCATAAGGTGCAGCCAATTTGACCTTGAGTCAACACTACATCACCACCTTTACCCTTTTACTATACAATATTTGTGCCTATGCCACGGAAATCTGTTTGGCATATGACCCGAGAATATCTACACGCAACCTTGCACCCTCCCCATGAACACCCTTGCAAAGGAGACACATGCACTGAAACACCTCCACTCGTATTTGACGTTTTGGAAAATTTGGTTACGCTGGTGGTTTCCAACCACCACTGCAATACTCCAAACGATTTTGCGCTTGCGACACATCAACTCATGCACCACGGCGCTGTAAATTCATTGCACAAGAAGGGAGCCCAGAGGCGTAGGGGGTTAGGATGTGGTGGAACTTTGGTGTTTTGCTAGTCACGGAGGGTAGCCGGTTGCGTAGGGGGTAGCACCACAGCTATGCCGCGCCACATCGGGCCTCAGATTTCTATTGCCAAGAGCATCCGAAATCGTGAGTTACGTAGGGGGGCAAGATCCCTCATTAGGGGGCAGCCCCAATGAGGAATTGTGATCTGAGTAGGGGGCTACTTGTGATAGAAGGTCGTACCATATTACAAAAAGTATTGTAATCTTGTTAACAAGCAATGTACGGCAGCAGAGCAACAACTCTTTAGTGATGCATCACAACATGACAACAATTGGTGTTGCGTGTTTTCATGTGAGTTTGGAAAAGTCACCCGACCACAAGCAAATCCTCAGTGATCGGGCATGGACAAGATAGGTGTTTTTCTAGAATGCGCAACTGTTCAAACAAAATTTCTGCGTTGGCATGTGCAGAGATTGATTTCCTTACCAAAAATTGATTTCCTGACCAGCTGGCGGTCGCAATAATTGTCTTAACATACTGGAAGCAGTCAATTCGGATATGTTGGTTTGAATTCCCAAGCTTACACCAAAGTGCATGCAATGAGGAAAATTTTTCATTGATTTTTTTTGGTTTTCGTTTATCATCATGATCACAGCCTCTGCTGCTTCGTTCGGCCTGTGCAAAATTGTTGAACATGCGGCTTGTTATTCGCGCGCGCGCCAAATTTTCCCTTTCACCCGCAAGGGGGCACAGGATTCACTTCGCGAGAAAATTTCAGTTGTGGAGACTATAGACATATGGCCTGTGCGTCTGTGCAATTCGTAGCCCCATCAAATCCCTGATACTTGGCTAGCAGTCAGGTTTTTGTCGCGTAGCACTGAACAAACCTACACCTTGTAGACCAGCTGACACCCATGGCACAAGAAACAATATGATGTCATATTTAGTCACAAGTTGCTTAAGGAACTCTTCTGCATTTTCTGTTGCTCGTTTGCGTTAAAATTCTGCCTGCGAAATCGTCCTGGTGTACTCTTGCGGTGTGCGGGAGATGGATATTCCGGGAATGAAAGGCATAGTCGGAGGCGGCATCCGGGGGTCTTGCACCGGCAGGTTACAAGATGACATCAGAAATTGTCGAGAAGGTGCCGCTGCGGACTGATGCAGTCGTGTACTTCGCTCACGAAGACGTGCCTCAACCGGCAGAGGGAACTGCATGGCGTTTAGGGCTGAATTGTTTGGCGCTCGCTTTGGCAGCAGGCTTGATTGGCGCCGTTGTTGGCCATTCGGCAAAGCACTCAGAGGTATGATACTATACTTTCCCATTTGTGCGCCGTTGATGCCTGCACTGCGCAAGCAATATCCGTACAGGCTGCATGTTCAACGCATTTTCTCACAGGTGGTGATGACGTTTCTTGCTGGGAGCCCGACCGGCATTGGGCCCCTGGTGCGCCCTACTGCGCAAGGTCAACGCCCCGGAAAATACATCAGCACCCCGAACAGGGTAGATAAAGACGCACAGCATCAGCCTCCCCGTTGGGTCTGGAGGGGAGTCAACGTGCCTGTAGTATGTTGTGTAGAGCAGACGCCGCTGTTTTTCGCAGTTGCTTTCCCAGCCAGTGACCAAACCCTGTTCAATTGTTGTTTAGGTGCAAAGGTTGAACTCAAACAGCAAGGAAAACCTGCCAGGTATGCAACTTTTGCCGAGATGTGTAGTAAAGGAACCATTGTCACCGTTGTCAACACTGGTTTCGCTTTTGCAGGAGCTGAGAAGGACGATGACGGTCCGACGACCAAGAAGCCTGTGCAGGTGAGTCTGCTATGTTCTGACGTTGGACCTTTTGTAGTGTCGGTGAGTGGATACCAGAGCGGCAGGTTCGTTGCCACATACCTCTGCATGTCAGATTGATTCCAACGGGATGGTGGTGAAGGCAGACGTCGGTCAGGGCAACCCCGCGGCTGATGTCGGAGGTGATGCCGATGTTCCGCTCTATGTTTTTCACGAGTCAAAAGCCCAGGTTTGTGCTGCTACGCAGTCTGTAGTCTTTATGTGAAGATCGCGGAACGTACCGTTGCTGGCATGGTGACAAATCTTGGCCCTTGATGGTGGTCCTCCTTTCCGCAGGTCCCCTCGCAACGCGTTGTTGCTCTGGTCGCAACGTTGCGTTGGGTTGTGGCCGGGTTGGCGGCTGCCACCGGTCTCACCGTTGCTGTTGTGGAGGTATGTGTGCAGCTGAATGTTGAGCGTATGTGTGTCTGTTGTGGACCACAACCACGAACTAAAATAGAACCGTGCAACAGTGGTCTCAACTATGATGGTTCAGTGATGGGTCTACGGGCTTTGAGGACCAGGAAGAAGAAAGAATGTTGTACTGCTTGCACAGGGCATTCGAAAGACCCAGGAGCACCGCAGCTCGAAGAACAAGCACGTGACACAGAGCCCCGTGTTCGCCTGTTTGTAAGAAGAGTTGCGTGAATGGCAGGTGTACTTTTACTGGACGGGAATGGAAGTTGAGATGAATGGTGTCACCAATCAACGGGATCATCCGTTAAGAGGTGAAGCGATTTTTGCAACACTAACAATGCTTGGTGGCAGGGCGGACCAGTTTGAAGGTCGCTAAAATGGTCCCTGCGGGAGGTCCTCAATTAAAAAAAAGAAACTGCGGACTGCTTTGTCCCAAGGGAAACCCCCTCCCCCTTCCGATTTTCTCATCTGGAGCGCGTCTGGGGAGCCCTTCACCCTTTCAAGCACAAGCCACCAACGCTGGAAAAAACTGTGCCCAACGCAGTTGAGGAGCCTAAAGCATCGTGAAAAGGCGACAAATTTGTCACGAGAGTGAGGCATCTGCAAACAACCAGAATCTTATGGGCCTCCGTCTGGGGATTCTAAACGCACCACCGTGGTGCCAAATTTGGCATTTGTAAAGGCAAACATCCTGGGCCAGAAGCGCGGGACCTTTTTCCGTTCCTATATTTTGGCTTGCGGCATGACAATCTGGGTGGCCTGCTTGTTGAATTTTGCTTTTTCGGGTGTGCAAGGAAATTCCTGAGTAAACGGGAGAGCCATATTTCGGGTGGGCGGGTGGGTGGGCGGTGGGGGGGGGGCTGCCAGAGCAGCACACAGTATCGTTCCGAACGGTGGAGGAACAGTGTGAGGACTTTAGGGAAAAAATGTAGGAACCTCGTCAAGGATATGGGACAAAATTTAAGGAACAGTGTAGGAACGATGTAGCGTTTCTGATGCCCACCCCACTCTTAGCTATACTCATGAGCTGATGAGCAGCCAAACAATGCTGCACAAAGGGTCGCACCGTCCTCTGACCCAGACAATTCCACAAAGCACAACTTGATACACTGAGCGTTGCTTGGATTCAGGACTGCGAATGAATCACTGCGGCTCGCAGTCACGAACCACACGTTAGATAATTGTCACTGTGAGAATTGTGAGAACGTTAGATCATATTGCCAACGGCCAACATGCTTTTGAGAGCGTTTTTCTCGTGCCCCTCTAGTTTGGGTATTTGTTCCGCGCTTGCAGTTTCGGTAATTATTCCTGGAAGGGAATATTGTAGAGGTGCGAATATGTCAGGCATTCTTACATACATTATACCTTTGTTCCCCACAATTGTAACAACCAGGGATACGGTTGAGGGGCATGACGCTGAAGGAGGTTTCCAACAGCAGTTGCTCGTGGCTAGGTGACCAGGATGTGTTTTCTGGCATGTATTTCACTGGCCGTTGAGGGCAGACAGAAGCGGTTGAGGTGAAACAAACTGCAAACGGGGGTGCTAGATATCCTAAAGCGAACAAAAGAGGGGAGGGGCATTTGGAGCGTATGGCAACCAGCCACAAGTGAGAAATAATCATATTTGTCAGCTGCTGTGTCGTACAACACGTCATCAATGTCAATTAATTAGGCCTTGAAGAGGCTGATGACGTTGAAGATGACCCTGACGAGCTTGAGGATGACACTGATGCACCCGTAACACTCATTATGTGGTGATTCCTTCGTTACCAGAGGTAGTATTCTCATCAATTCGTTTTTTCCCGAGCAAATCCATTTTCCTTCCTTGAGGCCTCAACCTGCGAGCGTGCAGTGGTCAGTGGTTGGGGGTTAACCCCGCACTTGGCATCACGGCCAGTGGTTGGCGCCGGTGGTTGGCGCACCAATGCTCTAACAAAATGAGGATATACCATCCTGGAAGAATATCATTTGCTTACAAAACTGAATGTCTTGTGACCTAGTGGGATATAGTTGATCCGGGAGGAACTGGTAGAGAGATTGCAAATACAGTTACAAATAGCTGCTCGAAGTTGACCGTGGCTGGCTCTTAGAAACATGCTGCCAAAGGGAGCAGGTTGGTCACCGAACTGCACGGGACTGGACCGGACCTTGGACCACCGGATTGGTCAGGGTCGAATAGTACCGGGGGTGGGTGGGTTATTTTGCATTTGAAGCTGGCAGGTCCAGTGATGGTTTACACCACAGTCCCTGAACATCTTGTGGGCCACTTTCGGATGGTTAATATGCAGAATTTTTGTGCAAAAACGATTGGCGGGGCGCATTTGGGCACTGTTTGACCCCGAAAACCAAAAATCCATGCGAAATCTGGGCCAGTTTTGGATGTGTGACCAAGTCAATCAGGTATGCTCCCCCTCCAGTTCCAGCATTGTGCTGCGTTCTGCTTTGCAGAACGGATCCTCAGGGGGTGCGGAACCCAACATGCGGTTGTCGCAGGCTGGGTGCAGCCTTCCTGGTAGTTCAGAGTGTGTTTATGCACTGGCTGCGCATCCCTGGTCCCACCGTATCTTTGCAGGAAAGAGGATTTGCAGTCTTGTTGAAATGCTTGCGCCATGGGGCCTCCTCTCGGGCGCAGGCTCCTGACTTCATGCATGCCGGGCTCCCGATCTGCGGTGCAATTGTGTAGCTGAAGTGCTAAGTTTTCCGAGGAAATCTCGGCTGACCGCACGTCCGGTGGCATATGTGTGCATGTATGACGGGGCTGATTTTGGATTTGAACCGGACGCCTTTGAACTCTGTATCGTATGGGCTGGGCCATGTTTGACACTCAAGCCAGGCGACCAGGCTGAATGCAAGGCACTGCATGGACCCTAAGATCTGCCCAGGTTCATCTCAAAAGGTGATCTCCAGTGTATTTTTGTTTCTCTGTCTGCTGGACAGGTTAACCGCTTGTGACCCCCATTTCAGAGCCGTTTTCCCCAACCCTGCTTTGATTGATTTGATTTAACTACTTGTTGTAAAATTTCCCCCGCTCTTGCCAACCCTCCCTGAAAGCCAAGTTTTCCCCCTGCTTCCCATGTGCCCACATGATTGCCGTCGTTGTTGTTGCAGAGGATCCTCCCGCTTTTCAGCAACAACCCCTGGCAGTAACATGGGGCAATTTGCCGTGGGCCTCTTTGGAGTGACCGCCATATGGCAGGTAGTTTGATTGATTAGTCTCCCTGCAGGCTTGCCAGTACCCGCCGCTGCAGTCTCAGGTAGGCACACAGCAGGTGATCAAGGGGCGCTGATGTGAAGGTTGTGTGCAGTGCACCGCAATTTTCGGGTTTTGCTCGGCAGTGTGCTGCTTTTGGTCATGCAGCCTAAGCATCTCCTCGGCCGCCCCGCGGCATCATTTCCATCGCAGACATCTGCGCCGTGCCAAATTTCCCGGCCCAGGACCGCCCCACCCCCTCTCCTGGGCCTGGGCTGAGGTTTGTGTTGGTGGGAATTTGGTGGAGGTACCTGGCAAGCCGGTGGGTGGGGTTTCATCCTCCCCTCAGAAAATGAGTCTGTCTGAGGTGGGGTTCTGTTTCACGGAATGGCGAGGGGGGGAGGCTGGAGCGATGCACGATGAGAAAACGTGTTGCTTCGTTCCTCCCGATGCATTCATGGCTGCCGCACTGGGGTCTGGAGACCGGGCCGCAGTGGTGCGTGCAAAGCAGGGTCTCTGAGGAATGGGCATCCGCCTTAATCAAAGAGCCCAAACCAATCCAAACCAGTATCAGCTGATGCTCCATGAAAATGTCACAACCTGCGCAGTACCAGAGAACACCCCTCTTTTCTTGTCTCTCTTGTTTGGCCAGCAGCATCAAGTTGAGGGTTTGCACCATTTGAAAGCAGCATTTATGCCGGAGGTTTAGGTGGGGCATGTCGCCAAAGCTCTGTTCAGTGCCGGCATCCTCCCCTCTCCACAGCGTTTTCCCCCTTTTCCATGGCTGCTGAGGTGCAGGGGATGGACCTGGTTCAAGCATTTTCTGTGGAGTCATCTGCGGCCATCGATGCGGGCCATTTGTTTTCTTTTTGAAATCGAAATGGATGTGCCGAAAGGGAGTTCTTTGTTTGGTGGAAAAGCTCAGGCCCCCGATCGGTCGCACGTAACCAACCTTTTTTGTTCGCCAGTGCCACCCACGCCTATGCACACTTCACCCGCCGCTCAGCACGCACCACGCACTGCTTCGCACGCCCGACCACGTCCCCTTGCCACCAACTCCAACCACGCTAGCGTCAGCTCCAACGCCGCCAGGCGATGGGTTGCACGCGACCGAAACTGGCGAATGGCAAAAAGCTGTCCCTTGCACAGCAAAATTGTGATGTGATATTTCTGGGAGCAAGGGTCTTCCGGCGGCCCACAAAATTGACACTGACCCTAGTATTTTGACCAAGACGACTAAAAAAAGGAAGTGAAGTGGCCATCGTGGATTCAAGCAAGCAAACACGTCGGGTAGAATGGGGCAGAATGGTACTGCACCCAAGGAAACGGTCCGTTTCGTCTGCGGCTGTGCCCATCAACACCAAGAGTTGATGCTGTCGTTCTTTCAGGTTAAATTGAAGTTTTTCTCATGGGGATATCCAGAGTGGCGCAAGCTTGTTCATGTTCTTGCAATTTGTGCAGGTGCATTCGTCTCATCGGTTTTCTCATCGTTCCATCATTTCAAAGCAGCTTTTCCCCCAGCTGTTCTTCACAAGTTGAGATCAAGTCATCCCCATCCCAGTGTTGCAGATTGTTTTGGTCATCCCAGGGTACCGTTACCACTGGAAAGGCGTTCCCTGACATGGCATGCCGATATGCTTCTGTTGGAAGTGTTCCCAATTGTCAACCAATGCTCCCTCTGTTTGGCAGAAAGCCGGTGTTTTTGTGCTTCGTTGCGCAATAACTCTCTGGAAGTTGTAGGAATTGCTGAAATGCTGTGCCCATCACTGGAAAATATTTTTTGGGGTGAGGGCTCCCCGCGAGGTGTTGGTTGCTCAACTTTGCTTTTTCATCTGCACCAAATTCTGGGTCAGCTCTTTGTGGGTGGATGGGTGGTTGTTGAAAAGATGCCAGAGGGAGATTGCCCGTAGTGTTGTGCAATGAGTGTACATCGAAATGGTGCACACTCAGCCTCATTCTCTCTTTGTGTGTGTGTGTGTTTCATTTGCACGCGTGCACGTCCGCATGCATTTCACGCGTGTGTGCATATGTGTGCGCGTGCAATTATGCACCCGCTGTCTCCTGCTCTCTCGCTTGGTATCTTGCCCAGGTGATATTTGCCGCCAGGAGTGCTTGTCGTTTCCCTCGCAGGCACCCCTAGATCCCAGTCTAGTGCTGAGCGTCTGTCAACTTTCTCCTAATTCTTTTTCTTTTTTTGGCAGTTTTCTGGTGTTGGAATTTTCCGCGTCCCCACGTGCCGTGTTTTCCTCCCCGCCCCTCTTTTTGTACTGGACGGTGCAACATCGTTCTGGTTACAGCCCGCGTCAGCATTTCCTCGGCGGTCCCCCAACCCTCTTTCACCACCGAACCTTGCGCAAAATGGTATCCCCGTTTGTGCATGCAAGATTTCATGGAGAGCTATGTCGCGTTTGCTTCTGCTCAGGCTTAATTCACCATATGCCACTCCATTTTCGTCGCCAAGGTTGCGCTTTTCTTGCAACCCCAGCCTACCACTGCCAAACGGCATCAGATTGGTATACCCAAGAAGTCCGCTTCACTCATCATTCAAATCTGGCTCTGTTGGGTGGTCAAGGTTTCTCGCAATGGTCATCCAACCCCGCTTCACGGTTCCCCTTGGGTTGGTGCTCATTCACGTGCCAGACCCTGTGAAATGATATTTTGCGACATTTTTGTCCCTGATGCTACTACCACTTGACGCCCTCACAGTACGGGTGTGGTTGGCTTTTGGTGGCAGAGTCAGTGAAGGCGACAATGTGTTCACGAGGACACCGGGTTCCAAAGAGACAGTAGCATAACACGGGATTCAGGTTGAAAGGGCGTGTAACACCTCCCCCCCCCTCCCGTTTTCCAACCCACTCCTCTTACATGGTCCCCACCGTTATTTGCCCGAGAAATCCATGGTGCTGAAACCGCTATGGAACAAAATTTCCTTCGTTATAGCGTGGTTGTGGTAGAAAGGTTTGGTTGAAGTCCACAGTCCCTAGAGGGTGTGGGGACACCGTCGCTTGGTGACAACTTCCTCACAGGGACGGGCACACTGTTACGCGAAGGGACTGTCCAATGGGGGGGGGGGGGCGAGGGTTGCCATACACCGCACACGTGTATGCTGTGCACACACAGCACGCTGTGCTGTGTGTGCACTGCCCCCATTGTCTGCGCACTTAGGGAACAGGTGTCCTGTGTCCTAGATGGCACCCCCTCTAATGATTTTGAAGCTTGGAAGCACCATTCTTCAGGACACTTTTTGCTCTCAGCTGTACATTATGCAGTGTGTGTGCGTGTGCGTGTGCGCGCGCGCGCGCTTGATCTCCTCACGCCGTGGGTATGTGTGCGTGTTGGGGAGGGGGGCGGTTCACAATGCGCATGCATGTGTAAGTCTGTTTCTTTTCGCTTCCCCTGTCAGCACTGTTGCCTCTGAATATGTGACGGTAGATTCTGTCCGAAATTGATTATGCCTGCAGCAATTCTGAGGGGCAACGAACGGAGGGCAAGGGCAGGGGATTGTCACACAACTGATTTGGCACTGCCTGAGTTTACCCAGTTGGGTGTGTTTCCCAGGTAATTTGCGCTGTCTAAGCCAGCATTTGAGTTGGAAGGTTCTCCGAACAGGTGCAGACTCGTCTGGCTGCCGCCCGTGCTTTTCGCAGTACAATTCCACGATCTGCGCAAAACAGCATGCCGCGCACGAGCGCAGTCAATGGCCCAAGGCCCAAGTCAAAGAATTGATCCACGAAGCATCATATTAGCGTCATAGTAGCGTTTGAGCTCTTTCTGGAAGTGTTGCAGTGCAGTGAAGCGTCCCGTTGCACGCCTGCGCCGTGCGTGTGTTACGCGCGGTGCATGGACGGCACCCCTCATAGGGGGATATTGGCTAGCCATGCACGGATCTGCTTCCTTCTTTCTTTTTCTTTCAGGCCCTGCCGCATATTATGACCTGTGATTTATCATCAAACTGCCCTTTCTCCCAAATGGAGAAGTTTTCGTGGCACCAAACCAACGCGTCCTCAATCGTGCAACAATCAACGAAAATCCTGTTGTTTCTGTGAGAACAGCTCAAGGAGAAGCTTTAATCGTACAAAACCAATGCGCGATTACATCCACTCCATCAATCTATTTGTAGGATATTTTGCGAGCAGAGTTCATATGCTTCCCTGGACGTGGTTCTCACAAATGCGTGTCCTGTATTTGCAGGTACATGCTTCTGTGTGAGGGCGCTCAGGGGGCGTTAACCAACTGCCTTGCATATGTTGAAGCTTTTGTTTGTGGGATTCATATACAAATCTGAACGTCATCCTCGCAAATGTAGCTATATCTCTGGGTATCTGCATTCATCTTGTGAGCATACCCAGGTCACATATCCTGGTCACACAGAACCGTGCCCCTCCCAGTTGCATCCAATCATTTCATGGGTTGTTATTTCTGCTAAATTGCTTATGTGGACATGGTTCTCAGACACGGTCTTTCTATATTTGGGTGAATTCAGCCATCATATGAAGATACCCCTTTGTGCATTTGGCCTTCATTTGGATGATTTTCTCTATCACCCATTTGCCACCTGTTGATTTACTTGGAGATTCTGTATGATTCTGCTCTCCAAGCAACAGCCAGTATTCTTATTTCACCAGCACCAGCACCAGCACCAGCCAGTACGCAAAAGCACCCCACAAGCTATACGTCAGCACTAGCCTTAGGAGTGACACTACACAGACCAACACCAAACGAGATATTTTAACTGGAGGCCAATGGTGAAGAGGTGGAAGGCATGGGATTTGGCATACCAGTGCTGGTAGGCAAATAAGGCGCAGTTGTGTCGTTGTCACAGCAGTAGAGAACTCGCATGTCAACAGTTGGATCTTCAGACCGCTGTTTGCTTGATCTACAAACTGCTGTGTCATTGGATTTCAGATCATTGTTCCGGAATTGCGATTGAGATCTGTGGTTGCGGGATGTTTTTGGTAGGCTTGCTGCTTTTGTTTTTGTGAGTAAGTCCTCTGGTGGTAATTTCATTTGGTGCAAGGTAACTAGAACAGGAGTTAGGAAACATTTTTTGTTGTTGTGAGTATGCCCTCTGGTGGTGATTTCATTTGGTGCAACGTATCAGCACGAGAATTAGGAGTTAGCAAACAGCTCCGGGCAAAAGTGCCTCTATTTGATGTAAGTTTGTCCACGCTGAGCATCGAGCCTAGAATTTTTTCTGGCACCCAAGGTTTTTAACTCTTTTTTCTTTTAAGTATGCGCTAAAATTTAAGAAAAGTGCTATATTTTTAAGCCAAATCAACTTAGAATGAGCAAAGACAGATAAAAAATGAGCAAAAACAAACCAAAAGATTCCACATCTAAAAAAGCAGATTCTCCACTAAAAAATAAAATTCCAACAAAACCCAAGGTCTAAAAAAAGGAAAGGCATGTTTAAAAACGTCAAAAAGTAGAATCTTTTTTTTTAGATGGCTGGGTAAAAAGTGAGATTCCTGGAAAAACCAAAAGAACACAAAGCCGGGGGTGGGGGGAACAAGCAGAAATGCAGCTCTTAGGGGCACCCAACCGGATGAATCATCCATATTTTTTAGCGAACCCTGAAAAACAAGGCACAAAGCAAAGAACGGTAAAGAATGCCAACAAGACCGGAGCAGATGGCTGAGCAGCTGCAGAACGTGCTGTTGCAATACATACTACATTATGTGAAGATGATGTAACCCACTTGATGGTGTTGGAACCTGGGTTTGTAGCAGCAGGAATCTTTCCTTGGGACCCTTCGAAAGGTCACAATGCCCTTGTATCATTATTTACTCCGAGGGAGATTTTTTCACGGTTATTTCTTCTGCAGTGCATTGTGCCAACCAGTCTGCCAACCATAGTGATCAACTCCTGAGAACCCTGCATTCAACACATCCGTTCCTGCATTATGGGCTAATTTTCTGTAGCTTTTGGTGTTTGGCCAGTCGGTCCCAACGTTCGGATTCCTTGCTCAGACTTTTTTTAGAGGCATTATTCGGTGCACAAAGACGAGTGGTATTGTCTCGTAGAGGTTGTTTTCAAGCATTACTCGGTGCGTGCACATTTTTGCCCATAATTTCATGCGCAAGTTTTGCTATTTCCAAATATCTGGAAATGGCCATCAACACGGACGGACCAAGGTGCACATAGGGAAGGATGCTGGTTGTGTATTTGTTTGGCATGTCCAAAAATACAAAGCATTTTAGCCCCTCTCAACAAAGAAGGCGTCTTGTGCATCATTTGCACAGTGGCAATTCACCAGGTTCGAAGGAGACAAGGCCCGCAGGTAAGCACGAGAACACTCACGAAGGGCGACGACGAACGGCACATTCTTTGTTCTGCAACCGGACACGAATTTTCGAACACCTTGTTGGTAACCTTTTTGATAGGTGGAGAATACTGAGAGGTCCAGTGGCTGCAGCAGGTGGGTGAGATGCGGTGGGAGGAGGAAGAGGAGGATGCCTTGACTCTCCGCGAACAGGCGGGCGCCGCGTCCCACGTGCGTCGTGTACCCGTCGAGGAACAAAGCCACCTTGCCTGCACGAACGCACCAGCAGTCGCACATCCCAGTCCATGCATCTAGCACAATGAAAGCCATGAGAGTCCTGTCACACAGTCGCACAATCGCACAGTCACACAGTCGCACAGTCCAACCACACTCAACCTGTTTCCAGCAGCGGCTTCAGGAAGGGAAAGAGGACGAACTCCAACCAGTGATGGAATTTCTGCTCATCATTCCAACCATTGCCTGATGCCTCTACGTAGATCTTACCGGATGCGTCCTTCAAATCGTGCGGGAGCAAGAAGAAGCCAGGGACATACTGACCAGCAGCATTGCCACATCCGAGTACCGTGATTCGCTCTCTGTCCTCCGGTGCGCTCCGAGCCACTTTCCCACGGAATCCACATGGCGCATAAGCGCTCTGACCTGCAGAGACAGACACAGTGCAGGGACTCGACCTCACAAAAACGCTGGATGGACCTAACCCTAACCAAGCAGCTGTGCAGGACGTCGTCGAGTTGCGGCGACACCTTTGTATATGTCGTAACACCTTGAATGGCCGGCTTCATCCATGTTGAAGATTCGTTCGGCAGAGGTCACATGCTACTGATCCAGTTCATCTCTGACAGACTGGTACCATTCACCAATGTTCACCTCTCGTGCTGCTTGGATACGAGCTTAAGCCAGATGTTGCACAACTCTGTCACTGAGTTTGTTCCTGCGGCGAAAGCCAAAGAACCATTTGTCGCTGAACAGACCATTCTTTGTGTCGAAGGACAGACCATGTGCATGTGCCATGACTTTTGCTTGCAACAGAATGTCATTTTTGTAAGGTGGTTTCATCCGTAGGCACTCGCTTTTCACCCAGGCCATCAACTGCTCCTCATGCTCGGCGGTGAGCACTGACTTAGGACCTCTTTTCTGCAGCGGCCGGCCTGCTTGTAGTGCCTTCAGCCTCCATGCCTGAGTGCTGCTTGGGACCTTCCTGCATGCCTGAATGTAACTGATCTTACCATTGATGAACTTTGCTACGGAGCGATCTAGTACAGGAGCTGAGCGCTTGGGGTTCTTGACTGCAGCCGGCACATGCGCCCACTTTGCTCGGAAGGCCTCCGACACACGGCAGTGTTGGGCCCGACGGATGCTGACATTGTCAGCTACATGCACAGCCTAAAACGGATAAGAATCGGGATACCCCAAACTCCAAGAATTAGGAACACCTAGTGTGAGGCACTCATTTGGAACATGTTTCAAAATCTCACATCTGGAACCCGGATTTTCGATGTACTATATTTACAAATCGACTTCACTGAATTTACTGGCGGTATGCAAATTCAAATCTTCACCGTGAATCGTCCAGACACTCGCTTTTCAACATTTAACCATTCCTCCAATCAATATGAACTGCGGCGGTAACACATGCGCGCGGTTGGAGCCGGAAAAAAGTTGTCTGGAAAAATTTTCAAAAATCTAAAGTATCGGAAGGACATATTTTACACATGCTGAAGTCTTGCATGATTTCAAACAAACGGTTAAAAGTGATAATCTTTCGAGAAGCGCTCACATCATTAGGGGCATTCAACGAATCAGCTTCCAATTAAGTACTCCATAATGAACCGTTTTGTATGTGTCAACGGGGAACCACTGTTTCTACTGTTTCCACACTATGCATAAAAACCTTCTACCGATTCTGTGGCGTATGCAGACTTGAGATGGTCGGTCTCGGACACATGCACGTTGGTGCCCTGTGGCAAAACACAGGGGCTGGACGAGGTGCCCCCAACCTGGTGAAGGAGGCCCTGGCCGCCGAACCGATTTACCCTTATGTTTACAAGGGGAAGTCAGCAAGGCAGATTGTATGTTGGTTGGTTGAGATGACGCAACGTGCCTGGCAACTCAATTTTCTCATTTTCTTTCGTTAATGATTATCCTCAATTTAGTTGTTTGCAACCAAGTTCAACTTGAAGCTTGAGAAGGAGCTGACTACGATTGCCGAATCTGCTTCAACGAGTGCGCTGGTCAACAAGGTGTGAGCATGCAGTGAAAAGCAGATTTGTTTGCTGGTCCCTACTTGCCTGCATACACCGTTAGTTGCCCTTGCCGCCAGGTCGTCTTGCCCACTATGCTGACTGGCGACATCAACCCCAAGTCCACGGCGTCTGTCGTTGCCAAAGACAAATATCAGCTTGCAAAGCAGAAGGCGGAAGCTATGGTATCCCTGCGTGTGCGGTGCTGCGTGAGACGCTGCATCACGACTGCAGACAAGTCATCTGCTGCCATACACTGTTCTGTTTTCAGTACAAGAAGTCTTACCTTGAGAAGCCATGGTCATACATGTTTGCCTACTACTGCGAAGAGGACCGTGCTCGCCTATGTGGTGGTATTGGCTACGTTGGTCACCATGGTGGTGGTGATTGTGAGATGCTTGACTACCATGAGTACGTTTCCAGAGTGGTCTACCCGTATGTACCTTGCTTCTGCTTCAGAACCCACCTGTGTCGCACGGGATAGGCTGTATCGGCTGTAGCCTCACCTTGCACCCGCATGGGAATCCCTTTTCTCCTTCAACAGGACCGTTTTCTACATGTCTCTTGTAACCGTGTGCCTCCTGTTCGTGACATACTACTACATCTTTGGGACGTTTGCCTCTTCCTACCGTGGACGCTATGATTAGGTATTCACCGTGACAGTGGTTGCCAGATGTTGGGTCGGTGGCACGGCACAGGTCGAGGGGCTGTGGAAGGGCACAAACGGAGGGGCTGTGGCACGGCACAGACCGCAGACATCCAGCAGGGTCCCGAGGGGCCCACAGGAAAAATACAAGCACAACACAAGCACCGCACAACACACACACACACACACAGCACACGCACAGCACAAGCGCAACAAAAGCACAACACACGCACAACATACGCACAACACAAGCACAGCAAAAGCACAACACAAGCACAGCACATGCACAACACACGCACGCACACACACAACACACGCACGCACACACACACACACACACACACACACACACACACACACACACACACACACACACACCACAAGCACAACAAAAGCACACCACAAGCAAAACACTCACAGCCGCATGGATTGCGGCAGTACCTCAACGCTATCGTCCACTGCGCTCAAAACTGCTTTCTTTTCAGGGTGGAGGTGTTTGCCCACGCGAGTTCTTCCTTGTATCGGAGGTTGCTCCGTGTATGCCGAGCGTAGAAACTTATCGTTTGCTGTTCACAAATTATGTGAACCAAGTAGGGTGGCGACCATCGCTACTACAAAGCGGAAATGTGAACGAAGCAAGCAGGTCACTCAGAATGACGAACTTCTTCGATCGCACACCGGTAAGATGTGCGAGGGCTCTTGGCCATCGTTCCAAGGCTTTTATAGCTGTGAGGGGACACCATATGCTGGCTGCAAGATCTAACAGCACGTACAGCCGGGCTTGCCGGATTGATTGATGTGTGGGGATTGACTCCCCAGAAAGGAGGGAGATGTTGTGACTGCAGCATGTGGCAAAGGATGCAGTGTGGAGGGGGTCAGTCATGGGAGAGGTGTTGGGTCGCCGTCCGTGTGCACCATTACCATGTGGATGGCGCTGGAGCATGGATTTGTTTGTTGATGTGAATCGTGGGGTCAGGGTCAAGGAGCGGGGATTCCGTCAATACTCCTAAATACATTCTCGTTTTCCTATTTTGAACAGCTTGATACCCCAAAAGAGGTCCCCTTCTGGGCGAGATCCTGCAATTTGGAGAATTTCCTTTTGGCCTTGGAAACTAATCCTGCTTCACCTGTGCTGCGCAGTTTGGGTAATTATCCCAGAATATGGGCGGAACAGTGGTGCATACATATGCACATTTTTACGTATCATGTTCCCCCATATCTTTTTGGGGCCTCTGTCCTTTCACAAATGGTGCATTTGTTTTATGTACCCAATACAGTATGGGCCCTGAAACAGCGGTGGTCAAGTAGTTATTTTTGATTTCATTCCGCCCTGGCTGTTGGGGCATGCAAAAGCCTTTACCCAATAATGTGAAAATACCCCCCCCCCCAGTAGTGTTGTGGCCCAGACAGTGGGGTTATGTAGCTTCTACAGTAAAAAATAGTTATGTTAATGTTAATAATGTTATTCAACTTTTAATATTATGACAATTTTGTTATTCACATGATAATGTGTAATTTTAAAAATAACAACAATAATGACAATATAAATGCAGACAAAATTTTATATTAATTGTTAAAGTATAATTTAATTAAAAAGTCAAAAACTATTATGATTGATAAAAGAAATGAACATCCCGTACTGCTTTTTATTTGTGTTCTGCGGCAAGATGAAATGAAATTGGTTTTAAATGTTATTGATCATAAAATTGATTGCGGGAGACCGAGGTACAAGTAAATCAATTGCGATTACTCAATGGGGGTTTCTCCAGAAGAGCAAAGCACAAAGATCACCCTAAAAGGGATGCCAAGTACACCAACGGGCACTTTTTCATTCGGGTTTGTGGAGAGCATCCGTTTGCCGCATTGTACATGTAGGTGCTGTGCGCAACCTGAGCACAAAGTTGGTGATGACCTGGGTGCAATCTCACCTTTGTAGAGAGCGATGGTGTCACGGTATCAAGGTGCGTAGTTTTGTTTTGTTGTGGTGTTTGTTTTAAACACGGTGCACACTAAAGCTAATTAGGTTTACTCCACATTGCCTATGTGGCGCACGAATCATTCCCATTCTCGATGATAATTGTTGTTACATTTTCTTTGCAATAGAGTGGCTAGCCTCATTTCCCAGAACATTATTGGTGCTGGTAATAGCTGACAACGAATGCGACAAAAGTCATGTGAGAGCAATTGAACGATATACTGAGTTTTTACAATTTGTGTCTGAAACGTTAAGATCTTTTTGGGGTGCATGTCGCTATATGAAGGAACGCGGAGGGGCAATGTTGAAAATTTAAGGATGCGGCAGATGAAGTGAAGTAGTGAATTAGAAATGATTGACTGATTGGAACACAACCATCGGCAATTGTTGATTATTTGAAGCTGTGTTCTATGCTACATCGAATTTCCGTCTTTTTGATTGTGCACATGCATCGTTTGGATCAATTTCACTAACTCCTAGATTGATTGATGGGTGTGTATTAAATGAGATGGAAATAATCGAGTTGTGCAAGTGAAATTCCAAAGGTGGTTTCGGCGTCGGTGGTTTCAAGGTTGCATTGAAAACTGCAGCGGTTATGTTGGAGACCTCATGCGTTTCTAGGCTGGGGAAGGAGGAGCATAGCGAGTCCTTCCCAAGCCTAGTCACAGGCCTAATGCCATGGATTCTTTTATGTTGCCTTTTTTTTAAATTTCTTTCTGATTGCATTTGCTGCAATATACATTATGTTTCCTTAGTTTGTATTGTTTTAATGATGGATCGTACAAACAGAGGAACTATTTTTGTTAGCAGGTGTAGTAGCATGTGGTGATGTTGGATGCTCCCTTCCTTGCGTCATTTTATTTTTGGATTTGAAAAAGAATATAATGTGTACTAAAATCAAACTGTGGAAGAAAAGTATGATCTAACACAATCTGCATCGCAATGAACAAGAGCTATGAATTATGCATTCTGTGCCGTCTATTTTGATGATTATTGTTACTGAAACAATAAGATATGATTCAATTAAACTATATCCATGGTACTTCTAATGAAGACGCCAAGGGTACACTTGTATCGATGGCTTTGGGCATGTGATGTTGAAGTGACGAACACTAAGTACCACTACCCCGCTGGGTTTTGTCGCGGGTGGGCGGGCCGGGCTTCCCACAGCGCTTATTGGGGTGCATGTCCTTATACGAAGGAATGCGGAGGGGCAATGTTGAAAATTTAAGGATGCGGCAGATGAAGTGAAGTAGTGAAATAGAAATTATTGACTGATTGGAACAGAACCATCGGCAATTGTTGATTATTTGAAGCTGTGTTCTATGCTACACAGAATTTCCGTCTTTTTGATTGTGCACATGCATTATTTGAATCAATTTCACTAACTCCCAGATTGATTGATGGGTTTGTATTAAATGAGATGGAAATAATCGAGTTGTGCAAGTGAAATTCCAAAGGGTTGCATGAAATTATTGCTGACATTTAATGGTTAAAAAAACTGAAAACATATATTTGCTCATTTCAATTGCTCGGAATCTTTTTCATCGGGAGATGGCCTAAATCTTATTTGAAAAAAACCAAAATGCGTATTTCGGTACTTCTAAAAAATTAGCTTTTTACCAATCTGCGCATACCGCTACATTGCCCCCCTTCTACAACTTTACATGCTTGATTTAGGCGGTACAACTTGACATTTGATTGTTTCAACACATAAATTGGTTCCAAATTCAATTTCAAATGATTCCAAGCCTTTGTAGTCGCAAGATTTGGTCTTGAGGATGAGTGGGCGGAGGGCTGGTCACTCTGCCACTAACCGAAACGAAAAGGTTGGCAGAATTTTGACAAATGGTAAGAAGCAATGTTTGTAGCCGGGCAGACTTGCGCAACCTTGGCAGAGGTTAAAAGTTGGAATGTTGACGGGTGTCAGAACATCAAAAGTCGCATCACCCGCTTTTCGACTTTCCATGTTTTGTTGCTCGGGATGGTGTCGAGGTTCCAAACCTTGTTGTATTGAAAACGAACAAAATTGATGTCATTTCGCAAATTTTATTGCGGTAAGGCAATCACTGCACATGCATTTTTTTCCCACGGCGTTGGTCGCCAGCCATAACATCAACATCATTGTCCCAGTGTGCACGTCACGCCGTCATTGCCGTATGTACACTTAAGTATGTACAGTGACCTCACAAGGAGGTGGTTCTGGTGGAGGCCTAAGCTGAAAAAAATCTCACAAGGAAGGAGAGAAGAATGGTTGTGGTGGTGGCAGTTTTTGTGGGCGAATGGCAGGCTGAGTTAGTGACCTGTGTGTTGTTTTTTCGGCTCTCTTTGGTGCCCTTGTTGCCGACTTTTGTGTGACCTTCGAAGGTAGGGGATCAGGTTCATGGTATTGTGGCTTTCGCTTTGGGGCGGATGAAAAAGATGTGCCCATAGGTGATTATTTCATACTCCATAAATTCAGGCTGACTATTGGGGAGAGAGGGAAGCATAAAGGGTTATCAATCAGCCACTCCTTGGCTATTTTGACTGCCTTTGTTGTCTTGTCTCTCCTTTCTTTTAGTGCAGCACCTAACTGGCTGTTGAATGATATTTTTGTTAAGCCTATGCGGGAAAATAGATGATTATACAGTGGGATTGGGGAGAGTGTTCTGATGAATTTGTGTTTGTGCCCGGCTTAGGGGGCCGCATGCCCCCAATCTGACACTAAGGCTTTGAATGGTGCTGGCCATGCCTGAATGAAATCCTGCTGCAGGTGAGTTGCCTTAGTGCGAAGAGCTGTGACTGATATGGGGTCCATGGGGTCACTGCACATCCATGAACGGATTTCGAAATTATACCTACCCGGATTTGGACAGCTGATGCAAAGCAAAATATGTGGTATGCGAGGGTGCACAAAAAGCTTGTGACTCACAACATGTTCACTTTGCTTAGGTTTGATTGGAGATGATTAGCACAAATGAGGTTATATTAAGCAAGATTAGGGAATACCCAAAAATTCATAAATCGCGTAGAGTTGCTTCGCGTTTCGTTCCTCTCGCGTGCTCTCGCTCTTCGGCGGTAGATAAGGTGAGTAGAGTCAAAACCACTGGTTGTTTTAGACAGTGTGCAAGGGAGAGATTGAGAGATAGTGGAGAGTGCACATCAGTGCACCCAATCGTCCTCCTGAGCATGTGTATGCATATGGTGTATCAAAGGGCACGGGCCACACAATGTGCGCTCCGTACAACCCTTGTTTAGGTCACCTAGGGCTCCGCCCTACATTCTTTAAAAGAATTGGCGGAGTCTCTTAAGCTTGCTTGCTTGATGCTTGGTTCCTCTGACTTCTTGAGAGGCCATGGCTGAGAACCCTATAACACATGGAGCCCTACTTTGACTCGTCAATAGGTGTAACCTTGCCATCCGCCTTTGCTTTACAGGTGGAAAAGGTCAAGGGGATTGGTGCACTTGACAATTTTTTTTTCACGCAGCTAAAAAGGGCGCGGATATGTGGGAAAGAAGGACACGGTCAAGGACAACACGTACAACATGCTGTGCGCACAATCACAGCACTCGTTACCTCCAAGCCCTAGCCGCGTAGCGGCGTCCGTGCTAGGCCACGGCGGCTTAGCAACGCTGTGTTCTCTTGTATTCTCACAGGTGAGCCATTAGGGCCCCAGTCTCTTTGGACCCCGCCGCCGAGTAGTGTGTTTGTGTAGGCGTAGCAGGCGTGCATGGGGGCTAGAGCATAGAGTTGCTCGCTCATCCTTCGGAGGCTGGTGCCAGAGTCGGGTGTGTGAGACCTGTATTGTGTGTGTCACTATCCTGCCTATTTTCTGAATATTTATAATTTTTTTTGGTTGGCAGTGGCAGTGGTAGTTTAGGTTTTCGCCGCCTAGCAAAACGGCGTTTTCATGCTTCATAGCTTTTGGCCACCCCTCCCCTGTAGTGGGTAGCTAGGCAAAACAATACCTTGGTGTTAGCGCTGGGCATTTGCCCAAGGTTTTCTAGTCCTAGCACAGAAATCGGGCACTTAGGAGGGCAAAGACGTGTAGCGTACCCCATCGTACCATGTAGACACATCCACCACGTTCAGCAAGGGCGCAGACTTGGGTATAATTAGAACACGATTTCTACGGCTTGCCCATAGGTCCTCAGGCTTAGCACGGATGAGCGGCGCGATACATCTAGCGGAACATTATAATGTTAAATTCGGTCCGGTATAATATTCCGCTAGAGGTAACACTTATTCCGCTAAACGTAAGTGGAATTTTGTACATCTACCGGAACATTATCAGTGCCATTAGACGTAGGTAACAGAGCTAGATGTTCTAGTAGACGTAAGTATCTACACCATCCTATTTGTTTCATGAAACTCCAACATCAGATGTTTCTTCATGGCGTTGGGCGAAATGATAGCACACCCACTAAATTACCGAAAAAATAAATTTGGCATTTCCATCATCGTATGCTTCTTTTAGGTGCCGTGTCCAAAAAGACCAAAATCTACCACGATCTTTGCCATCACTGCACAGATGCAAAAGCGAAGTTTGAATGTCGTGAACAAGTAATGTAAAGCTCTTCGACAAACAATGCGCATGTGCGAGCCACATTATCCGTATTTTTCATCTTGGATTGGGAAGACACCTCTTCTCAAATGATGATCTTAAAGTCTTCTTTACCCCAATGCTTGTGCGGATCACTCACAAATCAAAAAAACTTGGACCAGATCAACACGATAATTCTATTTAGGGAGAATCTGTGCCACTTTTTGCCAACGAATTTTCGGGTCGTTTGTGTTATTTGTCCTAATGCATTCATGTGTACACTTAGTGCTATGTTTTTATGACGTACTTGCTGATGGACGGTGACTGCAACAAAAGGGAAAAAATGATTCACTGCTTCGGTGTTTGGTCAACAAGTGTTTTGATGGCTACCAACGGGTAGATGACCATTCATGGAAGGCAAAACAAAGCATTGATTTAGAAAAACTACATTCTCCAAATCAACAAAAGCAAAAGAAACATTCAAAACCCCTCATTTTCCAAACAAATGAACAAAATAATTATGAAACACGAAACCAATACTTTATCAAAAACCTTGTATTGCATTTTAAGCAGATAAGGCACAATTTGAAACGATGTCGAAAAAAACGAGTGTTCCAATTGGATTATCTGAATCACAATCCTCGCAAAGAGTTACAAACACTTCCGCTAGACGTACAAAATTCTACTTACGTCTAGCGGAATAAGTGTTATGTCTAGCGGAATGTTATGGCCCGAGCAAATTTATCATAATAATGTTCCGCTAGATGTATGGCGACGTACATGCCACAAATCAGCATCTTATGGTCCAAACATGAAGGACTGCCATGACAAAAGAGATAGATGTATAAAGCATTCAGAATAGAGGATCCAACTTTGACTGCAGATTAGAAAAGATAATTAGAAAACAATCTAATAAAGATAGAAAATTGCCCTCATGGGCACATTCTCTGGGATAGTGCCATTCTGAGATGTGCACTCTTCCTTTTAGGTCGCCTAGGTGCTGTCGTGGCATGGCATGTGGCGATGAGTCACTGCCATGTCACATGGGATCTTCCTACTTCGCTAGGCTGACTGGGTATTGAACCCAGGACCTCTCAAAAAGAGGTACCACAGCCCCTCGTGGTGCACACCACGAGGATAGATAAGCATTCATTGAAAAATAGAGGAAAATGCATAGGTTGTGAAACACAGCGGTGTTATGGTTTCGAGCAGCAGCAGCGCAGCGAGCGCGCGAGTTGCAATCACAGTCGCAATCGCACTGCAGTCAATGAATACATCTGAAGCATGGAGATGCCAGTTGCTGTGAACGAAGTGCTGTATGATACTTCGATATCTTTAAATAGGGTTTTGGTCTTCGAATTTGTGAAGTGTCTATGAATTGGTGCTCCGCCTGAAGATCATGCGCAGAAGAGGTTTGTCGTATTTTGGGATTTTCGAGAAACAAGACAGTTCCCAAGTCAAACCACAACAAGTGGTAGCCAGCTAGGTGGCGGGGAGATCAACATTCGAGATCAATCTTCGACGCCGTCCTTGATTTCAATTTGAAATGGAGCGACCTTTCGACGACGCACCTATGCTGCACTTTATCAGAGGTTGCCTCTTTCGATCCGACTCGCCGTTGCATCACGAGTTTTCGAGTTCGTTAGAAAATTTCATCGCAGAGCGCATCGCAAGTCGAGAAAGCGAGTGGTTTCCATGCATATCTCGTGATCTTCACAGCTTGTCGCAGAAGCTTGCAGACACTCAACCCAGAGTTATCGAATTGGAACAGCGCATCGATACGTTAGCAGCAGCAGATGGTACTGCGGCAACTGATCACTGAGTTGACATTTTGCAGTTCTGGACGGAGAATGCAACACAAGCTGCAGTAAGCGAACTTCGACGCCTGGAACATGAACTTTCGCAATGTTATGTCCTTCCCAACAAGTTTGCACAAGTTTCAAGTCAAGAACCTTCGAGTCACCTCCAGTTTCTACAACAACAACCACAACCACAACCACAGCGATCTCCTTCGACCTATCCGCAGTAGTCACCGTCGAACAATCAACCTTATCCACCGCAACAACCACCTGTACAAGCACCTCCCTTTGATCCGTCGATGAATCCAGCGAACCCAATGAACCAAGCCAATCCAGTGAATGTCGTGAATCCTCGTGCTCCAACATTCGACATCCTGGGACCTCGTGCTGAACGCTTACACAGATTGATTCGAAAACTTTCTGGGAAACCATGATCACCAGAATTTCGCACCCGGAAGGAGGACCTTATGCGAGCCTTCGCTCTGTCGGATATCACTTCACCCGTCAATCAGTTGACCACCATACCGTTCCTCCTCGAAGGCGATGCTGTCGAGTATTACCACAGTTTGACGAACGTTGTACAAGATGACTGGTTCGAGCTCATGCGTGTGTTGGGTCAACGCTTCGATTGCATATCCCATGAGACAGTGTACCTGTCAAGAATGTTGACCTTGAGAGAAAGGGAGTTTCCTCGACATGCAGACTACGTGAAGGAATTTCAGACCTGTGTCATCAAGTCGAAGGCTAATACCACTGACCTCCAGATGGGTTACCTCGTCAACTCTCGATTTGTTGAAGGGTTGTCGAATGACGCTTTTCGCCGGCAGTACATCGTTGAAGTCCGTTCGAAATGGCGTTCTGGAAGACCATTCGGCTTCGATCCGCTGGTGGAGACCATTGCACAAGCCTACATGGCGTCCGGCTATCAACTCGAAGAAGTAAAGAATGCGTCGAGAACAACAACTGATACCGCGGGTGCTGCGGTCTAGAGACCCCCATGATGGTTCCGCCGACTTCGACTTCAACAATGTTTCCTTCAAGTCCTATGCCAACACCGCACGTCAACCCTATGCCGACCCCAGTTGCGGCTCCCATGGCTTCGACAGTGCCAGAGCCAATGAATTCCGATACAATAGCCAAGCTCTGAGAAGAACTACACGCGTACATTGCCGAACGTCGAAATGAGCGGGTCGGTCGCCAAGATGGTCGAGAAACTAGGCGTTGCTACAACTGTGGTAGTAAGAAAAAGTGCTTTTCCATTGCTTTGAGGCATACTCTAGTTGTATTAGAGATGCACTGAGCATCCATGCATTTTTATCTTAGTATTGGTCCCACCAAAAGTGGTGATAACACATTTTGACCTATGGAACCAAACACCCAATCAGGATATGGAGTGGACTCCTTAATCCCCTTTCAATGTGAAGCTATTCATCTTTTCCTGAGTTGACCCAGCACTGACATACCTAAGGTAGAGCCTATGAATTTATCTATGTTTTTCCATGAATACTTATCTGCCCTAGTGGTATACACCCTAGGGGGCTAGGCACCTCTTTTTGAGAGGTCCTGGGTTCAATTCCTGGTCAGCCTAGCTAAGTAGGAAGATCCCATGTGACATGGCAGTGACCTCATCGCCACATACCATGCCACCTCAGCACATATGGGACCCAAAACAAAGAGTGCACATCTCCTGAGATGGCACTATGGAGAGAGAGTGACCTTGAGGCAGTTTTCTAACTCTTTTCCCAAAGCATTTCAGCTATCTTTGTGAATATGCATTCATTTGTAACCTGAGTTGCAGTTTCTGTGAATATCCAATCATCTTTCACTGTTTACACTGCAGCCCTTCATGCTTTGATCCTGATCTTCTCCTCTTTGCACACTTCTGGCTTGGGTTATCCTGGATTGAGTCTATTTCTGCAAAACAAAGGTTTTCATCTTCCAAAACAAGCAGCAGGAAACCCTACACCTACAACAAGCAGCAGGAGAAGCAAAAACACAGTGCTGAAAACACTATAAACTTTTCTGGTAGCAAGAGGCAGCCTGTCTCTGCGCACCGGCAGCAACCCCGTGCCGTACATCCAGTGCGCCGAGTACGGGCAAATATAAGCTGAAGGGTGAAAGAAGATGGATCCAAGAAAGGAGGACGCCGACGTGAAGACAGCGCCAGCGCCTGAGGCACCGGCAAGGCCAGCGCCGGGCGCTGTACCTTCGGCGGAGCCCTTACATGGGCCAGTGGATGCGGCTGAGGACTCCCTGGATGGGCTTCAGACGGCCTTCGGGTCCCTGTCTGTCGAAGAAGTGGTCTCTCAGCCTCAGCCTGTGAAGAGGAAGAGAGAGAACGAGAGCGAGAAGGATGCTGGAGAAGGAGCAGACGAAGGAGAGGAGCAAGGGCAAGACCTGGCGAATGTCCCTACCTTCGAAGGCGCACCAAGCGCTTCTGACCTCCACGCATCACCCTCTCCTTTAACCACCACACTCCCAGCCGCCGCAACATCCACTTCCACAACCAACCCGCCTATGGCAGAGGGCACAGGCTTTACTGGCATGCCTCCCTACCCCGCCTATGGTATGGGCCCACCTACCACTGCGCTCCATGAGGCAACTACTGCCAGTGAGCCGGTGGCTTCCAGCTCTGCGCCGCGATGGTATGCGGCTGACTATCCCCATCCACTACACGCTACTGGAACCTATATGGATGTTCCTGGGTATGCTCCTGGGTATGCACCTGGGTATGCACCCTTGAGTGGGTTGAGGAGAGGACCAGAGTCTCTTGGAGGCAGGAGTAGAGGATTGGGAAGATCCTCCAACAGGTCCCTGACGCGGTCGGAGATCAACGAGGTGCTCCGAGGAGCCACTTCAAAAATCGTGGGCGACCTCACTCAAGAGATCCGTGAGAAGCTGGAACCCCTGATGATCCCGCCCCAAACGTCACCTATCTCGGTGGGGATGTCACCCCACCGAGTGCAGGCTAACCACCTGACGGCAGGGTTGACAAATACCCTGGGGAGCCTGAGGAGCAGACCGATGCCGACGCCTGCAGCTATTCCGAGAAGTCCCTTCGTGCCGAGGACGGCCCAGCCGCCCTACAGCCACGTGACGAACTCGACGAGGGCCGAGCTGGACCGGCTGGGGCTAACAGCCTTGAGAGCTATGGTGGACGTAGAGCCTTATGGCTCTAGTGATCTTGGCGGAGACCCCTCCGATGACGAGCCGCCGTTGATGGATTCTTCTTCGCCCTCAGATGACGATGACCCTGAGGACCCCGAGGACCCCAAGGGTAAGAAGAAGAAGAAGAAAAAGAAGAAGACCCGACGCCCTGAAGGACGCCGAGCTCAGGAGACGAAGGCTATTGCCACCTCCAAGATAGTGGTGAACCTGCCTGAGTTCACAGGCAAGGACCTCAGCGAGTTCGCTGAGAACTTTGGCCGGTTCCTACGACTGACCGGCCAAACCCACGCGAGTGGGCGAGTGAAGTGCGATCTGCTCCTGCAGTGCTGCAAGACCAAGTACCTGGAGAAGCAGGTCAGGCAGATCGTGACTAACTCCGCCACCTTTGCCGATGTGTTGGTTGCCCTGGAGAGGCAGTACCCGACCTACGAAACCGACCTCTCCATCAGGCTCGAGATCCAGAACCTACCCGTGCTGCCCAACAACCCCAAGCCTGGCAGGGTATCTGAGCTGTTGGCTGATCTGGATCACTGCGCTGGACGACTGACGCCCGGCTCCTACAGCAGCGACGACCTGCTATTCTGGTTGGTGGCCAAGCTCCCTCGAGAGCTATGGGACGAGTGCCGTTTGACGGCTGAGCGCAAGGCTAGATCCCTCCACTACGAGGATCTATGCGTGCTGCTCCTGGAGATGGCGCTGGAGAAGGAGAGCGACCAGCACCTGAACAACTACCGTCCTGGTGGTGGAGGTTCTGGAGGCAAAGGGTACCAAGGGTCCCGACCTGGGCAGGGGACTACCCCCAAACACGCCCACGCCCGTACCATGGAGAACGTGAAGGAGCTATTCTGGTGTGATGCCAGAGACAAGCAGGGCCACCTGCAGCACGCCTCTGAGTGCGAGCAGCGAGACTGCTTCGTCGTCCAGGGGAAGCAGCAGGAGAAGAACACCGGCGCCAAGTCGAAGCTGCCGGATCATTACCGCTGCACCATCACGTGTGCATTCTGCGGTAAGCGGAAGCACTACGAGGATGAGTGCTACCATAAGCAACGCCTATCGGCGAAGCTTAAGGGGGAAGATCCTGGCAAAGGCTCAGGCAAAGGTGGAGGCAAGGCCAAAGGCAACGACTCCGGCAAGGGCAAGTCGAAAGGACGTGGTCAAGGTGGTCAAGACAAGGGTCAAGGTGGACGAGGGGGAGGCGCTAACCGCCAGCCCGACAACAAGAACAAGGACAAGAACGGAGGCAACCCCAACCCTAATCCAGGGGGGAACTCCGAGCCCTCTGGAGGGCAGTCTGGTCCTACCACACGCTCACAGACGCAGGCCCAGCAAGAACAAGGAGCCAAGCGTGAGCATGAAGGTGGTGAAGACGGCAACGCTCAGAAGAGGAGCCGTTTCATGAGGATGGCCCGCAAATTGCGGAACAAGGGGTTCGAGGTGACCTGTCCCGCGGAGTTCTGACGGGGACGCTCTGGTGGCACCCAAGACCTGGTGTTTTGGGTACGTATCCGACTAGGGGGACGTGAATACCTGGGGGTACTGGATACTGGCGCCACAATATCTATAGTGGCCAAGAAAATTTTACCTTGTGGGAGCCTGAAGAACACCATGACCACCGCTGCTATACGTACGGGGGATGGACATGTGGTGCACAGCTGCGGGGACTGTGAAGTGGAGGTACCTATGGGCTCTCGGACTATCGCCCATCGGTTCTATGTGATGGACACTGAGGCCTTCGACTTTGTACTGGGTACTGACTTCTTCGTACAGCACTCCCAGATACAATCCCTGACGCTGCAAGCGCCCTATCTCCTCTACGTGGACCACGGCAGTGGCAGAGAGTCTGTGCCACCGGAGCAGTCGGAACATACCTCGAGTTACCTGAGACTATCCAAGGAGGAGCCCTCGAACATGATGGCGGCCTCCAAAACTGAGGACTATCAACTATTGGGGGAAGTCCTAGACCAAGGTCTGAAGGAGTTGGGTTACTCTCGAGAAGACCTAAGTGTGGAGTTGTTCGCCAGCGACAAGCAACATGTACTGGGCCTTTACTGCAGCAAAGGGAAGAACTGCAGCTACAAATTTTACTGGCCCTCTTTCGGGATGGCCTACGGGAACCCCAGATTCAGTGAACTGGGGAAGGTGCTGACCAAGGTGGCCTTGGAACGTTCCCGTATGGTCCTGTGTTCCCCCGATTGGGGAGCCCATGGGGGCAACGAGTACTGGCGAAACCTCCTGGACAGGCTGACTATCAGCTCTGTACGTTTGCCTGATGAGGCCATCTACGTGCCTCTGGGGCGCAAGACGCCTATTGGGAAACCCGGATGGGGGAGTATGCTTAGCGTGGTGGACGGAGGTCTTACCTCCATTCCCTGGGAGGAACTGGACCCGACTCTGGTCCAGGCTATACAACGAGAAAGCGATGGACTCGCCTTGGGTGACTTGAAGGATCGCCTACGACCTCAAGATGCTGTTGAGACTACACCCGGAGGAGATGAGTACGTCGTGACTGACACCAACGCCCCCAACTCTCCCTGTCCTGTACCTGTTCCTGATGGAGTCTCTGAGTGTGGACTATCTGAGCTACCTAGCTCTATCCACTCAGATGACGAAACTGAGCACGACGCCTTCTTCGTGCAGACCTGTGTGGAGGAAGTGGAGAACGCCGAGTACGTCGCCACACTAAAACCCCTACTCTCCATGAGGGTGGAAGACCCCGTGGACGAGTAGCTGGACCCTCGATCCAGGCTCAGGGAGTATGTGGATTCCAAGAGGAAGTTGGTGGCGAAAAAGCTATGCTACGCGAAGCCTACCCGCAGCTCATGGCCACTGAAGCAAGGACGTATGGGAGACCTATCCCAATTGAAGGAAGACCTCGAACAGAAGATCACCACCTGGCAAAGGGAGGTAGATCTTAAGCTCATGAAGAGCGTGTGGGGCGCCCATGTGAGGACCCCAGAGGAGGACGACCTCTCGGAGGAATGTGTATGTGAACCCCCTCGAGCGTGCCTATGTTGCCATCGTCCATCGGAGATGGTCGAACAAGACCTTCTATATGCCTACCAAGGGCTGAAGGATACTACCACGGGCGAAGAGTCGGTGGAGGACCACCTCCCGACCTCTATTACTCAGGGGGCAAGCAACTTACACTCTGACGAGGACATGGAGGACAAGATCAAGATATTGGACCCGCGGGTACAGAAGCTTATACGGACCTATCTGGAGGTGTTCGGAGAACTACCCCCTCCAGCCTCATGCGACAAGCTGGTACAGATGGACCTCAAGCTGAAACCCGAGTTCGTGGGTCATAAGATTCGGAGGAGACCCTATCCAGCTCCTAAAGAGCAGGCCGACGAGATTGAGCGACAGATACAAGAATGTATCGACGCTGGCCTAGTCCTGGAGTACAAGGACGGGGACTACCCCCTACACTGCAGCCCCTGTTTCCTGGTGGCTAAACCTGGGTCTACAGCCAAACGGCTGGTAGTGGACTATGGAGAGCTGAACAAGAAGACGTTGAACCACTGAGGGTCCATTCCCAATATGGAGTCTACCCTGGAGAAGATAGCCTCCTGCCGCTACAAGACCAAGATGGACAAGCGAAGCGGATTCTGGCAAGTGGACCTGACGCCCAACGCACAGGAACTACTGGCCTTCATCACCCCTCAGGGGAGGGTGTTCAAGTGGAAGGTCATGCCGTTTGGCGTGGCTAACGCACCCGCTCTATTCCAAGAGCTGATGAACAAGATCTTGTCCATCCTACGAAGGAGACCTAAGGTACAGGAGCTCATATCCCGTGGTGCCCAGATGGAGGCTCACATCGACGATGTATGCCTCGGGACCAATACCCAGGAGGACCACCTAATCCTCTTGGGTGAGTTCTTTGCGGTCTGCCAGGAGAACCACACACGACTCAAGCTGGAGAAGTGTGAGTTCATGCAGGAGACCATGCAGTACTTGGGGTTTGACGTTGGCTATGGGTGGTGGACCCCAGCAGCCTCTAAGGCCAAACCCCTGATGGATGCCAAGGTACGACACGAAGACCCCAAGAAAGGACTTCATGATGTACGCACTTTCATTGGGGCGTGCAACTTCTATCGCCGCCATATCAAGAACTTCACCTATACCAGCGCCGTTCTGACGGACTTGATCAAGAAGAGTACTACTTGGCGCTGGGGCCCACAAGAGCAACAAGCGTTTGACGAGCTCAAAGACAAGGTAGCCAACGCTAAGTGCTTGGGCGTGCCTAGGGCACAAGGGGAGATTATCCTGGTGACCGACGCCAGCAATGTGGGCGGTGGTGGAACGTTGTTCTAATGGCAAGCACTAGAGAAGGAGGAGTTCGACTCGGCCATTTCCCAATGGGGGACGGAAGGTCTCAACCGAGATGGAACCCTCAAGCACAGCTACCCTGACGACTAGTGGGTCGTAGTACCTCTGGGCCACTGGAACTGGAAGTGGAACCAGGCCAGGGGGAACTACTCCACCTATGAGCAGGAATTGCTCGCGGGACCGGCCCCCGCTGTGCCCCTTCCGCCTGTAACCCCTGCTGATTTACTCCGGATCAACGATTGCATTCCTCAATTTCCAGGGTCCAAATCCAAAAATATAGAAAATAAAATCCTCCTTCAACCCTGAATGGCAACCAGATCCCACAAGTACAGCAATAACCCAATTCACAATCCAAATCAGGCTGCGGGCTTTCGTTCAGCACACCGGTATTCCCACGGTGGCGGGCATGTACAAGAATTGCACCAAGGAAGAAAGCCCTGAAATTGGCATATGAACACAAATAAAGCAAAGTTGGGGAAAGATGGAAACTTATACAATCACAGCCATAGACCCCTCATTCCCTGGACTCAAGACCTTCCCTTGACTCACCAACATGATGCCCTGAACCCAGTCCAATATAATGGTTAAATGCCACATGTCAAAAGTCATTACATAAACCCCAAAAATGTGTTCACTCCCAAGCCTCTAAATCCTAGCCCAATAGGGGGGGTGGCGTGTCATGGCCTAGAGTGGCACTCAGGACCATGCCCTACCCCGACATAACCTTGGTTGGACTTGGAGTCGAATGGGCTTAGAGGAATGACCTATGAGTTTGAACTCATAACATGCCAAAAAACTGCCAATTCACACCATATTGGCCATATATCACATATATGCTCAAAATTGAAGTTACCACTTATCCGAAGGCTCAAAGCATGCATGGAATCGAAGTCTAATATTCATGGAGGATATAGACCAAAGGTCAATGCCCATGTACATCCCCATTTTACCCTCGAAACCCCTTCGGATATGGGCGCCACGCACTGCCCAAGTCAGCCCATGATCTTGAGACCAATTCTTGTAATCCTTCATGCGCCACGCCAAATGGAGTATGCGATCCGGCATATTGTGGTGTTCAACTCCAAAGCATATGCCAACATATGAACAACATACCATGGTTGGACTCTCCATGGGCTTCTTGCTGTTTGCCGACCAGGTAAGTACACAAAACGCAAAAATGAGCAAAAATTGAGGTCAAAAACATGAAAATATGACCAAATACAAAGTTGTCATGATAGTATATCTCTATGCTCACCCATGATATCCGCTCATGGTTCAATACACAAATGATTGGAACCATTTGCGAACAATTCCCCCACTTGGATCCCCAATCGGGCGCATGGAGATACCTTCGCCACCTATATCTACATGCCCCATGAAAATGGGAGTGCACTCATGGATCTCTTTGCCAAACATACCATGAGCAATACATACGCGGTAGACTTAGTCTAGCGCTTTGAATTCCACAATTGGGACATGGGCAAAGCCCTTGTCACGTATGGCTCCCCATCTCTTCGGCCACACGAAGATATATAACATGGGCGTGAGCATATCAAACATATACCATGCATACAACACATACCCTCAAAATATGGCTCCCACCATGATATGCCATGTCCCTCCATTGACATAACTTCACGTTAAAAATGCGTAGGAACCCAAGGAAAGTTGCTATGCAACCCCAACACTCATGCGGTACACTCGAAAGTCACAATAAAATGTTTGGTTGCACGGTCCAAGAGTTATATATCACTTTATACCCTCTTGACCATTATCCCTTGCTATATCGGGCATGTGTACACACCAAAGGCGTTTGATGCTTCCTAAATTAAGTTGAGACCAAGGCGTTTGCAACCCAACCTTCCTTATTCTCTTTCCTCACACTCGCGCGTAGATAGGGTTCCCGTTCCCTGGTGGGTCGTCGGGGTCCCCAGGGGGTCCTCCAGGAGGGCCTCCGCCGGGTCCGCCCGGTCCAGGGGGTCCTCCCCCGCCCGGTGGTCCGCCTCCAGGGGGTCCACTCGGTGGGCGTCCTCCAGGGGGTCCTGATGGTCCTCCGCCAGGGGGTCCCGGTGGGTCTCCGCCGGGTCGCCTCGGTGGGTCCGAGGACGGGCACGTGATGCCGAAGTCCATGTCGTCATCCTCGTCCATGTTGCCCCACCTGGGCGTCTCGGTCTCGGAAGACTCCGAGCTCCGGTAGGGAGGAGGGGGATCCTCATCCTCACCTTCCATGGGGACGTCTCCGCCTCCTCCGCCCGTCCAAGCCACCACTTGGCGATGTCGGCGGCCTCGTTCATCCCCGTCACTGGCGGTGAAGAAGGGGTCACTGTCGTGGGGGTGTCCACCCGCTGGCCTCCGCGGCCTGTCGGGGGTCTTCCCCTTGCCCTTCCTCCGTCGATGGGCGGTGGTGCCACTGCTCCCACTGCTGCCCGTGTCCGCCTCATCCAGCGTCATCCTGGAGGAGGCGTCCCCTTCGAAAAGCTTTCGAAGGGTCTCCACTCGTGATCCTCCCGGGGGAGTCTCGCGGCGGAGTTTGGCCTCTGCCTCCTCCATTGCGGCGGCGGTGGTTGCGGCAGCTCGCGCTTCGGCTTCTTCCCGAGCACGAGCCGCCTCGGCTTCCCGGGCCTGCTGCAGCCGCGCCTTCTGCGCTTCCAACGCTGCCAGCTCCGCCTCCGTCTTGGCCTTCTCCTCAGCGACCTTCCGTCGCGCGGCCTCGATGGCTTCCTTCTTGGCGGCGTCCTCCTGGGCCTTAGCCGTTGCTTCGGCGTGGGCCCTTTCCTCCGCCTCCTTCTTTGCCCTCTCTTGGGCAAGCGCCTCTTCCAGCGCCTTCACCTCGGCCTCCTTGCAGGCAATGGCCTCTTGCGTCCGGCGGTCTTCCTCGTCGGTTGCCCTGATCCGGGCAGCCACTGCCTCATGGGCGGCCGCAGCCGTGAGACCGGCCGCGATGGCTGCCACTTTCGAGGCGTGGTAGTCCATGCCTCTGCCCCACTCGGTGGCCTCCTCATGGGCGATGCCGATGGCGCCCTCCACGGCAGCGTTCTGCTGCGTGGCCCGTTGCCGGGCAACCCGAAGGTTGCAGGGCGCCCCACAGACGCGCTCACAGGCGCGCGCCACGTCCCTTTGGGCGGGAGCGGCGCTGCTGCTGGAGCTGGCCTGGTCGGCCGGCATCCTCCCGCGGTGGGCCGACTCCACGTCGCTGCTGGGGCCTGCTGAGGCCTGCTGGGGCTTCAGGAGCAGCGGACGGGGCTTGGCCTTGGACTGCCTGGCGACTTTGATGTAGTCGCCAAGGGTGGTGGAGCCGGGGTGATGACCACCATTGGCCCGTTGGGGACTGGGGGCTGGGGTTCCGCCCTTGGCGCCTTGGGCGGCTTCGGCGGCCAGGGACTCCTGGTACTCCCGCCACCTCCGGTCCCGCCTCCTGTCCCCGGCGGACCGCTTCTCCGTCGCCGGAGACGCGCTGCTGCTTGCCTGCAGCCTGCGCTCGCTCCCCGGTTCCGGGAAGTTCTTCTCGATCACGTCCCACAGGGAGACGTTGATCGAGGCGCCCGAGGGGTAGGCGTTGGGGTCCTCGTCCTCCTCAATCCCGTCGGGGCGCAGCCCTTCGCCGGGCCTGTCCGGCCGGGTCCACGTCCTCCAGCGCTTGCGGCGGAAGCGGTACTCGTACCCTTCCGCCCGCAGCCACTCCTCCACTGCCCGCAGGCGGTCCTCCCCCATGTCCTCGCGGAGCTCGAAGCTCCCGGGCATGCCGCCTTCGCACTGGGGATTGCTGTAGCGGTACTGCTGGTCCCACAGCAATCCGCGCAGCAGGCGCGCCACATGGGGGTGGGGCTGCGGCCACCTCCTACCCGCTTCTTGCCAATTCACCATGGCAGCGGGGGCGTAGTTGGTCTTGAGGTCCTTGATGTGCACTCGTTCAACTCAACGAACTGGTTGTGGTTGTCGAGGAGGGTGCTGCAGCACTGGATTGGAAGTGCGGCTGGTGCTGGTCAGCCGGTGGTTGTGGAGGTGGTTGACGCGGCCTTGCTGGTCGGCCGATGGGACTCCGGGTCGGCCGATGGGGCTGATGCAGGAGTCCTGGTCTGTGCACCTCCTTCACGGTTGCTGCGCGGTCAGGGCGATGCTCTGGACGGCGCTGCTGGCTCCGTGACGAACTCGGCGCTGTCGCTGGGCGGCGCTACGAGCTGCTGCGCTGCGCTGCGAGTTGCTGCGCTGCGCTGCGAGCTGCGGGCTGCGCCGCGCTGCGAGCTGCGGGCTGCGCCGCGCTGCTCGGGGTGGGTGGCCCCGAGTGGCACGCGAGGGCTGGGTAACCCCGCGGCGGTGAAACGCTTTTGACGCGTTCCCGTGGGGGGCCGGCCACGGGACGCTGCGGGACACGCGCAAGTGAGCAGGCAGGCAAAGCACTACGCTCACAAGGGCATCAATGCGCTCATGTCATGTGACAAAGCGTTTCAGAATCCTTGCCACTCTGCAAAGAGGGAACAAAAGTATGTACAACAACACATCAGGATATGTACACATGGGGTTAAGACTGGACTGGGGTAAGGGCATCACAGGACCATAGACACTCAGTCCCAACTCATATCCCAACCCCAGGTCCGACCCTCTCAGTGGCTGATGGGGGCGGGGGCTCAAACACAACCCATGCCCTGCTCAGTCCGGACCCTGAAACCCTGTCAATGGGAGAGGTGTCCCGCCCAGCCACAGGCGAGTTCCTGGGAACCAAGGGGCTCCAAGGCCAACCGACAGTGGCTCCCTATGCTCCCTTAACGGCAGGTCCCAACTCCTCTCTGAGCTAGAGATATGGCCCCGCCATTATCACCCAGGAGTTGGTAGCTGAAAATGGGCTGTTTCAGCCCAAACTGATATTAACTCAAAAATCCCCAAAATTGACCCCTCGTCCGGACCCGCCAGAGGTAGGGACGAGGCAACTGACCCTATGCCCTTCGAGTACGAACTCCCTGGAGCCCTCACCCAACCTGGTTCCCTCTGAGGTCCCGGCATCAGGGCAACACGGATGAGTCAAGTGGGGTCATGATGCCAAAATCACCAAAATTGGCGTCATTCCCACGCGTGGCTCGCCCGGCCAAGGTAAGGCGAATGGCTCACAGGGTAGGAGGCAGGACCTAGGACTTCAATCTGAGTGTACAACTCCGATTTAGGTCCGGGCTCCCTATGGGCTTAGAGAAATGGGGCCGCCAATTGACCACACGGAAGGGGGAAATTGGGGTCCCAAAATTGGGTCATTTTGGCTGCTTGAAATGAGCCAAAATTCGGTGTGCTCCCAATAGTATATCTCCACGCCGGCTTGGAGATCGGATCCGCCATTCCATACGCGATCCACTGGGAGTCCAACGGAGTCTCCCATGCCTTTGGCTCCCAAAGATCTCCATGCCACTTGGCGTGGTGACGATCCCAATTGGGTCCACAAATGCCAAAATGGCAAAATTGCCCACACTCACTTTGGGCTAGCGCCTTAACGAAGGTGGCTCCGCTTCGCCCACGTGGTGTGTGGACCATGGGGACCATTACCCATAACACCCATGTCATATATGGTCCATTGGTCCATGCGTCCGGCGTGCACGAGGGTTAGAACATAGTGCACGGCGGGCAGCAAAAGTGGAAAATTGCTAAAAATGTCCAAAAATGCGCACACTCATGGTTGGGGCAAATGAGGCACATGCCCGACTCGGACCGGAGTGTGCCATAGGATTGGTATCAAGTCATATGTGTCCAACATATCTTTTGGGCGTCGCCCAACTCCTCCGGTATTGGGAATGGCAGGGTCGCCGAGTGAGCCCATGATTTGGGATAGTCCCAAATCGCCAACATGGCGGCCACGGTATGCCAAGCCTAAGAGGAGTTATTCGCCGGGTCCAAGATATGTTGGGCACCGAAGTATGTACCCTCATAACATACTTGGGTCATGATGTCAATTGAACGCAACGTTGAGATACAAGGTCGCCACTTGACATCATGACGGGCCAAAAACGGCAAAATTGGCACAAAGACACACAAAAGTGCATTGAAAGGTGCACAATTATATTATCATATCTTCGGCTTGGATCGTGCAATCACCTTATCCTTCTAAACACAATGACTTGACACCAATGACCTTCGATCCCACTTATGTGCTCCACTTGGGGCGCCTTGAAAGGTTACGAGCGCTACTTCCCAAGTGGGCACATGAAAATATGGAAAATTGCAAAACACACACCTTGCTCCCAACGCATCGCTTCGGGATCACCACACAAGCTTCCCTTCACGAAGGTTAGGCTTGCAATTGACCGTAGGGAGTATGGAGAAGGGGCTTGCTAAATATGAGGTCCATTGGCGGGCTTGGCTTGGAGTAATGGACCCGCCAAATGGGCATGCAACACAACACATGGCACATACCACATATTGCCCAAAAAGGTAGCTCCCACCACGATATGTCATGCCCCTCCAAGGGCATAACTTTGTGTCAATCGCTCATAGAAACTCAAGGAGAGTTCCTATGCAACACCAACACTTGCGCGCTACACTCGAAAGTTATCCTAACGCACGCAATGTCATGGCCAAAGAGTTATAACGCAAACTCTACCCTCTTGACCATGATCCATTACACTAGCGCGCACGTGTGGAAACGCAAGGCATATAATGCTTCCTAAATTACGTCGGGAGTATTGTGAATACATCCCACGTTTCCTTATCGTCAATACTCGCAAGCGGCACGAGATATGACCCTTACAAGTGGCCTCACGAATCAACTTTGTTTTGCCCATATCTCTGAGTCAAATGGAGGGCAAGATAAAGGGGAAGTTGATTCGTGCATAGGGAAGCACGTAGGTCCACTCGAAAGAGGTCAAATCAAGTGCGGGGATGTCGAAGTCGAAAATCCGATTTCGACATCCTGAAAAATTCGGATTAAGGTTGCGAGTGTAGAATGTGAAAATTGCGGAAGCATCCATGCAGTTCCTGAAGGCTTTGGAGCCTTCGTCGCGGATAGCGTTAAAATTTCCATTAATTACAGTTAAACTGGCGGTTACGGTAAAGTCGCGATCCAACCGCCAGCAGTCAAAACAGTGAGTATCAGAACGGAAGCGTAAAAATTGACGGAAACAATATGAAAATAAAACCCTGTTGATTCCTGATATTCTGATACACAAATATCCGCTGGCGGTGCATCGGTTGCCGATGCGGGGCTTTACGGCACGGAACACTTCCGTACATGGGGTTAGTGGACCGGAGACCGGTTGTATGCCGTAACCTGGCCATGGGGTTCTGGGTACCGCTTCACTTCAAAGTGGTCCCACGATTCACTTTTGTTTCCCTTATATCTCCAAGTCAAATGGGTGGCAAGTATAAGGGAAACCTGATTCGGGCATAGGGAAAGGAGTATGACCATTCAAAGAAGTCCAAATCAAGTGCGGCGATGTCGAAGTCGAAAATCCGATTTCGACATCGCGAAAAATTCTGATTAAAATTTCGAGTGCTTATTTAGAGAATTGCGGATGCAACGAACCCTTTGCTGATGAAATCTGACCCTTCAACGCAATATCCGCCAAAATATCTGGAAATAACAGTTAACCAATCGGTTAACGCAAAATCGCGAGCCAACTGACAGTCGCCGATACATTGACCATCAGAACGAAAGGCTGAAAAATTACGGAAACATTATGATAATAAAACCCTGTTGATTCCTGATATTCCGATATACAAATCTCCGCTGGCGGCGCCTCGGTTCTGAATATGGCCGCTCATAGCCGGAATGGCCAAACCTATCACACTATCACATCGGGTTAGATCAGGTGGATGGGAGAGTATGATATCAGCCAATGGCGGCTTGCCGGCACATAGATACACACCCCAAGTGACCCCAAGATGGCCACGGGGGTCCGAACCGGCTTCACCCCCCTTCTCAGAGCGTTGTATCCGCTCGGAAGTCATTGAAGAGAGGACGGGAGGACCCCAATGGGCTCCAACCCCCCCCTCCATGTCCCAAGGACACATGGAGGCCCCACACACGTCGTAGGCGTCCCCCATGCCCCAAGGGAGGGGTGAGGACACTGATAATCAGCGCCCTACGCCATATCCTGTCTCCTCTTGATCTACAACATGGACCAAGGCGATCAAAGATAGAAAAACGTCGTCGGTCGACCTAAATAAGTATACCACAATGCAATATATATGTGGAGATCGAGTGAAGGGGGTATGTGGCCGATCAAGGCCGAAAAATCCCGGGATGAACGCCCTCACTTGTCTCCCCATTCACAGAAACAAACAAAATGCCAAGGGAGATCCATTACGGTGCTACAGCAGCAACCAAATGGACCAATACGTCCTTGACATCCAAAGAAATATTCTTTTTCTTTAGGTAGTCCATCCAGACCGTGGTGTACCTCGGCACAAAACTGCTCGGAGGTTCCCACGAGTCCCTGGATGCGGCGAATCCTTTCCAACGGACTTTATAAAGCCTACCCCCAGGCGTCCCCGGGTCCGGCTTGTCCGCCAGGATCCTCTCAGCGGTGAAGTCGTCGTCCTCACCCTCGTCGTCCGAGTCCACATCGCCGGCCGTGAACTCGAAGGTGACGGGACGTCCGCTGGGGTCTGGTGCTCGGGGACGAAGCTGGGTATGGTCGCGGTCCAGGATCTTGTTATCCCCCACACGAACCGCGTACACGTCCTGCCCGACCTTCCGCACGATTACCCCCGGCACATACCAAGACGCCTGCCGATGCCTGGACAGGACATCCTTGTGGTGCCGCTCCACCCACACGGTGTCTTGGAGAGCATACTTCTGGACCTTCCCTTGCTTGAAGTACTTGGCCCGCTTGTCATGCTCGTCCTGAAGTGCCTTGCACACCTTGGCCGCCGTGTCGTCCGCCTCAGCCATCATGGCATTCGCATCCCGGGCCACTTTGCCATGGTTCATCCACGGGAGAGTGCGTGACACTCGATCCCGTAGGAACAGGATGCGATGGGGCGACAGTCCAGTGGGTCCCGGAAGGTCATGGTACGCTTGGAGCACTCTCCACAGCGAATGGTACCAGTTCCGGCCCGGTTCGTCGATGTGCAACTGGCGGAACTTCTCGAACATCTGCCGCCCGGCCACCTCAGCCCGGCCATTCGACCGGCTGTGGTACGCCACGGTCTTGGCGTGCCGAATGCCCATGTGCTTGCACATCGTCTTGAACCACGTCCCCACGAATTGACTGCCCCGATCGCTGCAGATGACAGCTGGGACATCGAAAATCGTCAACCAATGCCTGATCATGGCATTAGCGACGGTCTTGGCCTGCAGCCCCACTCCATGCTTGTCCTTCTTGTCCTTTTTCTTGGACTTCTTGCCAGGGACCGCCACGATATACCCACTGTGCCTATCCACCGCCAGGATGACACAGTCGTAGGTCTCTCCTTCCACGGTGACCTCAGGCATGGCGAATACATCCATGGCCACGGACCGCATAGGGGCCTCCAGTATAGCCGTATACACCGGGTTGCCCGCTGTGGAGTGGTTGGGGCTGTTCGTGGCCCGACACACGGCACAGTCGCTGCAGTACCTATCCAGGATGGCGTAGTATCCCGGAGGGAACTTGAAACGCCACTCCAGGTCCTGCTGCATCTTGTCTCGGCCAGGGTGCATGAGCTGGGCGTTGTGCCAATGGTTAATGAGCTCCTCCACTCGGTTTTCGGGCACCAACAGCTTGTCCTTGAGGAACAACTTGTCGCCATCCTCGGTCAAGCCCTCGGGCCATTCGTCGTCCGACGGGGCGCTCACGGCATTCCAGTACTTGCTCCAGTGCTCGGATGCCGCGTAGTCATCCGACCAATCCTCTGTGAGCACCGACCTGACTAGCTCTACAGGGGCCACCATCCATTGCTCGGGGGTTTCCTCTCGAATAGCTTGGACGCGGGCACCCCGGAACTTGGCCAGGTCCGTACGGTTCGCCATCACCACAAAGCACTTGACCCCCTCTTGCTCCATGACCTTCTCCATCTCGATGATGCGCTTGGCCTCGTCGGTTTCCTCGGCGTCACCATGGCTGGATATGTCCATCCACGCCTTGCCCGCGGGGTAGGCCCATCGACTGAGGCAGTCGGCCACAGTGTTGTCCTTCCCCGGGACGTATACGACGCTGGTGTCGAACTTGGCGAACGTCTCATGCCATCGGGCCCTCCTTGCCGCCGGTCCCGAGGGGGTATCGACGTGCTCCTTGTGCCAGCTCTGCAAGGACTGATGGTCCGTACAAACCACCACCGGTTGCAATCCGATGTGGCCAGACCACTTCCTGAGCGCACAAACAATGGCGTACGTCTCCTTCTCCCTCGCGGTCCAGGTGCGGCGTTGGCCCTCGGCCAGGATCCGGCTCCAGAACGCCACGGGTACATGTGACCCGTCGTCTCGGATCTGCTCGAGGACTGCCCCCACAGCATAGTCCGAGGCGTCCGTCCGTAGCACGAATCCCTTGTCCGGGTCCACCAGGAATAGCCCCAGTTGCCCCAGGAGTCGCTCCTTCAGGCGGCGGAACGCATCTTCGGCCTCAGGGGTCCAAGCAAGCTTCTTCTTGCTCCCCTTCCGGCCATCGAACTTGCCCACTTGCAACATCTTGTGCAGCGGCCCCGACAGTTCTGCATACATCCGGACATAGCCCGAATAGTAGTTGCAGAACCCCATGAAGGACCGGAGCGCGCTGATGGTCTGGGGCTTCTCCCAGTGGTGCAGGGACGCCAGCTTCCCAGGCATGGGACGGCGTTGCCCGTGACCAACCACGTGACCCGCGAACTCCACTTCCTTCACGAAGAGTGAGGCTTTGGTGGGCTTGCACACCATGTTGTGCTTGTCCAACTCGCTGAGCACTCGGCGCAGATCCTTCTCATGCGCGTCGATGAGCTCGTCCTCAGTCATGTTCTCCGTGCCGGACCCGATGATGATATCATCCACGAAGGGATCGGCACAGTCCCGGACAGGACCGAGTAGGTCCTCCATCATGCGCTGGAAAGCGGCGTTGCCATTCTTGGCACCCATAGGCACCACTTTCCACTGCATGGGCCCCAGCGGCGTCGACATCGCTGGGCAGGGCCTGGAGTCCGGGTGTAGCGGCATCTGGTGGTAACCGTGTTTCAGGTCCAACACCGTGAAAATCCGCTTTTTCTGTTGTTTTTGGAGGATGGAGTCGATCAGGGGAAGCGAGTACGAGTCGTGCTCGGTCTGCTCGTTCAAACCTCTGTAATCGACCACCATCCTCCACTCGCCCTTCTCCTTCTTGGGCACGATGAAGGCTGGGCTGGCCCACTCACTGTCGGAGGGTTCGATCCATCCCCGCTCAATGAACTCGGCCAACAGTTTCTTCATGGCCTCGGCCCGATCGCCCTGAAGTTGGTACTCCCGATGACGATAGATCTTCGGGTTCGGCTTCAGCTTGATCTTCGCTGTACCAAACCTCCCACGATCTGGAGGGTTCTTGTTGGCGACGCCACTGAATAGCCGCGGATAGGCCTTTATCAGCCTCTCCTTCAGCTCGGCGACCTTCGGGTTCTCCTGGGCCTCTTCAGCCGCTTGCTTCGGTATAGACACAACTGACCGCACTGCGGTATAGGCCTCTTCTGGGTCCGATTCCGACTTCACCTCGTCCGATATGCCGTCTTCATCGTCGTGGGGAGCTCTTCCCACCGATAATCTTCGGAAATTTGCGGCATCGGGCTGGTGACTGTCGATATCGGCACCCATTATCGGAAAGTCCCATGTTGGTGGGTCCGACCCAACCGGACCATCGTATTGGTCCGCGATGTGATCCATGACCCTCGCCACGAACTCGTCCTTCTCGTACTTGCCGGTGACCAGCATCTTGTCATCCCACCAATGCGGAGATGTGACCATGGCCCGCCTCTTCTTGGCTGCCACACGGTCGTGCATCCCCATCCGCATGTAGTTGACGACGTCGTCGATCTCGGCGTGGGACAGGACATCAATGCTATCAATAGGCTGATCCGTCTCCTCCTTGGGCTCAAACATGACCTTCATGGGCACCGCCTCCACCCTACGGATGAATGCTTCATCACCCGTGGGCTGGGCTTGCGCCCCATCCACCAGGAAAGCCTTGGTACCCCACGCTTGACCCGGGGAGGGCATTGATACACCCTTGGCGTCGATGAATAGCTCCTCCTCTGGCCCGAATGACATCTCGTTCAGGGTGATGGAGTCCAGCGTCGACTTGAGGCCCTCCAGCGGACATGGGGTGGATCCTATGCCGGTTATGACCAGGATCCCCTTCGCCCTATCCGCGATGATCTTCTCCACCGTACGTCTGGTATTGTCCAGGGAGCCATGCCAATACATGGGTCCCCACTCCTTCAAACCGCAATGCCTGTGCCAGGCTGAGTCTCCTCGATGCCAATGCCTCCTACACTTCCGCAGAATTGGGGCATCCCGGGAAGCAAAGAAGTCCGTCTCGGGCGCTTCGGCTCCCAGCGTCTGGATCATCCTGTCGTACACCTGCGGCGCCATTCCATACTCCGTGAGCTGAACTCCGCGGTCTCCTTTGGACTTGGCACCCACAGCTTGCACCGCTCGGACGATCCGATCCTCTTCCTCAGCATTCCATTGGGATGACCCACACGCATAATCCGTGGACAGCCATGTGAGGCATTCATCGTCCTCCCGGACCAGCGTTGCGCGATGGGGAAGGGCTCCAATGGCGTTGGCCACCATGAAGTCGTACCCCATCATCATATCCCAATCAGTAATGTCGGCCACGTAGAAGTTCCCGGATAGAGTGCTTCTCTTCGCCTGATCAGGGCGGTTCAAGCGCACATGCTCCCAGAACTCCATACTGATGGTGGCCTCATGGGTGCCGCCACCCATGATCTCTCCGTTGGCGACCTTCAGGCGGACCGGTCTCCGGCTGGGCTGCAGGAGTTCCTCCTTGAACAACCCTCTCCGGACCAGGCTCACCTGGGCACCCGTATCCACTAACACATCCACCACCTTCTCCTCTCGTCCGCACCGTACTCGCACTTTGAAGTGCAACTGCCGCTCGTCGCCATGTGGTGTATGGACGACTCTCACGGCATGCAACTCTAGCACGTCCGGGTGCATCAGGACTTCAAGGGTATGGTCACGGATGGTGTAGATCTTGGGTTGGTCCTGCCCGTCCACGGGGCTCTCCGTGGTCGCTCCTTCCTTCTTGCCATGTCCCGTACCCACGTGTACTTCCCTTGGCAGGGCGCTCCAGGGGTTGGGAGTGGCGAAACTCAGTGGTTTTGGCTCTTCCGGAGCCTTCTTCGGCACCCGAGGTGCCTTCGCTTTCTCTGGGATTCCACTGATTTTCGGAGGAGAGACCTCCGAGGTCCCACTCCCGTGGGGGCTCCTCTAGACTTGGCTTCCCGCAGCCACTTCCGGCTGCGATCCGCCAGGACTTTGTCCACCACGTTGCTGGGCTTTGAGTTCCTCCAACGTCCTCAACATGTCCTCAGCAACCTCCTCGATCGACCTCACTCGTCGGTCTTGGCCAGGTCCACCACCATAGCCTCTTCCTCCGCCTTTTCCTTGGCCTTTGCCTTGGCCTTTTCCCCGGTCTCCGCCCTTCGCCTTCCAATCGGAAATCCGCTGCTCCTTGGGCTTCTTCTCGGGGTGAGCGGCGAAGTAGGCCTTCTTGTCCGCCTCATACACCTTGCACTGACGGTGGTCGTGTGCATGGTTATTTCCCTTGCCATAACAGACCCAGCACCCGTAGTGCTGAGACCTGTACTCTCGGAACGAGAGCGGTGGGTTCCCGATCCTCCTTGGTTCTTTGCCCTTCTTGGGTCCCACCTGGCTCCATCTGGACCGATCCTGCCCATTGTTCCTCATGTTGTGCGCCACAAACGCGAAGAAATGGGCCTCCTCGTGATCCTCCCGGGACCAGTGGTCTTGGCCACTTCCACTACCATCCTCCGCGGAGTTGGCCGTGTCCTCCTGGATCTCCCGATGATGGCGGTCTTCTCGGTGGCCTCGTTGTCCATGACCATGTCGATCCTGCACGTGGGCCTCGTTCTTCGCATTGAGCTTCAACTCCACCGTGATGTACTTCACGATCTCGTCCAGGCTCATGCGGGCGAAGATCACCTGCATCCTCAGCGGCTCCCCGCGCCTCCACTCCACGTTGTTGAGGCGCAGCAACCTTTGCCCCATGGAGTCTCCGAACACCTCCACGTACACGGCGTTCTTCAGTCCCAACATCCGGTTGGGTTCGCCCAGGTTCCTCCTGAAGAACTCCATGATACCCGCATGGGTATCCTCCGCCGCCATAATCCTCAACGCCACCCGCTTCTTGGCGCGCTTCTTCTCCTCGTCCTCCACTCGTCGCTTCCAGTTGCCGGGGAGAATGTCCTTCAGCAAGTGGCGGATCTCACTGGCCTCGTTCCAGTCTTCCACCAACTTGAGGCATCTGCGGTACTTCCGCAGATACCGGTTCCACTCCCGGACCCGCAACTCACCGCGGTCCAGCGGCAGTGGAATGGACCACAGGTCCTCCAGCCTCTGGTTGGGAGCGTCCACCCGCTCCTCGTCCTCCAACCACTGGAGGCAGGCCTGCTCCGTCCGGATCAATCCTTCCCGGATCTGATCCCGCAGCTCCTCCTTGAGGTCCTGCGCCAGCCGGTGTGGGAATGTCCGGCATACCCACTTGTCCCGCGGCGCTCCCCGCATCTCGCCGACGACCTCCTCGGCGAAATCCTCCCAATCCAGGATGAAGTCATCCAGGTTGGAGGGGTTGCCATCGTAGTAGGGGATTTTGATTCCCCTGAGGTCGTCAATCCTGATGGCGTCTCCGACGTCTCCAGCCACCACTCCACCGAGACGGATACCACCTGTGGCCGGGGGGTGTGAGTACACTCCCCGTACATCCCCCTCCTGCATGGAGTGCGGTCCAGTTGGGCCTGAACCCATGGGGTTTGGAATGCGGGAAGGACTTGCCCCATCGGCCGTCCATATCCCCGTATTGGGGTCCTTCGCCCACAGGTTTCCGCTTGGATGGCCTCGACCATGTCCGTCGGCGTTTCCCATGGTTCGCCCCTGCATGGTCTGGTTCTGGATCTCGATCTTCTCTTCCGCATAGACTGCCATATTCGTTGTGACCGGTACATCCTGGGCGGCATGGGACATCTGTACCGTCAGGGTCCTCGGGTCCGTGGTCACGTGCCCTTCCCGCATGGACCCAGCCGGTGCCGTGTGTTCCCCGAGCATTGTGGATTCGCTGAACAGGGGAACATACGGCAGCGCACCCGGGTCAACACGCGGAGGCGCGTATGGTGCCTCTGCAGGGCCGCCCATGGGTTTCTCCATGGCGCTCCTGAGGGTCTTAACCCGCTCCACCAGCTCTACCGCGGCCGGCTTTGCCGGGAGCTCCGGACCCGAGGCGAGGGGCCGTCGCTCCTCTAGCCTTCTCAGGCGTCCCGACATGTCCTCCACTAAGTGGAGGAGGCTGTCCACCACTTGCTGCTGCTTCTGCAGGGCCAGCTCCAGATTCTCCCGGTACCGGGCCTGATCCGCTCGCAGCTCCTCCATGTGGTTCCACGCGGCCGACTGGTCGTCCAGGATCCCCGCGACGTCCTCCTCTAGAGCGTCCTTGGCGTTGTCCAGGCGGTCAAGGTGACGCACGATGGCGTCCATCCCCATCTTCGGGTACTTGCCCATGAGGAAGGACACGTGCTCACAGTGGCACGCGGCGTGCTGTCCGCCTGATCCAGCGCATCCCGCGGTTCCCGGCGCCTCGGACTCATTGCCCATAGGCGTATCGCCTATGGCGTCCGTCTCTGGGCCCGTGTGCCGGGGCACAGGTGCCGTCCGGGCCCTGGCTGGCCTCTCCAAGCCCTCGGCATCGTGCTTCAGGGCGGGCTCGGGGGCCGTATGCGCCCTGGCGATCGGCGCGGACATCTCCGGCTCCGAAGGTGGCTCGTAGGCTGTCCGATAGCCCTCGGAGTGCCCCTCGGATTCCCACAGCCTGACCGGGCTGGGGTCCGTGTCCATAGCCCCGGCGTCCCTTGCCGCGGACTTGGGTGACCCGCGCTTCCGGTAGCGCCGGGCCCGTCCTCCACTGCTGCCTGAATGGCATGCTTCATCGGAGTCCTCCGCGGCGGAGCGGAGGTTGCATGCCTTTCAGCAGCGACGCTCACACATGGAGACCAAGTCCTCCATATCACGTCCTCCTCTTCCCGAATGTCGTACTTCTCTTCGGGCTTCAACTTCCGGAGTTCGCCATGCTCTTGAACGTCTCGGTTCTTCTATGGCTCCAATCTCCGGCGTGGTCTCCACCGAGTCCACAATACGCACCCGGGGCGGACTTGGGCAGGGCTCATAAGGGCCCAAGTCCCCGGGTCGGCGGTTGGTAGGGGCAGCAGGTAAGCCTCTGCTACCATTAAGAAGGTCCCTACCAGGACCGGCCCCCGCTGTGCCCCTTCCGCCTGTAACCCCTGCTGATTTACTCCGGATCAACGATTGCATTCCTCAATTTCCAGGGTCCAAATCCAAAAATATAGAAAATAAAATCCTCCTTCAACCCTGAATAGCAACCAGATCCCACAAGTACAGCAATAACCCAATTCACAATCCAAATCAGGCTGCGGGCTTTCGTTCAGCACACCGGTATTCCCACGGTGGCGGGCATGTACAAGAATTGCACCAAGGAAGAAAGCCCTGAAATTGGCATATGAACACAAATAAAGCAAAGTTGGGGAAAGATGGAAACTTATACAATCACAGCCATAGACCCGTCATTCCCTGGACTCAAGACCTTCCCTTGACTCACCAACATGATGCCCTGAACCCAGTCCAATATAATGGTTAAATGCCACATGTCAAAAGTCATTACATAAACCCCAAAAATGTGTTCACTCCCAAGCCTCTAAATCCTAGCCCAATAGGGGAGGTGGCGTGTCATGGCCTAGAGTGGCACTCAGGACCATGCCCTACCCTGACATAACCTTGGTTGGACTTGGAGTCGAATGGGCTTAGAGGAATGACCTATGAGTTTGAACTCATAACATGCCAAAAAACTGCCAATTCACACCATATTGGCCATATATCACATATATGCTCAAAATTGAAGTTACCACTTATCCGAAGGCTCAAAGCATGCATGGAATCGAAGTCTAATATTCATGGAGGATATAGACCAAAGGTCAATGCCCATGTACATCCCCATTTTACCCTCGAAACCCCTTCGGATATGGGCGCCACGCACTGCCCAAGTCAGCCCATGATCTTGAGACCAATTCTTGTAATCCTTCATGCGCCAAGCCAAATGGAGTATGCGATCCGGCATATTGTGGTGTTCAACTCCAAAGCATATGCCAACATATGAACAACATACCATGGTTCGACTCTCCATAGGCTTCTTGCTGTTTGCCGACCAGGTAAGTACACAAAACGCAAAAATGAGCAAAAATTGAGGTCAAAAACATGAAAATATGACCAAATACAAAGTTGTCATGATAGTATATCTCTATGCCCACCCATGATATCCGCTCATGGTTCAATACACAAATGATTGGAACCATTCACGAACACTTCCCCCACTTGGATCCCCAATCGGGCGCATAAAGATACCTTCGCCACCTATATCTACATGCCCCATGAAAATGGGAGTGCACTCATGGATCTCTTTGCCAAACATACCATGAGCAATACATACGCGGTAGACTTAGTCTAGCGCTTTGAATTCCACAATTGGGACATGGGCAAAGCCCTTGTCACGTATGGCTCCCCATCTCTTCGGCCACACGAAGATATATAACATGGGCGTGAGCATATCAAACATATACCATGCATACAACACATACCCTCAAAATATGGCTCCCACCATGATATGCCATGTCCCTCCATTGACATAACTTCACGTTAAAAATACGTAGGAACCCAAGAAAAGTTGCTATGCAACCCCAACACTCATGCGGTACACTCGAAAGTCACAATAAAATGTTCGGTTGCACGGTCCAAGAGTTATATATCACTTTATACCCTCTTGACCATTATCCCTTGCTATATCGGGCATCTGTACACACCAAAGGCGTTTGATGCTTCCTAAATTAAGTTGAGACCAAGGCGTTTGCAACCCAACCTTCCTTATTCTCTTTCCTCACACTCGCGCGTAGATATGGTCCTTCAAAGTGGTCCCAAGATTCACTTTTGTTTCCCTTATATCTCCAAGTCAAATGGGTGGCAAGTATAAGGGAAACCTGATTCGGGCATAGGGAAAGGAGTATGACCATTCGAAGAAGTCCAAATCAAGTGCGGCGATGTCGAAGTCGAAAATCCGATTTCGACATCGCGAAAAATTCAGATTAAAATTTCGAGTGCTTATTTAGAGAATTGCGGATGCAACGAACCCTTTGCTGATGAAATCTGACCCTTCAACGGAATATCCGCCAAAATATCTGGAAATAACAGTTAACCAATCGGTTAACGCAAAATCGCGAGCCAACTGACAGTCGCCGATACATTGACCATCAGAACGAAAGGCTGAAAAAATACGGAAACATTGTGCTAATAAAACCCTGTTGATTCCTGATATTCCGATATATAAATCTCCGCTGGCGGTGCCTCGGTTCTGAATATGGCCGCTCATAGCCGGAATGGCCAAACCTATCACACTATCACATCGGGTTAGATCAGGTGGATGGGAGAGTATGATATCAGCCAATGGCGGCTTGCCGGCACATAGATACACACCCCAAGTGACCCCAAGATGGCCACGGGGGTCCGAACCGCCTTCACTATCCTCACAAGCACGACTGTTGGGGAGTAACCCTGTGGTCTGGCTGTGCGACCAAGAACCGGTCCGCAGTTTCCAGAAGGGTCCCCCACCTGAGAAAGCCAAGCTACGGCGCTGGTGGACCTACCTCAGTCAACTACGGCTGACGGTACACCATATCCAGGGAGTGAAGAACGAATGTGCCGACTATATCAGCCGCAACAACTTCGACGCCCTGATTGGTGCCCGGTCTGAAGCGCTGACTAAGGAGGCTTTCAGCCGTATGGACGTACACCTGGACCTGAACATGACCATGATACGCCCCCTGGATGGACTCCAACAATCGGAGTACCTGAAAGAGTTCGGGGATATCTACAAGCGCCTGGAGAAACGCCTTGAACCCCTCCTGGTCAACCAAGACCAGTGGAAGAGGGACAAGAGCTACCTCTGGCACGAGGACCGCATCGTGGTGCCTAGTGACCGAGTCCCAGCGCTGCTGAAGTGGACCCATGAGTCCAGTGGTCATGTGGGTGCCGACCGTACCCTGAGGCTGTTCAAGCAGTGGTTCCACACTACGTCGACTGACGACCAACTGCGGAAGACGCTCCAGCCTATCGTGGACAAGTGCCCGTGCAGGTCCTGTAAACCAGGGGATATCAGGGACAGAGGTCTCTACTCGACCCTGCCCATCCCTCACTGTGCTAACAGTGTTCTATACGTGGACTACACGGAGATGCCGAAGTTCGGGGGCTATGACTTCGCCCTCGTGGTAACCTGTGGGTTGACCAGGTTTACCAGGGTCTTCCCATGTACCAAGCACATTACCGGGGAGGAGACTATCAAGATACTCCTGGAGGAGTGGTTTTGTGTCTATGGGGCGCCCAAGGAGATCAACTCCGATGAGGACGTACGAGTACGCTCAGATACTGGCTGGTACAAGAGGGTCCTGAGATCCCTCAATGTCCAGGTGTCTACGGGGATTCCCTACTCCCACACGAGCAACCCCCTATGTGAGCGACAGATCCGTGTCCCGAAGGAGAACGTACGGATATGGTGCAAGACTGAACGCACCAGAGACTGGGTGAGACTACTCCCCGTCATATCCTTGATGATGAACTCCCAAGAGAGTTCAGCTACTGGCTACTCGCCCCACGAGCTATTCCTCGGGCGCCCGGCGTGGTTCCTACATGCCCCCTATCCAGAGGACACCCATTCTTCTGTGGGTGAATGGGTCCAAGAGCAACAAGCGAAGGTGGACAAGGCCAAGGCTATGCTCCAGAGAGTGAGGGAGCGTCAGTGGAACAAGAAGAACAAGCACCGAGTACCGGCCGCCTACCAAGAAGGGGACTGGGTGCTGGTGCACCACAGTCAACTACCCGCCTGTCCACGCTCTACCAGCGATGACCCATACTTCGGGCCGTACAAGATTCTATCTGTGGATGGACACCGTATCACCGTGCGGTGTTCTCCCCGTCTAGGGGGGACCCTGGTGTGCGCTGCTAAGCACCTGAAGCGCTACTATGATCCTTAAGACCTCTGTGGGGAGGAGTGGGAGCTGAACGAGAAGGAAATCGCCGCTCTGGACCTACAAGGGGCTGCCAGCCCTATGGAAGTTGAAGGTGAACTCCCCGACATGAACGCCGAGGAGATGGCTAAGGAGGGCTTCTACCTGGTGAAGTCTGTCCTACGCCACCGCTATCGCCAGGGTTGGCGCTTCCTCACCCTCTGGGAAGGGTTTGGAGTCGAAGAGGCCACCTGGGAGCCCTTCTCTGCATTTGTTCTACCTGAGGGACGCCTAAACTCAGTTCTGGTTGACTACTTGTCCCAGAACAACCTTGGTGAGTTGCTGAGGCTCGCTGAGACGCTTGCCACCAAGACTAAAGCTAGGGACTGAACCTTACCCTTACCTGCCAAAGCGTATGTGTGAGTGTGCTAGTCCTAAGGTCCTGAGAGCAAGCCGCAGAAGTGGTGTCCTAATTATACCCAAGTCTGCGCCCTTGCTAAACCTGGAGGGTTGGCTTATTGATGCCACGGGGTACGCCCCGGGTCTCCCCTCCCCTAAGCGCCCAATTTCTGTGCTGGCGCAAAACCTTTGCGGAATACCCAGCGTACTAATCCAGGTATTGTTTTCCCTACCTATCTGTCTACTACAGGGAGGGGTGGCCAAAAGCTATGAAGGCTTGAAAACGCCGTTTTGCTATATGGCCAAAACAATGACCTAACCACTGCAACAGCCCACCAACCCTGCTAAAATTGCAGGAAGCGGGTGGGACAGTGACACACGCACTACAGGTCCTACACACCCTACAGTGGCACCGTCCTGGTGGGCGAGCACTGGGCAACTGGCTCTAGCCGCCACACAGGACTACCACTCCTACACGCACACTCTACTGGGCGTTGCGAAGACAAAGGTGTCGTGGGTCCTAGCGACCCTCCTGTGAAATGACAAGAGAACACAGCGCTGCTAAGCAACTGTGGCCTAACAGGGCACGCCACAACGCGTTTCCCCTGCAAGGGCTTGGAGGGAAGAGGTGCTCTTGCGTGCACGGCGCAGATGTTGATGAAGTCGGACTCCCTGCTCTGCCACAGGCAGAGGCGGAGTTACTTGTTTGTGTGATCTGCGCCCTTGTTTAGCAGGGCATAAAAAAATTGCTGCTGCACCAATCACCCTACCTGCCCACCTGCAAAACAAAGGCAAATGAAAGGGCGTTTGCGGCGGAGGAACCAAGCCACACTCCAGGTATTATACCCTTCTCAGTGTGACCTATAATACACTGTCCGCAAACACGCTGGAGGACCAGCTACCCTTGTCAAGCAAGCAAGCTTTAAGGGACTCCTCAGGTTCTCTTAAAGAACGTACCGAGGAGCCCCTGGGTAGCCTAAACAAGGTTTACCGTGCGCACTTCGCGTGGCCTACCCTTTAATGCGTGTGTGAATGCGCGAGTATGCAACAGTACCGCGGGCAATCCTGCCCATCTGAGCGTCAATCACGAACTCTACCAGGGGGTGGCCCCGCCTGGGCTTACTCACCTTACCTACCGCTGGAGAGAGAGAGCAAGTGGGGCGCACGCGAAGAACGTTGCTATGCACTTGTGTGTATGTCTAATCACCCTGATCTGACCGCTAATCATCTGCAATCTTTCTAATCAATCCCTCTATCGCGTTCTATCTTTGTTAGCGCTGCTACAAGGCTCGTTCACGGAGACACGAGACGAGCAATGTGTATGCGGCATACGAGACGAGCATACCTGTAGTTTATACCTGATTCATTGAAGTCTTTTTCGTTGATTGTCGAATTCTTGAATTTTCGAATCTTCTATTAGTGTGGGTGGAATCTGTATGTTTATTTATTAATGTGTGTCTCGTCATTTTCAAGACTACGTGAGACATACGTTTATAATTCCATTATTTCTCCATTTTCCGGCGCTTCGCTAGGAGCCGCTCCTGCGCGCCGCCATTTTATGCGTATGAATTTCTGGATTTAAAAAATCCAGAGATGACTATAATTTCTATAAAAATGTGCTTCTGATGCACAATTGGATTCTGCTCAGGTGTGTCGTTTCAGAAAAATTCTAGGCCGTCATTTGACGGATTTTGGTGTCGCCGCTTCGTTTTTGCGTGGATTCGTCCATAATTCTCCCATTCCTGCCTCTGCAGATACCCACGCGCAGCCTCGCTGAGTAGGCCGTGTTCGGGCCGAAACGCAGGTGCCTGGAGAGACTGAGCAGAACCCAAGACCCCACCAAGGGGCAATTTAATTTTTTCGAGACTCCCTTCGCCCTAAGACAGGTCACAGGTCGCCAGCAGGTTTACGAGAACCCATGCGAGTGTGTATAATGTGTCTTGCGTTGGGTTTGTGTCGACGCTGCGTCTTGGAGGGAGGGATGCATATGCACATGTCTTGGCATGCTCCCATACTAACCCAACCAAGCCACAGGAGCCCCGGCAGCGCCATGAGCGCTGAGTCTTCTGTAGGAAATGATACAATCAGAGCAGCAAAAGGACGCCAGCCATGGTGAGCGCCCATTTTTCAGTGTGAGGGAAACTGTAGGTATTTTAAAGTAGATGTGGAAACCAAGGAAAGGCCAAGAAAAATTCCCTTTTTCCTAAAATGCGACAGTGGTGGCCACCACAGCACAAGGGGGGAGTAAGAAAAAGTGCTTTTCCATTGCTTTGAGGCATACTCTAGTTGTATTAGAGATGCACTGAGCATCCATGCATTTTTATCTTAGTATTGGTCCCACCAAAAGTGGTGATAACACATTTTGACCTATGGAACCAGACACCCAATCAGGATATGGAGTGGACCCCTGAATCCCCTTTCAATATGAAGCTATTCATCTTTTCCTGAGTTGACTGAGCACTGACATACCTAAGGTAGAGCCTATGAATTTATCTATGTTTTTCCATGAATACTTATCTGCCCTAGTGGTATACACCCTAGGGGGCTAGGCACCTCTTTTTGAGAGGTCCTGGGTTCAATTCCTGGTCAGCCTAGCTAAGTAGGAAGATCCCATGTGACATGGCAGTGACCTCATCGCCACATACCATGCCACCTCAGCACATATGGGACCCAAAACAAAGAGTGCACATCTCCTGAGATGGCACTATGGAGAGAGAGTGACCTTGAGGCAGTTTTCTAACTCTTTTCCCAAAGCATTTCAGCTATCTTTGTGAATATGCATTCATTTGCAACCTGAGTTGCAGTTTCTGTGAATATCCAATCATCTTTCACTGTTTACACTGCAGCCCTTCATGCTTTGATCCTGATCTTCTCCTCTTTGCACACTTCTGGCTTGGGTTATCCTGGATTGACTCTATTTGTGCAAAACAAAGGTTTTCATCTTCCAAAACAAGCAGCAGGAAACCCTACACCTATAGCAAGCAGCAGGAGAGGCAAAAACACAGTGCTGAAAACACTATAAACTTTTCTGTGGTGAGCAAGGCCACTTGGCCGGCGACTGTTCGAAGAACCGACGGCCATCTCGAGGAAGAGGTCCCCGCTGTGCCCCTTCCACCTGTCACCCCTGCTGACTTGCTCCGGATCAACGATTGCATTTCTCAAAATCCTCAAAATCCAGGGTCCAAATCCAAAAATATAGAAAATGTAATCCTCCTTCAACCCTGAATAGCAACCAGATCCCACAAATACAGCAATAACCCAATTCACAATCCAACTCAGGCTGCGGGCTTCCGTTCAGCACACCGGTCGTCTCACGGTGGCGGGCATGTACAAGATTTGCACCAAGAAGGAAAGCGCTGAAATTGGCATATGAACACAAATAAAGCAAAGTTGGGGAAAGATGGAAACGTACACATTCAAAGCCATAGACCCCTCATTCCCTGGACTCAAGACCTTCCCTTGACTCACCAACATGATGCCCTGAACCCAATCAAATAAGATGGCTAAATGCCATGTGTCACAAGTCACTACATAAACCCCAAAAATGTGTTCACTCCCAAACCTATATATCCTAGAACAATAGGGGAGGTGGCGTGTCATGGCCTAGAGTGGCACTCAGGACCATGCCCTACCCTGACATAACCTTGGTTGGACTTGGAGTCGAATGGGCTTAGAGGAATGACCTATGAGTTTGAACTCATAACATGCCAAAAAACTGCCAATTCACACCATATTGGCCATATATCACATATATGCTCAAAATTGAAGTTGCCACTTATCCGAAGGCTCAAAGCATGCATGGAATCGAAGTCTAATATTCATGGAGGATATAGACCAAAGGTCAATGCCCATGTATATCCCCACTTTACCCTCGAAACCCCTTCGGATATGGGCGCCACGCACTGCCCAAGTCAGCCCATGATCTTGAGACCAATTCTTGTAATCCTTCGTGCGCCAAGCCAAATGGAGTACGCGATCCGGCATATGGTGGTGTTCGACTCCAAAGCATATGCCAACATATGAACAACATACCATGGTTGGACTCTCCATAGGCTTCTTGCTGTTTGCCGACCAGGTAAGTACACAAAACGCAAAAATGAGCAAAAATTGAGGTCAAAAACATGAAAATATGAGCAAATACAAAGTTGTCATGATAGTATATCTCTATGCCCACCCATGATATCCGCTCATGGTTCAATACACAAATGATTGGAACCATTTGCGATCAATTCCCCCACTTGGATCCCCAATCGGGCGCATGGAGATACCTTCGCCACTCATATCTACATGCCCCATGAAAATGGGAGTGCACTCATGGATCTCTTTGCCAAACATACCATGAGCAATACATATGCGGTAGACTTAGTCTAGCGCTTTGAATTCCACAATTGGGACATGGGCAAAGCCCTTGTCACTTGTGGCTCCCCATCTCTTCGGCCACACGAAGATATATAACATGGGCGTGAGCATATCAAGACATATTCCATGCATATAAAACATACCCTCAAAAATGGCTCCCACCATGATATGCCATGTCCCTCCATGGGCATAACTTCAAGTTAAAAATGCGTAGGAACCCAAGAAAAGTATCGATGCAACCCCAACACTCATGCGGTGCACTCGAAAGTCGCATTAAAATATTCGGTTGCACGGTCCAAGAGTTATATATCACTTTATACCCTCTTGACCATTATCCCTTGCTACACCGGGCATGTGTACACACCAAAGGCGTTTGATGCTTCCTAAATTAAGTTGAGACAAAGGCACTTGCAACCCAACCTTCCTTATTTTCTTTCCTCACACTCGCGCGTAGATATGACCCTTCAAAGTGGTCCCACGATTCACTTTTGTTTCCCTTATATCTCCAAGTCAAATGGGTGGCAAGTATAAGGGAAACCTGATTCGGGCATAGGGAAAAGCGCATGACCACTCGAAGAAGTCCAAATCAAGTGCGGCGATGTCGAAGTCGAAAATCCGATCTCGACATCGCGAAAAATTCAGATTAAAATTTCGAGTGCTTATTTAGAAAATTGCGGAAGCAACGAACCCTTTGCTGATGAAATCTGACCCTTCAACGGAGTATCCGCCAAAATATCTGGAAATAACAGTTAACCAATCGGTTAACGCAAAATTGCGAGCCAACTGACGGTCACCGATACATTGACCATCAGAACGAAAGGCTGAAAAATTACGGAAACATCATGATAATAAAACCCTGTTGATTCCTGATATTCTGATATATAAATCTCAGCTGGCGGCGCCTCGGTACTGAATATGGCCGCTCATAGCCGGAATGGCCAAACCTATCACACTATCACATCGGGTTAGATCAGGTGGATGGGAGAGTATGATATCAGCCAATGGCGGCTTGCCGGCACATAGATACACACCCCAAGTGACCCCAAGATGGCCACGGGGGTCCGAACCGGCTTCACCCCCCTTCTCAGAGCGTTGTTACCGCTCGGAAGTCATTGAAGAGAGGACGGGAGGACCCCAATGGACTCCAACCCCCCCCCCCCATGTCCCAAGGACACATGGAGGCCCCACACACGTCGTAGGCGTCCCCCATGCCCCAAGGGAGGGGTGAGGACACTGATACTCAGCGCCCTACGCCATATCCGGTCTCCTCTTGATCTACAACATGGACCAAGGGGATCAAAGATAGAAAAACGTCGTCGGTCGACCTAAATAAGTATACCACAATGCAATATATATGTGGAGATCGAGTGAAGGGGGTATATGGCCAATCAAGGCCGAAAAATCCCCGGATGAACGCCCTCACCCGTCTCCTCATTCACAGAAACAAACAAAATGCCAAGGGGGATCCATTACGGTGCTACAGCAGCAACCAGATGGACCAACACGTCCTTGACATCCAAAGAAATATTCTTTTTGTTCAGGTAGTCCATCCAGACCGTGGTGTACCTCGGCACGAAACTGCTCCGAGGCTCCCACGAGTCCCTGGATGCGGCGAATCCCTTCCAACGGACTTTATAAAGCCTACCCCCAGGCGTCCTCGGGTCCGGCTTGTCCGCCAGGATCTTCTCGGCGGTGAAGTCGTCGTCCTCACCCTCATCGACCGAGTCCACATCGCCGGCCGTGAACTCGAAGGTGACGGGACGTCCGCTGGGGTCTGGGGCTCGGGGACGAAGCTGGGTATGGTCGCGGTCCAGGACCTTGTTATCCCCCACACGAACTGCGTACACATCCTGCCCGACCTTCCGCACGATTACCCCCGGCACATACCAGGACGCCTGCCGATGCCTGGACAGGACATCCTTGTGGTGCCGCTCGACCCACACGGTGTCTTGGAGAGCATACTTCTGGACTTTTCCCTGCTTGAAGTACTTGGCCCTCTTGTCATGCTCATCCTGAAGTGCCTTGCACACCTTGGCCGCCGTGTCGTCCGCCTCAGCCATCATAGCGTTCGCATCCCTGGCCACTTTGCCATGGTTCAACCACGGGAGAGTGCGTGACACTCGATCCCGTAGGAACAGGATACGATGGGGCGACAGTCCAGTGGGTCCCGGAAGGTCGTGATACGCTTGGAGCACTCTCCACAGCGAATTGTACCAGTTCCGGCCCGGTTCGTCGATGTGCAGCTGGCGGAACTTCTCGAACATCTGCCGCCCGGCCACCTCAGCCCGGCCATTCGACGGACTGTGGTACGCCACGGTCTTGGCGTGCCGAATACCCATGTGCTTACACATCGTCTTGAACCACGTCCCCACAAACTGACTGCCCCGATCGCTGCAGATGACAGCTGGGACATCGAAAATCGTCAGCCAATGCCTGATCATGGCATTAGCGACGGTCTTGGCCTGCAGTCCCACTCCATGCTTGTCTTTCTTGTCCTTTTTCTTGGACTTCTTGCCAGGGACCGCCACGATATACCCACTGTGCCTATCCACCGCCAGGATGACACAGTGGTAGGTCTCTCCTTCCACGGTGACCTCAGGCATGGCGAATACATCCATGGCTACGGACCGCATAGGGGCTCTTCGTGGCCCGACACACGGCACAGTCGCTGCAGTACCTATCCAGGATGGCGTAGTACCCCGGTGGGAACTTGAAACGCCACTCCAGGTCCTGCTGCATCTTGGCTCGGCCAGGGTGCATGAGCTGGGCGTTGTGCCAATGGTCAATGAGCTCCTCCACTCGGTTTTCGGGCACCAGCAGCTTGTCCTTGAGGAACAACTTGTCGCCATCCTCGGTCAAGCCCTCGGGCCATTCGTCGTCCGACGGGGCGCTCACGGCATTCCAGTACTTGCTCCAGTGCTCGGATGCCGCATAGTCATCCGACCAGTCCTCTGTGAGCACCGACCTGACTAGCTCTACAGGGGCCACCATCCATTGCTCGAGGGTTTCCTCTTGAATAGCTTGGACGCGGGCACCCCGGAACTTGGCCAGGTCCGTACGGTTTGCCATCACCACAAAGCACTTGACCCCTTCTTGCTCCATGGCCTTCTCCATCTCGATGATGCGCTTGGCCTCCCCGGTCTCCTCGGCGTCGCCATGGCTGGATATGTCCATCCACGCCTTGCCCGCGGGGTAGGCCCAGCGACTGAGGCAATCTGCCACAGTGTTGTCCTTCCCCGGGACGTATACGACGCTGAGGTCGAACTTGGCGAACGTCTCGTGCCATCGGGCCCTCCTAGCCGCTGGTCCTGAGGAGGTGTCGACATGCTCCTTGTGCCAGCTCTATAGGGACTGGTGGTCCGTGCAAACCACCACCGGCTGCAGTCCGATGTGGCCAGACCACTTCCTGAGCGCACATACAATGGCGTATGTCTCCTTCTCCCTCGCGGTCCATGTTCGGCGTTGGCCCTCGGCCAGGATCCTGCTCCAAAATGCCACGGGAACATGAGTCCCGTCGTCCCGGACTTGCTCGAGGACTGCCCCCACGGCATAGTCCGAGGCGTCTGTCCGCAGCACGAATCCCTTGTCCGGGTCCACCAGGAACAGCCCCAACTGCCCCAGGAGTCGCTCCTTCAGGCTGTTGAACGCATCCTCAGCCTCAGGGGTCCAGGCAAGCTTCTTCTTGCTCCCCTTCCGGCCATCGAACTTGCCCACTTGCAGCATCTTGTGCAGCGGCCCCGACAGTTCTGCATACATCCGGACATAGCCCGAATAGTAGTTGCAGAACCCCATGAAGGACCGGAGTTCGCTGATGGTTTGGGGCTTCTCCCAGTGGTGCAGGGATGCCAACTTCCCAGGCATGGGACGGCGTTGCCCGTGACCAACCACGTGACCCGCGAACTCCACTTCCTTCACGAAGAGTGAGGCTTTGGTGGGCTTGCACACCATGTTGTGCTTGTGCAACTCGCTGAGCACTCAGCGCAGATCCTTCTCATGCGCGTCGATGAGCTCATCCTCAGTCATGTTCTCCGTGCCGGACCCGATGATGATATCATCCACGAAGGGAGCGGCACAGTCCCGGACAGGACCGAGTAGGTCCTCCATCATGCGCTGGAAAGCGGCGTTGCCATTCTTGGCACCCATAGGCACCACTTCCCACTGCATGGGCCCCAGCGGCGTCGACATCGCTGTGCAGGGCCTGGAGTCCGGGTGTAGCGGCATCTGGTGGTAACTGTGTTTCAGGTCCAACACCGTGAAAATCCGCTTTTTCTGTTGTTTTTGGAGGATGGAGTCGATCAGGGGAAGCGAGTACGAGTCGTGCTCGGTCTGCTCGTTCAAACCTCTGTAATCAACCACTAACCTCCGCTCGCCCTTCTCCTTCTTGGGCACGATGAAGGCTGGGCTGGCCCACTCACTGTCGGAGGGTTCGATCCATCCCCGCTCAATGAACTCGGCCAACAGCTTCTTCATGGCCTCGGCCCGATCGCCCTGAAGTTGGTACTCCCGATAACGATAGATCTTCGGGTTCGGCTTCAGCTTGATCTTCGCTGTACCAAACCTCCCACGATCTGGAGGGTTCTTGTTGGCGACGCCACTGAATAGCCGCGGATAGGCCTTGATCAGCCTCTGCTTCAGCTCGGCGACCTTCGGGTTCTCCTGGGCCTCTTCAGCCGCTTGCTTCAGTATAGATACAACCGACCGCACTGCAGTATAGGCCTCTTCTGGGTCCGATTCCGACTTCACCTCGTCCGATATGCCGTCTTCATCGTCGTGGGGAGCTCTTCCCACCGATAATCTTCGGAAATTTGCGGCATCGGGCTGGTGACTGTCGCTATCGGCACCCATTCTTGGAAAATCCCATGTTGGTGGGTCCGACCCAACCGGACCATCATGTTGGTCCGCGATGTGATCCATGACCCTCGCCACGAACTCGTCCCTCTCGTACTTGCCGGTGACCAACATCTTGTCATCCCACCAATGCGGAGATGTGACCATGGCCCGCCTCTTCTTGGCTGCCACACGGCCGTGCATCCCCATCCGCATGTAGTTGACGACGTCGTCGATCTCGGCATGGGACAGGACGTCAATGCCATCAATAGGCTGATCCGTCCCCTGCTTGGGCTCAAACATGACCTTCATGGGCACCGCCTCCACCCTACGGATGAATGCTTCATCACCCGTGGGCTGGGCTTGCGCCCCATCCACCAGGAAAGCCTTGGTACCCCACACTTGACCCGGGGAGGGCATTGATACACCCTTGGCGTCGATGAATAGCTCCTCCTCTGGTCCGAATGACATCTCGTTCAGGGTGATGGAGTCCAGCGTCGACTTGAGACCCTCCAGCGGACATGGGGTGGATCCTATGCCGGTTATGACCAGGATCCCCTTCGCCCTATCCGCGATGAACTTCTCCACCGTACGTCTGGTATTGTCCAGGGAGCCATGCCAATACATGGGTCCCCACTCCTTCAAACCCCAATGCCTGTACCAGGCTGAGTCTCCTCGATGCCAATGCCTCCTAAACTTCCGCAGAAGTGGGGCATCCCGGGAAGCAAAGACGTCCGTCTCGGGCGCTTCGGCTCCCAGCGTCTGGATCATCCTGTCGTACACCTGCGGCGCCATTCCATACTCCGTGAGCTGAACTCCGCGGTCTCCTCTGGACTTGGCACCCACAGCTTGCACCGCTCGGACGATCCGATCCTCTTCCTCAGCATTCCATTGGGATGATCCGCATGCATAATCCGTGGACAGCCATGTGAGGCATTCATCATCCTCCCGGACCAGCGTTGCACGATGGGGAAGGGCTCCAATGGCGTTTGCCACCATGAAGTCATACCCCATGATCATATCCAAATCGGTAATGTCGGCCACATTGAAGTTCCCGGATAGAGTGCTTCTCTTCGCCTGATCAGGGCGGTTCAAGCGCTCATGCTCCCAGAATTCCATACTGATGGTGGCCTCATGGGTGCCTCCACCCATGATTTCTCCGTTGGCGACCTTCAGGCGGACCGGTCTCCGGCTGGGCTGCAGGAGTTCCTCCTTGAACAACCCTCTCCGGACCAGGCTCACCTGGGCACCCGTATCCACTAACACATCCACCACCTTCTCCTCTCGTCCACACCGTACTCGCACTTTCAAGTGCAACTGCTGCTCGTCGCCATGAGGTGTATGGACGACTCTCACGGCATGCAACTCTAGCACGTCCGGGTGCATCAGGACTTCAAGGGTATGGTCACGGATGGTGTAGATCTTGGGTTGGTCCTGCCCGTCCACGGGGCTCTCCGTGGTCGCTCCTTCCTTCTTGCCATCTCCCGTATCCACATGTACTTCCCTTGGCAGGGCTCTCCAGGGGTTGGGAGTGGCGAAACTCAGTGGTTTTGGCTCTTCCGGAGCCTTCTTCGGCACCCGATGTGCCTTCGCTTTCTCTGGGATTCCACTGATTTTCGGAGGCGAGACCTCCGAGGTCCCACTCCCGTGGGGGCTCCCCTAGACATGGCTTCCCGCAGCCCCTTCCGGCTGCGATCCGCCAGGACTTTGTCCACCACGTTGCTGGGCTTTGAGTTCCTCCAACGTCCTCAACATGTCCTCAGCAACCTCCTCGATCGACCTCACTCGTCGGTCTTGGCCAGGTCCACCACCATAGCCTCTTCCTCCGCCTTTTCCTTGGCCTTTGCCTTGGTCTTTTCCCCCGTCTCCGCCCTTCGCTTTCCAATCGGAAATCCGCTGCTCCTTGGGCTTCTTCTCGGGGTGGGCGGCGAAGTAGGCCTTCTTGTCCGCCTCGTACACCTTGCACTGACGGTGGTCGTGTGCATGGTTATTTCCCTTGCCATAACAGACCCAGCACCCGTCGTGCTGAGACCTGTACTCTCGGAACGAGAGCGGTGGGTTCCCGATCCTCCTTGGCTCTCTGCTCTTCTTGGGTCCCAGCTGGCTCCATCTGGACCGATCCTGCCCATGGTTCTTCACGTTGTGCGCCACAAACGCGAAGAAATGGGCGTCCTCTCGATCCTCCCGGGACCCGGTCCAGTGGTCTTGGCCACTTCCACTACCGTCCTCCGCGGAGTTGGCCGTGTCCTCCTGGATCTCCCGATGATGTCGGTCTTCTCGGTGGCCTCGTTGTCCATGACCATGTCGATCCTGCAACTGGGCCTCGTTCTTCGCATTGAGCTTCAACTCCACCGTGATGTACTTCACGATCTCGTCCAGGCTCATGCGGGCGAAGATGACCTGCATCCTCAGCGGCTCCCCGCGCCTCCACTCCACGTTGTTGAGGCGCAGCAACCTTTGCCCCATGGAGTCTCCGAAGGTCGCGCGCGCTGGGGCCCTGTCCCAGAACGAAATAAAAAGATAGGTAAAACACGACGAAAAACTTTTCTGATTAGCTGAAAATAAAGCTAATTAGCATAAAAAACGCTTAGGCCAAAAAGCGCGCTGCGAAGCGCGTAAAAACGCGAAGAAAATTTTTTCGACGTGAAATAGGTGAATAGTTAACCCCGTAAGCACCGTAACGCTCGTGAGACCCCAACGCCGTCCTTGCCGTTGTCTAACTTGCTATAGGCGCAAAGAAAAACACGTCGCGAGCAGCGCGTAAAACTCGAAAATTTTTCATAACTCGCCACGACCCCTCACGTCGCGCCCTGCCGCCTTTTTCTTCTTATTCTCCATGCACCTCCCTCCCCACCCTCGTGCCCATCACTCCCCTTGCCCTGCAGCTCAGGCGGCGGCCCTGGGGGAACGCGGTTAACCCTTAGCAATGGACACCAAGACGCTCCACGACGCCACGCCCAAGAACAAAGCCGAGAACGTCAAGAACGACGGGTAGCACGTAAGGCACAGCAGCGAACATGGTCTTGCTGCACGCGAGTGTGTTGGGTCGTGTATAATTTTATTTTATATTCAAAAGCCAAAAAAAAAAAAACAAAAAAAAAAAAACAAAAAAAAAGAGGAAAAAAAAAATATTTTACGAAATTTTGCAGCGGTTTTTCAAGTAGGTACAACCACACCCACGCAAGAAACAAACCCAGCAAGGCGGCACGGCACCGCAGGACACGGCACAGGGCGCAGGACACCACAGGACAACGCACAGCACAGCAAGACACCACGACACACCAGAGCAGCACCACCACACCGCAGAACGCCCAGGGAAACACCACAACGCACAGGGACACGCCACAGCACAAGGCACTAACAACAGCGCAGACGACACTGGCGCCGCACGACGGGCCGCAGGAGGGCAAAGCAAACACAAACAGCACCGCAAAACGACAGCAGAGCACGACAGCACAGCACCACACGACAGCACAGCGCCACAGCACACGACACAGGGAAGCAGGGCACCACAGCCAGCACAACAAGGCACCGCAGCGCACAGAGCGGAGAAGACAGGGAACGCGCAGCACGAGGAGAAGAGCACCACAGCACGCAGCCACCACCACCGGGCAAAAAACAGCACAGCCAACCAACAGCACAACACAGCACAGCACGACAGCCCACAGGAGGGCAAAGCAAGCCCCAACAGCACCGCAACACGACAGCAGAGCACAACAGCACAGCACCACGCGACAGCACAGCACCACAGAACACCACAGCACCAGGCGCCAGCAACAGCACGCACCACACGAACAGCACAACGCGAGCGCACCAGCACAGCGAAGCACAGCACCGCACAGAGCGGAGAGGACAGGGAACGCACAGCACAGCACCCCGGGACACACACAGCACAAAGCAGAGCGGCGAACAACAGCACGCACCAACGCGCCACGACAAAACACACACAGCACGGGGGAACACCGCAAAACGCAGCGCCGCAGAGCACAGGGCCCCAGGGCAACGGGCAGCGCCAGAGGGCACGGCGCAACAAGCAGCGGCACCCAACGAGCACAACACAGCACAGAACAGCACAACACCGGAGAACACAACGCGCAGCAGCGCGGCGCAGCACCGCACCCAGGGACGCACAGCACGACACAGCACACGGCACACAGCACCGAGCGGCAGCGACGAAAACCGCGAGACAAAGAGGGGGGGGGGGGGCAGCAACCGACGGGGAGCAACCACCAGCCAGGCGGAAAGCACGAAAGAGGGACAAGCGCACGGAGAGCCGAGAGGGGGAAGGCCAACAGAGCAAAAAACGCACAGCGCCGAGGCCCAGGGCACCCGGGGCCGGAAACAAGAGAAAGCCAGAGACAAGGCGGCGCACGGGGGAGGAAAAAAAAAAAAACAAACAAAAAAAAAAAAACAACAACAACACCACGGCACCAAGCAGGAGCGACGACAACAGCGAGACACAAAAAGGGAGGAGGTGGGGGGAGAAACCACCAAAGAGCAGCCAACGGCCAAGCAGGAGACACAAACGAGGCGCGAGCGCACGAAGAGCCAGGCAGCGGGAGGCCGAGAAAAAGAACCAAAGCACAGCGCCAAGGCAACGAGGAACGGCAAGGGCAGCGAGAGAGAGGGGGGCAACCCCAGCCCGGAGGGGGCCAAGCAAAGCAGAAACACAAAGCGGCCAAAGGAAAAGGTGAGGCGCACCAGAACGCGCCCGGGAGGCCGGCCCGCCCGACCCGGCCAAGCAGAGCACGCACACGAACACACACGCACACCGGAACCCTGGCTGCCCGCTCCAGAGGACGGGCGGCCGGGGGAGGGACAGCGCCTGACACCAGGCGCCCCTCACAACGGTGGAAGGCACCCCCCCCCAGGGGCGCCCTCCCGCCACCCCCACAGCGAGCAACGCCGGCCCCCAAGGGCGCACGCTGTGGGGCCGGTGCAGGGTCCACACGCCCGCATCGACCGCACCCGGGACACACGGGTCGCGGAACCCTGGCTGCCCGCTCCAGAGGACGGGCGGCCGGGGGAGGGACAGCGCCTGACACCAGGCGCCCCACACAACGGAGGAAGGCACCCCCCCCCGGGGACGCCCTTCCGCCACCCCCACAGCGAGCAACGCCGGCCCGCAAGGGCGCACGCTGTGGGGCCGGTGCTGGGTCCACACGCCCGCATCGACCGCACCCGGGACACACGGGTTGCGGAGCCCAGGCTGCCCGCTCCAGAGGACGGGCGGCCGGGGGAGGGACAGCGCCTGACACCAGGCGCCCCTCACAACGGTGGAAGGCACCCCCCCCGGGGACGCCCTTCCGCCACCCCCACAGCGAGCAACGCCGGCCCGCAAGGGCGCACGCTGTGGGGCCGGTGCGGGGTCCACACGCCCGCATCGACCGCACCCGGGACACACGGGTCGCGGAACCCTGGCAGCCCGCTCCAGAGGACGGGCGGCCGGGGGAGGGACAGCGCCTGACACCAGGCGCCCCTCACAACGGTGGAAGGCACCCCCCCCGGGGACGCCCTTCCACCACCCCCACAGCGAGCAACGCCGGCCCGCAAGGGCGCACGCTGGGGGGCCGGTGCTGGGTCCACACGCCCGCATCGACCGCACCCGGGACACGCGGGACGCGGGACCCTGGCAGCCCGCTCCAGAGGACGGGCGGCTGGGGGAGGGGCAGCGCCTGACACCAGGCGCCCCACACAACGGTGGAAGGCACGCCCCCCGGGGACGCCCTTCCGCCACCCCCACAGCGAGCAACGCCGGCCCGCAAGGGCGCACGCTGGGGGGCCGGTGCTGGGCTCACACGCCCGCATCGACCGCACCCGGGACACACGGGTCGCGGAACCCCGGCCGCCCGCTCCAGAGGACGGGCGGTCGCGGGAGGGACAGCGCCTGACACCAGGCGCCCCTCACAACACGGTGGAAGGCAACCCCCCCGGGGACGCCCTTCCGCCACCCCCACAGCGAGCAACACCGGCCCGCAAGGGCGCACGCTGTGGGGCCGGTGCTGGGTCCACACGCCCGCATCGACCGCACCCGGGACACACGCGGCGCGGAACCCTGGCTGCCCGCTCCAGAGGACGGGCGGCCGGGGGAGGGACAGCGCCTGACACCAGGCGCCCCTCACAACGGTGGAAGGCACCCCCCCCGGGGACGCCCTTCCGCCACCCCCACAGCGAGCAACGCCGGCCCGCAAGGGCGCACGCTGTGGGGCCGGTGCTGGGTCCACACGCCCGCATCGACCGCACCCGGGACACACGGGTCGCGGAACCCTGGCTGCCCGCTCCGGAGGACGGGCGGTCGGGGGAGGGACAGCGCCTGACACCAGGCGCCCCTCACAACGGTGGAAGGCACCCCCCCCGGGGACGCCCTTCCGCCACCCCCACAGCGAACAACGCCGGCCCGCAAGGGCGCACGCTGTGGGGCCGGTGCTGGGTCCACACGCCCGCATCGACCGCACCCGGGACACGCGGGACGCGGGACCCTGGCTGCCCGCTCCAGAGGACGGGCGGCCAGGGGCCGCCGCCCCCACAACCCCAAGCCAAGTAGGGGGGAACCGGGACCGGACCGCCCCCCCCCCAAGCACGCCAGACGGAGCACGGGACCGGGGCAGGACACGCGGAGGGGCACGGACCACGTGGAACGGCCCTACCAGCGCCCAGTGCCGGGACCACGCGAGATGCGCGCGCCACACCACCCAGCGGGGGGGGGGGCGGACACCGCGAGAGCGCGAGCGCACACACACGAAAAGGACACGCGGGGACAACCGGAGGGGCAACCGAACCGAGCGCGCGGAACGCACAGACCGCTTGGAATGGCGTACCAGCGAGCGAGGGTAAGGGACACCCGGACGGGACGGCCCGCCACACGCAGCGCGGAACACGCGGGGCGGGAAGGGGGAAACAGGAGAGACACAACACCAGGTACCGGCCCGAACCCCCCCCGAACCGGCCGCGAGCGCCGCGCACACACAGACGGGACACTGCACCCGCCAAGGCAGTAGTGGCGCACAGCGCCAGGCCCCAACCCCTAGGCTAGGCAGCCTCCGCGCCAGCCCAAGGGGGTCCCACTGGCGACAAGCCAGTAGCACGGGCCCGGCGGCGCCGGCGCCCCGGGCGACCACGCATTAGGGGGGCGACGCAGTGGGTAAGCGCCCGCAGCCACGGCTGCGAATTGATGCACTGACCGAGGAGTGGCGAAACGGGAACGCCGGGGAAGGACGGGGCTCCGAGCTCTGTGAACCCGGGGGACTCCGCCACCAGGCAGGAGGTGCGTCTTGGAGGGCCCCCCACTAGGACCCGGTGGGGAGGATATCACCTGGCCCGACCAGGTGGCCCCCCGGGGCCGAAAGGCGTCTAGTACCCGCAAAATCAAACCTCAAACCTCAAACCTTTGCCCCATGGAGTCTCCAAATACCTCCACGTACACGGCGTTCTTCAGTCCCAAAATCCGGTTGGGCTCGCCCAGGTTCCTCCTGAAGAACTCCATGATACCCGCATGGGTATCCTCCGCCGCCATGATCCTCACCGCCACCCGCTTCTTGGCGCGTTTCTTCATTTCGTCCTCCACTCGTCTCTTCCAGTTGCCGGGGAGGACGTCCTTCAGGAGGTGGCGGATCTCGCTGGCCTCGTTCCAGTCCTCCACCAGCTTGAGGCATCTGCGGTACTTCCGCAGATACCGGTTCCACTCCCGGACCCGCAACTCACCGCGGTCCAGCGGCAGTGGAATGGACCACAGGTCCTCCAGCTTCTGGTTCGGAGCGTCCACCCGCTCCTCATCCTCCAACCACTGGAGGCAGGCCTGCTCCGTCCTGATCAGTCCTTCCCGGATCTGATCCCGCAGCTCCTCCTTCAGGTCCTGCGCCAGCCGTTGTGGGAATGTCCGGCATACCCACCTATCCCGCGGCGCTCCCCGCATCTCGCCGACGACCTCCTCGGCAAAGTCCTCCCAATCCAGGATGAAGTCATCCAGGTTGGAGGGGTTGCCATCGTAGTAGGGGATTTTGATTCCCCTGAGGTCGTCAATCCTGATGGCGTCACCGACGTCTCCAGCCACCACTCCACCGAGACGGATACCACCTGTGGCCGGGGGGTGTGAGTACACTCCCCGTACATCCCTCTCCTCCATGGAGTGCGGTCCAGTTGGGCCTGAACCCATGGGGTTTGGAATGCGGGAAGGATTTGCTCCATCGGCCGTCCATATCCCCGTATTGGGGTCCTTCGCCCACAGGTTTCCGCCTGGATGACCTCGACCATGTCCGTCGGCGCTTCCCATGGTTCGCCCCTGCATGGTGTGGTTTTCGATCTTCTCTTCCGCATAAACTACCATATTCGTCGTGATCGGTACATCCTGGGCGGCATGGGACATCTGTACCGTCAGGCTCCTCGGGTCCGTGGTTACGTGCCCTTCCCGCATGGACCCAGCCAGTGCCGTGTGTTCCCCGAGCATTGTGGATTCGCTGAACAGGGGAACAAACGGCAGCGCACCCGGGTCAACACGCGGAGGCGCGTATGGTGCCTCTGCAGGGCCGCCCATGGGTTTCTCCATGGCGCTCCTGAGGGTCTTAACCCGCTCCACCAGCTCCACCGCGGCCGGCTCTGCCGGGAGCTCCGGACCCGAGGCGAGGGGCTGTAGCTCCTCCAGCCTTCTCAGGCGTCCCGACATGTCCTCCACTAAGTGGAGGAGGCTGTCCACCACTCGCTGCTGCTTCTCCAGGGCCAGCTCCAGATTCTCCCGGTACCGGGCCTGATCCGCTCGCAGCTCCTCCATGTCTTTCTCCGCGGCCGACTGGTCATCCAGGATTCCCGCGACGTCCTCCTCTAGACCGTCCTTGGCGTTGACCAGGCGGTCAAGACGATACACTATGGCGTCCATCCCCATCTTCGGGTACTTGCCCATGAGGAAGGACACGTGCTCGCAGTGGCACGCAGCGTGCTTTCCGCCGGATTCAGCACATCCCGCGGTTCCCGGCACCTCAGACTCATCGCCCATGGGCGTATCGCCTATGGCGTCCGTCTCTGGGCCCGTGTGCCGGGGCACAGGTGCCGTCCGGGCCCTGGCTGGCCTCTCCAAGCCCTCGGCGTCGTGCTGCAGGGCGGGCACAGGGGCCGTATGCGCCCTGGCGATCGGCGCGGACATCTCCGGCTCCGAAGGTGGCTCGTAGGCTGTCCGATAGCCCTCGGAGTGCCCCTCGGATTCCCACAGCCTGACCGGTCTGGGGTCCGTGTCCATAGCCCCGGCGTCCCTTGCCGCGGACTTGGGTGACGCGCGCTTCCGGTAGCGCCGGGCCCGTCCTCCACTGCTGCCTGAATGGCAAGCCTCATCAGAGTCCTCCGCGGCGGATCAGAGGTTGCATACCTTTCGGCAGCGACGCTCACACATGGAGACCAGGTCCTCCATGTCACGTCCTCCTCTTCCCGAATGTCGTACTTCTCTTCGGGCTTCAACTTCCGGAGTTCGCCATGCTCTTGAACGTCTCGGTTCTTCTATGGCTCCAATCTCCGGCGTGGTCTCCACCGAGTCCACAATACGCACCCGGGGCGTACTTTGGCAGGGCTCATAAGGGCCCAAGTCCCCGGGTCGGCGGTTGGTAGGGGCAGCAGGTAAGCCTCTGCTACCATAAAGAAGGTCCCTACCAGGACCGGCCCCCGCTGTGCCCCTTCCGCCTGTCACCCCTGCTGACTTGCTCCGGATCAACGATTGCATTTCTCAAAATCCTCAAAATCCAGGGTCCAAATCCAAAAATATAGAAAATGTAATCCTCCTTCAACCCTGAATAGCAACCAGATCCCACAAATACAGCAATAACCCAATTCACAATCCAAATCAGGCTGCGGGCTTCCGTTCAGCACACCGGTGTCTCACGGTGGCGGGCATGTACAAGATTTGCACCAAGAAGGAAAGCCCTGAAATTGGCATATGAACACAAATAAAGCAAAGTTGGGGAAAGATGGAAACGTACACATTCAAAGCGATAGACCCCTCATTCCCTGGACTCAAGACCTTCCCTTGACTCACCAACATGATGCCCTGAACCCAATCAAATAAGATGGCTAAATGCCATGTGTCACAAGTCACTACATAAACCCCAAAAATGTGTTCACTCCCAAGCCTATATATCCTAGCCCAATAGGGGAGGTGGCATGTCATGGCCTACAGTGGCACTCAGGACCATGCCCTACCCTGACATAACCTTGGTTGGACTTGGAGTCGAATGGGCTTAGAGAAATGACCTATGAGTTTGAACTCATAACATGCCAAAAAACTGCCAATTCACACCATATTGGCCATATATCACATATATGCTCAAAATTGAAGTTGCCACTTATCCGAAGGCTCAAAGCATGCATGGAATCGAAGTCTAATATTCATGGAGGATATAGACCAAAGGTCAATGCCCATGTACATCCTCACTTTACCCTCGAAACCCCTTTGGATATGGGCGCCACGCACTGCCCAAGTCAGCCCATGATCTTGAGACCAATTCTTGTAATCCTTCGTGCGCCAAGCCAAATGGAGTACACGATCTGGCATATGGTGGTGTTCAACTCCAAAGCATATGCCAACATATGAACAACATACCATGGTTGGACTCTCCATAGGCTTCTTGCTGTTTGCCGACCAGGTAAGTACACAAAACGCAAAAATGAGCAAAAATTGAGGTCAAAAACATGAAAATATGACCAAATACAAAGTTGTCATGATAGTATATCTCTATGCCCACCCATGATATCCGCTCATGGTTCAATACACAAATGATTGGAACCATTTGGGAACAATTCCCCCACTTGGATCCCCAATCAGGCGCATGAAGATACCTTCGCCACTCATATCTACATGCCCCATGAAAATGGGAGTGCACTCATGGATCTCTTTGCCAAACATACCATGAGCAATACATATGCGGTAGACTTAGTCTAGCGCTTTGAATTCCACAATTGGGACATGGGCAAAGCCCTTGTCACGTGTGGCTCCCCATCTCTTCGGCCACACGAAGATATATAACATGGGCGTGAGCATATCAAGACATATTCCATGCATATAAAACATACCCTCAAAAATGGCTCCCACCATGATATGCCATGTCCCTCCATGGACATAACTTCACGTTAAAAATGCGTAGGAACCCAAGAAAAGTATCGATGCAACCCCAACACTCATGCGGTACACTCGAAAGTCGCATTAAAATATTCGGTTGCACGGTCCAAGAGTTATATATCACTTTATACCCTCTTGACCATTATCGCTTGCTACACCGGGCATGTGTACACACCAAAGGCGTTTGATGCTTCCTAAATTAAGTTGAGACAAAGGCGCTTGCAACCCAACCTTCCTTATTCTCTTTCCTCACACTCGCGCGTAGATATGACCCTTCAAAGTGGTCCCACGATTCACTTTTGTTTCCCTTATATCTCCAAGTCAAATGGGTGGCAAGTATAAGGGAAACCTGATTCGGGCATAGGGAAAAGCGCATGACCACTCGAAGAAGTCCAAATCAAGTGCGGCGATGTCGAAGTCGAAAATCCGATTTCGACATCGCGAAAAATTCTGATTAAAATTTCGAGTGCTTATTTAGAAAATTGCGGAAGCAACGAACCCTTTGCTGATGAAATCTGACCCTTCAACGGAGTATCCGCCAAAATATCTGGAAATAACAGTTAACCAATCGGTTAACGCAAAATCGCGAGCCAACTGACGGTCACCGATACATTGACCATCAGAACGAAAGGCTGAAAAATTACGGAAACATCATGATAACAAAACCCTGTTGATTCCTGATATTGTGATATATAAATCTCAGCTGGCGGCGCCTCGGTACTGAATATGGCCGCTCATAGCCGGAATGGCCAAACCTATCACACTATCACATCGGGTTAGATCAGGTGGATGGGAGAGTATGATATCAGCCAATGGCGGCTTGCCGGCACATAGATACACACCCCAAGTGACCCCAAGATGGCCACGGGGGTCCGAACCGGCTTCAACGCCGAGAATCGAGATCAGGCACGCCACGAAGAGATCTGCGTCGAGACAGTAAGGGACAGTTTTGATCCCGCTCCAAGAGCAGAGAACGGCCCACAACAGCCTACAAAGCATCTTCCAAGACGTGGTCGTGGACATCCTCGGGAAGAGCTTAGGTCCACCATCAGTACCAACAAACCCGAAAAGAATTCGACACTTGGCAGTGTCAACGTTGAAGGAACCGAACCTGAACGAGCATGCGTCTACGTTCACGATTCGAGGGCGTATTTCCACACGTCGTGATGATTCCTTTGACTCCAGCGTGGAATTGTTAGTCGACTGTGGAGCGACCAGTGACTTCATGTCCATGCAGACTGCAAAGAGGGCGCGACTTCTCCTGTACAAACGGACAAACCCTGGACACGTCTCAACAGCCGGAGGTGTCCAAGTCGAAGTGCGATGCTACACGAGATCTTATGTTCGATTTGGAGAACTCGTATTTCGACATCACTTCAAGGTTTTGGAGATTCTGCCAGATGTGGTACTTGGGCTACCATGGCTTCGAAGCTATAATCCAACTGTCAACTGGAAGGAACGGTATGCCGACATTCAAGATGGTTCGAGTTCATACCGATTGTCTTTCGACGAGTCAAGACATTCCACCTAGCTGCAGCTCCAAGCCGCTTCGAAGTTGAACCTTCTTTCGACACGTTCATCTAGTACCTCGGGAGAAAGTCCCGTTGGAAGCCCTACACCAGATGCCAAAGAACGCCCTCACCTACACTCCTCGACACGCGCTCAGAGTGGTGCTGGCACGTTCGATGAGTCCGAAACGGAAGATGGTATCACCGATGAGGAGTGCAGCGACATGGAGATCAAGTACATTTCGTTGCCGAAACTTAAACGGGAGATCCGTCGAGCTGATCTCACCGTGAAAGTGCTGCCCTAGGTCGTTGATGGTGCCGGAGGGCTCAGGGCCGGCAAGACCGGGGGGGCAGGCACGCGAGGAGTCGACCTGAAAGCTGCTCTTGGGGGCAGAACCGGAGACACGGACACCAACGGAGGCAAGAGCGGCGACAACGGAGGCAAGATCCATGCTGATTGTTATCCGGCAAAAAATCCCAGTCTATGAAGAAAATTGATGCGGATTATCCTAAGTACATCTGAGTGTCCATATCTGTCTGAAAAGATTTATATAAATCCGATTGTGAAAAAATATTTGGCCGATCTTGCTCGCGCACGCGCGTCAACGGCAAATGGCGATTCCGGGTAAATGATTGGAACGCGGCGGATTTACGATGAATGGACCGCGGAATCAGATCCGGCACATCAGAAATATATAGGTCTGATCCTGAGACTGAGCTGCGGGGCGGCGATTCCACCGAAGCAGAGAAAATGACCAAAATGTAGCCAATCTGGGGCAGATCTGCTAACGTCTGAGCAGGTGGGGGTTAGCCGCACTTACACCCCCCCTCCAAAAACACACTGGGGTGTGTCGCTACGTCAACGAAGAACGTAGTGCGGGTAAGTCCCAGAAAAAAATAGAAATGTAGCCTCGATGGGGCGAAATCTGCTGGATCTGACCTGATTTGGGCTGAATTGGCACTGAATCAGGATGGATGAACCTGAAATGAGACAGAATGAGGAGTGACGAACAGTCCTCCGGGCAGTAAAACATTAGGTTAAGGGCTAAAAAGCATGCAAACGTATCGAGAATCGATACCAAACGATGCCCTGGTTGAGAATGAGGTAGATTATTGGTGGATTGAGTGGGAGAATCAAGAAATGGGGTGACATCTCGGCGCTCTGGCACAGTTTAGCTGTCGCGGGCACGCTACGGTGTCCTCCACGTACTCTACATCGTGTTACTCCCGCTTTTCTCGTTCTGAAAAGTGCAGCATGTGCTTCAGATTTGGCGCATCTGGTGGATGATCACAAGATTCAGCAAGATTGAGAATCAATTTGAGCAGAGATGAAGGAGATGAAACCATCACAGAGAGGGAAAACAAATACAAATGTAGTCTGCAGGCCCTAAGTGAACAGAAAAACATCAGCGTCAACGAACTAACTTCGCCTAACTTGCCTAACTTCGTTGAATGAGAGGAGATGACAAGGAAATCAACCTAAACTGTCCTAAAATCAGCAAAATCTCCTAAGATGAAGGTGAAATGAAGCAGAATGTCTAGAACTGAAACTACTAACACCTTCGTTTAGACTAGAGTTAATATATATTGTCGTTTATTCAGCTCAATTGTGCTTTCCGGCACGTTCGTTCGCGAGCATCCAACGGATTCCATGAAAATGTGGATCATGTGATGATGCATCATGATGGGACATGATGGCCCTGGATCCTTGGCATGTAACGCGCCGAAGGTTCGCTGGAGGCGCTTTACTGACAGTATATAACTGAGAGACACCAAATAGTCCTTTATTTACAGTGGCGGCGGTGTCAGTCGACTTGGACAAGGCCCATCTTTCGATTGAGTCCCACAAGACACTTGGATTCACCATTTTCGACAGTTTCAGGTCGGATTGAGCTCACATTGGCGTGTGCCAAAAATACATTGAAGCTTACGGAAGCTCTGGAGTCCGAGAGGTTGCTGTTAGAAGTCCCTGGAGCTCCTATATGAACAATTGACGTCGGGGTTTTGCTGCAACAGTGCAAGAATGATGGATAAACCTGAGGAATTCAAGGTAAATTCAAGGAATCTGGATCTGAATCTGGATTTTGGCTTCAGCATCACGGCAAATGAAGGTAAGATCTGAGTTCCTGGCGTCGCATCTAGTGCAGCCAGTACTACAGGGGGTGCCTGTAGGGGTGAATGTCGCCGGCCGGCGTTTTTACTATGTACATTTGCTTCCATCTGCACGAGTAGCCAAATTCCAAAAATGCACAGACCAACAGAGACAAGATTACCCCGAATCTGCCTGAATTAAGCCTGAGTTTGGTTTTTTCTGGACACGGCAGCACACTCCGTGGCTTTCGGCAGCGTATCTACGCCTTGTCTGCCGAACGGAGACCAAAGAAAAGTTGATTGACGTCAAATTATCAAACATTCGCAGTTCTCCACATCATGTCGTAATCAGGAAGAATGAACAGTGGATTGAGCAGAATGTGGTTTTTTCAAGTCGTCAGAACACTCAGATTGGAATAAGTGGTCGACGGGGCGAGGCTGGAGCTTTTGTAGGAGTTGGACATGCAAGGGTTTCGAACCTACACCCTTGAGTCCTAGCGACGAGTGCCATGACGCCCTGGACTAGACGACTGTTAGCTAATTTAGGGCGCCGGCGACTCAAGTCTTGGGATGGCTTCCTCAATTCGGCCAAGCACGAATACATGTGACCACCAACCTGTCTGGTGGGGCCCTCGTACGACTTGGGCGCTGTAAATCAGCGGCTGAACTCGAAGCTTGGTCCTCACTTGGCTCCTGGGCTGGCCTTACCGCAGGAGGGGGGATCGACGGATCAGCCCTGGAATGTGGCTGCTGAGGGCCGTAAAAGGCTGGATCTCGATTCACCACAGGTCTTTTTCCGTCGCTCTCCACCTGTCTGTCTGGTTTCGACAGACAGTCTGTCAGGAGTACGCCAATTTCGGGGTGCTTCTTGAGGAAGTCGATGAACCCCTTGGTGTACCCATGGACAAAAGAATGGGCTGGTTCCCAGTTGTTGTGACTGGAATCAAAGCCCCTCCACTCACATAGAAATTCCCATTCGCCCTTTTCGTCACGTCTTGCTTCTAAAATCCTCTTGAGTTCGTACTTCCCCCCTTCGATGACCCGATCGGACAAAAATTTCGAAGTCCAAAAAAGGGGTTTAACCCGATCCTTGGGGGAGGGGATCTCTCTCTTGAGGCGATCGCCCGAGACTTCAATTTCCCTGCTGACATCCACACGAATCCTCCACCTGTTCTCACCTAGACGCGCTGTAACAGCGAATGGCCCCTCCCACAAGGGAAGAAGCTTATCATCTCCGTCCAGGGTGGTTTCGGATTTTCGAAGCCAAACTCGATCATCGACTTCAAAATTGTGGGGGTTTTTTCGGCCTTGATTTTGGACCCAAAGCCAGTCAGCTTGATGCTTATCGATTAATTTCGAGACAGTTTTTTCTGCTCGTTGGATTTCGTCCAAAAACAACGAAGCATCTTTACAAGGGCGAGGATTATTCAACGGCATGTTCCACCAACACTTCTTTCGTCCAAAGACAATTTCATTTGGAGAAAGGCCATGATACAAAGGCGTGTTGTGGTAACGGCGAAGCATGGCGAAAAGAATCTCAAGCCAATGGAAGTCCTTCTCACTGGCGAGCTCCTTACGAAGCATATTTATAAGTGAGCGGCCGGCTCTTTCGCCTGGCAGCGCTCGATGTGAGTGGATTTCACATCTGAGGTGATGGATTCCAAGGCGGGTACATAATTCTCTCCACCATTCGGAGGTGTACTCCTTACCTGAGTCCGTAATCACCTCGGATGGGACGTCCCAGCCTCCCATCCAGGTCTGCGCGCACCATTTGGCGGCAGCTTTGCCAGTCATGGACTCGATGTTACAAGGCAACACCTGAATGTAGCCGGAATGACGGCACTGAATAAGGAGCACACCATTGACTTTTTTATTCGTCCAATGGCACTCTTCGTTATCGAGCTCACCAAGATAGAAAAAATCACTGGTGACTCTGTTAAAGAGGCGCTCCGGAATAGGATGTGGCCTCAGATGGCCGTGCTTCTTCGCGCTGGGAGGCGTCGCGACAGCACATTGGGCACATTCGGCGGCTACTTTCATACAATGAGTATATAGCCTTGAGCCGAACAACCTATGTTTAATCATCGACCATAATCTACGGCCATGTGCGTGGGGGGACTCCCATTTGTGCCACCAGTTTAACACTCGGGGGGCCAGGGCGTCTGGTACGCACAATTTACCCTCCATCCACAGCTTCCCCCCATCCAACGAATATTCAGAAAAAATTCCATCCTTGTGAGCATCTTTGGATTTGAGATTCTCAAAGACCTCTTTAAACATGGAATCATGCAGATAATCGGACGTCCAGTCACGGATGATAAGGGAATCTTTCGGCAGGGCTGGAGTTTTGGCCGGATCTCGACGCTTAATGCCCTGAATCAACTGAAATCCACTTACTGGTCGGGTATACTCAAACCGTTTCACACTCCCTGAGGAGGGATCGGTGACTTTCTCCACGACTTTCAGTGATTTGGTTATAATCTCATGAGCATGCGCCGGATCTGAAAAGGCCGTGATGTCATGACACGGGCATGCGTGCTGTTTAACAGTGCATTGCATGCATTCATGTCGAATGAGCTTTTTTCTTCCTGATCCCACTCGATTACGACGTGGCGGTCCTGCTCCGTACCATGGATGTTGGTACTTTGCAGCCCCTCTGAAGCGGGGTAAGCCCATCGGCTCAGAGCATCCGCTACCGTGTTGTGTTTTCCAGGCAAATACGACACATGGAGGTCAAACAAACTGAGAAATTCATGCCATCTGGCCCGTCGACCAGCTGGGCTCGCGACAGTATCAATGTGTTCGGTGGCCCAATACTCCAGAGATCGATGATCCGTTAGGACCTCGACTCGATTGGTGCCAACCCACGATTGGTACTTTTTCAAAGCACAGATTATGGCGTAGGTTTCTTGCTCACGCGGCGACCATTGCATTTGGCGTGGGGCTAGCTTCCGAGACCAAAATGCAAGAGGGTAATGATCACCTGTGGCTTCATCAACCTGTTCAAGGACAGCTCCGATCGCGTACCTAGAAGCGTCGGTTCTTATGTAGAAGGGTCGGTCGAATTTCGGCACATGCAACGTGGCGACTTCGCAGAGGGCCGCCTTCAAGTGATGGAAGACCTCCTCGCACTCGTCAGTCCACTTGACACGAACCTTTGAACCTGCCTTGCCCGCATCTCTCCCTACCTTCAATAGTTCAGTGAGGGGGGCAGCAAATTTGGCATAATTCGGCACAAAAGTGTGGTAAAAATTGCAACAACCCAGGAATCCTCTCAATTCCGTGATCGTCTCAGGGCGCTTCCACTTCTGAATAGCGACGAGCTTCCCTGGACTGGGTCGTCGGGTGCCATTCTCAAGGAGAGAACCACAAAATTCGACTGATTTTAAAAATAGTTTTCCCTTCTTTGGCCCACAGATCAGCTGATTGGCATCAAGAATGTCCAAAACCTGGTTCAGCTGCTTTTCATGTAGGGCCACCAGCTCGGCTTCGGTCAGTCCCTCCCCCTCTGTCGCGATGATTATGTCATCTATGTACACACTCACGAAGGCACGAAGCTCAGGATGAGCTGTAAAAAGCACATCCTCCATCATTCTTTGAAAAAACGAAGGGGCGTTCTTCAGGCCCATGGGCATGACCGTCCACTGGACTGGGCCACATGGCGTGCACATACAGGTGAGAGGTCGGCTGTCCTTCCTCAACGGCATTTGGTGAAAGCCGTGACGGAGATCCAGCACAGAAAACAAACGACCTCTTGCCCTCTTGGCGATTTCCTCCTCAATGAGGGGCAGGGGGTGTGAATCCGCCTTGGTTTCGGCGTTGAGGTTGCGAAAATCAACAACCATTCGCCAACCATCAATAGTGTTCTGGTCTGCAGGCGGCGGCTTCGGGACTGTGAAGGGTGCACAGCACCACTCGCTGGTCATACAACCCTCAAGCCAACCAAATTCCCTGAGATTTCTCTCGATTATTTTTCTGAGTATCTCATGTTTCTGTCCACGGTTCTCATAAGGACGCTGTTTCTTCGCCTTGTACCCTTCACGAAGCTCGATGAAAGCTTCACCGAACTGCCCACGGACAGGGGGGTCTTTGATCAACTTCCCCGAAAGGGTTGTGTCCTTCCGTTCCTCAAAAATCTTGTCTTTTTTCTTGGAACACAACTCAGTGTCCACCTGATCGCCAGGAATTACCGTCGAAAAAACTTTGGCGATTTCTTCGGCCTTGGCAGGAAGAATCTTCTTACGGATGTCCCTAAAAAGGTCCGTATCAACTGCCTCTTGAAGATAGGTGGGTCGAGTGTCGACATTCCAGAGATTCTCTTCGTGATCCAGCTCCTCGAAAGGATCGATGAAAGCTTCCACACGGGGTTTTTCATAAAAAACTCTGAATTTGCGGCGCGAAGAAAATTTTTTTGTCGTCCGTGCGCCGTAGATTCTTTTGGATGTAGATCGTATTGGAGAAGAGGGAGACGAGGCGGATCCATTTGACGTTGGATCACCTTGGGCATCTGACGGACAAAAATCAGAAAAAATAGATTCATCATCAGTACCACGCTCAACCTCAGATTCAGACCCAACACAGGAATCAGTACTGGAATCAGCAGAATCAGAGTCAGAAAGCTTTCCATCCACCAGGAATGCAAGCGAACTCCAGGGCCGCTGTGGCAGGGGACCTGTGTCGTCCCTGGCATACAGCTTAATCTTCCTGGGAAGTTCGATGTAATCTACACAAATGTCTTGCAATTCCTGAAACCAAGGCTTGTCATCCCACAAGGGCACAACTAGAATCGCCTGGGTTTTATCTTGCTTGATTTTGTGGATGACCTGCTGGATTAAGTGAAACGGAGGATTAATCCATAACTTCTTGTCCCATTTATGGGTCCAAGCGTCGCGAAAGTGCTTGTCAAAGCGCTTGTTCTCGCGGTTAGCAAAGGCATCATACTGTGGCCAAAAGGAATGGTGTTCATAAAATTATTCACAAATTGTATCGCGCCATTTGTCGACAACTCTGTAGGATGAAGAGTGCCAGCGCGAAGGGCGTCGTGGCTGGGAGTCCCTACGAAGACATTCTAACTCTCGGGAGTAATCGACACTCCCATTCACCTCTGCAATGGTGACATCTTCGCCAAACTTTGGTGTAACCTTTTGCTTCAAAAATTCTTCTGCACTTTGAAACCCTGCGTGCAAAAAGCGAAATTCAGGACGCTCCAAGGGACCTGACTCCAGCAAAAAACAACGCCGATGACCTACGGGCGCCACCCTGTTCTGGCGAAGCCAAGGATGGCCCAAGTAAAGGTCATACTTTATGTCGGCACGATAGAAGTAGTCATCCTTAAGGATAACTTCCTCCACATTGCCATCTTCCCAAAGGTCTTGAGCGACCAAATGAGTTGATATATAACAACCGCGTTGCCCACCTGCGAGAGAATGTCCAGAAACTCCCTCGAGGGTAACAGGATGAGGCGAATCAAACACGCAGTCGTCAGGCAAAAAAGAATTGGATTGAAGATTTACCTCCGATCCATTGTCACACAAACAAGTGGCGAGGTGGAAATTGCCCTTGCAATCAGAGACCCACAGCTTTGTGACAAACTGACGGGCCCTGTGCTTGGACTGTACACCAACCTCGTCCACTACAACAGAAGGATCCGCTGCCGGATCCAGGGGAGAGGAGACAAGCGACCCTACATCAAGTAGTGGTCGAGAAGGAATCTGGGGATCATGCCTGAAATCGCCTGGGGAGGGGCGATTTTCGTGGCCCCCCTAGGCGTTCTGACCTCCAGTGGCTGCGTTAACATTATGGACACACCCTGATTCGTCGACCCACTCATCTTGGAGCGGATCATCTGCTGGATTCAAGGCATTTTCAACGTAATCTCGGTCCGCATCGGACACCTGATCTGCACCTGAGACCTGATCCACACGATGGTTGCCCTTTCCACGTCCACGGCCACGGCCGCCGAATGATGGACCTCCACCGTCGCCACGCCCTCTGCCCTTACCAGAGAAAGGGGTTCCCGAAGGATTTCCCTTACCTTTACCCTGGAATCCTGGAGCATTTCCCTTGTTTGTACCGGATTGAGGGGTTTGGCCTGGATTTCGATTTCCGCCTCCGGCGTTGCTATTGGGATTTTTCTGGCCGTTCGGCTGCCCTCCGGAGCCGGATGGAGTCCGATTTCCTGTGCCTTGGGACCCGCCAGGGCCTCCAGGATTTTTGTTTCCACCGGAGGGGGTCCGATTCCCTTTTCCAGCCTTCCCACCGTGCACCTGTCTGTCATTCCTGTCTGAATTCTGCGAATTACTGATGTTTTCACCAATCACCTTGTGATCGTAAGGAGACCATCGGTGATTATCAGTAGAATGCGTCTTAGCTCGGTTCGTAGAACCTAAAAGAAGGCAGATGCTACAGTGCTGCTGAACATTCCGGGTGTCATTCACCTTTTTGTTGCCCTTTTGGGCCCCATTTTGGGTGTTTTGCTGGGTATTCTTGTTTCCCCCAAGACCCTCATGGAAATTCTGGTTGGCGGCGTCGGCGAGCCGCTCAACCTCCTCCCAGAGTTCCTTCGGGGTGTACGAAAACACCCAGTTCTTGGCCTTCAGGCGATGGCCATGGAAGCTGACTCCCCTGTTGAGGACTTGGACAAACAAGTCCCGATCCTCGTGTTCATGAAACTTGATTTTCCACGTCTCCTCAGTGAATTTCACCTTGGAGAAGGACGTGGGGGAGCACTTTTGAAGTGCCTCCCTGACGGTAAACGTGTTGGCAGAGGCATCGAAGCCTTCCACCTCCGCCCACCAGGTCTTGACCTTTTCTTCGGACTGTTTGTTCCGAAGGGTGGCGGCAGTTTCTGAGGGGATCTTGTCAAAAATCAGACTTTTCAGCTCGGCACTAGAAAATTTTTCGCCTGAATGTTCAGCTTCTTCCACTAACTTCCAGAAGCGCTGTTTTTTGTCTTGCACTTCGTGCAAAATTAATCGCGAGAATGAAGGAAAATTCTTCAACATTTGGTGGTAGTGGTCCTCTGGCAGCCGGGATCCACGTACCTCCAACTGTTCCCACACCTCATCAAAGGTAAGGGGGGAACTTGTATCCTCGCGGTCACTCCAAGTCCTGAGCCAAGTGTTGGCCGGCGCTCCCTCAAGGCAATCCAAGAGGGCCATCAGGAACTGATCATCTTGGAGTTTTTGAGTCTTAACCCACAGTTTAAATTCCCGTTGGAACTGAGGCCAACGTCGGGGGTTCCCATTATACTTTGGTTGCTTGGCAACCTGACGAAGTCGCAAGGAAGTAGGATTAAGAAGCGAATCCAGCCCAACACCAGCCGTAATGGCAGACACCTTGGCGGCATCATTCGCCACACCAGCTCCGGCGAGGGTCTGGGCGAGCAACAGCTCGGCTAAGGTATTGGAATCAGCAGCAGGAGGGGCAGTACGGGAGGCAGTTCGCTTGGCATTCTGAGGCCTCAGTCCTAGCCTTCGCCGTCCTACTCTCAGAACGAGAGATTTTAACCCTTTCCTTTAGCTTGGTCCTGCTGATCCTTGCATCGGTGGTCCTGGAGTCCACCGAAGGAGCAATTGAAAAAATTTCTGTCGCCTTCTCCGATGGCTCTGTTGCTTGTTCCACCGATGAGGCGCCCTCAGACCGCATGTGCGTCTTGAAAAGATTTTTTATTCCCAGCGTTTCAATGATGAGGTGCATTTGATCTTTGAGCGTTTGGAGCTCAGCATCTCGCTGGAATCTGCAGGAGCAGTCGGCAGGACAGTACATGCCGTGTCCTGAAGGGCCTGAGCAGGCTGTCGGACCGCTGATCTCGGTGGTCCGCAGCCAGGAGTCCACTTGGGGAGCTCCTTCAGCCCTGATTTCCAGGCTTGCCTGCCTGGCCGCCTCTAAAATTCCTTCCTCAACCGCGGCGGCTAGATCGTCGCGGATGGAAACAGGGGGATGAGGGGCGGAGGGCCCGGGAACAGGTGCCTTGGCCTTCTCCTTCGGGAAGGGGCTTGCCTCCCAGATCTGCAAAAAAATGGCAAAAGAGTCATCTTCTTGAGAACGCCACCACATCCTGGTATTAATTTCGTTCTGAAGGAGGAAAAAATATTCCGTTAAAAAATCAGAGGCGATTCTTTCTTGTTCGATCAGCTTAGACGTGGCTAAGTAACAAGAGGCCTCAAGGGCCTCAAGGCTACGGGTCACTTCTGAGGACAAATGGTCGTCCCAGTGTGCCCAAGAGGCTGGTCGATTATAGTTAGGTACCTCACCTGGACCGCCCATCTCAATGTCGTCCAGATCGGCGTCCGTGGTCTCAAATGTTGGACATTGGTAAGGAATGTTGGTACCTGCCAGCTCCGTAAGCTCCACCGGAGCGTTGCCATCGTCGTAGGCCGGCGGATTCCAGCTGCTCGATGGCCAGTTTCGACTGGGATTATGGTAATCTGGGTCCCCACAGCTGCTGATGTGCGCCCTTCTTGGGCAGCTTGGACTTGCGCAAGGCATTCCTCTCAAGGCCTCGTTCGCACAGCACCAAGGCAGTGTAATCGTTACTTCTCCAGAAGCGGCGGGGTCTACGGGGCCGTACTGGGGAGCGGGCTGTGGACTGAAGGGCTGTGAAGCAACATTCAGGTAGCCTCTGCTACCATGAAAGTGCTGCCCTAGGTCGTTGATGGTGCCGGAGGGCTCAGGGCCGGCAAGACCGGGGGGGCAGGCACGCGAGGAGTCGACCTGAACGCTGCTGTTGGGGGCAGAACCGGAGACACGGACACCAACGGAGGCAAGAGCGGCGACAACGGAGGCAAGATCCATGCTGATTGTTATCCGGCAAAAAATCCCAGTCTATGAAGAAAATTGATGCGGATTATCCTAAGTACATCTGAGTGTACATATCTTTCTGAAAAGATTTATATAAATCCGATTGTGAAAAAATATTTGGCCGATCTTGCTCGCGCACGCGCGTCAGCGGCAAATGGCGATTCCGGGTAAATGATTGGAACACGGCGGATTTACGATGAATGGACCGCGGAATCAGATCCGGCACATCAGAAATATATAGGTCTGATCCTGAGACTGAGCTGCGGGGCGGCGATTCCACCGAAGCAGAGAAAATGACCAAAATGTAGCCAATCTGGGGCAGATCTGCTAAAGTCTGAGCAGATGGGGGTTAGCCGCACTTACACACCGGTGATCAAGTGTTTCTGTGCTGCATGCCTCGACCCGCATTGCTAGTCGATCAAGTGTACAAGATGCAAAAAAGCAGTAACGATGACGGGCTTGAGCCCGTTGGACTCAAGTTGCCTATTCCAATACACAAATGGGCACACCTCTACGACCGGGAGAAAGCAGAGTTCGGAGACCTACCTCCGCATCGACCTGGTAGAGATCATTGAATACGCCTCGATTCGGAAGGCAATCCACCGTGGGTACACCCTTACAAAATGGACCCGAGTCAATTGAATGAACTTCGACGACAGCTGGACAAGTTACATCGATATGGCCCAATTCGACCATCCTCGAGTTCATATGGAGCGGGTTGCCTGCTGGTGAAGAAACCGAATGGTAAGTGGCGTATGTGCGTCGACTACCGAGCGTCGAATACGCGAAGTGTCCGAGATCGATATCCCTTAGCTTTGACCCAATCCATACTGAGTACACTGGGGGGTTCCACCGTATTTTCGAAGATAGACCTTGTCAATGGGTTCCATCAGATTCGGATCCATGACGAAGATGTCGAGAAAACCGCCTTCAACACACAATTTGGCGCCTTCGAATGGGTTGTTAAGCCCTTTGGCCTCTGTAACGCACCACCGACGTTCCAACGCGTCGTGAATGATGTCCTTCGAGACCACTTGGAAATTTACGTATGGGTGTACATCGACAACATTCTTGTCTTCTGGAAGGATGCTGATGAACTGCAACGACATCTCGATTTGGTACATGAACTACTACACCGACACCAACTGTTTCCCTGCATCGATAAATCCACATTCTTCCGGAGTCGAGTACCCTTTTCCGGACACATCGTCGATAAAGATGGAGTATACATGGACCCTGAAAAGATCAAGTTCATTCGAGGTTGGCCTCCGCCCACCACGGTTCATGAAGTTCGACAATTTATCGGGTTGTGTGGATTTTACCAACAGTTTGTCGAAGGGTTCCAAGCTGTCGCAGCCCCTCTGACCGCGATGTTTAAGGCAGATTTCGATTGGGAGTGGATAGCTGTGCACCAAGCTTTCTTCGACAAGCTAAAGCAAGCAATGATCAATGCGACAAATCTCAGTGCCATCGACCCCCGACAGCCGCATCACTTGTACACGGATGCTTCGAAAGATTGCGTGGGGTAAGGTTCGGAATCGGTTTTACCAATTCATCGGATAATCGGATTAATTGGATCAATTGAGTCTAATGTGACAAATAATCGGTAAAACTGATTATTTTGAAAAGTGGTATAAACCAATTAATCGGACAAGTTATGTATGAAAAAGAAATATTTTGTTGACACACCATGAAATGTTTCTTATCAAAAACCAGAGGATTTTGCAAAATCACAGGCAATTTGGGATAAAAGTCAAAGGTTTAGCATGTCTTTCACCTCTATTTTCCTGTTTACTATCCCTTAGGTAAAAGTTCACGGCTTTTTGGCAATAATTGCATTTTGTAGAGACAACAATTGAAAATGACCGATTATTTTTATGTCATATAATCGGAATAATTGGTTATTTTTATAGAAATAATTGAAAACAATTGGTTATTTTTGCATGAAACCAATTCCGAACCTTAGTGTCGGGGCCACGCTAGCGCAGCGATGTGCGCATGGCAAGTACAAGGGACATCTTCGACCTATTGCCTTCATGTCGCGGAAGATTCAATCTGCTGAAACTCGATACCCAATTCCAGAACAGAAGTTGTTGGCCATCGTGCTAGCTCTGAAGCAGTGGTTTCATCTACTTTGAGGACCACAGCAGGTGCATGTGCACACTGACCACGAACGCCTTCGTTATCTTAAGACGTGTCCTCGACCACTGACACCACAACAAGCACGTTGGTCTCAGTTCCTCGAGGAGTACAACCTCACATTGTGGTACGTACCGGGTCTGGAGAATCCAGCACCGGACACCTGTTCCCGCCTTCGCGACAGTTGATGGACAACGAGAATGCTACAGGTACACGGGCCTTCGTGGTACCTTTGGTCGAGAACAGGGTTTCATCTGAAGTGGAACCTGTCGATGAGTTCCTACATGTGCTCGAAGATTCGAGAAAGTTAGAACAGGCTTTCACTGTTGAATGCTTTGATGATATTGTTTTGTTTGTGCCTCTGCTTGCTCCTGCTGCTTCCTGATGTAGCTCAGGTTTTCGAAATAGATAAGTTTTGATGAAATCAACCAGAAATACAAGTACCCACAGTGCAAGCAAGGGACCACAGGATCAAATCCACAACATGAAGGGCTGCAGTCAAAGGAGATAGTGTAACAACAAAAGAAAGTCATAATAACTACATATTTATGAAAAGATAGCTAGAAAATATCCTACAATCATGTGAAAACTGCCCACATGGGCACTCTCTCTTTTATAGTGCCATCTAGAGATGTGCACTCTTTGTTTTGGGTTCCATAGGTGCTGAGGTGGCATGCCTTGTGGCGCTGAGGTCACTGCCATGTCACATGGGATCTTCCTACCTAGCTAGGCTGACTGGGAATTGAACCCAGGACCTCTCAAAAAGAGGTGCCCCAGCCCCCTGGGGTGCAGACCACTAGGATAGCTAAGCATTCATGAGAAAATGTAGAAAAATGTATAGGCTCTAGATTAATGTTAGCGCCTCAGTCGGTCCAGGAAATGGTGCATAAGTCCAATCAGTTGGGGGGTCAGGGGTCCCCACAACATCCAAAGTTCCATGCTTGGTTTTATAGGTCAAAATGTCTTGTCACCCCTTTTGGTTAGGTCAATACTAAGATAAAAATGGGATATGCCTTTAGGCCGCTCTATGTCAACTAAAGCTAGCCTTTTGGCAGGAAAATACACTTTTTCTTACTCCTACCTTGTGCTGTGGTGGCCACCACTGTCGCATTTTAAAGGAAAAAGGGAATTTTCTTCACCTCCCCATGGCTTCAACATCTTTTTCAAAATTTCCTATAACATCCCTAACATCGGAAAGAAGGCGCTGCGTCAGGGCAGTCGCCAGTTTTTGCTTCGTCATAACAGACACCTACAGCTCCCACTGCGCTCATTGGCGTCGCTGGGGCAGCTGTGGCTTGGTAGGGGGTTAGAATGGGCATGCCAATTCATGTGTGCATACTCCTCTCCCTCGAAATAGCAAAACGCAGTGCAATACGCAAAACCCAACGCAGGATACGATCAGGGCACGCTGTCTGGGGTCTCGTTGAACCTGCTGTCTGACCTGATATGTTCTTAGTGCGAGGGGGTGGCGTTGAAAATTATTTTGCCCTCAATGGGGTCTTGGATTCTGGATAGTGGTCCAGGAGTCAGTTTTTTGGCCAGAACACGGCCTACTCCACTGTTTGCGCTCCAGCATATCTGCAGAGAAGGGACGAAGGGTTGAGGGACTCACAAACACGCAACGATCGATGCAAACACCAAAATCCGTCAAATGACGGCCTAGAATTTTTCTGAGGGTATACACCTGTCCAGAATCTCCATGTGCATTAAATGCACATTTTTACGCAATTTTGTTTCATCACAGGAATTTTTAAATCCCTGGATTTACACGCAGAGAAAAGCCGCGCGCCGGAGCGCCTCCTAATTGGGAGCCGGAAAAGGCAAAGAAAATAAGATTATAGCCGTATGTCACGTAATAAGAAAGAAATGACGAGACATGCAATGAATAATAAACGGAAGGATTCCACGTATGCCTCTAGGAAAAATCAAGAAGACAGAATTCAAGAATTCCGGAAAGACTTCACTGAATAAGGTATAAACCTACAGGTTCTTGTTGCTTTGTATGCAGCATGCACATTGCTTGTCTCGTGTTTCTGAGGATTCGCCGTGTTGCAGCGCAAACATAGAGTAGACGGACAGATTAGAAGATTGCACGGAGATTAGAGGTGAGATTAGGGCAAAAATGATGGCCTTCGGCCAGGGAGTGGTTGTCACGGGGGGCTACCGGTCCTGTCCTGCAGTGCAATGCGGGGCTACCGTGACAACTGCTCTTACACACCAACATCCCTTTTTTGTAGCACAGATTAGAACGTACACACGTGTGCATAAACGATTTGCTTCGCTTGTGTTTCGTGTCACGTTCTTACTTGCTCTCTCTCTCCAGCGGTAGGTAAGGTGAGTAAGCCCAGGAGGGGCCGGCCCCTGGTTGAGTTCGTGATTGTGATTGGTATGGATTGTTACAAAAGGAGTGGTTAAAGTAGTAGATTGACAGATTCGTGCATACCCGTGCATGCATATGGCGCATTAAAGGGTAGGCCACGCGTGTTGCGCACGGTACAACCCTTGTTTAGGTTACCCAGGGGCTCCACCCCACGTTCCATAAGAGAACGGGTGGAGTTCCTTAAGCTTGCTTGCTTGCAACTCAGTAAGAGGACAGCGTATTATAGGTCAGCCTGAGAAGCGTATAATACGTGGAGGCTGGCTTGGTTCCTCAGCCGCTTACCGAGTTCATTGCTTTTGCTTTCAGGTGGGAAGATCAGGGTGATTGGTGCAGCAGCAGTTGCCTTCGGCGACTTTGGATTTTTCTGCGCACGCTAAAAAGCGCGTTGATCACACAATCAACAAACTGTATCTCAGCCAGGAGTGGCGAGGACAGTCCGACCACATCATCATACACGCTGTGCACGCAAACAGAGCACTCCTTCCCTTCAAGCCCTGATAGGGAAACGCGTAGTGGCATCCCTGTTAGGCCACAGTCGCTTAGTAGCGCTGTGTTCTCTTGTTCTTTCACAGGTGGGCCATTAGGGCCTGGGACACGTTCCTCCACAACGCCAAGTAGCGTGTGTGTGTAAGAGTGGTAGGCCTGGGTGAGGGCTTGAGCCCAGAGCTTGCCCATCCTTCGAAGGCTGGTGCCGCTGTAGTGAGTGTAGGACGTGTAGTGTGTGTGTCACTGTCCCGCCTGTTTCCTGTAATTTTATCAGGTTTTGGCGGGCAGTGGCAGTGGTAGTCTAGGTTTTGGCTGTGTAGCAAGCAGGACGTTTCATGCCTCATAGCTTTTGGCCACCCCTCCCCTTTAGTAGGCAGGTAGGTAGGAAAACCAATACCTTGGCGTTAGCGCTGGGTATTCCCCCAAGGAAGTCTGGTGCCAGCACAGAAATTGGGCACCTAGGGGCAGAGAGACCCGGGGCGTAGCCCGTGGCACCGTGTAAAGACATCCGCCGGGTCCAGCAAGGGTGCAGACTTGGGTATAAGTAGGACACCATTTCTGCAGCTTGCTCATAGGTCCTCAGGATAAGCACACTCACACACACATAGGCAGGTATAGGAAGGGTTCAGTCCCTAGGCTTCTTCTGGGAGGCAAGCGTTTCAGCGAGCCTGAGCAACTCTCCTACGTTGTTCTGGCGGAGGCACACACCAACACAGCACGACCCACCACGGAGGGGGGCACGCACAAACACAGCACGCCCAACAAGGGGGGGGCACGCACCAGCACAGCACCAACCTCGGCCAGGCAAACACCACAGACAACCAACACCCGACAAAGCCGGCAGTACGGCGTCGAAACAACAGCGAACCAACAAAACATGCCGAGCATCGAGCCGGCTACAACACCACAAATCGAACCCCGAACACGCCGACACAGCACGCCCCACCAAGGGGTGGGCCACGCACAAACACGGCAGGCCCCAACAGGGGGGGGGGCACGCACCAGCACAACACCAACCCCGGCCAAGCGAACAACAGAACCGCAACCACAACCCACCCAACAGACGACGACAACCCAAGCCAAGCACCACCAAACCACACACCACCACCGCGGCGGGCAGGCACCGACACAGCACGCCCCACCGAAAGGGGGGCCACATACCAACGCAGAACGCCCCACCATGGGGGGGGGCACACACCAACACAGCATGCCCCACCATGGTGGGGGGCACGCACAAACACAGCACGCCCGAAAAAAGGGGGGTGGGGGGCACACACCAGCACGGCGGCAACCCTGGCCAGGCAAACAACACAACCGCAACCGCAACCGTACAGACGACGACAGCCCAAGCCAAACACCACCACACCACGCCCCAGCACCGCAGCCGACGGCCACCAACACAGCACGCCCCACCAAGAGGGGGACCACAAACCAACACAGCACGCCCCACCGTGGGGGGGGGCACGCACCAACACAGACTGCCCCACCATGAGGTGGGCCGCGCACCAACGGAGAACCAACCCCCGCCAGGCAATCAACACAACCACAACCACAACCCAACCGCCGACCACACCAACCCGGAGACGCCGACCGTAAGGCGGCGAAGACAACACCGAACAAACAAAACCAGCTAAAACATCACCACAAGCACCACCAACCCGAACCCAACGACGCTGGCCGCCAGGCACCACACACGACGACAACCCAAGCCCAGCACCACCACACCACGCACAACCACCGCGGCGGACAGGCATCAACACAGCACGCCCTACCATGAGGGGGGCCACGCACCAGCACAGCACGCCCCACCATGAGGGGGGCCACACAACGAAGCAGCACGGCCGACCATGCGGCGGGCTGCATGCCAGCACAGCACGCCCCACCTTGGGAGGGGCCAAACACCAACACAGCACAGCCCACAGTGGGCGGGGGGCAGTCATCAACACAGCACGCCCTACCATGGGGGGGGGCCACGCACCAACGCAGAAAACCCCACCAAGCGGGGGGCCACGCACCAGCACAGCACCAACCCCGGCCAACCAAACAACACAGCCCCAACCGCTGGCCGACCGCCGACCACAGCCACCCGAACACGCCGACCGTAAGGCGGCGAAGACGACTCCAAACCAACAAAACAAGCGGCGCAGGGCGCGGGCTAACACACCACCAACCCGAGCCCAACAACGCCAGTCGCCGGGCGGCACATACGAAAACCCAACCCCGGCACCGCCTGACCACGCACAACCACCGCGGCGGGCAGGCACCAACCCTGCCGGCCCCACCATGAGGTGGGCGACGCACCAACACAGCACGCCCCACCATGAGGGGGGCCCGACAACAATGCAGCACGCCCGGCCATGAGGCGGGCCACACGCCAGCATGGGAGGCCCCACAATGGGGGGGAGCATGCACCGACACATCACGCCCCACCATGGGGGGGCCACGCACCAACACAACACCAACCCCGGCTAGGCAAGCAACACAAACGCAACTACAACCCAACCACCGACCATAGCCACCCTAACACGCCGACCGAAAGGAGGCAAAGACGACGCCAAACCAACAAAACAAGCCGCGCATGGCGCCGGCCAAAACTCGACCAGCCGGAACCCAACGATGCCCGCCGGCAGGCGGCACAGACGACGACAACCCAAGCCAAGCACCACCCAGCTAAGACGACGGCACGCCAACACAATGCGCCGGGCACAGCCCGGTCACAGCACAATGAAACCCACACCCGACAGGCCACCCTCAACAAGACCCAAACAACAACGACTCAACGCAACCGGCTGCGCACGCGCGGGCCTTCCCACGGTGTACCTGACTCAGAACACGGCGTCTACACGGCGCCAGACGACAAAGGGCAACATAACACGACGCGTCGTACAAAGGCCGACCCGGGCACAACCAACCAACACCGAAACAAGCATGACAACTACACGAACAACATCCGGCCGCGCAAGCACCCGCTGCAGCGCCAAGGAACCAACGCCGAACAAGCCGACCATGAGGCGGCTAACACAACTGTGCACCAACAAACCCACTGCAGCGGCCACGACATGACCATAAGCAGACCACACGCAAGCCGGCCAACACCAAACTAGCGGGGCATGCATGGGTCGAAACGGGAACGGCGTCCAACGGGTTGGCGACACCGTGGTGCGTCCTGCCCGCCGACCATCATACCCACCAACACAACAGAACACCGCAACTCTACCATTACAAACGCGACGGACCAACGTTAACAAACTACACTACACTACACTTGGACAAACCAAGACACAACTAACCAGGAACGACATGGACGTGCCGGCTACACAAACAACATTCGGTGATACGACCACCGGCAGCAGTGCGACGGAGCCCACGCAAACCAACCTGACCATGAGGCGGCCAAGACAACCGCGCACCAACCACACCGCAGCTGCAGCCGCTACTTGACCGTAAACAGACCACACGCAAGCCGGCCAACACCAAACCAGCCAGGCGTGCACGAGTCGAAACCGGAACCGCGTCCAACGGGTTGGCGACACCGTGGTGCGCCACGCCCGCCGACGACCATACCCACAAACAAAACAGAGCATCGTGACTCCACCATCACGCAACCGACCAACCAACATTAACAAACTACGCCGAACCGTTAAACAACCGACCAAACAACCACAACGACCTACTTCGAACCCCCGGCCCCCCGGGAGAGCGCAAGCTCGACCGAGTCAGGAGGCGTGAGTGTACGCCACGGCATGCAAATCCCGTAGCACGTGCTTCTTCAAGTCGCCTCGAGCCTACTCAAAATCAACCCAGCCAGCGGCGCCTGCAGGACAGGGCCTTTGGCCTGGCTCCCGGCCCCTGGGCCCCAGAATCGGAGGTTGATGAGGATGTGCGATGGGACCCTCCCCCACGTATCATCCGACCGAAGGAGAGGAATGTGAGACTTCGGTCGCACATGGGTTACCCCTCTGGGCAGAACCCGCTGCAGGGTACTGCTCGCGGCGACCGCGCCCTTCCCCCATGTGGGAGAGCCGCTTTGTGGGGGCACCTGCAGTGAGGCCGTGGGTGGGTGAGCAAAAGCCCCTTGGTAAGACCCCCCTGCGGGGCAGCCCTAGTCCCGAGACGACCTACCTACCTACACACGTGTGCATAAACGATTTGCTTCGCTTGTGTTTCGTGTCACGTTCTTACTTGCTCTCTCTCTCCAGCGGTAGGTAAGGTGAGTAAGCTCAGGAGGAGCCACCCCCTGGTTGAGTTCGTGATTGTGATTGGTATGGATTGTTACAAAAGGAGTGGTTAAAGTAGTATAGTGACAGATTCGTGCATACCCGTGCATGCATATGGCGCATTAAAGGGTAGGCCACGCGTGTTGCGCACGGTACAACCCTTGTTTAGGTTACCCAGGGGCTCCACCCCACGTTCCATAAGAGAACGGGTGGAGTTTCTTAAGCTTGCTTGCTTGCAACTCGGTAAGAGGACAGCGTATTATAGGTCAGCCTGAGAAGCGTATAATACGTGGAGGCTGGCTTGGTTCCTCAGCCGCTTACCGAGTTCATTGCTTTTGCTTTCGGGTGGGAGGATCAGGGTGATTGGTGCAGCAGCAGTTGCCTTCGGCGACTTTGGATTTTTCTGCGCACGCTAAAAAGCGCGTTGATCAAACAATCAACAAACTGTACCTCAGCCAGGAGTGGCGAGGACAGTCCGACCACATCATCATACACGCTGTGCACGCAAACAGAGCACTCCTTCCCTTCAAGCCCTGATAGGGAAACGCGTAGTGGCGTCCCTGTTAGGCCACAGTCGCTTAGTAGCGCTGTGTTCTCTTGTTCTTTCACAGGTGGGCCATTAGGGCCTGGGACACGTTCCTCCACAACGCCAAGTAGCGTGTGTGTGTAAGAGTGGTAGGCCTGGGTGAGGGCTTGAGCCCAGAGCTCGCTCATCCTTCGAAGGCCGGTGCCGCTGTAGTGAGTGTAGGACGTGTAGTGTGTGTGTCACTGTCCCGCCTGTTTCCTGTAATTTTATCAGGTTTTGTTGGGCAGTGGCAGTGGTAGTCTAGGTTTTGGCTGTGTAGCAAGCAGGCGTTTTCATGCCTCATAGCTTTTGGCCACCCCACCCCTTTAGTAGGCAGGTAGGTAGGAAAACCAATACCTTGGCGTTAGCGCTGGGTATTCCCCCAAGGAAGTCTGGTGCCAGCACAGAAATTGGGCACCTAGGGGCAGAGAGACCCGGGGCGTAGCCCGTGGCACCGTGTAAAGACATCCGCCGGGTTCAGCAAGGGTGCAGACTTGGGTATAATTAGAACACCATTTCTGCAGCTTGCTCATAGGTCCTCAGGATCAGCACACTCACACACACATAGGCAGGTATAGGAAGGGTTCACTCCCTAGGCTTCTTCTGGGAGGCAAGCGTTTCAGCGAGCCTCAGCAACTCTCCTAGGTTGTTCTGGGACACGTAGTCTACCAGAACAGAATTCAGGCGCCCTGAGGAAGCAAAAAGGCAGAAAAGGGTTCCCAGGTGGCTTCTTCAACTCCAAACCCTTCCCAGAGGGTGAGGAAACGCCACCCTTGGCGATAGCGGTGTCGGATAACCGACTTCACCAGGTAGAAGCCTTCCTTAGCCATCTCCTGGGCGTTCACGTTGGGGGGTTCTCCTTCAACTTCCATTGGACTGGCAGCACCCTGTAGGTCCAGAGCGGCGTTCTCCTCGTCATTTAGTTCCCATTCTTCCCCACGGAGGTCCTCTGGGTCGTAGTAGCGCTTGCGCTGTTGAGCAGCGCACACCAGGGTCCCCCCTAGTCGGGGAAAACACCGCACGGTGATGCGGTGACCGTCCACAGACAGGATCTTGTAGGGCCCAAAGTAGGGGTAATCGCTGGTGGAGCGTGGCCAGGCGGGTAGCCGACTGTGGTGCACCAGCACCCAGTCTCCCTCTTCGTAGGAGGCTGGCACCCGATGCTTGTTCTTCTTGTTCCACTGGCGCTCCCTCACCCTCTGGAGCATAGCCTTGGCCTTGTCCACCATGTCTTGTTGCTCCTTCACCAACTTACCCACAGTGGAGTAGGAATCCTCAGGATAGGGAGCGTGTAGAAACCACGCCGGACGCCCCATGAACACCTCATGGAGCGAAAAGCCAGTTGCCGAACTCTCTTGGGAGTTCATCATCAAAGATATGACGGGGAGTAGTCTCACCCAGTCTTTGGTGCGCTCAGTCTTGCACCATATCCTCACGTTCTCTTTGAGAACTCGAATCTGTCGCTCACATAGGGGGTTACTCGTATGAGTATAGGGAATCCCCGCTGACACTTGGACATTGAGGGACCTCAGGACTCTCTTGTACCAGCCAGTGTCGGAGCTTACTGGGACGTCCTCATCTGAGTTCATCTCTTTTGGTGAGCCATAGACACAGAACCACTCTTCAAGGAGTATCTTGATGGTCTCCTCGCCGGTGATGTGTTTAGTGCATGGCAACACCCTGGTAAACCTGGTCAGCCCACAGGTTACCACTAGGGCAAAGTCATAGCCCCCAAGCTTAGGCATCTCCGTGTAGTCCACATAGAGAACACTGTTGGCACAGTGGGGAATAGGGAGCGTCGAATAGAGACCTCTGTCCCTGATATCCCCAGGTTTACAGGACCGACACGGGCACTTGTCCACGATAGGCTGGAGGGCTTTCCGCAGCTGATCGTCCGTCCACGTAGAGTGGCTCCACTGCTTGAACAGCCTCAGGGTACGGTTCGCTCCCACATGACCACTGGACTCATGGGTCCACTTGAGGAGTGCCGGGATACGGTCGCTAGGCAGGACTGTCCGGTCCTCATGCCACAGGTAGGTCTTGTCCCGCTTCCACTCCTCCTGGTTGACCAGGGCGGGTTCCAGATGCTTCTCCAGGCGTTTGTAGATGTCCCCAAGCTCTCTCAGGTACACCACTTGTTGGAGTCCATCTAGAGGTCTAATCATGGTCATGTTGAGGTCCAGGTGTACATCCATACGGCTGAACGCCTCCTTGGCTAGCTCCTCAGACCCGGCACCAATCATGTCGTCAAAGTTGTTGCGGCTGATGTAGTCCGCACACTGGTTCTTGACGCCCTGGACATGATGTACTGAGAGCCGTAGCTGCCTCAGGTAGGTCCACCAGCATCTGGGCTTAGCCTTCTCAGGTGGGGGTCCCTTCTGGGAGGTGCGGACCGGTTCTTGGTCATACAGCCAAACCACTGGGTTACTCCCCAACAATCGGGACTGGGAGAATAGCACTAGCATACCTGCGAGCAGTTCCTGCTCATAGGTAGAGTAGTTACCCCGGGCCTGGTTCCATTTCCAGTTCCAATGACCCAGGGGAACCAGGACCCATTTGTCGTCAGGGTAGCTGTGCATCAGGGTTCCATCTCGGTTTAGTCCATCGGTACCCCGTTGGGAAATGGCCGAGTCGAACTCCTCCTTCTCTAGTGCTTGCCACTGGAACAGCGTTCCACCTCCGCCCACATTGCTGGCGTCAGTCAGCAGTATAGTTTCCCCTTGTGCTCTAGGCATGCCCAAGCACTTAGCGTTGGCCGCTTTGTCCTTGAGCTCGTCGAACGCTTGTTGTTCTTGAGGACCCCAGCTCCAGGTAGTACTCTTCTGAATGAGGTCCGTCAGGATGGCGCTGGTGTAGGTGAAATTCTTGATGTGGCGGCGGTAGAAGTTGCAAGCCCCAATGAAACTGCGTACATCATGGAGTCCTTTCTTTGGGTCTTCATGTCGTACCTTAGCGTCCATCAGGGGTTTGGCCTTAGAGGCCGCAGGGGTCCACCACCCATAGCCAATGTCGAACCCCAGGTACTGCATAGTCTGACACATGCACTCACACTTCCCCAGCTTGAGTCTGGTGTGGTTCTCCTGGCAGACTGCAAAGAACTCGCCCAAGAGGATTAGGTGGTCCTCTTGGGTATTCGTGGCCAAGCATACGTCGTTTATGTGTGCTTCCATCTGGGCGCCCCGGGATATGAATTCTTGAAACAAAGGTCTCGGACGTAGGATGGACAGGATCTTGTTCATCAGCTCTTGAAAAAGAGCTGGTGCGCTAGCCACGCCAAATGGCATGACCTTCCACTTGAACACCCTCCCCTGAGGGGTGATGAAGGCTAGGGGCTCCTGGGCGTTGGGCGTCAGGTCCACTTGCCAGAATCCACTCCGCTTCTGCATCTTCGTCTTGTAGCGGCAGGAGACTATCTTCTCAAGGGTTGACTCCATATTAGGAATGGACCCTGAGTGGTTCAGCGTCTTCTTGTTCAGCTCTCCATAGTCTACTACCAGCCGTTTGGCTGTAGACCCAGGCTTAGCCACCAGGAAACAGGGGCTGCAATGTTGGGGGTAGTCCCCTTCCTTGTACTCCAGGACCAGGCCAGCATCGATACATTGTTGTATCTGTCGCTCTATCTCATCGGCCTGCTCTTTAGGAGCTGGGTAGGGTCTCCTACGTATCTTGTGACCCACGAACTCGGGCTTCAGCTTGAGGTCCATCTGTACCAGCTTGTCACAGGAGGCTGGACGGGGTAGTTCTCCGCATACCTCCAGGTAGGTCCTGATCAGCTTCTGTACTCTAGGGTCCAAGAGTCTGATCTTGTCCTCCATGTCCTCGTCAGAGTGTAGGTTGCTTGCCCCTTGGTGTATAGAAGCGGGGAGGTGGTCCTCAACCGGCTCAGCGTCCTTGGTCGTATCCTTCAGCCCTTGGTAGGCGTAGAGAAGGTCTCGTTCGACAGTCTCCGGTGGACGGTGACAACATAGGCACACTCGAGGGGGTTCGCATACGCATTGCTCTGAGAGTTCATCCTCCTCTGGGTTCCTCACATGGGCACCTCACAAGAAAGCTTTTATGAGAGTCTTTCAGCTCTTATTGTGCCTCTCCTGCTGCTTGCTGCTGGTGTAGGGTTCCTGCTGCTTGCTTTTGATGAGGAAACTGTTTTGTTGATGAAATACAACCAAGTCAGGATAACCCAAGCCAGAGATGAGCAAGTAGAAGACAAACAGGATCAAAGCATGAAGGGCTGCAGTCACAAAGAGTTAGATGAAGAAAGATATCAACAATAAACCACAGCAATAGACATTCAAAGCAACTCAGGTTGAAATATTTTACATGATTGAGAAAAGCTGCTTGAAAAACTGCCCCAAGGGCTCACACTCTTCATAGTGCCATCTTGAGATGTGCACTCTTTGTTTCTGGGTCCCATAGGTGCTGAGGTGGCATGGCTTGTGGCGCTGAGGTCACTGCCATGTCACATGGGCACTTCCTACTTAGCTAGGCTGACTGGGTATTGAACCCAGGACCTCTCAAAACGAGGTACCCCAGCCCCCTAGGGTGCATACCACTAGGATAGCTAAGAATTCATGAGAAAGCATAGATAAATCCATAGGCTCTGAATCAATGTCAGCGCCTCAGTCAGTCCAGGAAAAGATGTTTTTGTTCACATTGTCTGGGGATTAAGGGGCCCACACAACATCCTGATTTAGTGTTTGGTTCTATAGGTCAAAATGTGTTATCACCCATTTTGGTTAGGCCAATGCGAAGATGAAAATGCAAGATAGCTTTGAGCATCTCTAATACAACTAAAGTCTACTCCTAAGCAATGGAAAAGCACTTTCTCTTACTCCCCCCTTGTGATGTGGTGACCACCACTGTCGCATTTCAGGAAAAAGGGTATTTTTCTTGGCCTTTCCTTGGTTTCCACATCTACTTTGTAATACCTATACCAGCTGGTCCCGCAATCTGATGCCGCACCGCAAATTGACGCAATCGTACAGAACAGGCCATGGCGCCCGCATCGCGGATGCACAGAAGCGCTGCCGCAAGGGTCGTAAAGGAAAATGTGTCCTGTTCCTGTTCCGAAAGCAAAATCAATATTTCAATCATCTAAATCAATGAAAATACCCAAAAAATCACCGCTGTTATAGTTAGTGCACTTCCCGCTGGTCGTACAAAATTGGCGCTATGTGACGGTTTCTCCTGCTGCCAAGTAGTCTTACTATGTGTCGCAGTTTGCCACAGCTCCCAGTCTGGGGCGGGGCCCAGGGCCCTGGGCCCCCGGGGGTCGTCGGGTGGTGTCGGGGGGAGCCGCACTAGGTGGACCCCAGTAACGGCGGTGACGTCCTGTGTTCGCAGGAAGGTGTGTACTCCGTCCCGCGCCGCGGGCGCCGGGAGGGGGGGGCGGGGTACGGGTGCTGCCCCATAGAGGTGGGTGGGGGTGATTCCCAGGACCCGCCCCGGGTCCCCGCGGGTCGCGACGAGGAGGAGGAGCACGGGGGTGCCAGGGCAATCTTGCCAGAGGACCTGCCCCCTGTGGTGGGTACCCCTGGTTCTGGAGAGGGGGGGGGACAGGTCTGGGTTAGCCCAGCCGCGGAGCGCGTGTGTCGCCGGCGGGAGGGCGGGGCACCAAGTGGGCTCCCTGGGGAACGCCTCGCATACGATGGCGTACGGGGGGGTAGGCCAGGCTCGTTTTTCGTCAGCTAAACAAGGAATCATGACGCAAAGCACGTGATACGGTGAAATTGCAGTGTCCTCCAATTAGACGCCGCCCATGACTATTTGTTGAACGCCTTGCCTCTTGCCTGCTTTCAAGGATGGTGGTGTGTGGAGAGGCCGCCGGAGTGGTGCTGAAGCGTGGCGACAAGCTTATGAAGGTGTGATCAGAAGAACGCGAACGCTTCCACTTACCTGTGACCAAGTAATCACTTTTCTTTGTGTGTTGCACAGCAAACACGAGGCAACGCCACGATGGCGGAAGCGCCTAAGTCAGGCGACGACATGAATGAGGAGGCGCCAAAGTCACGCGATGAAAGAAGTGAGGAAGCGCCAAAGGCACAAGAGCACAGGACCGAGGAAGCGCCAAGATCACGCAACGACAGGAGTGAGAGAGCGCCAAAGGCACGCCACAACAGGAATAAGGAAGCGCCAAAGGCACGCAACGACAGGAGTGAGAGAGCGCCGAAGGTACGCGACGACAGGAATGAGGAAGCGCCAAATTCACGCGACGACAGGAAGGAGGAAGCACCAGAAACACGCGACGCGCAACAGGTTTGGACACAGCAGGGCTGCTGCACCAGCGATGTTGCATTTGCAACGACTGCCTCTCGTACCTCTGCCTCTCGTATGTTTCTCTCAGCAACACAGAGGAGAAGCGCTGCAGGAAGGAAGTGGAGCCTCACAAGAAGCGCCTCAGCAAAGTACACCCATGCCCACAATGGTATGACATGATGCGCAAGGTGAGCTGCAGACAGGTGTAATGGGCAGCAGGGGCAACTAGGACAGGCCTTGCAGCGTGCGCGCCTTTGTCGCGTCGCAAGGGCGTTTTGCCAGCGTGGCCGAATAATTATGAAGATCAGGATTTACGATGTTTTGGAGTGAAATGATTGTAGATTCATGAGTTTTAGATTATTATTGATCTATCGTGATTGTTGGTTTGGGTTACGGTTATGGTCGGGCGTCCTGGTGTTTGCTGTGGGTGTGTGGCGTCAAGTATTCGCTCTGTTGTGCACAGTGTATATAGTATGTAGGGGACAAGCACCACTGTGTCCCCCCGACGAGCCCTGCAGTGGTGCGGGCGAAACATCAACATCGTGGACTCCGGTGATGGACTCCCAGAAGAAGGTGTATGTTTTGGGGTTTGGTGTTTGTGTTCTTGTACGTGCTTTACGTGTATGACAGAGCCATCGACATTTTAGAGTTTTGGAAAAGGGTTACGACGGGATCAGGGTTTTGACGATTTTGGGGGCAAATTTTGAGACCAAGAATAGTTCGAGATTTCAATGAAAACATGACTTGGATCAACACCGTGTTTGGGTCCCTGATCGGTTGTGTTACAAAATCGTCATCTAAGACATCCTGTAGACCTACTGAACCTGCGGTGAGGCCAACAGCAGTAGCAGCGCTCAGTGAAGGAGCGCAGCGGCAGTGCAGGTGCGTTCAGCGAAGGAGTGCAACGAAGGAGCGCTCAGCGCAGGAGCGAAGGAGCGCAACGAAGGAGCGCTCAGCGCAGGAGCGAAGGAGCGCGACGAAGGAGCGCTCAGCGCAGGACCGAAGGAGCGCAACGAAGGAGCGCTCAGCGCAGGAGCGAAGGAGCGCGACGAAGGAGCGCTCAGTGCAGAAGCGAAGGAGCGCGACGAAGGAGTGCTCAGCGCAGAAGCGAAGGAGCCCGACGAAGGAGTGCTCAGCGCAGGAGCGAAGGAGCGCAACGAAGGAGCGCTCAGCGCAGGAGCGAAGGAGAGTTCAACGAAGGAGCGCTCAGCCAAGGAGCGCCATGCAGGAGCGCTCAGCGATGCAGCGTCCTCTGAAAGAGTGCAGTGCAGGCGCGCTGAACAAAGGAGCGCTCAACGCAGGAGCGCTCAGCGAAGCAGCGCCTAGCAAAGGAGTCCTCAGCGAAGCGGCCTCTAGCGAAGGAGCGCTCAGCGAGGCGTCCTTTAGCGAAGAAGCGCTCAGCGAAGGAGCATTTGGCGAAGTGCTGTGGGTCGCCAAGAAGGTGTGCAGTTCTTCGCGGGCAGCCGAGGATGGAGCCATGACCAAGGTTGAGTGGAGAAGTGAAGTTCGAAGGAACGAAGGAGCCTCATCCAGCAAGGGAGGAGGAGAAGTGAACTCTGGGGTCCGAAGAGCTGCTGCCCATTGGCGATCTGGAAGTCGGCAGTGACGAACGCCGACCAATGCGATCTCAGTCGCCGAGTAAATTTTATGTTTCGGATCTTATTATTTTATATTTGTTTCTGTGAAATTGCGTGGTGGGTCACATTGTGGATGGTTCATCGTGTGTGGCACAAGGTCTGGCGGGGGCGGGAATTGTGCGAGCTGGGTGGGTGTCTGTTGGGGTTGTGTGTCGCTGTTCGGCAGCTGAGAGCAGCTATCCACTGACGTTGCATGTGTCGGTGGCAGGCAGTGTTGGTCAGCGTCGGGTGTAGTTGGGGTGTGGCATGCCTCTGCAAGTTCAGGCAGGACGCCTGTATATTTATCCTTGGGGGTAAGGCAAGGGCTAAGGACAGCCTGCAGGAGTGCCGCGCCTCCCCCTTTGCACAGAAGGGGCCACCGTGGTTGGCATGGGCTGCGACTGTTGGGCAGCCGTGCAGCGTTGAAGGATCCCTCGCCCCCCAGTTATGCTCCCGTCAGGGAAGGGGGCCATTTTCTGTCAAGGAATATGTATGTGGGGTGGTCCTGTTGTACTGGGTCCCCCACCGCTGCATGCCCCCCCCCGGAGATTTAGTATGGCAATACGTTGTGTTGCCCCTGCTGCCCATATATTGGTATTTGCCTTTGTATCAGACCCTCATTCTCCTGTCAGGTCTTAGGAGGGGAGTGTAATGGGCAGCAGGGGCAACTAGGACAGGCCTTGCAGCGTGCGCGCCTTTGTCGCGTCGCAAGGGCGTTTTGCCAGCGTGGCCGAATAATTATGAAGATCAGGATTTAGGATGTTTTGGAGTGAAATGATTGTAGATTCATGAGTTTTAGATTATTATTGATCTATCGTGATTGTTGGTTTGGGTTAGGGTTATGGTCGGGCGTCCTGGTGTTTGCTGTGGGTTTGTGGCGTCAAGTATTCGCTCTATTGTGCACAGTGTATATAGTATGTAGGGGACAAGCACCACTGTGTCCCCCTGACGAGCCCTGCAGTGGTGCGGGCGAAACATCAACATCGTGGACTCCGGTGATGGACTCCCAGAAGAAGGTGTATGTTTTGGGGTTTGGTGTTTGTGTTCTTGTACGTGCTTTACGTGTATGACAGAGCCATCGACATTTTGGAGTTTTGGAAAAGGGTTACGACGGGATCAAAGGTTTTGACGATTTGGGGGCAAATTTTGAGATCAAGAATAGTTCAAGATTTCAATGAAATCATGACTTGGATCAACACGGTGTTTGGGTCCCTGATCGGTTGTGTTACAACAGGGAATGCCATGATCAGACATGTATATGCTCCCCTGCGTGCCACAGGAGAGTTCACAGAACAGTTCGGACATCATGCCTGCGCTCATGGAACTCAGTGATGATGAAGAAGCAGAAGCTGTTGGCAGACCACAGCGAGTCTGTAAGTTGCAGGTAGCAACCATGGACGTAGTTTTGGTTTCTTGCTTTCTGCGAGTCTGTAAGTCTGAGGCACTGCGAGCAACAATGCAGCAAGTTTTGGTTTCCTGTTCTTTCGCCTTTTGCAACCTCAAGGGCAAATTCAGTGCAGGCTGCAGGCTCATTGACAGTTAGGGCAAGCAAGTTGGAGTGTCAAAATGGGGTTTTATCCATCTGGTCTTCAAACCAAACATACGCCAAAATAATGTTTTGCAAAAACATGGGCTTCTTTCGCAGCAACATAACTGCTTCCTCCTTAGCATGTCTGATTTTCCGATGCCAAGTGTTTCCTGTTTCGTTTTGCCGCGGTTGTGAGCCACCCGAGGTCAAAGAGAAGCTCCATTGATGTGTTGCCTTTTTGCAGAGGCAAGTAGATATATTTCAGCAGCCACCGCGTAGCAGAGCAGGACAGCAGCTCTGTTGTATCTGCAGGTCAGCAGTCCGATGGTGAACACTCTGACAGTGAACAGAGCGAGGAACTGTTTTTTCCAGCCAAGATAGTGGACAGCTGCACACGCGGTAAAAGCTTCTGCTACCGTGTGCGTTGGGCGGGCTATGGGCCTGCACATGATACGTGGGAGCCACACAGCTCCCTGGGAAAATCTGGCAATCGACCATTGATCATGCAATATCAGCAGGAATGCAAGCAGTGGCCCCCACTGAAGAAATGATCTGATGTGCAACAGCCTGTTACTGTTTGAATGCAGTTTGAATGGCTTTGCCCTCTCCGTTTGTGTTGATATACTTTTCTTTTGCAGCCCGTCACAGTTTCTGCCACGGGCATTTCAACGAGTCGAACAGTTCATGCACTATGCACTGCCGCTTCGCACATCAACTGTGGATGTATTCCGCTTTTTTGCAGTGCTCAAACCTTTGTGCATGTGTGTCGGAATTCTGTCGCAAAAAACATTTTTGGAATCACAATGATGCATAGCTGCAGGGATATGATTTCAGTGAGTGAAAACTGCATCCAAAGCACATGACATTGCAGTGACCATTGCCGGAGTAGTCAAATAGTCCACAAAACTGTCAAAAAACAAATTTCTGTACAATGTGTTCTATTTGCAGGAAAGGGGTTATTTTTGGGACCAAAAACGAGTTTTCGTTCTTGGCAAAATCTGCTATGTACGTGTTGAGGTAGATAGCAAAGAATGTTGCAGGGGCCCCGCAGGAGCACAAGGTTCAATAAACACCCCCATGGGTGAGGTTCATTTTGTTTTCATGCATAACGCGTAGTGCAATTTCGTACAGATGTACACCTATTTCAGGGACCAACTGGTAGCCTCCCTTACACTGGAAAAGGGCGCTTTACCATGGCCAGCGCCTTCTGCTGCATTGTTTGTGACAATTACCTACAGAAATCTCAGCGCTCTTGGCGGTGCGGGGGTCTCCGTGGCTTGGTGGAGTTAGAATAGGGCATGCAAAGACCATATGCATATGCATCCCTCCCTCCAAGCTGCAGCGTGACACAACCCAACGCCAGACTCTCATAGGGCGCTCGATCTGAGTCTCCTGGAACCTGATGGAGACACCTGTCCTGATCCTGGGGCGAGGGGGCGACGATTAAATTAAAATTGCCCCTCGGTGGGGTCTTGGGTTCTTGTTCATTCTCCTGCTGCTGCTTTTCCGCCCAAACAGCGGCCTACTCAGCGAAGCTTCGCGAGGATCTCTGTACATCAGAGGAATGGAAGGATGAGGGGCGAATCCACGCAAACGCGAAGCGACAACACCTAAATCTGTCAAATGACGTCCTACAATTTTTCTGAAAACACATACCTGACCAGAATCCCATTGTGCATCAGATGCACATTTCTATAAAAGTTGCGGTCATCTCCTGATTTTTTGAATCAGGAAATGCCCACGCAGAAAAAGACCGCGCGCCGGAGCGGGTCCTAACGAAGCGCCGGAAAACAAAGAATCAATAAGATTATAAATGTATGTCACGTATTATGACAAAAGTGACGAGACACACATAAAAAAGTAAACATAGACCTCTCACCCATGCTGACAGCAAGAATTCAAGATCAAAGAATTCAAAAATCAAAAATGACTTCAATGAAACAGGTATAAACCACAGGTCTGTCCTCGTCTCGTATGCAGCACGCACATTGCTTGCTTCGTGTCTCCGTGAACAAGCCTTGTAGCAGCGATAACAAACGATAGAGGGCTAGATTAGTAAGATTGCAGATGATTAGAGGTGAGATTGGGTGATTAGAACATACATACAAGCGCATAAACGATTTGGTCGCTTGTGTTTCGTTTTGCACTCCACCTTGCTCTCTCTCTCCAGCGGTTAGTAAGGTAGGTAAGCCCAGGAGGGGCCACCCCTTGGTAGAGTTCGTGATTGTGGAGTGGATTGGTATGATCTGGACAAAACTTGAAGAAATAAGAACAACCCGTGCATGCTCGTGCATTCACACACGCATTAAAGGGTAGGCCACGCGTACTGCGCACAGTAAACCTTGTTTAGGTTACCCAGGGGCTCCACCCTATGTTCTTTAAGAGAACGGGTGGAGTTCCTTAAGCTTGCTCGCTTGACAGGGCAGTTTGGGAACAGCGTATTATAGGACTACCTGAGAAGCGTATAACACGTGGAGGTAGTCTTGGTTCCTCAGTCTCAAACTGTCCTTCATTTGCCTCTGCCTTCCATGTGGGAAGGTCAGGGTGATTGGTGCAGCAGAGATTTTTTCCTGCCCTGCTAAACAAGGGCGCTGAACACACCAAACAAATAACTCCGCCTCTGCCGGACACATGTGGGGACACCCTCCCACCTGGGACACATGGACCGGGTGGCCGCGACAATGCCTTCCCAAGCACATGCGGGAGCGGCTCAAGAGGCACCTGACATAGGGCAGTGGGAGGGACAGGACGTCCCCTTGGTAAGACCTTCTTCCTGCAATGTCAAAGGAGGCATCCCGAGCTCCCGAAGATACCTACCTACCTACCTCCGCCTCTGCCTGTGGCAGAGCAGGGAGTCCGACTCCATCGACATATGCGCCGTGCACGCCAAAAGAGCACTCCTTCCCTCCAAGCCCTAGCAGGGAAACACGTTGTGGCGTCCCTGTTAGGCCACAGACGCTTAGTAGCTCTGTGTTCTCTTGCCATCTCACAGGTCAGCAATTGGGGCTCGTGACCTGTTCATCAATACCACCGAGTAGACCATGCGTGTAGGAGTGGTAGTCCTGAGTGGGGGCTTGAGCCAGTTGAGCAAGTGCTCGCCCACCAAGGATGGTACCACTGTAGAGTGTGTAGGACATGTAGTGCGTGTGTCACTGTCCCACCCGTTTCCTGCAATTTTAGCGGGGTTGGTGGGCAGTGGCAGTGGTTAGTCTAGGTTTTGGCCTTCATAGCAAACAGGCGTTTTCATGCCTTCATAGCTTTTGGCCACCCCTCCCCTGTAGTAGGCAGGTAGGAAAAGGAATACCTGGACTCGTATGCTGGGTATTCCCCCAAGGTCTTGCGCCAGCACAGAAACCGGGTGCCTAGGGGCGGAGAGACCCGGGGCGTACCCCGTGGCACCGGTAAGACATCCGCCGCATTTAGCAAGCGTGCAGACTTGGGTATAATTAGGACACCATTTCTGCGGCTTGCTCTCAGGGCCTTAGGAATAGCACACTCACACATACGCTTAGGCAGGTAAGGGTAACGTTCAGTCCCTAGCTTTAGTCTTGGAGGCAAGCGTCTCAGCGAGCCTCAGCAACTTACCAAGGTTGTTCTGGGACAAGTAGTCTACCAGAACTGAGTTTAGGCGTCCCTCAGGTAGAACAAACGCTGAGAAGGGCTCCCAGGTGGTCTCTTCGACTCCAAACCCTTCCCAGAGGGTGAGGAAGCGCCAACCCTGGCGATAGGGGTGGCGTAGTACAGACTTCACCAGGTAGAGGCCTTCCTTAGCCATCTCCTCGGCGTTCATGTCGGGGACGTCCCCTTCAACTTCCATAGGGCTGGCAGCCTCCTGTAGGTCCAGAGCGGCGATCTCCTCGTCGTTCAGCTCCCACTCCTCCCCAGATAGGTCTTCAGGATCATAGTAGCGCTTCAGGTGCTGAGCAGCGCACACCAGGGTCCCCCCTAGTCGGGGAGAACACCGCACTGTGATACGGTGTCCATCCACAGATAGAATCATGTAGGGCCCGAAGTAGGGGTCATCGCTGGTAGAGCGTGGCCAGGCAGGTAGTTGACTGTGGTGCACCAGCACCCAGTCCCCCTCTTGGTAGGAAGCAGGCACCCGGTGCTTGTTCTTCTTGTTCTACTGATGCTCCCTCACTCTCTGGAGCATAGCCTTGGCCTTGTCCACCTTCGCTTGTTGCTCCTGGACCACAGAAGAATGGGTATCCTCTGGATAGGGAGCATGTAGGTACCACGCCGGGCGTCCTAGGAATAGCTCGAGGGGAAGTAGCCAGTCGCCGAACTCTCTTGGGAGTTCATCATCAAGGATATGACGGGGAGTAGTCTCACCCCGTCTCTGGTGACCTCTCTCGCCATATGCTTGCATTCTCCTTGAGGACACCAATCTGTCGCTCACATAGGGGGTTGCTCGTGTGAGAGTAGGGGATCCCCGTAGACACCTGGACATTGAGAGATCTCAGGACCCTCTTGTACCAGCCGGTATCTGAGCGTACTCGTACGTCCTCATCGGAGTTGATCTCCTTGGGCGCCCGATAGACACAAAACCACTCCTCCAGGAGTATCTTGATAGTCTCCTCTCCGGTAACGTGCTTGGTACATGGGAACACCCTGGTAAACCTGGTCAACACACAGGTCACCACGAGGGCAAAGTTGTAGCCCCCAAACTTCGGCATCTCCGTGTAGTCCACATAGAGAACACTGTTAGCACAGTGGGGAATGGGCAGGGTCGAGTAGAGACCCCTGTCCCGGATGTCCCCAGGTTTGCAGGACCTACACGGGCACTTGTCCACGATAGGCTGGAGGGTCTTCCGCAGTTGGTCATCAGTCCACGTAGTGTGGAACCACTGCTTGAAGAGCCTCAGGGTACGGTCAGCACCCACATGACCGCTGGACTCATGGGTCCACTTCAGTAGTGCTGGGACTCTGTCACTGGGTACCACGATGCGGTCCTCGTGCCAGAGGTAGCTCTTGTCCCTCTTCCACTGCTCTTGGTTGACCAGGAGGGGTTCAAGGCGCTTCTGCAGGCGCTTATAGATATCCCCAAACTCCTTCAGGTATTCTGCTTGTTGGAGTCCATCTAGGGGTTGTATCATAGTCATGTTGAGGTCCAAGTGTACGTCCATACGGCTGAACACCGCCTTAGCCAGCGCTTCAGACCGGGCACCAATCAGGGCGTCGAAGTTGTTGCGGCTAATGTAGTCCGCACACTCGTTCTTCAGTCCCTGGGTATGGTGTACCGTCAGCCGTAGTTGGCAGAGGTAGGTCCACCAGCGCCGTAGCTTGGCCTTCTCAGGTGGGGCACCCTTCTGGAAAGTGCGGACCGGCTCTTGGTCGCAAAGCCAGACCACAGGGTTACTCCCCAACAGTCGTGATTGAGAGGATAGCACCAGCATACCCGCGAGCACCTCCTGCTCATAGGTGGAGTAGTTCCCCCTGGCCCGGTTCCATTTCCAGTTCCAGTGGCCCAGGGGTACTAGGACCCATTTGTCGTCAGGGTAGCTGTGCTGGAGAGTTCCATCTCGGCTGAGACCTTCCGTCCCCCACTGGGAAATAGCCAATTCGAACTCCTCCTTCTCTGGTGCTTGCCATTGGAACAACATTCCACCACCGCCCACATTGCTGGCGTCAGTCACCAGGATAATTTCACCTTGTGCTCTAGGCACGCCCAAGCACTTAGCGTTGGCCACCTTGTCTTTGAGCTCGTCAAACGCTTGTTGCTCTTGTGGGTCCCACCGCCAGGTAGTACTCTTCTTGATCAAGTCCGTCAGAATGGCGCTGGTGTAGGTGAAGTTCTTGATATGGCGGCGGTAGAAGTTGCACGGCCCAATGAAACTGTGTACATCATGGAGTCCTTTCTTGGGGTCTTCATGTCGTACATTAGCATCCATCAGGGGTTTGGCCTTAGAGGCCGCAGGGGTCCACCACCCATAGCCAACGTCAATCCCCAGGTACTGCATGGTCTCCTGCATGAACTCACACTTCTCCAGCTTGAGTCGTGTGTGGTTCTCCTGGCAGACCGCAAAGAACTCACCCAAGAGGATTAGGTGATCCTCCTGGGTATTGGTCCCGAGGCATACATCGTCGCTGTGCACTTCCATCTGGGCCCCACGGGATATGAGTTCTTGCACCTTGGGTCTTCGGCGTAGGATGGACAGGATCTTGTTCATCAGCTCTTGAAATAGAGCGGGTGCGTTGGCCACGCCAAAGGGCATGACCTTCCACTTGAACAACCCTCCCCTGAGGGGTGATGAAGGCTAGTAGCTCCTGGGCGTTGGGCGTCAGGTCCACCTGCCAGAATCCGCTCCTCTTGTCCATCTTGGTCTTGTAGCGACAGGAGGCTATCTTCCGAAGGGTAGACTCCATATTAGGAATGGACCCTGAGTGGTTCAACGTCTTCTTGTTCAGCTCTCTGTAGTCGGACATTCACCGACATCCGGCAGGCGAGGTGGACACCCTGCGCCTCGTGGGAGCCACCATCACCATAGTATACATCACCCCAACGCAGATGAAGATCATGGCCCAGTGCGACGCCAACCACGCCCCGTTCCTTTCCGCCCCGCAATGGCCAGCACGCCGCGTCTTCCAGGCGTACCTCGGCGCATGCGCTACGAAGGCAGGGCGCGACATGCCGGGGCCCAAGGACATCGACACAGCGTACAAGGCTTTCCGGCGCCAGCACCCCCACCCCGGCCGAGCGAGCACGACGCCCCAAACGACGGCAACATGACACAGGAGGAGCCCACCCCGTCAGCCTAAGGCTGGATACCACCCACCATCCTGCTACTAGCACCAAACAGCCACAAACACGCTACCCGCACTGTCCAGCGACACCATACCCCCTGGTCCATCCCCAAACACAATGCCCCGGAGACCGATGTACCACCGGTCAGACACAGTGACCAGGGCATACCCCGCACGTGCTGGCACTGCGGCCCGGCAGCCCTTGACACTCCGTGGCCCCTGCTACACCTCATCTCCACCCACTACCACACCCCCACCGCCGCCGCCACCGCCGACCCGCAGGCATGGCTCTCCCCCTGGTTTCACACGGTACCCCCAGACCAACCAGCACACGTAGCCTGGACTCGAACGCCCATGGCGACATGGACATTCACCAACGAGCGAGGAGACCAATACAGCGTGGCCATGGAGTACGACCGCTGCGACCCACACCGCGCAGGACCTCAGGAGGCACCCATGCGCCCCATACAGCACAAATGCCCCACCCTCTGCGGTGACGAAGACGACAAGGAACGGCGACAGACCATCACGTGCCAGAAGTTCCACCCCAATACGGGATACCTCTTCCACCTGATGTACGCGTATATCACCCAGGGGCGCCCGGACAGAGGCCTCCTCTGCCTCACCCCACGAGCCCAGGCCATCATCACCCTGGGGATAGGCGTCTATGCGGCGCCGCTACTGCACCCCGCGCAAATCACCACCAGAACCGCCCAAGGGAACCCCGTCTACGTCCTTCACCCCACAGCAATTGCCCGCCTACCCATACCCAGCAACACCGACATCATCTACTTCACTGACGCATCCTGCACCCAGCAACGCACCCCCACGGTCCATTTCGCCTCCGTACGCATCACCCGGCGCGCGGACGGCCTCCACGTGGAACACCACACCGGGGCCACCATCTTTGGGGCGTCTCCCCACGGCGAACTGCGCACCCTGGCGGACGCCGTCACCGCCACACCACCACCCGCAACGATCCAGCCCCGCAACATCTGGGTATTCGTGGACGCCACGGTCGACATCCACCTCACCAGGCGCCTCGCGGACCTGCCCCTCCACAGGGCGCTCAAATCCGGCCTCACCACACAGGCGTTGGGACTATGGATGGCCTTCAGGGGCATGCACCCCCGGGACGCCCTACACATTGTCAAACAGGAGTCACACCGCTAAACATACGGCAACGGACGCGCAGACACGCATGCCAAACACCAGAGCACCAGCCACACCCCAGGGCTCGAACATGTACGACTGGATACCCCACACCACAGCCACCTGCAACACCTACCCCCGATACCCTCGGCCACACAACCCCCCCAATGGATGCCCGAGGACACGCCGTACACAGATCGAGACAAGCAGTACCACTACCCCACACCCATCCAGCAGCTGGCCACCACACTGGGCCACCCGGCGAACACCGAGCTCCTCCGACGCCTCGAAGACTCCGTCCACACCCCCCTCTACTACTCCGCCCTACGCCCGGATAGCCTCCCAGCACACCTACAAAAACCCCGACTCCAACTCGCCCTCGAACAGCCTCCCCTCCTCACCCGATACCAGCGATGGTACGCACGCCGTTCGATCCACGTCCCCGCAAGATACACCAAATACATCTGTGGCCAAGCGGACGAAGAAACCTGGGACCACTTCAAGGGGTGCCCCCTGCACCGAGGACTGGACACCCTCACAGACTGGAACCCAACCCACACCATCGCACAGCACGCCGGATGGCCAACGCGGTCCCCGGCAACCCAGCAACTCGCCACCGTCCTCAAGCAGACGGAGGTACTCGAGGCGGTCCGCAGGGGACTCCTCCCCACAGCCGTCTACACCTTGCTACGCACCCACGCGGAGGACCCCCAAGGCACGGCGGCGCACATGCAACAGACGGCCATTACCAAGACAGCAGAGCAGCTCACATACCGCACCCACAGGTACCTGCAGCAGGCAGCAACCCTACCCCAAACAGACCAAGCCAACCTCCTCAAACTCCTGTTCTACCAACCATGGGAACCTACCCCATGACACACCAACACGGGACCCCAACCATGTTTACACACCATCCACCGAGCACAACACTGGCACGGCACACACGGGCACCACAGGCACCACACACACGCCCACCAGCATGCGCGCGCCGCCAGCCCCCATCCCCCCACGCCACCGTCCGTCCACAGGTACCATCAGCCGCCAGCCACCGCATGCCCCCTCTGCGTACGTCAGCGGCTACCACAGACGGCCCTGCCCTGCAACCCAGACCACTGGGTCTGCCTGGGGGCCGCGCACCGCCTCACCCACTGCCCCCACTGCGGGGACCTCAACCCCCACCACCGCTAGCGGCCCGCGGCCCCAGCCGCACCCCCCCCCCGCCAGCCACCGCAGCCTCCTCGGGCCACTCACCGACACCCTCCGGGACAGCCTGGGAGGGTACTACGTGGTAGACGCAGCAGACCACGCATGGACCATAGCCGTGGTCACGGGCAGCACACCCCTGCCCCCCCACAGCCGACGCTTACGCCACAGCGGGGGCGGCTTGAACGTGGCGGTCCGCCACGTCCTCCTCGCCCTATACCTCCACCACCGTGACCTACACCTCCCAGACCCACAGCTCCCGGCCCCCCAAGCAGCAGCCCTGACGCCAGAAGCGTGGGCGGACACGGCACCAGAGGAGATAGCAGCCAACCTCCGAATCACTTGCCGCCGGTTCAACACCGCCCTCGGCCGACGGAAAGGAACACCTTACCCACTCAGCGCACTCCTCTACGCGGCACACCACCCCCACCCCACGCAGCTGAGGCCCCCGGAGGGCTGGGCGTCCTTTCGGGACACCTACCTGGCCGCCCCCGACGAGGCCACCGCCACGCGAATGGGCCTCACGGACCAGCGTGCCTACGTCAGAAGCCTCGAGGCGCGCCTCCGAGAGGCGCACCGCTGGCACGCCCACTCCCCGTCGCCCCCACGGGGACAGGGGGGTTCACCCGCCCCCGACACCCACCAGGCCAAGAAGACCAAGACAGGTCAGGGAGCCCGCCAGCGTGCCCGCCAGCAGGGCGCGACAGCCCGGCCAGGCCCCGGGTCCAGCCACACCGCACCACCCCACGCCCAGACCCCTGGGGCACACCAACAGCACCGCCCCCACCAGCGCCCACCACCACCACCATACCGCAGCACCGAAACCCAGCAGCTGAGTCAGCCACCACCACCCATACGTCCACACCATGCCAGGACCACCATACGCGCAGAGCCAGGGAACATGGCACCACCAACACCACCACCACGCCCCTGTCCCTCCCAACCCCTACCCCCTGATGCCCCAATACTACAGCGATCCCCACCAGCTACATCTCCAACACGCCCCAGCACAACCAGGCACCACGAACCACCCACCCCACATGGCACACATCACCGCACGACACCATCACATATACCACCACCACCAGCCCCTACCACCACACCCACCAACGCCGGGGTACCACACGCAACCAGCACAACCTGAACACCACCACCACGCGGTCCAGCACCACCTGCCGCCCCCACTATACGGGCCCACGACACACGGGCCACAGTACACCCCCATGGACCCGCGGGGAGCCGCGCACGCACACCAGCAACACCAGGGCCTAGTAGGAGCGCCCCACCACCACCAGCAGCCCCCCCACCCACACCCCATACCAACGAGCACCATCCACCAGCAGTCACCCATTACATACGGACCACAGCCCCACCCGGACGCCCATGCGGCCGCTTCCCACCCACACCTCGGCACCACAACCAGCCAGGAACCGCAAGGACAGCACGGCGCACACACGAAACACCCACACGACCCACAGGGACGCCCAGACCCCCAGCCAGCACAACAAAATAGACCGCCAACTCCACCCCATGGCGTCGCCAATCATCGACTCGTATGACCTGCTGTCTAGATTACGTAAGCACTTCTCTACCAACACACATGATGATTGGAAGTGCTCTACGATTAATTTTTCTGCCATGTATACTAGAGTCACGTGGGAACACACCCTACACACCTACAATTATTGGATGAATGTCTTCTACAATTGTGATCGCCCCACCCTTCACATCTCTAAGGTCGAGTTAGTTTTCTGGGATTTTGTTTTCACCCCCATTAATCAGTTCGCCATGCATGAATCGGGTTGTGACCTCCCTTACTTCGAGTTACAGTGCCATGCCCCCACCATTGGTCTCGCTTTACTGCATTTTGTATATATGCACACCGTATTCCTGAGTCCGGGTCTGGGTGTCTATCGCCAGGCCCAAGGGTGGCCGATGGGCACGAACGCAACGCCTCCATGGGCGCAGCTGACTTTAAGAAGTTAGGAACATGCGGGTCGCCTACCGAGTGATTGTTTGCTCTTTCGTTTCTTATACGATGGACTTATCCTGCACCGCTCCTCCCACACGGTCGTGAAACAACACCTGGATGTGATCTATCCCCCGAATCTCCCATGGTCTTTCGAGATGACGGATAGGGTGTCGGATATTCATTTTTTGGATGTGCACATCGTGGCGCTTTGCCCCCTTAAAACCTCCGTGTACTGGAAGCCCACACATACGTGCTCCTACATCCGGTGGGATGCGAATGTGCCTAGGCACATTAGAATCGCGTGGGTGAGGGGGGAGTTCATTCGCTATATTAGAATTTGCTCTTCTTGCTCTTTTTACAGATTGTGTTGCCAACGACTTATCCGAGCCTTGTTGTTCCTCAACTACCCCAAACACGTTATCCAGGCACAAGCTATTGATTGGGATGATAGGCATAAATACATTACACTCCGCCGTGACTCTGCTGCTAGTGGTGGTGGGAGGGATGCAGTAGACTCACACATTGCCTCTTTGAGCCAAGCCGAGCAAAATCCACACTCAACTATAGGCCCCATTGTGCATGTCCTAAGGGTGGTACACCACTCAGCGCTACCCCTTTGTTGGTCCAGCGTGGTGCATGGTTTGAAATCCAAACTACCCTTCATTCCCGGCCTCAAGCTCTTTGCTATTCTTTGCCCTCTGCCTAACATTGAGCGCTTGTTCAGGCGCTGGACCTTGCGCGCGCTCCAGCAGCCCATTGGGTCATGACGCGCGTGCCTTCTCCTGTGGCTATATGTTTTGGCGCTATTTGTTGATTTGTCTAATTTTTGGGCCTGCCGGATTGATTTTTGTTTGTTTTCAGCTGATGAGGGCTTAATTTAAGCCGAAACGCGTACTGTTGGGGACGCCGCTTCTCCAGGATTCCGTGATCGCATTGCATTGCTTCTTGTGGGCTTGTATTGCTACCTGTGGGTGTGAATCGAGGTCTTGAGGCTTCTTCCTGAACCATAGAGGGTATTTCAGCTAAAGGCATTTATTTTCCAAAGGCCGCCCCCCCCACCACCAACAGTGCCACCCCCACAACACCCCCCCCCGCACCCCCCCCCGAGACCAGGCCACGGACGCAACACACGGCCAATTGGCAGCCAGCACCAGCCAATTGATGTCGATGCCCCCACCGACACACGCCACCGCGAGTCCCCCCTCCCGCGGCCGCCACAAGAAACCCCATCACCGGACCCCACACGCAACAACGACGACCACCCCCCCAACCCACACCACCCCCCCCATCACACCCCGCGCCACCAGCCGCCGCACCGGCCGAACCCTACGCCCTACACAACCCCGCAGCGGTACGGCAGCACCTCCGGAGACTCGGGGACCAGGAGGTGCTGCGCCTCCATACCTCTGGCACCACCCAGCGCATCCGGGCGATCACCCTGGTCCAGGTGGCCACCCTGGGGGAAGGCGTCCGAGACTTCCTCTTCGACGCCTTCCTCCACGTCGCCCGACACGACCACCCCCCACGCGCCACCCCAGACGGCGAGAGCCCGCCCCCCACGGGGTACCGAATCTGGCTGCCCCCCATCGACTGGGGGCGACACCTAGTCGGACACCCCGTGCCGGAGCCGGAGAACACCCAGGGCCCCACCCGCTACCGCGAGCCCAACATGGCCCGACCCCCACCCAGCGCCACCCCCAGCAACCCCAAAGAGTGGAAGCGGGAAACATGGGTAGCCCGGATGGCCTCCCTGAGCAACTTCTGGCGACACGTCCCGGGGGACATCCCCACCCCCGACGACCGGCAGCCAGCCCCCTCCACATACATGACCCTCATGTACAATCTGCACTACACCCTCTCCAGCACCCACTACCACGCACCAACTGACCACTGGGTGGTGCACGGCACCGACTCCCTCCCCCCCGCCGACTACGCCCCCCCCCCACACAACCCAGGCCTCGACACGTACACCAGGGGGGACGAGCCGGACGACCCCCACATCTGGGGCACGTGGGAACGCAAATCCCTGGACACGCTGCTCTCCATCTGCAGCGGCAGCCAGAGCCTTGCTAGGGCGATGTATTGCCTAGCCAAGTGGACCCAACGGACCTGGGGGGTCCCCACGGACCGGTGGCTGTGGAGGGTCACGCTGCGCCCCCAGCAGAGGGAACCCCCCCCAAAACCGCAGGGGACCCACCCCCCACCCCCCACCACCCTACAGCTCTGCCCATACATGGTGGCAGCCCGCCTCATGGGGCTGCTGTGGCCAGGCCCCCACACCCCCACCCAAAACTACCCACACCTCACGGAGGAGGACATGCCCGGCATCCAGCGATGCTTCTTCCGCACCCTCGACTACCTCCAGCAAACGCACCCGCACGTCCTGGAGCAGATATGGACACCCCCCGGGTAACCCACGTGCCCGCACAGCCGAGACAGCGCCACCACACCAGCACCAGCACGCACAGGTCACCAGGGAAAGCGCGCGCACACGCCCGGTGCCCGAACCCGCACCCTCGTTCTCGCTACTTGCAGGACCCAGCATCCTACGCCCGCCCCCGAAGCCCAGGGCCCTCCACCGTCTCCCAAAGCCCTCTCCTCCGCCTCCGACTCCACAACCTCCACCACCACAACCACCTCATCCACCACCAACACCACGTCCTCATCCAGCACTCCACCCCCCAAGCCGCGGGGGAAACCTCCCAAACGGGCCCCCAAACCCCTCCCCACCGCGAGCAACCCTGCTGCCGCCAAGGCGCACGCCCCGACGAGGCCCGCACCCGCAACCCAGCCGAAACCCAAGACCGCCGCCAAACAGCCACCCAAACCCATCAGCGCGCCACGACCGCAACCCGCAGCCAAGCCCAAACCCAAGCCCAAGCCCGGCGCCACGACGGCAGCGCGAGCCCGACCCCCCGAGGACGTCCTCTATGACATTCGGCCCCAGCCGTCCCAGGCCCGGAGGCAGCAGCACCCAGCACGGCGCCCCCCCACCGTCACCGATGCCGCCGCCACCACCTTCATGGCAGGGCGCGTCGCGGCCGAAGCACGACGCACTTCGTCCCGCCACCTCTCAAAGCCCGCACCCCAGGCCCACTGACCACCCCCGACCGGACCAGATGGACGCCACAGTCCACCAGCAGCGTCCCTGCCTTCCTACCAACCCTCGCTGTCAGCCCACATACAGCACATGCCCCGCTACCGCCGCCAACGCCAGTCCCAACCCAACCCCGAGACGGAGACCGTGCGCGCATACCCGCGAGTCCGCATCCGCCCGCGCCCGCACTCCCCGCGCACCCCCACGGAACAGGACTACGAGGAATTCCCCAGGCCCGCCACCGCCACCAGTCCCCACGACCCCATCACACCCAACCACGCCCACTCCTCCGCCCAAGACCGCGGCCCCGCCCAGGGACAGTGGTGGCGGCGCTGGACCCACACGCAGCTCTGGGAGCTGCGAAAGTGGGTCCGGGTAGAGCCCTCCCTAGAGGGCCTGGTCCACCGGCCCCGCATGGGGTCGGTGGAGAACAGCCGCCGACAGCCGGCGGCGGGTGGATGCCGCAGGCCGCATGGGAAGCCATGCTGGCCGATGCGCTCCACCCCCTGGGAGTCCACCCCCGCAACCTCCCCGCGCCCCAAGACCACCCGTATGTCCTCGGGCGCCTGCGGGAGACCCTCCAGGAGACGTGGCGAGACAGCAACCGCCTGTGGGACATCACCCCAAGCCCAACCCCGCACACACACACCCCCTCACCACCCCACAAGCGCCGGCGTACCGACGCCGGCGGCATCCACAGCACCCCAGGAGCCCAGCGCGCCACACAGCACGACGCGCCTGACCCCCCAGCCAGCGGCGCCGCCACCTAACCCCGTTGCCCGACCAGCCCAACCAGCAACCATCGCGGGGCGCCACACCAGGCCCCGCCTGGAAGACACCAAACAAACCGGAAGCCGAAGGACGCCAACGCACACGCCAACGGGCACCCCTACGCCCAAAGACACCGAGCCCAAGCCCGCAACCGTCACAACCGCCCAACCCAGCCAAGGCCCCAACACGAATCCAACCCGAGCCACACCCCAAAACCGCTAACCCTTGACTCCTAACCAGGCCCGCCGAGGGAGCAACGTAGCCACAGCCCACACCCACAGGCCACACGGCCACCTAACCAGCCAGCACCTAAAGCAAAGAGGCACCTAACCAAACCCACCCTGACCCATACCCGTGTACATCAGGACGCGCGAGCCGCACCCCTGGGGCGCGGATGCCAAAGCACCGACAACACACGCCAGAGAACACAACACTATTGCACCACTGCACCAGTTGCCCATGCTTGTGCCTGCAGTGTACGCGCGCCCCCTTCTTTGTAAAAAAATTTGGAAAAAAAAATGGTTTTATTTACTTTTTCAAAAAAAAAAAAAACGAGAAGGCACGAAAAAAAAAAATTAGGGGGGGAGGAAGAGAGACACAACCACTAACGGCACACGCACACCCCCCACAGCGCGCACGCCGGTGAACAGGCGCCACCTGGGCCAGGACACCGCGCACGCACAAGCACCGAGGACAACAAAGGGACGGGACACCACGGCCAGGCAGACCGGTGAACAGGAGCCAACTGGCCCAGGACACCGCACACACAAAGCAGCACACCAAGCGAACACACCGGTGAACAGGAGCCAAGTGACCCAGGACACCCCACACACAACACAACACACCGAGCGGGCGCACCGGTAAACAGGAGCCAAGTGGCCCAGGACACCGCACAGGCAATGCGACAAACCACGCGGGCACACCGGTGAACAGGAGCCAAGTGGTCCAGGACACCGCACAAGCAGAGCAACGCACCGAGCGGGTGCACCGGTGAACAGGAGCCAAGTGGCCCTGGACAGCGCAGAAGCAACGCAACGCACCGAGCGGGCACACCGGTGAACAGGAGCCAGTGGCCCAGGACACCGCACACACGTAGGGCGGCCGAGGGACAGGAAAGAACCAAAACCCCATGGGTCGGACACGCTGGGGCGACCCAGCCGACCCACCGGGCCAGTGGCAGGAGCGGTACTCAAAGGCCACTGGTCCGAGCCCGGCCAGGCTGCATCAGGGACCATGGCAAACGTCACCCGGAGCCATGGAAGCAACCGGTGACAGGCGAGCCGGTACAGAGTCCAGGAGGGGGTCGCCTGCCAAGCGGAGCGGCCCCGCAACTCAAGCCACAAGGGTGAGGCGGTCGTACCGTAGACAAGCGGGAGCAATACCCCTTGTGGTGAAAGATACTCCACACGGCTGGGCAGCCCCCAGAGCTGCCGCCCAAAGGAGGGCGCATGTGGCCCTACCCATGGACACATGTGGGGACACCTTCCCACCTCAGACACCTGGACCGGGTGGCCGCGACACTGCCTTCCCAAGCACCTGCGGGAGCGGCTTAAGAGGCACCTGACTAGGGCAGTGGGAGGGACAGGATGTCCCCTTGGTAAGACCTTCTTCCTGCGCTGTCAAAGGAGGCATCCCGAGCTCCCGAAGATACCTACCTACCTGCCTCTTGGGAGTTCATCATCAAGGATATGACGGGGAGTAGTCTCACGCCGTCTCTGGTGCGTTCAGTTTTGCACCATATCTAAAGAAGGTCCCTACCAGGACCGGCCCCCGCTGTGCCCCTTCCGCCTGTAACCCCTGCTGATTTACTCCGGATCAACGATTGCATTCCTCAATTTCCAGGGTCCAAATCCAAAAATATAGAAAATAAAATCCTCCTTCAACCCTGAATAACAACCAGATCCCACAAATACAGCAATAACCCAATTCACAATCCAAATCAGGCTGCGGGCTTCCGTTCAGCACACCGGTATTCCCACGGTGGCGGGCATGTACAAGAATTGCACCAAGGAAGAAAGCCCTGAAATTGGCATATGAACACAAATAAAACAAAGTTGGGGAAAGAGGTAAACATACACATTCACAGCCATAAACTCCTCATTCCCTGGACTCAAGACCTTCCCTTGACTCACCAACATATTGCCCTGAACCAGGTCAAATGAGATGGCTGAATGCCATGTGTCACAAGTCACTACACAAACCCCAAAAATGTGTTCACTCCCAAACCTCTAAATCTTAGCCCAATAGGGGAGGTGGCGTGTCATGGCCTAGAGTGGCACTCAGGACCATGCCCTACCCTGACATAACCTTGGTTGGACTTGGAGTCGAATGGGCTTGGAGAAATGACCTATGAGTCTGAACTCATAACATGCCAAAAAACTGCCAATTCACACCATATTGGCCATATATCCAATATATGCTCAAAATTGAAGTTACTACTTATCCGAAGGCTCAAAGCATGCATGAAATCGAAGTCTAGTATTCATGGAGGATATAGACCAAAGGCCAATGCCCATGTACATCCCCATTTTACCCTCGAAACCCCTTCGGATATGGGCGCCACGCACTGCCCAAGTCAGCCCATGATCTTGAGACCAATTCTTGTGATCCTTCATGCGCCAAGCCAAATGGAGTACACGATCCGGCATATGGTGGTGTTCAACTCCAAAGCATATGCCAACATATGAACAACATACCATGGTTCGACTCTCCATAGGCTTCTTGCTGTTAGCTGACCAGGTGAGTGCACAAAACGCAAAAATGAGCAAAAATTGAGGTCAAAAACATGAAAATATGACCAAATACAAAGTTGTCATGATAGTATATCTCTATGCTCACCCATGATATCCGCTCATGATTCAATACACAAATGATTGGAACCATTTGCGAACAATTCCCCCACTTGGATCCCCAATCGGGCGCATGGAGATACCTTCGCCACTAATATCTACATGCCCCATGAAAATGGGAGTGCACCCATGGATCTCTTTGTCAAACATACCATGAGCAATACATATGCGGTAGACTTGGTCTAGCGCTTTGAATTCCACAATTGGGACATGGGCAAAGCCCTTGTCACGTATGGCTCCCCATCTCTTCGGCCACACGAAGATATATAACATGGGCGTGAGCATATCAAACATATACCATGCATACAACACATACCCTCAAAATATGGCTCCCACCATGATATGCCATGTCCCTCCATTGACATAACTTCACGTTAAAAATACGTAGGAACCCAAGGAAAGTTGCTATGCAACCCCAACACTCATGCGGTACACTCGAAAGTCGCATTAAAATATTCGGTTGCACGGTCCAAGAGTTATATATCACTTTATACCCTCTTGACCATTATCCCTTGCTACACCGGGCATGTGTACACACCAAAGGCGTTTGATGCTTCCTAAATTAACTTGAGACTAAGGCGCTTGCAACCCAACCTTCCTTATTCTCTTTCCTCACACTCGCGCGTAGATATGGTCCTTCAAAGTGGTCCCACGATTCACTTTTGTTTCCCTTATATCTCCAAGTCAAATGGGTGGCAAGTATAAGGGAAACCTGATTCGGGCATAGGGAAAGGAGTATGACCGCTCGAAGAAGTCCAAATCAAGTGCGGCGATGTCGAAGTCGAAAATCCGATTTCGACATCGCGAAAAATTCTGATTAAAATTTCGAGTGCTTATTTAGAGAATTGCGGAAGCAACGAACCCTTTGCTGATGAGATCTGACCCTTCAACGGAATATCCGTCAAAATATCTGGAAATAACAGTTAACCAATCGGTTAACGCAAAATCGCGAGCCAACTGACAGTCGCCGATACATTGACCATCAGAACGAAAGGCTGAAAAATTACGGAAACATTATGATAATAAAACCCTGTTGATTCCTGATATTCCGATATATAAATCTCCGCTGGCGGCGCCTCGGTTCTGAATATGGCCGCTCATAGCCGGAATGGCCAAACCTATCACACTATCACATCGGGTTAGATCAGGTGGATGGGAGAGTATGATATCAGCCAATGGCGGCTTGCCGGCACATAGATACACACCCCAAGTGACCCCAAGATGGCCACGGGGGTCCGAACCGGCTTCACCCCCCTTCTCAGAGCGTTGTATCCGCTCGGAAACCAATGAAGAGAGGACGGGAGGACCCCAATGGGCTCCAACCCCCCCCTCCATGTCCCAAGGACACATGGAGGCCCCACACTCGTCGTAGGCGTCCCCCATGCCCCAAGGGAGGGGTGAGGACACTGATAATCAGCGCCCTACGCCATATCCGGTCTCCTCTTGATCTACAACATGGACCAAGGCGATCAAAGATAGAAAAACGTCGTCGGTCGACCTAAATAAGTATACCACAATGCAATATATATGTGGAGATCGAGTGAAGGGGGTATATGGCCACTCAAGGCCGAAAAATCCCCGGATGAACGCCCTCACCCGTCTCCCCAAGCACAGAAACAAACAAAATGCCAAGGGGGGACCCATTACGGTGCTACAGCAGCAACCAAATGGACCAACACGTCCTTGACATCCAAAGAAATATTCTTTTTCTTTAGGTAGTCCATCCAGACCGTGGTATACCTCGGCACGAAACTGCTCGGAGGTTCCCACGAATCCCTGGATGCGGCAAATCCCTTCCAACGGACTTTGTAAAGCCTGCCCCCAGGCGTCCCCGGGTCCGGCTTGTCCGCCAGGATTCTCTCCGCGGTGAAGTCGTCGTCCTCCCCCTCGTCGTCCGAGTCCACATCGCCGGCCGTGAACTCGAAGGTGACGGGACGTCCGCTGGGGTCTGGTGCTCGAGGACGAAGCTGGGTATGGTCTCGGTCCAGGATCTTGTTATCCCCCACACGAACCGCATACACATCTTGCCCGACCTTCCGCACGATGACCCCCGGCACATACCAAGATGCCTGCCGATGCCTGGACAGGACATCCTTGTGGTGCCGCTCCACCCACACGGTGTCTTGGAGAGCATACTTCTGGACTTTTCCCTGCTTGAAGTACTTGGCCCTCTTGTCATGCTCGTCCTGTAGTGCCTTGCACACCTTGGCCGCCGTGTCGTCCGCCTCAGCCATCATGGCATTCGCATCCCGGGCCACTTTGCCATGGTTCATCCACGGGAGAGTGCGTGACACTCGATCCCGTAGGAACAGGATACAATGGGGCGACAGTCCAGTGGGTCCCGGAAGGTCGTGATACGCTTGGAGTACTCTCCACAGCGAGTTATACCAATTCCGGCCCGGTTCGTCGATGTGTAGCTGGCGGAACTTCTCGAACATCTGCCGCCCGGCCACCTCAGCTCGGCCATTCGACCGGCTGTGGTACGCCACAGTCTTGGCGTGCCGAATGCCCATGTGCTTGCACATCGTCTTGAACCACGTCCCCACGAATTGACTGCCCCGATCGCTGCAGATGACAGCTGGGACATCGAAAATCGTCAGCCAATGCCTGATCATGGCATTAGCGACGGTCTTGGCCTGCAACCCCACTCCATGCTTGTCCTTCTTGTCCTTCTTCTTGGACTTCTTGCCAGGGACCGCCACGATATACCCACTGTGCCTGTCCACCGCCAGAATGACACAGTCGTAGGTCTCTCCTTCCACGGTGACCTCAGGCATGGCGAATACATCCATGGCCACGGACCGCATAGGGGCCTCCGGTATAGCCGTATACACCGGGTTGCCCGCTGTGGAGTGGTTGGGGCTCTTCGTGGCCCGACACACGGCACAGTCGCTGCAGTACCTATCCAGGATGGCGTAGTACCCCAGAGGGAACTTGAAACGCCACTCCAGGTCCTGCTGCATCTTGTCTCGGCCAGGGTGCATGAGCTGGGCGTTGTGCCAATGGTCAATGAGCTCCTCCACTCGGTTCTCGGGCACCAGCAGCTTGTCCTTGAGGAACAACTTGTCGCCATCCTCGGTCAAGCCCTCGGGCCATTGGTCGTCCGACGGGGCGCTCACGGCATTCCAGTACTTGCTCCAGTGCTCGGATGCCGCGTAGTCATCCGACCAGTCCTCTGTGAGCACCGACCTGACTAGCTCTACAGGGGCCACCATCCATTGCTCGAGGGTTTCCTCTCGAATAGCTTGGACGCGGGCACCCCGGAACTTGGCCAGGTCCGTACGGTTCGCCATCACCACAAAGCACTTGACCCCCTCTTGCTCCATGACCTTCTCCATCTCGATGATGCGCTTGGCCTCCTCGGTTTCCTCGGCGTCCCCATGGCTGTATATGTCCATCCAAGCCTTGCCCGCGGGGTAGGCCCATCGACTGAGGCAGTCTGCCACAGTGTTGTCCTTCCCCGGGACGTATACGACGCTGAGGTCGAACTTGGCGAACGTCTCATGCCATCGGGCCCTCCTTGCCACCGGTCCCGAGGGGGTATCGACGTGCTCCTTGTGCCAGCTCTGCAAGGACTGATGGTCTGTACAAACCACCACCGGTTGCAATCCGATGTGGCCAGACCACTTCCTGAGCGCACAAACAATGGCGTACGTCTCCTTCTCCCTCGCGGTCCAGGTGCGGCGTTGGCCCTCGGCCAGGATCCGACTCCAGAACGCCACGGGAACATGAGTCCCGTCGTCCCGGACTTGCTCGAGGACTGCCCCCACGGCATAGTCCGAGGCGTCTGTCCGTAGCACGAATCCCTTGTCCGGGTCCACCAGGAACAGCCCCAACTGCCCCAGGAGTCGCTCCTTCAGGCTGTTGAACGCATCCTCAGCCTCAGAGGTCCAGGCAAGCTTCTTCTTGCTCCCCTTCCGGCCATCGAACTTGCCCACTTGCAGCATCTTGTGCAGCGGCCCCGACAGTTCTGCATACATCCGGACATAGCCCGAATAGTAATTGCAGAACCCCATGAAGGACCGGAGTTCGCTGATGGTCTGGGGCTTCTCCCAGTGGTGCAGGGACGCCAGCTTCCCAGGCATGGGACGGCGTTGCCCGTGACCAACCACGTGACCCGCGAACTCCACTTCCTTCACGAAGAGTGAGGCTTTGGTGGGCTTGCACACCATGTTGTGCTTGTCCAACTCGCTGAGCACTCGGCGCAGATCCTTCTCATGCGCGTCGATGAGCTCGTCCTCAGTCATGTTCTCCGTCACGGATCCGATGATGATGTCATCCACGAAGGGATCAGACAGTCCCGGACAGGACCGAGTAGGTCCTCCATCATGCGCTGGAAGGCGGCGTTGCCATTCTTGGCGCCCATAGGCACCACTTTCCACTGCATGGGCCCCAGCGGCGTCGACATCGCTGTGCAGGGCCTGGAGTCCGGGTGCAGCGGCATCTGGTGATAACCGTGTTTCAGGTCCAACACCGTGAAGATCCGCTTTTTCTGCTGTTTTTGGAGGATGGAGTCGATCAGGGGAAGCGAGTAGGAGTCGTGCTCGGTCTGCTCGTTCAAACCCCTATAATCCACCACCAACCTCCACTCGCCTTTCTCCTTCTTGGGCACGATAAAGGCTGGGCTGGCCCATTCACTGTCGGAGGGTTCGATCCATCCTCGCTCAATGAACTCGGCCAACAGCTTCTTCATGGCCTCGGCCCGATCGCCCTGAAGTTGGTACTCCCGATGACGATAGATCTTCGGGTTCGGCTTCAGCTTGATCTTCGCTGTACCAAACCTCCCACGATCTGGAGGGTTCTTGTTGGCGACGCCACTGAACAGCCGCGGATAGGCCTTGATCAGCCTCTCCTTCAGCTCGGCGACCTTCGGGTTCTCCTGGGCCTCTTCAGCCGCTTGCTTCGGTATAGATACAACCGACCGCACTGCGGTATAGGCCTCTTCTGGGTCCGATTCCGACCTCTCCTCGTCCGATATGCCGTCTTCATCGTCGTGGGGAGCTCTTCCCACCGATAATCTTCGGAAATTTGCGGCATCGGGCTGGTGACTGTCGCTATCGGCACCCATTCTTGGAAAATCCCATGTTGGTGGGTCCGACCCAACCGGACCATCGTATTGGTCCGCGATGTGATCCATGACCCTCGCCACGAACTCGTCCTTCTCGTACTTGCCGGTGACCAACATCTTGTCATCCCACCAATGCGGAGATGTGACCATGGCCCGCCTCTTCTTGGCTGCCACACGGTCGTGCATCCCCATCCGCATGTAGTTGACGACGTCGTCGATCTCGGAGTGGGACAGGATGTCAATGCCATCAACTGGCTGCTCCGTCCCCTCCTTGGGCTCGAACGTGACCTTCATGGGCACCGCCTCCACCCTACGGATGAGTGCTTCATCACCCGTGGGCTGGGCTTGTGCCCCATCAACCAGGAAAGCCTTGGTACCCCACGCTTGACCCGGGGAGGGCATTGATACACCCTTGGCGTCGATGAACAACTCCTCCTCTGGCCCGAATGACATCTCGTTCAGGGTGATGGAGTCCAGCGTCGACTTGAGACCCTCCAGCGGACATGGGGTGGATCCTATACCTGTTATGACCAGGATCCCCTTCGCCCTATCCGCGATGATCTTCTCCACCGTACGTCTGGTGTTATCCAGGGAGCCATGCCAATACATGGGTCCCCACTCCTTCAAACCCCAATGCCTGTGCCAGGCTGAGTCTCCTCGATGCCAATGCCTCCTACACTTCCGCAGAAGTGGGGCATCCCGGGAAGCAAAGACATCCGTCTCGGGCGCTTCGGCTCCCAGCGTCTGGATCATCCTGGTATACACCTGCGGCGCCGCTCCATACTCCGTGAGCTGAACTTCACGGTCTCCTTTGGACTTGGCAGCCACAGCTTGCACCGCTTGGACGATCCGATCCTCTTCCTCAGCATTCCATTGGGATGACCCGCACGCATAATCCGTGGACAGCCATGTGAGGCACTCATCGTCCTCCCGGACCAGCGTTGCGCGATGGGCAAGGGCTCCAATGGCGTTGGCCACCATGAAGTCGTACCCCATGATCGTATCCCAATCAGTAATGTCGGCCACATAGAAGTTCCCGGATAGAGTGCTTCTCTTCGCCTGATCAGGGCGATTCAAGCGCTCATGTTCCCAGAATTCCATACTGATAGTGGCCTCATGGGTGCCACCACCCATGATCTCTCCGTTGGCGACCTTCAGGCGGACCGGTCTCCGGCTGGGCTGCAGGAGTTCCTCCTTGAACAACCCTCTCCGGACCAGGCTCACCTGGGCACCCGTATCCACTAACACATCCACCACCTTCTCCTCTCGTCCGCACCGTACTCGCACTTTCAAGTGCAACTGCCGCTCGTCGCCATGAGGTGTATGGACAACACTTACGGCATGCAACTCTAGCACGTCCGGGTGCATCAGGACTTCAAGGGTATGGTCGCGGATGGTGTAGATCTTGGGTTGGTCCTGCCCGTCCACGGGGCTCTCCGTGGTCGCTCCTTCCTTCTTGCCATGTCCCGTACCCACATGTACTTCCCTTGGCAGGGCGCTCCAGGGGTTGGGAGTGGCGAAACTCAGTGGTTTTGGCTCTTCCGGAGCCTTCTTCGGCACCCAATGTGCCTTTGCTGTCTCAGGGATTCCACTGATTTTCGGAGGAGAGACCTCCGAGGTCCCACTCCCGTGGGGGCTCCTCTAGACTTGGCTTCCCGCAGCCCCTTCCGGCTGCGATCCGCCAGGACTTTGTCCACCACGTTGCTGGGCCTTGAGTTCCTCCAACGTCCTCAACATGTCCTCAGCAACTTCCTCGATCGACCTTACTCGTCGGTCTTGGCCATGTCCACCACCATAGCCTCTTCCTCCGCCTTTTCCTTGGCTTTTGCCTTGGCCTTTTCCCCCGTCTCCGCCCTTCGCCTTCCAATCGGAAATCCGCTGCTCCTTGGGCTTCTTCTCGGGGTGGGCTGCGAAGTAGGCCTTCTTGTCCGCCTCATACACCTTGCACTGACGGTGGTCGTGTGCATGGTTATTTCCCTTTCCATAACAGACCCAGCACCCGTCGTGCTGAGACCTGTACTCCCGGAACGAGAGCGGTGGGTTCCCGATCCTCCTTGGCTCTTTACCCTTCTTGGGTCCCACCTGGCTCCATCTGGACCGATCCTGCCCATGGTTCTTCACGTTGTGCGCCACAAACACGAAGAAATGGGCCTCCTCGTGATCCTCCCGGGACCAGTGGTCTTGGCCACTTCCACTACCATCCTCCGCGGAGTTGGCCGTGTCCTCCTGGATCTCTCGATGATGTCGATCTTCTCGGTGTCCTCGTTGTCCATGACCATGCCGATCCTGCACGTGGGCCTCGTTCTTCGCATTGAGCTTTAACTCCACCGTGGTGTACTTCACGATGTCGTCAAGGCTCATGCGCGCGAAGATTACCTGCATCTTCAGCGGCTCCCCGCGCCTCCACTCCACGTTGTTGAGGCGCAGCAACCTTTGCCCCATGGAGTCTCCAAACACCTCCACGTACACGGCGTTCTTCAGTCCCAACATCCGGTCGGGTTCGCCCAGGTTCCTCCTGAAGAACTCCATGATACCCGCATGGGTATCCTCCGCCGCCATGATCCTCACCGCCACCCGTCTCTTGGCGCGCTTCTTCTCCTCGTCCTCCACTCTCCTCTTCCAGCTGCCGGGGAGGACGTCCTTCAGGAGGTGGCAGATCTCGCTGGCCTCGTTCCAGTCCTCCACCAGCTTGAGGCATCTGCGGTACTTCCGCAGATACCTGTTCCACTCCCGGACCCGCAACTCACCGCGGTCCAGCGGCAGCGGAATGGACCACGAGTCCTCCAGCTTTTGGGTCGGAGCGTCCACCCGCTCCTCGTCCTCCAGCCACTGAAGGCAGGCCTGCTCCGTCCGGATCAATCCTTCCCGGATCTGATCCCGCAGCTCCTCCTTCAGGTCCTGCGCCAAGCGGTGTGGGAATGTCCGGCATACCCACTTGTCCCGCGGCGCTCCCCGCATCTCGCCGACGACCTCCTCGGCGAAATCCTCCCAGTCCAGGATGAAGTCATCCAGGTTGGAGGGGTTGCCGTCGTAATAGGGGATTTTGATTCCCCTGAGGTCGTCAATCCTGATGGCGTCTCCGACGTCTCCAGCCACCACTCCACCGAGCCGGATACCACCTGTGGCCGGGGGGTTTGAGTACACTCCCCGTACATCCCTCTCCTCCATGGAGTGCGGTCCAGTTGGGCCTGAACCCATGGGGTTTGGAATACGGGAAGGACTTGCTCCATCGACCATCCATATCCCCGTATTGGGGTCCTTCGCCCACATGTTTCCGCTTGGATGGCCTCGACCATGTCCGTCGGCGCTTCCCATGGTTCGCTCCTGCATGGTCTGGTTCTGGATCTCGATCTTCTCTTCCGCATAGACTGCCATGTTCGTCGTGAGCGGTACATCCTGGGCGGCATGGGACATCTGTACCGTCAGGCTCCTCGGGTCCGTGGTCACGTGCCCTTCCCGCATGGACCCCGCCGGTGCCGTGTGTTCCCCGAGCATTGTGGACTCGCTGAACAGGGGAACATACGGCAGCGCACCCGGGTCAACACGCGGAGGCGCGTATGGTGCCTCTGCAGGGCCGCCCATGGGTTTCTCCATGGCGCTCCTGAGGGTCTTAACCCGCTCCACCAGCTCCACCGCGGCCGGCTTTGCCGGGAGCTCCGGACCCGAGGCGAGGGGCTGTCGCTCCTCTAGCCTTCTCAGGCGTCCCGACATGTCCTCCACTAAGTGGAGGAGGCTGTCCACCACTTGCTGCTGCTTCTGCAGGGCCAACTCCAGATTCTCCCGGTACCGGGCCTGATGCGCTCGCAGCTCCTCCATGTGGTTCTCCGCAGCCGACTGGTCGTCCAGGATCCCCGCGACGTCCTCCTCTAGAGCGTCCTTGGCGTTGTCCAGGCGGTCAAGGTGACGCACGATGGCGTCCATCCCCATCTTCGGGTACTTGCCCATGAGGAAGGACACGTGCTCACAGTGGCACGCAGCGTGCTTGCCGCCGGATTCAGCGCAACCCGCGGTTCCCGGCACCTCAGACTCATCGCCCATGGGTGTATCGCCTATTGCGTCCGTCTCTGGGCCCGTGTGCCGGGGCACAGGTGCCGTCCGGGCCCTGGGTGGCCTCTCCAAGCCCTCGGCGTCGTGCTGCAGGGCGGGCACAGGGGCCGTATGCGCCCTGGCGATCGGCGCGGACATCTCCGGCTCCGAAGGTGGCTCGTGGGCTGTCCGATAGCCCTCGGAGTGCCCCTCGGATTCCCACAGCCTGACCGGGCTGGGGTCCGTGTCCATAGCCCCGGCGTCCCTTGCCGCGGACTTGGGTGACCCGCGCTTCCGGTAGCGCCGGGCCCGTCCTCCACTGCTGCCTGAATGGCAGGCCTCATCAGAGTCCTCCGCGGCGGAGCGGAGGTTGCATGCCTTTCGGCAGCGACGCTCACACATGGAGACCAGGTCCTCCATGTCACGTCCTCCTCTTCCCGAGTGTCGTTCTTCTCTTCGGGCTTCAACTTCCGGAGTTCGCCATGCTCTTGAACGTCTCGGTCCTTCTATGGCTCCAATCTCCGGCGTGGTCTCCACCGAGTCCACAATACGCACCCGGGGCGTACTTGGGCAGGGCTCATAAGGGCCCAAGTCCCCGGGTCGGCGGTTGGTAGGGGCAGCAGGTAAGCCTCTGCTACCATAAAGAAGGTCCCTACCAGGACCGGCCCCCGCTGTGCCCCTTCCGCCTGTAACCCCTGCTGATTTCCTCCGGATCAACGATTGCATTCCTCAATTTCCAGGGTCCAAATCCAAAAATATAGAAACTCAAGCCACTCAAGCCACAAGGGTGAGGCGGTCGTACCGTAGACAAGCGGGAGCAATACCCCTTGTGGTGAGAGATACTCCACACGGCTGGGCAGCCCCCAGAGCTGCCGCCCAAAGGAGGGCGCATGTGGCCCTACCCATGGACACATGTGGGGACACCTTCCCACCTCAGACACCTGGACCGGCTGGCCGCGACACTGCCTTCCCAAGCACCTGCGGGGGCGGCTTAAGAGGCACCTGACTAGGGCAGTGGGAGGGACAGGATGTCCCCTTGGTAAGACCTTCTTCCTGCGCTGTCAAAGGAGGCATCCCGAGCTCCCGAAGATACCTACCTACCTGCCTCTTGGGAGTTCATCATCAAGGATATGACGGGGAGTAGTCTCACGCCGTCTCTGGTGCGTTCAGTTTTGCACCATATCTAAAGAAGGTCCCTACCAGGACCGGCCCCCGCTGTGCCCCTTCCGCCTGTAACCCCTGCTGATTTACTCCGGATCAACGATTGCATTCCTCAATTTCCAGGGTCCAAACCCAAAAATATAGAAAAAAAAATCCTCCTTCAACCCTGAATAACAACCAGATCCCACAAATACAGCAATAACCCAATTCACAATCCAAATCAGGCTGCGGGCTTCCGTTCAGCACACCGGTATTCCCACGGTGGCGGGCATGTACAAGAATTGCACCAAGGAAGAAAGCCCTGAAATTGGCATATGAACACAAATAAAACAAAGTTGGGGAAAGAGGTAAACATACACATTCACAGCCATAAACTCCTCATTCCCTGGACTCAAGACCTTCCCTTGACTCACCAACATATTGCCCTGAACCAGGTCAAATGAGATGGCTGAATGCCATGTGTCACAAGTCACTACACAAACCCCAAAAATGTGTTCACTCCCAAACCTCTAAATCCTAGCCCAATAGGGGAGGTGGTGTGTCATGGCCTAGAGTGGCACTCAGGACCATGCCCTACCCTGACATAACCTTGGTTGGACTTGGAGTCGAATGGGCTTGGAGAAATGACCTATGAGTCTGAACTCATAACATGCCAAAAAACTGCCAATTCACACCATATTGGCCATATATCCAATATATGCTCAAAATTGAAGTTACTACTTATCCGAAGGCTCAAAGCATGCATGGAATCGAAGTCTAGTATTCATGGAGGATATAGACCAAAGGCCAATGCCCATGTACATCCCCATTTTACCCTCGAAACCCCTTCGGATATGGGCGCCACGCACTGCCCAAGTCAGCCCATGATCTTGAGACCAATTCTTGTGATCCTTCGTGCGCCAAGCCAAATGGAGTACACGATCCGGCATATGGTGGTGTTCAACTCCAAAGCATATGCCAACATATGAACAACATACCATGGTTCGACTCTCCATAGGCTTCTTGCTGTTAGCTGACCAGGTGAGTGCACAAAACGCAAAAATGAGCAAAAATTGAGGTCAAAAACATGAAAATATGACCAAATACAAAGTTGTCATGATAGTATATCTCTATGCTCACCCATGATATCCGCTCATGATTCAATACACAAATGATTGGAACCATTTGCGAACAATTCCCCCACTTGGATCCCCAATCGGGCGCATGGAGATACCTTCGCCACTAATATCTACATGCCCCATGAAAATGGGAGTGCACCCATGGATCTCTTTGTCAAGCATACCATGAGCAATACATATGCGGTAGACTTGGTCTAGCGCTTTGAATTCCACAATTGGGACATGGGCAAAGCCCTTGTCACGTATGGCTCCCCATCTCTTCGGCCACACAAGATATATAACATGGGCGTGAGCATATCAAACATATACCATGCATACAACACATACCCTCAAAATATGGCTCCCACCATGATATGCCATGTCCCTCCATTGACATAACTTCACGTTAAAAATACGTAGGAACCCAAGGAAAGTTGCTATGCAACCCCAACACTCATGCGGTACACTCGAAAGTCGCATTAAAATATTCGGTTGCACGGTCCAAGAGTTATATATCACTTTATACCCTCTTGACCATTATCCCTTGCTACACCGGGCATGTGTACACACCAAAGGCGTTTGATGCTTCCTAAATTAACTTGAGACTAAGGCGCTTGCAACCCAACCTTCCTTATTCTCTTTCCTCACACTCGCGCGTAGATATGGTCCTTCAAAGTGGTCCCACGATTCACTTTTGTTTCCCTTATATCTCCAAGTCAAATGGGTGGCAAGTATAAGGGAAACCTGATTCGGGCATAGGGAAAGGAGTATGACCGCTCGAAGAAGTCCAAATCAAGTGCGGCGATGTCGAAGTCGAAAATCCGATTTCGACATCGCGAAAAATTCTGATTAAAATTTCGAGTGCTTATTTAGAGAATTGCGGAAGCAACGAACCCTTTGCTGATGAGATCTGACCCTTCAACGGAATATCCGTCAAAATATCTGGAAATAACAGTTAACCAATCGGTTAACGCAAAATCGCGAGCCAACTGACAGTCGCCGATACATTGACCATCAGAACGAAAGGCTGAAAAATTACGGAAACATTATGATAATAAAACCCTGTTGATTCCTGATATTCCGATATATAAATCTCCGCTGGCGGCACCTCGGTTCTGAATATGGCCGCTCATAGCCGGAATGGCCAAACCTATCACACTATCACATCGGGTTAGATCAGGTGGATGGGAGAGTATGATATGAGCCAATGGCGGCTTGCCGGCACATAGATACACACCCCAAGTGACCCCAAGATGGCCACGGGGGTCCGAACCGGCCTCATATCCTTACATTCTCCTTGAGGACACCAATCTGTCGCTCACATAGAGGGTTGCTCGTGTGAGAGTAGGGGATCCCCGTAGACACCTGGACATTGAGAGATCTCAGGACCCTCTTGTACCAGCCGGTATCTGAGCGTACTCGTACATCCTCATCGGAGTTGATCTCCTTGGGCGCCCGATAGACACAAAACCACTCCTCCAGAAGTATCTTGATAGTCTCCTCTCCGGTAACGTGCTTGGTACATGGGAACACCCTGGTAAACCTGGTCAACACACAGGTCACCACGAGGGCAAAGTTGTAGCCCCCAAACTTCGGCATCTCCGTGTAGTCCACATAGAGAACACTGTTAGCACAGTGGGGAACGGGCAGGGTCGAGTAGAGACCCCTGTCCCGGATGTCCCCAGGTTTGCAGGACCTACACGGGCACTTGTCCACGATAGGCTGGAGGGTCTTCCGCAGTTGGTCATCAGTCCACGTAGTGTGGAACCACTGCTTGAAGAGCCTCAGGGTACGGTCAGCACCCACATGACCGCTGAACTCATGGGTCCACTTCAGTAGTGCTGGGACTCTGTCACTGGGTACCACGATGCGGTCCTCGTGCCAGAGGTAGCTCTTGTCCCTCTTCCACTGCTCTTGGTTGACCAGGAGGGGTTCAAGGCGCTTCTCCAGGCGCTTATAGATATCCCCAAACTCCTTCAGGTATTCTGCTTGTTGGAGTCCATCTAGGGGTTGTATCATAGTCATGTTGAGGTCCAAGTGTACGTCCATACGGCTGAACGCCTCTTTAGCCAGCGCTTCAGACCGGGCACCAATCAGGGCGTCGAAGTTGTTGCGGCTAATGTAGTCCGCACACTCGTTCTTCACTCCCTGGGTATGGTGTACCGTCAGCCGTAGTTGGCAGAGGTAGGTCCACCAGCGCCGTAGCTTGGCCTTCTCAGGTGGGGCACCCTTCTGGAAAGTGCGGACCGGCTCTTGGTCGCACAGCCAGACCACAGGGTTACTCCCCAACAGTCGTGATTGAAAGGATAGCACCAGCATACCCGCGAGCACCTCCTGCTCATAGGTGGAGTAGTTCCCCCTGGCCTGGTTCCATTTCCAGTTCCAGCTGTGCAGGGGGACTAGGACCCACTTGTCGTCAGGGTAGCTGTGCTGGAGAGTTCCATCTCGGCTGAGACCTTCCGTCCCCCACTGGGAAATAGCCAATTCGAACTCCTCCTTCTCTAGTGCTTGCCATTGGAACAACGTTCCACCACCGCCCACATTGCTGGCGTCAGTCACCAGGATAATTTCACCTTGTGCTCCAGGCACGCCCAGGCACTCAGCGTTGGCCACCTTGTCTTTGAGCTCGTCAAACGCTTGTTGCTCTTGTGGGCCCCACCGCCAGGTAGTACTCTTCTTGATCAAGTCCGTCAGAATGGCGCTGGTGTAGGTGAAGTTCTTGATATGGCGGCGGTAGAAGTTGCACGTCCCAATGAAACTGTGTACATCATGGAGTCCTTTCTTGGGGTCTTCATGTCGTACATTAGCATCCATCAGGGGTTTGGCCTTAGAGGCCGCTGGGGTCCACCACCCATAGCCAACGTCAAACCCCAGGTACTGCATGGTCTCCTGCATGAACTCACACTTCTCCAGCTTGAGTCGTGTGTGGTTCTCCTGGCAGACCGCAAAGAACTCACCCAAGAGGATTAGGCGATCCTCCTGGGTATTGGTCCCGAGGCATACCTTGTCGCTGTGCACTTCCATCTGGGCCCCACGGGATATGAGTTCTTGCACCTTGGGTCTTCGGCGTAGGATGGACAGGATCTTGTTCATCAGCTCTTGAAATAGAGCGGGTGCGTTGGCCACGCCAAAGGGCATGACCTTCCACTTGAACACCCTCCCCTGAGGGGTGATGAAGGCTAGTAGCTCCTGGGCGTTGGGCGTCAGGTCCACCTGCCAGAATCCGCTCCTCTTGTCCATCTTGGTCTTGTAGCTACAGGAGGCTATCTTCGGAAGGGTAGACTCCATATTAGGAATGGACCCTGAGTGGTTCAACGTCTTCTTGTTCAGCTCTCCGTAGTCCACCACCAGCCGTTTGGCTGTTGACCCGGGCTTAGCCGACAGGAAGCAGGGGCTGCAGTGTTGGGGATAGTCCCCATCCTTGTACTCCACGACCAGGGCAGCATCGATACACTCTTGTATCTGTCGCTCTATCTCATCGGCCTGCTCTTTAGGAGCAGGGTAGGGTCTCCACCTTATCTTGTGACCCACGAACTCGGGCTTCAGCTTGAGGTCCATCTGTACCAGCTTGTCACAGGACGCTGGAGCCCCACTGGAGCCATCCACCTGGAGTCGACATACTTCGTGTACTTCCTTCAGCGTCTCGACGCTAGCCATGAACTTGAAGGTGTCATGGCCTGTATAGTGTCGACGAACATCGCTCTCAAGGGCACATTTCTGAATCAGGATACCAGATGGATGGTTGAGCAATCGAAGGTTGGGATCGCCAGGCTGGCCGTCGACGGGGCACTTTTACTAGAATACGAAGACATGCTCACGGGCAAGAGCTCGAAACTGTCCCGGTCCCAATGTCTGCGTCTTGGTCGTGTAGAAATCCCAAAGGTTCGACGGTTGCCAGATGGCAGGGTTCCACAAATCCATACGATTGGTGGTCTCGAAGGAGAACGCGTCATTTCGATTGGTGGTCCATCGATATGTTTGCTTCCAACCGGTACCAGCGGCCATGCTGTGGTGGAACAAACAAGTTCGCCTATCGACTCGCCACCACGGCCTGTCGGCAATCGAAACTCTCCGAACAACGATGATGGCGCTGACGTCGTCGACCCCAAGACCGAGGGCATATCGGTCAATGATCTTGAGGCTGCTGGTTCGAGAGTTCGCTTGGAGTTGACCGAGGTGTTGGTGCGCATACTGGCCATCGGCGAGAGCGCCCTGCAGAGCGAATCGAACCGCTTCTGCAGTCACAAGGCTGGAAGCCGTGTCGACAATGACCGCCTCGAGGACTTGGTCACGGCAGCTAATCTTGTGTCGATGGGCAGCTTTGAAGTCATCATGGATCGTTGTGAGGTACTTGATCATTAGTACATCGAAGTGGTGCTGGTAGACCTTCGAATCCGCCGACAAGAACCGGTGGTCGACGGGGTCCATGTGGAACGGGTCGCTCGCGGGCGAACCGCTGGGCTCGGGCTCCTCCCGTTCATGGACGAAAACATCCCTTCGGAAAGGGACCTCTCGGCGCCAATGTCGTCCATTCTCGTATCCGCCTTCAAAGGGGGACATGAGATATTTCAAAGTACCCAAACGTCGAGCGAAATCAGTGGCGTCCTCGAAAGGAAAAAGGTTGATGTACTCCTCATTGGTCGAATGAAGACGGGCAACTCGTCGAATTACTTTATCGAAGTCGTAGTACCTGATTTGTCCAGGGCCAGTCTGGTAAATCGTCGCCAGCTGAACTAGATCAATGGGGGCACCTGCTGCGACGGCGTTGTAGGCGTACTGTCCAGTCGACTCTCCTAGTCGATAGTATTGCGGTCCTGGGTTCGAAATGGGGCGCACCCGTACCTTTTGTACCCGAGTCGAGTGGTACCTCGTAGGCCTCGCAATTGGTGTCGTCGAAGGAGCAAGTTGACCTACGCGAGAAAGGGGGCTCGATCTTGGAATAACCAGTCATTCGTTTGGCAAACCTTCTGGAGGTCTCGAATGAGCCCAAGGATCAAAACAGCGGAGGGTACTGACCGGCGCATGTTCTCAAATGTCCAGAAACGTCGGTATCTGAAGAACAGGTCGATTTCATCGGCGTCGTACATCAGGTCGTCGATCGCACAAATCGCGTGTCCTGCCCCGGTCCCTTGCTCCGTCTGGCGTGCTTGGGGGGGGGCGGTCCGGTCCCGGTTCCCCCCTACTTGGCTTGGGGTTGTGGGGGTGGCTGTAGGGCGTCCCCAGGGGGGGTGCCTTCTACTATTGCGAGGGGCGTCTGGGGTCAGGCGCTCCCCCTCCCCCGACTGCCCGCCCACTGGGCGGGCTGTTGGGGTCCGCGAACCACGTGTTGTGGGCGCGGGCGTGCGGGTGTGGGGGCCTTTCTCTGTCCCCTCGGCCTGCACGCCCTGTGGGGGCTGCACGCCGCGGGGCGGGTCCGTGGCGTTCGTGTGCCGGGGGGCGGGCTGGGGGGGGGGGGGGGGGGGTGCGCCGTACCCCCCGTTTGCGCGGCCTGGGGGGGGCCTGTAGGGCGGGGGGTCGCTCTGCCTCGTTCCGTCCCTCTGCCTTCCCTGGGCAGGCAACAAAGCGGGTGTCACTGGCGTCGTGCTGTCCATGGGAGGCGTGGCCCCCCATACCAATCCGGTTCGTGCTCACCCGCCTTCTCTGGGCGCGATCTGTGCGGCGTCCTGGCGCGTTGGCGCGGGCTCACTTGTTCTCCGCGGCCCCCGTGGGAGCCGGTGGCTGGGGCGGGGGGGCGGGTCGCGCTTCGGCTCCTCTCTCGGGCGGGGGGGGGACCATCCCCCCTGCCTCGGGGGGTGGGGGCCGGGGCCCCCGCGGCTTGCGGGCCGGTGGGGGGGTGGGGGGGGGGGGTCGTGCCGCGGCCTCCCTGCTCCCCTTCTGGGTGGCGGCCTGCGGTACTCAATCCTGGCCCCCCTCGTGTTGTCGGCGCGCTCCCTTCCGGCGTGCGCGTGCGGTCGGGGTCGCAGTGCCGCCCGGGGGTGGGGGGGGGGGTCGAGGGGCGGCCCGTGGACCGCTCCCCCGGGGGCCCCTGCAGACCTGAACCCCCCCTCTGCCCTCCCTGAGTGGGCTGTGGTCACGGGAGGGTCATGTGGGGCGCGGCCCCCATACTGTTCCGTTGCGCGCGTTGCTCCGGCACGCTGGTGTGGGCTCGCCCCGCGGCCGCGACCCCCGCGGGAGCAGGTCCAGCTGCACCCCCCCCCCCCCGCGTCGCGGTCTTTTCTTGGGGGGGGGGGGCCTCCCCTCGGCTCCGGGGGGGCAGAGGGCCGCGCCTGTGGCTCCCTAGCTGGGGGGGGTGCGGGGGGGGGGGGGTGGGGTGGCCGTCCCCCCACCCCCTCGCCCCGTCGGGCGTCGGCCTGCCTGCCGTTGCCCCCGGCGTGCCCCCTCGGGGTATACTCGTGCCGTGGGGGTTGCCGGGCGGCCGCGGGTGTCGGACGCGGTCCGGTCGGCCGCCGGCGAGTCAGTGCGGCCGGGGGGGGGGGGGGTGAGGGGGGGAAAACCCCCCCGCCCTGGTTCGCGCCCCCGTCTTCCCCGGGCCGGCCTCTGATAAGGCCGCTCCGTTCGCGCCGTCCTGGGCGTCGCCGGTCCGCTGTCGGCCGGCGGCAGGCAGGGCGTGTGGGCGCCTGCCTCGGCCGCAGTGCCCCCGCACCCCGGGTGCAGCGGCCTCTTTAGGGAGGGTGTGGGGCCGCCGTTTCTTCGGTCTGGCTCCGTCCGCTCTTCGGCCTGAGTGGGAGGGGGGGGGGGGGGTGGGGGGGGCCCTCTGGTCCCCTGGCGACGCCTCCTGATGGCCGGGGGGGGGGCGGCATGGCGGTCCCGGCCCCGGGGGCCAGCCATCGGCTGGGGGGTCGCGCCCTTCCCCCGCCCCCCTCTACCTAGAGCCGAACCCTCGTGCAGGCCCTTGCTGGGGCCCCTCATCCCCCCGGCCGTTGTCGCGCGGCGCTGGCCGGCCGGGGGCGGCCGTGAGGGTTAGCGGTCAGCGGTTAGCGGGCTGCGGGGCAGCAGGTTCCCCCCCGCGCTCGTTGTCTCCGCCCTCCCTCCCGCGGGAGGTGGCGCGCTCTCCTGCGTCATGCCGTACCGTGGGGGGGGCGTGGGTCGGGGGGGCCAGCTCCCCCCCCCACTTTCTCGCTTCCGCGGGTCTGGGCCGTCACCTGCGCCGCCGCATGTGTGGGGGCTGGGGCTGTGGCGGCGGCGGGTTGCGCCGGCGGTAGCGCCAGTGGGCGAGGGGGCTGCGCAAGGCCCGGGGGAGCCAGTTGTTGGCGTCCGCATCCGTGATGCGAAGCACCGCTCCACCCTCCAGGAAGGCCGGCCACGTCGGCTCCCTGTTGGGCCACGCTGCCCGGATCACTGACCTGAGGACCCTCTCATGGTCCTCTGGGGCTGCCCACCCCCCCAGGGGTACCTCTCGGTTTCCTCCGTCTCTCCGGAGGAGGACGGCATCGAAGGGCCGGTTCCTCAACCCCCTGGTGGTCCCCTGGTTGGCCCAGCACAACCACCCGTACACCTCCCCCACCAGGGTGAGGGCCTCTTCCCCCAGAGGGTCCGGGACCGCGCCCCAATCCCGGTCCCACGGCCGGGCCCCCTCTGCCCCTCGCGCCGGCTCCCCTCGCTGCCCCTGTGCCTGCGGCGCCGATGCCGCGCCCCGCCCCCCCTCCGCCGAGGCCATCCGCGCCGGTTCCGCTCTCGGCGCGGGGGGGGCTGGCTGGTGCTGGGGTCGTGGGGGTTGGGGGGGGACGAGCTCGCCGGCGTCAGGGTCGATGTTGTAGAGGTGGTGGTGGTGGTGGTGGTGGTGGTGGTGCTGGATGTGGTGCGCCGGCATCTGTTGGATGCCGGGGGGGATGCACCTCACCGGCTGCACGTCCGGCTGCGGGGGCGCCTCGCTCCCCGCCCCCCTCCCTTCTGCCCGCCCTCCCCCCCGGGCTCCCATGCCCCGTCCCGCCTGTCCCTTGGAGCCCTCGGCGCCCTTGCCCTTGCCCTTGGGCCCCTTTCCAGCCCCCTGCCCGTGCCGCGGGTCCCGCCCCCCGTCTCCCACGCCCTGGCCCGCCCGCTCGCCCACCGCCCCTCGCCCCGCCCCCTGCACCTGGGCTCCCTGCCCGCGCCCCTGCGCGCCCTTCCGGTGCCCCTGTCCCTTCCCGGCCCCCTGCCCTGAGTCGCGCCGTCCGCTGCCTGCGCTCTGCGGCCCCCCGCTGCTGCGCCCTTGCTCCCTGCCGCGCGTGCCCTGGCCTTCTCCTTGCGCGCGCTCCTGGGCACTTCCCCTGTCGCCTCCTGCCCCCCGCTCCGCGCTCCCGTGGCTGGCACGCAGCTCTGCCTGCGCGCCCTCCCCTCCTTCCTGGATCACGCGCCGGGCGTCCCGCTCTCTTTGCAGCTGCGGCAGCGTGACGCCCGGCGGCGAGCGCTCGGGCGCCGGGGGGCGGACGTGCCGCGCCCGCCCCGGGGGGAAGGGCTAGGGGGGAAACTGCTTGGGGGGGCTGGTGTGGGTGTGGGTGGGGTTGGCGTGGGCACGGTACTTCGCGCTCTCCCTGCCCACTGCTGCTGCTGCGGCGGCCGCTGGCGAGGCGCCCGTGGCCCGTGCGGGGTCCTTCCCCCGCTTGCGGGGCGTGCTGGGGGTCGCGGCGTGGCCGGCCGAGGCGGTGGCGCGGCCCGCCGGGGCCGCGGTCGCAACCCCTCGCGCGCCCTCCTCGCTCTCCTCTGCTGCTGTGGCGGCCGCCGGCGAGGCGCCCGTGGCCCGTGCGGGGTCCGTCCCCCGCTTTCGTGGCGTGCTGGGGGTCGCGGCGTGGCCGGCCAAGGTGGTGGCGCGGCCCGCCAGGGCCGCGGTCGCAACCCCTCGTGCGCACTCCTGGCTCTCCTCTGCTGCTGTGGCGGCCGCCAGCGAGGGGCCCGTGGCCCGTGCGGGGTCCGTCCCCCGCTTTCGCGGCGTGCTGGGGGTCGCGGCGTGGCCGGCCGAGGCGGTGGCGCGGCCCGCCGGGGCCGCGGTCGCAACCCCTCGCGCGCCCTCCTCGCTCTCCTCTGCGGCTGCGGCAGCCCTCGGCGATGCGCCCGGTTCCTGCGCCGGGGCTACCCCCCGTGTCGGCGGCGTGCCGGGGGCCGCGGTCGGGGCCGCGGCGTGGCTCGCTGGGGCTGCGGTCTCCGCTTCCTGCGCGTCTGGGGCCCCCTCCGGGGGCGGGGCGGCAGGGCTTGCTGCTTGCGCGGAGGGGGCGGTCACCTCGGCTGGCTCAGGCTCCCGGGCCGGCGGCGGCGGCCCGACCAGCACCGCCGCCTCCGCCAGCCTCCGCTCCTCGCGCTCCGCGAGGGTCTCCCCCGTCCACTCCGGGGAGGCGGGGGAGCGGGAGCGGAACCGGCGGTGGTGGCGGTCGTCCCGCTGGGGGGAGCCACCGGAGTCTGCCATCACTGTTATCCTGGTAGGCATGCGTGGTGGCAGGCGCGCCCTTCCCACTACCTCCTGGTGCATCAGTGCCGTGCCGTGGGCAGTGCGGTGTGGTGCTCTGCGGGGGGGAGGGGGGGAGGGGGTGGGGTGCTGGCTGTGGCGTCAGCCCCGCACGGGCGGGGGCCGGCGGCCATCCATCGGCATTGGGAGGGGAGGCGGGGGAGCCACGCGGTCCACGCTTCGCGCCACAGCTCCCAGTCTGCGGCGGGGCCCAGGGCCCTGGGCCCCCGGGGGTCGTCGGGTGGTGTCGGGGGGAGCCGCACTAGGTGGACCCCCGTAACGGCGGTGACGTCCTGTGTTCGCAGGAAGGTGTGTACTCCGTCCCGCGCCGCGGGCGCCGGGGGGGGGGGGCGGGGTACGGGTGCTGCCCCATAGAGGTGGGTGGGGGTGATCCCCAGGACCCGCCCCGGGTCCCCGCGGGTCGCGACGACGAGGAGGAGCACGGGGGTGCCAGGGCACTCTTGCCAGAGGACCTGCCCCCTGTGGTGGGCACCCCTGGTTCTGGAGAGGGGGGGGGACAGGTCTGGGTTAGCACAGCCGCGGAGCGCGTGCGTCGCCGGCGGGAGGGCGGGGCACCAAGTGGGCTCCCTGGGGAACGCCTCGCATACGATGGCGTACGGCGGGGTAGGCCAGGCTCGGTTTTCGTCAGCTAAACAAGGAATCATGACGCAAAGCACGTGATACGGTGAAATTGCAGTGTCTTCCAATTAGACGCCGCCCATGACTATTTGTTGAACGCCTTGCCTCTTGCCTGCTTTCAAGGATGGTGGTGTGTGGAGAGGCCGCCGGAGTGGTGCTGAAGCGTGGCGACAAGCTTATGAAGGTGTGATCAGAAGAACGCGAACGCTTCCACTTACCTGTGACCAAGTAATCACTTTTCTTTGTGTGTTGCACAGCAAACAGGAGGCAACGCCACGATGGAGGAAGCGCCGAAGTCAGGCGACGACATGAATGAGGAGGCGCCAAAGTCACGCGATGAAAGGAGTGAGGAAGCGCCAAAGGCACAAGAGCACAGGACCGAGGAAGCGCCAAGATCACGCAACGACAGGAGTGAGAGAGCGCCAAAGGCACGCCACAACAGGAATAAGGAAGCGCCAAAAACACGCAACGACAGGAGTGAGAGAGCGCCGAAGGTACGCGTCGACAGGAATGAGGAAGCGCCAAATTCACGCGACGACAGGAAGGAGGAAGCACCAGAAACACGCGATGCGCAACAGGTTTGGACACAGCAGGGCTGCTGCACCAGCGATGTTGCATTTGCAAGGACTGCCTCTCGTACCTCTGCCTCTCGTATGTTTCTCTCAGCAACACAGAGGAGAAGCGCTGCAGGAAGGAAGTGGAGCCTCACAAGAAGCGCCTCAGCCAAGTACACCCATGCCCACAATGGTATGATATGATGCGCAAGGTGAGCTGCAGACAGGTGTAATGGGCAGCAGGGGCAACTAGGACAGGCCTTGCAGCGTGCGCGCCTTTGTCGCGTCGCAAGGGCGATTTGCCAGCGTGGCCGAATAATTATGAAGATCAGGATTTACGATGTTTTGGAGTGAAATGATGGTAGATTCATGAGTTTTAGATTATTATTGATCTATCGTGATTGTTGGTTTGTGTTACGGTTATGGTCGAACGTCCTGGTGTTTGCTGTGGGTTTGTGGCGTCAAGTATTCGCTCTGTTGTGCACAGTGTATATAGTATGTAGGGGACAAGCACCACTGTGTCCCCCCGACGAGCCCTGCAGTGGTGCGGGCGAAACATCAACATCGTGGACTCCGGTGATGGACTCCCAGAAGACGGTGTATGTTTTGGGGTTTGGTGTTTGTGTTCTTGTACGTGCTTTACGTGTATGACAGAGCCATCGACATTTTGGAGTTTTGGAAAAGGGTTACGACGGGATCAAAGGTTTTGACGATTTTGGGGGAAAATTTTGAGATCAAGAATAGTTCGAGATTTCAATGAAAACATGACTTGGATCAACACGGTGTTTGGGTCCGTGATCGGTTGTGTTACAAAATCGTCATCTAAGACATCCTGTAGACCTACTGAACTGGCGGTGAGGCCAACAGCAGTAGCAGCGCTCAGTGAAGGAGCGCAGCGGCAGTGCAGGTGCGTTCAGCGAAGGAGCGCAACGAAGGAGCGCTCAGCGCAGGAGCGAAGGAGCGCAACGAAGGAGCGCTCAGCGCAGGAGCGAAGGAGCGCGACGAAGGAGCGCTCAGCGCAGGACCGAAGGAGCGCAACGAAGGAGCGCTCAGCGCAGGAGCGAAGGAGCGCGACGAAGGAGCGCTCAGTGCAGAAGCGAAGGAGCGCGACGAAGGAGTGCTCAGTGCAGAAGCGAAGGAGCGCGACGAAGGAGTGCTCAGCGCAGAAGCGAAGGAGCCCGACGAAGGAGTGCTCAGCGCAGGAGCGAGGGAGCGCAACGAAGGAGCGCTCAGCGCAGGAGCGAAGGAGAGTTCAACGAAGGAGCGCTCAGCCAAGGAGCGCCATGCAGAAGCGCTCAGCGATGCAGCGTCCTCTGAAAGAGTGCAGTGCAGGCGCGCTGAACGAAGGAGCGCTCAACGTAGGAGCGCTCAGCGAAGCAGCGCCTAGCGAAGGAGTCCTCAGCGAAGCGGCCTCGAGCGAAGGAGCGCTCAGCGAGGCGTCCTTTAGCGAAGAAGCGCTCAGCGAAGGAGCATTTGGCGAAGTGCTGTGGGTCGCCAAGAAGGTGTGCAGTTCTTCGCGGGCAGCCAAGGATGGAGCCATGACCAAGGTTGAGTGGAGAAGTGAAGTTCGAAGGAACGAAGGAGCCTCATCCAGCAAGGGAGGAGGAGAAGTGAACTCTGGGGTCCGAAGAGCTGCTGCCCATTGGCGATCTGGAAGTCGGCAGTGACGAACGCCGACCAATGCGATCTCAGTCGCCGAGTAAATTTTATGTTTCGGATCTTATTATTTTATATTTGTTTCTGTGAAAGTGCGTGGTGGGTCACATTGTGGGTGGTTCATCGTGTGTGGCACAAGGTCTGGCGGGGGCGGGTATTGTACGAGCTGGCTGGGTGTCTGTTGGGGTTGTGTGTCGCTGTTCGGCAGCTGAGAGCAGCTATCCACTGACGTTGCATGTGTCGGTGGCAGGCAGCGTTGGTCAGCGTCGGGTGTAGTTGGGGTGTGGCATGCCTCTGCAAGTTTAGGCAGGACGCCTGTATATTTATCCTTGGGGGTAAGGCAAGGGCTAAGGACAGCCTGCAGGAGTGCCGCGCCTCCCCCTTTGCACAGGAGGGGCCACCGTGTGGGGCACGGACTGCTGATAAGACAGTCGGAATGCCAAGTAATGTCTGAATCGACAGTCTGAATGCCAGGTAATGGCTAATTCGACAGTCGAGACGCCATTAATGGTGTCGACTGCCTTAATATGCCCTATCCATCCGACAGATGTATAGTCTTGTTGGTTGTTTGTCTGCCGGGCACTCAGCTTCGATAGCTATGCCCAATGTTATGGTATCTCGAAGAGCCCACAGCCTTGCTGTGGGTAGCGCCCGTGCCGTGTGCCTGGCGAAATTGTCGTCTGCAGCTTCCGCCAAGACACAGCCGTGGCAAAGTCGAACACGGCGTGTGAGTGAGGATCTAAGGACAGGTATACCATACACTGTACCCCATTCTGTGGGTCTCGACCACTATTATGCTTCAAGAAGCCAGCACATGTCGGGGTCCAGAAAATTTTTTTTCCCTGGGCCCTGTCTATTCAGTTTTGACAGTGTGACGCCCACCCACTCGAGTGAGGACTCTTCCAGGTCTCAAGGGGGGGTAGTGTTATGGTTTCGAGCAGCAGCACCGCAGCGAGCGCGCGAGTCGCAATCGCAGTCGCAATCGCACTACAGTCTGTGAATACATATGAAGCATCGAGATGCCAGTTGCTGTAAAAGAAGTGCTGTATGATACTTCGATATCTTTGAACAGGGTTTTTGTCTTCGAATTTGTGAAGTGTCTATGAATTGGTGCTCCGCCTAAAGATCCTACGCAGAAGAGGTTTGTCGTATTTTGGGATTTTCGAGAAACAAGACAGTTCCCAAGTCAAACCACAACAGCAGTGCCTCAGTCGATTCCGGAAAATGTGTTAATGTCAAAATAGTTGGGGGGTCAGGGGTCCTTACAACATCCATTGATTAGTGTTTGGTTTTATGGGTCAAAATGCATTATCCTCATTTTGGTTAGGCCAATACTAAAATAACAATGTGATATGCCTCTAGGCATCTCTAACACAACTAAAGCTTACCCCAAGGCATTAAATACAATTTATCTTACCATGGGGAGCAAATGACTTGCCTGGAATTCACAGCCCATACAGCCCACAACGACTGGTTTTCGGGCGCGACCCTATAAGTTTTGGGGATTGTCCACCAATCCAGACGGACTGTGCGGAAGACGCCATGGCGTTTCTTTCGCGGTTGGAGAAGGAACAAAAAGAAGTGCAGAAAAAAATCACTAAAATTCACAAAGCTCAGATGGAGAAATTCCAGCAGAAATTTCGGACACTCAGCTTGGCGCCTAGTGACAAGGTGTGGGTCAAGAACGTGCCTGGGAAATTTAAATTAGACAGCACCAGTGCGAGGTGGACAAAGTGATCGCTTCATCGAGAGTGGTGGTGAACACTCCGCAGGGCGATCACATTCCGTCCACCAGCAAACTGAAACCGTCTTTGCATCCGTATGGAGCACCAGCGTCTGCACATCCCTTCAATTATTTCTCTAAAAGAGACCTCGCTTCCCCAATGTTGAGCACTCGGAGCCTGAGAAATTTCTGGCAACAAGGGTATATCCCAATGGTGTCAAAAAGTGGCGGGTCAAGTGGAAAAGACACGACAAGCCCACCTGGGAGCCTGCCAGCAGTTTCATGAATGAGTTGAACAAAGACTGGCAAGCCATTAACAAAAGAAAGGAGCTCCGTTTCACAATGGATGACATACTAGCTATGTCGTGAGTGGTGTGTCAGCAGCCGGACCTTTCCCGATGATATTGTATGAATGCGCTGCATGTTCTCTGTCTCTCTTTTTGTGCATGGTGTTTTTGTTCTTCTCTTACCGATGCAAACTGAATTCTACGCTGGGATGGTATCAGTGAACGGAGCGAAGTAGAAATGAATCACACCAATATGATAAGCAACCGGGACTTTGTGCGTACTCAGTCAAATTGCAATTTTTGGTTGCACTGGGCTCAGCCTTCACTGGTGGTTCACTAAATTCAATTTGCACGTTCACTGCCCCCCCCCCCCCCAGCCAACGGTTGCAGGTGTGCACGTGGATCCTGGCCGTGCTGCGGCTGATGGTTGCAGTTCTCAGCCTCCAAGGTTCCTTTCGGCTTAGGAGGGGAGTGTAGCCGGCAGCACTGCGGCAAATGTCTACGACACATGTTGCGATAGTGAATTCATGAAGACAGGCTGACAGTGTAGAATAAGACAGTTTTATGCTTGCAATGAGCTGGAATGTGTTTAGTATTAAATCACAGATCCCCATACACATAAAAGATTTGCCCCCCCCCCCCCCGCCCCCCGAACCTACCCCCCTCCCCCCAAAAGTGGTATGCCAATACAGAGGGGGAGTGGGGCAAAAATCGAAAATTCATCGTACATCATTATGTCCCCCGAAAGGAAGATGTAACAAAGCGTAAAACATATGATACCACATCTTGGGGTACGCTATGTGAATGACCCAAAAAAGAGGGGGCATATGGCCACCGCGCCTGCACTTCCCCAATTCGGCTGTCGGGACCGGACCTCTCAGGGGTAAAACAGTTTTTCAGGAACCGCACATACATGTGTTCAAAATCATCAGTGCGACAAGAGCACCATATATATTGGGCTACCCGGGACCCCATCTCGGCTGACCCCCAATCCCCTCGACATCGGGGGCTGCACCTAAGCAGCTCCCGTGTGCGACCAAGTCTGACGTGTGGTTCATCATGGTCCAATTCGTTGGTTGCATTCCCCAATTGTGCAATCAATCTCTTGGTCACCTTTCAAAAAAAAAAAAACACAACAGCAATGGATAGCGGACTGTTGCAAGCAAACAAAAACCCATCATTTTAATATTAAAATTCAAAGAGTAACAAAAGATCAGCAACGAACAATGAACTGCTGCAAGCATGCCAAAAAACCTTTGGATCAACATGGAAACTCGTGGAATAAACACACAACATGTGGTAGTTCAAAACAAGCTTGGGAAAACCATGCAACATGAAAATGAACAATCTGTAATAGACAACTGAATGCTTGATAATCAAACGATAAGACATGTGTGGTGATCAGAGATCCATATTGGTCCATGGGCACGTGACATGGGTAAGGCAGATACAACATGCAGCAAACTAGCAAACTGGCAGTTGGCACCTTGAACAACAGAAACACTGAGCGCAAAGAACAGACATGATGGGAGTTTGTTTATCTTTTGTCAAAAGCAACACTTGCCCCACACCACTAACCATCTCAGGGGGAATGTTTGCCCGGCGCGCTACTTTTCTATTAACTATCCCGACTTCATCCCCAGATTTACCCTCTCATGGACAAGCCCCCAAAGTAGACCACGTTGCACTGCACACCTTCCCTACAAAACACGTTGCGTAATAAAGCAATGAAGCTGTGAATTCAACAACTCCAACTGTCATTTGTATTGTACTTAACAAACAACATTGGTCCCACAAGTGTGGGTGTCAATACATTCAGTACAATAGTGCTCCTTACACTCATCACAAACTGTGACGGTGGAGCGCTTCTGGCAACACAACACACACACTTCTGCCTCATCTTACGTGGCGGCCGAGTTGCTTTGGTCAGTCCAACCATGAGGCGGGACATGCTCCCATGGTCCGTAGGGGGGAAATGCTACGTCACCCCTGCATTCTCGGGGGTCCCCAACAAAGGGAACAAAATCAGAAGTCAAAACCTACGCTAGGGGTCACCATGATGCTCCTAGTATCTCAAAGTATGGGTCTCTAGTACAGCCAGACACCCGAATAGCTGCACTGCCCTAAGTGCGCCCCCTTAGTGCACCTCCTAAAAGGCCACCGGTGGAACATGGGTCACAAAAGATGCCCAGCACGCTAACGTTCCCCCTCAGGTGCAGGTAAATCAGCCGAAAGACAGCTTCCATAGACACAGCAACTGGCGGGTGATGCCCGTAAGTGACTATACTGGTTTGGTTGGGTTAGTGCATCTGATTGAGGTTAGGAGAAGGCGCGGAGTACGCCTGATGAGGGAGAGGCAGTGGCAATGAATGCTGCACCATGTGGTGGTGCCACCCACGCACAGTGGGAAATACTGCCAGCAAAAGGGGTTGAGCAGCTCACACATACAATTTGCTGGTGGGCTTGTGGTAGCAAGAGGTGGAGGTGGTGGAGCAGGTGCAGACGGAAGTGCGGTTGAAGGCAGATCTATTCGCAATCTGGTCCCCAAATCCCTGTCCAAACCCTCAACGACCCAACTGTCGGAAAGTCTCCCCTGGAGCATTTGGACGACCTCAAGAAAACCCTTCAGACCCGCAGAATAGCCCTCACGAACATTTTGCATGGCGTTCTGAGCCACTTAAAGGAGGACCCCCCCCCATTTTTCCCAGTAACCCATGGGGAACCCCAGGAACAGAGTTTAGCATTTCGTACCTATCCCTTCACCCAGCATCCCTGTGTACCCACCCACCCACGCAAGCTCTCCTTTCATAAATGCCAAGGTGCAGAAAAAAAGGGGAGTCTCTTGATCAGTCCAAAACCACCTCACAGCCAGAAAGATGCTCCAGAATTCTGCCTCCTTTACCTCTCAATACCAACCAACGTCGAGCACAAGCCTAAAACCAAGCTCAAGTCCAGACGCCACAAGGCCCCCTCCAGGGCAGCACAAAATCCCCACTTTTTTTTTCTCCCCAGCCCATCAACACTTCCTCTTACTGCAATGAAATGTTTTGGTACTACTGTGTAGAGTCCATGCAGGAGCTGGCGGCAGCAAAACAACAGCACCGCAGGCGGCTGTTCGCTCTGCTTTGAAAGATGCAGGCCAAGAAACGCATGGTCTCCATCAAAATTTCGTCAGGTAGGTGGGGGTCCAGTGCACGTGCTATAGCGGGGAGCTTTTGACAACTTGAAAGCTTTTGGGAGAGGGAGAAGCAGTGGGGGAGGGGTGCGGGGGCAGAGATGGTGGGAAAACCAAATGGCAGAGAGATGTGATTAGGGGGGCATGCTTCAAACATCCAGTGCCGATATGCATCCATTGAGTCGCACGCACACACGAAGGTATTTATAGGGTCCAGGGGATGACGAATGAGGCGAATATTGAAAATGAAATTCAAAATGGGGATCTTCCAAATGGGGAGACTGCAATGTGTGTGAACAAACCCAATGTGCGTTCTGGAGAGGGTTCTCTTTTTTTTTTTTTGCTGCACCACAGCTCCCAGCTATCCAGTCGGAGCCTCCCATGAAGAGGTGTCTTGATGGAATCGCTGGTTTTCCATGGCACACAGGGAGCGGCATGCAATAGACGACTGCTGCACTAAAAATTCACCACTTGTAAAATGTTATCCTGCATTGTGGCCGCCAAGCCGCTTAACATACAGACAAATATTGGACCAATGTTGGATGGATTGGTCAAGACTGAGGGCATTACTTGACAACGTTGAAAAACCAGAAAGGGGAACAAACGAAAAACGCAATAAAGATTGTCAAGCATTGTTGGGAATCCCTAATGGACAGATATCTACCCATCCATCGATTCCGAAAGAACGGATGAAAAATTCCAGGCAAAGAAAGTCCTGGTGCAAACATAAAACCCTGGAATGTACAACAGAAAACCAGATTGGGCAAAAAAAACCCTCTTTGCATTCACAACCCCTTCTTGCAACAACAAAGCCCACAAGATTTATATTCAAAACACAGAAATATACATTGCGGCCCGCCGGAAATGTGGTTAGCAGTCAGCAGATGTGATGCTCCAGGATTCCAATCAGGATCTCTGAAGGGCAAAAACTATCAGTGGTCGGGGCGTGTGTATGGACTACGTGCACCTGTCTTGATTTTTGAGCGAGTGTAGCCCACCTTGCCAACATCGGTGCAGTGGCGAGTGTTGTAGCAGTGCTATGGCTGCATATGCTCCTCTCCCTTTCTGTATCTCCCTCTCCCTGTCTTTGGAGCTGTTGATTTGTGCAGCGGAAACACCGGCGAAATGGAGTCAGGAAAAATGAAGTACGAAAACTACCAACTGATGTGCTTTATACACATTTGTTGTTGTAACTCACGGCTTGGCGAGCAGATACTGGTTTTGCAACCACGTTGTACGCCCTTTCAGACTTTCAGCCAGTGCTTCACACACACATACACATCCTTGGATGCATACACACACACACACACACACACACACACACACACTTATGCATACAAATAAACACATTTCCTCTACAAAGATACATCGGCTGCCCTTCCCACATTCATACCCAATGAATACTTGCACATACCCCAATCCAGAAAGAGACCAGCATACCTCATCCACAAAAACACACGGGCGCGCGCGACGTCTGAGGGTAAATTGGCCTACTTTTCGGCCTTCAAAGGTACAATTGTGGCAATGTATGGCTCCAGGGCTGGAGCTACAGCCGACAGCTGCTGTGCTACACGCCGCAATTCCCACGTTCTAGCACTGCATGGAGTTGCTGCTGCAAATTCAGATGGCTTGCGACAACAGCGACGGCTGGAAGGAGGGCGAGGCTCTGCAAAACGGTGGCATGGCAGAGCTCTTGCACTATGCTCGAGCAATATGCTCGATGCTTGAGTGTCAGACGCAAGGTCACATGATTATGAATGTGTCAGAAAAGGGAACGAGAAGGTGCAGAACTGAATCAGTTCGTGTCAAGGCTAGACCGAAATTTCAGTAGAGCAGAAATGAGGAGCAAGAAAATCACGCAATTTTTGTTGACATATTGTCCTACGACGATTTCCGCTGAACCTGCCACACTCGTCATCTCGCGCAAAGTTGGACTGGAAAAGCGATTGCAGCTAAACAATCTCGTCCCTTCCTGTTTTGAGCCGGCCATCGAGACCCCAGTGGACCTGTTTAGGTCCACGTCCTTTCTGCTTTAGTGTTCATGGGTTGACTGCTGGCAACTTGGACCTCGCCTTGCACAAGCTCAGATGAAATGCAAAGACTTATTGTGACAATGCTCATGAAGAAGTAATTGAGAGATTTTACAAACGCACGAGATCCCGCGATTTTGTTTCGTACCACTAAACACCCACCCACCAGACCCCCTTCCCCACTGTCCCCCCATCCTCGTGTGCGACGCCACAAAATTTATTTGTCAACACTTGTTTGCGGGCCTGCGGCCAGCAGTTCAATGTATTGTTGCTATGCCACGGAGGACATGGCATCAAGGGGGGGCAGGGTGCTCCACTTTGCTTGGGTTGGACAACTGTGGATAGGTTTATAGGTTTTGGAACATCGCCGTCCAACCGCCCCGCCTGCCAGCATCTGTGTTGTTCTGAAGAGGTGAAAGGTGCTCCAAGCGTCATGTTTGCCTCCGACGCTGCGGGCACAACTCAAGGATGGAATTCGCAGATGTCTGAAACCTGTCCTCCCTTCTTGTTCAAATGCGCTCTTCCCCCCTCCCTTTGAGCTCCAGCCTGCCCGTCCCTCCTGAGGTCCGGATGTGAATCTGAGGTTCCACAGTCCACCCTACTTTCTCCAGTGGACCGATAAAAAAGTGGTGGGATAACAGCATACATACTAGTGGAGGGTCATGAGATGTTGGAGTACTGTCGCTTGCCGTTGGTGCGCTTGCAGTGCTGCACGACCCCAAGCCCTTGCCTTCCAATGCCGTGCACAGTGCCACACGCATGCAGTCACGACCAGCCAATGGGGGGCCATTGTTCCCTTGCCCCATCAGCGACACATACCTTTCAGCAGACGGGATATTTGTTCCTGGCTGCCCTCTTTTGACATCCACATTGCATTCCATTTCCTACAAAAAGGACGGCCACGTGCGAGGGGTTCCCCACCAAAGGGGGCGAAGGTAGGGCGTCACATACCACTTTTACCACGCGGAGGATGGTTGTGGCCTGTGTATAGCGTTCAGGACATGCGGGGTGTGTGTGTGGGGGGCGGGGGGGGTGCTGCAACTCATTGTTGAGCGTCCCAACGAATGGCGTGACTGCTGAATGAAGGTTAGATGAAGGGCGGGCAGGGTGCCATAAAGGCTCAATGAGCATGCTGGTTGGTACTTTCAGGTGTCTGTAAGGGCCGCCTTTTGAGGAGGTAATGCTCCACGCATAGGTGGGTTGGTTACCCACCCATTGTGTTGGGGCTGGAGGGGGGTAGGTTCAAAAAAAATGCGAGAGGTGGGGAGCCCACTCGGCAAACCCCAACAGCTGGGGAAACGTATTTTTACGAGGTGACCCTCTGCTCACAAGTGCTGCTTCTGTCCCTTGGGTCCCTCATGCCGGCGCACTCCACACAAAGCCTTTCGCAAGGCAGTGGGATTTGGAGGGTGCTCACCACCACTGATGTGGGAAATGTAATACAGGGCCAGAGGGTTCCGGACACAACACAGATTATGTAGTTATATCACGCCTCTCTGGTAATGATAATAAGACCCCTGGCAATGGTGCAATAGGGGTTACCAGGGGGGGGGGCTTTTTGGAGGTCGTTTTGGGGAAGGAGGTTCCAAAAAACTCGTGCACAATGCACGCGCAGTGCAAAGGCAATGTGAAGAAATGAGTGGGCAGGGCAGGGCGAGGGCGGGGGAGGGGATATGGCAGGGGTTGTATGGTTTCACAGCACCTATGTGCACATTTCGCTGCGGCGCACTGGTTTCAACAGCCCATATCCTGTCCGTGTCCTGCCAATCACACCAGCAGTGGTCCTGCACTCAACCCACAGAAGCTCCAGGACTATGGTGGCTGCAGAGGGCAGTATGACAGGTGCAGATTAGGCCCAGGAGCTTCAAACAAACTTTCTGGTGGGATGGGGGAGATAGGAGGCCGGGCCGCTCCAAATCCCTCCCCCCACTGGTTTTGGTTGGGGTGCTGAAGGCACAAAAGCAGGCGTTTGTTCAGACACTGGGCAACGGGTTTTTGCGGAACTGACTGCTTTGCTTGGGAATTACAACACTGTTGAAGCTCAATGCTACAAGATATGGGGCTAAGCTTCTGGCCTTGTGAGGGTTGGCCCAAATGGTTTCATGATCAATTGTCAATACCAGTTTGGAGGAAACGGGAGAGCACGCGATCAATGATGGCCAAGATCAAGGACAAAATATTAATGTGTTCGCCCACTACCCCTCTGAAATGGTGTTGTCCCTTTCCCTTTATTTTGAGTGTGGCCCTGCGTGTAGCTACGCTTGTGCTCTTTTTTTTGTTGTGGTAAAGGCTAATGCCACAGATGGTACGTGATACGTTCAAACCCGCAGCCCATGTCACCAAAGTTCGGAAATGCCCTCACCTTGTGCTACAGATGCTCCTTTTCGGCCGATCTAGCCAAAATGGATAATTGTAATGTGTCCACCTCAATTTTGTTGGTTGCCAGCACAGATTCTGTGCTTTGTCCCCACCATGGCTGGACCCAAGTTTCGCGTGATGGATCAGCCAGCTTGAGCCCAAATGTTTCTGGATTCAGCTGTGCGGGTGGGAAACCCCACTAACCGTGCTGTCCCACTTTGGGCCTGCTGAAAACCGCATGCCCCTTACAGTGGGTATGCATGGCTTCTTTGGGCCACCCAAAACTGTTGGGCACCTTTGTGGACAGGTTCCCAAAAAGCAGTGCAGATATTTTCTCATCTCAAGATCACTGGGTGCTGAGGAAAGTGGGGCCGGAGCTGCACCAGCGAGTTTGAGCCAAGAGGCAGGAATGGAGGGGAAATTCCAGAACGGATCTTCTTGACATTGTGACCACCAAAACAATCGGTCAAATGAGGCAATACCCACACCCTCTCAACGCTCTTTTGGCAGCCCTTGGGGTGCCTTGTGGTCCCCGGGTAGATATTGGAGCACAAAGTACAAGCCATTTTCTGGGAAGCATCGGGCAACCTAATGCACATGCTGCAAGTGGCATGCGGCTCAGTAGGGCGCAGTAGGGGGCATGACGCCTGGGCGTATTGCTGTCTGCTGCTCGCGGTGCCTATTGGCCTCTCGCCACTTACCCTTGCCGTTTCCTTGAACCCTTTCCCTCCGCGGGTGGCAGCGCCCATAGGCCTCTCACCTCCTTGTGCCCTCCCTTTCCCTGCCTGGCCTATCCTTACCTCTCCACTCACCCTTCCTTTCCCTTGGAAAGCTGTGCCAAGGGAGCCCCCGGACAGTCCCTGTTTCAATGCTCTGTGTCGGGTACAGAGGAGGGCAACTGCCCTCACTGTTGGCCAGGTGCGTCCAAATGGACACCCCACCGGCGATGGGCGACCCCTCCCCAACGGCGGCTTTTGGGCCCCAGGATGTCCACTTGCAGGGTCGCTTCGCCGACAGGGGCACATAACAAGGTTCAGGGTGTCCTTTCCCACGCTCAGTGCTCCTTGTGGCGAGCACGTCATGTGCACGCCAGAAGTGTGTGTGGGAGGGGGGGGGGGGCGTCAGATTTGGTAACTGCAGACCCTCCCCTTCAGCCCTGGGCTGCTGCCTGTGCCCTTTGCTGCCCATACACTGCATTGACGACGTTGCTGAGGGTACGCTCGCGGGCGGACCGTTGCATGGGCCTACCCCTTCTGGGCCTGGCTTCCCCTCACTCGCCAGTCTTCTTTCTCCTCCCCCAACTGACGCATGTGGGCGTTCAGGGTGCACCTCATCTCGCTCTTCCCTCCGCGCCTGCCCTTGTCTGTCAGGCCCGACCCGCACCACCTCCCCCCTCTGCCCTTGCCTTTGCCATTGCCTCCATGGCAAACTATACCGCCGCGGGCACACTGTCGCGAAGAGCATCAGCCACCGACTGGGCTCAGCCCTCGCGGCATGATGGCCCATGCATGCATGACATCCCCTCCACTTTGAACTCCATCCCCCCCCGGTTTCTTCTGGGGGGAGGGGGGGGGAGTATGGGAGTGGGCAGTAACACCGGAGCGGCTACAGCTGAGCTTGAGGCTTTGCGACCCGCCCCCCGGAACCCGCAACCACAGCGTAGCAGCATGACACGGCACATAACTACCTGGGCCCCACCGCAGGGCCCTGGTGAAGCACATGCTGGAAGCAAGCAAGTACCTACATAGGCCCCACAAAAGGGCCTTAGTGCATACAGCAAACGCTGGCAGCACGTCACTACCTAGGCCCCACTGCAGGGGCTTGGTGGAGCAAATTGGCGCACTGCGCAGGCAGCGAACTGAGCACTGATGGGTAACACTTGGTGATCGGGTCTCCATATCAGGGTTTCTCTGAAGGTGGCCAATGTTTTTGGTATTTTTTCGGGGGGGGGGGGCTTTCTGGGAAACTAACAAAATTTTCACCATTTCGGGACGGGTGTGCAATAATATTGTTCCACAGAGGGGGAGGGTGGGGGGGTATACTGTCTAACTTCATGAAAAGGCAATTCCAATGAACATGTTTTCAGGGTCTGCGGAATTAGTTTCATGAAAGAGAGCAGGTTCCGAAACATCATTTACTGGCGCCATCTGAGAAGCGGACGCAGCAAGTGGTCACGAACCTGCGCTTTCCGCCCCATCAACAGGCACAAACGACCTCCCTCCATCACCGAGCAGGTCACACCAAAGACAAAGCTGCATGTAACCAACCAGCCTTTCTAGGGCATGCCCCTCCCCCCCCCCTCTTGCACCCCAGGCAATCGGAGTTGGAGGTCCAGCCTGCGAAGCCCTTTTGAAGAAAACTGAAAGAGGAAAACGCCTCCGAGCCCTTCTACCTTGAATATGCTACTACCGGAGGCAATGCTGATGAAAAGCAGACAATAGGACAAGTACAAACCAGAGGCGTCACACGTGGGGGCCTGGGAATTCAAGACAAAAGCTGCCCAGAAAACGTTTGAGACCTGGTGCAAACCACCATGTTAAAAACGGGCTTCTGGTGCTGCAGAGGGCTGTGACGAGGGAAGACCTGCAAGGAACGAACCAATGGGCACCGTACACATCCCGTAACCCAGGCTTCCCATTGTCCTTTCCAGGAAGTGGCGTACAGCTGGGCTCATGCTCGAGAATAGCGGCAACGTTGACCGGGATCGGTTTCTTTTCTGGAACACCCTCCTGCAGCACCATTTCATCCGCGGACAGCATCGATGCGTCGGCGGGCAGCATAGTTCCCACCCTGCACACAAAGGTGTCCATTGTATGCCAGGCGACAGGAATGTACGGAATGCATGAGCACAGCCTTGGTACTTGTCCGAAGCGGCTGTCACACACTCACCCATGAAGGGCGCCACTTGCGCACCGCAAGCACCACAGGGTGAGACGTCCTTGTTTGACCGGCAAATCTACAGATTTTTCCGTCTGTTGTTTTGAAAAGGGAAACAGATGAAAGGGTACGCGAGCGGAATATTATTGGTAACACTCAAAGAAATGTATGACAAATCTTCCTCCTAAAGAGGCACCTCTGGATGGGCTGCTGCCTGACCACAGGGGAGGGTTCAAAGTGGACAAACAAACCCTGCCCCCTCGGGGTCCCCAAAGTGGGGAGAAAACAAAATGGCTACGTGTGAGCAATCCAACCAATAGCTTGTTTCTGTGGATTGGACGACTTCACAATGAGGTGGTTTGGGAGGGGGGGGGGGGGGGGGCTCTCCAGAAAGGCACTGCCCGAGGCGTGGGGTGGAGGAAAGTAAGCAAAAGGATGTTATCCTGCAAGCCTCCAAGGGGGAGGGAGGACAGTGGACAGGAAGCAGCAAGTAATAATACACCACAATGCACAAGACAACGCCCTAACACCCATTCCGAGGTGATGCCGTATGTGCAGTCCAAAAATGCCAAACTACCTCTGTCCCTGATGCATATTTAGAGTCCGACAACGCTTCCGCCAACCTCTCCCATTGCACCAACAGCTTTCGAAAGACCAAAATATGCAGGAACAGCGCCTGGCGCTGCTTGTTGTCGACATGCGTCCGTGGAGACACAATGGCACAATTTTGTAGTGCTGCAAGTTTGGAGTCTGCAAATAATTGAATTTCAGCGAGGGGTCGGACTAATGCGCCTGGAATGTAGACTGTAACCATCACACACACACACGCACCCACGCACACCCCCCACACCCCCCACCCCCCCACACACATGCACAGGTGAGGGGTGCAGCAATGGCACAGGAAAAATCCTTCGACGACAAAGGCCCTGTCGATAACCCCCCCACAGACAAAGAAATCCCCTCCCCCACACATACAGTGCAACCCATATGCTAACATATGGCTGATCCAGTCCGCCCTGGAAAGGAGCTGTGACCCCGTTAGCCTGCGTCGGTAGATCCGGTCCACCCTTAACAGAATTCAGAGGCTGCGGCCTCATCTACATCCCGTGCCATTGGCACACCAGACGGAAAAAACAACCAAAACGCCTGGATATGCTGTGTACCACTAATGGTCAACACTTGGCCCTGGCCCTGTGTTGAATTTCCCACATCAGTGGTGGAGGGCACCCTCCGAACTTTACTGTCTTGGAAAAGACTTCGTGTGAAGCATGCTGGAGCCGGCATGGGAGGGGACGCCGAGGGGCAGAAGCAGCACTTGTGAGCAGAGGGACAACTGTCCCACTCTCCCCTGCTAAGAATTCTTTACCTCAGTGGCTTGGAACGAGTGATGTAAACAAGGTATTTCTAAAAATTCAAACCAATGCGTGCACCCAGAAGTACCAATCAGCACACTTACTCAGCCTTTATGGCAAGCCCACACACTCCCCCACACAGGAACAGTGCTGCAGTCAGGACATACCTGCGCCTCTCTCTCACACACACATACACACACACGCACGCATGCATACGCACACTTTCTCTCTCTCTCTCTCTCTCTCTCTCTCTCTCTCTCTCTCTCCCTCAGAGAGAGAGAGAGAGAGAGAGAGAGAGAGAGAGAGAGAGAGAGAGAGCAGGTAATCGGATGTGCTGATTCCAAAACACAGTGTCACACCTACCACTGTCGCTAAAGTTTTGTGCCGCGCAACGTTTTCAGCTAGAGCATAACAGAAAAGATTTGTTACCCCTAATTTGATCCCTTCCATCATCTCTCCAACAATCCGACCACCCAGTTGTCCCTTTTTGCTTTCTTTGGTGCTGATAATGGCCTGCATACGCAGTTTTGGAGATGCAGTTGCTTGCCAAGTTGTAGGGGATAAGTTGACACCAAATCATCTCTAAGACTTAATTCAATCCAAAAAATCAACAGACACAGCAGATTTATATAGCAAAGTAACAGATGCTTCACTGCGTTGTTTCTTGTTCGAATTTACCTTTTATGTTGATGTTGCTGCTGCTGATTGTTTGTTCGTTTTATTAATTACATATTTTTGATTATTTTTTTGTTATTCTTTATGCTGACTATTTGCGGATGTCTGTTAGTTTTCACTGTTGAGATTGTTTTTTGTTTCAAATTTGGTGTTTGCAGATGCGGGTGTGAATTGCAGAGGAAGAAATTGTCTGTCTCTTTATGGCACATTTGGGAAGGACACGTCATCGCATGGCCTAACAATACTCCGGAGATTTTCGGAGGGTTCTGCAGAATTTCGGTGTGAGTGGCCGCGCACTGTGGAGGCCAATGCTCCCCACCCAGCTGAAATGAAGAATCATGGCCGCCTGCACAGGTTTTTGGGCACCCGCCCACACAGAGCCACACCTCCTGTCAGGTGGGCAGGGGGTGTAACCCCCTTTTCTGACTTGACTGTGCACCATGGTATTCTAATGGCAATACACATCATAATTGATCATCGCAATGCCAAAGAACCATAACTCAGAATGAAAAATGTACAGGGGGGGCATGATTCTTCGTTCTGGAGAGCTTGACGCCGTGGTCCATTAACCCTCATCCTTGAGCAGCCCGCATAGCACCAAAATGTGTGGGCGCCGTTGATTTCATCGCCCCCGACCACTTCACTGTTGCTAAGAACAGCATTTTTTCTCCTTGTGGCACAATAGCACGCGAGATGGCAAAAACACGTTTATGTGCCCAAAATTAGCTCTCCCCAAACGACTACCCGAAGTGGAGGACCAAGGGGCGCATAGCCTCTTTGATGGGCGTTGGTCCCCTCGATTCATACCACTTCTCACATCCAAGAACGGGTGCATGGGCACCCGGGCGTGATTCGGATTCTTTCTGGGGCGGCTATTTGATAGGTGTTTGGTGGGCGGGCATGTGTTGATGACCGTACCACATCTGCACGTGCCTGTCATGCCAAGCTGTCAGGGACCATAAGGCATGCTGCAGCCCTTGACCTCAGAACCCACCACCACCAAGAAAAAGCTTGCGAGGAGAGGTTTTCAGCATTAGGAGGCTCTGTGAGGCAACGCCAGATGATAACATACGTTGGAGTTTCAGATGCCGCATGCATGCCTGAGTGATGTGAGCCTGGGCCCACATGGCTCCCCGCAAAGATGCGGGAGCGGGCAGACCTCGCCGGCCGCGGCCCTGGAGGTTTGGCTTTGGGAACATAGAGAGAATTTTCCGCTTCTAGCTGCGAAATCTGAAAGAGCCGTGAAAGAGGGAACACCGCAAGGCTTACGCAAAATCCAAATTTTCCTTCTGACCGATACCTCGGGGAAATCGGGTGGGCAAACATCTCTTGCACCCCGTCAAGGCATACACAACGAAGAGTGCTTCGGTCTTCGTTCATCAATATGACATCCATTTAGGGAACGAAGCGTGTGGAAACTTCCGCTGCAGTCCTCCTCCTCCTCCCTCCTCCCTCCTCACCCCTGCCTACTCATTGAATTTTGAGGTGCGGACGAAAGGGGGGGGGCTTCGTGCCATATCTGCGGTCGCCTGCAGCAAGGGTTGTGCATTATTCGCCCGTGACCCTTCCACACCCTTGTTTCGGACTGCTGCTGCGCATGTACCCACGACAACGAGCGCTTGCCACTGGAGCGTCGTTGTGTGTACGGATCAGGGGAAGGCAAGTTTTAGATTGTTCCAACTACACTTGGGTATCATCGTCAATTACGGGAGATTGATTGGCAACCAGAGTAAATAATCCTCATAATCCCACGAGCCCCAAACAAGATTTCCTCATAACACTTGCACCAAGCCTCAAGTGCAGCCATCATCACTGTTGTAAGTACCATGACCCCAGCCACCCCAAGGTTAAGAGCTCCAGACATACCTATCCATAGCTTCACACTGGAGGCATCATTGCAGAATACCGCCAACAGCCACCTTCAATCTCTCTTGTACATGTGCCTCCATTCAAACACATCACGAAACCCAGCAAAAATGTTGGGCGTTGTGGACCAGAAAACACAACCTCAAAAGAGGAAACCAGTAGAGTGGTGAGGTGCCGGGGCAGAGGGGTTGTGTGCCCCTTCCCAAAGACGCCTTTGTGGAACAGGTTGCTGGGTCTGTCTCACTGTCTGGGATAGGGGCAGTGGACCAGTATGGAGCAGATTTAAAATTGCACTGTGTTGCTTCCGTTCTGCCTCTTACTCTGCCGTCTGTAATCGCGTTCAGGCACACTGTTATGCCCGCTGTATGTCTGAGCAAACAAGGATCAGTGCAGACTGGACAACACCTGCGCCAAAATACTGGGGCTCGAGTATCGGCTGGGCCCTCGCGATGACAATGGCCTGGTGGGTGTTGAGTATGTTGACAGTCGTGACGGGCTCCCGGATGCACAAGGGGGCACACGAACCGGGGTCACTGGCACGTATGCTGAGCGGTTGATTGTGCTGCCGCTAGATACTGAACCGCGTGCCCCACGTTTGTGGCCATCTAGCAACTGAAGCAACTCCTGCTCGGGGACACAAGCAGCAGCAGCCATGTTAACGTCAAATTAGGAGTGCGCATTACAGCAAGGGTTCTCCATTTTGTAGCATTCTAATAGGAAGGAGAAGAAATATTGCTTGGTCACCAAGTCCATTTGCATGAACATCGCATTTCGTGGCATTTAGGTCTTTGCTCATTCACATTGTTCCACTTGCGATTCCATGAGAACAATGAGCATCCATTTTGGAGTATGTCTATGTCATTCGTAGAACCATACCCTCAAAAAGAAGTTGTTGAGTGGAGTATGGGACACCTATTCTCTTGGGTGGCGGGGCTTTCAACTCCAGGGATGAGGAGTCAACACAGCCCTCTGGCTAGGACCCCCCCCTCCCCCCAAAAGGGCTAAATTGACAATCCCCCTAAAATCCTACCGAGACTAACCCCCGGGCCCAGGAGGTGACCCGGACCCAAAATGTGGCAAAAAGTGAAAATTGAAATTTTTGGAATCAGCGCGTCGAGGGGGTTCAGAAAAAAAGTCATCATTTGCCATGTATTTGGTGAAAAAAATACATTTTCACCTATATCAATTGATTAATGGTCCTGTCAATTGAGCCCTTTTCCCGGACCGCCCCCCCCCCCACTTTTCGGGGGCTCTATCAACCCCCCGGAGTTGACAGCCCCACATCCCAGGGAGGCTTTTCTACTCTTTTTGTGGTGGCACCTGCAAGTCACACACAGCACAATCGTAAGTCACGAGTGCATTAGAGTGCCCCATGAGAAGAAATACATCAACAGTGCTGCAAAAATGCATCACAAGTGCATCAGAAGTGATGGTCTCCCTGGGATTTGAGCCTTAGAAAAGGTGTGTAAAGTTGCAGACATACATATGCTTTGCCTGATTGAACCGTGACAACTACCAAAAATTACATTCCATTTATCACAACGGACGCTGATGGTGGATATCACCCTTTCAACCTTCAGGATACATCCTGTGTAGAATTAGCAAGCTGGTCCGCATAAAAAGCCTTGCGTGAAGGTATTCCACAAGTGCCCCGCCGCCCGGATACCACACTAGGAGGCTTCCTAATGGCCTTTCTTCCGTGAACACCGCAGAAGGGCGGCGCGCGTGGCAAACGGGCACACCGGCACCAATCGGCAGGCTGAACATGGCAAAAAAATGACAAATTCGCGCAAGTGCGATTCGCTAATTCAAACGGCTGCTTCACACAGGGTACATCCCAGCAAGCATCCTAGCAAGCAGGAGACGACAAGACGTGGTGTTGCTACACGTCCAAGCTTCAGGTTTCCACCTCCCACACAGTCGCCAAAAAGCAATTGCCGGGTTGGGTGTCTTGGTGGCAGGAGGGGACCAAGACGAGGGACGAGGTTCAAGTGGGAGCCCACAAAGACCACCGCGAAAGAAAGAAAAACGAGAGGAGGCACAGGAGGCAGCCAAAGCCCACGTCCAAAGCCCAATCCAAGCCCTAGCCCCACCACAAGGCCAAGGTCAAGCCCTAGCACAAGCCCAACCCGGAGCCCAAGCAGAAGCCCAATCCCCTGCACAAGCCCTAGTTGAGGAACAAGCAGCCGAGGAAGAAGCACCCCAAGCCCGTGCACAAGCGCCAGCTGAGGAAAGAAGAAGCCAAGGTGGAAGAAGACATCCTAGCCCTGGCCGCAGCCCAAGCCCCACAAGGCCCAGCAGCTGAGGAAGGAGAGGCCCCACAAGCCCTTGCATATGCCCGAGCAGCCGAAGGAGAGGCCCAAGTAGGAGAGGAGGAAGCCTCAGCCCCAGGGAACATGAGGCAAGTCCAAAAAAGGGAGATGAGAAGCACGCGCCAATTATTCATTGCATTTGTTTCCGACGCACGCCTGGTGTGCGCCACTTACCCATTGCGTCTGTTTCCAAAAGCCACTACAAAAGTTTCCAAAACCCCCACAATAATTTTTTCACGGTCCATACCTACACAAAATTATCCACCATGCCTCCCTCGCGCGCGCCCCAAGTGAACAATTTTTTACAAAATAGCACGCGCCCCCAAAACAATGGAAGGCGGCGCACACACAGGGTAAAGGGTGTTGAGTGACCTTGTAGGGATCCATAGGGCCCTATGTGGCCTTGTCGGACCTTTGGGAAGCAAGTACAAAAGGAGACAGACAAACAAAACATAATTCTGATCAAGTCTCCCCGCTCATCTAGCAGTGCAACACGATGTGGTGGTGTGAGCAAACTACTCCACCTCCTTAAAGAGTCCCTTCACCATATCCGGGTTCTTTGCCCTTGAGGTGCGAGGATTCCGTTGCTTGGGTGTCGCTACATGCTAGAAGCAACGCCCAGTTACAAATTTACTCTTCAGCCTTGTAGGAAAGCATTGTTTGAGCTGGAGTTATCCTGACAATCTATCAACCTCAAAACGAACGATGATCTTGCAACTTGAAACTTCAATGCTACATCGTCTGCCAACATCCCACCTAGGAGGCCACGATCATGTTTGAGGACCGAGCTATGGCGTGCAACATGGGGGCCTCCTTCCGAGATGGATACGACACGGAATGAGGATGCGCAAGCTTCCTCCAAGTGGCCAAGTTGGTATTCTTGGAACATTTTGTTGGACAGAGCTCCAAGTGGCGAGGGATCTCGTCTACATATAAAAAGGTGATGGCCCAAGCATCCAAGTGTGGAAATGACAAAAGTACAAGTGACACAAAAGGACCCCAACTGTTAGTTAAATTGTAAAACTTGCCTCACCCTGTACCCACACAACCAAGCACCAGCTTGCCAACTTGAAAGTTGGGGATTGGCCAGATTCAGCCCATCATGTTTCAAGACACGACATCGTTAACAGCATGCCGAGGGCACAAGACTAGTGACCAAAGTGTGACTTCAAGGTAACAAAACCCCAAAAAGCAGAACACAACACCAATCCAAAGACCACTTGATGCGCGTTTTCGACGGCGCTGCATGGCGGCCGAATGCCAAAAAAAAAATTACGATCTATGCAAACAGTGGCACAAAGTTAATCAACTGTGTGTAACTACAACTCAGTCCAAGTTAATGGGGTCGGGTTTAAGTCCTCGAATTAAGTGTCTGAAAATTCGACAAAGTTACGCTGTGAAATCGGAACTTCGACGAAATTCTAAATAGCGCACTTGGTGTACCTGTTCAAGCGTATCGGCTTCTCATCTTCAAAAGAATTCGAAAATCTCGACGTACAAGAGCACTCTTGCGCAAGCCGCGGAAGTGCTGCGACCTACGTGCGACGCAGAGGTCACTACCTGAATGCCCGAGTGTTTCAGTTGAGTGGCGACACACTTTCTTTGCTTTGCAGCTTTGTCGCATGGATTTTCCTTATCACAAGCCTTCATGTGATCAAGAAGAGGTACTAGAAAAGGTTGTGATCAAGGTAGTTGATTGCATGAAGCGAGGTCTCGGTCCATTTCAGGTGTGTTCCAAAATTACCAAGTGGCTCCTGATTCGCGCCGCCGAGTGTGTGGTACTTGTGGCATGCAGGATTGCGACGATACGTGTCTGTATGCTAATACTGAGTCGTACGCCACGAACACTGTTTTTCTGTAGGCGTCGGATGCGGTGGATTTCGGCTTTAGTTATGGTAATTATGTGGCAATTTGGTGCAATTGGGCGTCTCGTGTTTTCACCGAGATGTGTGAGATTTGCTACAACCTCCACACGAAAGGTTTTTTTTTATGCTTGCCGATTCCTCACTCAGCTCAAGTGTCCACTCACCGGGATCCTCCTTTAAGCACGTGGTTAGAGCAATTCGCCCCTGCGGCTTTTCAATATTGCTGCATGCTTTGCACTCCCGAAGACCCAAGGCCCCAATCTTGTTTTGGTACGTTTCGTGGTTTCGAACTCTTGCGTCTGTAAATGCTTACGCTTACAGGAGTGCCCATTGAGGTATTTGCAGAATTGTTTCAAAGTACGGTGACGCAAATTAAGTTTCGCTTCAATGAGGTGGCGAACCACCGCCCGCGTGCCGTCAGCAAAGCCACGGAACGACAAATTAACTTCGATATGGGGTGTGTGTGTGTGTGTGCGTAACCTCGTTGCAGTTCTTTGCGAACAATGCAACCACCAGTCTCGATAGTGATGTGACGTCTGCCCCCAATTATCGAAAATTGGAGCACGCGAATCTTTGCCTCGCCGTTCAAAGTAGTCATAGAGTAAATGTTCACAAGAATTGGGCCCGGGTGGCACAAGCATACTTCCATGGTGTTTGGATGTCGATTTCTAAAGTGCAAACCCCCCTCAAAACCCCAAACGTGCGCGAACGGATGGGAGCAGTTTTCTGAGTTGGTCTGTGCCCGACACTGCTCGTTGGGTCCGTGTGGACTCTTGGTGTAGACATGGACCGGTTCACTCCGCATGGTCGATTCGTCCACAGGTTGTTTTCCAAGCACTACGAAGAACTTTTCTCCCAGAAAATGCTGGCGAAGAGCGGGCTGCAGTTTGATCCAACCGTAAGTCGCGGGCCCACACCCATCTTCAGCCGGGGCCCCACGCCAGTTCCAGAGGATTGAGTCCTTGACTGCTTCGGCTGTCGCACGCAAGGCTGGGCTGTGCTCCCTGCAAGCTGACGCAAGCTGATAATTTCCCTCTGCTCGAATCATTTCATCGCCGTGGTGATAGTGTCTTCATGAGCGCTGCTCACGAGAAATCATGAGATTGTCTTTATGTTGTCCCTTGAAGTACGCGTTTACAAGACAGAGAAAGCGGAAATACGGACAGCGCAATTTGCATGAATTTCCTTCGTGTGCAGGTCGTTGGCCCGACGATGAGCATGCAGTAATTTTGTACAGGAACAGGAGATGCATTGGCCTGGGCAAAGGGGGGGAAATTGCAGGCCGTCATTTCCATTTTCTTTTGGCCCATGGGTTGCGTTTGCCCACCACGAAAGCTGTCGGTCAGGAATACTCGGCATGCAAGGTGCGCTCTATGGGGATACTCCCTGTTCAATTTTAGTGCTGCTCTCAGGTGTGAGTTGGGGGGCTCATCTCGACGATTTCAATACGAATCAATTTACAGCCAAGCAGCAGGATTCTAATCATTGCCCACAATGGAACCATAACCGTCACCTGCATGCGTCGGCGTGCCACTGCTGCTGTTTGACACTAATCCAGTAGGTGCCCTCGGATGTGTTTTGCATTTCTCCTTCTTGGAGCCTTTTCTGTATGTTGCTGCCACATGATAATTAATGTAATTCTGGAAGAGCTGTATTTTTTGTTCGCCTCGGATACTGTTAGGGCTGGATAGCACGGCCAGATAGTGAAACACACACTACTACTCGCACGCTGCCCTCGTGGTGCGCATTTTGGCGCACAGTTGTAGCCAGTCCTGTAACCTTTCAAGTGTACATCTGCGCATCTCAATACACATTCACCGCTATTCACCGCTTGTATCGCATTTTCGCGCACAGTTGTAGCCAGCCCTGTAACCTTTCAAGTGTACATCTGCGCATCTCAATACACATTCCCCGCTATTCACCGTTTGTATCCCTGTGCATCACCAGGCACCGTACATCTGACTCAGCGTACACGACTCTCAGCACCGTCTGTCGCCATGCACCTCCACTTGGTGCACGCCACGTCCCCCAACGAATCCCTGTCCATACCCCTCGCGAATGTCATCCGGCACGAAATCTTGTCAAAATGCCCCTGTGGGAAAGTGTGCCCTCGTTGAATTTCCTGCTATCTGCTGTGGGGTTGGGGCATTCGCTGTTTGGCGAATCGTTCCGGTGTACTGTAGTATTCCTCTGGCAAACTGAACGGTGCTGCTATGGCGCAGGGTAATAGTCCTCCATTTAGTACGGCGAGTCGCCCACTGAGTTTTCTCAAAGGATCGAAACACGCTCATAAGACCACGGATCCTGCGCATGTGCATGCAGGCCAGCAATCGCAGTGCCGTCATTAACCATCCAAAGCCGAATCGAACGAGTGCTATATTTTGTACCTCCGAGCTTGTGGCGAATGCGCCCCCCCCCCCCCCAACACACACCACATTTTTTTCTGATGCGTGGGGAAACCCCCAGCGAGCATAATACATAAGCGGCCTGACCACGGGCAGACAAGCGGTCATGGCGAACCGAAGTTCATCAAAGGACAGCAGCCGTATGTACAGGATATCAGGGTGGCACTGCCAATGCACGTTGGCACCATGCGCCTATGTGCTGTGGGCTGTGGGCGCCATCAGCTTCTGTGGTGACCTGTGCTGAGGGAGAAGGGCTGATGCCCATTCATCCTCAAAAAATCGAAAATTAATTGTCCGGATGACTGCAAGTGATGCCTGACCTGTCAAAGAGCCTGATGTTGAGAGGGGGGGGGGGGCAGACAGCCACACCACCCGCCGCAAGCACCAGCGCCAGCCCAACACCCCACGCCCAGTGTGGAGGGCAGACCCACCACACGGGCACTGCACCCACGCACAGCCACCGCCGCCCACAAACGGGGCGCGCGCGCGCGCAAGAATCACAGGCAGGCCCCGGGGGCTCGGACTCGGCCCCGCCAATGGGTGGGCGGCCCTATCCAAGCGCTTCGGAGGTTACCCGAACTCGGCCCCCACGGGAGGAGCGGCCCTGCCCGGGTAGCCGCGGCCACCGCGCCTCATGGAGGCAGCGTAGCGCACAACGCGGAGGCAGCATAGCACATAACGCAGCACTGCAGGCCAAAGCCGGCAGAGGCACACAATGCAACTCGCCAGCACACAACAGCACGCAGCAGCACACAACTACAGAAGAGCAAAGCAAAGTAGTATACCACAACAACAGTGGCGGACAGCCACACCACCCGCCGCAAACACCAACACCAGCCAAACACCCAACACCCAAGGTGGGAGCCAAACCCACCACACGGGCACTTCACCCACACCCGGCCACCGCCGCCCACAAACAAGGCACACACAGGGAGCACCACCAAGAGCCCAAGACCCCACACCCCAATGCCAACACGGCGCCCACCACACACGCAACAACCAAGGCCACACCTACACACAACATAGAAGGGATGCTTCCCTGATGCACTCCCGGGAGCCATCACCATCCCGACCACACCGGGAGGGGAAGGCAACCCGAACCTAAGTAAGGGGGTCGCCCCTGCGGGGGGTTGGCAGCCGGCTACGCGGTTGTCCATTGGGCAGCGACCTAAAACATGTACTGCCCGCGAGTAGCTAAGTTCTGTCACCAAGGCCTAGTGCAGGGGCCTTGGGCACGCTTATGAGACACAGCGTCCAAACCATTGGTGGTCACTGCACACGACCAACCAGGGGGTGGACTCACACGAGTCCCTAGCTCCGAGGCGTGGACAGCCCGGAGTGAAGTCCTCAAACGGGGAGCCCCTCAGCAGCCCAGAAAGCAAAACAGCAACAACGCAACACATTCACCCCAGAACAACCCCAACAAACACCAGTGACAAGTCAGTTTGTAGATTTGGAGACATGTGCAAAAGTGCCTGGTGCCCCTTGCACCACGTTGGGTCCCAACTGCGAGTGGGACAACCCAACAGCCACAATGGGATGCGGGGAGCGACATGCTACCCCCCTGGCGCCGTAGACCAGAAGCAGTGAGCAGGCCAGCAGAAAAAGAAAGAGCCCGAAACTGGGAGGAACGCAAGCAGCAAAACAGCTGGGCACAAGGCCGCCCTACACACGGCAGGGAGACGAGCCCCAACAGGACACACAACAAGACACAAGGGAACCATGAGGTGCGAGCACTGCAGCAACCACCAAATGCAGCGCACGCCGAGCGAGCCATCAGCAAACACCCCCCCTCCCTCTACAAGGTGCCCACGTACTCCACAAGGGCGGGGGCTGCGCCCCGCGCTCCGGGAGGTGCCCGCCACGGGGGTGGCAACAGGGCCGTGAACAGCCAACCGGGCACGGGGCAGTCCACGTTGTGTGGAGATGTGAAATCCTCGTATGGGGGGGCAGGCGGGTGGGACAGGAGGGGGTGCGCGACATGGGCACCCAGGAGCGCCACCAGACAGGGGGAGGAGCAACACAGACACACAGAACACGGGAGCCACACCAGGAGGGACAAGGGCGGGCACAGCAGACAAGGAGGAGGGGCACAGCAAGGCGGGAGAGGCAACTGGAACAGCGGGAACAGAGAACCAGAATGGAGGGGATGGCAGAGCGTGCGCATGGGAGGCAGCGACAATTAAGGGGATTGCCTGGCCAGCCAACCCCGTCGCTACCGGGTGCCACGGCAACCCCTGCTCAACCTGCATTAGGTGGGGGGTGTCTCCCGTAGCCCAGATGGGCTGTTTGCGCAACAGGAGTGGGAGCCCCTCAGGGGCAGACCAACCGTGAGGGGGAAAAGAACATGTGGTGGACGGCCCGGACAGCGAGTGGAGGAACAGGGCACCTGGGCCGCACAGAAACACAGCGAGGCAGGCGATGGACGGCCTGTGGACAGAGGTGTGTGGACAGCAAACACAGTCAAACGACCCCGGCAACAACCAGCACATCCTCAATACGCCAACTATTGGGCGCCGCTGACACGCAAACGGCACACCATGCCACATTCAGCACAGTCCCAACACGCCAAATACTGGGCTCCGCGAACGCGGAAACGACACCAGCAAGAGCACCGGCCGCAGCGGCCGACAGAAAGTAGCGACCCGACGCAACATGCGAAGGGAAGAACGGGTGACCGTCCAGGGCCCCGTAAAGGAGCAACAACCCGACGGAATGTCACACAGGGGGTTGGCATGTTGCCATGGTGGGGAGGGGGGGACGGCCGGGACAGCGCATGGAGGAACAGGGCACCTGGGCCTTACGCACACAGAAACACAGCGAGGCAGGCTATGGACAGCCTGTGGACAGAGGCGCGTGGACAGCAAAAACAGTCAAACGACCCCGGCAACAACCAGCACATCCTCAACACACCAACTACTGGGCTCCGCGAACGCGGAAACAACACCAGCAAGAGCACCGGCCGCAGCGGCCAACAGAAAGCAGCAACCCGACGCAACCTGCGAAGGGAAGAACGGGTGACTATCCAGGGCCCCATAAAGGAACAACGACCAGACGGAATGTCACACAGGGGGGGCAGGGGGTTCTTCTTTTCTGGGGGGGAGGGGGGGATGAAGGTTGTGATGTTAGCGTTGGTGAAAAACTGATGGGTGCATGCATGTCTGTTTGGTTTGTCTTCTTGTGGTTTGTTGTGGGTTGTGTTGCTGTGTGCTGTGTTGCTGTTTGTGGGGTGTTCTGAACGTGTGTGGGAGTGAGGGGTTGGTGGTTGTTCGTGGGCAAGAGCTGGCTGTTCTCTGTGATGTTGTTTATGGGTTTTGTGGGTGTGCTCATGTTGGGGTGGCTATTGTGGTGTGTTTTGTGGGCGTAGGAGCTGTTGGGTGTTGGTTGGTGTGTTTGGTGGTTTGTAGGTGGTTGTGTGGACTTTTGGCACTCGGTGGGTGTGGTTGATGGTCTCTTTTGGGCTGGGTGTAGTGTGAAGGACGTGCTGAGCCCCACACACCACATGTTTAGAAATGAGTTGGCAGGCGACGGTGGTTGTGGCTCCCCAGTCTCAGGCTATCTCACAAGATTGATTAAGCCCGACAGGAGCAAGCATCATCATTAAGGGTCTGCTGCCTTTGGTGAACCCAGGGCTCGCTGTTTAGCACAAATAATGCGTCTAACATGCGTCCCCAGTTTGGCTGGCTAGCTGGCTGGTCCGTCCTCAAGGGTGGGGCAAAGCACTCCAAGGGCGCAAAGCACTGATGTGTAGTACGCTTTGGGCTGTGGACGGGGATGGACCGAGTTGACCCCAACAGACAAAATGCTCCGAAGAGCTGCAGACACGTCCGCCACACGCTGTTGTGTCAGGACAGGGGAGTCTTAGAAAACCAAGCTGTAACCTGCCTGGGCCACTGTAAATTGAGGCTGGATGGGGAGACCATCAGGCAGACCCGACGGATCAACCTCAGCAAACACTCCGGCGTCCAGGACCCTGCGATCCGCTTAGGCCCTGAGGCCCGTTGTTCTGGGCCTTGATGGCATTTGGACTGCATCCATCATGCAGTAAACCTCTGGGAGGGGAGCCACTGTGCTGGCAAAAAGGGCAAGACGGTGTATGTTTGGTTTGTGTTGTTGTAGTTTGTTGTGGGTGTTGTGTTAGCTGTGTGCTGTGTTGCTGTTTGTGGGGTGTTCTGTTCATGTGTGGGAGTGATAGGTGTGTGGTTGTTTGTGGGGAAGAGCTGGCTGTGCTCTGTGATGTTGTTTATGGGTTTTATTGGTGGGCTGCTCATATTTGGTTGGCTGTTGTGGTATGTTTTGTAGGCGTCGGGGCAAGGGGTGCAATTTTGTTGTTGAGAAGGGAATATGTGCCCTCCTTCACATTTCAGACTGCTTGGTTTTCCTGTCAGTGAGATATCCAGTGAAGAGATATTCTTCTGGATTTAGCTTCAGCAGAGCCAGGGTTCTCAATAAGAATCACGTCATTTAAGAAGTGGTGGTGGGTGGGTAGGGGGTTGGCTACCCATGACAATGTCACAGGTTGGATGTCACACTTGGTTTTTTTGAGGCTGACGGTGACAGCGCCTGGTTACAGTGACTGTGACTATGTCTGTGACTGTGATAGTGTTGTTATTGTGTCATTTTGTCCCCCTTGCTTGTTCATCCTGCTATTTTTCTGCCCAACTATCTCATGCCTGCAAAATGGAGAGATAATAGCCCCCCCCCCCACCACCACAATGGGGAATGCAAAAGTCACACCGCTTGTCGTCAGTGGCGGTTGCTACTGCTCTGCAGGACATTTTAACCATGGCAAAGGTTCTGTTTTTGGAGGGCCAAGAAAGGCAAGCGTGTGCCAGCGGTGTAGGCCTGTCTGTGGACCACAGAAACTAGGATTGACCATGTGGTTGCCACAGAAAAGGCTTTTTTTCGGGCTGTCCCAACCATATCAGAGGCCCACAAATTTTATTGGTTAGGCAAAAGGCACGCTTCTTCAACCTCTTGCAAGAAGAAAGTGGTGCCATGAAGGGGAATGCTGCTTTTGTCAAATTGGCAGGGTATCGTGGGGGACAGTAAGCTACTAGAAGCCCTGCGCCACTATGTAGCTACTCTGGGAACACTTCCCCTGCGGCGCGCAGTTTGGGTAAATATCCCAAAATACAAGTGGAACAGTGCCGCATACATACTTTGTACATACCATTCACCCTTTATGCCACCCTTTCTCCTTTTTTTTATTGCTACATGCATTCTCTTTTTGGGGTCTCTTTTTTCACACATGGTGCACTTGATTCCATGCACAATGCGGTATGGGCCCACAAGATGGTAGCGGTAAAATAGCCACGTCTGATTTTGATCCCCTGTTGGGGACCCCCGAGAAGGCAGGGGTTATGTAGCCATTCCGCCCACTTTTGGGCCCCCGAGAAGGCAGGGGTTATGGAGCCGTTTCTGATTTTGTCCCCTTGTTGGGGCCTCCCAAGAAGGCAAGGGTATGTAGCCATTCCGCCCGCTTTTGGGCCCCTGAGAAGGCAGGGGTTATGGAGCTTTGTTGGGGACCCCCGAGAAGGTAGCGGTTATGTAGCCATTCCGTCCACTTTTGGGCCCCCAAGAAGGCAGGGGTTATGGAGGGCGCGAGACGCAACCACGTAGTGCCGCAAGACACACCCATACACGCTCACACATTTACACACAACCATGGCACATCGGAGGGCTCACATATCATCATGCAAGTTTCCTAATTCAAGGGGTATGGGGGAAGGAGTAGCATTGGGGCTCTGCTAATTCTGACCGAGGGGTTGACGTCCCTCCACTTTAACCACAGTAGAAGGGTAGGATTCCACGCTTTGCACGTTGAGCCGGGGCCGTAGTCTCTTACTTTGTACAGAGCAATGGTGTCAACAACATGGTGTCAACGTGCACAGGACCTTTTTGTTCCGTTGTAAATTTCTTGGACACATTTCTTTTTGAGGTGGTTGCCAATCTGTGGGCTGCCAAGCCCAGACGCCGTGTGCAACACAACGAACAGAAACCAAGAGCCAAGGTTTCCAAAGAAGGGCGCATGCTGAATGATGATGATGAAAACCACACAGACTTCCATCTCAAGCAGTGATGACAAGGACAGCGATAGTTCCAGTGACACTGACAGTGCCTAAACAACTTGACGTAGAGTGCTTTGAATCGTGCCTGCCCTGCTGTGGTCTGGCAGACCCATAGACCTGTGACGTGTGACATGTGACAAAGGGGGGGGGGGGGCTGGCACGGGGGATCACCCCCCCCCCCCGGCTTATTGAGTTCCCTGGGCGGAGCAGCTGTTGCAGCAATGCCATGCATCAGATTCATTCATTCATTTCTCACGGCTCTGTCTATTTTTCTTGTTAAGACCAAGGGTGGCCTTTGGCACCCTTATGTCACAAAGACTATGTTTCGTGTTACTCAAACCATTTGTTTGACACCGCCAGTCGAGGCCCTGTTTGTATAATTGCCCATCGTCAGCGGACTATACAAAGAAAAAAGTCAGTCCCATGCATCAAACTCCAGAAGCTCTTGGCTACAGGTCTCTTGCAGCAATGGATATATGAAAAGATATAGCGGGTGTTGAAAGCCAAAAAAAAGGAAGCATATTATTTGACAGATGAAGTTTCCAGGTTAGATCCTGTTCTTTTGGATTCTGCTGCGGCGTCATGGTTTGTTGCAACCCATGCCTCAGATTTCAGAACTGTCCACGCCCCCTCAGCTTCGGGTTTGGTGCCAACGGATCTTCCAATGGAATGTGTGTGTGGAGGGCAATACGGCTGATGTAGAGTCCGGGAAACTTTTCCCGGGTGCCCTACTGTAACGTACCGATGGTTTGTGCATGAGGCCTGAGCCAACAATAAAGAGGATGTTGGACGAGGGTCATTAAGAAATGGCCTGCTCAGGTGGATCTGGGCAGGGGACAACTGTTTTCCTCCTCCACAAGAGAGTATATTCTGCCTTGTCAGGTGAAATGTATGCCCCGCGATGCCGCCCAAAGACTGCTGCGCTGCCTCGCAGCCTCCGGCGCTACGCTGCCGCCACCCCCAAGCCCAATCCGTTCGCCGGCATCTTGCAGCCGCTCACCGACACGAAGCAGTACTACAGTCTGCAGGCCCTCAATGACCCCCGCATCACGAAGCTGCCGTACTCCATCCGCGTGCTGCTCGAGAACGCGCTGCGCAACTGCGACGAGTTCGCGGTGTCCAGCGGAGACGTGGAGACGCTGCTGGACTGGCACAGGACGTCGAAGGAGAAGCTGGAGGTGCCCTTTAAACCCGCGCGCGTCGTCATGCAGGATTACTCTGGCCTGGCCGCAATTATCGACCTTGCGGCCATGCGCGATGCGTACGCTGCCGCCGGGCGCCCCGCGACAGATATCCAGCCGCTGGTGCCCGTGGACCTCGTCATCGACCACTCGGTGCAGACCATGGTGCACCGGACCGCCGACGCTGTGGACCGGAACCAAGAGCTGGAGTTCAAGGACAACTACGAGCGCTTTGAGTTCCTGAAGTGGGGGTCGAAGGCGTTCAAGAACCTCAGCATCGCGCCCCCGGGCTCTGGCATCATCCACCAGGCAGTCCCCCTCCCCCAAATGACTGCACACACCTGTACACATCAAGGACTTTCATGTGCTGCTCGTGTTGAGTGAACTGTGAAGGGGGAGTCTCACGCACGAACCCGTACACAGCACAGCATGCAACCATTTCCTGTCACAAGTACCTTTGCAGAACAGTATTCCCATGTCCCAGTTTGCCTCACTTGGATTGGCCCTAGTGCTTCTTGATTGCGCAGCAACATTTTCCCGGTGTCTGAGGGATGTCTGCCTGGCGAGCCAGTGATATACATAATGATAGCACATGCAAAGGGGCCCAAAGTGTGCATTTCTTACCAGACATTGGCAAGTCTAAGCTACACAAACCAGACCAATTTCCCAACTCTTGCACGGAGGATTACTGCTGCCGTCGCCTGCGCAGGGCTGACACCCTTGTGGGGAGCGTTAGCGCGCCGGGCATCTTTTTTGACCTGTGCCCCACCGGTGACCTTTTAGGGGGTGCACTAAGCGCAGTGCGCGCGCAGTGCAACTATTTGGACGTCTAGCCGTCCTAGAACCCCATACTTTGTGATACTATGGGCATTATTGTTGTTTGAAAACGGGTATTTTGATGCTTCTTTCACATTCAGGATATATTTGGATTCTCACCCAGTTTCAACCATTTTCATCCATTTTCTTTGTTGTGTCCACCACATCCACTTCTTACTAGGTTGATTTCTCCCCACCACGGGGACCCCGAGAAGGCAGGGGGATGTAGCCATTCTGCCCAACTTTGGGCCCCCGAGAAGGGGTGATGTAGCCAATGCTGAGTTTGCGCTTCATTCATGTGAGGCAGAAACGCCGTCCAAACCGCTTGCGGTTTGGGGACTTGTATTGTACTGAACAAACAACATTGGTCCCGCAAGTGTGTCCCGATTTCTTCAATAGCACTGGAAGGTTGAACGAAGTCGAATTGCGCTCCAGACTTTTGACGGCGATCGGATACCACATATGCCTGTTACCAGCATTATGGCCAGCGGTCATTTGACGAAACTTTGCCTTTACCTTTCCCATAGCTTTCGCTATGGTAATGAAATGACATTTGGAGTTGTTCAATTCACAGCTATTGCCTTATTTCTCAACCCGCTTTGTAGGGAAGGTGTGCAGTCCAACGTGGTCTACTTGGGGGGCTTCTCCATTGGAGGGTAAATCTGGGGCTGAAGTCGGGATAGTTAATAGAAAAGTCGCGCGCCAGGCGCACACCGGGCAAACATTCCCCCTGTGACTCTTCATCCTCAATTTCTTGCATTCTATCCACTTTTTTGCATGGCTGCCCGGGCAATAGTTACCCAAAACAAATGTCACTGTCAAAGAAAACACCAGTAACAAATTCTGCAAAAAAATGCCACAAAAACCCGAAAATCAAATTAACCTGAGTCTAGCAATTGGCAATTGTTCCAATTTGCAGGCCCCTGTTTCTTCTGCCTGCCAACTCAGTGAAGCTAATCGGCACAAACACGCTCGTCATCATTGCTGGATGGAGCACACTGCAGTTCTGTGCCCAGCCTTCTGATTGTGACAATGATCTGTGGAACAATAATGACAGCTTGGGCAGGAGCAAGGATGGCATCGCGCCTGCGATGGGCAAACAGATTACCAGAAAGCTAGGATATTTGGGAACGTGGCAGCACAGTGCGTGCACGGGGCGTTCTCAATTTGGCCGCGGTGAGCAAAATTTGTCCAGAATTGCCCATCTGGTGCTCCTGCTTCGCGATTCTGCATCACAACTTGTCGACTGTGGGCGTTGTCCCAGTTCCAGCAGCAAACTTCTGGAGTTTGCTGTTTCCCGCCCTCATGTGAAGCTCTCATGATGCGACCCTTGCCATCGGTAGTCTGTGCTGGATGTGTACACGCGTCTTTGCACTTGCTACAGAATGTTGCCCTGACTGGCGATTTGGAAGGTGGATGGATGGGCCCAAGGAGGTAGGGTGCAGCTGCGGCTCTATTCCCCAGGTCAACATCGAGCGCCTGGCCCGCGGCGTGTTCACAGACGGACCAATCGCGTACCCGGACTCACTCGTGGGCACGGACTCGCACACGACTATGATCAACGGCCTGGGGGTGCTGGGCTGGGGTGTAGGCGGCATCGAGGCCGAGGCCGCCATGCTGGGGCAGCCCCTGCCGCTCCTGCTGCCTCCCGTCGTGGGGCTCCGCCTGACCGGCAAGCTTCCCGAGGGCGCGACCGCCACGGACGTCGTGCTGACGGCCACGCGGCTGCTGCGGCAGAAGGGCGTCGTGGGGCAATTCGTAGAGTTCTTTGGGGACGGGGTCGCGGGGCTGTCCCTCGCGGACCGCGCGACCATCAGCAACATGGCCCCGGAGTACGGCGCGACGATGGGCTTCTTCCCGCCGGACGAGCTGTCGATGCAGTACCTCGAGCAGACGGGACGCCCGGCGGGGCACGTGGCCCTCACCCGGCAGTACCTGCAGCAGCAGCTGCTGTGGGCCGACTACGACGCTGCCCCGGAGTTCTCCGACGTGGTGGAGCTGGACCTCGCGTCGGTGGTCCCGTGCGTGGCCGGGCCCAAGCGGCCGCACGACCTCGTGCCGTTGAAGGAGATGAAGAAGGACTGGGAGGCGTGCATGAGCAGCCCCCAGGGCTTCAAGGGGTTCGGGGTGCCGGACGAGAAGCAGGGCAGCAGCGCGACCATCACCGTCAATGGTGCTCCTCCTCCTCTGTTCGCTCCACAGGTCCTCCCGGGGCGGCTATCTCTCTTTCCATTCCTGACTCCACGGTGTTATTGGGGCATGAATATGTATGGGGGAGCGCCTGACGCGGCACACGAGTGAGCAGCTGTGCGGCACACGAGGGAGGGGCAGCAGTGCGGGACGCAGTCGGGGGGTTAAAGCCCTTGTGAAGAGGCATTAGAGCATGCGAGGAACCGACAGCACAAAGCCCTTTTATTCTCTGAGGGACGGGTACACCGGATGAGTACTTTGTTTGCAGCCCCAACTTGTAGCACCTTCTGGGGGTAGTTCCCCCCTTGAAAAGTGCCCCTGGAGTGGTTTATGGGGGATGAGATACCTGAGGTACAAACTCCCCATGTTTCTTCCACCACCGTCCCAACCCATCCATGTGTTCCGGTGCGGCTTGGGGGTCGGGTATCTCTCACCTACAACAATCCCTGCACTGCACACGCACCGCATCCAGTGCTCCCCCCACCACCCCCCAACGAGGCGGAGATGAGTTGACACACCGCAGTGACTGTGGCCCCCCAGGTCTAAGGGAGCACCTGACGCGGCGGCAGGGGGGTCCTTAAGGAACTAGATTTTTTTTTGTTTTTTGGTAAGGACCCCCCTTAGGGACCGCCCCGAGGGACCATCAACCGCCAACCACCAACCACCACCAACCGCCAGCGGCGACCAACCACTAACCACCAACCACTGCCAACCGCCATCAACCACCAATCCCCAACCACCAACCACCGCCAACCACCACCAACCGCCAGGTGCCAACCGCCACCAACCACCAACCGCCACCAACCGCCAGATGCCGACCATCAACAACCGCCAGCGGCGACCAACCACCAACCGCCAACCACTGCCAACTGCCATCAACCACCAGTCCCCAACCACCAACCACCGCCAACCACCACCAACCGCCAACCGCCAACACATGGTGTGCCCGCGGGCTTTTTTGGGAAAACTGTGTAACGGAACACTTTTTTTTTCCATTAAGGACCGCCCTGCACGGCGCGGCCAATTGGCTACATCTATGGGAAAGGTGTTGTGGTGTCGTTTGGATTTGTCCTCTCGTGCCAGGCACCTCTGCAGATGTAGTTAGTTGGGACAGCAAAGGACCACAGTGGGCCAAGGGCCATTCTTAAGATTATGAAGTGCGTGCCAGTTATATTGTGCAATTGATTGTGCTATGTTTGTGCGAAGGAGGGGTGTTGATGCAAGTTTTGTGGCCGAAGCGTTTCTCTCTTTGGGGGCTTTTTTCGGAGGGGGTAAAAATCAGCATGTTCCGGGTGTAATCATCGCAAAAGTAGCGTGCAGGGCAAGTAATCCCCCTTAATCTTGCTGTGGCCTGATGGATCAAGCCCAAAAGGAACAAGGGTCACTGTTTCTGAAATTTTGAGTCCTTTTACTGCCTTTTGCGCAAGCAAGGGGCGTGTGACGGACGAAGGTGTGTAGAAGAGGGTTACAGAGGGTGAGAGCCGATGCAGGCCGCAAATGAGTACTATTTAGGTGTGCCCTCTGGCTGTGCTGCATGACAACCCCCTTGCAAGCCCCGTCTGCCAGACAACATGAGGCATGTAGTGCTGCTGCCCTGCAGGGCACGCCAAACAAACCTTTCTCCAACACATATTCGGCGTAGGACCGTTTGTTTGGCCCTTTCATTGGATAACCCCCCGCCCCTTGCCTCCCTGATTGCCCCTCGGATCAAGACGTCCCCTCATGGGAGCCCCCATCTCAGCGTGCCAGGGTTGGGGTCCCTCGCTGTCTCTCTCTCGACCGTAGGTGAGTCCTGCGACCTCACCCATGGCTCCGTTGTGATCGCCTCTATCACTAGCTGCACCAACACCTCCAATCCGTCGGTGATGATGGCAGCGGGGCTTGTTGCTAAACGCGCCGTCGAACTGGGCCTCAAGGTCCCCGAATCCATCAAAACGTCCCTCGCTCCCGGCAGCCAAGTGGTCAGCGGATATCTCAAGGATGCGGGGCTGACTCCGTTCTTGGATCAGTTGGGTTTCCATACCGTGGGCTACGGTTGCATGACGTGTGTCGGCAACAGCGGTGAGATCGACCCTGAGGTCTTGAAAATCCCGCAACTCCCGCTAATTACAGCTCTCAACCGTCTGAACCCTCTTCTCCAACCTTCAGCAGCCTCAAGCACAAATGACAACACGGGACTGTCACGGGAGCCCCCGAAGACTTGGGTGAGGGGATGGAAACAGGGCTCCAATTATAGGGGCCATTATTTGATGGTGGCCTGCCACAAAAATGTTCATGATCAAGGCATGTCTATCAGTGTTGCTGAAATAACGGAATGAATGGTTCTCCCCAGGGTAAGCACACACAAGCCGGCCCCCAACCCCCAACCTGAACGCTACCAATACTGAATTTCGAGCTTCTGGGGAACATGCACGGTTATGCCTATCCGCCAAATACTGCATACCAGTACATCTGGCAAACGAATTCCTCACCTGGCTTAGCCGCCTGTCGTTGACCCTATACAACAAAGTAATTCATTCCACTGGGCGCGGCAGGTATGCATTTACCCTTATTACCCAGTTAGCCTCAGGGTGGGCTTAGTGTAATCACAATTCTAACCCTAACCCGAAGTAAAACTCCCCATCTCCTTCCAAACCCCTGCCCCCTGCCCCTTTCCCACTTGGTCCCCTGGGATTCTCCCTCATCCGCCTCCTGTCCCTTCCGGTTTCCCCCCTCCCCCCTCTCCCCTTGAGACCAAGGGTATTCCAGGGTTGGTCTTTGGGGTCCTGTCATGGGAGGGATCCAGGTTGTGGTCGAAATTTTCAGGTCTGCTTGAAGGAGTTGTGCCAATATGATGCCACTTTTCACGTCAGGACACAAAACCTATGACGCCTGGATGTATTGCTGTCTGCCGCTGGCAGCGCCTATTGGCCTCTCGCCATTTACCCTTGCCCTTTCCTTGAACCCTTTCTCTCCGCAGGTGGCAGCGCCCATAGGCCTCTCACCTCCTTGTGCCCTCCCTTTCCCTGCCTGGCCTATCCTTACCTCTCTACTCACCCTTCCTTTCCCTTGGAAGGCTGTGCCAAGGGAGCCCCCGGACAGTCCCTGTTTCACTGCTCTGTGTCGGGTACATAAAGAGGAGGGCAACTGCCCTCACTGTTGGCCAGGTGCGTCCAAATAAACACCCCACCGGCGGTGGGCGACCCCTCCCCAACGGCGGCTTTTGGGCCCCAGGATGTCCACTTGCAGGGTCGCTTCGCCGACAGGGGCACATAACAAGGTTCAGGGTGTCCTTTCCCACGCTCAGTGCTCCTTGTGGCGAGCACGTCATGTGCTCGCCAAAAGTGTGTGTGGGAGGGGGGGGGGCGTCAGATTTGGTAACTGCAGACCCTCCCCTTCAGCCCTGGGCTGCTGCCTGTGCCCTTTGCTGCCCATACACTGCATTGACGACGTTGCTGAGGGTACGCTCGCGGGCGGACCGTTGCATGGGCCTACCCCTTCTGGGCCTGGCTTCCCCTCACTCGCCAGTCTTCTTTCTCCTCCCCCAACTGACGCATGTGGGCGTTCAGGGTGCACCTCATCTCGCTCTTCCCTCCGCGCCTGCCCTTGTCTGTCAGGCCCGACCCGCACCACCTCCCCCGTCTGCCCTTGCCTTTGCCACTGCCTCCATGGCAAACTATACCGCCGCGGGCACACTGTCGCGAAGAGCATCAGCCACCGACTGGGCTCAGCCCTTGCGGCATGACCATCAGTGGTGTATAGCATGTGCAGGCATTTTGTGGTTGGTAAAATTTTTGTTTTCATGCTCGTGCGATGTGCCAACACGGGGTCCGGGGTGTGCGTGGATTCCGGCATTGGTTGCTGAAAAATGAGGTTGTCCTGAGCCAAAATATTCCCCCTGCATCCTTCTATTCTTGCAAAGAGAATTGCACACTCTGTGCGGCGCCCCACCGCACTGCTGGCCCACCGAGGGGGAGCAGCAGCAGTTGTGAGGAGAGGGACAACTGTCCCACTCTCACCGAGTGAAAATGATTTTCTCCAAGGTCTTGGGACGAGCAACGTAAACAATTCATTTCACAAACTATGTCTCTGTGTATGTCTTTCCAATTCTGGAATGGCGATTGTGATTGCACCCCGAAGATGAAGCACAGACTCCCACCGGACAACGGGAATGTGCGTCACAGAACAACAACGGGGTTCCGTTCTGCTGGGGTCTTTTCAACGGCGGCACTCTGTGGTGTACTATTGCTGGTTTGTGATATGTCGTCAGCAGACCCACGCAAAGGGCTGTTGTTCTGCATCATCTTTCAAACTCTCTGGTCCCCTTGACAACACGCAGGAAACGTGGGCCACGCAAATTTTGGGAAATTTTGGGCGTGCTGAGGTGTTCCCCTGCGCAAGTTGCCCCCACATGTCTGTTTTGCACAAACATATCGCCCACGCATCCGGTACTCCTAGGTCTCCCGAGCCATCACCGACAACAACCTGATCGCAGCCGCAGTCCTCTCCGGCAACCGCAACTTCGAAGCGCGCATTCATCCCCAGACCGCCGCGACGTACCTTGCCAGCCCTCCGCTGGTGATGGCGTACGCCTTGGCCGGCACAGTGAACATCGACTTCGAACAGCAGCCGCTGCAGACCACCCCCGACGGGCAGAAGGTTTTCTTGAGGGACTTGTGGCCCGACGATGCGGAGGTCGTCCTGCCTGCCTCCCTCACTCCCTCCCTTTTATTGCTACAGTGCAGTGCCATTGGCTGTCTGCTGCACCCCATCCTTTTTTGCTGCGGAAGTGCACCTTTCTGCTGTGATCTTCGGTGTGTTCTTCGTCGAAGAAGCACAGAAACGGATGGATGGGGGCTGGATGAGGCACGCCCACTAAAGCACCAGGTCAAAGTGTTGGCCAGGTCGCATCTGGGGGTGAGGGGCAGGTTGCTGAGTATGCCAGGAAGCATCTGCAGGTGTGATACATGGGGTAGGTGGCAGTGGGGTTATTGCAGCCGCTGTGTGTTGGCCTCTAACCACCTCGAGGCTGTGGCTTTTTGCTGGGCAATGATGGTACAAAAGAAGGAGTACACAAAGAGTAACAAGGGAACGCGCTGGGCGGACCACAAAATATGGACCTTGTGCCAACCCCCCCCCCCCCGCCCCCGGTGCCCATAGCTAAAAAAAGTGTTGGTGCGGGATCGCAGGCCAGACCCAAACCCCCCCCTTCTGAAATCCATCGCTGGTGTCCATGCCTGCCACAATGCCCACCTCCCATGCATGCAAACTCCAAGCACTCCCTGCATGACACTGCATCTCTGCCTTGGTCCACAGCATTCCTCATCGACATTCACAAGAGCTCTATCAGGCCATGGTTGGCCCCTCTTTTACTCCCGCTGCTTGCTCTGCTCCTGCCATGGATCCTCCTGCTGCCCACCCAATCCCTCATTTTTCTGTTGTCATGTAACGGATGTAACAGTCATGTAACGGATGCCATTGCCACATAGTCAGTGTGCCAGCCGTCCATTGGGCTATCCTGCGAAGCCTCCAAAGGGGAAATTCTGCCCTCTTTTGGGCCCCAATCTTCTGGTGCTATTGAGAAACCGGGACAATCACTGAATCCACGCTTTGTTGTGGCCCCTTGAGTTGGGGTTAGGGCATGTCATTGTGCCATTCATTGGAAGAAAGAATGGCATTTTGACAGCCCGCCAACAATGTTACAATGACGTGCACGGGTGGTATAGGGCATGCATTGAGCAGCTGTTTGCTCGGTTGTGGCATTGGGGTTTGGTAAGGAATATCTTGCGTGGCGGGCCCAATGAGTTGCACCAGTCAGTCCGTATTTTGTTGCATTTTGCACAATTTTGCATTTGGAGGCAAGTCCGTCACCCCCCCATGGACCATGGGAGCATGTCCCGCCTCATGGTTGGACTGACCAAAGCAACTCGGCCGCCACGCAAGATGAGGCAGAAGTGTGTGTGTTGTGTTGCCAGAAGCGCTCCACCGTTGTAGTTTGTGATGAGTGTAAGGAGCACTATTGTACTAAATGTATTGACACCCACACTTGTGGGACCAATGTTGTTTGTTAAGTACAATACAAATGACAGTTGGAGTTGTTGAATTCACAGCTATTGCTTTATTGTGCAACGTGTTTTGTAGGGAAGGTGTGCAGTGGGTCCGTAGTAAAACTTTGTAAAAAAATTTTCTGAAAATTTTTTTATGAAGTTTCAAAACTTAGTAAAAAATATTTATTTACTATGTTTTTCCTCTGGGGGGGGGGTGTTAGCGCGCCGGGCATCTTTTTTGACCCGTGCCCCACCGGTGACCTTTTAGGGGGTGCACTAAGCGCAGTGCGCGCGCAGTGCAACTATTTGGACGTCTAGCCGTCCTAGAACCCCATACTTTGTGATACTATGGGCATTATTGTTGTTTGAAAACGGGTATTTTGATGCTTCTTTCACATTCGGCATATGGTATATTTGGATTCTCGGCCAGTTTCACCAATTTTCTTCCATTTTTTTCTCGTTTCCACCACATCCACTCCTTACTAGGTTGATTTCTCCCCACCACGGGCACCCCAAGAAAGCAGGGGTAATGTAGCGATATTTTTTTCTCTCCACCATGGGGACCCGAGAAGGCAGGGGTGATGTAGCGAATACCGAGTTTGCGCTTCGTTCTTGTGACGTGAGGCAGAAACGCCGTCCGAACCGCTTGCGGCTTGGGTACTCATTACCACAGCGAAATCTATGGGAATGGTAAAGGCAAAGTACCGTTTGTGAAGTACAATACAAATGACATTTGGAGTTGTTGAATTCACAGCTATTGTCTAATTATGCAACGTGCTTTGTAGGGAAGGTGTGCAGTCCATCATGGTCTATTTGGGGGCCCTTCTCCATCAGAGGGTAAATCTCGGGCTGAAGTCGGGATAATTAATAGAAAGGTAACGCGCCGGGCAAACATTCCCCTTGGGGATGGGTTTTTTACTAAGTAAATTACTGAGTAGAAAAAAAAAATTAATTTTTCCTAAGTAAATTATTTAGTTGAAAAAAAAATTTTTACTAAGTAAATTACTTAGTAGAAAAAAAAATTGTTTTTACTAAGTAAATTACTTACCCAAAAAAATAAGTTTTCCCACTTCTGACTGCCACTAGGCCCATCGTGGGCTATTTCTGATATTTTCCCCCCACTCTGAAATCCACGCTTTGTTGCGTGGCCCCCAAAAGACAACATTTTCCACTTTTGTCTGCTGCCACTGCTGATTCTGCCTCCCGCGGTGGGGACCCCCGGGCAGCAAGGGTATGTAGCCACCTGGCCCACTTGTGGGCCACTTCTGATTCTGCCCCCCGCTCTGAAGCGGTGGGGACCCCCCAACTGGCAGGGGTTATGTAGCCACCTGGCCCACTTGTGGGCCACTTCTGATTCTGCCCCCCGCTCTGAAGCGGTGGGGACCCCTCGGGCGGCAGGGGTTATGTAGCCACCTTGCCCACTTGTGGGCCACCTCTAATTGATTCTGCACCCCGCTTTGAAGCAGTGGGGACCCCTCAGGCGGCAAGGGTTATGTAGCCACCTTGCCCACTTGTGGGCCACCTCTAATTGATTCTGCCCCCGCTCTAAAGCGGTGGGGACCTCCCAAGGCGGCAGGGTTATGTAGCCACCTGGCCCACTTGTGGGCCACTTCTGATTCTGCCCCCCCGCTCTCAAGCGGTGGGGACCCCCCAGGCGGCAGGGGTTATGTAGCCACCTGGCCCATTCGTGGGCCACTTCTGATTCTGCCCCCCGCTCTGAAGCGGTGGGGACCTCCCAGGCGGTATGGGTTATGTAGCCACCCGGCCCACCTTTGCCTTAAGTTTCACCCAATGTGCAACCGGCCACACATTGTTGGGGCAAACCAAGAGGAGTTGGCTGTTGTGGATTTGATTGCCCAGCGAGAAGGCGTTGAACCACAGCAGCGGAAGAAGTGGTCAAAGATTTTGGATGCTTTCGGTGCCCTTGCATTTGCAATGTCACCCCTGCATTCCACCTTCATCCAGCAGATTGATGGTGTCAGTTGCCATCCAGCATGTCTCTTGACGTTGCATTGTGCCGTCTCGGCGCGTTGTCAAGGGCATATTGCAAGTGCCACAAGATCGATTGTGGTTGTTGCGTGAAATGGCTGAAGCTACTCGGTACTTCAGTCGTTCAAAGTCGGCCTCCACCCCAAGGACCCCAGCAGTACATTGGGAGGTGGCTCGGATGTACCCCGAACCCAAATCTGTGGACCCCGTTGACACATGCTTTTCTTGTGATGGCACACCTCACATTGCGTGCCACGAATGTAAGGTTCTTCATCGTGCCTTGCATGCGTCCATCTTGTGTCAATCGGAGATTTGTGTTGGGTTGTGCCAATTCTGGACGGCCAACCTTGCTGCTGTTGCTATTGCTTTTGCTGTTGTTGCTGCTGTTGTTGTTGACACCCGTCCTAGTGTGCCTATTGGTGTTGTTGCTTCTGCTATTAACACCCGTCGTGGTGTGTGGATCTGTCGCAAGTGGTATGCAGTGCCTCCTCAATATCCCCAAAATGCCGATGGTCAACTAAAAAATGACCAAGCATTTTGCACCGAGCTGCAAGGGGAGTTGAAAATGGCTCTGTTTGGGATGTGCACCAATAATCCCACAGTGCGAGGCAAACCGCGCCATGTAGATACCAAGGCCGACTTGATTTTCAAGTGTGTCTTTTGTACTTACTTGTAAGTAGTTCCCACGGATGTTGGCCATGGCCCTGGCAAGACTTTTCTTGAGCCTGATTTTGTTTCTACTGCCCGACCCCAATTATATTTTGTTATGTTGGCCGAGTGCCAACTAATTGGTGTGCATGATGGCCTGGCCTCGGTGGGGCGCCTCTAACACAAATGGCTGAAAATCGACTCGGGGGCCTTGTGCCCTTTAACAAAAGTACCACCTACCATTGAATTGTTGACTACCTTGTTTAAAACGGCAGCCGGGGGGGGGGGGGGGGCTTAGTGAACAGAGGTAAAAACTTAGTAAAATTTTTTTAAAATTTTATTGCTAAGTTTTACCTCGTTTCTACTAAGTTTTAGAAAATTTTACTGTGTGTTACCTCGTCCGGTACTAAGTTTTACCAAATACCCGTGTGCAGTGCAACGTGGTCTACTTGGGGGGCTTCTCCGTTAGAGGGTAAATCTGGGGCTGAAGTCGGGATAGTTAATAGAAAAGTAGCGCGCCGGGTGCGCGCCGGGCAAATATTCCCCCAAAGACTTTCCCTGGGATGCCCCCCGGCTTGAACATGTGGACTGCACGCCGCCCCTTTTCGGAACACCCACCCTCTAAGCGGACCTTGCCAGCAGGCCTCCGCCTTCCGTGGGGCCTCAGCTGGCCTCCGCGCCGGTGCCGGATCCTCCGCACAGCGGGAGGTCACCTCGCGGTGCTCAACTACGCATGAATCTCCCCCAACAGATCCAAGCCACCTCGACCTCGTGATGCCCCCCCGGAACCGTGGGCCGCGAACCCTATGCTTCTCTGCCGGCCTGTCCTTTCATGGTCCGCTCTCTCTCTCTCTCTCTCTCTCTCTCTCTCTCTCTCTCTCTCTCTTTGCCTCCACATCCTCCCATGACCTCCTCAGAAACCCCCTCAGTGCTTCTCGTCCGTACACCCTCATCAGGTGGCCAAGTACGTGACGCAGTATGTCCAGCCCGCGCTCTTCAACCAGGTGTACGCCACCATGGCGGAGGGCACGGCACTGTGGCAGAGCCTTGAGGCCCCCTCCGCGGAGCGCTTCCCATGGAAGTCGGACTCCACCTACATCAACCCCCCGCCCTTCTTTGCCCCGCAGGCGGCGGCCAGCATCAAGGACGCGTACTGCCTGCTGCTGCTGGGCGACAGCGTGACCACCGACCACATCTCCCCCGTCTCGCGCATCCCCCCCACGTCGGACGCGGGCAAATACCTGGTGGCGTCGGGGGTGGCGCCCAGGGACTTCAACACGTACGGGGCCCGCCGCGGCAACGACCCGGTGATGGCGCGCGGAACGTTCGCGAATACGCGGCTCAGCAACCGCCTCGCCGGCGACGGGCAGACCGGGCCCGTTACGGTGCACGTGCCCTCGCAGGAGCGCATGTCAGTGTGGGAGGCTGTCAGCAGGTGCCCCTGGTGCCCCCTCGCCGCAGTTTTAAGATAGTTTCCAAAAATCTGGGTACCTACCGCGGAATCTAGGCTATTCGTTAGTGGGCAAAATATACTACCCACGGGGGGGGGGGGGGGGCAATGGGTATGGAGATGGGTTGGCCCGAAAAGTTTGGAAACCCACAGTATGTCAGACTTTTTGGAAAGAAACAGGCTCTATGCCCCCAATACCGCATTGTGTGCAGAAATCTGTGGTACCCTAGTGGTATATGCAGAGGTTAGTAATTCAAAAGTCGGTGGTTCAACTCTAGGGCGCTTTTTTTGGCACCTTTTCTGCCGCTTTTTTTATGCTTTTTTTGAGTAGTAGCTCAGTGATGGAGCTGCATGTGAGGTTGTCATTTCCATGCACTGTGCTGCATGCAGTGTGAATGCGCAACGTAGAGATGAGATGCGGTGTCAGCTGACACTGTGTCCTTTGTAGGCACTCGAGATTACTGATATTGAAGTCAATGATCGACAACACAGGAGCTGCGACAGTGACAGTGACAGTGCCTGCCACAGTGACCAATTGCCAAATTGCATCTCTCTGGTTTCCCAGTATTTTAATGATTCCTGGAAAGGGGCTTGCTGCCTTTGGCTTCTACATACCACAAAGGGGGAGTTCGACACCCCTGAGTGCCCAGGAGGATGTTGCTGCAGCAGCCTCCCAAGTGCCCAAAAAGCTCGCAGCACTGCATGCCGATCCTAGGGTTACAAGGGAAGGGAGTTTTTTTGAGTTTCCTGAAAATGTCCATCCATCCAACGGATAACATTGTTGTCGATGTGGGAGACAAAACGAACATGAGAAGGGTTTGAAGGGGGCAGTGTTAAGATAGTTGTGGGTCCTGGGTCCCGGTTGGCAGTAGGCGGTAGTCAGGCTTCGGGGGGTGGGCTGTGGTTGGGCCTGGAGGCTCTGTTGTGCTCTGGTCCCCCTCGTGGTTTCTCTTAAAGGAGGCTACCATTGCAGATGGGGACAGACCTGTTTCCGAATCCCCACAGATTTTTTGGCAAATGTGCCAACAAAGTTATGAGCAGGCCATTGCTCAGTGGCAAACGACCCCCCCCCCCCCACCCCGGGTTGATGGGTCAGAGGCCACAGTTTGTGTACCTAAAATCCTCCAATTTGGGGCCCCATTAATGAGTTTTATTTTTGTCCTGATTTTTCTGATGTGGGAGGGTGGGTCGGTGGGTTCGTTAAGCAATGGCCTGATTAGGAGACCTAATTTGGATTTTATGTAAAAATTGTGTTCTGCATGCGATTGCACTGCCCCATCTGGGGTGCTTGCCAATCACCATGTGTGAAATGGGGCTGTAGATGACAGCAATGTGAGACATTTCTTCAAGTTGCAGGCATAGACAGCTTTCTGAGTTGTCAGGGTAGGCCCTGTCCGGTAGTGCGTTGTGCAGTGCTGTGGGGTTGGCAGCAATGGGTGGTGCCATCTCCATAGGCTCGGCCTGATGCATGCTGCAGGAAGCGTCCTGTAGCCAAGGAAATAGGAGCACCATCAGCGATTGTGATGTGGAAGGTGAAGGGGATGCTGTCGGGCTCATCAACAAGTTGAAAAGGATGGCTGCTTTTCGCTGATTTTTTGGGCGGATTGGCGATCGAGGGGGGCATCCCGGGCTGAGCCCTCATTCAAAAGATTGTTGGATGAGTGTGAAATTCTGTTTGTCATTTCACATTCATACAATCAATCAACAGAAATGGTGACAAAAGGGGGAGGGGGGGGGGGGTGCAAGTGCAATGTTTAGTCCATGAAAGTGCTAATAGTCTGTTTGGGGCCCCGATGGTTGAGAGGACAGCTCACAAGTGTGTGGCCTCAGTGGCCGCGGGGAGCATGAAACATGGTGCGGCTTTTCTAATGGTACAGATACTTCAAGAAGTACTTCCAGTATTACTACAGCTGGTAAATTTCATGGATATGCCCCGCAGTACACAGCGTAGCAGAGGGCACCCACATACACAACGGGATATCCAAGCCCCTGAAATACAGAAATGCACCCTCCTCGGCACAAAATGAGCCCATATTCACTGAAACTCTCAATGTGCACCCCCAAAATACATACATGGGTAAATCTGGGCACAAATGCGTCCAACGCAGGCTGGGGTGTCCTTAACCTGCTTGGGTATTGGTGCAACGGAGGGGTGGATTGGGTTTGTGTTGGCACACCGGTTTAGGTGGGCATTCTCGGCCACCTGAGAATAACGGAGTGTGCACTCGTCCACGCAGGCGATCAATGTTGCTGGTTGAGGATCAGACTTGTGACAAGCCAGCTCGGCTTCGATAGCCTCAGCACCGTGCACCGTATGCTGTCCGTACGTTCAATTTTCTTTGTGTCACCCCTGTGCGCCCCTTTTCGCCCAGGTATCAGGAGGCGCAGCAGCCAATGGTGGTGTTAGCAGGCAAGGAGTACGGCGCGGGCAGCGCCCGGGACTATGCGGCGAAGGGGCCGTATCTGCAGGGTATCAAGGCAGTGATCGCAGAGTCTTTTGAGCGCATCCACCGCTCCAATCTGGCGGGCATGGGCATTGTGCCCCTACAATTTCAGGACGGCGAGAGTGTGGATGCCCTGGGCCTCACTGGCCATGAGCAATTTAGTATTGACCTCGAGGGGGAATTGAAGCCGATGCAGTCTGTGACTGTGACCACGTCCACCGGCAAAAGCTTTACCACTACCCTGCGATTCGATACGGCCGTGGAGGTGCAGTACTTCAAAAACGGTAACATTCTGCAGTACGTACTGAAGAACAAGCTGGATCAGTAGCTGCCCCCCAATTGTCCAAACACGAAGCAGCGCCCACCAGCAGCGTCTGACCCCTGCACCCAGGGACAAGAACGCACGATTCCACGTTTTGCTGGCGCCATAGTCAGTCCCCATTGGGACCATTGTGATGGCATCTTGTCATGGCGGGATGCATTCCAACCAACATGTGCACCGCTCAAGGTGCAATAGACTGGTGATGTGGTAGTGGGTTGCAGGACGCTGAGGGGGAGCACGATGGCGTCCCCAACGAGTTTGCTCACCGGCCGGATACGCCCTGGGACAGGTCCAGCCGGACTGCTGTCGCAGCGCCGGGTCTGTACGCCGCGGCAGCCTCGTTGACCGGCCGGCTAGGGCCCACTTCGCGCCCCCCTCAGTGGACCCTGTGGGGGCGGCAGAGCCCCAGGACCACCCTCGGCCGTACGGGAGAGGCACACGAGAGCAGATCCACTCCTTGGGATCACCTTGGCGGCGGACTTCCCAGGGGCAGCAGAGCCCTGGGGGCCCACACGCAGCCTTAGCGGCGGACTTGTTGGTTCACAAGGGGCATCTTGCACATTGCAGTACGTCGCTGCATGAGGCAGAGTGTGATCAGGATGGCACCGTGGTGCATGACGGGCAGGATGATGCTGGATGTGGTACGGGGACGCGGCATCGCCGATTAGGGTGATGGGCCCAGTAGGGCCCCTGCAGCAATGTCCCGGGTCCACCGCATTCCACTGCACAGAAAAGGCAACAAACTGTGACTTGGAAATGGAAAGTAGTGGTCAAAAAGAAGGGACAGCTTGATGAGGTCACTCTTGTGCCTGAGACGTGTGATGCATCATGCCCATTGGTGTGCAAGGACCTGCAGTGAAGACTGGCCAAGATTCTGGCAGTTTCTGTTCGGTTACACCTCAAAATCACCATTCCATACCAATGCTCGGGCATGTGCCAAGGGTGCAGTTGCATATGCTGGGGAGTGCAGGTGCATGTGTTAGTGGTGCACTTGCACGCGCTGTGGGTGCATTTGCATGTACTGGGGCTTCATGTGTGATGGGGCTGTATCAACAAATTATGGCATAAATACCTCCAGGCGTGAGGCAGGGCAAGGTGCACGAGGGGTGGACGCACGTGCATGGCTGCAGAATAGATAGCGCACAGTGAGCTTTGGTCCTGCCTCGTAGGTTCTGCTCACGTGTCATCTGACTGACAGCCAGGGCTGGCGGGTAGCACCAAGGCCCGAAGCAATGTGCAAAAGTTTCCTGCTGCCCCCAGAGGTGTGTGGCCCGCACCGCGTGCACCACGACAGGACTCACATGACACAACTTTCTAAAGGGGGTTTGTGCACCTGCTGGACTACGGGACAGTCCCTCGGGCTTACTTGCAGCACCAGGAAGCGGTTCGGGAGCCAGCACCCTGGAGCGGCGCGTAGTGCGCACGCAGTGCAAACACAGCAGTGACTGCATGTGCTCTCATGTCCAGGCGTCCCAGAGCAGATTGGTTTTGCACGAAAGACAGCTCTGTTGATGTTATCGCTATATTTTCATGGTTTCGGATGATGCACTGGTCGTTCGACAGCCATAGGACTGCAAGCGGCTGTGGACCCACGGCAGTTTGTCATCAATCAAAGCGGTGGGCACCGGTGACCAACAGCCAGCAAGACTGGTGACAACAACAGACCTGCTGGCCTGCGTGCGGTGCGCGCAGTGTGCGCACAGTGTGATGACAGCATTACGTGTATTCCGCTGCTGATTCCTGTTGATACCCACCTCAATGCACATTCAATGGAACACGGTCAGTTTTTTTGGGGGTGGTGGGGGTGATGCCATGCTGAAAGGTCGAAGTGAAAGGGGTAGGACGCCCATGAGCAGATCTGCATCTCAACATGATCCTGTGGAGCTGGATCCTACTGAGTAAAATATTTGACACAGTGGGTTCTGACTGGGTTCTGTGTGCAGCAGCGGGTATTACTGAGTCTGTCAATGAGTGAATAAATGACCCTGAAGGCATTGAGACCGCTGTTTATATATGAGCACCAGTGTGTGGTCCTCACCCCTGGGGAAGGGTCAGAACAGAGTGGCTGTAGTGTTCATTCGCTGCACAGGAGTGCTCTCCCTCAATGTCTACTGTCACTGTTTTGGCGTGCCTTTGATTCCTGTGCTGTTCAGCACTGGGACAGCCACAGCCACTGCCATAGTCTCACATGCTGTCATGTCGCGAGGGTATGGCTACCCAACCAAGGTGTGCGCAGCTCTGCAGTTGTCGGCGGAGTTTATAATGGGTATTTCACTGTCACCCAGTTGAATACTTTGTGTGCAGCGTGTAAGCTGTGCCTTTTTCAAGAAACAGTGGGCGTGAGTCCCGTAACCCTATGATGTGGCCGTGTCCTCTTCTAGCCTCTATATTAATGTCTCTGTTCTCATGAAGTGCCAGGAGGGCCGCGGGAAGGCAGGAAGGCGGGAAAAACTCCAACAAGATGGCTCGGGGCCAAGGTGATACTCCTCTACAAAAAAGGTTTGGCCAAACTGTAGACTGATTTTTGTCAACCCCATCATGTCGGTGGTCTTCATAAAAAATTGTGTATTGGACATACACGTGCATCATCACGAACAATTTTGATGCATATCAATATGCAGTGAAGGGATGGATCACGCCCATGCAACGCTTGGAGCTTTTACGCGCCACAACAACACCGAAGTCGCCGTGGAACGGAGGTTTTATGTGCAAGTTGGACATTGCAAAAACATTCCCATGAGTGCCACATGTGCTGTTGTACTACATGATGGAATGGATGCGGTGGGGCAATCACCTCCATCACTAGAGAAGACTGAGTGCTAATGCAATGGGGACGCACCGTGCGCTTTGCTCGCATTGTGCAAAAAGTAGGCTATTTCAGACCTGTTTCCCCTGATGGCTAAGGTGACCGCAATAACTACTGTGTTCCCGTACATAGGAGTGCTCAGATTCTTACACAGTCCAAAAACTCAGATAAATGTATGTTTCAAGTTATGCCAAATTGCAGTCCAAATATGTTGTTTTTGCCCCGTGGATGTATGCTTCCCTATTGGTAGGTGGTTTGCAGGTGGTCAGGGGAAACCTAACATACTAATGGGCGTTGTGTGTGTGTTGTGCCCGCGTGTGCACAAATGCCCCCAAGGTCGGGGACAACACAATGCTCCGGATGCCAGGCAAAAACCTCAGGAGGGGTGGCCCCATGTCAATGGTGCTTTTTATGGCATACGACAAGGTGTTCATTTTGGAATTACGGAAGCGGTATCCACATGTACTCTTCTTGAGTCACGCCCAGGACATTCTCTTTGTGGCCAAAGATATTTCGGAGGTGCAGTCGGTCTGGCAATCGGTGGACGACATTGGCAGGGTCGTAGGATTGAGGGCTTATCTAGGAAAGACAGACCTTACCACTGGAGTGGGGAATCTCAGGGCAGCAAGTTAAGTAGGGGGAACAGCTAGTTTAGGTGCATGCACTGTAATTCGATAAATTAGGACATTTTATGGCAGCACCACCGGTGCAAGGGGTCGAAAGACTTCCAGCAGAGAACTCCCACAAGAACTGGACAATTTGGAGAAAGTCTGGCTGTTGAACATAATGGTGGCACTGTGATTGCTACACAAGGCATTGTTGCTTGGGGAAGGAGCCTATCGGCACGATGTGGACAAGGTGTTCCAAGGTTTTGTGCGGGAGACACAAGATCAGATTTAGGGACAAGTGAGGGTCAAGCTAAAGATCCGTGAACAAGGGAGGGATGAGACTAAGCATGAAGTAGTGATCATGGAGAGTGCGATTCATCACAATGAATCAACGGGGTTAAGGAAGTCATCCCCCTTGGTTCAAGAAATCTTGCCTTGTGGTAAGTTGTCTACACCATTGCAAAAATCCGTAGACCTGGTCCACAACTTGGGTGGGGAGACCAACTGCTAGAAGACGCGAGCACCGATGACAAGGTGGTGACCACGGTGCAGATACAAGTGGATAACAACGTCAAGAGGCGATACCCCTTTGAAGGCAACCAAGGCCGGTGTCCAAACCAATGCCATTCTTGGAGCGAGGGTGGGAGCATGTACACACAAGAGGGATAGCATGTCAACGAGGAAGCCCATCATAGGAGCTAACATGGGCCGATGGAAGTAGGACCAAGCACAGGGCAGGGTGGGCGGCGGTGTCGTGTCGCAGGTCGGGTTCCGAGTGCTGATTTTTGGTGTTTTTTGGCCATTTGCCATTTTTTTTCAAAAAAAAACACCCCTCCTTTTTTCTGGCCACCTTGGTTACGACCCCTGGGGATTGTGTATATGGCTACATATTTGATCAGTAGAGGTCCCACACATGTGCCGCACAAGTGCATTTATGCCTCAGAGTTCAACTAGTCAGTGGTTATTGCCCAGGTAGTCCCCCATTTGTGATGTCCATAATTTCCAGTGTGTCACAGCCTCATGAAAAATATTTGTCATTGTCACGGTCCCCCTCCAGTAGGGGGTGTGGGCAACTTGAGGCACCCAAATTTTCCTGGGTGAGGGCCTAGAGTGGAGGGACCCGCTCCTCAAGGGGGTCCCTCAAGCCACTGCGTCGTTGCCGATGTAAATTCATTCCATCCTTTTGCCGTTGTCCGCAATTTCCTTGATAATTTTTTCAAGCCCCCCCCCCCCCTTTACAAGAGCCCAATTTTAAGGTGTGTTTTTAACCCCCCCCCTTTTTTTCAAACCCCCTGAAAATTGATGAAACAGCCCCTTTGTCTGCGAGTTGATGCGCCCCTGGGACATGGTGCATTAGGTGTCCTAGCTCCCGTTGCAGGGAACAAGGTGGCGGGTAGGGAGGCCATGGCAAATGCAATGGGCAGGGCGAGGGGAGATGGCAACGGGGAAAGCCAGCACGTTGTGCGGTGCGTGGTGGCCTACATGGAACGGCTCTACCTGAGAGACTCATTACATGTCCCAGGTGGAAAGGGGCCTTTTGGAAGACGTGGGATCATGCGTGGGAACATGCACAAAAAGAGGCGGTCCACTGGAGAAAGTTTGCATTGGAAGATGAGCAATTGGTGGGTGCTTTATTGCGAATACCTAAGAAACTGGGGGCAGCAATTGGGATGTGTGGATTCATGATGTGAAAAGAAATTGCCCCTTTTCAGCCACAAGGAGTGGGCAAGTCGCATACCTAGTACGCACACCCGGCTTTATACGTTGTGTCTGGAGAAAGTGATCACTTGTCTTCTGCTTTTCTTGTGCTTGGTGGGCTGAGGGTGCATTTGATTCGCAGTTTGGACCAGACGAAGCATTCTTGAATGAAGTGACACACTATTTTCACATTTATATGCTTGCGTTGTGTTGTTGACATGGAATGCTTGAATTCCAATTTGTGGGTGTTTGGGCCAGAAAATGGTTGAGGTTGGATGTTGTTTCAGAGTGGGGGCATCTACGGGTTGTGTGTGTGTTGGGGGGGGGGGCTGTACATGGGTGAGTGTATGTGTTGCTTGATCTCTACAATCCAACGCCATGTCCCTTGCAATTGCAACTATTGCAGTCCGAACTTTGCCCATGTGCTTTGCTGAAATAGTTGCAGGTCACAAAGCTCAGTCAAGGGGGTTCACCATCAACGCCAGTGCCAAGTTGTGCCCAATGACGAAGGGACCTCTACATTGCACAACAAGGGCATCAATATGACCATTGAAAGCTGCAAAAATGGGCCTTTGGGTCCATTGTATTGGTTCTGGCTGGACAATGGGCATCTGTGACCCTCCCTTCACCACCTGTGTCATATATGCACTCGGCTTTGGAACACACCCCACGTCCAAGATGAGACATGCACACTCCCCTCCCTGCCCCGGTACAGGTCAGTTAATTCCTTTTCACCCAATGCATTAACTGTCCTACAGTCAGTGATTCTTACAACCACCCATAAGGCACCAGTTCAGGCCTGGGCAGATAGGCACAAGCAGATCAATCTTGCCTCAATTATCCCCATTTGTGCCTGCAAGGGGTAGCCCCCGATCTGATGCTGGTGGTAAGGTGCGTCGTGCCCAGATCCATGCATGATTGTCTGCCACCATTTTCCTGATGCCATAGTTCTGGTTTGCTTTTGTGTGGCCCCAGTGCCCCAACAATTTGCATAGCATCCTAAGCCTCGTCAAGATTGAAGCCCAGATTTTTTTGCAGCACCCTGCATACGGTTGGGTCAGGATAAACCGTGTAACCACAGTGTGACACATGAAACGAAGGGTAAGTAGGGAGTAACATCTGGTGAAAATTTGTGCATACCTGACCCACCAGCCTGCCCATCCCGCCCATGTCACATGTATTTCATGTGCAGACCCTATCACTGCCTGTTTGCACGGATTGTTGACTGTTGAGTTGGTGCTTTGCTGCTTGGGTGTAGTTGTCAAATGGATTCAAGAGCTCGGGGCTTTCACCACCCATAGCAACCCCTCATGGGGCCTGGCCACTATATGTGGCGAAAATGTGACACGAATTGAGCATAGTTGCCTTCTGTCTCTTTGGGAAAGTACTAGTAAAGCGGTAAGAGTGCAGACGAAAACCAAATACCCATGTGCCAATAATGAAGGACCCGGGTACTTACCATAACCAAGGACTACCATGTTCAATTGATTACTGGTTGAGGAGTTGGCGCCTATTTGCCTGCTTTCATCCTCTCCCGCTGCGGCTATGCGCCCTTTGAGGTGGTCATAGACCGAGCTGGGCTTGCCATGTGGAAGTCCTGTCTCTGATGAGCCTGCCATCATCCATCGGGGTCAAGCCTACACTTGCCTACACTTGCAAGCTGCTGAAGTAGTTGCAAAGGCATCCATGCCTACTGGCTTGCATGCATGTCCCGGGCAAGGTCCTATCACCCCTGTTGCTGTGCTCAAGGTTTTGTGGGTATGCCTGCTGCTGGGCTGTGCCATTTGTTCACTGTGGTGCCTGTGTTGTGCAGCACTCAACAAGATTTTGTGTGCCAAGGATTTCTGTCTTGAGGCCTCCTGGCCCAGCCCCCTAAGCCTCCTCAAGAGATTGACCCCAGATATCAAAAAGAGCCCCCCCACTCTTAGCTAGGCCAACCAGCACATCCCAGTGCCCACATTGCCCCTTTGTGTAACTGGAGAATTTGATTGAACCAACATCTCCTTCATCCACTCGCCTCCTATGTTACAGATACACCCGACTGTACATCAATTTCACTCATGCACACATCCCAGGCAGGGGTTCAGCTGCCAGACAAGGGATGAATGAATGAACAGCTTCTTTTGAATCAAGAGGCCAAAACGAACAGTGCATTATGAACCAGGCTTCGTTACTTTGCTTTGTCCGTGTGCTTAGTCCAATGATGATGTACGCTGAGACCATTTGATGGCTTCGCATTGCATTAAGTTGGATTTGTCTTGGTGTGATGTCATGCAACTTTTTTTTTCTGCAGTGCACACTACAGGACGTGCATATATGCAGTGCTGCAAAAGTTCGTAGTTCGTGAGTAAACTCGTGCATCTTCGTATTTTGCACTGCCGCCGCGTCAACAAGTGAGACACCCTTAGGCCGTCGCACCTCTTCATACCCTGCAACTTATTCTTTCTGCAGAGACGGCCCTCGCACGAGTTTTTCAAAGAATGTACACGCTTGGAGCTGGCTATCCGACTGCGCTATTTGCTGGCGCACTTGCTGGACCATCTTTTGACACCATGCCACCCAACGATCTGGCTTTTCCGACGTTCCCTACGTTCGGATCCCTGAGTGTCCCTGCCGCTGCCCCTGCTGCTCCAAGCATTGTGGGGCTTCAGGCAGCAGCAATGGCAGCGACGCCCACCGACGACGAGCTGGTGTACCAGGCGCAGCTCGCGAACCCAGAGCTGAACAGAATCCACGAAAAGGGCATCAGCACCACCATCTACAAAGGACCTTGGCGAGGCGAAGCCCAGGCGAAACTCGACGCCGCTTTGGCAGAACAGAAGGCGCGTGAGGAGCGGCTGTTGGCTGAACAGAAGGCGCGCGAGGAGCGGCTCTTGGCTGAACAGAAGGCACGCGAGGCGGAAGCTCGACGGAAGGCTGCTGAGGAGGACGCCAAGCGGGCAGTGGAGAAAGCGATTGCCGATATCCAGAAGAAGGTGAACGCCGAGATGAACCAGTGAGGGGTAGCCTCCTCCGAACAGCCTCCTTGAACGCAGCGATAATTGAGGGCTCCTTGGGGTTCCGCATAATTTTAATCCTGGAATATGGGCAGCCCACGCAAGAATAATTGGCACAGCCAATGTGGGTAACTCAGCACCTGTATCTACTTGGCACCACAGAACATTTTGGTGCCAAGGAATTGAGCTACCAACCTGGCCTCAGTGACCTATAAATTGTGGCTCTTGAGCCAGATATGCTTGGATGCATCCACACTGCGTCCCTGATCAAGATCAGATCCCTCTCAACGTCAGTGCAGTGCAATTACAGGCATTTCGGACCTCAGCCAGGTGAGCACATTGGGTTGGGTGAACGGTGGGATGGTATGGGAAGCATACAGGATTTGCATCAGCTTGTATTTGCCAGGGGAAGCTCATCTTATACAGCAATCCTGTACATCAATCTTGTACGCGATTGCTGTGGCACTTCAGCTATAGGTCTGAATGCCGCACAATTCTTCATGAGGGGCGGCCACAGCATCGTGTGAAGTACCTTCAACATTTCAGGTTGCATGGCACGGATGCTTGGACCCATGCAAGAACCAGACTGTGGCTTGACGCTAGATCCTTGATAAGCAAGAACCTCCGAAATAGCTGGTCCCAAACAGGGCTCCCAACACCACAACGTGCACCAGAGTGTGAAATTGTGCACAGCGCGCACAGCGTGCCCCCTAACAATCAGTCTCTTGTAATGCTTTCCACACAGTCATTTGCACCTGATTGCACCTGGTTGCCAGAGCAGCCACTCAGCACCCATTTTCCCACATCTCCACCCATTTATATCCGTTTTCACCACAGGTTGCTATAGTGAATTTTACCAATTTTGATAAAATCAGGAGACACCAGAGATTTGGACGTTTTGCTTGATTAAGACAGCTTTCTGCTTTTGATTTGGCTTCTTGACCCCATACAAGATTTCAAGAGCACGAAAAGAGGGTATTACATTGCGAATGTCGGGGATCATGCCAGTTGCGTACCGAGAACCACCAATCTGGAACAAACACCAATAAAACCGTCCGTTAAGTCCACAATACTGCATAATTGGCCACACTAAGAAGGATGATATCTAAACCAGCCCATTTTGCATGAGGGGTGTGTATTGTTACATAATGTGTGCATATATATATATATATAACCTAAAGTTTGAGCCCTGAACTCATTGTGATGCTTTCTCAAATCTGTGCAGTTTTGGGCCAGCATCAGCTATTTTCTGCCCAAACAAGCCCTGAAATTTGTTCGAAATGGGGAAAACGAGGACACTTGAGGGCATGTGCCGCAATTATCCCGGGTTTTTTTGTATCTAACAGCTAGCTGGTGGGTTGCAGCTCCATGTCACAGTTTTAATCAAAGTAGCTCCAGAATTTGTAGAGCTGTGGAAATAAGAACTCGGGTTGTACCATGTGGGGAAAAATTTAGCTGTAGACAAAGTTGATGTAGAGATGTTCTGATGCCTTCTTTCATACCGAATATTTTTGCCAATTTCAAGTATGTTAGGTGCCAAAATGTGTGCATCAAACAGCGGAGCTAGCTGCATGCTCGGATGTAGTGTCAATTCACACTGGTGTCTAGACACTAAAGATGACAATCTTCGCGGCAAACGATTGTACAATTCATGGATGTGGTCCCGGGCATAAAACCATCCCCAAATGGGGGATAAAACCATTCTCAAAACGACCCCGGGTGGTTTTATGCCAGTTTGTAGGGGGGCTAAAACCAGCGTTTTCTGGGGATAAACCCACCCTTTTTTGGGGAATAAAACCACCCCCTTCGGGTTGATGAAAACAACCCCGGGGGGTTTTTATGCCACCAAAGCCACAAATGACACAACATAGCAAACAAAAGCACCCTCAGCAATGCTGCCACAAAAGCAATGCATGTCGAACTGGATGAATAGCAAACCCAAAGCATGCCTGAAATCCGATCTCAGACCCCATTTGTAAAATTGTCCCCGGCCCAGTCAGACATCTTATAACACATATACAAAGAGCAATGTGAAATAGAACACGGAGTGTAAAACTATATGTCGTTCTTTCACCTTCCATCATCTCTCCTACCTCCATACCCGAACTTGTTTTCGGGTATTGTGGTTCTAGGTTAACATAGAGAGGGGCCATGCCCCTCCGCCCCTAAAAGGGTGACACCCCCCCCCCCCGGCCCAATGGGGGGATAAAATCACCAAAAAGTGGGCACAAAACCACCCCAAAGGGGCAGTAAACCCCCCCCCCCTCCATGACCCAATGGAAGGATAAAACCACCCTTTTGGGTGGATAAAAATACCCTTTTGTGGGGATAAAACCACCCCTATGAGAGGATAAACCCACACCTCCAAAAGGGGGGATAAAACCACCCCTAGGTGGCATAAAACCACCCCATGGGTCAAAAATGGCCAAAACGGGTGTTTGGAGTGGTTTTATCCTCCATTTGGAGGCGGTTTTATACCCACGACCATTCATGGATGTGCCATCCTCTGTGTCTTATTAGCAACCATCCAAAGCAAAATAAGAACCATCCAAGAGCCACCAGGAGATAACAACAACCTTCTACGACTTTTTAAGAAGGAACAACAACAATGCAGAGCTTATCAAGAAATAGTACCAACCATTCACGACCCACCACGAATAGCAACCTACCAAGAAATAAGGACAACGATCTCCAACGCACCAAGAAATAATAGCAACCGTTCTTAACACCCAAGGAAATAGTGGCAACCATGTGCTTGGATGAGCGAGGGGTTGGATACCAAATTATGCACTCATTTTTAACCAAAGGTACCGAATTTTGCCATTTTTGATTTTGAACCCCCCCCACCCGAAAAAAAACTTTTCAAAGTATTCTCCCGATGGTACATTGAGATGCAGCTCAAAATCCCTTTCCTAAGACCGACTGGTTGTGGCGCACAATGGTGGTGGATGTTATGATTAGATCTGTAGGTTGGTGTTGTATTTGGTAGGTTTATTGAGGTTTGAAAATAGCCCACCATGAAGATTGAAAAAGTTGATTTACTAATCGGGAATATGCAAGAATTGACTCTGCAAGTAGGTGTTGAATTGCAACTGCAGTTGTTACGTTACAAGTTTTATTGATACATATAAAGAATGTACTTATTTCATCATTCGAAGAATCAATCAATGAGTTGCATAATTAAACCGTTAACACCAGAACATGTTTTGTCACCTGAGAAATCAGGAATTTTGACGCGGAAGAAGAGACCGAGACCTTTGTGTACCAGAAATCAAGAGACTTTCTAAGCTGCGGAACAATTGGTAGTGACAGGAGAGTTCATTTGGGATCTAAATGATGAATCCGTTCTGCCGAAATGATAAAAGACCAAGCCATGGATTTGCAAATGGTTTTGCCAAGATTTTGGATTCTCAGAAGTATTACGCTTTGTTTCGAATTCATACATGCCCATTTGGAAATGAAATCAGAAATCGTTTTGCCTGATTCAGAGCAATGTAGCTTAATGTTGTGTCCTATTTTTGCATTAAAAAGAGGGTATTCTCTTGACAGATGCTATTGGTTGTCAAATAGTACTATGTCCGTGTGATTTGCCCTTTTCTTCCGGCTTATATGGTGTCATTTGTGATTCATTCAAAAATTTTGGTTAGTAGGAAGCAAATTATCAGAAAACTCGGTTATTTTGAAAACCACTAATTGGCAAAAATAATTGTTTTCGGAAAAACAATCGACAAAAAAGGGTTATTTTCCAAACCACCAAATTCCAATCCTTGGATTCTGCCAACAATTTGCTTAGAGTGATATTCATCTTTCCTACCTTTCCCAAACCAAGTTGAACATTGCACAGAGCATGTGGAGAACCAAAACTTGCATTTGGACCAACCCCAGCCAGTGATAAAACACTACATGTGATTGATTTCTTTGGTCATTTTTCGTTCATCATATGGAAAATGGTATGAGATTTCGCAATTAAAAAAAATACACCACAAAATTTGACCTTTTGATCATCTCTTCCTACACACTCTGACCACCTTGAGCCTTTGTGGTGCACGGGTGGAGCATCTAGATAAATTGTATTGGTGGGCGACTATCGGCATTCCCTTCTTGGACGTGCAGCCAGCCTAACCACAGTGAACCTTGACCTCAGTGGTTTCTCATATATACACCTACAACAAAGAAGAGTGATGTGTGAAACCATTTGCTACACCAAGGGCGACCATTGGACACATGTGTTAATCCTAACGTGGACTGACATGTGAGCACCAATGCGCATTGATCCTGGATCTACCTTGTCTACATAAGACGTAGTCAGAACGTGCCAATGCTGCACACCAGAGGGTTATAGCCGTTTGCGAATCCGCGCTTTGTTTGTGCCGGCTGTTGTATGTATGTGTGCATCATTTGGTTGCTACTGTACAACATGAAGTGTTGAAATCCCCAAATAGAGATTTCAAATTAGGGGTTGTGCACATCATGCGGTGGCGTACTGCACAACATGAAGCCTAAAAAAAGCCCAAATAGTGATTTCAAATTAGGGGTCGCGTGGGTGCATCATTTGGTCACATACTCCATAACATGAGGTGTTGAGATCCCCAAATAGAAATTTCAAGTTAGGGGTTGCATATGCGCATCGTTTGGTCAAGTACTGCACAACATGAGGTCAACTTAGGGGGTGTGCGTGTGCATCATTTGGTCATGTACTACACAACATGGGGTGTTGAAATCCCCTACAAGAGATTTCCACGTAGGGGTCGTGCGTGCCCATCATTTTGTTCAGGTACTGCACAACATGAGGTCTTGAAATCCCCGAATAAAGATTTCAAATTAGGGGTCGCATGTGCGCATCATTTGGTCACGTACTCCATAGTACAAGGTCTTGAAATCTCCTAAAAGAGATTTTCACGTAGGGGTCGCACGTGCCCATGATTTGGTTAGGTACTGCACAACATGAGGCCTTGCAACACCCCAAATAGAGATTTCAAGATTGGGGTTGCGTGTGTGGATCATTTGGCCACGTACTCCAGAACATGAGGTGTTGACATCCCCAAAAAGAGATTTCAAGCTAGGGGTCGCGCATGCGCATCATCTGGTCGCATACTGCACAACATGAGGTGTTGAGATCCCTACAAAGATAGAGGTCAGGTGTGAAAATCATTTGGTCATGTGCTCCACAACATGAGTATTGGCAACGGCAAGGGAACCAACTTTTAAGGAGTTTTCAGCAGCGGTGCGGAGGCCCTTGGGGAAGGGGGCTGCGACAGACAGAATCCCAACGGGGGTATGGCAACTGCTGCCACATGGGCATGAAGATGCACCACTAACCTTACATGCACAACAACCAAAGGCTGTCACTCTAAATGAATGCAACATGGTGTGCTGATAAAAAAAAGTTCCAGAACATAACCCAAGATCTGCCTCTACAATTTATTATTGCTATACATCTGCAGCTTACCTCTGCAGCTTCAAAAACACGTCAAAAACATAATATATCGTGACCGCCCGCTCCAGTACTGGGACTGGTGACATGTGTCAACATCCAATGAGCACTGCCTTTCACATATGTTGCAATTCACATACCCATGGTCACAGAAAGTGGCAAGTGAGGTATCTTGTTAACACCAACCATCACCTGCGTCACACTCTGTAACCACTCACTCAGATAAATACCATCAACTGCAGCCAATACCTGGCCTGTGGAGTGCGTTGCATACATGAAGCACGCAGGTGAACAAGGTTGCCTGTCTGCTCCATGAGAAGGTAAAATGACATAAGGAATTACCATGACATTGCCTGTGACTATCAAGTATTGATACGTGCGGTTTATGTGACCAGAGTGTCATTAAATCAATAACACACTGCATATACGGGCACATACACATGTCCAAGAGGTCCGGACACACGTGCATTTGCCAAACTCATGAAGATTCACAGGCCTTCAATGCAGAAAATAATGCGTGAAAATTATGCACAATGGAGTTTTATGCAAAAAACAGATCTCTTGCCAACAAAAAAAAGCCGCTTGGGCCCAGAATTTGGGCAGGCGGGACGAGGTAATGAACGTAAACCGCTGACAGGGGGTCCTCGAATCCCAATGGTGACTTCAGACCCCGGAAAAGCCCGTCCACAACACAAACTACATTAGCGGGTTTCTCCGGGGACTGGGGCACCTATGGCCCTGACACAATGTGACTCAGGGAAACTGCCCCCTAAATATGCAGGCAATTGGTCCTGTTGGACCAGGTCTTGCAACACCTGTTTATAATCTGATCCATATACAACCACCTTTGTCTTTGTATTTGCATCAATGAAGGGAGACATTAACTTCCAGCCATATTTGAAAACGGTGCCGGCATTGATAACGATGCATCGGACCAAATGCTCAGGGTAGTTGTCCTGATCAATGGCAATGGTGGCACGAAGGAAATTAATCATTGCTGTGCTGCAATGGGACATGCCAACCCCTTCTGCATCCCAGATGATGAGTATGCCGTTGCCTCCACTCTTCTTATACAGTTGTTGGCCGGTCTCCATGCAGCCAATATGCCATCGTTGCAAGAAATCGGTGTCAAACTTGGAAAAAATCTCGGAAACTTTGGCTTTCCCTGCCCTCTCCACAAAAACTGGATTCGACTCCTTGTCGAGCCCATAAAAGGCATTGTTGTACATCGCATGTATGTCAGGGCGGTCTGCCGTGGCACCAAAATACTCCTGCAGCACCTTGTCCACTTTGTTCTCCTCCCGCCATTGCAAGTGCTTGGTCAGCATTGCTGCAGCGTTGTTCACGTCATAGTTTCGGGCCTTCAGGAACTTACCGACGGACTGATCATCCAGTTCTGCAGCCTTGGGGCCTACGTTTTGGCGCAGGGCCTCAATAAGGGGCTGGGCCTTAGAATCTCTGCATGGCCGAGCACCAACAGACATGGCCTGGACAGAAACAACAGCAGGCAGCAGTGGTGCAGTGAAATATCGTCTGCACTACTGGTCCATGGGGTCAGGTGCCCACGTCAGCCCACCCCTAGGGCTACCGCCAGGACAACAAATCAACAGAGATGATGCAATTCACAGCCACACAGTTTTTAGTGTCCTTGCCATCACTCCTCCTGGCCGGATGTGACTGGCCATTTGAAGGGGGTGGGGGTGCATGATCCGTATCTACAGGCAACAACACGGTCAGCCAAACAGTTGCAGCGTCGCTGTTCCCAAATTATTGCTGACACACACTTGGAAAGGATCTGGAGGGAAGGGAACGGGTCAGTTCTCTGAATCTGGGGGGGAGGGGGCCAGGGGTCAAGCTATACTTCAAGCCCCCTGCATACCATGCAGTCAGTTTCCAGGTGCAGGCAAGGGGCACATGCTTTGGAGCTGTGAGTACATGAATGCAAGGTTCAGTAAGGGTTTGCTCTGCAAATGTCCCACCCACTTTTCATGCACCCCCCCCCCCCTTTTGCAACCTTGAGAAGCTCGCAATTTGAGCATTCTTTGAATGAGATCAAGGCCCCCAAGCACTGCAGTCCTGAACAGTGCTTGCAGTGTTGCCAGCACTTTGGAGCATGATGAAATTATCATGACTTTGTGCAACAACTGGGTTGCACAACAGCCTCCACCTGGTTGCAGCACTTCTCCTCATGCTATTGTTTCTGCGAGGATTTGTGGGTTGGTGGCTGTAGGACGAAATTTGGTCCAAATGGATGCTGCAGCTGGTATTCGTGCAGTGTACTGTGCGCTCCTGTGGTGCACTATGCGCTCCTGTGGTGCACTGTGCGCTCCTGTGGTGTACTATCCGCTGCAGTGCTGCACTGTGTGCTCCTGTGGTGCACTGTGCGATCCTACGGTGCACTGTGCGCTCCTGTGGTGAGCAAGCAAAAAGCGAGACAAAGGCAAACACTGCTCACTGGACCATAGGCTGAGACAGGAAAGGGTGCAGGCCAACGTCCAGAAGCCCATAACTCCAATTCAGTTTTCTGGTTGCCCCTGCACCCCACTCTCCCTCTCGACCCTCACCTTTCATGTCCACCACGCTTTGTCCACCACACCGTGCACTGTGCCCTCCTGCGGTGCACTGTGCGCTGCTGTGGTGTACTGTGCGCTCCTGTGGTGCACTGTGCGCTCCTGTGGTGCACTGCGCGCTCCTGTGGTGCAATGTGCGCTCCTGTGGTGCGCTTTGCTATCCCGTGGTGTACCGTGCGATAACTACACCAAACTAAACTCATGATCGGGCCCCACGCCTTCTTGTCCTAGCGCGATAATACAACTCCCTTTTGATCACTTGGGAGTTGTTTTTTTTGGATGATCCCCTAACCCTCCAATTGGGTTCCGCTTTCACATGCGACATGTAGCATTCGATTCAAAGCACAAATTCACATGTACACACTCTCATACACAAGGACATACTTGCTAATATCTGGTGCTGCCAAATGCATTGCGTGCTTGTACTCACCTGGCCTTTTGGTAGCTACTGGTGTATTAGTGCTCTCCGCGTTTACACCGGCGGGGAGGGGGTGAAGATCCCTCAGTTTGAGAGGAACTCAGGCAAGTGGGCCAAAAGGCCCTGGGGCCATGATGTCACGTTTTGAAATAACGAGTATGATCCTGACCTCATCCCAGGCTCACTCAGTTCAATTCAGCTTAAATGTCCAGCCACCACAATGTATTTTGCCTTGCCGTTCTTGCAACGCAAACCAAACTAGCACCACATGTTGCCTTGAGTTCACCGCTGTCTCAGTCAGATCATTTCCCTCCCAGGGCTTCGGTGAGACCCCTATCATACCAATGCTAGCTCTCGCTACCTTGGGTTGGTGTGGCCCCGCACCCCCGTACTGGGTTCTTCACCTGGGCAAAGCTCCCTGCCACTTACAACAAAAGGGAGGGACAACAACCGTGGGCCAAAATGCCCTTGGCCGTGATGTCAGGTTGTGAACCAAAAGGCCCTTGGTGGGGGGGGGGGGGGTGCGATGCAAACCCCCTGCTAGGCTCAACAAACAACCGAACATACACCCCAACACAGAGATGGGGCACGCCCAAAATCAGTTGAGGACGTTAGGCGAGGTGTTGTAGGTCGTAGGAAGACTATGAACCCCAATGTGTGAGGTGCCCAGAGGCGGGTCAACACTTGATCCCTTTGGCCAAAATGGATTATGGGTTTAGAGCCCATAACTTGCGACTCAACAGCCACGAATGATACCACCAAACGAGCAATACCACTACCACATGTTGTCACCTCACAGTGTGGTAGGCGGTCCGCGGGGGTCCAACCCCCCCCCCCCCCTTCCCCCCCACCAAATGATCCGCGGATCACGGATCACCCACCCCATAAACCCCCCCCTCCCCCCTGCCTAGCAAAATGATCCGCAATTTTCTGGACCACCAATTCGGACACGTGGACAGTCCTAGGGGCTGGTGAAGATGGCTCCGACATTACACAAACTAGGCCACTATTAGAGAAAGTAGAGAACACAAGGGCAAAGGTGCACGAAGTAAAAGAAATGATCCACCGATTCATAAGCAAGAAAAATGATCCAAAAATGTAACTTCCAAATGTAAGTATCACCTAGAGCACGCACAAACATATTGATCGACCAATTTGTGTTGCAAAAAATGATCCAAAAATGTAACTTCCAAATGTAAGTATCACCTAGTGCAGTAGGTAGTCCGCGGATCACTGATCCGCGGGGGTCCAACCCCCCCCCCCCCTCCCCCCCAAAACGATCCGCGGATCACGGATCACCTACCCCATAAATCCCCCCCCCCCCACTGCCTAGCAAAATGATCCACAATTTCCCGGACCATCCATGCACACACGTGATGATCCAACGGGTAGTAACAGCAACACATAGTGCAAGTACAAAGCACCATATTGACCCACCTATTTGTGCAAAATAATGATCCAAAAATGTAAGTTCCAAAAAAGAAATGACACAAATTGGTGGATCATTTCTTTTTTTGGAACTTGCATTTTTGGATAATATTTTTTCCACACAAATTGGTGGGTCATTTCTTTTTTGGAACTTGCATTTTTGGATCATTTTTGGTTCGCTAAGTTCCCAAAAAGAAATGACCCACCAATTTGTGTGGAAAAAATGTGATCCAAAAATGTAAGTTCCAAAAAAGAAAAGATCCACCGATTCATGTTCATAAAAATGATCCAAAAATGTAACTTCCAAACATAAGTGTGACATAGTGCAAGTACAAAGCAACATATTGAACCAACAATGTGTGTTATAAATGATCCAAAAATGTAAATTCACTTGTTCCAACAATTTGGCTTCCAAAAAATGATGCACAAGTCCACAAGACCATTGGCACAGAGTTGAAAGTACAGTGAGCAAAATGGTCGAAAATGGTCCAAGAATGATCCAAAAAAGATCCACGGATCACCTGACCCATACCCCCCCCCCCCTCCACTGCCTAGTGTTTGGATCAAAAATGATCCGGATCACCTACCCCATAACCCCCCCCCCCTCTGCCTGAGGCACCTAGAGCACGCACAAAGCAAGATATTGATCCACCAATTTGTGTTGCAAAAAATGATCCAAAGACGTAACTTCCAAATATAAGTATCAGGCAGCAACATTTTGGATTTTAAAAAAAATGAACCCAAAATGGAAATTCACTTGTTCCAACAATGTAACTTCCAAAAAATGATCCACACGTCCACAAGACCATTGGCACAAAGTTGAAAGTGCAATCAGCAAAATGGTCCCAAATGGTCCAAGAATGATCCAAAAGTGATCCACGGATCACCACCCTCGAACCCCCCCCCCCCTCCCCACTGCCTAGTGTTTGGATCAAAAATGATCCGGATCACCCACCCCATAAACCAACCCCCCCCTCCCCTGCCTGCCGCACACACAACTGCTTTGTTTGTCGCAACTCTATTGCTACACTAGTGCCTTTAGGAGGGCACCTTGAAAAGGTTCAAAGAAGACCGCCACTCATGGCGGTTTCTAGGACAATGCACCACCACTCACTTTCACACAATTTTTTGGTACACATTTGTATTGGACCAAATGGCAATGATGGCATGGGTGTTGAGACAAGCACCCAATATGTAGGAAACGGTTGTACCCACCCGTATCTTGTCCCGAGCTGCTAGAGTTTGGTGTGCATTTCTTGTGCATTTAGTGCCAAATCCACACAATTTGTACAAGCTACTCATACACCATGTTCGAGCTACACGGCTATAATATTGTATAGTTTTCCTGATGTGCACGGACCTACCACCAAAGCATGTATCACTGTATTTCATTATGAAAAGTTATTCGATTTTGTACCCAAAAGCGTGTTGTGGCACTGAAGCAAGCATCAAGGCACCACATCAACAGCCACAGCACAGCGGCATCGAAGTTCTTTCGCTGGCCCACCCACCTTGCATCTTATTACGACTTTTGCGCGTCGCACGTGAGGAAGCCGCTCTCACATTCAAGTTATGACAAAGTTACATTCCGACGCAATTATTGTTGTACTCCTCCTAGCCTTTCGCTGGTCAAGATTCTACTTTGTTTTGTGCGTGGTTGCTTGCGCGTGAACATTTTGGCATACTTGGCATGAATTTGGTTTGCTGCTCCACATTGCTTTTGGAAGCCTAGAGCAAGCCGTACAAACCACGGAATGGTAATTTTGCAAAAACGAGCAAAAGCTCAATATTTAAAACATACCCCACCTTCATTGTGCACTCGTCTTACTATTTCGCGCGTTAGACTACTTTGAGCCTTGTGCATTCAACATACTAAAGCGACATGAGCATGGCGTTTGTTCAACCGGCATGAACGTGCACGTGCGTGATGTGGTAGCAGTGACTAGTACCCCATATTAAAGATGTTTGCATTTGACGGCTCAAGGCACCCCACATCAAAACAACCATGCCAACCGGTAGCGGCACCCAATAAGGAAGAAGTCGAGGTCGTCGTCAATAGGGCTCTTCACATTCACCTTTCTCACAATCCTACAAATTCAAGGAATGAGTAATGAAGCATTGTTGGGAGAAAAAGCTTGCTTCAGTTCAACTTTGTTCATCCTACACCGAAAAAAAACAAGAACCTTGTATGCATGATGCACGAAAATGGACCATGCAAAAAAACACGGAAAGAAAAAAACCAACACGGTTCTTGCTCCGCAAAAGGCAAAAACTAGAAGTCCCATCCCAACAGTATAAAAGAACTAAGCACAAGAAGTTTTCATGGGCTATCTTCGGCACCGTCTCTGGTGCATCTCCCGTGGGGACTAGGCGATGCGATCCGTCGCAGATTGGGGTTGTGGAAACCCCCCCCGGCCCCCACCAAATAGTCCGGATCGTGGATTGGACATTGAGGTGGACCCCCCCCCCCCTTCCAACCCTCCGAAATGGATCAAACCCCCAAAAAACCTCAAAAAAGCCGCAGCGCGCCGCGCATACTGCCGGGAGCCCCAACCTCACCAAGTTTTACACCCACCTTCCAATGTAGAGCCACATGCACGTGCAAGAGGAGGGCACACAACAAAGCAAATTGAGATGGTTGACAACTCTGAATTGGGCTACCCAGGAAAAACCCTACTCATAATTAGTGCTGAAGTAAAGTGCAAAAATGCAAAGGGGTTGGCATGCAAAAGACCGCAAATAAGCACTAAGCAAAATGCTGATTGGTGATAAAATTCTTCATGCACAAGGATGTTCTTCAATTGCAACCAAGTAACAAAATCAATTACGTGACAAAGTTGTTGTCGGACAGCAAGATTGGGGCACAAAGATGCAAAGCAAACCAATTCAAAACCAACAAAGTCACAACAAAGCGATTGATCCACAATGTGCAATCAACTTAATTCTTGATCTAGAAAAGGTGCTACAAAGAACAAAGCAACTCATCCGAAAAAAAAAGGAAACAAAGGCAATGTTGTTCACATAATCGATGGATCGAAGCATGGGTCGAAGCATTGAAAATGGATGGCATGGATCGGGGTTGTGGAAACCAGCCCCTCCACCACCAAATGGTCCGGTGAAATAACCCCCCCCCCCCCTTCCTTACTGCCCCGTGTCCACATAATGGTCAAGCCGAGCGAAACCAAGGTGCTGCATCATATGGCGCATGCACCGTTTGAATGTCTATTTTTTATCACCTTGGTTTGCAAAGATGAAACCTTGACAAGCGTGCATTGCCCGCGTTGAACATCAGTTTTGCGACAAATGGAGAATACATTAACGTGTAAAAATAATATAGCCGCCAGACAATCCAGCAATATACCTCTTTTCTTTTCTTTTGCCGCGGCGCGGTCCCTCTCGGTCGAAGTCGCGTAAGCACGCCTGTCTAATCGTCGCGTATGCAGTGAAACAGTTGATTTTACTGAAGAAAAATTTGCCCAGTTTATCCATCGCTCTGAATATCATGTTATGTGTGAAAGTAAATTTCAGCGGGAAACCGAAGGCGCCGAAGTTTTTTTCAATTGTCAATAATGTAAGTACCCTTTTCGGGCACTTTCTTGGCAAAGTCTAGCATGTAGCTTTTTCAGGGAGACGTACCTTTTTCCTGAAGTCCGGCAATGTACCCCTTCAGGGAAAAGGGCCAAGCCCATTAATCGACATATTACTACATCACAATGGCGTGGTGGGAATGACAAGAGTGGCGTCCCGGTGGTTGCAGATTGGCGGTTGTGCCTTGTGGTGTGGCACCGTTTTCATCCTACACACTTTGTGCACATTTGAAAACGTCTTGTGCACTGCGAACTGCTCCTCTATGCTGTGGGGTGCAAGATTCCCGAATTCCTTGTGAACTTGCTGCTGCAAGCACGCACTGGTCAAAATGCCATAATGCCGTGTTCCTACGGCCTTATAGAACACCTACATGTACATAGTGGGGAAAATGAATTGTGCATGAGTTTTTGAGTATGTTCTCACCGTTCATTTCCCATGGTCTTTTGCGAGCGAGCCTTTGTCCCCCGTGGATCTAGGGTTTCCCAACTTACGGCGTAACTTTCGAAAATTGCACAATTTATGGCCACGATGAAGGTTTTCGGTTGACCGCATGTGATTTACCCAAAACATGTATTTCCTTTTGTTGCTCGGTGGGTGGTTGGGGGGAAATTGTTGACAACTCATGTCGGGCCGCCACACCTTACACTTTACACCTTACTCACAATGCTTGCATGGGGCCGTTTTCGGTGTTTTGCCATCTCCTTTGAACTCAACGATCGTGAATTCATCCCGAACGGCGATTTTTGTCTTTGTGAAAAACAGGCCTTGGGGTACGACGGAAAATTTGGCTCGCGGCGTAACTTATGGTGTATATACTCCGTATGCTCACTTACACTTTCCAAGTTATGGCCGTTTGAGATCATTGCCTTTGTCTTGTGCTCTCGTCAGTGGTCGTGTGTAACTTATGGTGTGCAATTTAAGATGGTGGTAACTTACGTAACTGACGGTAACCAACGGCCGTAACTTACGTCGTAAACTTACTTCTCAATCCTAGAGGGTAGTTGCACGACATGGCGATGTGAAATGTGTCCTTTTACAATGGCAAGATGGCACAATCATAAGCACAACGTCGGTGTGTCGGGTATGGACCGAGGGAGACTACGGCACGTGTCATGGCAACCCCAATGTAGCCGCGGCTTGCCATGGGGACAATTGCTACACTCCATGGCCCACTATGTGCACATGCTCCAAGCGCATGCCAAGGGTATTTGTTCTGGAACACATGATTCCCGAGTAATTGCTCCGATTGCTTTCATAGCATAGTTTCCAAAAAAGGGGCAAAAATGAATATCGTTGGAAAAAGAATTAGATGTTTACAAAGCCGTGGCCGCAACGGCATCAAGAGATATCTCACAAGGCCATGAAAAATGAACACAAATGGCATTATTTGTCAACTCCCCAATGCAAGGGGAGTCCGTGGTGCACGAACATTACCATTCGATGACCCGTGTGCGCACTTATTGTGCTTGCCTTTCTTGTGCCTCGCCTCGCTTTGGTTCGGTGGTAACTCGGGTTGCGTACGGCCCGTAATTTAAAATCAACAAAGTACTGCAGTACCTAACTTCATTAGCTGGATGTTGGGATGATGTTGTCTTCACATGAACCATTACCCCAATTTCCCATGGTCATCTCCGGATTGCTTGAAAGAGAGAGAGAGAGAGAGAGAGAGAGAGAGAGAGAGAGAGAGAGAGAGAGAGAGAGAGAGAGAGAGAGAGAGAGAGAGAGAGAGAGAGAGAGAGAGAGAGAGAGAGATTGATTTTATATAAAGTCCGGGTTATAGACCCGGGAACTCAGACCCGAGTCCGGGTTATATAGCCTAGAACTCGGGTGTCCCAAGTTGTGGGTTATATAACCCGGACTCGGGTCTAAGTTACGGGTTTTAGGGGTATAGGACACTAATGGAAAAGCAATGTATAATTGGAACTATACAAATATGGAACTTGTTGCTTCGTGCTTTGATGGGGTGTTCTTTCAAAAATGTACGGCAAGCAATTGGCAAACATGTTCGGATTTGCTCCTTCTCCTTTCAAGGTAGCCAAATGGGAGGGAAGTGGTGCCAAGGACAAGGCGCCTCAAAAAAACGTGCATCCCAAATGTTTCCGTTGCGATCATGAGGTGCGGGCAAAGGATGCAAGTCGTAATTGGCGGCCGGTGAAATGTGATTGTACCGGTCTCTTTCAGCCGGAATCGAATAAATAGTGAAGAATCCAGGCAATCACCAAAGAATGTTACAACACACTGGGCCTACAAGGCCTTCTTGCATCCATCACCGCGGTGGATGAATCAGACCAGCACATCCCAAGTGGAAGATGGTGGATACCATACTTTGTTTGCTAGTGTAAAAGAGAGTGGCACCAAAGAATGGAACGTATCTTACTACCCGTGGCACATGATTTGCTATTGTTGCGTTGCGATTGCACATGGGCGCGATCCAAAGGCCCAACCCGAGGGTGTCAAGGTGGAGACAACAAGGGACGGGCAAGGGGGCAAGAAGCGGAAACAATAGCAAGCTCTCCGTGGATACATAACCCGGACTCTTGGGTCTAAGTTCCCGGGTCTCCATAACCCAGACTTGGAAACCGAGTGTTATAACCCGGAACTCGGACCGAGTTCGGGTTATATAACCCGACCTCAGTCCGAGTTCCGGGTTATACACCCGGTTTATATATTTAAGGATCTATCTTAGTTCCTTGTGAGTGATTTTTCGTGTGCCCATACACATACATGCTTCGCTGGCGCGCTAGCTTGTTCTTGTGTCAACACTCAAACATTGTCATGATAGAATTATTCATTTGTGATCACCGAAAGTAGCAAATGGCTCACTTTTGTTACATCGGGCCCAGCATAGAAGCAAGCTTCGAGAGAGAGCAAAGGAAATTTGGTGCCATTGTCCGTCACACACACAAAAGCATGCGCACCCTGCTAGAAAGACAACAGTGTGTGGTTGATGCATCACTGAACATTCTTCTTTGTTTGTGCTTACTTGCCTACTGACATACACATGTGAGCAGTGGTGTGCAACATTGTAGTACAATCCATCACGACACATGCTGTGCAATACGTACAAAGGTGATTGAACTTGTAACATACTATGGATGGTGCCTAATGCATTTGACAAATTAATGCCAAATTATGCATCTCAAGGCGGGTGTGTGGGACAAGTCGTACTACATAACTGCATTGCAACTTCCCGTCGCGTAAAAATAATTGTTTCATGTATCGCATACCTGTTTTTCACCCTTGGGTTGTGACAAGGTGCCCATAATTTCGCAATTGGATGGGCAATAGTTAGTTATGCAAGCGCTCGTTGCATGTGCATAGAGCATACAGCATGTGGAACATGGTTGGAGTGTGGCCCAACAACCTACTCTATGAGTTTGATATTGAACAACTGAAGGAATGGAGAAACGGACCAACTTCATCTGTTTCCGAATTACATGATTGCCCATCACTCGATGCCGGGCTTGTGTGCAGCTCGCCATATCGGATGTAAGCACTTTGTGGAGTATACGAGAAAGCCAGTGCAATCTGTACCGGATTGTCTCAAGTGGCCGGTGACTCCTATGTGTTATACTACTGTTTTGGTAGCACGAGACGAAAGGGGGGCACTTGTAGTGTGCTGTAGGTACATGAATACCCGCCTTGGGCACGCGACCAGCCAAGTGACAAGGTGACGGTGAGAACAAGCTTGTACATAGCCATAGCCATGTGTGGATGATAGCCAACATACGTTGGGAGTGTGGTACGCTGGTGGAAGGGCGACACGAGTCTGCACCACAAAGCCGCTACACAGAGCACACGCACTTGCGCGCAGCAAAGCACACCGTGCATGCGCATGGGTCGGACACCGGACTAAGGCACGAGAGCCTTACAGTGACCACTCATGGCTCATCACTCTGCAGCCTCATGAATTGAGTCGTTTGTTTCTCATCTAATCTAGCCCAGTGAGGGCCCAAATGCACATTAGTTGGGCGCCAAGGTATCCCCCAATGGGAACACCCTGGCGTGCGTGGCGTAGCACAACCCCCCATATTGAAAACAGAGTGTTGAGATGACACAATCTTGCATCACTCCATGATATCAAAATGAAATGGGAAACCAGCCAACGACCCTGAATATTACTATCAAATTGCCTTTTCTAACATCTCTCTCTCTCTCTCTCTCTCTCTCTCTCTCTCTCTCTCTCTCTCCCCTTGTCTCTCTCACTGGCGCGAAGGAGCACTGTCAAATCACATGCCATGTGCTCTTTGTAGATGTGAAATGATATTGCACTTGCCCCCAGAAGTATGGGACACAATCGCTGATTTTGTGCTCTCAAATTTGCTGAGTGAAGTGTGCCGAAGGCTTCGGGATGCACTTGGGGTTCGGCGGTATGTGAAGCTGGTTTGCAACTCGGACCGAACGCTTCAAAGTGTGGCAAGCCTTATGGGGAATTTACGATCCTTGCACGTAGAGTTTCGTAGCGCATGGGATCCGAGGGCAGCTATTGCTCTTTTCAAGACTGTGCGGCATTTGCACACACTGTCTGTTAGTATCAACAGCAGTGTGGTCGAACCGTGTTTCTGGGCACTCGGTGCATTGAAGCTTGCTTCCTCAATACATACGTTGACCCTAGATATCCGGCGAAATGCCATCGGATATAGTCAAGCACAAGCGCTTACTGCCTTGAAAGATGCCCCTTCGCTGCATACCCTGACATTAAATCTCTCTGGAAGTGCAATGGGCGACGGGGGGGCACGTGCACTCGCTGCACTAAAAGGCGCCCCCTCACTTTGTGCCTTAACCCTCAACCTCGAGAGGAATTCGGTGGGACGCAGTGGGGCACAGGCACTCGCTTCGTTGAAGGATGCCCCATCCTTGCATGCCTTGACTCTGCATCTCGAGGGTAATTCTCTCGGGGACACGGGGGCACAGGCGCTTGCTCCGTTGAAGGACGCCCCGTCGTTGCAGGCTTTACATCTCTATCTCGCGTTCAATGCAGTGGGAGACAGCGGGGCAAAGGCTCTTGCGGCCCTCAAGGACGCCCCCTCGTTGTCGGCCCTGACCCTTCACATCGGGTACAACCAAGTGGAATACAGTGGGGCTCAAGCACTTGCCGCACTGAAGGATGCACCCTCATTGCGGACCCTGACGCTCAATCTTGAAAAGAATGCCGTGGGAGACAAGGGGGCAGAGGCACTTGCTTCACTGAATGATGCTCCCTCGCTGCGTGCTTTGTCTTTGAATCTCAAGCAGAATTCCTTGGGAGACCGGGGAGCACAAGCGCTTGCTGCACTCAAAAATGCCCCGTCACTGCGTATTTTGACTCTCCATCTCGAGGGCAATTTTGTGGGAGACAGTGGGGCACAAGCACTTGCGGCACTGAAGGATGCACCCTCACTGCGGACCCTTACCCTCAATTTTTGGGGGAATTCTGGCGGAGTGATTGAGGCACAGACACTTACAGCGCTGCGGGCTTCAGCAGTCGAGTGCCACATTCTCGCATAGCCTCCAGCCTGCAAGTTTTTAAAAGACTAACGGCTCAAAGTGGCGAAAGGCGGGGCCATTCAGTCTAACAGTACTGACCATCCATTGTGCGAGTTTCCGAACACGGGCAATAATCTATCATCGGTTGTTCCTGGGCCCCACTGGGACCGGCTTTGGAATTTACCAATGGTCGTAGGCAACTTTTGTTTTTGCAGGGTGGCTTGTTGGGATGGATGATTTGGTCTCTTTGGAGCACCTTAGATTCATCCGTGTAAATTATTGTTGTTGTTTTAAGTACACTGCTAGGCACACGATTGCCCGTTGCATCTCGGGGTTGTGACGTCTCATCAATCCTGCACGCAGTAGGACTCACCCACATCTGAGTTGTCCCTCGGTAGGACACAACGCCGGAACCTGCTGCATCCAAAAAGTAAGTTCAGGCAGAGTAGGGCTCAGCATTTCCCTGCCTCTTGGGGTTTCGATGCTGATGATGAGGCCCCTCAAGAGGCTCCCTGACTCCCCCGAGATGCCTAAGATCAACACCTCAAGCCCTCTCACGCTCTCAGGCGCGAACCCCCTATTCAGGTCTAATGCGCGCGCCTGAGTGCATGGCTTGTTGGCTGGTTACACGCACACCCTTGGTGCGCACGCTGTGGGTGGATCACTACCCACATCAGCTAGCTATACATGGGAGGAGTCCCCTTCTTGAAGGATACCAGCCCAGGATTCAGGCTTGGCTGCATCCCCCGCCACACGATCCAACGTCACCCATCCGGGACATCTGAGTGTGACACTGTTCTTATGACTCATGCTACCTGCTTTCCCCTCTTTCGAGAAATCTTTCCACGCTGGGACGTCGTAAAGCGCCTGGGAGGGGAGCCAAGGCCAATAGGAGAAGCTTCCTCACACCCCATTTGGTCCGGTCCAGTCTGGAATTTCTTGACCACCATAAGTTCTCCTCGGCAGACTGCGGCTGCCTGCATGGTAGTGTTTTAGGGTGAGGGGCGTTTTGCTGGGCAGGGCGCCTCTGTTCCCTTCATGGAGCAAGCCAATATTTCCTCCCCTCTGAAGGGATGTATTCCCCCTCATAAAAAAAAATACCACTGTGCATTTCCGCTTTTATTGCTTTGCCTTGTGGAGGCGCCCGGTGTGTGCATTCCCCATCCTTCAGGAGTGGGCCTGGCATTAAATTTACTTTCTAAGTTGGACTGCCCTGACATGACCCGCGGCTCGGTGGCCCGAATGCCCCCCCCCCCCCAATAGCCCAAATGTTTTTTAATTAGGTCACACCCCCCAATAGCCCAGACCACCATCGGGATTGCGAAACGCCATGGTTGCACTCCCGCCAACGTGGCACCAGAGACCGCATGCCCATGGCCCTGCAGGGATAGAGATGCGAATGAGCCAATGAGCGAGCAACGAGACGCGGACGCGACGGAACGTTTTGGGATTGTTGCCGGCGTTGAGGGGTGACACGGGCCTTTGCGAGTTCAACCCTGGTTTTGTGCAACCATCACAGACAACGTCAGAGAGGCAGCGGCAGCGCACAAATTGGAGCGGGGGCAAGTTCTTCATTGAAGAAGCTCAGTCAGAGCAATGTTCAATCACAAAGAGTGTTACGCTTCGTTTGCAGGGCTAGAATTTTCCGGAATACCATGGACGCCCGCCTTGCCCACATGCATAAGTATGCTCTGTGAGTATCACGTTCATAACCAGGATCCGTATCTGACCATGCGCTTTATATTATTGCAATGAAATTGAAATTGAGGAACCTCCGTTTCAGCAAACTGGCTGAGCATTTCGGTCACCATTTCAACTGCCTCTTCTCAAGAAGACCCAGCCTTATCACTGGTGGATGTTGGGATACCAGCCAACGCAACTCTGCGCACCCATGGGACGAAATTTCCTCGAAATAATGCCAAATACAACTCTGGAGGACCCGCCAGAAGTTGCGCAATATTTATGGAATATTCTGCGAATTCCCTTCCGGAATATGGGCCTGGCCCAGGATGGAAATGCGCATGGGTACATGCAGCATGAGGTAAAAGTGCAGTCTGTCCTGAATCCTCAGAGGAGCATGACAGCTATCCCGTCCCTCAAAAGTGGATAATTTGGATATCCTGGGGATTAATTATTCTGTTGACGAACTTCCGCCTTCAAATGGTGTGGGGCTGCGTTGATTTTGTTGTGGCCCTGCGAGCCTGCCTCACGTGCTGACCGACGCACCCCCCCCCCCCCCCTCCTGCCGCCAAGGAATGTCCTGCACGTGCCCCATTCCTCTGTGTAGGTCCCCGAACCAGCGCTTGAAAGCTGGCGCAAGGCCATCTGAAGCACAATCCCCCCTCCCTCCCAGCCTCTGCAGTAATTCTTGGATCTAAACCGTACTGCCACATGGACCATGGCCGGAACTCCATTCCCGAAACGACGAAGTACGGGACCAGGGTGCAGTGTCTGGTGTCGGGATGCCCAAGGGCCGTTCACCGTTGCATCATCCCTGTGCACCCTCTCGCCCTTCGATGGTGGCAACCGGCAATGTTTTCGCTCCTGTCCCCATCTTACCATCACACGATCGCTCCATTTTCACTGATGAATGTGGTTTCAAGTCCCAGCACAGAGGACTATTACGGGCCGTAGCCTGAGCCATCACCTGACCCTAATAGCCAGAGCCCCGACCGTCAAGGAGCGAGAGGAAAATGGCGCAGTAAGTGCTCGTCGCAACATCATTGCACATCCCGAGCCCATCTTTGTGCCCCTGCCTGCGCTCCGTGTGCCAGACACCAGCACACTGCTTTTCGGAATGATTTCTTCGATGGGTGCGAGTCCTGGCTCATGGCATCTTGGGTTGGGATCAGGGCTTGGGCGAGGCAAGGCTGGAAGAAAAAAAGTTTGCGCGCGAGGGGAGGTCGTGGGAGCCCCTTTCCCAGACCCCCTCCCTCCCCTTCAGGGCTTGGGTGACGGGGATCGTACCCAACCCGGGGGGGCGGGGTCAGGCCGGAGGGGGGGCAACATACATGGTTCAAAATGATCCTCACGTTGCGCCGATCATTTTGATTGTGCATGTGTTGGGACAATCTTTTTTTGAAAAAAAAAACTTCCTTCCGGCGCCAAAGTATTTCAGTGGCAACCACAGTCCTGCCACCCAAGCCCTTTTCCCTCCTTCCCCTCTGTGCCAGGGGGAAGTAAGATCCAGCTTGGTGGGCCTTATTACGGAATGAGTGCATACTGTCTGCGCTCTGCGGGCAGAGGGCGATAGCAGTGCACCTCAGGTATGGCGAGGCAAGTGCTGCTATGCATTCAGGTGACCCCTGCCTCGCTCTGCCTACTGGCCTCTCCAAACGACGGGTAAGTTATCATAGACCTGGCTGCGAGCTCAGTGGACGTCTGTCATTGATCTGCAGACCCATGCAGCCATCTGGGCTTGCCACCCCTACACAGGATGTCGTCAGGAGGCCACTCCTCACCACATGGCTGAAGCAGGAGGGAAACTGCTATCCCTAACCCTAACGCAGAGGGAGACGGGCAACCCTACCCCTAACCCGCATGTCCTGCTACTGCTTGGAGAAAGGGCCACCCATCACTGCCTTGTGCCCCCTGACACCTGTAGTGACAAGTACCTCCCCCCCCCCCCTGCCCAAGCAGGGCCTATGTCCAAGCAACACTAGGCGTTGGTTCCGTCAATTTTTGCACCGTTGATTTTGGCGGTGCGTTTTTCAATTCGTTCTACTGTGTGCCATGTGTGCTTCCTGCTACTTTGGTTTGGAGATGCACGATGTTCCTATTTTGTGTCAAGGCAGCTCTGTTGGCCAAGAGGGCATTTGTAGCATGTTTTGCCTCTTGGTTTTCAGACTAGTACACTATGTCTTGCATAAAGCCTGGTTGGCCGTGTACTACACATGGTCCACTGGTGCAGAAAGTTGCGGTGTTGTTGTCGGTCCCTCTCCTAGAGGTGCAGATTATTTGGCAATTGAGTATGCGCGCGATGGGAAGACTATAACACATCACTGAGCATCATTGGAGAAGATCCATTTCGTCATCCGTTCTCCATCACTCCCCTTCCCTTCACCATCACCTGCCCCAACAGTTCACGATGCGTTATAGCTTGACCAAGAAGGGCTTCATTTCTGAGCCTGTGGACCTGTAATGTTCCATGTTTTCAAACTGTGTGTGCCAGTTGTTGGTCCCCAATGATCGCCGCTCATGAGTGCATGTGTCAACCTTTTGTTTGTGTACCACCATCTCCACTTCAAACCCCCTGAGGACGGTCTACAGGTGTACCAACACCCTTGTCCAAGCAACATACCTGCCAAGGGGGTGCACTTAGCGCAGTGCGTGCACAGTGCAAGCGTAGTGTGCGCACAGTGCAAGCGCAGTGCAACTATTTGGGCGTGTGGCCGTACTAGAGACCCATACTTTGTGATACTAGGTGGGCATTTGATACTTCTTCCACATCGGGGATATGGTATTTTTGGATTTTCACCTAGTTTCACCCATTTCCACCTTTCTTCACACTTTTTTCCTCATTTCCACCACATCCACTCTTTCCTAGGTTGATTTCTCCCCACCATGGGGCCTCGACAAGGCAGAGGTGATGTATCCATGTTGTTTTCCCCCCATCATGGGGACCTCGAGTAGGCACGGCTGATGTCGGACCTCAGGATCATGATCAAGGCTGAGGGACATTCCAGCATCCTCTCCAAATGTTGTATCAGGTCCAAGTACTATAATCGAAGGTGACCTCACGGGCTTGATCAACGCCAAGGATCCTTCATGCTAGCTAAGACGTACCATGCCGTCATCCCTAGACGGTCGGCAGCGGGGCTATGCTAGACGGCCATACCTAGCACCCCCGGGTCCATCCTTCCACCCCCATTCGTGGAAGATGGACCACCTCCCACCCCCATTGAAGGAGGTCTCCCAGGGTCTACAGTGGGACATGCTCCTGAGGCAGGGGTGATATAAGGGTGTTTGGAAGGGGTGTGCTTGGGGACTCTTCAGGGGCCCACCGGGAGTCTGACCTCCTAGCCGACCCTCCTGTGGGGTCAATAGGTCTCCTCGACGGCCACTGTTCCTGTTGGCGAAATGGCGGTGCAGGGGTACACTGGATCAGGCTAGGGGTGGGGGGGGGGGCTGGGCGCCCCTGGGTGGGTTGCTGGTGTTGGGGGGTGCCCTTGCACTGCGCGCGCACTGCACGCTACTTTTTAGACCAGGGCCCTGAGGAGTTTCCTGAAATGGTGAGTGTGCGCAGGGGATGGGGCACCCAGAGGGCCAACCCTGGGGCCTGCAGCGCAAAGTTTGTGTCTGCCCGTGCCCAGGGACCCAGCAACCAGTAGGCCACCACTGGGGCCCCCGGGGCCCCTGAGACGTTCTGTGGAGTCACCAGTGGGCGCAGGGGATCAGGCACCCAGGGAGCCAACCCTGGGGCCCCTGCAGCGCGCCGCCTATGTTCGTCCATGCTCAGGGGACCCTGTACCCAGTGGGCCACCACTGGTGCATTCTCTGGAGCCACCAGTGCGCGCAGGGGATCAGGCACCCACAGGCACCCAGGGAGCCAACCCTGGGGCCCCTACGGCACAGCGCTGCTGTTCGTCTGCGCCCAGGGGATCCAACACCCAGTGGGCCACCGCTGGAGCCCCCGAGGCGCCCTGTGGAAAGGAATGGTGGGCTCGGCAAGGGAAGGAACCTCCGACAAAACCGGGGTGGGCACAACCAAGGATGACGGCGCGGTCACAGTGCAGCGTAAAGCACCCGGGACACCATGCAGGTGCGCACGCCACCCGCGTCAGCCATGAAGCGCACGCTACCCGCAACCAACAAGGAATGCGCCCTGCGCACACGCGACCCACGGAGTGGGGGAGCGTGTGTGGTGGACGGCTGGGACAACGCGTGGAGGAGCAGGGCACCTGGGCCTCACGCACACGGAAACGTAGCGAGGCAGGTTGTGGACAGCCTGAGGACGGAGGTGTGTGGACAACAGACACATTGCAACTGGAACGAACTTTCTAGGAAAGGTGCAGAAAAGTTGTGTAGAAAGCCATACGAAGACAGCCGCGCCTAGGGGTTTGTCCCATGATGCACATCAAAAAAAGCAAAAATTTGTGCTGGAGGTGAAATGACCAAATGGTGGTATCTGTATCAAAAACAGTCAAACGACCCCCGCAACAACCAGCACAACCCCAATACGCCAACTACTGGGCGCCGCTAACGCGCAAATGGCACATCTTGCCACATCCAGCACAGCCCCAGCACACCAACCACTTGGCTCCCCGAACGCGCAAACGGACGCGGCCCCCTATGGCCGGGGTGCCCTCTCCATGCCATCTAAAGGAAAAGACTGCCCACCGGGGCGCCTTTGCATCACGACCTTGTAACACCGCACTGCCCATCCCCTTCATCGTCTGGTAGAAGCCCGCGTTTGCTTCTTTTGACATCTGCCATCATGGCGGGCCCTACGCGTTGCCTCAGGTTCTTAGGAGGGAGGACCTACCTGCCGGGGTACCATCCTAGCCTCCCAGGCTCGGCCCCTCTCGTGGGGGCACCATCTCCTCCAGCGCGTGCAATCCTGCACCCCCCCCCCCCTCCCTCCTTTGCACTTGGTCAGGCTGCCCCATGCAGCCGGCACCATAGCCACCGACCGTATCCCAGGGGGTGGTGGGCGCCCTTTCCTCTGATTGCCACAAGCTGATACAGGCGTGGGAAAGGGGTGGGGTGGGGGGAGGACCCGGTATTCCTCCGCATTACTCATGGGCCTGACATGGCTCAGCTTTTAAAAATCACACAGGCACAGGTGTGTTCCCTGTAGTATGGCTAAGCGCACCAGCCATAGGCGGCTGTTGGGTGCTCGGGCCAAGTGCAACCGTATTGGGGCTTCCGGGACAACTGCACCGTCGGCTACTCCCCAGTGCCATCAGCAACATGAACACAAAGCTAGGTGGAAGGAGAGCCTCCTTGGTGCTGTGAGGTGAAGGTTTGGGGCTGCACCTCACCCGAGCCCCCGGGGTCCATGAGGTCGGGCTGGAGGGGTGTGCCTCGCCCAGACTCGTGCCCCAAGATTTGGGCGGTACCTGAGGCCAAAGGATTTGGTTCGGGCTGGGGCCAGGGGCAATTGGATTTGTTTTGGGCCGGTACCAGAGGCCAGTGGAGCCGCCACGGATGCCTGAGGCACAGTGCGCTCACGAAGAGCAGGGCCTGAGGCACAGTGTATTGGGGCATAGGCAGAGGCACGGTGTGCTTGGGCAGTGCAAGGGCATGAGGGACAGTGTGCTTGGGCAGAGCAGTGCCCGAGGTACAGCGTTCTCTCATTCACTCCCCTCTTCTCAAGTGCCTGTCAGCGCTGGCAGGGGAGTGCACGCCACAAGGGGAGTAGGGCATGTGCCTGGCCCTCGAAGTCCTTTCCCGCAAGTTTTGAAGCCCGCTGGGATGGACTAACAACGGGCACTATGGGGACACCAGACTCCTCGTTCGCCTGCAATCGTCACCATGGGGCAATGGTGGGGCACAGGCTTCAGGAATCCAAGGCCACACTCTGTGGCCCCACCTGTCCGTTTTGCAGAGTTGCATGGGTTTGTCTGCGCGTCTGTTGGCGATCGTGTGGCTGCAGATGAAATGAAGGTGCACAGACCACCACTGGGCTTGCAGTTTCACCCCGTCACACACCAGGGATGCGCTTGAAGGGGAGGGTGTCTACAAGGTGGTTTTCAAGAGTGGTTGCGAAAGCGCTTATTGCCATTCGCCAAAGCTGTTGGGAGGCAAGCTCCAGCGGGTACAAAACGGCTGGAGGGCGGTGGGGCGCAGAAGCGGTTGGCAGGGCTGATCGCCACTTCCGGGGGGGGGGGGGGTTTCCCCATTTCATCAAATGGCTGCATAACTGCTACCGTGGGGGACCCCTCAGCAGTGAGGAGGGGGTGGGGGGCACTCTCTCCCGCAATAAGGTCGCTATGCACTCCGTTCGAACAGACCTTTTGCGAAAGGTGCCTAGAGCGTCTTGCAGCTCTTGACAAGGTTTTCTGACGCCGTCTCAAACAACACACATCTGACAGCTCATAGGTCACCAGTGGAACCAGCAAACGTGCACACAACACCCGTGTTCACAAACGTGCACGCGACAACCACGTTCACAATTCTCACGCATAGCCCCTCCCCCCCTGTGTGTGGGGGGGGGGGGCGTTCTGGTGCACGTCTTCACCCTTCATTGCTGCCTGGTATCATATTCCGTTGTGGCTGCCTCTTTCCGTGGATCTTTGGCTTCAGTTCTTCCTCCTTTACTCATGGAAGTGTTGCTGAGGGATCCTTCGCATCATAAAAGGGTTGTTGACACAGGATCGACGGTATACGGACGGAAGCGCGCAAATTTGCTGGCGATGGTCAATGGCACGCTGTTTCTATTCATCAGCAATGCCCACACCTCCTTTTCACAACTGCGACGATTTTGTGGAGACTCAAAAGGGCATCGAACGTCTGTGCCAAACTCTACGGACCGTGTGTGCTGCGATCCACCCGCAATGGAGTGCTGCGGGGGAGGATGGGATTCAAGTTGAGCAGCTTATGGGCGGAGTGACGAATTTGGTGTACAAGGTCACACATGGGACTCTTCCCCCGCTGTTAGTGAGAGTTTACGGTGCCAATACGGAGTTTGTCATTGACCGCGACAAAGAGACGACGCTCTTGAAGCAGATCTCCGACGTGGGATTCAGCGTCCCGTATTATGGCAATTTCGGCAACGGGCGTGTTGAAGGTTTTCGGGCCCTGCGATCCCTGACGCCGGAGGATTTTCAACGCTGCACCCCTGTGGATGTCCCTAATCTTGTTGCTAGGCAGTTGGCTGCGATGCACTCGCTGAGGCCCACGGAGCCTGGGAACCCGGAGTGCGCGCCTTTGTTGACCGAAATTCTCTGGGAGCGGGCGCAGGTTGTATGTATATTTCGTGCTTGTTGCTTGACCCTCCCTGAGTAACCCTGTAGATTGCGATTTGCCGAACACACTGAGTACTGGATTGGGGCTGTACAAACGTCCTGAAGGGCCCCTCTCACGCAGCGTTCCACCCTCAAGAATGTCCATCCCCAATATCCTCGGTGTCGTGCATGAGGGGCTTGTGCCCAAGCGTCGCCGTCCTGCGTCGCGCAGTGTACCGAAAGTGTGGACCGTATTTTCCGGCCCCCTTCTTCATCGAGGGTTATACAGAATTGCTACTTTGTGAGTGCATTTCAGGACTAAGGACCGGCAAAGGTTCTTCAGCGTCAGCTGTTTAGGTCGAGGACCACTAGGGTTGGCGTAGAGACGACTAGAGCCTGACTCTCACAACAGCTTGCTTAGCCACGAACGATCCCGTACCCCCCGCTTTTATTATGTCCGCAGGTGGCCTCGGGGTTGAGATTTGATGAATCGGAAGAAAGGCGGGCTTTGTACGACCGAGTCAATATCCCTCGGATGATGGAGGAGCTCGAGTGGCTCTGTACGGTCCTGCCCAGCCCAAGGAATGCGTACGGTGCCGAGTGGGTCGAGATGCAGCAGGTGGACGATGCCGGTGCAGCGGCGCGGTTTGCGTTGAAGCCCGTGTTTTGCCACAACGACCTCGTCAGTGGCAACGTGCTGGTGGACACGGCTGCGACGCCCCCGCGGTGCCAGCTCATCGACTTTGAGTACGCCGGGTACAACTTCCGCGCGTACGACGTCGCAAACCATTTCAACAACTACAACGGCTTTGACGAATACTGGGGTCCGCTGCAGGCGACCCCGCACCACATGAGGCACTTTTGGCAGGCGTACATGGCGCACTCCCCAGACGGTGTGGAGGTTTCCCGGGGTCTGCGGGACCCAACTGCCGACTCCGAGTTCATGAATCAGCTGCTGAAATGGACGGCGCTGTTGGCAATGGCGAGCCATCTCATGTGGGGCTTTTGGTGCGTCGTTCAGGCCCGGCACAGCCTCGCGCAGCAGATCGACTTCCTGGACTACGCGCGCATCCGCTTCGCGGCGTACTTCTACCTCAAAGGGCTGCACGCCCGCCATACATTTTCGCATGGGGCGCCGCGGGCGAAGCGGTCCCTCGCGTAACGCGCGGCGCGTTCCGTTGGAGTGTCCCGGCGGTGCCGAAGGCTGGGGGCAGGGGGGCCCAGGCGTCCGGTGCCCGCGGCGCTGCTCTGGGCGTTCCCGGCGCCACGCCCTCCCGCACGCGGATGTCGAAGTCCCCCAGTGCCGCGGCTCAACCATCGCTCAACGGATGCGTGGGCCTGGTGGTATGGTCTATATAGGCAAGAATATTGCCACTTGTGGCAGAAATACCCATTTTCACCCTGCAATATGTGCGCTGTGCACAAACGCCCCCTAGGGCGTAGGGGCAAGGGGCAGCCCTGGAACAGTTTCACGTGTTGTTTGTTGCCACATTTCTGCTGCAGTGGCATTGCTGAGCTTTTACTGTGAAATCAGCATCACAACGAACACAGGATGGTACAGGCATACATGACATCGGACCGCAGGTGCTCCATGGCCACCTGCGGCGGTGTCGACCAGACCTTCATTGACTCTACGGTGGAGTTCGTGCCCCACAGGCAGGCCATCAAACGCCTGCTGCACCAGCTTTGGCTTGGGCATGCACAGCCGCGACAGAGTGTAGTGTCCCGTGCCCCACGGCGTTCCATTGGTACGCCTTTACACTCCGCGCGCCCTGTAGTACCAGCAGTCCCGGGACCCCGTCTCAGGCCTCACTCTGCTCTGGGTATACACTGGTACCAGGGGTCATGAGCAGATGAGGATGCCTCCGAAGAAGATGATGACGATGCTGAATCGTGTTTTGGTGCACTTTTGCTCTGGCCATTCCCGATTTTCAATGAATCAGTACACACGGAGTTTGGTATACAACGCAGAACGGAGCCGCATTATCGCCGTCGACACCAAGTCCCATGCCCACATTTCACAGCGTGTTCACCGCGGGCACAATTGTTGCTGGAGCCCATATTGTACACCCATGAACACCACACCAGTGCCATGTCTTGTGTGACGTGCTTTTCTTGATCGAAGATGTTTGTGTCCATCGGGAGTGGGGTAAGGACAAGTGCAGTGGGTTTTGTGGGTGAGAGTGGAATGTTAATCCCACTGCTCACATGTGCAGCACACTGCCCCCGTGGCCCCCGCTTCCCTGCCGGCGCCGGTAGAGGGATCGCAGACAGAGGGATCACAGGCAGCATTCACAGGCTCGCGTAGTTCAGCGCGTGCTCTCCACCACACCTGACGTGAGAGTTGTACTACAGGACAGCGGGGTTCCGGATGGCCGCAGAAGAGGGCGTGGACAGCATCGGCAGTATTGGCAGTGGTTTCCTGGTTTTGATTCGAGACGTACTGTCATTCCCACAAGCAGTGGAGGTCTCATTGGATGTGCTCGACCGGAAAGAGCGGACTGCTGCAGGGATTGAAGGTTCTGAACGGATCAGCATGGCAGACGAGCAAACCCCCCCCCCCCCACTGCCCCCTAAATCAAACCATTGATCCCCACTGCCCCCTAAATCTCTGTGTGTCGTTGACAAATTTAGCCTCCCCTCAACCACATTTATTCCTTTTGCAAGCAGGAGTTTTCGACGAGCATGTTTGAAGTCATCGCTGCACAGGGCTGAGGATTCCTAATGAAACAACGACCCCCCACTCCCCGTCGCTAGTGCACGGACCGCAGGGCTGAGGCGCCGAGGGCATCTCCAACACGCAAGACAACGTCCCCTGTGGAGGCTGGTTGCTGGGCTTCCTATACTGATGCTGCCCCTTACTCCCCTGGCACCGCCTGACTCCGCCCTCTCTTGGCGCAGTGGATTGCGAGCACCCCCCCCCCCCCCTCCCGCCGGGCTACCCCCTGCACAAATGGCAGCGGGCCTAGCCAATCCCATCACCCCATGACCACCAAGTCCCAAGCCCCAGTCCACGGATCTCCGCGGCCCCCAATAAAGGGCCCCAACAGGCGGCGCCACAAAGCGGTCTTCTTCCCTGGAAAAAGACCCCAACACATCCAGCCCCATGCACCCTCGTGGCAGTGACACCACAACCCAACGCCCCGTGTGCCAATGCAGGCAACGCTGCACTAACCCTAAACCCGGCAGACCGAGGCAGGAGCGCTACAGGCTGGCCAGCAGTGACCACTGCCGTGAACAGCTGACACACAAAACCAAAAGGCCTGATATGGCAGCTAGCCTCACCAACAAGTTAGCGACGCCAAGAGCAAAGCCCTTTGAAGCGGGACACATGATATGGCAACAGCCAAGGGAGGGTCCCCCTGAGCTGTCCATAACCGTTTGGCGCACTGTTCTGTTCCCCTGTGCTTTGTACACCGCTGGCACTCAGCCTTCAGTTTCAGTCTTTTCAGTGCACGTCATGAGCACACTGAAATGCCGCGTGGAAGCCTCCCACTGCATTTGCTTGCCTCCTACCCTCCTACTGCATCAGATTCAGCTCATCCTCATTGCGTGTTATGTCCGCTACCACCGCGCTCTAAGGGACAACTGTAGGGCCGGACAGCTCTGGACCTTGATTCCGAGAGCTAGCTCAAGTACCATCTGGTAAGCGGACCTCGATGCTACGGGGGTTGGGACACCCTCCATGAGCCCCCTCCATCCCAATCAAAATGTCGTGTGAACCCGAGCAAACATGGAACACTGTGGTGAGGGGCTGTTATTTGCGACACCCCCCCCCTTCCTGCCCAAGAGTTTCCCCTTTTTAACACCTGCCTACAGGTGGAGATATTGAGAGGTGGAAAATTTTCGATGGGTTGGGGGGCGGGGGCCTGTGCGGGGGCCACAATCTGCGGCACGTTGTGCACTCCTAGAGTGAGCAACGTCTCCCCAAAGTGCATGAAGAGTACACTGAGCAAGAACGTCAACATCTTGTTCTTTGGTGACGCACCTCTTGGGTCCGAGTTTGATGCCACGCCACATGCGGCAAGGTAATACAGCCAAGGGAAAGAATGCTTTTGGACGGACTCTGGCTAATTTGTCGATCCCCAAGACAGACATGTTACACTGGGGCCCCGAGAAACAAGCTACTTGGGCCGCAAAGCCCCGTCATTTTGGGTTGTCCAGGGAAGGGCAGGAGGAGCCCCTCTCTCCTGGGATCTCCCCAAAAAACGGGAGTACCTCTTTGCGTTGTGTATCATACTGTAGCAGCCCCGAATATGTTTTCGGCCAAATGCTGCGTTTTTTGTGCCCAGATCGTCCACCAGGCTGCCCTGCGAGTTGCTGCACAGCCACACAATGGAAGTTGCTTGGTTCCACCCCCCCCCCCCCCCCCCGAATGCCGAGATGGACTCTGTCGAAGATTCGGGAGGGGTATGTTTTCGCAGCAAATTGGCACCTCATTCAGTGTGGCCTTTGATTCAGAGGCATGAGGAAATGCAATGTTTGCAGGTACTTTGCCGATGTGGCCGACTAGTTTGGTTTCGACCTGTCTTGTTCCCCTCAGTTTCCTGCAGCTGAGAACATTTGGGACGTGGCACTTCACTGTTTCACGGCCTTTGGGTGACTTTTGATGCACAGTCCGTGAGACCCGTATTGGCTTGGACACAGCGGGTGTATGTCCCTATTCATCAGAGAAGGGGCGTGATCACTGCATGAATTGCCACATGACCCGGTACTGAGTGCCTGTGAGCAGCTGATCCATTGGAAGGCCCAAACCTGAAAATGCAATGTGTATGCGACTGCTGCACATGTGCTGTAACACATTGATTGAGGTGCTGCCCAGAACCCAACCACAGGCAATAATCACCACCTTTCGATGCACCTGACGGCGTTTGCCAATGCAACGTGGAGGTTTGCACAAGCGACAAGACCGAACGTCCCTGGTGCCCGGAGAAGTGCACCATGGAGACTGCTTGAGCTTTTGGACGCTGCGTGCGAGGCGGCAAATGTGTCGTTGGGAAATGCGATGCTGATTTCCATCACCAGCAAAACTAGATTGGGGTTTTTACTTATTTGGCCACCACTACAGTGGTAGGGGCATCCCTGATTTCGAGCAGATATATTGCAAACCCCCTCGTTGAGCCTGGCTATGGGAATGTGGATTTGTTATCCGGCTCCAGTCTCAGGGAAAAAAGCTGTAGTCTGCAGGGCTATGTCACGCCTTCTCGCATGTCGCAACAAGAGAGACTTTTAAACCAGAAGATCATTGACCAGGTTAGGTTCAACCAGAAGATCAGCGGTGAACATGTCGTTCATGATTTCAATTTGTTTGCTGTACGGAGAGCTATCTTATGACCCAGTCCGACTGCTAAACAGATTTTGATATCTCTCCTCTATTTGAGCCGCCAGCTCATTTGTTGAATTCCGAGCATATATATCGGCCCACATCGGACACCACTGCCATCGCAGTCTTGAGCTTTTTCTTTTCAATTTGAGCCGGTCTTGTGCTGTGGGACGTCTTTTGGGGTAGTGGTTCCCAGTGCACATATGCTTTTCATGTATCAGGCGGTGCTCATTCTGCGGCCCTGTCCAACAATGTCAAATGGTGGGGTTCGTGTGACAAAACAATACCACGGCCTTTTAAGATGCATTCATGTGCCTGTGCCGGGAGACACTATTGTGCAAAAATGCTGAACTGGTCACCACACCGACTGCCTGGAACGTGTGAGTTGCTCTGTTGTGAGTAAGCAGACGGGCACTAGGTGCGACCCATCCTGTGACAACATCCGTTCCACTGTGTTCCTGCTGCAATTGAGATGCAGTAATGGTGCAATTTCGAAGGAAAGAGTTTCTAAAGACCTTTTGTGCAATCCCGGATTTCACCGCTCACTGCATTTCCTCACTGTTGACAATTCAGTCTCTTTTGAACTCTTTCATCGGTTGTCATGGCGCACAGCCATATTTAATGGCCCTTTACCTATTGGGAAATCCTTTCTGCACGAAGCGCAGGCCTATGCCAGTGCCTAAGGTGAGCGACTGTGAAATCTGAGACACTGGCCCACCCTCCTGTTTGTCTTTCGCTCACCATTGTTCTTCCCTTGGTTGGTTTGCAGGACTATTACCTGGGCCAGGTATCATACAGCCACAGAATGGGTACTGAGCATGCTGTAGAACATTCGTAGTGGGTTTTGCGCCCATCAGCAAATCCTCACGTCCTCCTCCTGTGTTTGCGCCAGGGGCAAAGGGTTAACCTGGGCATAGCATACTGAGGAGCAAGGGTAAGGGGGAGGGTAAATGTTTTGTGTGCTCTGGCCCACTTTCACGAGATAAATGTGAAAGTTTTGCAGCAAATGAAGGGAGGCAGCCTGATTTACCCTGCACGTAATAGGTTGCCTCTTGTTTGGTCCGGTTTGCCCACTGTGCATACATCATGCGCAATGTGCTGCAGCACAAATATTTTCTGCAAGTGGTTGCAGATGGTACATTGTTGCGCGCTTGGACATTTGCTGGCATACAGTCACCCATCTTGCGGAACCCCATGAGTTTACGTGAGTTCATCAGTTCTATTGGTGGTGCACTGTCAAACATCCTATTTGACCAAAAGTGTGCCAGTTGCACATGGAAGGTCACCGTGTCATGAGGAAGGCAACTGGACGTTTGGGCATCCCTGAGATAAGATACACTGGATCCCCAGAAAATCCGCCTCCTAAAGGCACGACTAATAGCTCATACGCATATAATTTTTTTGGGTCAAGCCATGATGAGCTGCTGGAGCTTGCTCATTACAAGGCACTCGATAAATCTCTCGGAATCAAGGATCAGAGCTGTCCAGTGCTACGATTGTCCCACAAGACGGTGTGGTAGCGAAGGACCTGCTGTATCTGGTACCAGGAAATGCAGTGGGAACTGCCACACCCGAAGGCATCCCAGTGTGCTACCGGAGCACAAAACAAACTGGAGGGCTGAGTAAATAACAGCGGTGTGCTATGCACAGAGCAAATAATAGCTCATACACATATTCCTGAAACGCTCTCTAGTGCAGTAGGTAACTGCCACACCGCCCTCGTGTTGGTGGATAATAACTACAACAACAGTGCGCCTGGCGGCTGAGGGGGAGAGCACTTGGGTGGTCGAGAGCGTGGTCACCGAACAACGGATGTTGGGCCAAGGTCGCATAGGGGGTGTTGCCTGAACCGTGCGCGCACCGTGCGCGCACCGTGCGCGCACCGTGCATCCTTTTGCGTATTCTGTGTCCACCAGATCCACAATGCCTGAATCTGAGCTGCCCTAGCTTGTCGCCGGACTGCCTGTGTACTACCACCGCTCCAACGGGGATAGGGTGTCGGCCACTGTCGTTGACCCTTCTCCAAGAGGTGGGAGTCGCGTCTCTATTCGGTACGAATTGGGTGGTGAAGAGGTCTTGTACGAGCATGCACCCGAGGAGCGGTTGGAGTTTGCAATTGTGACTGATGAGAGCCCCGATTCCCCCCAACCTATGCACCATGAGGCGCCGATGGATGCTTTGCTGGAGCCCCAATTACCTGAAGTGGAAGCTGAAGCCCCTAGAATTGATGATCATGAGCCAGAATGCTGTGGCGGATGAAATTGAAATTCCCGTAACCCAACCAGTGTTGTCGCTTGTGTTGTCGCCTGTGCATGGTTTGTTACGGAGGTGCGTGCAAGGTGCAGAAATTGGGAGCCTGGAACCTGTGACAAGCATCAGATTCAAAAAAAAAAAAATTCCCGGTACGCCAATAGGGGCTGCAGGGTGCAGAAAATAGGACCCTGGAACCTGTGACAAGCATCAGACTAAAAATTGAAGAATCCTGGTATGCCAGTATGGACTGCAAGGTGCAGAAATCAGGACCCTGGGTGTGTTTCTATGGGGGCCATTCAACGGGGTACAAGTTGGGCAACCATCCCAAAAACATTGAACCGTGCGCGCACCGTGCACGCACCGTGCGCGCACCGTGCGCGCACCGTGCGACAACGCCCCCATAGTCACGAGCCGTGGACAAGAAGGTGGCTGGTTGTCCGCACCCACAGTCCTTGGAGCACATGGCAATTATTCTGGTTTGGTCCATCCCTGGCTTTTTTTTACACCAATGAAGGTCCGACAGCCGCAGATGACACTGCAAGCGCTTTGGGGGCTACAACCGTTGACATCAACGTTTTGGCCAATGACTTCGGTCGCAGCAATTTGACCATCATATCAGTGGGCAGTGCTGACATCGGAAGCCAGCATTGTGGATGCCTCCAGAGGGGTCATTCGGTACGTCTTCGGGTCACCAGGAACGCCACTACCTATGCAGTGTGCAGTGGGTGTTTCTCCCGCCAAGGCCCCGCAATGGGGCCCAGGCAGTGTGCTGCGGCGGATGTTTGCCCCAGCAAGGCCCTGCGGTGGGGCCTAGGCAGTGCGTCAGTGAGGAGGGGGTGTTACTCGGACCCACTCAAATGCACTGGAGTGCCCACTTGAACACACTCAAGCACACTCCACACCCTGCTGGACCATGTGTTCCACTTCCCTGTGTTTGGGTTCAATTCCCTGTGTTCAAGTTACATGCACACAGAGGAAAATCATGAGTGGCTCTCTCAACACATATCTGCACCATCAGCTTTCTCATCAAACGTCAAGTACTTTCCACACGGATCACGAATCATTTCTTCCCCATTGCAAGCAACCACTGGTCTCAGGAGGGTGTGCAGCACTGTCCAGAAGTTATCATTGTAAATGGTGTCTTTGGTGAGATTGTTCGCAGGACTCCAACCATTTTTTCCATAGGTTACAAGATTCGGGACCAATGTTTGGGCCTGTGCACCTCGTGTGGAGTGAAATTAAAGTAACAGCGGATCTTGCACACAATGCTATTGATGGTGGCAAGCCCTGAAACAACTAGCAAAATGCTTCAACATGCTGCACACCACTGATGGCTAACATTTGGTGACCCGAAACCCCCTGGCCCTGTGTTACATTCCCCACATCAGTGATGATCACCTTCTAAACTTCGCATTCTTGGGAAAGAGGGGGGGCAGTGCGGGCACAGTGCAACTATTGGGGTGTCTACCTGCACTGGAGACCCATACTTTGTGATACTAGGGGCATCATTGTTACCCCTAGTGTAGGTTTTGATGCTTCTTCCACTTTGGGGATATGACATTTTTTGATTTTTACCCACTTTCATCCATTTCCACCCCTTTTCACACTTTTTTGCTCATCTCCACCATGGACTCCCACATTTTGGTGTGGCACCTTGAGTTGGGGCGATGGACTCCCACACTTTGGTGTGGCCCCTTGAGTTGGGGTGATGGGGGGAAGAATGGGAGCTGAATGATGAGGAGGTAGTGGCACTACACTTACAAGGTGCTGCCAGCCCTAATGGAGTGGAAGAAACTCCCCCTGATAGGAACGCCAAAGAGATTGCTAAGGAAGGCTTCTACCCCCCCCCCCCTTTGTTCTAGCTACGCCCTTGTCCAAGCTACGGTAGGCGTAGGGACCGTATTAATCTGGGACCTAATTTAATTCGGTACCAAATGTAGTGCAGCCACAAAAGACATGGGTTTGGTGACAAATTCGCCAGTTACATAGAGCCATGGACACATTTGTTGTGAGTGTTTCCCCACTTGAACCCACATAGCTCTAATTTTGGAGATTTTTGTGCATCATATTACCTTTTCTTGCACCAATAGTTGTATCGGTAGTTGTATGTGTCGCGCGCATGCTACGGCCTTGTCCAAGCTACAATAAGCGTAGGGACCATATTAATTTGGGACTTTTGTGTAGCTAGGACAAAGGGGGGGGGGGGTACTTGGTGAAGTCAGTACTCCACCATTGCTACTGTTAGGGTTGGCGCTTCCTTACCCCCTGGGCAGGGTATGGCGTGGATGAGGTCTGCTCAGCAATTCTTTTGCCCGATGGGTGTTTGAACTTTGTTGTGGTTGAATACTTGTCCCAGAACAACCTAGGTGAGCTGCTGAGGCTAGCTGAGTTGCTTGCATAGAAAGCCTATGGATTGGCGCTATTTGAGAGTCTCTCCCTTCCACCCCCCGCCATGTGCTCCCCCCCCCCACCCCCCTTGTCGCTGGCCCCCCCTTGCAGAACAAAGAAACATGCCCCCCCTAGCCGCTGCCCCCCCCCCCCCCTTCAGAAGTGAGAATCATGGCCCCCCTGGGGCTTTTTGCCTAAAAGCAGTCAATGCCGTGCATTTCTTGGCTCCACATTGTTAGAGGATGCGCATGCAAAATTATTTTGCTCGTACAATTGATACTTAATGCGTAGAAGTGTATTGTTGAGGGTTTGAGATGACAGGAGTCAATTCTGAGAGGGCCATCGTTGCAAGCTCTTGGAAGGCCTTGGAATGGTACCCCAGGGCATGTTGTTGGCCCCCCCACTTGAAATAAAGAAACATGGCCACCCTAGCCGCTGCCCCCCCCCCTTGAGAAGTGAGAATTATGGCCAGGGCCAACGACATGGAGGGGGTGGGTGGGTATAGACGCACTCCCTTCTCCTTTCATGTCTGACCTATGGTGGGTTATGGCAAGCATTGGGCTCTGTGTGTAGGGGCACACCCTAGGTTTTCCGCATTTTCCATGATGTCTTATGTGAAGGGAAGGTGGTAGCTTGCATTTGTCTTCAGCTAGGCTAGTTTGGGTGACCTAAATTTAGGGGCGTTTGGAAGGAGTGTGCCTGGAGGTTCTTCGGGGAGAACCTAGTCTACAAGTAGCGCGCAGTGCAAGAACTCCCAGTATTTGTATGGAGCATGCCCGCACTGGCATGGGAGGGGCGCCAACGGGCAGAAGCAGCACTTGAGAGCAGTGAGACAGCAATCCCACTCTCAAGTCAAAACAAAATTTCCCCGGCTGAGAGGTAGCCCAACAGGCTGCCCACCTCTGTTGTCTAGACCACAGCAGTGTGGTCGCCACAACCAGTTGCAACTATGAAACCAATGTTTCCGTTTACTTACTGTTGCACAGGATCCTTGATTTCGCTTCGTTGTTGGACGCTGTATACATTTCAGGGGAGGCTTGGGGGCAAGTCATCGGGCTGCCCCGGGGCCCCTGAATGACCACTGGATGCCACAGGGCAGAAAGCTACAATGAGCAGTGGGATACACATGCCATTCTCATCCACAAAACTGCACATCCCTGCCAGCCCTCCATGTCCCCAGTTCCCATCCCTGCCCCCCTCTTCCCCCACACTCCGCCCCCTCGCCCTGATCTCGGGCAAGAAGCAGGTCATACAACAACATGGCACGGGACACTGGTCGGGCTACACAGGAAGCTACCACCCATCATCACCGCCGTGTCCACCCCTCCTTGTGCTCGCCCCCTTTCCCTTTCTGCCAACTCAGTCCCCCTTGCGCGCCCCAGCTGTCGCAGTACTGCTGGACTAATGGCTGGAATTGTCTATGGCGGGGACATTCAGTCTATCGGAACCGACCATTGATCCCCCAGCTGTCAAGGGAAGTGAGAGCCCAGCACAATTTGGGCTGGGAATGATGCACACCGCCTTGCCGAAACAAAGAGGCGCAGTTTCTGCAATCTTCAGTCCTTTTACTGCGGTTTACGCGGAATCGGTGTGGGTGGTTGCCAAGGGTGTCGGAGAAAGTTACCAACTTCCCAAACACATCCACGTCAGCAAGTGCATATCTCCTGCAGGGTTTCAACACTATGGCGTTGCGTCGCATCGTTTTCCAACTGGATTACCTACTCAACGCGCAGTTCAGTGGCTTGGTCACAGCTGCAAGCCGAGGCGTGTATCGCTCAGCGAATCTCTCGGTCGAGTTCACCGAGGCATGGACCAACGTGGCCCGTTGGGACACGCAGGGTGCCGGTCAGGAGCCGGACATTGTGGCCGCGGCATCCGCAGCCGAGACGGACCCTGCCACCAGCCACCTCGGTTGTGTGGAGCTCAACGTTCTGATGGAGGCGCGCGCGCGCGGCGTCCCGGTCCGTGCGGTTGCCCCGATGCTTGGCAGCTCTGCGCTGGCGCTCGGCATGCGCCCCGGGGCTGACGCGTCCGGCATCGCGGCGCTGCGCGGCAAACGCATCGGAATGCACGCCGACTCACTGCACTTGCTCTCGGCATTGGCCAACGCGCACGCGGATCTCCAGATGGAGATCGTGCGCGTCGATGCGGCCGACAAGTACCGCCGGCTCCTCGACGGCGACGTCGACGCCATCCAGATCTATGACGTGACGGAGCCTCTCGAACTGGACAGGCTCTGCGGCAGTGCCTCCGCGGTGCTGCGGCTCGCGCCGCATGTGTACGACTCCCCGGGCTACTCGCAGGTCATGTTCGCGGCAGAACCACCGGCCGACGCTGGCGCGGCGGAAGTGGAGGCCGATGCCTTGAAGCGGTTCGTGGAGGCGACCCGCGAGGGCTGGCGCCTGGCGCTGGAGGACCCCGAGAGGGCGGCGCAGCAGATCATGGCGGCGAGGAAGGGGACGGGCACGTATTCCAAGTCCGGGGAGCAGGACAGCGTCGAGGTGCAGGCGGCGATCATCGAGCGCCTGCGACCGTACGTGGCGGGAGGACCGAGTATCGATCGGGCGGTCTGGGACTCGGCGGAGGCCCGGCTCCAGTCCCTTGGCGTGCTGCAGGGTGGGAGTTGCGGTGCCGCGGCGCTGCACCCAGTGGCCTCCACCGTATAAAGTCGATGATGTAGATTTATGCGATCAGACACTTGCCCTTTTGTATTGATTGCCGCCCCACGTTTGCACTCCCCCTGTTGACGACCCCCCCCATTCTCTAAGCATTGGGGAATTGTCGTTCGCCTGTTGAAAGTCCGTGCTCATCGCAGTTGTCTTGATGGCGACCACAGACCATGATGCCCTTACGATGGTGAGGGACGCGGTGCGAGGTACGTGGCGTCGCTTCTCAACATCCTGGTGGACGGTATGTGTCTCTTACACCACCGGAGAGGGGGGTGAGTAGTGTGTGGGAGGGGTAGCAGGACAGCAGGAGCGAATGGCATCGATGGAATCCGCCGATGCAGACCTGACGTCGAACACAGCGGACAGCCAAGTGCAAGACGAGGCAGCGACGAGACGAGAGGTGGACATCCGCCAATTCGCCAGAGGCTGAGCCCGACACACGGTTTTCGTCTTGGTCCCTCTCAGGGCCTTCTCGCTGCTTCGTCTTGTTACTGTTCTAACCCGGTGCTTGCCACCCACCAAAGGTCCCACCTACCCCTTCGCTTAGCTCACCTTAATTAGCCTCCCCCCCCATCCCCCCACCCCGCGCTTGCCATCATTTCGACTGTCCATAGCATGTCCTTTCGGACACCAGAACTGATGCAGTGTGAATGATGGTTGCACTTGCCATCGTCGAGTGGAGGAACGGAGGAGGAGACATGTGGCGTCCGGAGGAGCAGAGGGCCATGTCGGAGGGGTTGGATTTGGCGCTCATGTCCGATGCCAGCGTTTCCTCGGCCTCAACAGGAAGGGAGTCAGCAGGGTCAGTGGGCTCGCTGGTGCCAGGGGGAGGGGCCTGGCCGATGGTGTGGATGCAGTGCAGGTCGCACGTGTTCCTTCTCGGCAGAGGGGTCAGCCCACAGACTCGGAAGGGGCCCAGTCAGACGAGGAGGGAGGAGTGGAGCCAGTGCTCAAAGGCGGGAGGGTAGTGCAGCGACCGAATATCACGAAGGGGCATAGCGCGTGCTTGCATGCTTCAAGTACATGATAGCCCTTGGTGTAGCCGACGCACCTGCTGCACGGCTGGTGATCGAACACAAGCCTTTGCGGAGGCGAGTACCGGTGAAGTACACAACAACGCTCGTGGCATGTCAATACACCCGCTCCCCCCTTACGCTGCCCTTGGTCTTAGTCACTTGGCCCCTGGTCACACTCTCTTGATGCCCTGCTGTGTGCATGCAGGACAGGCCGAAATGCTGATGTGCAGCAGGTTCTCGCTCTTACAGTGCGTCTTCACAGCGCGTTTTTCACACACCAATTTGCATCGTCCCTCCTCCACACTACTCTTTGAAGTTATGTGCGGTTGGGTGGTTGCAGTTGCAATGCAGTCGCTCTTCGTAGGTGGCTGTTTGATGCAGGGTACATCTACCAAGGGTCCCACCTACACCTCCGCCGAGCTCACCTTAATTGGGTTGCGCCGGCGCTGCCGAGCAGGGGACGAGGCCACAACGTCTGCAGACTTGAGGCACACCCAAGAGCGCGACAGCCCTATCACAGCCAGTCCGTAACCTGGGAGGTGAGGTCAGGGCGGCAGGTCAGAAACATAAGAGAGACCCCTGACCCGATTCAGGGAGGGCAGGGCCTACGGGAACATTCCGAAGAAGGCACTTGAGCGCAGTCCAGTCTGAACTGCAGCGCAACAAAGCCGTGTGAAGGCAGGCGCCGCCGTAGCGGGCCCGGGGGGGGCGGCCGGGCCCGGTCCTTGTATGCGACACCCCCCAGCCCCCCCCACCCCCCCCCGGGTTTTGAAAGGTAGTGGTGCCGGGTCGGCCAGCAACAAGTGTCCTTAGAGAAAACTGTCCGCCGCCAAAGGCGCCAATTTTTTTTGTCATACTATGTGTTTACAGTCAAAACACTCAAAATTTTGTAGAGAATTCATATTTGTGTTAAAACAACAAGAAAAAATTTTGACCCGAAGGAGGGCTACAGGAGGGCTGCAGGCCCTAACAGCAACCCTAGCCCTAATCAAGACTGAATGTTGGGACCGAGCTGGTGGGGGAGGGAACATCAGCTATGACTGGTGAGGGACATCAAGAATGATTCACACATTGATGGCTCTTGACAAAGTGAAATCAGCTTGCAAGTGAACCCCATCACCACGAGGCCCACTTTCAAGGCTTTTTGGACTTCTGAGGGGCCAAAATGCCCCAAAATGGGCTCAAAATGGGCTCATTTCAACCCCAAATGGTCTAGGATGAGGTTTGGAAAAATGCGTTTTTGACCCATTTTTGACCCATTTTTGGTCCCAAAATAGCCCATTTTCAAGGCATTTTGGGATTTTCGGAGGACCAAGATGGGCCACCACAAGCTCAAAACGGTCCAAAAACACTTGTTTTAGCGTCGCACATGGTCTAGGATCATTTTTGAGAAAAGCCATCTTTTTGCCCCTACTGGACCCTGTTGACCCATTTGGGCACCCACCTGTTTGGGCTTGAGCTTGCAGCTTGCCGTAGCCTAATGGGCCTAGGGATTGGGGTCTAGGCGTCCGTTTGGGCAATTATGAGGGATGGAAACCACAAAAAGTGGGGGGTTGCGGGTTGAGTAGGTGCCCTCGGAATCGCATTTTGAGCCATGTAGCCAAAGATATGGCCTATTCTTGGTTTGTGGCTGTCGGCATTTGGAGCTTGTGGGGGCCTTTTTGGGCCGTTTCCGGGACATATCATGGAGTTAGAGGGCCGCAAAGAGCTCGTTGACACGGGGAAGTCAAGCGGCACGTGGAGTGTACCCACCGTTTCCCTTTGTTTGGCCGTTTTGAATGTGTTCCAGGGCTTTTTTGGCCCCAAAAAATGGCTGTTTTTGGCCCTAAACTGCAGTTTTTGAAACTGAGGTCCGCCACTTGTGAATCCCGTTCCCGGCCGCCACTGTTGAGTTTCTTGCTCAAACTTTGTGTGATTGTACTTCACACCCATAGGTATCATCCACCAAAATTTCAGCTGAAGCTGAAGCACCACGACGGAGTTCTGATTTTTCCCCATTTCGCGCGTGCTGCTTGCTTGCTTGCTTGCTTGCTGCTAAACCTGGTAGGTCCACCCTAGACACTAAAAAGGGTTATAAAACCAAGACTGGTTCCACCAGCTCGGTGACCCTAACCCTAACCCTAGGGCTAATCAAGACTGAATATTGGGACCGAGCTGGTGGGGGAGGGAACATTAGATATGAATGGTGAGGGACACCAAGAATGATTCACACATTGATGGCTCTTGACAAAGTGAAATGCACCTGAACCCCATCACCACGAGGCCCACTTTCAAGGCTTTTTGGACTTCTGAGGGGCCAAAATGCCCCAAAATGGGCTCAAAATGGGCTCATTTCACCCTTTTGTGCACCCCAAATGGTCTACGATGAGTTTTGGAAAAATGTGTTTTTGACCCATTTTTGACCCATTTTTGGTCCCAAAACAGCCCATTTTCAAGGCATTTTGGGATTTTTGGAGGACCCAAATGGGCCACCACAAGCTCAAAACAGTCCAAAAACACTTGTTTTGGCGTCGCACATGGTCTAGGATCATTTTTGCGGAAAGTCATATTTTTACCCCTTTCGGACCCTGTTGACCCATTTGGGTACCCACCTGTTTGGGCTTGAGCTTGCAGCTTGCCACAGCCTAGTGGGCCTAGTTATTGGGGTCTAGGCGTCCGTTTGGGCAATTATGAGGGATGGAAACCACAAAACGTGGGGGGTTGCGGGTGGAGTAGGTGCCCTCGGAATCGCATTTTGAGCCATGTAGCCAAAGATATGGCCTATTCTTGGTTTGTGGCTGTCGGCAGTTGGAGCTTCTGGGGGCCTTTTTGGGCCGTTTCCGGGACATATCATGGAGTTAGAGGGCCGCAAAGAGCTCGTTGACACGGGGAAGTCAAGCGGCACGTGGAGTGTACCCACCGTTTCCCTTTGTTTGGCCGTTTTGAATGTGTTCCAGGGCTTTTTTGGCCCAAAAATGGCTGTTTTTGGCCCTAAACTGCAGTTTCAGAAACTGAGGTCCGCCCCTTGTGAATCCCGTTCCCGGCCGCCTGCGTTGAGTTTCTTGCTCAAACGTTGTGTGATTGTACTTCACACCCATAGGTATCATCCACCAAAATTTCAGCCGAATGTGAAGCACCACAACGGAGTTCTGATTTTTACCCATTTCGCGCGTGCTGCTGCTTGCTGCTTGCTGCTGCTGCTTGCTGCTTGCTGCTGCTGCTGCTAAACCTGGTAGGTCCACCCTAGACACTAAAAAGGGTTATAAAACCAAGACTGGTTCCACCAGCTCGGTGACCCTCACCCTAACCTTAACCCTAACCCTAACCCCCCCCCCCCTCACCCCTAGCTGGACGCCCCCCTGACCCCCGGCCAGACCCCCCGGACCCCCGGCAGGAACACCCCCCCCCCCGACCCCCGGCTGGACCCCCCCCCCTGACCCCCGGCTGGACCCCCCCCAACTGCCCCCCCCCCCTCAAGTTTTGACAGATAGCTGGGGGGGGGTGTTGCATCAGGACCAGTTGTAGTCGCCCCCCCGGGGTAGCGGGTCCACACCTGCCCTTTTGAGCCCCCCCTTGCGCTGACAGGGTCCTGTCTCCGCACAGCGACCCTGCAGTACCGTTGTATTCGGGGCTTTTTTCGGATTCTTGCGACTGCTGTCCTTGTGGTCTCGGATGGAAGTCCACATCATTTTTCAACGGGTGTACTGAGAGGCTGTGAGGGGCTGTTCATTGGGCGTGAGGGTTGTGTGCGGTTTTTGGGTTTGAGAGTTGCCGCCAATGCTGCATAGTTTTCCTCTAGGAACAATGGCTGATATTGCCTTTGCGACATGGCTGTCGCCTATATCTGGTCCATTGAGGATCATGCAGATGCCCCTATTTGTGGTCCCTTCGATTCTGGGGACCGTTTGAAGTGCATGCGGTATGCACATGCGACAGAGCATGACACCCCATTTGATCGTTTTCTGTTCCCATCCGCAGCCCATGGGGGAGAGCCTCTGCTGTGTCGCGTTTCACGGAGGCGTGATACGCACACAGTCGTTTCTAAGCACGTTTCTAAGCACCATGACCCCATTGTTTGTGGAACATTTCTGCCTGGCTTGTGCACGGGGGTCATAGATGTCCTGCCCCCTCGTCTAATAAGTCTGCACCCTCAGGGGGTGCCTCGTTGCCGCATGCACGGACTGCATGGAAATGCGCCTCTCGCTCTAACAGACTAACGATTCCAGCCAGCGCACGAGCCACCGTAGTGCGTCGTTTTGATGGTCTTTCCTCTTAAACATGGACGGCGATGTTCTGGCCGATGTTTGCCTGGCCGTTGTGTTTGCCAAAATGGCATGCCACCCCACCCCCGTCCCGAAAGAAGCATGTATCTGTGTGAACACTGATGAACATCGGCTGGAATTATATGGACGGGGACATTCAGTATCTGTGGGCCGACGTATTGTGCCAACCATGTATCTGCTTGTCACACAAATTGCACAATTCAATGGCATCGAGGTGACACTGCCCGGCGAAAGAGTTGGACCAAAATGATGCTCTCACGGAAATCTAAGTGAACTGACAGCCATCAGGGCTGTGGAAGGCAGGCACAGCTGAAGCCAAGTGTGTGGCGGCACACCCGACCTCTTTGCGGCCAGCACGCGTCCGATGAATGCCCTTGAGACATACATACAATGCACACTGATGTCATGGGGCATCGGGTCATGCTTACACCCTTCCTATGGGCAAGCAGCCTTTGGGGCTTTGAGCACCATTACCCTCAACCGCTCCCTGTCCTTCCTCCCCCAGGGAAGGCAGTCCCCCCCCCAGCCCCCACGGGACGGTTGCCAAGTGACCCCCCCCCCCGACCCTGGGGAACCGTTTTACCACCGTATACGCACACTATGGGGCACAGAAATTGCAGCAGAAAAAAAATAACAAAGCATAAGAAATGTTGGTGTGCAGAGATTGGCAAGGTCAAAACACAATGACAAACAAAAGCAAGTGTGCCAGCAATATGAAAGGTATGTATGCGTTCAATGGGCTGCCAATGTAATGAAACTTACTCCTTGAGTGGCTCGGTGTAAAATTTCTTCGTCCTGCTCCATTTGACCTTGAAATCCTGAACATGGTCACCACTTTCCACTTGCAGACATAAGCCAACCATACCCCTTCATGACTACAAAAGGGTGTCCAACAGGCCAGCATACACCCCAAAACACAAGAGCACATGGAATTACACTTACAGTAACACTTTGACACCCATATTGACCCTTCTTGCAGCCTGCACAAGGCTACAAACCACATTCTCTATTTCATTGGAACCCCAACGATGTTCCAAAAAAGCCCAAAAGTGCGGAAGCATGGGGTTGCCCCGTTTGGACAAACCCCTGTTAGGACAAGGAGGGTAGAAGTGGGTGCGGTCTCAAGCAAAAATATGGTTTTTGGCGCAGATAGTTCTCAGAGCCATAGCCCCTGTCCCACTACACTCGGCTCACAAATGCGTCTGTTAGTGCATTCTGGACCAAAAAAACTGCAGTCATCGATAGCAACCTTCAACTGGGGTCGCCGCTGCGCTAGGACAAGGGGAGGGGAGGGTTGGGTTGGGTTGGGTCAAGGCCTCGCCTGGTCGCCTACCCACGGTCCGCGCCGCCTTCCCTGCCGGACCCGACTGGGCGGCCGTACCCGGGTGTCCGGTCACAAGGCCTGCCGGACTGTTGACCGCCCCCAGACCCCGCGGTGGCGCTCGCGGGCGGGAGATGCCGCCGTGCCTGTGTGTATGTGCCCTTGTGTGTCTGGGGGAGGGGGGGGGGCTGTGGCACACCTGCTTGCTCCATTGTTGTTCGGCCGTGGCGCACATGGCACGGGGAAGTGTGTGCCTGGTGCTCCAGGCCCCGGCAGGGAGGCTGGAGAGCCTGACTCTGAGCCCGCCGGGGGAGATGTGGGCCTGGGCTCGCAACCTCCACGTCACAAGGACATACTACCCAACCACTCCACGACTGCCTATTGGCACGGGAAGGCGGTGGTACGTGGCACGACTGGGGTCAGACCCGCACTCCTTGACTGCCTTAGGCACAGGTGGTGCTGCCTCGCGGGCTGGGTCTGGCTCCCACGGCCGAGGGCGTACCCCGGGCAGGTGGAGGGGCACCAGGGCGCAGAGTGTGCTTCCCTGCCCTGGGTGCCGCCAGTGCTGGCTGCACTGGCTGCGGCGCTACAGCCCGCGTAGACGAGGGGGCCCAGAGGGCACCACACCCGAATGGCCTCTCCTTTGAGGAAGGGGGGGGGGGCAGGGGTCGGCTGGTGGCTGTCTGGCCTCCAGGGGTCGCCCACAACTGCACTAGAGTGCACGGGGCTGTGCTGGCCTAGGCGTCTGTGATGAAGTTGGAGGGGCACGTGCACACCTGGAGGTTCCCCGGGCAGGCCGCTCAAGGGATACCCACAGCGGTCAAGCGGTGAGCCCTTCATAGCCTCCACTCTTTAGGCCCTGAGGGCGCCGACTCCGTGCACCCCTCCCGTCAGGGGCGCAGGCTGGGGGGGGGGGGGGGTAGGGTGGTGGATGGGTCTACCTGTTCACTTGTGTGGGAGAGGAGGACCACCTGCTGGGTTACCATGCGGGTCCCAGATCCCATCATACTCGTCGCTCAGCGTCCGCTCCCTGAGGGACCTCGATCACCATGTGACGGCCTGCAGTGAGGGTGCGAAGGCATGCTGGGGGGGGGGGGTGCTGGGCCTGCTTTCGGTCCGGCCCCATTTCTGTTGGGGGGGGGTGGGGGCAGCAAAAGGTCTGCTCCCCTGTTTCCTGGTCCCCAAGGGGAACCAGCCCACGGCCTGCACCCTCGCTTTGTGGTGGCTGAAATTTGGGCCGACAGGGGGGGAGGGGAGGGGAGGGGATGGGGGTGGGGTAAGCAGGCTCATGCAGATGCCGGTCCCTCGCTACCTCCCCCTCCAAACGACAATAGGAGCCGAATTGGTCAGAAACTGGCCGTTGTGCCTTCCAAACAAGCCGGCACCGTGTCCAAATGCCGCACTCGACAGGCTTCAGAGCCAGAGCCTGGGACTAGTTCTGGGTGAAGGGCCATTCGTCTCTCCACGGACGATGTGCAGTCAGATGGCCCCAGGGCACAGGTTAAGAGGAGTGTGCAGTCGATCATGCAGCATTCGGACCACATGTGGCAGCAAGTCCGGTGCGGCCCCTGCGTTTGTCTATGCTGATTCCCTGAACTGAACAACAGCGACGCCTCAGAATCAGGTTTCCGGGGCTGCGGCCGGTGTTGCCCCAGCTCGCCTGCTGAGGGGGATTCGAACCCCCGTCTTCAGTGCGGCAGCCGGCTGCGCTGCCGCTGGGGTACTTGCCGCAAAACCCTGCTTTTGCCCCACAATACACAGGAACGAAGCGTCCAAACAGAATTTTAAGATCAGAGGCTGGGCCTCCGGCCCCCTCACACCAACTACACACTACAGCCATATGCAATGACCACAGCACCATGAGACAGCAACAGCAACAGCAATGGAACACACAGACACACGGCAGAACACACCATAGGACTACCACAGCAATTGAGAGCCGAAGGAGTGCTTGATCACGGTAGCAGTGGGAGGTAAGACACACAGTATGTTGCATGAAGGCAGCACATGCCGATATATAAGTCATCAGGTGAACACGCACGATAGTTGCGGTTTGATTGTAGATATGGATGCAGTTTTATGACGGATGAATACGTTGTGCTTCATCTAGATTGTCCATAGCATATCCTCTCGAAAACAAGAACTGTTGCAGTTTGAATGATGATTGCGCCCAATGGCCCCCCTTTCGGAAATGAAGAATCTTGGTCCTCTGAAGGGTTTTCCTGAAGGGTTTTTTTGTTGAAGAATCCCATGTTTTGGCTTATTTTGGAGCTGCAAAGTGTTGCCAGTTAGACACACAAGATTATTTTGGTCATGAAGGGGAAGTATATCATGGATGTAAGTGCCTGTGGTTTTTGTTTGAACAATATTGCATATTGCATGTTGCCCATGCAAGAGCTGCCTAGGCCTGGGAACTTCCGAACCCTAGAGAGTTGACGTGTCTGTTGCCCATATAGGAGCTGCCTAGGGATGTTGATAATTTGAGAGTGTTTTGTGCATGACAGGTGAGTAGCCAAAAAATGGAAGGAAGTGAGACCTACAACTATTCAAAAGATGTGCGCCGTAGAAGGGATGCACCCAAACAATGCCTTAACAAGATGCACGGGCGAGAAAATGCTCACACACTGGTTTTTTGAAACATTTTGATAACACACAGAGCCAATGGCCCCCCTCCTACGTGCCAATGCCCCCGCCACCTGGAATGAAGAACCATGCATGGCCCCCCCTGTCAATGGCCGTCCGGGAAAGAAGAACCTTGGCCCGGGCCATTGGCAAGGGGGGGGGGGGATGAATAAGTAGCAGCACATAGTGTTACCTTTTTCATAGTGTGTGCATGAACATTCGGCAGCCATTAACATTTAACAGTTTGTAGATTGGTATAGTGTACATATGCAAAACACCTAACATGTATGGCCCTGATGGTAGGTGACATAATGTCAAGTGACAAGAAGCACACTTCTGCACACCAAGGCTAGCACAAAGTTGACAAGCTGACAGAGTTTTTGAACTATCAACCTCTTTAGTGGCACTTGGGTAGCTTTCTGAGACCACAACCCCTCAGGAACATGTGGCCACGGGCAATAACTTCACAAACTGTTCCATGTGCAGCAAGAGGCGGATGGTCTCATGCAATTCCCGCTCACCACCCTGCCAAACGTTACGCACAACCTTGCACTTCCGCAATTGTGCAAAGATGTGCTCCACACGGGCACGATACCAAGCATGCACATCGTTGTACTCTTGCTGCATGTCAGTCAACTTCCTTTTTCCCCCAAAAGGAACCACAATATGAATGTGTCCCTTGTCTGCCCCATCATGCACGCCCACATCAAACTCGAAACAATCCCCCAACCGACAATGAGGCCCCTCCTTGTCCCAAATCAAAACATCAGGGGTGGTTGCGCGCCGGGCATCTTTTTTGACCCGTGCCCCACCGGTGACCTTTTAGGGGGTGCACTAAGCGCATTGCGCGCGCAGTGCAACTATTTGGACGTCTAGCCGTCCTAGAACCCCACATTCAGGATATGGTATATTTGGATTCTCACCCAGTTTCACCAATTTTCTTCCATTTTTTGCTCGTTTCCACCACATCCAGTCCTTACAAGGTTGATTTCTCCCCACCATGGGGACCCCAAGAAGGTAGGGGTGATGTAGCGAATACTGAGTTTGCGCTTCGTTCTTGTGACGTGAGGCAGAAACGCCGTCCAAACCGCTTGCGGCTTGGGTACTCATTACCACAGCGAAATCTATGGGAAAGGTAAAGGCGAAGTAATGACATTTGGAGTTGTTGAATTCACAGCTATTGTCTAATTATGCAACGTGCTTTGTAGGGAAGGTGCGCAGTCCATCATGGTCTATTTGGGGGCCCTTCTCCATCAGAGGGTAAATCTTGGGCTGAAGTCACGATAGTTAGTAGAAAGGTAGCGCGCCGGGCGCGTGCCGAGTGCGCGCCGGGCAAACATTCCCCCTTGGTGACAAATGTGTCAGTTACATAGGGTCATGGACACAATTGTTGTGAGTGTTTGCCCACTTGAACCCACATAGCTCTAATTTTGGGGATATTTGTGCATCATATTCCCTTTTCTGGCACCACCTCACCATGTATGTGGTGTGGGTAAGCTACGGCCTTGTCCAAGCTATAGTCAACGTAGGGACCGTATTGATTTGGGATTTTTCCGTAGCTATTACAAGGGGGGTGGGGTTAAATTATCTAAGTAAAAAAGATGCACGGTGCACACATGGTGCATCCCGGCCCCCCTAAACATTTGGCAACCATTAGCATTGAACAATTTGTAGATTTGATCACAGTGTATGCATGATCATTTGTCATTTATCAACATTTGTAATGCGAAATTAACAACAGTTGATGGTGCCAAAGTTTCTCGCTGCTCTTTTTTTGAAGAGCAGGTTGTCGAAATGCCCCCACAACTCAATCACGCTTAACACCATGGAACACCACACATCTAGCTACCAAAATGCGGGGCATCCTAATGACCAAGGGGGAATGCCCCAAAAATCAAATAACGGGAATGCCATGCACGCAGTGCGCACGCAGTGCGAAGTTTTGGATGTCGGCAAATACTCGAACCCTAGTTTTGGCCCCTTTTCACAAGTTTTTGGTTCCGTACCAGGGTTTTTTTGGCTTCCCAAGCATTTAGGATGTGGCACCAAAACCTTGGTCGACTTCAAGGTGATTCTCAAACCGAGATGCTCAAGATCATCGATCGGTATGGCCACGTCCACAACTGCAGAGAAGTCAACGTGGTCATCGTCGCTCGAAGGCTCTCGATCGCCGATACTCGATGGTGGCGAGTTGACACTAGGACCGGACAGTTCTTCTTCGACGATGCTGTTGGTTATAACTACAACCAGAAGTATCGATGGACACCTGGCCAACCCTATGGTATTGACATCTTTCAGTCTTCCCCCTAGTAAACAGGTGACAGGTATTCTTGGGTGAGTATCCTAGCCTCTGCGTGCGCAATATGCACGGAGTGCAAACACTTAGCCAATGATGTGGACCAACGCCACCTGCCCGTTTTTGGCCTATTCCCACCCTTTGTTGCGCCGCTACAATCCAACATGGGACCAACTGGATCCAAAAACCACTTGGGATTCTCAACGCGTGTTTTAGGCCGGTTTGAGCCAGCTTGGACCCATTTTTGCCCCCAAAAGTCCTGTGAAGCGTGGAAAACCGGCCATTTTGGGTCTGAAAACGAGACCAAAACATACTTTTTTTTTAAAGCTAATCCACAACCCCTTTTGCCCGATCAAACGATTGGTTCTAAGGCATTTTGGTGCCAAACGCTTCAAAGGGTAAAACTTGGTGCGGCATGGGAGAGGGTGTACATTGGTGGATATATATTTGTGAGCCCCTCTCCCCAGAGATCTAGCTAGCAAGCAACATCAAGCAAGCACGATCCCAAGTTATTCGACACAGTACTATGTCCCAACACTTTGCTATTCTAGTCTTGCCATCCTAGAGCATGGGTGACGCCCTTGTCAAACCTAACTTTTTCAGCCAAAAACTCAATGATGGTGCCCTGGGTTAGCGCCAAGTTGGGAAGTACCATTGACCATCTTCACAATTTTGCTTTGGCCCAGACCAGGGCTCCAAACGGTCTCTACACGGCCAAAGGAGGGGAAACAAATGTCATATGCTACAACCGGCTTGCTTCTCTCGCGCCAATGATGCTTGTTTCCCCTTCAAACCCGACAATATGTTTTAGACAAACAGAAAAAAAACAGCCCAAAATGGCCGAGAATCCGCATAATCCACACTGTGTAGCTCCAAACCAAGATTTTACAAGGCTCGAAATCCACTTCCAAGGGCACCTAGTCCTGCTGCAAACCCCCGATTTTTGTGATTTCCATACCTCAAAATTGCCAAATCGAATGCCTAGACCCCTATACCAGTGCGCACATGGCTCTAGTGAGCAGCTAGCTAGCTTGGGCCTATTCCATGAGGGCCCAAAATGGGTGCACCACGGGTCCACCAGGGCATGAACGACTTTTATCAAAAAATGCTCCCAGGCCACTTGGGATAGGTTTGGCCCATTTGGAGCCCCTATTGACCCAATTTGGGCCACCAAAAGTGCCAAAAGGCTTGAAAATGCATGGGCCATTTTGGAACCAACAATGGGCCCAAAATGGGGTAGAAAAGTCTTTTCCAAAAGTGATCGTAGTGGCATCAACGTGGAATGCAAGGAGGATAATAACGTAGAGCCGGGGCATCTAGGAGTAGTGCTAGGGGTACAGCCGTAGGTGTGGGAAGTCACTCACATGGGTCTAGCTCCGACGGTGGTTGCTTGCTTGCTTGTTGTTGTTGCTTGCTTGCTGATTAGATTTAAGGGGAGAGGGGTCATGGGTGTAAGAATATATGCTCTAAGCTACACCCTTCTCTTAAACTCTACTTATTCTAGCTCTAAAGGATGCAAATTTTGCGAGGGCATGCCAAGCGGGCTACCCAGCCTTGTCTTGTCCCCCAACAAATTTGGGCACCTCCCTTGTCTTGCGCCGCCTCACGATGCATTTCGATACCTACCTCGACTCCCATTGTGGAACCTGCCTAAACGATTATGCATCCTTGACAATGATATCCATCCCAACCTTGGGCCCACCAACTCACATGTGCCACGCATGACCTTTCTCACGCTCAAGGTGGGAGGTTCCCTCCTGTCCATGAGACGGTGGGGTCACTTGCTCTCTGAAATTGCGGAATTGCGAACGAGAGCCATCCATAATAGCCTTACAGCATTTCTGTTTCCAACGTGGATCACACCACGTAGCATGGACAGCATCAATGGAGGGTCACTATATCCCCATATCCTACTACGACAACAACCCCGACACTCAGTTACCTGTGCATGCCTCCATTGCTTGATACGTGGTCAAACTCCTTCTGCTACGAGACATGGCCCGCGGCATCAAAGTCTCCGTGTCCGGCCAACCACCCTTCTCCATGGTGAATATACACATACCCTTCTCAAACTCAATGGGAGGCCCTTGATACGTAGCTGCAAAGCGTACCTAGCTTGGACGTAATTTTGGAAGACTCCATTTGGGCGAAGCCTTGACAACTCACGTGATTCTAGCACCACCTCCTTGAGAACGGGCCAAGACCCTCATCACACACAACAAAGGACAATCCCTTGATGCTATCCTCGTCGCACCAGCATTTTGGGAGGTCAACCCACAAGTGGCCACGGACACCATGGCCCACCCGCATGCGGGGGACGACCTTGGCATAATTGTCACCATGCCCAACCCTTTGGGTGAGCGACCACTACCTCCGACCATCATTGGATGTGTGTCACACTAGCCAACCCCAGTAACTTTGGCATGTTTGTGGCTACCGGCGCCACGTCTCCTTGGTACGGTGAGGACCGTAAGACCTAGTTGGGCCCGTTCAAGGCACGTGTGCCTGCGTACCTCAAGCCTACTGAGGCCGAGCTGCTATGTGTCTGTTGAGATATGCTGGGTACCTTTGGGTGCTTGACCCGTGAGTTGTGGGCCAAGTTTGCTGCTGTCAATGTTGTTGAGCCTGGGTGGTTTAGAGCTGGTGCCCCGCTGTTCGTTCTTGATGGTATCAAATACTTGGGTAGCCTTGGGCTGATTCATGCCCACAGCATCATCGCCATTGTCACATCAACAGTCGGACCGGCTGCTGCGTAACGCCGTTCGCCCCCAACCCTGTGACCAGGTTCATTGTTGGAAGTGTGGCTGCACGGATGGAATTTAGCATTTCCATTCTCTGGTTATCCATGGAGATCAAGTTTTTTCTCTGATTTGGGGCTGGAGATGGTCCTCTAGCGATGCTCATTGTCCTGCATAGTTTGAACGAGACCGCGCGCCTCGTTTCACGAGGCGCGCGGGGGGGGGGGGGGGGGGTTTGGCGCTAACGAGGCGCACGGGGGGGGGGGGGGGGGAGTTTGGCGCTAACGAGGCGCACGGGGGGGGGGGGAGTTTGGCGCTAACGAGGCGCACGGGGGGGGGGGAGTTTGGCGTTAACAAGGCGCATGGTCGGGGTTTGGCGCTAACGAGGCGCACGGGGGGGGGGGGGGGGGTTGGCGCTAACGAGGCGCGTGGGGGGGGTTTGGCGCTAACGAGGCGCGGGGGGGGGGGGGGATTGGCGCGCTAACGAGGCGCACAGGGGGAGGGGGGTAGTCGACATACAAGTCCGTGCCTACACAAGGCGGTGCACATACAAGCCGGTGCATACACAAGGCGGTGCACACAAAAGGCGGTCTGTAGCCACCGCAGGAGTCTTGTTATTTAAGGGGCCACAAGCACGGCGGCACACATAGAAGGCGGTACACATACAAGGCGGTGCACACAAAAGGCCGTCTGTAGCCACCGCAGGAGTCTTGTTATTTAAGGGGCCACAGGCAAGGCGGTACACACAAAAGGCGGTGCACACAAAAGGCGGTCTGTAGCCACCGCAGGAGTCATGTTATTTAAGGGGCCACAGGCAAGGCGGTACACACAAAAGGCGGTGCACACACAAGGCGGTGCACACAAAAGGCGGTCTGTAGCCACCACAGGAGTCTTGTTATTTAAGGGGCCACAGGCAAGGTGGTACACACACAAGGCGGTGCACACAAAAGGCGGTCTATAGCCACCGCAGGAGTCTTGTTATTTAAGGGGCCACAGGCAGGGCGGTACACACAAAAGGCGGTGTACACACAAGGCGGTGCACAGGGGGGGGGGGGGTTTGGCGCGCTAACGAGGCGCACGGGGGGGGGGGGGGGGGAGTTTGGCGCTAACGAGGCGCACGGGGGGGGGGAGTTTGGCGTTAACAAGGCGCATGGTCGGGGTTTGGCGCTAACGAGGCGCACGGGGGGGGGGGGGGGGTTGGCGCTAACGAGGCGCGTGGGGGGGGTTTGGCGCTAACAAGGCGCGGGGGGGGGGGGATTGGCGCGCTAACGAGGCGCACAGGGGGAGGGGGGTAGTCGACATACAAGTCCGTGCCTACACAAGGCGGTGCACATACAAGCCGGTGCATACACAAGGCGGTGCACACAAAAGGCGGTCTGTAGCCACCGCAGGAGTCTTGTTATTTAAGGGGCCACAAGCACGGCGGCACACGTAGAAGGCGGTACACATACAAGGCGGTGCACACAAAAGGCCGTCTGTAGCCACCGCAGGAGTCTTGTTATTTAAGGGGCCACAGGCAAGGCGGTACACACAAAAGGCGGTGCACACAAAAGGCGGTCTGTAGCCACCGCAGGAGTCATGTTATTTAAGGGGCCACAGGCAAGGCGGTACACACAAAAGGCGGTGCACACACAAGGCGGTGCACACAAAAGGCGGTCTGTAGCCACCACAGGAGTCTTGTTATTTAAGGGGCCACAGGCAAGGTGGTACACACACAAGGCGGTGCACACAAAAGGCGGTCTATAGCCACCGCAGGAGTCTTGTTATTTAAGGGGCCACAGGCAGGGCGGTACACACAAAAGGCGGTGTACACACAAGGCGGTGCACAGGGGGGGGGGGGGGTTTGGCGCGCTAACGAGGCGCTCGGGGGGGGGGGTTGGCGCGCTAGCGAGGCGCACGGGGGGGGGGGGTGTTTGGCGCTAACGAGGCGCACGGGGGGGGGGGGGTGGCGCTAACGAGGCGCACGGGGGGGGGGGGGGGGGGTTGGCGCTTACGAGGCGCACGGGGGGGGGGTTTGGTGCTAACGAGGCGCACGGGGGGGGGGGGAGTTTGGCGCTAACGAGGCGCACGGGGGGGGGGGGTGTTTGGCGCTAACGAGGTGCGCGCCGAGCCCCATTTGCGCCTCGTATAACGAGGCGCGCAGTTTCAGCCGAACACTCTTGTCCTGCCGCTTGTAGCCAGACGTCTGGTTGTCCAGCGTGTGGATCATCATACATGGACGGGGCACTGAGGTAGTGCCGCTGCTCATGTTTTCTGAAGATGGGTGTAAACAACGCTCTTGTCAGAACAACAGGATGCGTTGTTCCTGTCCTTTTCAGTGCTTTTACTGTTGGTCTTGCAAGGGGGGAAGGGGGTAAATGCATCCCGCATTGCGTGACAAAAAGACACCGCGGTGAGAGGTGTGCAACGCCCCTTGACCCACCCTCTGCCGCTCAGCATTTGTACAATGGAAGTTGTGATCCGCAGGTTTCAACCGGCCGATCAGGAGGCCGTGGTCGAAGTGTGGGCCAAATCGCTGACGCAGGCGGTGCAGGAGGCGCCTGCACTGATAGCGACGCTTATTCAGTGGGGAGCGGACACGCAGAAGGAGTTTGCGAGGCGGGAAGATGGCGACATGCATGACATTCGGAAGAGTTGGTGCCGAGAGAGCGCGCAGATGTTTGTGGCAACGGAACGCGACAAAGTGGTCGGGTGCGTTGCAGTCAAAGTAGGGACGCGTGCCTCTGACAACGACAGCAGCCTTGACACCATCAGTATCGCACCACCAAAGGGGGTCCTCAGTGCTTTGGACGACCCAGACTCCTGCTCCGTCTGGAGGCTAGCGGTGGACGAGCCGGTGCGCAGGGTCGGCATCGGGACAGCGCTGATGGATGAGGCGGAGCGCTGGTGCCTCGAGAAGGGCCGGCGGAAGATGCAGCTGATGTCAGCGAACCCGGCGGCGCAGAGGTTCTTCCAACGGCTGCACTATCAGCCGCTGGGCATGGGCCGGGCCATTGGGGCGTGGTATGAGAAGCCTCTGGTGGTTCCAGAGGCCACAGAGGCCAGTGATGGAAGGACTCCGGCCCCAAAGGGCAGGCCTACTTTTGCAGGCTGGTCGGGCAGATTCTGACCCCAATCCACCATCCAACTCCCCACAATGGTCCACAGACTGCAGTCGGGTGAGAGGTGTTGGTCCCAGGGGGATGGTGAAAAGGGTTTGCGCACGGGGAGGGGATAGTCTATGAACTCTAATAATGACTCGCCGCTTGCGCCGCAAAGCGGCCCAGAAGAATTTTTTTCAAAAAAATTTCTCTGATGATACATACCTCAAAATGATTGCGCATCGTTGGGATCATTTTGAGCGATATATGTTGGGGTACCTCAGCACCCCCCCCCCCCCCCCAAACCTTCCCCGTCGGCCCGTCAGGGGTCCCCGTCACGTGAGCCCTGAAGGGGGGGGATGGGAGTCTGGGAAAGGGACTCCAACCCCCCCCCCCCTTTTCTTCCACCCCAGGTTCGAACCCCAGTTGCAACCGAGGCCCGGAGTAAGGGTAGGCCAGGCAAGGAGGGGTGGCACAAGGTGGTGAGAGGCCGATGGGCGCCGCCAGCTGCAGACAGCAACACAACCAGGTGTCATGCCAAACCCCCCAACTTAACCCCCTCCGCAAACCAAACTTGATGGACCACACGTACCTGATGTACCTTCTCCACACATCGACCGTCTTAGGAAACGCAGTGGGCACGAGGGAAATCTATCAGCCACCCACACCTAACCTTAGCTCAGTTCCGTGGAACCAGCTTCCCATTGGGGATACCCCTCGTGTGGCGACGTCACTCTGCCAACCACCGGCATGGGCGAACGCACAGTCGAACCAAGAACCAATCGACGCCTTGGCCAGACCGGCACTAAAATCGCCCTCGTGCCACGTTCTATTGTGGTTTTGCTGTCCCAGTCACACAATACCGCCAACCATCACCGGCCCAACCCCCTCGAGGGGCCCCGGGGGGGGGGGGGTGAAGGTCCCTGGGGTTGGGGGGCGGGGAAACCCCTGGACTTGGGACCTTGCCTGCATGGCTGATCACTCGGACGGTGCAAAGTTCACTTCCACTGTGACCAAAACCCTCCCCCCGTTCAAACATAGCCGACCAGGCAATCCTAGCACAAGCCACCGCTGCCCCCAGCCCCTGGTACTCGCGTGCCTATGTCCCGGCACCGACACTTCAGAGATGAGTACCCCAAGCACACTGGACTGGAGTAATGCGCAGGTTCAGGCATCATGCCGTTTGCACTCTTGCTGCTTCAGGGCAAACCCGTCCAGTGGTGTGGGAATGAAGTGCACATTGTGTGTCCCGAAGCGTTACCCTCAGCGATGGGACAAGGCCCTGATGTGGCATTTCTCACCGATGCAATGCAACAAGAAGTGCCTTTGGGGCTGTACTTTTGGCACGGACTAGTCTTGGCGTACACGTCTCGCACAGTGCTACCCCCGCCCCCCCTTTTGTCCTCAAACGGGCTGGTGGCAACCATTGTCGTTCTATGGCCTAACATGGGCTTGTCGAAACCCCGTGTTTCCGCAAGTTTTGGATCTTTTGTGGAACCATCGTTTTTGCGGGTCCAATCCAATAGAGCGTGTGGTTTGTAGCTTTGTGCAGGCTGCAGGAAGGGTCAATATCGGTGTCTAAGTTTGTTAAAGTTTTGGTGTAGATGTGATTCCATGTGCTCTTGTGTTTTGGGGTGTATTATGTTGGCTTAGGGGCTTGGTTAAGGGGTCGGGCTGGCTAATGTCTGCAACGTGTGTTCCTTGGTACGTGCTGCGCTGTAACACGGACCTGTTTAAACACGGTGGCCCTGTGTTTCTGCACTTTTGGGCCCAGAACCAGAACCTGGCCTGTGTTAGGACAAGTGGGGGGGGGGGGGGAGGTACCAACACATCAATATGATAGTGGAGCACCCCAACCAAGAAGGGGACACGAGCAGTTGTGAAACTGTTTACTGCAGAACTAAGGGCTGAAATTGTCTATGGCGGGGATATTCAGTCAATCAGTACCGACTATTGATCCCCCCCCAACACATCAATCCCAAGGGACTGGTTGCTATCCCACTCTCACGATGTATTGTGCTTGGTCATTTGACTATATCCGCGTTTCAGCACCCCCCTTTCCCTGGACCAGGGACAAAGGGGGCATCAATGATCTACATTTGAGAAGGGAAAGGAAATCCACGCCCCCCCCCCCCGTTGCATTCGTTACCCCTTTCCTTGACAAAGATGCTTGAGACTCTCAGGTGTGCTGAGGGGTGCTCACGGAGGCCAACTCCACGGAGGGAGCCATGTCATCGGTAGGCTGTGACTCCTTGTCAGAGGGTGCTGTGGACAATTCCTGATGTGCCCTCTAGTATCGTGCAGAATCTAAATTGAAAAGATTTTTCAGAGACTAAGTTTTTGCTTGCCCTATCCTTTGTCCGCATGAATGGTAACCATGTATACAACCAAGACAAAAGCTGCTACTTTGACCGTTTATAAAGATTTTTAGTAAACTAGGGGCCCGTAAAGCCAATGGCACAAGAAAAGGCTGTGGCAGAGATGCTATCAAATCAGAAGGTGCATTGCGCTGCTGCACGCCAGAACGTGGCGAACCAAGTAACATTTGTTGAAGCTTTTAAGCGAGTTTTGTATGTCTGTTGGCACGTGGGAAAGATTCCTTTCGTTTATCATTCATTGCGCCACATGCATGCATTTTCGTTAAAAAGTCGTGGCTCAAGAATTGGTCTTCAGCAAAGTCCGCGACGCGCGCAGCCGCACACGTGATTGACAGTTTCCCGGCACAAAAGAAAATAAACAAGTGCGTGAAGTGGGTTCTTCTTGCACTTTTTTGTGGCGGTGCAATTGTTCATTACGCAGCATCACACCTTTTCATTTGGCGGCGCCACGTAGCATTTTTTCGATGTAGAGTTCTAATGTCGGATGTTTAATATGCCACAGGCCAAAGTCAAAATAACTGTAAAGCTAGCGATTCGTGAAAGAGGGATGGTGCACTAGACTGATGATCAAACAAACAATTCCATGACTTGAAACATGAGTCCAATAAGACACGAGATATTCGACAAGGCAAACCAGATGGGGGAGCACGCAACGGCAAAGAATATTGGAGAGGCGAAAGCCACCATGAGCAACAGCCACAAAGGGTGAAGATTGTTGGAGGTAAGGATCCATAACCTTCATGGGGAAGCGGGGTCAGACATGTTCAGACATGTTGTTTGACCAGGGAGTGGTCATTGGACAAGACCGTGGTTTCACAAGAAGCGTCAGCAAAAGCTCCGTTTGACCAGGGGTTGGTTGTTGCACAAGGCGGTTGTTGTGCAAAGTGGGGGAAGGATCGCCGCAAGAAGACGTACATAGAGGCAGGGCACAAACAGACACTTGGCAGCGTACCCGCCTTGGAGAGCACCCCCCCCCCCCCCTTGCGAGAACAACGTCCTTGTCAGAGCAACAGTAGTGTTTGGTGTTTGGTGTTGTGGCGCTCAGCACGTGCCCACAAGAAATTTTGTTGGCACATTTTCCTTGGGCAGAGTGCAAGGGAGCAGCGCATGCGCAACCCCTCTGGAATGAAATGAGTGCTAGTTTCTGGGTGTCGGGAGGGGAAGGGGGGCTCGAAAACGGGGGACCGGAGGGGGGAGGGGCGGTGGTTGTGGGTGGATTTTGGATTTGGATTTGGGGGCCAATCTTAAGGCTCACAGGACGCTTAGGACGCCTGGGTGACGCACCATTGTGCTCCCGACGACTCTGCATATTGGCTAGCCATGCCATATGATGCACACCCAAGTCCTCGACGGGCCTCTCCCATTGGTCCCCTTGGGCCGCGCCAGCCCCGGGCAGCGTTGAGCCACACCCTGCTAGCCTCACGGGGTGCCCCCGGTGATTGCCGTGGCCGCGCCCACAGTCCTCAGTAGACTGGATGTCCCGGCGCCCTTGCCTTGACGCAGGCTCGCCTGGGTCCACGGCCACGCCGCACCTTGCCCGAACATCCCCCTTGGGTGGCTGTTCCCCATTGTAGGGCGCTTGCCCAAAGTGTTTTCGAAAATTCGTGCCCCCGCCCCCTTTCACCGGTGCTCTCTTGCGGGTCCCGTTGTCCGCGGGCTATCTCGAGGCGATTTCCGCGTCCCCCAGCCGCCGCTGCGCGCATCACGCCCGCGCACCTTGCACCCTTGTGCCCTGCATGAGCATTGAGTGGGTCGTTGGGCGGAGTATGCTTTATCTCATGTGCATCAGGTGTCCTGCAAGCTAGCTCTTGTGCGCGAGCCCGGTTGTGCCGCCGGCGGTGGCTCATTGTGCCCACGGGGGGCGGGGTCATGGCCCATGGGGGTGGGCCCTACACCCTCGGCGATCGGGTTACACCCGGGCCTTCTGCAGAGGCACAAGCAATCCCTATGCTGCGCGGCTGGTGACTGCATTGGGGGCGTGGGGGGGAGGGTCTGGGCCAGGTTGCAGAGGGTTAGGGGGGAGGGCGGGGTCAGCTCACGCGGTACTCGTCGTCCTCGTCCACCCCAACCTCCAGGTCTAGATCTAGGTCCACGTCCTAGTTTGGCATGCCGGCTCCTACAGCGGCGGCTCCCTTGCCGCCGGTCCATCCGCTGCGAAGAGGGCTACGAGCACCCATAGAAGGCCCTCCGGCGTAGAGCCCCCTAGGAACGCCAGGGTCGGGCCCTCACCCAAGGCCTAGAGGGTGTGGCCACGGCCAACCTCCTGTAGGACGCCATTGGAGGGCGTCGTCGTAGTGGCGGGCCCACAATTCGTTTTGATGATTGACGCAAGCCTACCTTTAGTATTGCGCTACACATCCATGGTGCAATCATGGCCACCACAATAACCACAAACATCGTGTGCACACTCTCCAAGGAGGATGTGCCTACCAATGTGTGCCTGCATAGAATGCACGGCAACATTTTGGTGACACACTTGACACGACACCGAGGCAAAGGGCTGCGGCTGGCCGTCCTCAGGTTGCACAACGAGGGCATAACGCCCAACGTCGTCCTACGCTTGGGGGAGCCGCCATTGCAACAAGGCGCTGCGCCAAAGATGGTCTTGGTGCCGGGGACCACTAAGCGCATGCTGCTCGAGGGCCTTGGCAAGCTGCCGTGCCAATCTTGTGTGCTAGTACGGGCCGCCGGGGTGGAGCAGTTCGGCCTAGTAGAACGCTAGTGGGAGGGAAGTCCATTGCCCAACCACATGTAGAAGGGCATCCATTAGCGTGGCCCGGCGACTGATGGGCAAGGCGAGTTGACCCCGGGCCCACAACAGCCACGATCAGGTCACCACCACATCCCATGCTTAGACTCGGCCTGGGCGGGGACATCGGTGTCCTGCGTGATACGCCACCGCAAGACCGCAGGGTACATGTACAAGAAAAAGTTCCACTGGACCAAAGGTCTAGATCGACACATAGCAGCTACAATTGGCCAAAGTTTTCCACCCCCACCAGCCCCCCACCCCCCACCCCTCACTAATAATGACTTTTAAGTTGGGTTTGGGGGGGGGCTCACCACACCATGACCCCATGGCCACTGCGCAGGCAAACAGAGGCCCATCCGAGTCTGAAACAGGTGGGGTTGCATGGTGTCCATGGTGTCCATCCACAACACACTACATCCCTCGCGTGCGAGGGCGCATGCCACCATGCGGAACCCCACGAGTGCCGCTGCCACAACAAACACCCATTCGCGCGCCATGTGGTCCCCCAGTTGAAGCAGGGGCGGAAGCAGTACTCGCGATGGAATTTGCACGCGCAACATGTGCGCCATACGGACCCATGCCGTGAACCTCATGCCCTTGGCGGTGAAGCGCCGGTGTTGACATCGTGGGCCCACATGTGCAGGGCCAGTGCGTTGCTTGTAGGACCTTGAAGAAACACAGATCGTGGCACTTCTTGGTTTGTGTATGCGTTGTCTAGTGCCGTTGTGATCGCGGTGACCAAGCGGCCCCAGGGAACAATTGGGCGGGGCCGTTGAGCACCCGGGAACGGGTAGGTCTCCTCGCAGGTTCCTTGCAGGCCCCAGGTTGCTACTGCGTGGGCCGTTGCTTGCGGAATGGAGAATAGCCCGTCCTAGCCTGTGCCCTGCTAGGTTGGGACGTACATGTCCGGACACTGCTGGCCCAGAGCCTCGGCAAACGCCACCCGGACGCGGTCAACCCAAGGGCAGTTTGGGGGCGTGCCGCCGTCGAGGCCCAGCGAAGCCAGGGTGCAGTCGCGGGTGGCGTATGGACCTCGCTCAGCGGGACCCCGGACCTCGCTTGGCGGGAGCCCCAAGGAGGCCGCCAAGTCCCACAGGTCGAGCTTGCCGTCCCACCTAGCTGCCTTGCGGGTGGCAGGTTCGTGTGCAGGGTTGCGTGCAGGGAAGGAGGGAAAGGCATGACCGGGTCCATAGCCGAGCCATGGTTTACCCGAACATCCCTCTAAGGTGGCCGGGGCTCCCACTGGGCAGCATGGGCTGTTGCCCCTCTTCCGGTGACCTGTTTACCTTACAGGTGGCGCGATGTGGCTCAAGGTGCGGCATGGAGGTCGTAGGGTTGATGGGAGGCGGCGATGCGGGGCCGTTGGGGCGGGGCGAGTGGATGCCGACGGCTAGGTTGTGGCGGCATGTAGTTGTGGGGACGCGTGGGGTGCCGGCTGGCAGCGGCAGTCCGGGCTCGTGTGTGCAGCGGCACGCACGGACGAACTGCGGGTAGTGGCCCCGGGCGGTATCACTTGTGGGAGGCGGTAGCCATGCAGCCGTGTTGAGGGGCATCCCTAACAGAGCAGCAACATGAAGATCAGGAGGGAGGATCACAACAAACCATGTCCTGCTTTGCCCTTGATAAATACCCCCCCTTTGTTAGAACAACACTAGGTGTTGTTTCTGTCAAATTTTGGGACTTTGGTGTTGTTCTCACAAGGGGGGGGGGCTTATTTGGGGGGAAAGGACGGGGCAACAAAAGACCTTCCCCCCCCTCACCACCATTTCCTTTTTGTCCGCAAGACAAAACACTCGGAGGTGCAAAACCAGCATGCTTCACCTCAAAATGGTGGGCCATGCTGTACAACCAAACTGTATCTCGGCACAACAGGCAATGCATGGGCCGGGTGGTGTGATTTCGTGCCAAGCCATATGCCACAGAGCCACCAGAGGCCACCACTGAACAGCACCTAGGAAACAGGGCCCGGGGTGCTTTGCCCTCGATGAGTGGCACCTGGGGGGGGGGCTTGAGGTGTCCAAAGTTGCCCTTGGACGTTTTACAGCTTCATGTAGAACGGGAAGTGGGAAGATCTAGGAGCTTGGGTCCGTGCATGGGATAGGACCTTCCCTCTTGTCCTATCCTACCCTCTGCCCCGAATGACGCTTAGGTTCCCCACTACTAGAGGATGGCAACGGTTTCGAACCTGTTGAAGGAGAGATAAAACTGTTTCAAATAAAATTCTTCACGATAAAGCCAACCTCTGTTCTCTGACACAGACCAAGGTAAAGATTTGCAACATTGCTAAGCAAACGAAATTGAATTTTGAAAACGAGAACGAACTTTTAAAGCCCTTGGGGCATGGGGCCGCTTAGGTCAGAACTGTTGGGCCTACTCCACACCCATCACCACTGTCTGCTGGACCTGGTTTCTAAATAGCCACTGGAGTCCCAAAGTCGCCTTCACCTCTGCTGGCGTGATGGGTGGTAGCGCAGGTAAAGGGGATGAGCACAAGAAAAAGCGCCTGCCACAGTGGGATGCACACTGGGTCCACCGAGGAACCCCTGCTGAATCACCCTGTCCAACATGAATGAAAATCCAGCAGACATAGGCTGTGTGGGGCCTGCGCCAGCAGAATGCAGAATGCAATACTTGGTGGAATAGTGCAAGCAAGTGCGTGCTGGGGACGACCAATCAAGTTACTCACTGTGCGTCAAACCCGCAATTTGCATAGTACCAATCCATGGAGGGCTGTCCAACAAAGTCAGGGTTGTTGCCATTCTGTACAACGGTGTCCAGTGCGATGTCTTTTGTGTGGCACGCTTGTTGATCATGGTCATTTGTCTCTTGAGAGTGGGAAGAGAAAGTGTAGTTTTGTGAGTGAGAGAGGAATGTTTTGTCCCGCTGCTCACATGCACTTTGTGAGGTTGTGTTTCTGGAAACGGCCGGTTTGCTGCCCCTGACAAGAACAGGGACACGAAAACAAACGACACGGAGTGCATACAGGCCTGCCCCCAGTTGCCCAAATAGTTGCGCCGTATGTGTGCTACGTCACATGCTCCTGCCCCCCTGTGCCATTGGCTGGGCAGTTCATTCAGGTCTTGTATTTGGGCTGAGGATCTGCAGCCTGTGAGTGGGCGGGGTGGGAGCGTAGGCATGATACCAATTTTGCATTTGCACTGTGCATGGCAATAGCTCAAAATGTTGATACTGTCACCTCTGACTCAAGGACTGATGTTGTCTCTTGGTGGGGCCTTCATCTGCATAAAACCGCAACGCGACCGGGCAAACAATGGAATGCCCTGAATTTTGACCACACACATGTTGCACATTGAAGTCAGTGAAAACAAGCCCTAGTGTCGAACAGAGGTTTCGTTGTGCACTTCCCTGCATTAGGCTTGATAACCTGGATCCCTCTCGAGCACTGCTGTGGAACCGCAATCCAGTGCCCTCCTTCGTATCCCCTAGGCTCAATAAAGCCCTTTCCCGTGCCTTGTCCACAGCAAATGCAGAATGGTCAAATGTGCTGTACTGCTCTGTGCATTGTGCTATGTGCATTTCTGCCGGGAGCAACATCTGTCTTCAACCTCACAACGTGCCCTTTCGCGGAGGAGATCTGGCAATTAGGTGCTGATCCGTTCAAAGTGCCCCGCACTTTTCAGCTCCAAAGGTCAGCCTTGCTCTCACACTGAGTGCAACCTGATGTATGCAGCCTAATTACAGGATTAACAAATTTCCCTCTCACAAACGTGCCCTGAATCATATGCGTTGGCATTGCTCACAGGTGTGTGTGTGTGTGTGTGTGTGTGTGAATAGATAGGTATACATACATGGATATGTTTTGCGTGAGTAATGGTGAAGTACGTAGCTTTGCGTTTTTCTGCAGGTAGTGGGCAGCCACAGCAGCTCATCAGGAGAGACAGGTGGGATTGGGGGCTGGTTGGCCTATGGATCTTCATATGGGGTCCCATTCTTGCCACAGTCTTCGAATGCAGGACACCTGCACATTCTCCATAGTTGGATCGTGTGTCAGTACTGACGAGAGTACTCAGACGCTCGGGATATCTCTTCATCGCTGCTCTGTTGCATTGTTTGCGGTGCTCTGTATTTCTCGGGTCGTCAATATTTGTGTGTGTGTGTGCGTGTGTGTGTGTGTGTGTGTGTGATGTGATGACTTGGGCCAGTTAGACAGCAGAGGACTCCTGACCCGTCTCATTGTCCCCGAATCACTCCACTTTGGACTGCTTGGTACTCTATTGCAGAAAGGCGCCTAGCCTCAAACATGTCTTTGTTTTGAATGGCCTGACGAGGTGTTCGGAGACTTGTGCCTGTGACTTATACCCTGCTGTGCCACGCGCCATCCACACTGGGTTAGTCGGTCGTTGGTTCATTGTTTCCCTCACGAAGTGTGTGTGATGTCGTGCTACATTGTGGACTGCCGCGGTGTTAGTAGTCACCTCCTGATGCAATGCAGGTTTGCGCCCTTACCGGCAGGCGCCAAGTACTACGAGCTCGCGTTCCATGACTGGACCCAGAAGCCCATTTGCCCCGCGCCAAAGTGCGTGTCCTCGACGAAGGTATTCGACCCGGCACTGTCCCAGGTGAACGACACCTTCGCCCTCCAGTGCATGGGGTTCATGTTCCGCGAGGCCCTGAAGTTCACCCCAACCCAGACCCCGGGGCGCCTTCTGGCCTGGTGGAACGGCCTGCCAGGGACCCCTCAACGCGGCTGGATCCCGGACACTGTGGTGGACTTTGGGCTGATGCGCGACGGCGAGGGCTACGACTGGGTGCTGGAGTTCCAGTGCGTTGCGCGGTTCGGCCGCGTGCTGTTCGCCGGGGTGAACTTCTACTCCCGGCAGCGCGACCCGGGCGCGGCGTACATCCGCGAGTTGATCGCCGTGGCCCGGGAGCATGGCCTCGGGGTGTACTTGGACTACGGAATGGGCCTGACGTTGGTAGACCAGCAGAGCTGTGCCGAGGGATAGCGCAGCGGCCTCCACGTTCGCATCTCCTGCACCGCCGCCTCGGCAGGGTGCAGGGCCGTGTCCATAGTCTGGTCGCTACGACCCCCTTCTCCCCCCCCAACTCTCCGAAGGAAACTCCCTCTCGGATATGGCTGATCGAAATCGGTGCGAGACACCGAATGAAAGACACTGTGTTTCGCCAGTTGGTGTTGCCTCTTCAGGAGTTGCGTTTCGCAGATGTGTTTTCTCACAAAACGGTAGGCCGGAGAGAGGAGGCATTTTGATGTACATATGTTGGCACCCGGGCCCCTGCCCTCTCCCGAGGGGCCTTCGGTCCACTTTTAGTTTTGGGGGGCGAGTTGCGTCATAGACCAAGAGATCGGCCTGGCCCCTGTGTGTTTGGGGGGTGGCAGAGAGGTGATGTCCGCTACGTGGCCCATTGCATCACAACAACTGCCGTGACCGTTGCCATTGCGCCAAGTACACAGTCCGAGTGGTCTCTACAGGGCCAGCGGTGGAACCGTGTGGCCTACCGCCCCTTCGACACACCACGACGTAGCCATGTTTCCCAACTGCTTGGTCACCACTGCCGTCCTGCCCTCCCCCCTCGGAGGAGCTGCATCCCTTTGCCGTAGGACTGTTCCGTGACATGTGGAGCTAACCCCCTGCCTCTCCCTCATCCGACGGTCGCACGTGTCTCAAGAGCACGGGGTGCTCGGGCCGTATTTAGCTGGCGCTTTGTAATTCGGCACCTTGCAGGTGATGGCAGTGGGGACGAGGGGCTAGTTTGCTGGTTGTGAGGGTTGTGTACGGGCAAATCAACTCAGCATTTTGGTTAAGAGTTACAGCCGATAGTTCATATTCTGCGCTGGTTTGTAGCAATGACTGACTGATATTGCCATTTTGTGGCATGGGTGCTGCAATCCCTGTTCCCGAGCCCTGTTTTGGACCCACAACCCCCCCCTTTGGAAAGTGTGCACTTGATCTTAGCTGGTACAGTGTGACGGGTGGTCTCCCTGAGGGGGCTTTGAGCCAGCCTAAGCACCACCTGCATGGACCCTTTGGGCTTCGTGAGGACACATCATTCGCATGCTCAGCGGACACTCCACAGACAACTTTGAGGAACAGCGACTGACAAAGAGTCCGGGGCTGGTACAGTGCAAAGCGGAACTGGGGACCTTGCACAATGCGGTTGGGAGTGTACGCACGCCTGCATTAGCAATTTCGACGCATGAAAATACTCCCCTGCCCCCTTACCCACAGCTTTGCCAAACCACATGAAGTGTGGTTTCTGCAAATTTTGGAACGATGGTATTGAAGGCAGTTCAGGTGCTGTTGCACACTTCTAGTGGCCTTTGTTTTCATTTTTCTGCAGGCACCCTTCTAGTGGCTTTTGTTTTCATTTTTCTGCAGGCACCCTTGAACATTTTTGTTGCATCTGTATGCCACAGTTCTATGTATTTATGATGGTGCTTCATTTTCGCTACAGTCAATAAGATCTTCTTGATTTGTTGAATGCTTGTTTGACGGGTAAGGAAGCTGAAGGCCTTGGCGTTGTAATGTCACCAAAGGGCAACAAGTCTGTTTCGTCTAGCAGAATTGCGGAGGCAAAATGGTGGGAACAGGTTGGGTCTCCTTCATGAACCTCATGAGTGATCGGCACCAGTGCCACTGTATGGACCCGTGATGGTGTGCATCTCAGCCATATTTCCATATTTCACTTGCAGATAGGACATGCTATTATAGCTATGATAGCTAGCCTCGCAGAATAGTGTGATCAGGGGTGCCACCTAAACCACTAAAGCTGACAGTGGATCAATAGGCAGCCGGCCAACAAAAGGCAAAGGCCAAAGGCCCAAGAAGAACATCAAATGCCCAGCCCAGCAATTAGAGAAATGCTGCCCAAAATGTATTTATTGGCAACACTGTTAGACGCACTGGATGGGCTTCAGCCCATCTCTAGAAATGGGGGAGGGGCAAGCGAGTGCAAGACCTCCCCGCAGCAAATTACTTCCCATTTGCCTCTCAATGAGAACCCTGAGGGGAAGCCATATGAGGTGGCCAGGCAAGCAAGGAATGTTGATAGGAGAGCATAATACAACACCATGTGAGATCTGCCTTGTCCATGGAGGGGACGTTTGTTTTTAGAGTGCTGGCATGGTATGTGCAGGGCAATTGTTTTGCTACATGTCAATTTTCAGAGGTTTATGTTCTCCATTTTGACCCATCCTTTTCCTATGTTTTGCACTCTGATGCGGCACGGGATGCGTACCCAGTGCACAGACACTCATTCGTGGGTGATTTCAATTTTCCCCATTGTCACTTTTTCTCGCTGGATATTGCATCATGATGCTGCTGCTGATGCTGATGATGATGCTGCTGGAGAGATGGAGTCGATCATCATGGCAATTTACTGCTAGAAGCCAAAATGCCCCGGACCAACACTAGGACCAACACTATACTAAGCAACAAGGGCTGTGCTCCTTGATATTCATTCCTACCACTGAGCTCTAGATACCCGAGGAGGCAAGGTTATGTAGCCACTTTGATCAAGGAAGAGCTAAGTGGGTACGTAGTCGGGTGTTTTGAGGAAAAATAGTGTTTTCCCCCGCCATTTTTGGCGATTTTTACCCACAGGGCAGTGTTTTTTCATGTTTTTTTTTTGTGTTTTTTTGGGTTTCTCATGGTAGAATTTGGTAGAAACACAACTTTTGGCAACAAGGAAGTATTGTTTTTTTGGAATTTTTTGGCATCAATTGTCTCTCCAACGTCTCCTGGTGCAGTGTTTTTTGTTTTTTCTCTCTTTTTTCCTGTTCTTGCCTGTTTTGTCCCCGTGGGTTAGTGATTGCATGTTGAAAAGACCCTAAAGCAGCTGTAAAAATGCATTAGAGGTCAATGTGTTGTGAAAAAACATCATTTGTGGTAGAAAAAAAAACACAAAAAACTGCATTTTTTAAAAAAAAACCGTTTCGGGTGTCTGGGTGTCGCGGGGGTCCGTGACGCTCGTTTATCTCTTCCTTGACTTTGATTCCTCGCCGCTTTGGGGAAATCAATACAATGGTGGTTACATTGCCACTTTTGGTTGCATCTGCTCATCCTTCCGGTGCTACTAAGGTTTAGTGGCGCATGTTATTACTCTCCACATGGGAGACCCTGAGAAGGCAAGTGATGTGTAGCTATTTCATTTCGGGGTCATGTCTGTCACGCCCCCCCTCCCCCTCCCATGGACCATAGGAACATGTTCTGCCTCCTGTTTGGAATACTGTTGATGCAACTCAACAACACAAGATGATAGAGTGGATGAGGTTGATATTTGTGCAGTGTGCTCCTAGAAGCACACCACCATACTTTGTGGTGAATGTAATGAACATTATTGTGCAGAGTGTGTTGACCCCCACACTTGTGGGGCCTAAACTGTTTATTTGGCATAATTCATGTCATGTGTGTTGAGCAAGTGGAATTCACAGCTTTGGGTTTATAAAGTGTGCTCCATAGGGAAGGGTTTGGGGTTGATTCTAGTTTGTAAATCTGGGTCTAAAGTTGGGATACTTCGTACACAAGCAGCGCGCCCGTCAAACACTCCCCCGACCATGCACCTTGTGGTGTTACAAGCTCAAAGAGCTAGGAATATCCTCATTAAAGATCTGACCACCACATCATCCCTCACGATTGCTCCATGCCTAGCGGCCAGTTTCTGATGCCTGCTTGATGAGTGGGAAAATGACAATGGATATTCAGATTCTAAATGGGTCACAAAAGACATATGAGGAAGCCTACGCCCATGGTGCACATCCTATATCCGCAGACCTGAAGACACCAGCCATGCCACAGCACTGCTCTCCACTTCTCCTGATATGGCATGGGTTATGTAGCCATGGGATGTAGTGTATTTCATGTAGCCTTTCCTTTTGGGGCCTTCCCACGTAATTGTTTCCCAAGTTGGTGCACAGGTCATGGATGCAAATCCCATGTTGCACTAGTGCAGTTTGAACAGCCCCAACTACGGCTATGTGTGATTATGGTGTGGGCCTCATGGAGCTGGCGAGTGGCAGTGTTCCAATCTTGTCCACCACTTAGACAACACTATCCACATCCAAATTCATGACATCCTTCGTGTGGGCTTTCTCACCTATTAGGCTCCCATGACCTTCACTTGCAAGCCCCTCAAAGCCACCGCCATCTCCGATGAAAAAGGCCAATGGTAATGCCCGTGCACACACTGTGCATGCAATGCACAAACTTTGTCTCACCACCCTATCATGGGAGAACTCTGGGTGCCGTTGACCCAAAAGCAAAAAATAAACCGCAATGGAGGAGGGCAATAGTGGCGCGAGCGACAAGAGCGATTCGAGCTCACAAATACAATGGGAATGGGTGGCTGTGTAGAGATGCGGATCACGAAGTGATATTGTTTCGAGGCGAAGTAGGGCGGCATTGTCCGCCCCCAAAGTCCGGTCTGATGTTTGTGTTGTTTGTTGTCCGCATCAAAGGCACATTTGCAGACAAGGGCTACCCCAACAGCTCGGGAAAGTTTGGGGTGGCAGGGGGGGGTTGAGCCTGCCCTGTGCCTGACCGACGGTCTGTCTGTCTGTCTGTCTTTTTGCCTCAGCGCCTGCCACATTGTCGTCACCTCACACGTCTGGCTGCGTGGCAGGACCTATCCTTCAGCGCTTTTCCACCTTCATACAGAAAGGCGCTTTCGTACACATATCATGTACACGCTATATGTATTGGGGCACAGTGTATGTAGTGCAGGGTTCTGCACCCACATCACTCCTTTCCCTTTGGAGACTTTCGTTTTGAAGTGAGTGGTGATGATGGTGCATACAAAGGTTGCATCCTTGTTTTACCTTGTATTGGACGTAAGATTTTCAGTGATGCCCAACAAGAATGAGGGCACATGCGGGGCATCTTTTTTGGCTCTAACACCCCCAACCAGTGCTATCCCAAGCACTATCCCCCACTTTCCCCACCTTGGAGACCCGGATACAATTTTCACCCTTTTCAACCCTTTCCACCCATTTTCGCAGGTGGATTGGGTTATGATGACAGGGCATTACATCGCAACTGGTGCATTTGCATTGCAATAAGAATAATGGCAATGGTTACCTTGGCAACTGTAGTGGCCATGTTGGACACACTCCATTGGGCCCTGTCTGCACAGATGCCGCCAGATGTAGCCCCCCATGGCCCGCCTTGGCGTCTGCGTTGTGGTGCTCTCAGTCATGGTCGTGGTATACCTTTGGGTGGCGCTGCAACTGCGGCCCACAGATGGCAGCAAACGGACATCACTGAAGGTGTGTGCAATTTGCGCGTTCACTCTCAACAGCCACGGCCCCTGTCCAGGAAAAATGGGATGTGACCTCCAAACAATTGTGTTTTGCCACATTTGAAGACTGCTAGACAGCGCTTGGTGGACACTGGGCCAGCCTGGTTGGGCCAACACAGGACGGTTCCAGTGTAATGTGCACCCAGGAAAATCTATATACCCCGACATTGTCACATGGGTGGTAAGAAGACTGAGTGGGATGAGTCAGGCTAGTGGGAATCCGGGGTTCCTGACTGGGACTGTCCTGAGGCTAATGCCGAGTGTAGGGTGTTGTAAACGTGCACCGGGTTGCACTGACGAGGGTTGAGGAGATTGATCAAGGTCATGCATGAGATGTTTGTGGAGGCAAGCCGGGGGTGAACTGCCACTTGTCTGGCCTGGATGTTTGCTGAGTGCTTTTGTGGTGTTTGTGTTATGAACGAGAGGATATTCTGTTTTTGGCAGTGGCACCGGATTTCTTTTGCATGTGGTTTGCGGTTGGTTTATACTTGTGGTACGCTGCATGCTTTGGTGTGCCAAAGGTGGCACCAGACGCCTTTTTTCCCGCGGGGGGGGAGGAGGAGTCGTGAGTTGAGTGCACTTCGGGGGGCAGCATCCTGATGTGCTTTACCAGTTTGGCATGTGTATCATCATGGACCATGGCATTGCCCAGTTTTTCGACCATGGTACCAGTCAGCAACACAAAAAAAGTGTGTATCCGATTTGCAGGCTGTGCTTGCAGAGGAGGAGGACTAGTGCCCCAAGAGCAACCATCGGTGCTGGCCGAAAAATGGGCTAATGTCGGCCAGTCCCGAAATTCCTATTCTTCCAGTCGGCTAGTTTGGCTGGCAAATTCATCAAAGGAACTTGAGGGAAAGGTGGCGAGGTTATGGAAAAGTGGGGAAAATGGGATTGGGAAACATGGGAAAACTGTCCTGAATTGTCCCACTTTTCTCCCATTCTTCTCCTCCCATTTCCTACCAATTTCACACATTTTTTCTACAGTCCCCACAATGTATTTTTGGCAATTTCCCACAATTCCCCAAATTCTCCCATTTCCCCCCCATTTCCCCCCATTTCCCCCCATTTTTCCATTTTCCCCATTTTCCTTCACCTCTGCGGCGTGTTGGCTAATTCGGCTGCGGCTAACGCCGATGCCTACAAGAGAACCAACGGCCCATTGAGGTGCCAATGGTTCACCGCTACCATGTGGTGATGTGTTTGTTGTGGTTGATACATAGTGGACCCCATCATCAGATATGCATTTGCTTGCCTGGCCGGCTGGTGAGCAGAGCCATCAGGGGCCATTGTACTTCCCCTCAGCGTTCTGTGTGCCTTAACATTGGACATTCAAATCATAATCCATCCTGACCTTCTCACATGATCCCCCCAACCGCCCCTCCCTCTCTCTGCAGCTCTGCCCTCCTGCCCTGCCCTCTCCTTCACTCCCCTGTCTCCCTCCCTTGCGCTTGCGGTCGTGTGGCTATTTCCGTGAGAGGCCCAGCACATTATGACTCGTCTCTTAGACCACACCACAGCATCATGGCCACGAGGCGGACCTGCAGGCAAAGAGGCAAATTGATGAGCTTGAGAGCAAACTGATGGGCGTGCAGTCTCAGTTGCGGGAGGTCGAGCAAACTCTGCGTCAGGTATGGCCCGTGCTGCTCCGGCATCGCTTGGGATCGACGCTTGCGCTCATCCTGTTCTAATGCGTTGTTTGTGTTCTCCTTTGGGAGCATTTTTGGCTGTTGGCCGTTCCTCTTCAGGGGCCTGATCAAGAGGGGGCCAAAGGGACCCGGCGAGGATGAACCATGCAGGGCCTCCCACTTGACTTACATACAACTCCTTGCCATCCTCTCTGCATTCCCCCAGTCCATCCCCCAACCGCACACAACTGCCCACGGACTCCCCCCCACCCCCCGCTGTGCGATGCTTCCAAGGCTAAGGTGGGGCATGGCGTGCCCCAAAGGCCCACGCTTGGTGCCATGGCTACCAATGGCACAGCTTAGTCCCCCTCAGGCCTTTCGGTTGTTTGCGTGCTCCTTGGATGGGGTAAGCCTTTTTGGTTGTTGCCTCCTGTCGCCCTCTCACCCTCCCCCCCCCCACTGTCGAGGCGTGCATACACCGACGGGCGGCGTGTTTTTCTACCCTTTGCATGTGCATGGGCAGAGGCGGGGGAGGGCTATGAAGTCAAACTCTGAAGAGACCCCTCGACCAGCCTGACCACTGGATCATGTGGCTGCCGTTCGACGTTTGCCGGGTGTTCAACGGCACGAGCAATCCTTCGTCAGGTCAGCCCAACCGACGTTGCTGCTGTGGTTTTGTGGATTTGCAGGTGCGATCAGCGACTTCGCAGGTGCAGCGGGACGCAGCCGCGCTCCGTGCGTCGGGGGAGGAGGCTGCCACCGCGGCTTTCCGCAGGCCGGACGCTGCATCGCAAAAGGGCGTCGCTGGGAGTCATGACCCCGAAATTCAGTCTCAAGACGTGGATGCATTCCCCAGTGGGTCAGGCACTGGATCGCAGGTGCATTACGATGCTGCATTCATGTTGTATTTCTCTTCATTTCTTCATCACAGCGCCTGGCGGGACACATGCAGTGTGCATGTGTCTCTGACCGGAGTTGGGGAGGGTGGAAAAAGGTCCACGCACAAGCATTCAGGCCAGCGCTTGGGCTTGTCTGCATCAGCCCACGCGAAGGTCATGTGTTGGTGCGCAGAACTGGGGATAGGGGTGCGGGGCGCCACAGGCGGCACACAGTTGTCTGGGCTGCGAAAGGCCCAGAACAGGGTGTCAAACACGTTGCAGGAAACATTCTTTGCCCCGATTGTCACTCCGCAATTCCCCCAACATGATCGGCGCGTTTACGTGTCGGAGTCTCCCGGACCCCCTTCCCTGCCCGACACCCTCGTGCCCATGCCCCACACCCCGTTGTCTGTGCCGTACCCTCACAGCACCGCTCTACGCCCGCGCGGGACGCCATTCCCCGCTTCGCAGCCCCGTCACGCCCCGACCCCCGTGCACTGGGGACCCCCCCTGCCCCCAAAGGAGGCTGGAACAAAATGTGGGTGGTCCCCCCTGACCAGCAGGTGGCCCAGCAGAAGTTGGCTCCTCCGGAACTGCCCCGCAGGAAGCCGGCCAACCCCCGCATCGCCATCCTGACGCCCCAAGAGGGCAACGCCTCGCCATTGGGCAAGATGTGTACCTACACAAAGCGGTGCTACGCCAAAATGCATGGCTACGACTTCATTGAGGACCGGACTCCCTATGGCAAGGACCACGGCAGGTGTTCTGCATCGGCAAAGGCGGTTGTGCCTGCCCCAGGGAATCCGTTGAAAGGCTGAGGACCAGAGACTTCTAGTGCTTGCGCATGTCTGTGAGGATGGGGTGCACATGTGCCGTGCAGACTGCCTGGGACAACGGGCAGGGGGGGGTAGACACAAGCAGAGGGAAGTATCAGAATGGCCGTACACCAAAGGAGGAGGGGGGTACCCCTGCCCCCTGGTCCCCCCGCCCCTCGAGACCAAAGTGACCACAGTGGGAAATCTACAATAAGGAATATCGTGTCGGGCCATTTTTGGGACACAAAGTTTTGGGTCCCAGACCCCCACTCCCCCCTTCCAATACTTGGAGCGTCCTTTCCCCTGTCCCCATCCCCTTTCGGAGTCGGATGGGCACAGACACAACATGCAACATGAGTGTGAGTGTGTGTGTGTGTCACAGTGTGTGTCAGGACTTCACTGCGGCGGCCTCTGGCAGGGTCTGTGGTGGGCCTCGGCCCCATCCAGCACCGGGCAGCCTGCGATGAGCTGAGCTGATAGGTCAGTCGCCTGTTTCACGTACGGGTGGTGCTTCATTGTACGTGAATATCGTGTGGGAGGAACTGCATCGGGAAAATCCGATCCACCAAAGGAGCCTTTTCCTTTTTCTTGGGTCAGCTTTGCTGTTCCCTGACAGTCCATGTCAATGTCACAGGCCACGGGCGCTCCATGGGTTTCCCCGCTTGGCCCCTGTGCGTTGAGCAGACATTGTCGGTCAGTGAGTCACCCCTCGGCGGGTCCTCAAACAGTGGTGGAGCATGGGCATTGGGACAGGGTGCAATAGGACCATGTGCAATTTCCATACGGGTGCATGTCTACTGTCATGCCGAGGGGGCCCATGGAAGCGGAGTATCGTCCAAACAGAGTGGTGGTGCACGTTAGCGAACGATAAAATTTGTTTCCAAATGATATGGCGTCACACACAAACACACACAAACACACACACACACACACACACACACACACACACACACACACACACACACACACACACACACCCTCTCCACAAGGGATGCATGGGGATCGGATGAGGGGAGCGGTAGGGCACACACGCCAATGTGTGTGTGTTGTCAATGTGTGTGTCGTTGCACCGTGGTGGGGTACCCAGGGCAGGAGCCATGGTGCGTCAGCGGCACGTGTCCATACGGGTAGTGGAGAGCCCCATGGGGCGGCCTGGCTGAAGGGCTCTGACTATGAACACATGGTTTGCAGTCGAGTAGGATCGTATTGGTGGCCATACAGGCTCAACCGGGAGACCTGGTAAAAATGGTGACCCCCCCCCCCCCGCACACACACAGACATCCTGTCACGACGTTGCCCTGCGGGCCATCGCAAACCAGGGACACACAAGCCAGGGTACATTCTGTGAGCTTGGTCGTTTGGTCACATGCGCATGCATCCGTGTCTTTTTGATTGGAGGAATGGTGTCACGGGCAGGAGCTGCGTCTGCAGCAGTAGGTGTACGGGAACGAGGAAAGAAGCTCCAGTCGGGGGCAGCCTCTGCCTGGCCCTCCAGAACACTACAAGACCATGATTGCTGCAGCCTTTGTATGAGACCTCGCAATTTGCACATGATTGGAATACTTGCTTTGGCGCACACACGCAGCCCCTTCCTCTGTACCCTTAGCCTCCTCCCAAGCACAGCGCTCTCAACCCGCGCGTTTTCAGACATCCGACCTGGAATCGCATCCCGTCTTGCAAGGCTCACCTTCCCAAGTACGACTGGATTTGGTATGTGGACGCAGACATCGCCATCGCCAATTACTCCACCAAATTGGAGGAGTTTGCGTCGCAGTTCCACGACGACAGTTATGTGGTCTTCACAGAGGCAAAGGAGGTGTGTGTGCGCGCGCGCGCGCGTACTGCTATGCGCAGTGTGCACGTCCACACGATCGGCGGTGATCCATCCCACAGGGCTGGACTCCTGCTGGATACTTTCTCTTTGCGGCGTGCGCCAACCTGGACACGAACCCTGTCGACACAGTCCACAGGCATGGGGGCGCTAAGAGAGTTCTCGTCCCGCGGGCGCCTCCAGTGCACCACGAGAATCCGGCAGAATCAGGCTTTGGCTTACGAGTGGGTCTATCGCCCAGGGGAATGGGGGGGGGCTTTCGGTGAATTGTTACCTTCGGCAAGTCCACTTCATTGCGAACTACTTTGAGCACCGGAGCTAAAAATACGCCAAAAACCTTTTCAAGGCGGCCAGTGAGAGGCCCATAGACACCAGGGGGCCTAGTTGGCTCCCCTTGGGTTTATATGTGCTTGTAGTGTCACCAGATTATGACCCAAGCCTGGCTCAAGGCCGCCAAGGCTCGCCGGAAATCACCCCAAAATTGCGGTGTTTCAGTCGACCCATGTCAAGTCCTCACACCCCAAGGGGAGGCCGATCTGGATCTGGGGTGCCTGGCGATGGGACCCAGGGCCCTCGCTATCGGTTTGGGGGTCTCTTCAGAAGGAACAGGTTGGTTCGGACCCAGATCTCGATCGATGCATAGTAACTGCAAGCGGCGAACCAAGGCGTGTCTAAACCCCCCCTCTCGTGCTCCCCAAAATGGGTTCTCAGTGCGGGGGTCTGGGTATCCCCGACCAAGAACTCAGTCGGGGGACGCGACAAATTTTCAGTCCCAATTTAACAAATGGGGTAGGTACGTGAATAGGCCCCACTGGCATACTGGCAGACTGGCATACTCAGCCTCTTTGGCCATATCCCCCTCCCCCCCCAGATACCGAGGCCTTGTGCCAACCCCCCCCCCCCCCCCACCCACTCCCCCTCCCATTGTTCAGCAGAGGCCGAGTTAGAATACCCGTTTGCAAATGTTGAGACTGACACTCACACTTTGTGCTATTGTCAGGGGCCCAACTGCGGCAGCTATTTCGTCCGGAATGTGCCTTGGTCTTGGTGGTGGTTAGACAAGTGGTGGTCGTACAGCAAAGATATCAAAGACTTTGCCTGGAACGATCAGTTGGGCGCTTGGGACGCGATTGTCCATCATTATGCCACCAACGGCTCACGCAAACAGGTGCCCACCCCCTTCGCCGTGATAGGTCACCGTGGGGTGGCTGTGGCCTGGGCATCCCTCGCCTCTTTCATCTCATTCCACCCCGACAGCCATGCTTGCTTCCGGGTGTGGGGAGCCGAGGTCTCTCCTCATTTGAGTGAGGGCACGCTGGAGCGTAAGGGACGCAAAGATGCCTAGGGGAACCGGTTCTTGCGCCGTAGTACGGGTGTTCACAGGGTGTGATGAATGGAAACCGACGGATCTGTGGTCCGTGCACACGTGACGGGCATAGATGCCCGCAGTCATCCCTTCACATACCGACCGCAGCAGCGCGACTAATATCAGTCAACTGGTGTCTGTCTATATCATTCACGTTCTTCGACCCTGTGCCGATCATTCCGACCGAGGTCCCCTCACAGGAGGATCGTCTTGAAGGCGACCCTTATCTCTGGACTGCATCAGTTGGCGGTTCTGGCAGTGTCTGGCATGTCGGGTCCCAGAGCCGGCTGAATTGAGGATCGGGTTCGTGCCATTTTGGACCAGTGAATGAGGGTCATAGGTCATACTCCGCGAAGTGTGCTGAGGGACAAGGACGATATGTCGGAAGCAGCTCAGCCTTCCGTGTTGTTCCATCTATGCAACTGGGCTGCATCTGATCCGTGGCGTTTGTAGAGTTGGCTGCAACGAATCCTTGACATCTAGTCCTAGTGGCCATGCACATATCCCCCTCCGATCCCCAGTTACATCCGCGTCCGTGTTGCGATAACAATGCCCGCAGGAGCCGAACCACCGCATCCCGTGCAAGAGCACACCGCTGCAGAAGACGAACCCGTACCTGGGGCATTGGCAGATGTCCATGAAATGCTACACAATGGAAATGGATTTCATGGGCTACCCCTGGAATCGCAGAGGTGTGACTGTCTGCTGTGTAACTACGTTTCCATAAATAAGTTTGCAGCCAGGCACCCTCAGACAGTGTCCACGCCGGGACATTGCTGTTTGTCAAGTGCCTTCTGCTGTTCAATCGCCTTGCTCCACCTATGCAAAGATCATGCCATTTCCGTCCAGTTCATACCCAGTCCCATGCCCGCCTCAGCGCCGTGTGCCCGCCCACCCAGACCGACTACTGAAAGGTGAAGAATTTGTCTTCCCCGCTCTCTGTGGACACTGATGCGGTTGGGGTACTGCGGTCGTTTTCGTCCTTCCCGTTTTGGGGACCCTGGTATCATATGGCAGGGCTACCCTGAGACATTGTGTGTGTGTGACAAGTGTAAGAATCAGATTGTACTGATTGTGTTGATAGCCGCGGGTGTGACAATGCCACAGCGGTTTCATTGAATGTGGTCTTCTGGAAGGCAGGGAGCATTGGTGTAGTGCCGGGCTTCTTATGGTGAGATTCTTAAGGGGACCTGGCACCTGACTGTTCGGCTTCCTGGACGAATAGTCCAAATGCTAGGCTGCAGTGTAAGGGCTCCCCCCAGATATGCCACCATCCTACAGCTGCTACTACCACCGCTTGATGCCTTGCAGTAGTGGCAGCGGCAAGGGGCGCAACGGGAAGAACAGGCTGCGGCAGCTTGAATTTGCCATTGTCTGTTCTTTTTGGGGGGAGTTGCAAGTTGCCAATGGCAGCAGCACGTCCGGCAGCAGACAGACAAGCACCAGTTGCTCGCGCAGTCTACTCTACACTCTTTGGCAGGTCAGTTGGGGGGTTCTGCGGCCTGCCTCTTGTCGTTCTATAACAGGGTCTTCCAGGAAATACCAGCAAGCATCAAGAAGCCAACAGTTGCGGTGTAATGCTTGTTCTTGTGCCACACTCTGGGAATTTGGTACCATATTTTGCGGTGGTATTTGAGAATTGGTGCCAAATTTTCTCCGCACCAAATTTCGCTATTCCAAATGTCGCACGTTCCTAATCCCTCCCCCACCCACCCCCCGCACCAAATTTCGCTATTCCAAATGTCGCATGTTCCTAATCCCCCTTCCCCCACCCCCCGCACCAAATTTCGCTATTCCAAATGTCGCACGTTCCTAATCCCCCCTCCCCCCCACCCCACCCCACCCGCAGGTACGTACACAACCGCCCGCGGCATGTTTGTATGGGACACTGAACAGGGACATTGGTGCAGAGGCTGGACGGAGAGCCCTTTCTGGCAGTAGTCGTGCAGTAGTCATTGGCGTATCCGAAGGGGCATGTTGCGTGCACCTTCCGGCCAACCCATTCCATGTTCTTCGACCCCCTGCATTGGTTTGCAAAGTCGCCCTTGCGGTCGCCGTCCGCAGGCAGCCCTTCCACATTTCACATGGAGTTCTGGCCGCAGTCCCGATGGCCTCGCGGATTCACGTTCTTCTGGGCGGACAAGAAGACGGTCGGGCTGTGGCCCCGGGAGGAGCTGTTCATTCCGGGCGATTTCGTGGTGCACACGCACGAGGCGGATGTCGTGCGCCAAGCCACACATCATGACCAGATGGCTGCCACGCGGTGCTGGGGCCGATTGGACTCGTAGGCTGCACATTGGGGCGACCTGGCCTGTACTTGATGGTCCCTCCCCGCCTTCGGGACCGACAACCCGCTTCCATCCGTCCCCAACCGTTCTCCAACCGTTTGTGGTCGCTCGATTTGGTCTCCAACCGCTTTTCCAATCGCCATTCACAACTTTTGCCGCCGCGCCTGGGGCCCTTCGAGGCACCGATTTGGCAACAACCACATCGCGGGGAGTAGGGCGTGGGTGCCATGGGTCGTGTGCATGATATGGGGTGCGCGGGCGTGGGGGTTGTGCTCGTGACTTGACCTGCGGCCCAAGCGTGTGTGAGGATCAGGACCAGTGATGACGCAGGACACTGCTTCTGACAGTAGGTCGCCGTCGCCCAGGCAGCATGCGGTCTGACGAGCCTTACATCCTTCGGCCCACGGCACCACGGCAAGTGGAGGTAGTCAGGAGGTGTGGAAGTGACAGTCCGCTGAAGGTGCAGGGGACCGGTATGTTGTGTCGAAAGTGTATGAAGCGGCCGTGCCGGTGGCGGCCAGTCCGGGTCCATGATGGCTGCCACATGTACATTCAGAGCGGCTGCACTATGGTGGAACGCACTGCCGAACGCACCGACTCTGTGCTACCCCCCCCCCCCCCCCGCTCCTGATTCTCAGTTCCGCCGCAACCGCCCCCAACCACCCGTCGGCCGTCCTGTAACCGAGACATTTCCCCAACGGCCAGTGACTGCTTCGTATCAGGTTCGCGGTGGTGCGCAAAGCATGTCACCAAAGAGTACAACTGCAACTCCACAGATGGGGGACGGACGCTATGGGTGCATAGACTATGCCAACCCAAGGGATGGAAGAGGGGGGTTAGTCGTCAACATGAAATACATCAAGCAGACCCTGACTCACGGAGGGCTGAATTCCAACACATAGGCCTCCCCATGGGTGACTTCAACGACAATATACCCCCCCCCCCCCAGGCAATAACGTGGCAGCCCAATCCTCCGGATTCATGCCATATTGACCTTGCCATGGCGATGCACCCTGATACCCCAACCCAAACCCTATCCACCCGTAAAGGTGATGTCCTTATTGATGCGCCTTTTTTTCTGCGGATTTTCTTGTATCCTAACTTTGCTTGCCTGGTCTATGTAGTCCGGCTCCCCACTTTGTAACCCCCCGCTTTCGAACCCCCGCCATCTTTAACCTCCGCCCCCCCCCCCCCCCCAACCCGCCCCCCGCACACACTTTCCAGCCCAAGCCCAGACCTACACCTGTTTGTGCGTCTGTCAGGGATACTGGGGTGGGGTTCTGTGGAAGGAAAGACACTCTGTCGTACAGGGGCTTGGCAGGAAGGGAAGGGGAGCCTGCAGGCGCTCGAAGGGAATTAATTCTGCAATTTTTTCCTTACGTTCGTTCCATATTAAAAGGCCATACTACAACTATGCCTGTGAGCGTGTGGATGCAATAGCTGTCGCGCATGGGGTTGTCTAAGGGGGTCAGCTCCATCTTGACCTGCAACCCTGTCCAAAACGCTGAAGGACGTAGTTCGCACGCGTCGTTAATCATCCGTTGTATCGTGACCCTCTGGGTTGCCTGCACTCGTGACCATATCGCTGTCCCCGTTCATAAGATGACGCATGGCCCTCTGTGTGACCACAAGCCAAATGATAACCTCATCTCTGACCTCATTCCTGCCCCACCACATACCAGTGCTGCGGTTGAAGCCGCACACAGCTTCGGGTCCGTTCGGTGCAGCAAACGCCGCTGCACAAAAACAGTCCCAGTTTTGCGCAGCCGTCAGCAAAGAAGGCCGCATCGAAGATGGCAGGCATACTGCACAACGGCACAGACCATTTCCCAAGGGGACACGGCTTGGCGGCATTGTGGGGCCGGACGAACCGCTCGTTGGTGCATCGATGCTGCAGCCCGTTTGCGCCGAATGTTTGCCGGGCGTTCCCTGTTATGCTGCGTTGGTGGCGATGTTGATGACAGCACAAGTGCTTTGCATGACGGCGGGTCCCATATGGACAATGTGCGAAGTCTTCCTGTTAATGCCGTCGATTACCCCTTCGTTCTCCCCCACTTTTAAAGCAGTCCACTTCGGAGACGCAGCTCTGCCCCCCCATCCCCAGTAAAAGTGGGCCAAATGCCCCTTTCGGGAGGGGGGGGGGGATCCAGACCCCAACATACATGGCTCAAAATGATCAGCGTCACATGGGGATCATTACTTCAGGGCAGAGGCCCCACCAGGAACAGCTCTGAAGGGAACAGACACACCCCCAGGAACAGCGGTGCGTCAGGCCTCAATCCCCCCGGTGGCACCGACGCGTGGCACTTGGAGGTGAGAGCGGCCTGGAACACCTCATCCAGCCCAGGTCGGGCCTCAAGGATGACCTGATCCCCTTGGCTGTACAGGACGTGTCCATCAAACTTGTGCAAAAAGGGGAAGGGACGTGGTGGGTCGTCGCAAGCCACACGGCGCAGCGCCATGCCTGGCAGGGCGAAAAACCCGTGTGTACCCCTGAGCCAGGGCTGGTGACATCCCTTGCATTCTGCATCCAGAGTGGGCCTGACGGACCACAGCATAGAATATGCCACCCCCAATGGACCCACGTCCGCAACCTGCATCGGTGTCGAGGGGAGGCATAGCGTGCTGGGATAGGGACATCGGACCGTTTTTGTTGCACACCACGCAATTTGGACAAACTTTTGACCGCAGACATGTATGACTCAAAAAGTGGCACATAGGGCCCGCTCTGCGTTCGACCTACGCACAAACCGTAACGCGGTCTTTTATGGTCATTTCGTGCGTCCTCTTGTTGTGTGCGTGTCTTGTTGTGTGCCACGTGTTCCTTGGCATTCCCTCAGGGGGGCAAGGGAACCGTCACTTTTCGCCATGTTGCCCATGCCCCCTCAGGGGGTGTGAGAGGCCCGACGCGCGCGAGCGAGTCCATTGCAAAGGGTGGGGGGGAGGTCATGCAGCCACCAGCAGCGAGCCAGGACTCCAGTACTCGTTGAAACCAGCGTCATGAACCAGAGTCTCCAGACCAGTGCCTGCTTAGGATGGGCCCTGGACGGTCCAGCGACGGTGGGGTGCACGACACTGGGCAGGTTGAGGGGCATGGGCGTCGCAGCCGCCTTGTAGTCTGATACCCGCAATGCCAGTCTTCCTGTGGGTGTGGGGGACACATATGATCGTCTGCAGCCTGGGGAAGGCACATTGAAGGCTTTACATGACGCTCACTAGCCTTTGAGACCTACACCCCACCACAGCCCATTGCACTGCCTACTGCACAACACGTTCGCAGGACTCTTTTAGACCCCCTTTGCAATCAAACAAAACCTCCCTTCGCTCTGCCCATATACCCCACACCTCGACCATCCCATTGCACCCTGGGAGAACACACCTGCCTATGTCTCTGTGCACCGATGAAAGCAGTTTGTGGGGTATAGGTCTGAGAGGACCCTGTAGGTCTGCGCTTGGTGTGTTTTAGCAGAAATGTGATTGAGGAGAATGATATTGTTTTTTGTGGTGGTGCTCACTCTGATGCATGGGCATGCCACCACTTGTGCAGAAATCCTCTTTTGCATGGCTGATGGTGAGGGATTCTGTCTGATTCTGCTGATGCAACACCTAAGGCCTCGGGTTGTGTACGCAATACCAGTCACGGGTGCTTGAACATGGAGCTGCCCCCCCCCCCCCCCCAAAAAAAAGCAAAATTTGTGTAGACTGGTCTTCAAAGCTGCATTTTTACCTGTCACCTGTTTCCCGCTTCCCGCTTCCCGCTTCCCGCTTTCCCCACGCCCCATTCCCACCCCTGACACAAACCCATCCTACAACGGCTGGACCAAGACCACACAACAGGGCCAATCCCCAGAGACCACGCACAACCACAAACCGTCCCCTGTGGCAGAGCCACAAAACCAGCAACAACAACCACCGTTGTCCCGCTGGCCCAATAGCCCAAACCATCCCCAGTGACCTCCCATCTTCACAACTTAGCTATGCACCAGTGTTCTGGAGACCACACGGCAATTCATTGATGGGACCTGCAGGCTTTTTCTGTGCTTCTACTTTCTTTTCGTCTTCATGGACAGTGAGTGAGTGTATTTGTAATGGAATGAGGCTCTAGGGGTCTTAGTGCAGGACTGCAGCACACAGTCATGTGACTGCAGGCGTCTGTGGCAGCACAATGTGTGTGTGTGTGTGTGTGTGAGTACACCAACAATGGTGCCCTCTGCAGTATTCCCCAGTATCTGTTTGAAACCAAACCAATCGTTGAATCAGACGTGACCACAATCCTCGGTGGGTGGGTGACTGGCTGCTAATTCGGAATCCATCACCAGCAATGGTGTGAAGTACTGTGGTCACATGTATACATTGCATAGTGCATAAGGCTTGGGGTTTGCATTATGCCATGGCTTGTGATGTCGCCGTCCCTGACCCTTACCATGAAGATTGAGTGCCTGCACTGCCCGAGCGGCAGCGCATGGCCGTCATTTCTTTCACAGGATATTGACTTGCACTGCAACGGCTGCACGCCTGTCCCCTACAGAAAGGCGCCGATTGGCATTGAATATGCGTTGTCTTGTTTGACTGTCCTACTGATGAGGAATCTGACATTCGGACCCCGCATTTTGCCCGTCTGTTTGCAATCATGTGTGTGCGTGCGCGCGCGCGTGGTGGTAATCGAAGGCCGGTTCTGGCCAATTGCCAAACTCCCTCTGCATTGGATTTTTAGGTTCATGCTCAGTAACATTTCTGAAGCCCAGTCCATAGTGCGCCTGCGGTATGTGCCCTGTTTTGTGTTTGTTGTTCATTTGCACCCGCTTTCTGAATGGTACAAAGGCCCCCCTGTATGCAATGCATCTTCCAATCGAGAGAACTGCATGGAGGCTGGTAAAAAGGAAGACTGACAGGTGCAGGATGCAGAGAAAAATGGAAGCAGCAGACAGTGATGAGAGGGTGAGATGAAATTCCCGATGAAAAGCAGGAGGCAAAGCAGCATGATGACATTGGGGAGATGAATGCTGGTTGATCTTGATGTGTTTGCTGCTTTCTGCTCCTTGTGGCTTGTTACTTGCTGCTGCTTGCAATCAGCACCATCAGCTAATCCGCAAGCATTAGCTATCAGCCTCCAGCAGCCTCATCAAGTGGCAGCCCTCAAGTAGCATCTCATACGCAGCATGCTGCTGTCAGCAGCAGCAAGTGGAAGCGGCAAGCAGCCCCATGCTGTTGAATTGTGCTATGAACTCAGACGTTTTGCAGCCCCCAACCCATGAATGGCTTCAATTATCCTCCCCTCAGGGGGGGGGTGCGCGGGAACGCAGGGGTTGCATGGTTTGTTAGTAGGTGATCCAAGAATTTGGGGTGGGGGGTACCACAGCCCCTGTTCTGAAGCGTTGGGGACCCCCCAAGCAGCAGGGGTTCTGTAGCCACCTGGGCCACTTGTGGGCCACCTCTGATTTTGTCCCCTGCTGTGAACCGTTGGGGACCCTCTAGGAGGCAACGGATATGTAGCCACCCGGCCCACTGGTGGGCCACTTCTGATTTTGTCCCCCGCTTTGAAGCGTTGGGGATCCCCCAGGTGGCAGGGGTTATGTAGCCACTAGGCCCAATTGTGGGCCACCTCTAATTTTGTCCCCGCCTCTGAAGTGCTGGGGACTCCCGAGGCGGCAGGGGTGATGTAGCCACCCGGCCCCACTTGTGGGCCACCTCTAATTTTGTCACCCGGTGTGAAGCGTTGGGGACCCCCCAGGCGGCAGGGGTTATGTAGCCACTAGGCCCACTTATCCGCCACGTATGTGGACTCTGTGGACCTCGACGAAAGAAGAGGATCCCTTGGGGCAGTGCCGGCAAGGACCGTTCAGTGTCCCTCAACCGTGCTCTGTAAACTCCTCCCCAATTGCAAACAACTAAAACAGGTTCCCTGATGCCTTGAAGGTTGATCGCATAGATGATTTGCTTGGCTTTTTGTCATGATTTGTTCATCGGTTCTGGAGGACACACATATCGCCGAGTCATCCTTCTGCTCCGTCACTGGCCATGGCACAGTGCATGCAATTTTGACGAATTGTCTTCTTGGCCATGTGTTTGTGGTGTGCCGTCATGACATTTGGGCCTCACGCCCCAATGCCAATTTTCGTGTCCGGTAGCGGTACCCTCCCCCTAGGGGAGGGGGCGGGGGTCGTGCAGTTGGGGCGATGGCAAAGGGAGTGCGGGGTTACTTGGGCCAGATCGCTTGGGGGTGCTTCGGGAGCTAGGTGAAGGCACCCGCCTTCCTGTGGGGTGCTAGGTCTGGGGCCCCGTCACAGTCAAGCACCCTCCACACACCCCATCCCTCAGGCAGCCGTGTAGGGGCGAAATTCCCGGCCGCAAACGCTATGTACGCTGAAGCCCCACTCCCAGCGCTCTGTAGCGATCCTTTCGATGCAAACAGACCACCTGCTGCGACGCCCATTCTCTGCATCTCCCGCGCGGGTGCTGTGTCTCAAGCCTCCGCCTCCGAGGGTCTGGACGGTGCGCCTGCTGGCCCGGTGCTCCTGCTGGCGCCCCGTGCCCACGACGCGTTTTCCTTGGGGTCGGCGCTCAACTCCCGTGCGGCCAGTGAAATTGGGGAGTACACGCTGGGGAGCACCCCCGTGTCCTCCGGAGCCAGTGCGTTTGACGATGACACGGACGATGAAGGCGGCGGCAGAAGGCGTAGATCCACAGGTCATCGTCATCGTGCGGGCTCAGCATGTGACTGAGGGTGAGGCGGAGCGCAGATGGAAGGGCCAGCAGCGGGGAAGGGGGAGAGGGGGCACCCATGAGGTGGTCTTAAAGGACATGGTTCCTTGTCTGGCTGTGTTGCAGCCTTGAAGACCCGCCCTAGTCCTATCGTTGTCCCTTCCGCCCGGCCGCCGTCGGCCCTGCAAGAGCCGTTGTTGAGCCTCTGACCACCGTCGGGAACACTCCAATCGCTGTCTGCTGCCCAACCGCCATGGCCTACCTCTCAACCAGACCTTTGCTTAAGGGTAGTCCTACCCCACAGGGGGGGGTCCTGTGGCCTGTGGGTGGGTGGGTTAGTTTGGTTTGGGGCAATTTGGCCCAAAGTGCCTCCCCCCCCCCCCCCTGGGGGGGGGGTAGGGTCTGGGTGGGTGGGTGGGTGGGTGGGTGGGTGGGTACTGAGAGAATGGTCCGACAGCCTTTGTTTGTGCAGGAGAATACAATTTTCACAGAGAGAACAGTGGTAAAAAGTGGCAAAATTTCCGGTCCGCAGCCAGTGGGGTTTGAATCGACGCTGTGCCAGTTTGACAGTGCAACGATCTACCACTAGGGTATCTGCCGCTTCTCCTGTGCAACTGTTCAAAGATGGCATAGTGGCTGAATGACACAATTTTTTTTGGGTAAATACACAGGGTTTTTGTGTTACCAGCTGATTCTTACAGCACAGGAACCCCCTGCCCCCTACGGGGGGGGGGTGGGGGGGGGGTTAGGGTGGGTGGGTGGGTGGGTCAGCTTGGGTGGGTGGGTGGGCTGCCTGGTCCTGAGGCAGCCCCACAGGGACCCCCCGCCCCCCCCCCCCGTTGCTAAGCAAAGGTCTGCTCTCAACCGTCGGGCACCCTCCAACTGCCGTTGGTTATCCTTCCAAACGCCGCTGGCAACGAACCAGCTGCCCGGCTCCACGCCATGAATGCCGGAGCTCGCATGTTGTCGGGGCAGCACAGGGCAGGGGCACTCTTAAAGCCGCCGCTATCCTCCCCCCAACATTCCTTCCTCAGGTAAGTCCCCGCCACAGCCCTGGAGCCTGTCGACTGCCGCCTCCGTGACCCCCACCCTCTCCCCGACGCCCCCACTATCCGTGACCCCCGCCCTCTCCGTGACCCCCGCCCTCTCTGAGACCCCGGCCCCAGGCGCTGCAGCCGCGACGCCCGCCGCCGTCGCCGCACCGTCCGATGCCGCGGCCCTGCGTGCGTACCTCGAGGCCGGGGGGGACCCGAACACGTGCCTGGACGGCGCCCCGTTGCTGCACCACGCGGCCCGATGCGGGGACGCGGAGCGCGTGCGGCTGCTGCTGCGGGCCGGGGGGGGGGCCTCGCTGCTGGTGCGCGGCCCCGACGGCGGGTACCCGCTGCACGCCGCGGCCCGCGCGCAGGCCCCCGCCTGCATCGCCCTGCTGCTCGACGCCCACACCGCGCGGGACCGCCGGTTCGACGCTCGGGCCCTCAGGGACTGGGCCGGGGCGTCCCCCCTGGCCGCCGCCGCGGGCCACGCGGCGTCCGGTGCGGCGCTCGCGGCGTGGCGCGTGCCGGACCGCGACCGCGACGGAACGGGCCCGCCGCGCTTCCCGCAGCGCGCGGGCGGCCGCCCCCTCGTCTACGACGTCGTCCGGTCGCCGCTGATCGGGGACCGGCACCTGCGCTTCGACCGCACGGCCGTGCCCTTCGAGGCCATCGCGCGGGGGATTCTGCAGGAGGAGCGCCACGTGCTGAGGGGCGCGGCGGGGTACGCGGAGTGGCTGGAGCTCCGCGCCTCGTGGGTCCCGGATCCGGGCGAGGGAGGCTGGCGCTGCCACCCGCCGGGGGCCGCGATGGTGCAGCGGCTCCGGGACGCGTGGGACGCGGGCAGCGAGGACCTGCTGTTCCGCACGGCGGTGTTCCTGTACACCGTCGAGTCGTTCCTCTACGGGAGCCTCAACGCCGCCACGCGCGCCCGCGACGAGCCCCGGCCGCACCTCGCGCCGTTCCTGCGGCTGCTGCACTGCGCCCTCCGCGCGTTCCCGCTGGCGCACCGGCACTGCGGCGTGGCGTACCGCAGCCTGGGCCTCGCGGGGGCCCACGTCGACCGGTACGCCCCGCACCCGACGGACCCGACGCTCGACTTCTTCAGCTTCGACGGGCCCACGTCGGTGGCGCTGGCCGCCGAGGCGGCCCTGCGCGCGTTGCAGGAGCGCCGGGGGAACGTGCTGTTCGTTCTGTCGCCCGCCGACCCCACGGACTGCGAGTGCTGCCCCGTGCGCGTGGCGGACATGTCTGCGTACCCCGACGAAGCGGAGGCCTTGTACGCGATGGGGCAGCAGTTCCGTGTGACGAGGACGAGCTGCCGGACGCTTGAGGGGGTGGCCGAGTGGCTGTCGGTCCCGTTGCCGCCCGAGGCCGCGTCGGCGTCGCACCAGAGCATTGTCGTGGTCGAAGCGCAGGCGGTCGACGTGTTCTGGGAGATCGCCGATGAGCTGTTTGGGGAGGGGGCCGACCCTCAGGAGGCCCACGACGTGATTCGGGTGCGGCTGGAGGCCGATGTCCTCCAGCACGGCCCCGAAGACCCCCGCGTGGCGACCGGCATGGCGTACCTGGGCAGAGCACTGCACGCGATGTCGGCGCATGACGCCGCGCTGGACATGTACCGGCGGAGTTTGGACCTCCAAAAGGCGGCGCTGGGCGATGGCCACGTGGCTGTTGCCGCCAGCTACACTGCCATGGGGCGTGTCAGCATCTCCAAAGGGAAGTATGACGAGGCGCTGGACATGTACCAAAGGAGCTTGAAGATTCGGCGGGCGGCGCTTGGTGATGATCACCCCGATCTTGCCACCAGCTACAATGACGTGGCCTCTGCTTACGATTCGATGGGGGAGTGTGAGAAAGCGCTGGACATGTACCAAAGGGCCTTGGCGATTTGGACAGTGGCGCTGGGCGATGACCACCCGGATGTTGCCACCGTTTACCATAACATTGGATCTCTTCATAAATCGAGGGGAGAGTACGACGCAGCATTGGACATGTACCAAAGAAGCCTGCGTATTCGGAAGGTGGCGCTGGGCGACGATCACCCTGATGTTGTGACAAGCTACAGTGAGATTGCATCTGTGTTTGTTTTCAAGGGGGAGTACGACCAAGCGTTGGAAGCGTACCAAAGCGCTTTGGGCATTGCCAAGGCGGCACTGGGTGATGATCACCCCGAGGTTGCCAACGTTTACCAAATCATCGGGTGTGTACACAATTCCATTGGGGAGTATGACCAAGCACTGGACATGTATCAAAGGAGTTTGCGGATCCGCAATGCGGCACTAGGTGATGACCACCCTGATGTAGCCACGTGCTACAACAATATTGCATCTCTGTATGATATTAAGGGGGACTACGACAACGCATTGGAAATGTTCCAGAGGGTGTTGGACATTGACAAGGTGTTGCTGCGTGATGACCATCCTGATGTGGCCATTACCTATAATAATATTGGGCTGGTGTATAAGTCCAAGGGGGAATACGACAAAGCATTGGAAATGTATTTGAGGGGTTTGGACATTCGGAAAGCGGCGCTTGGTGATGATCACCCGGATGTTGCCACCAGTTACAACAATATTGGGGTTGTGCACAAAATCAAAGGGGAGTATGACCGCGCATTGGACATGTACCAACGAAGTTTGGATATTCGGAAGGTGGCACTGGGTGATGGGGATCCAGATTTTGCCAACAGCTACAACAACATTGCATCTGTGCACGTCTGCAAGGGAGAATACGACAAAGCGTTAGGGATGTTTCAAAGAGCTTTGGATATCCAGAAGACAGTGCTGGGTGATGGTCACCCTGATGTTGCCACCAGCTACAATAACATTGGGCTTGTGTATAAATCCAGGGGCGAATATGACGCAGCGCTGGACATGTATCAAAAGAGTTTGGATATGAAGAACACGGCGCTGGGTGACGACCACCTTGACGTAGCCACTTGCTACCATAATATTGGGGTTGTGTATGATTCCAAAGGGAAGTATGACGAGGCGCTGGACATGTACCAAAGGAGCTTGAAGATTCGGCGGGCAGCGCTTGGTGATGATCACCCCGATCTTGCCACCAGCTACAATGACGTGGCCTCTGCTTACGATTCGAAGGGGGAGTGTGAGAAAGCGCTGGACATGTACCAAAGGGCCTTGGCGATTTGGACAGTGGCGCTGGGCGATGACCACCCGGATGTTGCCACCGTTTACCATAACATTGGATCTCTTCATAAATCGAGGGGAGAGTACGACGCAGCATTGGACATGTACCAAAGAAGCCTGCGTATTCGGAAGGTGGCGCTGGGCGACGATCACCCTGATGTTGTGACAAGCTACAGTGAGATTGCATCTGTGTTTGTTTTCAAGGGGGAGTATGACCAAGCGTTGGGCATGCTGGATATTGAGACAGATATTGATGCTCTGTGATCATTTCCTTACCTATGGCTTTTCCTGCCCAGATGGGGAGGACAGACGCGCTGCCAGCTGATCCAACGGGTGCCATACCACGGTTTCTAGCCGCCGAAAGTGCACCAGCAGGTTTCACACATTATTACACTCTGTCTACCAATGGATACATTGTTGCAACCGTGGCGCCACCGTGAGAAGCTATGTCACCCTTTGAATCGTTCCCCCTGATGACTGAAAAACAACACAAATTGTCGTATTTGCAGGTATCTGGGATGGTGTATTGTTTTCGCTGTATGGCGAGAAACACGAAATTAATCTGTGTATTTGCGAGTACCCTTTTTCCAAAAAAAAACAAATAATATTTCGCGTGTATGCGAGTACCACTAGCCTGTATACTAATCCATTTTTTTGGTAAAATGGAATCTGCATGCGGCAAAAAAAGCAAACTCTACCTCATCCTTGCCAAGCACAGGCCTGGGCTTTACCCTGACGTAACTGTTGTCATGTATGTTGTGTGTGTTTGAAGATTACGTCTTTGGGCTGTGCAGCCCTGGACGTCGATACGACCGCCACTTGACACTTATCATGGTGACAGTGTGCATCCATGCTACGCTCCTTCAACACAAGCAGACCTGTGAGCCCAGAGACGAAGCACCTTTTGTTCCGAAACACAGGGCTCTACACATTCAGTCCAGCTCCTGCAGCCCAGCGCAGGAAGAATATCCCAATCTGAACGGGCTTTGGGCTGTGTACTGTGCTTTTCTACTCTCTTTCCCTTGTGCAATCATGTCCTTGTCCAAGCACAGGGGGTGGCCCCATGGGGGTCAAAGTCGCTGTTTCCGGGCGGGGGTGGATACAGACCTAGTGCATTTATTTTGGCGGGGTTGGGGTGGGAGGGCTTGAGGCCCGTGAGTACAAAATACCAATTACGCAATTCCCACAAGACTTCTCAGGAGAGGGCAGTCTGAGGACTGCTGGTGGCTCATGAAGTGGCCTGCAAAGCGGCCACGAGTGAAATGTTTTGAAATACAAGTTCACTCATGATACTACACGCCTCGAAATGATCGGCGTGTCGTGGCTATCATCATTCTTTCTGAGGAGTCTATGTTGGGGTACTAGGGACACCTTCCCCTAAGCCCGTTGGGGCCCAGTTTTGGAATTTCGGAATTCGTCATCAGGGGGCGAGGGGCGGGCCTGTTTTCGGGTCCATCAGTTTCGCAGTGCCAGTCCGGACCTAGAGCATGTGGTGTAAAGGCACGCGCTTATCTCTGCGTGGGGGCTCTGTGGGCCGGCAGTTCCTGGACCAGTGCGCAAGGCAGGGGTGGGGGCAGAGTTGCGGTTGAAGGAGAAGGAACCCCGCCCCTCCCCCTCGCTCCCTCTCTTTGGGGTGACCATTAGCCCTGCCAACCGCTTCTCTCTGCCTCCAACGGCCTCCACTGGTTTGTACCCGCCAGAAGTTGCTTCCCAACCGCTTGTTCAACCGCCGGTAGCCGCGCTTGCAACCACTTTTTGTATTTTTAAGCATGGCGGTTTCCCGCTCGAAGCACTCAAAGCAGCCTGACCTGGACAGGCGTGAGTGCTATGTGTAGGAGGATGGGGAAAAGACGAAGAAGGGCTAATCAGAGGGTCATCAGCCATAGGGCGCCCAGCGGCGCCTTGGTCAAGATGTGGACAATCGGTGTGGCATTTTCACCGCGTTGCTGATGTTTGTGACAATTTGTGGGCGTTTGTGACAACGAACGATGAGAGATTCCTGGTGAGACGCCGGAGGGTGACGACCATCGTCAGTCTATGGCCAAGACGCGGGTTGTCCAAGACACAGAGGGCGTATGTTCTGTATTGTTTTGGGATCTACCCCCGTCCAAGCAACGCCACCCACAACGCCTAAAGGCGTGTGCTCAACATGCTGGACAACTCGTTGAGCATTTTGATGGCGGCGCCTCTGACGCCGGATTCGCCGTATTTGCGGACAACCTGTGGCAGCGCCTCTGGCGCCGTATCTGCGACAATGCACCGTGAGAGATCCCGCAGTGATTCCGGAAGGTAACGACCATCATCGCGTTACAGCCAAGCATTGCCCATTTTTGACGGCGCCTCACGGCGCCTTGTTGCACATTGTACTGAGTTGCATGCCGGAGAGTGTCGGGAGGATGACGACCATCGTTGATCTGTGGCCAAGCAACGCCCATGCCAAGCCGTGAGGGCGCCTAATGGCGCCTTGCTATTACTTTTGCACAATCTGTGACGGCCCCGACGGCCCCTTGATGACATCTGCACTGAAATGTTTGATGTGGGTGCCCATATGGGGTGTTTTTGTAGCTCTGAGGATATCAGGATGGCAAAGCACTGCCAATGCACGTTGGCACCATGGACCTGTGTTCTGTGGGCTGTGGGTGCCATCAGCTTGTGTGGTGGCCTGTGCTATGCAGCAAACAGTCGTTCGAAGTGCTGAAGCACCTGAGGCAGAAGGACTGATGCCCAATCATCCTCAAAAAATGGAAAATTACATAAAGCCTGACCTGTCAAAGAGCTTGATGTTGATAGGGAGGCGGTGAGGTTGCATACTTCTTTCTTGCTGTAAGTTGCATGCACTTTTTTTTGCTCTAAGTTGTGAATGGCAAAATACGCAAATCACGCACTTTTTGTTTCCTCTGTGGAAGTTGCTTACAGATTTTGTTTCTTGCAAGGTTGCATACTGAAAAAAGGGTGTATGTTGTAATTCGTGTAATTTTTTTTTGCGGTAAATGCGTGTAACAAAAAAATCGTCTAGTCGTGTAATTTTTTTTTGCGGTAAGTCGTGTAAGCCGTCACACACATTTTCCGCAAAAAAAAATTACACGACCTGACGACTTTTTGTTACATGCATTCACCGCAAAAAAAAAATTACACAACTTACCGCAAAAAAAAATTACACGACGTGACAATTTTTTTGTTACACGCATTTACCGCAAAAAAAAATTCCACGACTTGCCGCAAAAAAGAATTACACGACGTGACAATTTTTTTGTTACACGCACTTACCGCAAAAAAAAAAATTACACGACTTACCGCAAAAAAAAATACATGACGTGACAATTTTTTTGTTACACGCATTTACCGCAAAAAAAATTACACGACTTACCGCAAAAAAAAATTACAGGATGTGACGATTTTTTCCTACACGCGTTTTCCGCAAAAATAAAAAAATTACACGACCTGTCCAACAAAGAAAGAATTACCAATTTTACTAAAAATGCATGCCTGTAGGCAATGTGCCCACCTCTGATTCTGCCCCTCGCTCTGAAGCGGTGGGGACTCCCCAGGCAGCAGGGGTTATGTAGGTACCTTGCCCACTTGTGGGCCACCTCTGATTCTGCCCCCCGCTCTGAAGCGGTGGGGACCCCCGCAGGCGGCAGGAGTTATGTCGCCATCTTGCCCACTTGTGGGCCAGTTCTGATTCTGCCACCCGCTCTGAAGCGGTGGGGACCCCCTAGGCGGCAGGGGTTATGTAGCCACTTTGCCCACTTGTAAACCACTTCTGATTCTGCCCCCCGCTCTGAAGCGGTGGGGACCCCCCCAGGCGGCAGGGGTTATATAGCCACCACGCCCACTTGTGGGCCACCTCTGATTCTGCCCCCCGGTCTGAAGCCGTGGGGACCCCCCAAGCAGCAGGGGTTATATAGCCACCTTGCCCATTTGTGGGCCACTTCTGATTCTGCCCCCCGCTCTGAAGCGGTGGGGACTCCCCAGGCGGCAGGAGTTATGTCGCCACCTTGCCCACTTGTGTGCTACTTCTGATTCTGCCAGCCACTCTGAAGCGGTGGGGACCCCCTAGGCGGCAGGGGGTATGTAGCCACCTTGCCCACTTGTAAGCCACTTCTGATTCTGCCCCCCGCTGTGAAGCGGTGGGGAACCCCCTAGGCGGCAGGGGTTATGTAGCCACCTGGCCCACCTTTGGGCCAGTTCTGATTCTGCCCCCCGCTCTGAAGCGGTGGGGACCCCCCCAGGCGGCAGGGGTTATATAGCCACCACGCCCACTTCTGGGCCACCTCTGATTCTGCCCCCCGCTGTGAAGCAGTGGGGACCCCCCAAGCGGTAAGGGTTTTGTAGCCACCTTGCCCACTTGTGGGCCACATCTGATTCTGCCCCCCGCTCCGAAGCTGTGGGGACCCCCTAGGCGGCAGGGGGTATGTAGCCACCTTGCCCACTTGTGGGCCACCTCTAATTCGTTCCCCGGTCTGAAGCGGTGGGGACCCCCCACGCGGCAGGGTTTATGTCGCCATCTTGCCCACTTGTGGGCCACTTCTGATTCTGCCCCCCGGTCTGAAGCGGTGGGAACCCCCTAGGCGGCAGGGGTTATGTAGCCACCTGGCCCACCTTTGGGCCACTTCTGATTCTGCCCCCCGCTCTGAAGCGGTGGGGACCCCCAAGGCGGCAGGGGTTATGTAGCCACCTGGCCCACTTGTGGCCCACCTTTGATGTTGTCCCCCGTTGTGAAGCGGTGGGGACCCCCTAGGCGGCAGGGGTTATGTAGCCACCTTGCGCACTTGTGGGCCACTTCTGATTCTGCCCCCCGCTCTGAAGCGGTGAGGATCCCCCACGCGGCAGGGTTATGTAGCCATCTTGCCCACTTGTGGGCCACTTCTGATTCTGCCCCCCGCTCTGAAGCGGTGGGGACCCCCTAGGCGGCAGGGTTATGTAGCCACCTTGCCCACTTGTGTGCTACTTCTGATTCTGCCCCCCGCTGTGAAGCGGTGGGGACCCCCTAGGCGGCAGGGGTTATGTAGCCACATTACCCACTTGTAAGCCACTTCTGATTCTGCCCCCCGCTCTGAAGCGGTGGGGACCCCCCCAGGCGGCAGGGGTTACATAGCCACCACGCCCACTTGTGGGCCACCTCTGATTCTGCCCCCCGCTGTGAAGCAGTGGGGACCCCCCAAGCGGTAAGGGTTGTGTAGCCACCTTAGCCACTTGTGGGCCACATCTGATTCTGCCCCCCGCTCCGAAGCTGTGGGGACCCCCTAGGCGGCAGGGGGTATGTAGCCACCTTGCCCACTTGTGGGCCACCTCTGATTCGCCCCCCGGTCTGAAGCGGTGGGGACCCCCCACGCGGCAGGTGTTATGTCGCCATCTTGCCCACTTGTGGGCCACTTCTGATTCTGCCCCCCGGTCTGAAGCGGTGGGGACCCCCTAGGCGGTAGGGGTTATGTAGCTACCTTGCCCACTTGTGGGCCACTTCTGATTCTGCCCCCTGCTCTGAAGCGGTGGGGACCCCCTAGGCGGCAGGGGGTATGTAGCCACCTTGCCCACCTTTGGGCCAGTTCTGATTCTGCCCCCCGTTGTGAAGCGGTGGGGACCCCCTAGGCAGTAAGGGTTGTGTAGCCACCTTGCCCACTTGTGGGCCACCTCTGATGTTGTCCCCCCGTTTTGAAGCGGTGGGGACCCCCTAGACGGCAGGGGTTATGTAGCCACCTTGCACACTTGTGGGCCACTTCTGATTCTGCCCCCCCGCTTTGAAGCGGTGGGGACCCCCCACGCGGCAGGGTTATGTAGCCACCTTGCCCACTTGTGGGCCACTTCTGATTGTGCCCCCCGCTGTGAAGCGGTGGGGACCCCCTAGGCGGCAGGGGTTATGTAGCCACATTACCCACTTGTAAGCCACTTCTGATTCTGCCCCCTGCTCTGAAGCGGTGGGGACCCCCCAGGCGGCAGGGGTTATGTAGCCACCTGGCCCACCTTTGGGCCAGTTCTGATTCTGCCCCCCGCTCTGAAGCGGTGGGGACCCCCCCAGGCGGCAGGGGTTATATAGCCACCACGCCCACTTGTGGGCCACCTCTGATTCTGCCCCCCGCTGTGAAGCGGTGGGGACCCCCCAGGCGGTAAGGGTTGTGTAGCCACCTTGCCCACTTGTGGGCCAGTTCTGATTCTGCCCCCCGCTCTGAAGCTGTGGGGACCCCCTAGGCGGCAGGGGGTATGTAGCCATCTTGCCCACTTGTGGGCCACCTCTAATTCGCCCCCCCGCTCTGAAGCGGTGGGGACTCCCCAAGCGGCAGGGGTTATGTCGCCATCTTGCCCACTTGTGGGCCACTTCTGATTCTGCCCCCCGGTCTGAAGCGGTGGGGACCCCCTAGGCGGCAGGGGTTATGTAGCCACATTACCCACTTGTAAGCCACTTCTGATTCTGCCCCCCGCTCTGAAGCGGTGGGGACCCCCTAGGCGGCAGGGGTTATGTAGCCACCTGGCCCACCTTTGGGCCAGTTCTGATTCTGCCCCCCGCTCTGAAGCGGTGGGGACCCCCCCAGGCGGCAGGGGTTATATAGCCACCACGCCCACTTGTGGGCCACCTGTGATTCTGCCCCCCGCTGTGAAGCGGTGGGGACCCCCCAGGCGGTAAGGGTTGTGTAGCCACCTTGCCCACTTGTGGGCCACCTTTGATGTTGTCCCCCGTTGTGAAGCGGTGGGGACCCCCAAGGCGGCAGGGGGTATGTAGCCACCTTGCGCACTTGTGGGCCACTTCTGATTCTGCCCCCCCGCTCTGAAGCGGTGGGGACCCCCCACGCGGCAGGGTTATGTAGCCATCTTGCCCACTTGTGGGCCACTTCTGATTCTGCCCCCCGCTGTGAAGCGGTGGGGACCCCCCAGGCGGCAAGGGTTATGTAGCCACCACGCCCACTTGTGGGCCACTTCTGATTCTGCCCCCCGCTGTGAAGCGGTGGGGACCCCCTAGGCGGCAGGGGGTATGTAGCCACCTTGTTCACTTGTGGGCCAGTTCTGATTCTGCCCCCCGCTGTGAAGCGGTGGGGAACCCCCTAGGCGGCAGGTGTTATGTCGCCATCTTGCCCACCTTTGGGCCAGTTCTGATTGTGCCCCCCGCTCTGAAGAGGTGGGGACCCCCTAGGCGGCAAGGGTTATGTAGCCACCTTGCCCACTTATGGGCCACTTCTGATTCTGCCCCCCGCTCTGAAGCGGTGGGGAACCCCTAGGCGGCAGGGGTTATGTAGCCACCCGGCCCACTTGTGGGCCACTTCTGATGCTGCACCCTGCTCTGCAGCCGACCTATGATTTTGCCCCCCCCCCCTTTTTTTCCCTTCGTGTATGCAACTGTGTCCTTCAAGCAATGCTCTGCGAATGGCACCGAGGCATACACGAAGAAATCTGCCACAATGAGTTCCGTGGGCACGGATGATACCCTATGAATACACATGCAATTCACTATTGCTTGGCTGTTTGGGACTGTCTACCCTTGAGCTGACGAAGGAGCTTATTCGTCATTCAACGGTGAAGAGCCGCAAACCCATGATATGGTGCAATGCATGTGGGGGACCGACAATGAAAGTGCATTTTCCATTGTGGGCCGTTCCCGTCATCTGATTCAGAGGTGGACCTCTTTGCGCCTCCCCCTATGGCCCCTGTGCCAAAGAAGAAGGCGAAGGGAAAGAAGGCCTTGCCCAAGGCACCCCCTGTCGACCCTCCCAATCCCCAAAGGCGTACTCGGAGCACCATCCCGAGCGAAACAACCCCTTTGGGGGTGGGAGATTGGTTGACCGACAAGGATATCGTGTGTTGGTTGAACCAAGAGGTCTGCCACAATGAAATGGATGAACCACGTGCGTGGACTCTAGCGCTTCTATATATCAAGAGACTCTCCAAGTACATGCAGAGAGTTGAATCGGGCGAAAGAATGGCCAACATGAGGTGGTGCCGCCGCCACATTTTTGTGGTTAATTTTAATGACAAGGAAGGGTTGCACTGGTTTGTGTGTGCCTTCGATTGTCGTGTCCGGTTGGAGCTTTTCACTATTTGGGTTTGGGAACCCCTAAGCTCCACTGATTTGATCCGTCCTTTCTTGTCGGCCTTGAAGAAGTCTTCGCGAACCACCAAGCACCGCGCCTTGGGATTCCAAATGGACGGTTGGTCTTGTGGTTTTCAAAGCTTGAACATCGCGAAGCTGGTGGTGGAGCACCGGGGTACTTTTTCCGATGTACCCCTCGTCCCAATGGGTGCCGGTTTTGGGTACTATGTGCTCAGCATTATTGATGCTGATTGTGCTGTGCGGGTCGTTCAAGCGCCCGGTGATGATGTGGAGGGCGTGACCGAGCTTCCTGACCCTCCGGAGTCCCCCCCCAGCACCCAAGTTGAAGGTGCACTTTCGGCTAAGGAGGAGAGTGTTCAGGCCACCCCACCCCACTCGAAGGCAAGGAGGCCTCCGCCGAGCAGAGCGTGGAAAGCCCAGAGGCCAGGCCGCAACCTTCCATGGCCACTCCCACAGAGCAGGAGGACACACGTCCCACGGTCCTCATCCGTGGAGAGTGGCCCAAGGTGCCGGATGGCTACCAGGCAGATGCATCTGGCCAGCTGGAGCGTGACCAGCTTTTCATCGATGGCCTGTCCAAGCTGCTAGTGGCAGAGTTGCGCGCCGCTTGTCAGTTTAACCCCAATCCTGGTGCAAAGCCCAAGTCCGGTGACACGAAAACGGACTTGATCTACAAGCGGGCATTCTGCAACTACTTGTAGCGGGTGCATGTTTTGTGGGCTGTATTTTCCTCCGCCGTTTGGTGTACCAATGGTGGAGCGTATAAGATTGCTATTATATTGGCCCCACACCAGTGCCTTGGTGGCCTATAATGGTGGCACTAGCGTTGGCCATGGCACTGTCAGGACTCTTTTTCTTGAGCCTGATTTTGTTCCCAGTGCAGGCACACTGGATGTTGGCCATGGCCTTGTCAGGACTCTTTTCTTGGGCCTGATTTTGAGTCTAGTGCCAATGACAACATGTGAAACTATGTTGTATTGGCTGAGTCCCAACTAATTGGTGGCCACGCAGAGTACCATGTGCTTTGTGGACTCGGCGTCCCATCGTTAAGGTCGCTATGGGGTGCCGTACGGAACCAGCAACTGTACATATTGCGCATGTATTGCAAAGGTTGCATTTCTTTCAATGTTTCAATTTTTTTTAATGATTTACATGACTTACTGCAAAAAAAAATTACACGCCCTTACCGCAAAAATAAAAAGATTCCATTTTTTTTATAATTCACACGAATTACCGCAAAAAAAAGTACACACATTTAGGGGGTGTACCGTGCGCCGTGCACGCGCTGTGCGCGCTTTGTGCGAAAAGTAGGCCATTCTCCACCACCGGTATGCAGTTTTTTGGGTGTAGGATTGCCGCAGGGTACTATTGCCATTGTGTATCCTTGTAGCATCAACCCTCCCCCTTCTTGCGTGTATGTACCTTTGCAAACGGGCACCCTGAGGCCGGTATATGGTGATACATTCTCAGGGTGTCTGCTGCGGGGCATCATCTTTTGCTCTCATTTCTCAGACCCTCTATTGCATTCACCATGGACTTTGATGTTGGAGATAGGGTGTTCTACACTCGCTCCAATGGGGTGCGAGTTCCTGCCACAGTGGTGGGGTTTGCGCCCGACGGATTAGTCCACTTGGAGTATTTCCAAGACGCGGTGAAGGTGGTGAATCGGCAGTGCAAAGTTGAGTCCATTTCCTTTGCCATCCCGAGTGCCGACTCACCGCCCCCTCATTTCCCGTATTTTGTGACCCATTTCACTGATGCCATGCCAATCAGTTCTATTGGTGGTGCTCTTTCCGATATACTATTCAACCCTAAGTATGCGGGTTGTGTGGCCGTGGACCACTTGGGTAACATTGTGTGGATATGCCTTGTCCTACCCGGCACTAGTGCCGATGTTAAGATATGGGACACCGTAATGACTGGCGCTCTGCGCGCGCTGTGCGAAAACGCCCCCTTAACAGCAAAAAAAAATTACACGACTAGACGATTTTTGTGTACACGACTTACATTTTTCACAAAAAAGGGTATCTTTGGCTATCGCATTCTTGGTGTGCACAATGCACAACCTTCTTAACGCGATTTAGATAAAGGGAGAAAATGCACGCGACTTACAGGGAAAACAGTACCCAACTTACGCCGTACACGGGTGAAACGCAGTGCGGGGCCTGAACACAAAGAAGCTGCATCACCAAGTGATTGTTCGTCTAGCCCTCCCAGGCGAGGATGGGGCACGGTTGCAACAGAAACTCCCTTAATAATGTGGACGGGCGGGGCAGAGGGGGAAGGCTGATGGAGCTGACGGAGGCGCACAAAGGAGATCAATGCTCAAACCTCGTAGGTAGGCCCCGGAGGCTCGGATTCGGCCCCGCCAAAGGGTGGGCGGCCCTGTCCAAGCACTTCGGAGGTTACCCGGGCTCGGCCCCGACGGGAAGAGTGGCCCTACCCGGGTAGCCGCGGCCGTCACACCTCATGGAGGCAACGCAGCGCACAACGCAGCACAGCACCGAAGAGCTGGTAGAGACACACAGCGAAACTTGCCAGCATACGAAAGCACACAGCACACAATATAGCTGAACAAAGCAAAGTAGTGTACCACAACGATGGCGGCGGACAGCCACACCACCTGCCGCAAGCACCAGCACCAGCCCAACACCCAACGCCCAGTGTGGGGGCCAGACCCACCACACGGGCACTGTACCCACGCTCAGCCACCGCCCACAAACAGGGCGCGCGCGCAAGTCTCAAAGGCAGGCCCTGGGGGCTCGGACTCGGCCCCGCCAATGGGTGGGCGGCCCTATCCAAGCGCTTCGGAGGTTACCCGAACTTGGACCGCACGGGAGGAGCGGCCCTGCCCGGGTAGCCGTGGCCGCCACACCTCATGGAGGCAGCGTAGCGCACAACGCGGAGGCAACATAGCTTATAACGCAGCACAGCAGGCCAAAGCACGCAGAGGCACACAATGAAACTCGCCAGCACACGATAGCATGCGGCACACAAGCACAACAGAGCAAAGCAAAGTAGTGTACCACAACAATAGCGGCGGGCAGCCACACCACCTGCCGCGAGCACCAACACCAGCCAAACACCCAACACCCAAGGTGGGGGCCAGACCCACCACACGGGCACTTAACCCACACACAGCCACCGCCGCCCACAAACAAGGCACGCACATGGAGCACCACCAAGATCCCAAGACCCCACCCCCCAACGCCAACACGGCACCCACTACACACGCAACAACCAAGGCCACACTTACACACAACATAGAAGGGATGCTTCCCTGATGCACTCCCGGGAGCCATCACCATCCCGACCACACCGGGAGGAGAAGGCAACCCAAACCCAAGTAAGGGGGTTGGCAGCCGGCTACGCGGTTGTCCATTGGGCAGCGACCTAAAACATGTACTGCCCGCAAGTAGCTACGTTCTGTCACCAGGGCCTAGTGCAGGGGCCTTGGGCACGCTTATGAGACACAGCGTCCAAACCATTGGTGGTCACTGCACACGACCAACCAGGGGGTGGACTCACACGCGTCCCTACCTCCGAGGCGTGGACAGCCCTGAGTGAAGTCCTCAAACGGGGAGCCCCTCAGCAGCCCAGAAAGCAAAAGAGCAACAACGCAACACATTCACCTCAGAACAACCCCAACAAACACCAGTCCAGGTCAATTTGTAGATTTGGAGACATGTGCAAAAGTGCCCGGTGCCCCTGGCACCACCCAACTGCGAGTGGGACAACCCGACAGCCACAATGGGATGCAGGGAGCGACATGCTACCCCCCCGGCGCCGCACACCAGAAGCAGTGAGCATGCGAGCAGAAAAAGAAAGAGCCCGAAACTGGGAGCAACGCAAGCAGCAAAACAACTGGGCACAGGTCCGCCCCACACACGGCAGTGAGACGAGCCCCAACCGGACACACAACAAGATACAAGGGAACCATGAGGTGCGAGCACTGCTGCAACCACCAAACGCGGCGCACGCCGAGCGAGCCATCAGCAAACACCCCCCCTCCCTCTACAAGGTGCCCACGTACTCCACAAGGGCGGGGGCTGTGCCCCGCGTGCGGGCAGGTGCCCGCCACGGGGGGGGGGCAACAGGGCCGTGAACAGCCAACCGCGCACGGGGCAGTCCATGTCGTACGGATATGTGAAATCCTCGTATGGGGGGGCAGGCGGGTGGGACAGGAGGGGGTGCGCGACATGGGCCCCCAGGAGCGCCACCAGACAGGGGGAGGAGCAACACAGACACACAGAACGCGGGAGCCACACCAAGAGGGACAAGGGCGGGCACACCAGACAAGGAGGAGGGGCACAGCAAGGCAGGAGAGGCAACCAGAACAGCGGGAACCATAATGGAGCGTAGGTTGGAGCGTGCGCATGGGAGGCAGCGACAATAAAGGGGATGGCTTGGCCAGCCAGCCCCGTTGCTACCGGGTGCCATGGCAACCCCTGCTCAACCTGCATCAGGTGGGGGGTGTCTCCCGCAGCCCAGATGGGCTTTTTGCGCAACAGGAGCGGGAGCCCATCAGGGGCAGACCAGCCGTGAGGGGGAAACGGACATATGGTGGACGGCCCGGACAGCACGTGGAGGAACAGGGCACCTGGGCCTCACAGAAACACAGCGAAGCAGGCTATGGACAGCCTGTGGACAGAGGTGTGTGGACAGCAAAAACAGTCAAACGACCCCGGCAACAACCAGCACATCCTCAATACGCCAATTATTGGGCGCCGCTGACACGCAAACGGCACACCATGCCACATTCAGCACAGCCCCAACACACCAACTACTGGGCTCCGCGAATGCGGAAACAACACCAGCAAGAGCACCGGCCGCAGCGGCCGACAGAAAGCAGCGACCCGACGCAACATGCGAAGGGAAGAACGGGTGACCGTCCAGGGCCCCGTAAAAGAGCAACAACCAGACGGAATGTCACACAGGGGGCTAAGGCTGTGGGCTCACTTGACGGGACTGTCCACATAAAACCAAAGGCGCAGGGGGGGTAGGGGTTCAAGTGACCAGGCCCATTCTAGGTTTGGGTCACCGAGCTGGTGTGACGCCCCAGCCCCTGCCTGGCAGAACTCAGGGTGCAAGAGGATGGACTAAGACGCAAGCTGGCAACATCGGCCTACGCTGCCAACCACATCTCCACAGTAGCTACAAAACCGACGTCCCAGGTACTGTCATAATGCCAGACTGGGGTCTCTCATTGCCTTGGATTCCACGGCTGCGGCACAGGGCAATGCGGTTCCTGCTCTTGTTTTCTGAATCGGATTGGCGGTCAGCACGTCCTCCAGCGGCCTCAACACACGAGTCCCAGATGCCAAATAGGCATTTTCGGTCGTATGTCTGCAGTGCATATTGTCTTTCTCTGAAACAATGTTGGCTGCGCAATACACTGAGAACAGCTCCGACTTCAGCACCATCAAACTTGTGGAGGTTGCGAAACCCACTGCGGAGCCGGGCCTGGCCGTTGTGCAGGTCAAGACCGCTGCTGTCAACCCCATCGACATCAAAGTGATGGCCGGTGCACTGGTGGGCGCCGGATGGGCCATGCCGCTCCCGTTCTCCTTGGGCTACGACTTTTCCGGCGTCATTGCCGACCTCCATGCGGATGATGCCGCGGGCGCGTTCAAGGTTGGCGACGCGGTCTTTGCCGTGAACTGGGGGCAGCACAAGCACGACGAAGAGGGACTGCCCACCGGCGGTGCCTTTGCGCAGTACATCAAGATCCCGGTCAAGAAGCTGAGCAAGAAGCCTGAGAGTCTGTCCCACGACGAGGCTGCGGCCATCGCACTCGTGGGCACCACCGCGCACCAGATTCTGTTTGACTGCGCGCAGGTGAAGGAGGGTTCGCGAATTCTGGTTCTTGGCGGCTCAACGGGTGTTGGGGCAATCGCCATCCAGCTCGCAAAGGCAAAGGGGGCGTGGGTGGCCACAACATGCAGCACACGGACGGCAGACTATGTGAGCCAGTGGAAGCCTGACCTCGTGGTCAACTATAGCAAGGAGGTCCATGCTCTGCCAACCCCCCATTACCTGTCTCCCTGCTGCCACTGCTCCTTACCTCCTTTCCTCCCTTGCTTTGTTCCCTCCCTCCCTCCCTCCCTCCCTCCCTCCCTCCCTCCGTCCTTCCTTCCCTCGCTCCCTGCCTGCCTCCTTTCCCTCGCCCTCGCCCCCCCCCCCCCCCCTCTAGGCTCGCCTTGCTCGCTCCACCAAGGTTCAGGTGGCCATGGTCAGTCAGAGGCAGGCAGAACGAAGGATGTCTGTTAGGGATGCCCAAACCAAGAGAGACAATGTCATGCAGGTGCAAGGACACAAAGGGGGAGGAGATGGTGGGTTGCTGCTTGGTAGGCAGTCCTTTGACACCCTCACGGACTTCTTTGTCTGCCCTGAGCCACTGTCCCTTGCATTCACTCCTTGAGCGTGTCTGCCGCTACACCAGCACTCTTGACCCAGTTTTGTGACAATGCCCACCGGTTCCATTGGAGCGATTTGGACTACTGAAAGTTTGGAGAGGGAGTGTTAGCACGCCGGGCCACTGTCCCGCCTCCAACCGTTTGGGAGCATGTGTGTGTATGGCTGACCTAGCCCAGCACAATGGAATTTGTGCACTTCTTTTCGTGCCCAAGAGAGCAAGCAATGATTCCAAGAGAGGCTAATATTGTCATTACACTCCCTTGCCACCACTTTTTTTCCAATCATGCACGAATGACTTGTGCTTTTGCAATTGTGAAAAGGGCACCCCAAGCTTGGTATGAAGGGTAAAGTATTGGGATAGATGGCCGGAATATTAATTTGGTGCGCACCGGGCACGCCGGGCGCGCGCCGGGCAAACATTCCCTCGGAACCCAACAGCATGCAGCTCATGTTCATTATGTGTGGGCCTCCACATCTCTGGACCAGCCTTGCCAGCACGTCATCGCGTTGGAGCATGAACTGAAATGCAGCGCTGCACCCGCCCCAATTCGATATGGAGGTGCAGACTCTCAGGTCTTCAGTTTGAACCCTAGCCCCGCAGAGAAAATTGGTGCACGGCGTTACGCTTGCACTCCAATACTCCAGCACACCTGCTAGTGGAAATAGCAAAGCCTCTCAGGTTGTTCGCCAGGAGTAAAGTGTCCTGGGGGACAGATTTGGGACAGATTTCTCCCAAACCAATCATCTGATCGGGATATTCACCCCTAACTGGCAATGTGATCAGAAGCCCTTTTTCCTCCCAGCATCTCTGCGAATCTCGCCGCCCTCTTTGAATCTCACAGCCTGCGCAAGAATACCAGCCGCAAGTTGTGCATATCAGATCAGCTTTGCTGATTGCCCTCCCGCCCCCTTCCCCCTGAAGCATGACATCGTTCCAGTGACCTTTGGCCCCGGGCACGGCCTGGGCATGGGGTGCGTGTTTTGACACCCCGGCTCCGCTCCCCGGGGGGGGGGGGGGCGACTCTGCGGGTCCTAGGACGCCAACTACCCCCCCCCCCCCCAAGGGGCCTCCGGTACAGATTGCACACGGCCCACACGTCACACTTGTTCTTATACTTTATCTACTGTATGTACCCCCCCCCCCCGTGCTGAAACTGTATGTTACCCCCTGCACTTCTTGAAACTAAACAGCAACTGACGGGGAAAGGCCGAGTGAGTGCCATGCTTTGCAGCCCAGTCAGTTCGCACGTAAACAAGTGAATGCAGTCCACACCTTAAGGACGACTGCTTTTTTATTGATCCTGGTTGTTCACTAGAGTCGGCAGACAGGACAAGCACACAAGTGACCCACAGAGCTAACCGCAAGAAACGCCTCACTGTACCTTACATAGTGGAGCACCCCAACCAAGAAGGGGACACGTGCATTGATTGAGCTACACAGTACTGCTGGACTAATGGCTGGAATTGTCTATGGCGGGGACATTCAGTCTATCGGAACCGACCATTGATCCCCCCTCCGGCCGGCAATTAGTTGCCAAAGGTGTTGCCCTCAGGCGTCCATGGGCACCAAAGGCGCCCGATGCTTCATGAATATCAAAGGTGCCCCAAGGAAAATTTTGTCCCTTTGCACCCCAACACTATCCTTAAACCCAACCTTGACTCTAACGCCCACCCCCAACCCTCAGCCTACTCCTAACCCTACACCTAACCCTAATCAAGATTGAATATTGGGACCGACCTGGTGGGGGAGGGAACATCAGCTATGACTGGTGAGGGACATCAAGAATCATTCACACATTGATGGCTCTTGACAAACTGAAATCAGCTTGCAAGTGAAACCCATCACCACGAGGCCCACTTTCAAGGCTTTTTGGACTTCTGAGGGGCCAAAATGCCCCAAAATGGGCTCAAAATGGGCTCATGTCACCCGTTTGTGCACCCCAAATGGTCTAGGATGAGGTTTGGAAAAATGCGTTTTTGACCCATTTTTGACCCATTTTTTGTCCCAAAACAGCCCATTTTCAAGGCATTTAGGGATCTCGGAGGACCAAAATGGGCCACCACCAGCTCAAAACGGTCCAAAAACACTTGTTTTAGCGCCGCACATGGTGTAAGATCATTTTTGAGAAAAGTCATCTTTTTGCCCCTACTGGACCCTGTTGACCCATTTGGGCACCCACCTATTTGGGCTTGAGCTTGCAGCTTGCCGCAGCCTAGTGGGCCTAGGTATTGGGATCTAGGCGTCCGTTTGGGCAATTCGGAGGGGTGGAAACTGCAGTTAGTATAGCGAAGCGGGGTAACGAAAGTTCTGCCACCGGGCCCCCAGCACTCCCCCCCCCCCCTGTCTCTGGACCTGCTTCCCATCCTACCTTCTCCCCTCCTTAGCCTTTTTATAATTTAAGGCGGGGGTACATCGGGTCATCCAATGGGCTCGGCCAAAAATGATGGGGCATGGGACTGGAGGCGTCTAAAAGACGAATACCCCGCAGAAAAATCCACGGCATGGGCCCAACTGATTCAGACGCCCTGGATGGCCCGTATGATCCCGCATCAGCATCGCACAGAGGTGCTGGTGGCGGGCGTGGCAGGATGGTCTCGGGATGGAGTCAGCTGGAGTTCGGTGAAGCTGGCCAGGACCTTCCATGAGACGCTGGGGATGTCATTTCAATCCCCTGATCCGCAGCGGTACGTCGACGCGCTGCTGTATGGGTTGACACTTGCCTGGGGGGTCGAGGTGACTGCGTTCAGCCTGTCTGCGGAAGAGGCGGCCGTCGGGTTCGCCGTCTGCGACTTGATCGCCAAGCCGCCTGGAAAATCGATGAACAGGAGAGGAGGAGTGGGGATCAAGGGTGAGAGACAATCTCCGGGGAAGAGCGCAAAGCCCGAGACCAACAGTGGCATGGCCCTGGACGAGGAGGCGGGCGCCGGAGCCGATGATCGCGCAGGAGGGGCAGGGCCGGCCGCCGCTGAGGAAGGCGAGGAGGAAGAGCTGACGTATAAGGAGCCCAGCTTTAAAAATGCCAGGTGGATGAGAAAGAGGCCCGGGGCTCCGCGGTGGACGGTCAAAATGTGCCGCCTGGTTGAAAAGTTAATGGAGGCCGAGGAGTCTGAGACTGCGACGGAGGTGTCCACGATCATTGACGATGTCTGGCAATTGCTCCTTGATTGCGACAAATCCGGTAAGGACGCGGTCAAGGCAAAAATAAAGGAGGTCAAAAAGAAGAACAAGAAGAAGGCCAAAAAACAGAGGCGCAAGGAGAAAAAGAAGGAGATGAAGGAGCGCCGGTCGTCTCGAAGGGGAAAAGGGAGGCGCATGTCCTCCGACTCGGAATCGTCGTCCACGGACAGTAGCAGCGACAGTGCGTCTGATACCTCATCTACAGCAAGCTCCAGCTCATCAGGGCGCCACTCAAAGCGTAAAGGCAGAGGTGGCACGCAGGGGAGCACAAGTCAGCCGGAGTTCAAATGGATAGATGGAAAGCGCCACTTCCGCAGCAAGAAGACAGGAGACTGGGTTAATTGCGAAAACCCTCCAAAAACGGCATGCCCGGAGTGTGGTGGCCACCATTGGTGGTTTGACAGGGAGAAGCACGGGTGTAAAGGCCGAAGGAAATGACTGCGAGGCCATGACGCTGGAGACGGGGCTGCAGGGGGCACGCAGGACGACGAGGAGAGCGAGCGCGAGTGGCCGTGGGCGGCAGCGCGCGACAGACTCGAGGCGGCGATGGCTGATGAGTACGGGACGAATTTTGATGCCACTACGGTGCGGGGCCTGCAGGATGGTACCCTCGACGGGTATCTGCGGCAGCTCAGGCGACTGGCAAGGCTGGAGCGGATGCGACCAGGCGACAGTGCTCGGGGTGTACTGGAGGCCAGGCTCATGCAGATTGTGCAGGGCGACCTGTCAGAGAGCGCCGCAAAGCTCGTTCTGGCTGCGGCGAGGCTGGCCGAAAAGATGGCGTGGCTTGCCCCGGTGGTGCGGAAGTCTGATTGGTACTTGGTTATGTCTATCGACCAGCGGCGATGCAAAGAACAGCGGGCGGAGGCGAAGGAGTGGGCGCAACTGGAGGACTTGTGCAGGCTGTGTGCGGCTGCCTCCAGCTTCGCAGAATGGGAGGCGGTGGCGCTGGCGTGCATATCGGTGGGACACTGCCTGCGGGGCTCCGAGGCGGGGGGTGGGGTGGGACAGGAAGATGAGGGGTTGCGATTTTTTGGAACGAAGTCCAGGAGGGGGGTCCAGAGACAGGAAGTGGGGCCCTGGGTGCGAGCATGGTTGCAATTCCTGGCAAAACTCAGAGCGCTCAAAGGGTTCCACCCCGACAGAGGGGCGTGGCATGAGTCCAGGGAGGCGCTGGGGAAAACGTTGGTCAGCCTGCTGGAGAGGGGGGAGGGAAAGAAGACTGTCCGGTGGCATAGCTTCCGTAGGATGGGGGCAGCGCAACTCCGGAAAATGGGGGCACCGCTCACAACAATTATGCTGTGGGGGGGGGTGGAAGTCAGCGAAAGTCGCGCAGATGTATACCGAGACCCCTCCCAGGTGGAAGTTTGCCCGCTTGGGAAAAATCCCATGGCCTGTGTGGGGGGGGGGGGGGGGCAGAGCCGGGCTACTGCACGAAGCAGGGCTCTACGCTCTCTTTCTGGCTGTCATGGATACGCCGGGAGATCGCCTTCGCGGCCGGGGAAGCTTCCCGACTTGCCGGGGGATCGCCTGAGGGGGGTGAGGGTGCACGCAAACGAGGTAGGACAGTGTCCCCGAGTGCGGGTGCTTCTAGGGCGGTTGCGAGATGCGGCGAGGGCGATAAGCGAAATGCGGGGCGTCAAGGTGCACAGGCAAGAGATGGTGCGTAACCTCATTACAGGGATGGGTGAGGCGGTGCTCAGGCTGGAGTGTGGGGAGGAGGGTCTGGATACGCTGTGCAGTGTGTTAACAAAAGTTGGGGAGGGGGACTTAGACGAGGAGGACGATGGATACTACAGTAGCAGCGACGAGGAGGGGGTGGTTACCGAGGACATGGCTGCTCGGGGGGTGGGGGAAGCGGGGTGTGTGACAGTGTCAGACAAGATCTGGAACAGCTTGGTCCCTCGTGACTTGCTGGGGGTGTACCGGAGGCAGTTACGGGGGGACAGTGCGGGGATTGAAAAGTCACATGGGGGGAAGTCGGGGCCCGTGGATGCAATGCTGGAGTCCCTCAGAACTGAGACTAAGGGACTGCGCAGAACAAAGCGCCCCGAGACGGCAAAAATGTTCCTTACGTGGAAGAATGCGCTCAAATGCCGAGCCATTCTTGATGCGCGGAGAGTCAACGCAAGCGACCCCCGGAAGCCCCCGAAATTCCGACTGCCAGGGCTGGAGGCCATCCGCCACTGGATGGGACGTGCGCGCCCTCGGCGTGTGGGGGGGGGCAGGTGCCGTGTTTTTCTGGCAAAGCTGGACCTGCAGAATGCTTACTGGAGCATCCGCCCCCCCCCCGCCTGGCGCAGTGTTTTTGTGGTGGGGGGGCGGTCGGGTAGGCGTTTCCGGTATGCGAGGCTGCCATTCGGATGGGCCTATAGCCCAGTGATATGCCAAAAGCTGGTATCCTCTGTTATCCGGGGGGCCTTGTCGAGACGTGGTGTGCGGGGTTGGGTGTATCTGGATGACATTTTACTGTCGTGCAGAAGCAAGAGTCGTCTGCGGGGGGCTGTGAGGGACTGCATTCGCAGGCTGAGACGCGCGGGTTTTATTGTGGGGGCAAAGTCCGAACCGGATCCGACTGAGAGACTCGGTTTTATTGGAAAGCAGATTGACACCAAGGCTGGGACAATCAGCAATGCGGTGGGTGCCTTGGTCGGTGCCTTCAGGGCGTGGATCCGGGGGATGGGCGGGGGGCGCCTGCCCTCAAAGGTTATGGAACGCCTCCTGGGTAAACTGTGCTGGCTGAGCAGGCCCAATGCGGGTCTGGGCGCCTTCCTGGCGGGCGCATATCGAGGTTTGCAGAGTGGGAAAGGAGTGTTTGGTAGGGGGGTCTGCAAGGGAGTGGCGACAGTGCTCCTATTCTCCTGTGTCCCTCAGCGGTGCGACCCTCCAGGGCCTGGTGGACGAGGGGCCTGGGAGGTGTTCGTGGATGCAGCTCCAGAGGGCAAACGTTTTCGACTGGGGATTGTTGGGGGGGGGGATTACTATCGATCGGAGGTGTGTCCGCCCTGGGTGGACTCCCTGCAGCAGGCGGAACTGTATGCGCTGTACATCGTCATTAAGGTGGCATCCTATCGTGGTTTTGAAAGAATTCGTGTGGGTTCAGACAGCAACGTAGCTAGGTCTCAGATTAATGCGCTGAGGGCGTCGGTGCATGCCGATTCTCAGCAGCGAATACTCCGGCGCCTGTTTTGGCTAAGGTGCTGGAGTACTGTTAGTGTCGAGTCCTTCAGGGTGCCGTCCCTTTTAAACGCGGCCGACCCCCTGAGTAGGGAGACAGGCTTCTAGTCTCGGAAACAGGCCGTTGCCGAAGCAGCAAGGCGTCGTGAGATGTGGGAAAAAGCCGTCGACACCAAGTACATGGGTCTGATGGAGATGATTCGCCCCCCGTGGAGATTCAAAGGGGAGGTGGGGGACTGATGATACGGCGGCTACGGGGACATATGGACGCGCAGTCGCGCGGCAAAATGTGCTGTCCGTGGAATAGTGCATCTGTCCTGATTGCTTTGTCCAGGGGGAGGGGTGGGGCAGGCAGAACTGCAGTTAGTATAGCGAAGCGGGGTAACGAAAGTTCTGCCACCGGGCCCCCAGCACTCCCCCCCCCCCCTGTCTCTGGACCTGCTTCCCATCCTACCTTCTCCCCTCCTTAGCCTTTTTATAATTTAAGGCGGGGGTACATCGACCCACCCGCCCACCCTGTGTCTTGTCCCGGCGCCTGCCAGGGGTGATGAAAGGACAGCTGCTGTCCGTGGAATAGTGCATCTGTCCTGATTGCTTTGTCCAGGGGGAGGGGTGGGGCAGGCAGAACCACAAAAAGTGGGGGGTTGCGGGTGGAGTTGGTGCCCTCGGAATCGCATTTTGAGCCATGTAGCCAAAGATATGGCCTATTCTTGGTTTGTGGCTGTCGGCATTTGGAGCTTCTGGGGGCCTTTTTGGGCCGTTTCCGGGACATATCATGGAGTTAGAGGGCCGCAAAGAGCTCGTTGACAAGGGGAAGTCAAGCCGCATGTGAAGTGTACCCACCGTTTCCCTTCATTTGGCCGTTTTGAATGTGTTCCAGGGCTTTTTTGGCCCAATAATGGGTGTTTTTGGCCCTAAACTGCAGTTTTTGAAACTGAGGTCCGCCACTTGCGACACCCGTTCCTGGCCGTCACCGTTGAGTTTCTCGCTCAAACTTTGTGTGATTGTACTTCACACCCATAGGTATCATCCACCAAAATTTCACTTGAATCTGAAGCACCACGACGGAGATCTGATTTTTCCCCATTTCGCGCGTGCTGCTTGCTGCTTGCTGCTGCTTGCTGCTGCTTGCTGCTGCTGCTAAACCTGGTAGGTCCACCCTAGACACTAAAAAGGGTTATAAAACCAAGACTGGTTCCACCAGCTCGGTGACCCTAACCCTAGCACAAACCAGGATTGAATATTGGGACCGAGCTGGTGGGGGAAGGAACATTGTCTGGGAGACTTTAACGACAAATGAGGTACGCACTGGAAAGTGGACGAGAGCGGCTCAAATGGGGCTCAAAATAAGCTGAATTCATCCGTTTGGGCACCACAACTGGACTAGGCTCATTTTTGGAATATGATGGTTTTGACCCGTTTTTGAGCCATTTGTGGTCCCAAAGTGGCCCATTTTCAAGGCCCTTTCAGCCTTGAGAGGGGCCAAAATTGCTCAACATGGGCTCAAAATGGACCCGGGCTCCGCTCCGTTCCTGCAACATTTTGGGCTTTTCCTGCGCTGCTCTCCTGATCCACAGCCCCAAGGCATTGTCATTTGTTAGACCCTGCATTTCGCTACTGTATCGTGCTGTGACATCGTGCTATTGCATAGTGCTATCGCTCAGTTGGTACCACTTTGACAACGCACCTCTTGCCTGCCAAGTTCAGACCGCAGCCTGCATCTCTGCCTTGCCACAGCACGTGATGCCTGTCCAAGAGGTCCCGAGATCGGGCCCCGGGTGTGGCATAAACTAATGGGGCTCAGCTGTCCCAGGCACTCGGGGGGATCTTGGTGACTCTGCGTGCAGGCAGGGGCTAGTAATGGTTCACTGGTACCTGCCCACTGCTCGGGTGTCCTGGCCCTGCCTCTACTCAGCGTCTGTGTCCGGGGGATGCAGCCCCCTAACTGCCCGTGCTCCTCCTCTCTCCACATGCCACAGAAGTGGGACGAACTGGACACCCTCAAAGGCCTGGATGCTGTGATTGACTGCGTGGGTGAGGCCGACGGGTTCGCGCGGATGAAGGCCGGCAAAGTGGTCAGGGACGACGGGAGCTTCGTCACGATCGCGTCGTTCGACGCTGGGTTCGACCCCAAGGCCCACACGCCCCTCGCCTTCGCCTCCTTCCACTGCCTGGCCAACAAGCCTGCGGTCCAGGACGAGCTGGCGGCGATGCTTGTGGAGAAGAAGCTGAAGGTCGTTGTCGAGAAGGAGTACCCGTTCACGGAGGCGGGCGTGCGCGACATGATGGCAGCCCAAATCGGGGGGAAGGCGATGGGGAAGCTCGTCCTGAGGGTCGACGCAAACTGAGAGGGCGTGCGCCCGAAGGGGGGCGCTGCTTGTTCAACTACCGGCCCCTCAACTCTACTGCTCGCCCCCAGCCCCCCGCTCCCAGCCTTGCTCAGATTCTCAGACATCTCTGGAACTGGAAGAATAAGGCAAAGGGCACGGAGGGCGCGGAATCGGCCCCTTTCCATTCTTCGGTACACGTCTCGCCCCGGGGGCGGTCGTGATCTGAGGCTTGTTCCCCATTCTGGCCCTGGATGCTGTATTCGAGTCAAGGGCGCATGATTACCGAGAGAACCTTGGGCTGCTCCACAGGGATGCACTGCCCCCACTGGGTCTGTAACTGTGTCTGTATCTGTAGCTGAGTATACTATCCGTATCTGCGTCTGTGACAACGTCGGGACAATTTTGTTGCCAGCAGCCAAAGGCATGGGCCTCCCCAATGAGGATGTCCGCGATGGCGGTCACGCACACAGGCAAATCCCCCCCCCCCCCCCCGAGTTGGCGAGGGGCCCAACGAGTCGGCGAAATTCGGCAAAGTTGCCAAAAACCAAAATTTTGGGTGCAGCACTGATTGAGGAGTGCCATGCAAAATGGAATGATAACTACACAGCTAACACTGCATAATAGGCTTTATTTTGTGCCAACCTCCAAAATTTTGATCCCGTCCTCCAAGTTGGGTAAAACGTGCCGCCGACTCGCTCGCCGACTCGTTGGCCACCAGGTTTGACGACTCGGGGGGAGGGTTGCACAGACAGCGATACAGAAGTTGATACAAACGCAGATGCAGGCACATGCGAATACAAATCCGCTCAGCTTTGCGAGGAGTTGCAACTCTGCAATTTTAGATTCAGTAGCGAATGTATGACGTTGACTGTCGGCCCCAGATGCAGCGTGTGCACCGTGCCGCAGCCCTCTATGTATCCGTTGCGGATTTGATATCTTGCCATTTGATTCCGGTGCACTCATTTGGCCCATGAGACAAAGCAGCTTGCCATGGGGCTCTTTTTGACGATTCAGTGCCACCACTGCCATTGCCGTGTCCTGGATGGCCTTCGCAGACCTTTGTCCTGCGTTTCCCGTCCGGCAAGTGACTCGGGTTTGAATAATCGGCTATTTACATATTCTCCGCACACTTGCCGTTCCTGCTTGGCACCGCCACAACGGGTACGAACAGAAGGTTAGAGCCCCGCTGGTCGCATACGTCTTTTGCTGTGCTGTGCTTCTGTGGCACGGGAAGATACTGTTTCTGGCCCCAAACAGAGCTTTCTGCATACCCTTGCCTCCCTAGTATGTCACAAGAACATAAACAAAGTTGTAGGGGGTATGCGTATTCGCATACCCCCTACAACAACAAATTGTGCTGGTCTCAATTTCATAGCACTCATATTGATGATCCATTGACGCAATCTTGGATCCTTTGAATCATGGTATCGCCACGACTGCTGGTGTACCTAACCCCCAAGAGGCGTAACGAGCAATGCTTCATTGAATAGCATCTGGTGTAGGGAGTGGCACTATTCAGGTTTCTGGGATTACTCTCGCGGAGCTCAGCCTCCAGCCGGGCAGAGCCAACAAAATGAAAGTCTTTGTGCTATAATTCAAGGCGAATAAGGTGGGCAACCTTGTGGAGACATTGAGTCTCATATGCCCGAACTGTGCTGGCATGTGGATGTCTACTCCGGAGGGTAAAGACTACGGACATGCACGGATTTGCTCTGGAAGCAAGGTAACAAGCTTATCAGCCCCATCGCAATTTCGTTGTTGACGGCAAGGAACCAATCCAGAGACAGTTTATCCGAGCCATGAAGGCGACCGGCCGGGGTGCTCCACTTCCCGGCCGTGATATGGTAATGGCTGCTAACACAGACCTAGCGGGTCACAACAACGTGAAAAAGCATCATTGTTCTGATCTCTTACTTCCTTGAGGGGGCACTTGCCTACGGTGCGGAGGGTGGAGATTGGCACATATGGGGGCGCACTGCGCGTTGTGCACAAAGTTTGCACAAGACCATAACCAAGATGCATAGTAGTGCCTAGTACCAGTGACAATGAGCCTTGTTATGCATCTATATGAGTGTGCATTGTGTGCATTTATATGCATTGCTTGCCTTCTGAGCTTTGCCTTTGGTCTTTTCCTTTGTGGCAATCACTGTATTGCTTTGAAGACACTTAGTGTGAGACAACCCTCCATATCTCCGAGGTCAAAGTCATGAACAAGTATCCTTCGTCCCAGATCACGCTTTCATCTGCATTCTTGATGTGTCTTGAGAGGACACTATTGTGTACGCCTTTGTAGGCCCATCGTTTGGATGGGCCCATTTTATAGTTTGAGTCCACTCTCCCTTGAGCTACTGACTGCTGGGGTTTTTGTATATGCGCTGCTATCGCAGTGTGTGTAAGTTTGTCCATACAACGGTCCCTTGACCTAGAGGCTCCGAGGCTCACTTGTGGACCCCATTGTGGTCCTAATGTGCTCCCTCATGCTCTTGGCCTGACTGCCTACTTAACGTGAGCAATGTACCTTGTGTTGCCAGTGGCATTGCTGTACACACATGTCCACGCCATGTGATTGCTCACACATGTCATAACGTTACCTCACCGAGTACCGTGCCTTTAGCTTGTGTTGTAGACGACATAGACACTCGGGGGTACGTCTCTCTCTCTCTCTCTTATCGCCCGCATAACCCGTCATGTCTCACCACATGTCGCACCTACACCAACCGCAACAAACCGCGACAAACTACTAATTGACTACCCATCTGGCGTAGCAAGTACAACTGCCCATTGTGCGTGGCAAGTACGACTACACTACTGTATGAAGGCTCATGGGACGAGGATGCAACAAGCCGGCTGATTGAAGCACATACCCCAAGGAAAACGTGGCGGCACAACCCCCCAACATACCATTACTTCCTCTGTCATACAAAGTTCTCCAAAAAAAAAAAGGCAGCCGGGCCTAATGGCGTTCCACCACATCTAGTGCAGCGCCTATTGGAGGAGCACCTACGAGTCCTTTTCGAGGCCATCACTGCCATTTGGCACGGAGCGCCCGTGCCCAAAGAATGGTTGGTCTCCAGAACCGTCCTACTCTACAAAAAGGAGGACCCTGCCGACTCTGAGAACTATCGCCCACTGGCTGTTAGCAATGCAATCTACATACTCTACATGAAATGGGTTCTTGCTCGCATCCGTGCTCACACGACTGCGCACCTCACCAAGGAGCAGCACGGTGTGAAGGGGAGGACCACCACCCAATGTACCTCGACTCTTCGGGAAAGGCTGCACGCAAAAGGTGGCTTCGTTGTGCTCCTAGATGTGGCTAAAGCCTTCCCATCCGTCCCGCGCCCATGGCATTCAGGGGGAGCATGTGGTAGCCCCCCCCCCCCTGCAATCTCCCATCCCTTGCAACCCCCCCCCCCCCCCGGGAGACCGTCACTTTCATGTTTTTCTAGGTAACATGTATTGTGCTAGTTTGTGTTGCCCATATGCTTTACGCATGGCCTTGCATTGCTTTCCCATTACTTCAAATCAATCACATGTGTGTCTTCTGTGATGTTCTCTCTCCAAAGGCGTTTTATGGGTGTGCTGTGTTGCTATTTCACACCCAAGATGTTTTCTCCCGGTGACCGTATACGGTACCACTCACGCACACTTGGTGCACATGTGTTGGCCACTGTCGTGGGCCCTTCACCAAATGGGCCACAGTCTTGCCACATTCGGTACATACGCCGTGGTGGAGTCACTCCGGTGGATCATGCGAGTGCCCAACTCTCAAGGCTAGAGGCCGTGGCGGTTGAATCACCCAATTCTCCAGAATCACTGTGCGTTACCCCCATGGCTTCGCAACCCCAATAGTGGAACACCAGAACACCCAGCACACCTCGTGCCTGTCATGTAAACTGAGCATGTGCAACATTTCAAAGTGTGTTATTCTGGTACCCAGAAGTTCTTTACCGTTCCTTTGGATCCCCAATAACATTTGTGTTGGATGAAGCACATTGGCACGGCATCAACGCAAAAGTTGCTTCACGTGTGTTCTCTTTGCTTGCATCAATGGAGGGCACCACAGCTTGCCTTGGAATACCCTTGCAACCCCCCCCCCCCCCCCCGGGAGACCGTCACTTGGCGACCATCCCCCCACCCCACCCGGGAGACCGTCGTGCGCTAACACGGGAGATTGCAAGGGGGGGGGGGGGGGGTAGGTGACAATGTCGTGGAGCAAGAGTTGGTGTATGTGATTGTGGGCAAGGATGTGGCCTAAATATGGTATTAGCGGTGGTCGGAACCGCAAAGTGGCGATTCCCCACATCTTGTTGAAGACCCCAGAATTTTGGGGCAAGGAGCTTCTGACTTTTGTCACTTCCCCCGCAGGCATAGTGTCCACCGTGAATACACACTAGGGTCTCTCGTACATTGCTCAAGGATCATAACAAGCTTTGTCCCAAGGCCTGACTCCACAACATGTCCAAATGCCACCCAAAATACGTGACCGCGCAACTTGAAAAAACTGCCAAATGTCAAACCTCCAACGCGCAAAGCAGCTGCAATATATCACCTCAGTGACCCAAATACCTACATAACACGTGCTACTCACCACGAAGGACCTTGATAAAAAAGGTTTGAAGGCAGATGGATCCCGGGCTCCTCGGGGTAACACTTGGGGGGAGACCCACAATGGGCAAAAACACAGCCTGTTTTCGCCATCAAAAAAAGAACCTCAAACCACCTCAAAAGATAGCTCTTGTCCTATGACCCGCCCAGTGCAGATCAAAGCGCATCAATAGGGCTTATGTCTTTGATTGGAAGAATCAATCATTGTACTCCATGACTGATAATGCCTGATCAATATTTCGTAGTGATCCGCTTTATTGAAGCTACTACATAATATTTTTCTGACCTGGAACCAATTCAGTTCACCTTATGAGTCCATACGGAAAAAAAGCATCAATACACCTTGTATGATTGCCCTCTTCATTATTTATGCTTAAAAAGAAAATGAGATAAACAACTAAGGCAACAAAATCTTACACATTTTACACAAACGCCAACAAAACCACATACATGAGATAGTAAAATTAGATATAAGGCAATACAGGGCATCAGGTCAGGCTAGGCTTGGTAAGGTAGAAAGGCCTTCCGCCACTGTCGATCATCGAAAGAACCAAAAAAAATTGTGCACAACATTTTTCATCGCACCTTTAAAAGCCCTGATTCAAGCCAGTACTCCTTTTCTTCGGCCCAAAACCCCAAAGAACAATGTTCGGCTACCGTTGACACCCAAACAAAGCCTACAATGTGACCTTCCCCATTCTTGAAGCTTGAAGTTGCAACGGCGAGAGTTGGAGGGAGACCCATTTTATCCCGACACTGCTGCTCATAAACTCATAGCTCAAAAATTGCTATCCAAGATTAAATTTTTTTTTTTGCTAGAACTGCAAGCGCTCGTTTTTCGTTGTGTCAAATAATTGTTGACAGTGTTAGTCTAGTGTCACCAACGGCATTTTTTATATGTTAAACATAACCACTGATTGGTCACACCGTGGGCTCGTCCCTGGGCACATGCTTCACAGCTGGTGACTGGTACTGCAACCCGTGCAAGACCCCTAAGTGGAAAACGAACCACATTATAGCATTTGACCAAGCATTCTGCCGCTCATTCTAAGGTCTTTTGGTCTAAGCTACACAACCATGTCCGTTTTGGTTTGTGGAGAAACCGCACATGACCACATGACCAATTAGTTGAACAAGCACTACAAATTTGTCAAAACCCAGCCTTGATGTAACACCAAAAAAGTACCTTTGGGTGTAATTTTTGCAACAAACAGTGGGAGCTACCAAATCCTACCCCTCGGCCGTCCTCTTCTACACCTGTGAAGGATCGTTCTGAGCTTTGTCCTAAGGCCTTGCTCACGAAATGTCCAAATGCCGCCCAAAATACGCGACTGCGCAACTTGAAAAAACTGCCAAACGTCAACACTCCAACGCACAAAACAATTGCAAATTAGCACCTCATCAACCCAAATACCTATCTAACTCGTGCTATGCACCACAAAGGACCTGGATAAAAAAGGTTTGAAGGCAGATGGATCCCGGCTTCCTCGGAGCACCACCTGATGGGAGACCCAAGCTGGCCAAAAAACTTAGCCTGTTTTCGCTGCCGTCGGCACACTCCAAAACACCTCAAAAGACAACTTCCGTCCTACAACCCTACAAAGGCACGCACAAAACCACCTAGTACAGATTGAAGGGCATTAGTAGGGCTTCGAATCTGCCACTGGCCTGCTGACTCAACAATTTATTTGTGCAGCGCCCAATTGCGTTACATCCACAAATGCAATTTTTTTTATCAAAATCGGACCCCTTCCAACGGCCGTATCTCAGTGCCACCGGGGAGCTCGGACACAAAAAATTTTTCCACGACCCTTGGAGCCAGCTAGACGTGATGGTGCTTGGATATGAGCCAGACAAGCCACAGGAGCGGCTATCCGCATTGCCAGATGACCCGCATCGCAAAAATTGTCAATTTTTCCCAACTTGAACGCTTTTGCCAAACAGCGAAATTGTATCGGTTTTCAAAATTCCAAATGCTAGGGCACAAATATGCAGTCCGATTTGGATTTCGTGAAAGTTCATGTTTGGCTGATCTAAAACCGGATCTCAAGATTTTCGCCACGAAAAAATACGTTCAATTCCAGATGTGCAGAGTTCGATCTGGCAGTCACGAATGTGCCATCGGTTCGATCCAAAATGTGTGTTTAGTTCGAAAAACCAAAGGTCAAATCCGGCGAGATAATCATGGGGGGGTCAGCTTTCGCTTCTTGGCCATTGGGGCCCCTCCCCCACTGCCAGGACGCGGTGTGCCGGGACGCGGTGTGCGCACGCGGCGCGCCGGGGCAACAGGCAAGCGCGTTTCCATCTTACCCATTACTGCATCTCAACGCTTCACTACTCTACTCTTGCCATCCTAGAGCCCAGGTGTTGCCTTTGCCAAGTCCAAGTTTTTCAGTGAGAGGGGGAGTTGCCTGAGCTGTGTGCGCACTGTGCAAAGTTTTCTGTTTTTATAGCTTAGTGTACAGAGATCTGATTTCCAAGCATTATCGGTGGTGTGTATGTGGCTTGCTACTGTGTTTCTGTGAGGGCTGTTCCAACGGGTAAAATCTGGGTAAACATCCAAAGACCATTGAACCATGTTCACACTGTGCGTGCACCATGCAACAACACCCCCAGAAACTTAATGATGGTGACCCGGGTTGTCGGTGCCAAGTTGGGAAGTGCCATCCAGAATCTGCGCAGGTTTGGTATTGCTCAAACTGGACTCCAAAATCGACTCCACACGGCCAAAGGAGGGGAAATGGATGTCATATGCTACGACCGTCTTGCTTCTCTTGTGCCAATGACGGCTGTTACAGCCTTCGAAATAGACAGTATGTTTGAGACAAACAGAAAATAACAGCCCAAATTGCCCCAGAATCTGCGCAATCCAGACTGTGTAGCTCCAAACCAAGATTTTACAAGGCTCAAAATCCAATTCCAATGGCACCTAGTCCTGCTGCAAACCCCCGATTGTTGTGGTTTCCACACCTCAAAATCGCCCAAACAGATGCCTAGACCCCCGTATCAGTGCCCACATGGCTCTAGCGAGCAGCTAGCTTGGACCCAAACTACTAGGGAGTCCACCAGGGGGTGAAACAACTTTTTCCCAAAATGATCCTAGACCACTTGGGATGCCCAAAGGAGTGGTTGTTTTTGCCAGAAGATTCCCAGACCTGGTTGCGACCTTCTGGCTCGTGCGCTCTGCGTGAGCTGTCACTTGTGTTTTCAGAATTTTAGGATGGTCTTATTATTTGATGAGTTCTGATGTGGATTTTCAGTCAGGATGAAATACTTTATTGTACAACAATTATGGCGATGTGCGCATGTTCAGTGTTAGCCTATAATATATATATATATTATATCTTGTTGTTCTTGAGGAACAAGGAGATGATTTGACAAAATGGTCCCATGCAGAATTACCTCGTGTGCTGCCGTGAAGGAACGGAGGGAGTGAAAATGACAACAAGAAGGAGAATTGAAAGACGACCCCAAAGGCAATTTGTGGAGATAGGAAAACAGACAATTTTTCCATCATTTTTCATCCCATCAAGGATGCATATTTCTGACTGTTCATCACTGTCACGTGCATCCTCACTCTGCAATGCTCTCTTCATGCAGCTCTTTGTCTTGCTCCACAGCAATTATATTATGTATATTATATAGTCGGAAATCGGCAGAAATGATTTGACAGTGTTTAACATTTGTCAAACAGAGGTATGCCCAAAAATGTACAACGACTGCCCCCCATATGAGAATGGCCATCTCTATTGTGAGCGCATTGCACGGAGTACATGTTCCCCGCGGCTCTACGGGACATTGACAGCCATCCCCCGTCAAGGCCCCTCCGCTTCTGAGCATCTACATGATCTCTTGATGTTCGGGGGTTGGGTCACATTTGGCTGCAGCCCGTGCAATACAGTGACCTTGTTGGACGCCGAAACGCAAACCTGGCAAGTCATTCAAACCCAAGGCCGTCTGCCAGAGGCCCGAGCCCAGCACTCAGCATGCACATATGGAGAGCAACTGCTTGTCTATGGGGGCTGCGACAAAGATGGCAACCGCATGACGCAGCTCAACGTGCTGAACCTGCAGACCTGGGTCTGGCAAGAGATCAGCTACACAGGGAAGGACCCCGGCGAGCTGTCTTCACATACTGCATGTGTAGTACCTGATATTGGGCGCACTGCCACGGATCACGGTCCGTATATGATAGTCTACGGAGGCACCGATGGCATTGTGTCATTGTCCGCTGTCTGGGCCCTCTCGTTGAAGTCCTGGCATTGGCAAATCCTCCAGCCCAGCTTCCCACCACACGGCTCGGCCACTGACAAGGACCCGGAGGGGGGTTCCATGAGCCAGCCCTTGAATTCCAGTGCGCATGCTTGCCCTAACTCTCTGCGCACCACTTGCAATGGCCAACATGCACAAACTACTGACCTGAATTCCGACCTGATCCCTAGCCCCAGTCTTTTACCTGTTGGTGATTCCAGCCACAGCCCTGATACTGCTCATCCAGTGTCGCTCCCATCTAACCTGAGATCCTCCGTTCCCGCAGATGATCCCGCCCTCGCAGTGCCAGCATTGCCTGCTGAGAATGTGCCCTCGATGGACACTGATGCATGGCCGACAAATGCCCACCATGCTGTGCCATCCGCATCACCCACAACAGTCTCTGGCTCAGCTGCCATACCCTCCTCCTCTTCGTCCTCGTCTTCGTCTTCGTCCTCGTCCTCCTACTTGTGCTCTTCATCAGTCAACACACCGTCGACTTCAATGCAGAGCTTGCAGCCCCTGGGACTGCCCAATTTACCACCTCGCAAGAGGAAGCGGCTTGACCGTCCCCCAGAGCCCCCATCTCGCCTGTACCATGGGTCAGTTCTGGTGCGGGACCGGTACATGTACATCTTTGGCGGGGCGCCGGATGCCAAGACTACAACTGCAGAAGATGTTGTGTATAGTGATATGTGGTATTTCGATGTTGTGGACATGTGTTGGCATGAGGTGGAGCAACGGGGAACACCCCCTTCGAAAAGAGGATCTACAATCATGATCTTTATGGACCCTTTAATTTTGCTGTTTGGTGGCTTCGATGGGGCTGTGGAACATAACGACTGTTACACGTTGGACGTGGATTTACAGGTCTGGCGACGCATGCAGCTGACGACAGTCCCTCATGCCCGGTGCGGTCACGGCGCAAGCCTCGTGTCAGGCCGCTACTGCATAATGCACGGTGGCTGTGATTTGACTTTGCAGATGTGCCTGGGGGATACGCATATCCTGGGGCTACCAGCACCATCCCTTCGGTGGCTGACTGCACGGTACATGATTATGGCAGGAATCTGGTGAAGGCACTAGTCAAGCACATGTCTGAACAGTCATGAGATCCCACCTGTCCCCACTCAATGACCAGCACTGTTGCACCGTCTGACTGGCCCCAAAGGGGGGGGGGGGTTTAGAGGATGTTTCAAGATGATGTCTTGAGACCGCAGCATCCTTTGCAGTTTTACTCCTCACAAACCCAGCCCTGCTCGACCTGGCAACGAACTGAGCCTGGCTACCCCCCCCACCCCCCTTGATTAGTATCGGGGGGGAGGTTGTCACTTTGAGTTTTCCAAATTTCATTAGAAGGTCGGATATTGACCTTCTCTTGTGTGTTTGCTGCTTGAACAAGATAATTTTATTGGTGCATTGCTGTGTACTTCAAGTTTCTTGCATCTAAGGCACTACACTGTACACTGTATCATGCAGAACACTTAGTTTTCGCATTTTCAGCCATGGATGTCGATCATATTGACACATACTCACTTGGTACTGTTGTCAATTTCCAATGTTCAGGAGGCAGTATTGTGCTTGCCAAGATTCTGGACCCCTCAGAGCATGGTGCTGACTACCGGTCCATCATGTGAGCACGGAGGCCACGATGTTGTACACTACAAAAGAGGGTTTGTGCAACCAGAAACCTGGATCGCACTTGTATACTATGGATGGTGCAGGCTGTCACATGCGTCCATCGGTGTGCGGAAGTCTGCAGCACATTAATTTTTCCATGTACATTGGCTTGCCCAATGGGACGGCATTTGCACAAGGTGTGAAAAGGGAAAGCTTCCAACCGTTGTGCCAATCCCTCAATCAAGGTGCAGCCAAACCTGCTGCCTAGTTGGCAGCCAAGCCTGCAGCCAATGCTGCAGCCGGGGAGCCATTCCAGTGACCCCTGTAGAGCATGTGCAGCTCTTCAAAGTCAAATACTCACCTCAGAAAAAGTGGCACACAGAGCCTGTCTCTCAGTACAGCTGAAATTTGTTTCTGAGAAACCTCAAACCCAAACTGCTTTGAAGATCACTGCGCAGATCGGCAGACCATCCGGGGGTTGGATATCCAACTGCTGACCGCCTCTCAAGCCAACATTACCTACCTCTAATTGTGCCTCCACAAGGCGTTGTAACGACTCGTACACTGTCTTGGTCCATGTGAGTCTCCAACAGCACGTTCCCAATTCGCACCGCAAATGCATCCTGCCAACCTTGAAACCCCCGACAGCACCGCCATGCGACGTGCATCTGACGTGCACCCGACATGCACCTGACAAGCACCTGACAACAATCAAAATGCGAAAGTACCTCACCCCAACCACTGAAGGTGTACATGAAGCTGGCAGCCATGGCTGGTTTGGGTGTGGGGATGGAGGGTTCCAGACGTACAAATCATGTGCGACAGTGACGTTCTCGTGGACCTCATGGCCATGGTGTGATGCTGAATCAGTTTGCAGTTTGCATGATGACATTGGATCTTGAACATATGCCCTTCTCTCTTGGTATTGAGGTTGCTGCCTTAGGAAGGTGTGGTTGTTTGGTGGTGTGTGTTGTAGCTCTTTTGTCCTCTTTGCTGCCTGCTCAGGGTGGTCGTCTGATGGTCTCTCTGTTTGTTGTGGTGGCGTGGCGGCCCATCAGGGGAGTGGGAAAGATGTGGCCGCTAAAGTCCAATATGGCATCCACCATGATATCTGGTACCCAGGGGTATCTTACACATGGCTTTTGGGCCTTGCATGAGGGCAAGCTGATGGTTTTGAAAATGTGGGTATTTCTAGACACCTCGTACAACGGCATTCTACATTGCTGTCTGTGGGTGTAGGGTATTTTTCAGTCACAACAATAACAATCCTCCATCAGATACCCGTGCCCAAGAGGCAAGCATCTTGTGCACGTTTGTCCTTAGTGGGAAAAGCTAACAGCCATCCACGTGCAGCTGAAATGTTTGGGTATAATTTCTGGGAGAAGCAGATGATCCCTAAGGAGCAGTCACTCCACGACAACGCAACGGTGACCTCCCTGTGATTATCCAACCCGAAATGGGAGGGCACAGCAACACTGCAGGACCAGTCACAGCCAGGTGTTCTTTCTCCAAAATCTGGATATGTTCCCGGTGAGGCCAACCCCGATTTGGGAAGGCTCACACAGCGAAAGCAAGGAGCTGCTACAGCAGGGGTGTCATCCCTCCAAATCAGGAGATCCTGCGTGGATGCCAGCTGCGCCCGCACTGCTGGAGGCTTGGATTGAATTGAAGCTACAAAGGACAGACTACGGATGCTTGTAGGCACATATTGGGGTGTGGGGCAGGCGGTTTGGCCTGCCTTAAATGTGCTAGCATCCGATCCAATCCAATCCAACAACAACAATGATAACAGCAACAACAGCAACAACAACAACAGCAACAACAACAACAACAACAACAACAACAACAACAACAACAACAACAACAACAACAACAACAACAACAACATTGGTTCAGGGGTTTGTTGTTGCGGGCACATATCACCCACCAACCAACTCCACTGTGCTTCCGGGCTGCTGTGGGCGCTGCCCCTGTGGCACGTTGGAAGAGATTACTACCCATATCAGAAGTGCAGAACCTTTTGGCTGCTTGACAACAAAACAAGTCAGCTAGATGGGCTTGTATGAGGGCGTTTGTGCACAGCGCGCACACAGCACGCACAACACGTGCACAGTGCGCATTTTACTAGGAAAAATTGGGGATTCTAGGGCAATTAGCGATATTCTTGTCCTCATCCGTCAACTCGAAGCCCACGGAATAGTGCAAACAGTGTGCAAGCTATCTGCCGGCCCAAAGTGCATTGAATAGTGCAAATGGTGTGCAGACTATCCGTCAACTCAAAGCCCATTGAATAGTGCCCTAATGATACCAGACTAGATCTAGAGCACAAACAGTAGTGCGCTTGGCGGTGGACATTTGGGAACAGGGTAATCCTTTGAAATGCATTATAAGGTTCGGAAATCCTTTGAGACAAAGGGGGCGCACTTAGCGCAGTGCATGCGCAGTGCAACTATTTGGGCGTGTGGCCGTACTAGAGACCCATTCTTTGTGATACTAGGGGCATCATTGTTGTTTGAGAGTAGGTTTTGATACTTCTTCCGCATTGGGGATACGGCATTGTTGGATTTTCACCTAGTTTCACCCTTTTCCACCCTTTTCCAAACTTTTTTGCTCATTGCCACCACATCCACTCTTTTTTGGGTTGATTTCTCCCCACCATGGGACCATAAGAAGGCCGAGGTGATGTATCCATGTTGTTTTCTCCCCATCATGGGGACTCCGAGCATGCACGGCTGGTGTCAATCCTCAGGACCATGCACAAGGTCGAGGCACAATCCAGCATCCTCCAAGTGTTGTATCACGCCCAAGTACTATAATCGAAGGTGACCTCACTTGATCAACACCAAGGATCCTTCGTGCCATCCAAGACGTACCATGCCGTCATCCCAAGATGGTCGGCAGCGGGGCTATGCTAGACGGCCATACCTAGCACCCCCGGGTCCATCGTCCTATCCCCATTTGTGGAAGATGGACCACCTCCTGCCCCACTGAAGGAGGTCTCCCAGGGCCTATAGTGGGACATGCTCGTGAGGCAGGGGTGATATAAGGGCGTTTGGAAGGGGTGTGCTTGGGGACTCTTCAGGGAGAACTTGGTCTAAAAAGTAGCGTGCAGTGTGCACGCAATGCGGGCGCACTGCAAGGGCGACCCCAAATTAGTTGCAAACACTCAATAATCCTTTGCCAGGGAGCCATATGACCCGTGTTGTAGCTTGCTTTTACATTTAGTAGAATGTGCATAGGCCAATTCACAAAGGACATGGGGGGGGGGGCAAAGGGCATTCCACTGCCCCCAAATGTTGTTTTATGTCTACCACCTGATCGTTGCATTGTGCCCGCACTGTGCGCCCACTGCGCCAAGGGCGCCCCTTTAGTACTGCTGAACATGCATGCCCAATCCTCTACGCTGTACCACAATATGCATTACCTTTGCATGTCTAGCTTTGTTCAAAATGTACGATATTGTGGAAAGGCAAACTTTTGTGTAACAAAATTTGGCAAACGTCCCCATGTTTTGAGGCGTGTGCCTCTGAACCAACGACAACAAAACGTAAAGCCATCCATGCACAGTGCTTGTCCTTGAATGCAGGCTCTCTATCTCTTACTCCCCTCCCCACCCACCTGTGATCTGTACAAGTGCACAAATGGACATGGGGCACCCAGACGGAGATTCTGATCCATTTCTGAGGGCATTGAAGTGCTTGTACACTGAACTGCACAGCAATCTACGCAAGCATTCTGATTTGATTGTCCCTCTGTTTGTGCCCAACCCGGCCCGAGTTCTCTGCTGGCTGATTTTGCGAGGCATAGTGCACCACTCTCAGCTCCCCTCTGTTATTGGTCTTATCTTCGCCCGCGCCCCCCAGCAAAAAGGATCGATGTGACGGTTGTGAGGCATGTTCGCGACGATCCAGTCAAAGGAGGGCAGGTCACGTATTGAAGTCGTCTCTCCCGGGCCCTATCACCCAGCAATTAGCAGCTGTACCACAGCCCCACCCCTGCTGCCATTGCCAAAGGGGCTCCAGAAAGGGGGCTTTGGTCCAAAAATGGAGCAAAACTGGCCCACCCGCTTGACCCCTGGATAGAATTCAGACTGACTGCGCCAACCAAGCGTGTGCAGTCCCTTGGAAAAATTTCTTGTGCTGTGGCATGCTGCGGCATGCTTCAAAGCCCCCGTGTGTGGCTCAAAAAAACAGGTGCTGCAGCGTGCTGTGGCATACTGCGGCTGCACATGCTTGGCGCCAACTGCTGTTGGTCATTCATCGACTGCTGTTGGCTAAACGAAAATCCCGGCTCAGGAAACAAGATTGTGTCACTGTTTCTCTTTCCCGTCACGCCTAGACCAGTGCTCGTGTTGCTCTTGTTCTGTTGTGACACCAGAGCAACCCCACTGGATGCAAACCTGAAAAGCGCCCAACTTTAATCTGCATCCGTACTGCTGACCCACCTCAGGTATTCTGCTGCCCATCCCTTGCTCCTCTGTAGAGCTGTGGTCCCATGCAATGTCCACACTGCAGCGCCAGCGTGGACGACGGCTGGCGCTTTTGTGGCGTCTGTGGCAAAGGGCTGCCCAGCACCAGCCCGGCCTCGGCCAGCTCTAGTGCTGTTGTCTCCAAAAAGCGGACCCTCGACGACTTCTTCGGCGGTAAGCACCGAGAGGCCGAGCCTGCCTCCAAGACCCTCCGGCCTGCCAGCCCCAGCGCAGCGAGCATCCCTGGAAAGGGCCGTTCCGGTGCCCCGTCCCCGAACTACGCCGAGAAATTCGGCGACCTCTTCACTGCATCCGAGTCCCTTTTGCACTGCATCTCCGCAGACGTCGTGATGGGCAAAGGCGTGGCCCTGACCTTCAAGACCAAATTTGGTGGCGTGGACGAGATCAAGCGGCAGAAGCCCGCCATCGGGGGCGTGTGCACGCTCCACCGTGGCGGCCGATACATCTACTACCTCATCACGAAGGCGAAGTACCATCAGATCCCAACGTACACAGACCTGCAGTCGTCGCTGGAGGCCGCGCGTGAGCACTGCGAGAGCCACGGTGTGAAGGCCATCGCAATGCCGCAGATCGGGTGCGGCCTCGACCGCCTGAAGTGGGAGCAGGTGAAGGGGATCATTAAGGCCGTGTTCCCGCCGGCGTGCGGCATCAACGTCACTGTCTACATCTACAAAAAGGGCCCATGACGCTGCATCTATGCTCAATATTCTTTGGTGGGCATTGCATTTTGGCACTGGGTGCCCGTGGCACGACAGACCATGGGAGCCCTTGCCGCCGCCGGGCCTGTCAGTGGCGTCAGCCACACTGGACGCGCTCGCGTGGAGGGTCTATGGAGTCTTGCGGATGCCGCTGCTTGCCACCGAGTTTTGGATGTGACAAGAGCTTCTCTGAGTGATAAGGGGCTGATGACCTCAGTTCCCCTGTAGAACACCAGTGGCCCTGGAGTATCAAATGCAGAGGCGTGAGAGTTTCTGGCACCTTGCACTGTGGCGCGTCCATTTGTGGTCAGTTGGCGGCGCATACCAACTCTCGGTGGACCCTCCCCCACGCGTGTGCACTCCAGGGCGCCGCATCGCTGGTGTACACTAAGTTCTGCGTTCACGACCGTGCAAAAGTGGTGTACTCAATCACTCCTTGTGCCTTGGCCTACCGTCTGGAGACCTTTTGGTGTGCGCGAACGTGTGAAAGATATGCACAACAACTAGGCCTCCGGTGCTGCAACGAAGGGTGGATCACAGCCCGTGTTTCGAGCAGAGTGTGTGAACACAAGTGTGTTAACCAAAGCTGTTGACAGGAGGGGGTGAGTGTTCTCGAGTAGGGGTGGGGCCACATTTTTTCTGGCATGAACCACCCCTAATTTATCTCTCCTGCCCGCGGACTGCACCGGATGAACTGCGTGGTGTCTCATAGGTCAGTAAGTTGAGAGGGTACCAGCAGGTCACTGAGTTGGAGCAATAATGTGTATTTAAGTCAGCAGGAATGTTTGCCCGGCGCGCGCCTGGCGCGCTACTTCTGTATTAATTGTCCCGACTTTAACCCCGGTTTTACCGTGCCCCAAAGAAGGCCCCCCAAGCACAGCGGAATGAGTTGCAATCCTGCCCTACAAAGCACATTGCATAAGACGAAAATTGCGAATTCCACATCAACAACAGTGACGTGTCATGTTGCTAATAAACAGTGTTATCCCCACAAGTGTGAGGGTCAATACATTTAGAACAATAATGTTTGTTGCTCACACCACTGTGGTGGTGGAGCACCTTTGGCAACACAATGCACACACCTCTGCCCCATCCTCTCCCTCATCTTGCGAGGCGGCTGAGTTATTTGCATTACTTCAAACCTGAGGCGGGACATGGTTAACGACGGTTGCATAAGGTTCATGCATGGCAGCACAGTTTGTGGGTGACCCGGGCGTTTAGTCGCAGACTAGTCACAGCATGTTGGCATGCCTTATGCTGGGCTCTATACTGAGCTGTGTGGCCAAATCACAACATACTGTGTTGTGTTCTGTTGTGTTCTGTTGTGTTCTGTTGTGTTTTGTTTTGTTGTGTTGTGTTGACATATGGACCCATTCTGTAGCACCCTAGGCCTGTTTTGAAAGTCTGAGCAGTTGGCTAACCTTCCTCTTGTGTTTTGCCAATCCACGGCACCCACTTTCCATGTGGAGCGTTGCAATGAATTCGTGGACAGGACGTAGCTCCAGATGCCCCGCGACGTATTTTTTCTTCTTCAATGTCGGGCCTGTGACGGTTTCCGGTGCTTGCGGCAGAAAAAAAAGGCGTCAACGACCGCACTTGTCAGCCCCTCCCCATTTACATTGTACTGTGGATTGGGCAGGTAAGGGCTCGATAGCAATCAAATACGCCCCTCAAAGCTGTCCTGAGAAGAATGCCCTCTCCCTGTTGTGCAAGCACCGCTGTGTCCGAGCACGATGATGGGCATGCGTGCAATTGTTGAGGGTGAAATGCCTGGGGTGACGGCCATCGACAAATTCTGTTCCTGACGGTTCTTCTGATCAGGATGTTTGAGGTTAAGAATCTGAGATGAAGCATTTGTAGTTGGAAAGACAGGCTGGGTCATCCGTAAAAGTTGCTGCTCATCATAACATTCTGCCTCAGAGTGCAACCTATTGCACTCTACAAATCCATAAGAGAGGATTTTCGAGTGCTGGTGGGGTTTGGAGATGGCTGGGAATGGACAGAGAGAGCTGGGTGATTGATGGTCGTGAATGGTTCATGCACTGCGATTCTGGTCCATGATTGACCCTCATGAAACAACCAACCAACCAACTCTTATGTATTTGCCACCTGCGTCAGCATTTTGGTGACGGTGCATCCTTGGCCCTACACCCCCACCCGACAGAGGAGCTGTGGTACCTCCAACCCCGCATGGAGCCGCTGGTCTCTGCATCTGTCGAAGCCCAAGGTTCACATTCGATCCATGGCCTGAACAGGTGGTAGGGTTGCAAGTCGTCTCATATGTTAAGTGCCTAGGTGCTCTCTTTGGCGAGGTGGACACCAGACAAGCATATGAGAAGTGTCTCAGTGTCTTTGAAGCACGCTATTTGCTCATTTTACGCATGCCTCTACCGTGAGGAAGTGCAATTGGTGCATGTGTGGTGCTATTCAGTGCTGCAGCTCACGGCCGCAATGCATTTTCCGCCGCATTCCGTCATTGTCCACCTCCGGGCGGCCCTGCAGGTGGCTTCTGCTGCCCGTAACTGGAAAATGACCTTAGATATCCTGCACCTCTTGATGTCTCAGGGTGACCATGGCTTGTGGTTGCCAGATGTGTACTTGTCCCCCCCCCCCCCCCTTGCGCATGCACGGCCTTGTCTAAGCACGGGGTGGGCGTTGAACCGCCGTTTTGAGGAAATTTTGGGACCGCTGTTTTTGTGGTCCAGAATGGAGGATTGGGTGTCTGTAGAGCGTTTGTACAGGGAAAGAGGGGCTCATCCATGTCTGTGATGGTGCATTCTGTTCATAACAACATTGTACTACACATTGCAACCCCATGCTGCTTTTTCTGATGTGATTTTCAGCCATGGCTAACAATGTTATTCCCGGTCTGGCTGTTACATGTGTCACGCGCATGCACGGCCTTGTCTAAGCACGGGGTGGGCGTTGAAGCGCCGTTTTGGCCTGACTTCTGGGACCGCGGCCGTGCTTTCGCAAGGGGGGGGGGGGTACATTGCCCATGCAGCCACCTTCTAGCAGTACCTACCAGACCTTTGCTTAAGGTGGGTCCCACCCTACCCCCGGAAGGGGGGGGGGGGGGGCTGTGGCCTGTGGGTGGGTGGGTTAGTTTGGTTTTGGGCAATTTGGAAGTCCGCTTCCTGAAACGGGAAGGCACGTGTGTCAGTCTCAATTCATTTACCCGCGGATGCTGAGGTGACGAAGATCTGGACCAGGCTGATACATATTGCGGCTTGCTTATAGGAGAGGCTCGACGTTCTATGTGCCGTGATTGCTCCACCCTTTGTCAGCTATGGCCCTTTTGATGCTTGCCATCCACTTACACGTGTTGCTTGTCGTTGCCCGACTGGTTACGATCCAGAACAACATACCCCGCCGAGATGCTGCCAACGTGCTCATGGATGCCCACGACGGCAACATCGTGCAACACCTGCCTGGTGGGCCGTATTATTGGTATGCCATGGAGTATGGCAATTACTCGGAGCCTCGTGGAGATGATGGCTGCGCAGTGCAAAAGCCCTGGGCAGCAGGCTTCCGTCCGGACCACAACATTAGCGTGTGGAGCTCGCCTGATTTGGTCACGTGGTCTTTGAAGGAGCGGGAGGCGCTTAAGATTAAAGACAGGCCTTTGGGGATCTACTTCCGACCGAAAGTGGTGTATAACCCCCGGACGCGGCTTTACGTGCTGTGGGTGAACTACATGGAGTACCCAGCTCCATATCGATACGGGTATGGGAGGTGTGGTAGGGAAGTAGGTTGGGATGCTCGATTGATTGAACGGGGGCACTTGGTGTCGCGGGCGGTGCAGGCTTTCGTAATGCACCCACAGGGGGTGCTGAAGTCGAAGACTGTGCCCCAAGCCCGTCTCCAATCTTGCCCCCACCCCACCGACCCCAATTCCTCGGAGGAAGGAACGCGTGACTCCTTGGACGCCTCACCCACGGACCCCGACAGACCACGGACCCCGCCCGGACCACTCGACTCACTCCTTACCTTGCATCCCGTCGAGCTTTTTCGCCAAGCCCTTCAGCATAGACCACGGGGGAGGCATCTTTCAGCTATACTCACCGAAGCCCCCACCCCCCCACACCCCCGTTGGCCCAAATTTCAGCCACCACAAAGCGAGGGTGCAGGCCGTGGGCTGGTTCCCTGTTGGGGACCAGGAAACAGGGGAGCAGACCTTTTGCTGCTCCCCCCCTCCCCAACCGAAGAAGGACCGAGAGGGTAACAGCCCCCCCCCCCCCCCACCCCTAGGCCCCAGCACACCCTTTGCATCCTTGCTGCAGGCTGGCACATGGCGAGCGAGGTCCCTCCCCTCACGGAAGAGGGGAGGGCGCTGGAGGACGAGAACTTGGGACCTCGGACCCACGTGGTAACCCAGCAGGTGGTCCTCCTTTCCCGAACAAGTGGAGAGCGAACAGGTGGACCCCCCCTCCCCCTAGGACCCCCTTGGCTGAGCCAGATGGGCCTGGACAGGGGGCCTCCACCACCAGGGATTGCCACCCCCTGGGGAAGGTGCTATCTGGATGGGGCATTCCTACCACTGCCAGACCAAGTGGAAGAAATAGGGGTTGCCAGCCACGGTCTCCAGGAGAGCCTGGCTTCGGAACAGAGGGGTGGGGGTCACATACTGGTTCTGTTCAGGGTACCCCTGAGTACGAGTGGCCCAGGGCCCGGCGTCTCAGCCCCCTGACAGGACAGCATGTATGTGTGGGACGGTCCGTTAGGATCGTCCATGGTTCTCACTGTCACAAGCGGTTTTGTGGACCTGTGGGTTAATCCTCCTGGTTGTCCCAATTGGCCTGGAGCCCGTGGATGCACACCAGAGGAGAATGTGGCCTGTGGCTCACCCAGTCAGGTCAGTCCTCCGTGAGGGTAGCAAGGGACCCTATGAGAGGGGGCTTGTGACCCTCAGCCTGTGGCTCAGGAGTGTTTGGACAGGGTCCAAGCCTCACTGTGTGAGGATCTATAGTGGAACCAGTCCAACATGAGGACTGCCCTGTCATCACCCTGCATGTTCCTGGCATCCACCCTGGCGGTCACATCCATTGGACCCTCCCCGTCCAGTGGCAGCCACCATGAAGAGACATGGTTATGATTAGGCCCCCGGATGTTTCACCCGTCTATCGCGAAGGCGGCAGTGGCACCACCCCTCTGGCCTCGCGGACCCAAAGAGGCAACCAGGATCCTCCAAGCATGTGTGGTGGCATGGCGTGGCGTGTTCTGAATGTGTACACACATCAACGACCGTCCGCCACCAGACCAGAAGGCAGAAGGGAAGGTTGTGTGGGGGGGGGGGGGGCGGGGGTTTTGGGTTTTGGGTTTTACCCTTCTGCCAGGACCCCTCCATGCCAGGGCTGGGTCCGTGGTAAAACTTTGTAAAAAAATTCTTTCTAAAATTTTTTTTACTAAGTTGCAAAACTTAGTAAAAAATATTTATTTGCGAAGTTTTTCCTCTGGGGGTGGGTTTTTTACTAAGTGAATTACTTAGTAGAAAAAAAAAATTTTTGCTCAGTAAATTTTTTAGTTGAAGAAATTTTTTTTATAGGTAAATTACTTAGTAGAAAATTTTTTTCTTTTTTTTACTAAGTAAATTACTTACCCAAATAAGTTCTCCCACTTTTGACTGCCACTAGGCCCACTTGTGGGCTATTTTTGATATTGTCCCCCCCACTCTGAAATCCACGCTTTGTTGCGTGGCCCCCAAAAAATAAGATTTTCCAATTCGGATTGCTGCCATTGCTGATTTTGCCTCCCGCGGTGAGGACCCCCGGGCAGCAGGGGTATGTAGCCACGAGGCCCACTTGTGGGCCACTTCTGATTCTGTCCCCCGCTCTGAGCGGTGGGGACCCCCAGGCGGCAGGGGTTATGTAGCCGCCCGGCCCACTTGTGGGCCGCTTCTGATTCTGCCCCCTGCTCTGAAGCGGTGGGGACCCCCCGAGGCGGCAGGGGTTATGTAGCCACCTTGCCCACTTGTGGGCCACCTATGATTCTGCCCCCCGCTCTGAAGCGGTGGGACCCCCTAGGCGGCAGGGGTTATGTAGCCACCTTGCCCACTTGTGGGCCACTTCTGATTCTGCCCCCCGCTCTGAAGCGGTGGGGACTCCCTAGGCGGCACGGGTTATGTAGCCACCTTGCCCACTTGTGGGCCACCTGTGATTCTGCCCCCTGCTGTGAAGCGGTGGGGACCCCCCCAGGCGGCAGGGGTAATGTAGCCACCTTGCCCACTTGTGGGCCAATTCTGATTCAGCCCCCCGCTCTGAAGCGGTGGGGACCCCCTAGGCGGCAGGGGTTATGTAGCCACCTTGCCCACTTGTGGGCCAATTCTGATTCAGCCCCCCGCTCTGAAGCGGTGGGGACCCCCTAGGCGGCAGGGGTTATGTAGCCACCTGGCCAACTTGTGGGCCAGTTCTGATTCTACCCCCTGCTATGAAGCGGTGGGGACCCCCCCAAGGCGGCACGGGATATATAGCCAACTGGCCCACTTGTGGGCCACTTCTGATTCTGCCCCCCGCTCTGAAGCGGTGGGGACCCCCAGGCGGCAGGGGTTATGTAGCCACCTTGCCCACTTGTGTGCCACTTCTGTTTCTGCCCCCCGCTCTGAAGCGGTGGGGACCCCCAAGCGGTAGGGGCTATGTAGCCACCTTGCCCACTTGTGGGCCAATTCTGATTCTGCCCCCTGCTCTGAAGCGTTGGGGACCCCCCCAGGCGGCATGGGTTATGTAGCCACCTTGCCCACTTGTGGGCCACCTGTGATTTTGCCCCCCGCTTTGAAGCGGTGGGGACCCCCCAAGCGGTAGGGGTTATGTAGCCACCTGGCCCACTTGTGGGCCACTTGTGATTCTGCCCCCCGCTCTGAAGCTGTGGGGACCCCCCGAGGCGGCAGGGGTTATGTAGCCACTTGGCCCACTTGTGGGCCACTTCTGATTCTGCCCCCTGCTCTGAAGCGGTGGGGACCCCCCGAGGCGTAGGGTTATGTAGCCACCTTGCCCACTTGTGGGCCACTTCTGATTCTGCCCCCCGCTCTAAAGCGGTGGGGACCCCCGAGGCGGTAGGGGTTATGTAGCCACTTTGCCCACTTGTGGGCCACTTCTGATTCTGCCCCCCGCTCTGAAGCGGTGGGGACCCCCCCAGGCGGTAGGGGTTATGTAGCCACCTTGCCCACTTGTGGGCCACCTGTGATTCTGCCCCCCGCTCTAAAGCGTTGGGGACCCCCCAGGCGGTAGGGGTTGTGTAGCCACCTGGCCCACTTGTGGGCCACTTTTGATTCTGCCCCCCGCTCTGAAGCGGCGGGGCCCTGCAGGTGGCAGGGGTTATGTAGCCACCTTGCCCACTTGTGGGCCAGTTCTGATTCTGCCCCCTTTCCTGAAGCGGTGGGGACCCCCAAGGCGGCAGGGGTTCTGTAGCCACTCGGCCCACTTGTGGGCCACTTTTGCTTCTTGATTTCGCCACGCTTTGAAGCGGTGAGGACTCCCTAGGCGGCAGGGGTTATGTAGCCACCCGGCCGAACTCTCCCTTAAGTTTGACCCAATGTGCGACCGGCCACACATTGTTGGGGCAAACAAGGAGGAGTTGGCAGTTGTGGAATTGATTGCCGAGCGAGAAGGTGTTGAACGATAGCAGCGGAAGACGTGGTCAAAGATTTTGGATGCTTTCGGTGCCGTTGCATTTGCAATTGCACCCCTGCATTCCACCTTCATCCAGCAGACTGATGGTGTCGGTTGCCACCCGGCATGTCTCTTGACGTTGCATTGTGCCTTGTCTCGGCGCGTTGTCAAGGGCATATTGCAAGTGCCACAAGATCGATTGTGGTTGTTGCGTGAAATGGCTGAAGCTACTCTATATTTCAGTCGTTCAAAGTCGGCCTCCACCCCAAGGACCCCAACAGTACATTGGGAGGTGGCTCGGATGTACCTCATCATGTAACCCAAATCTGTGGACCCCGTTGACACATGCTTTTCTTGTGATGGCACACCTCACATTCCGTGCCACGAATGTAAGGTTCTTCATTGTGCCTTGCATGTGTCCATCTTGTGTCAATCGGAGATTTGTGTTGGGTTGCGCCAATTATGGACGGCCAACCTTGCTGTTGTTGCTATTGCTTTTGCTGTTGTTGCTACTGTTGCTGTTGACACCCGTCCTAGTGTGCCTATTGTTGTTGTTGCTTGTGCTGTTAACACCCGTCGTGGTGTGTGGATCTGTCGCAAGTGGTATGCAGTGCCTCCTCAATATCCCCAAAATGCCGATGGTCAACTGAGAAATGACCAAGCATTTTGCACCGAGCTGCAAGGGGATTTGAAAACGGCTCTGTTTGGGATGTGCACCAATAATCCCACAGTGCGAGGCAAACCGTGCCATGCAGATACCAAGGCCGATTTGATTTTCAAGCGTGTCTTTTGTACTTGCTTGTAAGTAGTTCCCACAGATGTTGGCCATGGTCTTGGCAGGACTTTTCTTGAGCCTGATTTTGTTTCTACCGCCCGACCCCAATTATATTTTGTTATGTTGGCCGAGTGCCAACTAATTGGTGTGCATGATGGTTTGGCCTGGGTGGGGCGCCACTAACACAAGTGGCCGAGAATCGACTCGGGGGCCTTGTGCCCTTTAACAAAAGTACCGCCTACCGTCAAATTGTTGACTACCTTGTTTAAAACGGCAGCGGGGGGGGGGGGGGGGGCGATGGGGCTTAGTGAACCGAGGTAAAACTTAGTAAATAAATAAATAATAATAAAATATAGATTTTTTTTAAAAAAATCTTTAAAAATTTTTTTTACTAAGTTTTACCTCGTTTCTACTAAGTTTTACCAAATTTTAGTAAGTGTTACCTCATCCGATACTAAGTTTTACCAAATACCCCATTCGGCCTTGGTCTGGGTTGCGCTGCCAGAACAGCAAGGAAAAACAATGGCAGTCGCATCCACTCATTCGTCCAAACATGCCCCGTTCCTATCCAACCACTACCTATTGCCTCATGTCTTGGGGATACTATGGTACAGTGCGGAAGTCATAGGGTGCAACGTGCAGGCGTTTTCGTGGTCATACTTGTCCACATGATGTTCTTTTCAACACCACAACTGCCAAAGCCACTTGGCTCAGTCTGCGCCGGTATCTCGCGTAGACGACTCCCTGTCCTAACAACACGAGGCCCTGTTTCCACAACTCTTCGTGCCTTTGCCATTGTTTGCGCAAGGGGGAGGGGGGCTGCGACATTGTTACGCCGACAGGTACTACCTCAGCGCCACCGCGGCCCAACCCGAGGGACCCTTTGCCATACGCAACCGAAACGTCACAATGCTCGAGGCCCATGGGCTCTACTGCGACTTCGCGCTGCACGTGGACAGTGAGGCCGAGGCTTATCTCTTGTACACCGTGTGGTACCCCGTGGGGGCCCCGCTGCAGCGCACACATCTGCGCGTCGAGCGCCTGACCCCTGACTTCCTCGCGTCCGCCCACGTCGCCTCCCAAGTGTTCGGCGGCGTGGCTGCCGCCGCCGAGGCCCCGGCTCTCCTGCAGCGCAACGGGACGTACTACGCCCTCTTCGGCCACGGGTGCTGCTTCTGCGCGGAAGGGTCCGGCGTGACCGTGTTGACCGCCCCGCACGCCCTCGGGCCCTACAGCGAAGGCGAGGCCTACGACGTGGGCTGTGTGCCCGGAGAGCCCGCCGCCACCTGTGCCTCGGTCGTGCGGGCCCAGCAGAACGCGGTGTTTGCTGTGCGGACGACGACGGGGGAGCAGCACGTGTGGACGGGGGACCGCTGGCAGAGCGCTGCAGACCGCCTCAAGAGCCACGATTTGCAGTTTTGGGCCCCGTTGCAGTGGGACGACAGCGCAGTGCCGAGCAGGTTGCAGCGTCTGCGGTGGCGGGACAGCTTCCGGCTGGACCTCGCGTAACGTGATCTGGTGTCGCCTATTATGTAGTGTTGCGGTGCGGTGGGCTTTCGTCTGCCGCCCCGACGGTTATTGACGTAGACGGGCGCCACGGGGAATCTTTTGCAAAGACAGAGCGGGAAGAGCCCACTTGCATTGCGAGGTTGGCATTTTTCAGACCCCCGCCCGTGCGGTCGACGGATCCGGAATATTTCCATAATATTCGGGACCATTCAGTTCCGGAATCTCCGGAATATGCGGAACGTGTCGAGCGTCCGGAATATTCCGGAGTGCCAGTGAAGCTTGCCCCTCCAATGAGCATGTTCTCTGTGCTTGTGTTGATGTGTGGTTGCTGTTCCTGTGCTCTCACATCTGTCACAATGTTATTGGTGTCTTGTGTCGGGTTGTGGTTGAGTATCCGGAGGCAAAGGGCTCGACAATCCCCCCCCCCCCGTATTTCCCCTGCCACCAAGCCCCCCCACTTCCAAAGCAAGTGGGACTTCCTTCAACACATATCCGAAAAACCGGGTCACTTCCTGCACAATCGCACCACGCACCACAAAACAGCTTGTAGCGGATTTGACGGTCCCGGAGTATTTCAAAGGGAAAGTTCTGCACTAACTGGAAAATTCCTTGCCGGAATATCGGTAACTATGGGCCCCATCAATCGTTTGGTAATCTTGAAGGATATCTTAACAATTCAAATGGTGTTTGCAAGGAATGCCAAAGCTCACGCAAAGAAAGTCATATTGCTCATTAGTTTGGAGACCAGTGGCAGCTTACGTTTATGATTTTCTTTCTATCAACTGTACTGATGCTTAGCCATGTACTCCACAACAGGTCACTATTGTTTGGTGACAACGGTGCACTGTGCAAGTCAAAAGGATGCTCCCAACTCGTCCAACCGGCTGACTCCCCACACGCTGTCGGAGAAGAAGAGTGAATGTTTTAAGTGTACACGATCAATCCTTGGCTTTCCAGCTGATAAGATCTGTCAACGGGTTCTGTCTACACAGCTTATCGTTCGAGGCATCAAGCAACCAGGGCACATGAGCTACCGCATCTGCTGACATTGTATTTTACATCTGGCCCCAAGGAATGATTTGCTTCCGTGGGAATCTGGACACCCCCACCTACCCTTGTCCAAGGTATGGCCACGGTTCAGGCAGCAGGGGGAGCAGCTGATTGCAGTGCTGGACTCAGAGTATAGATATAGAGGTAATGTGGGGTGGTCCGCAAAGTGGCGCCGCCATGGCTGGCACACGTTTACGGGGGAGGTAGGGCATAAAGAGTTGTGGGAACAAATTTTGTGGTTACAGGAACAGGCAGGGGCACTAGTGCAACTGCGCTGGGTACATGAGCAACACATGAATTGAGAACGGTGCCAAATGTAAAGAGGCAACACGACGCAAGGGTTTGGTGATTCTTGAGGGCAGATGCAGTGTTCCGCCCCTCCCTCTCTCGCATATTGTTGCATGTAGGTCATAGCCCTCTGGTATGGAATGTGATGGGCCAGCCTATCTGTGATGAATGCAGGGCTGTGGTTTAGAAATGAAATACGTCTGCTTTTCTTTCAACATGGACGGCCAAAGTCTAGCAATTGGCTCCAACAGTGGGTTTTGGAGGCTTAATTCTTGCAATTGATGGGGCTCAGAATCTGAAATACGACAAAGAAGGGGGAGGGCAGGTTGAAAATTTCGTTAGGGGGATCTGGTTAGTGTGTCTCTTAGCAAACATGGTGATTAGAATTTACCAGGGTTATGGTTTGGAATCTGAAATTTGGCAAAAACAGGAGTCCTCAGACCAGGAATCAGCAAGACAGAAGGCTTGGTGTAAACGATTCAGCAAGAGGGTTTGTAGCCTAAATCACCTCGAAGAGAGGTTGTTAGATCAAGCGCAGGCGCGAGCGGCGTATACCCCCCTTTTTTGGGGTCATTCGCGCAGCATACCCCAAGGCATAATATTGGATCTCCAACCCCTTGTAAAATCATTATTTTGCCCAATAAGACCATCCCCCAATGGATTTTTTGATTCTGAGGCCTCTACCCCCTAAAACTGGATATCACTTTTTGGGGGGGGGGTGGGGGTGGGGGGGGGGGGTCAAAAGTTTTTGCTCAACAGGCTTCAAGCAGTGGGGAAGCTGAATGTTGTAGCATCGCCGCTGGTCCAATGGTAACGCAGCCAACGCATACTTTATAGTCGGTGGTTCGGATCCTGGTCTGCTGACTTATGCAGCGGCGGCTGCCAACCTACAAGTTTGCGGTGGCATGCATTACCACTCGGCCACCACCAATGCTTGAATTTTTGAAGTCAGAATGGTCCCGACTGCTGCATAAAGTGTCTGCTACTAACAAAAAACCCAAAGTGTGTGTTTCTGTCTGACGGACTGCTGGCCTGTCTAACTGACTGATTGGCTGACTGTCAACCTCTCTTCGAGGTGCACTGCCGAAGGCAATAGAATTTCGGCTTTTCCGGAGGTCTGGTGCCTGAGATTCAGCAATTTAGGTTATGCAGACTGATACTCGAGGCCATCAAAGATGGTCAAAGACTTTCATGGGCTTGTGCCCCCCTCATATGACCTATTCATCATCTGGGGACCCTGCTCTTTCAGTATGAGGGACACATGATCAACAAATTGATTTGGCTATAGTTGTCATGCAAAGGGGTGCACACCGCATCCTGGATGATGGAGTATATGTCCCAGGTTTTCTAGGAAACAAAATGCACCAGAATGTGCTGGCGTTATGATACTCTGCAGAACTAATGGCTGCATATGTTTTGGCAAGGACATTCAGCCTATCAGAACCGACCATGGGGCCCCTCACTGGAAAGCAAATAGTTGACCAATGGCTCGAAAGCAATATCAAATGCAACTGCTCTGTTCACGATCGCCTCTCCACAAATGCCCCGGGATTTCCCAACCAGGGTGGGAGCGGATGAGACGGTGCTTGTGGGGAGGAAGGGCCATCCCAACAACATGCTCCCACTGCCCAAGAGGTGCAGGGTGGAGGAGTGGGACAAGTTGGGGCTGGAACCAACATCTTCAGACCATGAGCGGGAGCTGACCTCAGGGGATGACTCTGGGTGGTCAGACAGCCCGTGCAATGGGGGATCGAGGCATGGGGCGTGTATGCAGGAGCCTAAAGCCGCGGCCATGTTGATACATGCAGTACAGTTCGTATGCCAGAGGGATTCTGGAGGGTGGCAACCATGGTCAATTTATGGCCAATGTACAGCATGCGCAAGGTATGATAGGTGTATGGACCACATTCTCTGAACAATGCGCTTTTCTGTTGCAGACATGCTTGGGCCCAGGCCGCATAAAGGGCACAACACCAGTCCTACACCCCTACCCTCACCCTCGTGCATTGCACAGGGTTGGGCTCCTCTCACCAATCGACCTCTTGGCATACAATGTTCAATGAAGCAACATTCCACCACAAGTGCTCCCTTGAGTCTAATCTGGTACCAAATGCGGCGATGCTTTTGGAAGCCAGGCGTTTTGGTTTGAGCTGCACAGTTTATGTAGTGCACACAGAGTAGATATAAACGATTTGCTGTTGGCATTTTGGGGGGATGCAGGTTAGTGTTGTGATGGCCTTTGTATTCGTTCAAACGAAAGGCTCACTTCAAGACAGTTGCGAGAGGGTCAGAGAACATTGGCAGGGGGCAGTTGGAAACTCTTCAAGGGTGTTGGTGGGGCGCATTAAGGGGAAATTGTAGCGCGTTGGGCATTTGGGCTGAAGTGGCAACACTATGCCAAGTGCCACCCAAGATCTCCCTGTCCTGGGACCCAAGAAGGTAGGGGTTCCATAACATGCATCGACACACCAGAATTGGGAGGTTGAAGAGGGTGCTCACAAAGTCCAGCAAACGCCACAATGGCCCAAAAAGATTTGTGAGGGAATTTTGGCGCCTGTTTGAAAAATACTGATCCCCCCCCCCCCCCGAAATGCTACATACCTTTTGCACCGACCTGGCCCAGCGGAGCTCAGACCTGCTGTCGTAAAGCACTGGCGAAAATCAGATGTGCAACCCACAACGCACCATCACCAATGGTGCAATGTTTCAAGGCTTGTGCACATGATGTATGTATGCATGCATGTGTTGATTGTCAAGTCATAAATGGAGATCCACGGGGCTCCTGCTTCAATTCTTCCTGGTTCCTCTGTGGTTGTTTGGGGGATGTGGCATTCGTGATTAGGGCGTTTGGTCACCGATCCTCGATATAGAGTTCCGTTTTTTTTTGTGCCTTTGGTTGATCAGCACTTTCTGGCTGGCTCCGATGCAAACCCCTGACCCTCGCTGCTAAATGAGTGGGAGAAACGTTCGGGACAGCATGCACCTTTGCAGCCAACAGACACCAGGTCACAAAATTCACACCGAACATTCTGAAGTGATGCTTAAAATCGAAGGGACATTTTTTAAACATACTCCAGAGTACCTTGGCCCAGGGCCAAGGAGGGTGTGTGTGTGTGTGTGTGTGTGTCTGTGTGTGTACCTGAACATGAGCGTAAAAAGGTTGAGTGCATACTCTCTCTCGGTCTCAAATTTCAGCCCCTCTAATAGATTTTATTTTCCTCCTGAGGAGACTCTTTTTCTGAGGTGGGTGGGTGGATTGATCCGGTGGGCCAGCCAGGTTCCCATTCTCCCCGACTCCCCCGTTGGGGAAGTGACCCTGGACGCACCTGGCCAATGGCTGGGGCCGTTGCCCTCCTGTATGGACCCGCAGTGAAACAGGGACAGTCCGGTGGCTCCGTTGGCACCACCCACCAAGGGAAAGGAAGGGTGAGTACAGAGGTTAAGATAGGGCAGGCAGGGAGAGGGAGGGCAAAAAGTAGTGAGAGGCCAATGGGCGCCGCTGCCTACAGAGGGAAGGGGTTCAAGGAAAGGGCAAGGGTAAGTAGTGGGAGGCCAATAGGCGCTGCCAGCTGCAGACAGCAATACAACCAGGCGTCATGCCAACCCCCCCCCCCCCCGGCATCTGCACAGTTGCTGATCAAAAATGCCGATAGCAACTTCAATGTGAATGGCCTGTGCACAGAAGAAAATTTTTCCAAATGATAAATGAAGAACAGATGCCAATGCAGTCAATGCCAAATCCATCCGGCATTGGAATGCTTATGCACGACCGAAGTATTTCCTCGAACCAGATACTTTGAATCTTTTTGCAACAACACTCTGAAAAGGACAACCATTCCAATTGGCAAGAAATGTGCTGCCCACTTCCATTCACACTGGTGCTGGCCGGACCAGCATCACCACGTTCTTGTGTGCTGACAAGTCCGTGATTTTGCAGCCTAGATGGACTCTGAACTGTGGCAGTGTTCATGCTAGCTTTACCAGCTTGTTGTGGCCACATTTTGCTGTACCACTGCACCACTGCACGTCCATACAGTCCAATGTACGAAGACTAGGAAGAAAGAAAGCCTGGCACATTGAACAAAATTTACACAGAGTCCCTTATGTTGGGCACTGGGAGTCTAAGAACCACTCAATGAGGTTTATCCAAAACGTTCTGGACAGTTATTCTTGCGAGAGCCACTGGGCCGAGGAAATCTGGCACTATCCATGACATCAATTGCTGTAGAGAGTGTGGGCCCAAGGGAAACCCACCTGCTGCTCCCATCGCCCAAGCATGACTAAAGCAACAACACGTGATAGCTGTATGGTCCTGTCTGTGGCAGGCACAATGTCAGAGGTGTATGGATGTGGTATACTGTCAGTGGTGCCTCTACTAGCAACTCTGCTAGCGAGGATTAGGACGGAGTCAGTTCAAAGATGCGCCGGTGATTGTGTTCCGCACGGTGCACAGAACTGCAGATAAGTATTTAGCGAGGCGCAGAACCAAGGCACACAACCAAAATTTGTGCAAAACAATGTCAAAGGCAGTTGTTTTACTCAAGGGCAAAACCAAGATTGAGGAGCGTCAAGCGAAGGGCAGGGTGCTGCATGTTCGAAATTTGTTGGGTACGTTACTGAGCTGGCCCGCGCCCGCTGTGTTGTGCCAGCCAGGGCATTCCTCTCAAGGATCGCGGAGGGCACGTCACAGCAGCCGTATGCATCCGCCCCACTCAGGACCCGGCATCCCGGTTCCTGGTGTCATTGGAGCAGTCTTCTGCTCTGTCACGCGCGCCCGTTCCTGTGTTGAGTTCCCCTCTTCTACCCCCACCCCCGCCATAAAGGGTGCTGGTTACCGCGGAGTACCATCAGTGTCTCGTGCCAGTTTTTCGTGTGACCTGCTCCTGTTGGGCGTGGTCAGTTGTGTTTACATGTCAGTGCAAACAGTCTGCACGTCTCCGCGTTCCCTTCTCAGTCCATGCTGCCTCAATGTAAAGCCAAACTGACCCTGAGAGCACCCGTCTCCGGGGCTTGGTGGATGTGCACACCACTGCCCTCTGGGCCGTGGTAGGGCCCCGGAATTCATGGACGAGAACGAAACAAAGATACGCAACTTGGAGCAGGCGCTGAAGTTGGCCCGGCGCGCGTTTCGGGATCAGCAGCGTGTGGCGGCCACGCGGCTGCTTCTGTGCCTCTTCCAGCATCTGAAGCTGAGCATGTTGATGTCGAAGTGCCCAAAGGGGCGAGTGTGCATGGTCGCTCTGGGAGTGCACAGGTGGACAGGGGTCAGGGTGCGATTGAAGGTGACGGGTGTATTCCACTCTTGGAGGATGGATGAGGGTTGTGGAGGGCTGTGAAGGGTTGACGGGGGATGGGGAGGACTGGAATATAGTGTACCCGCGAGCCACGGCGGTTGTACTACTGCGGTGCAACCCCCCCCCCCCCATTATTACAGGGAGCCGAGCGACGAGCGCGTTGAGCCCGAAGGGTAGAACCGAACCCGAGGCCTGGGGAGCCATCGGTTAATCCTAATCAAGACTGAATATTGGGACCGAGCTGGTGGGGGAGGGAACATCAGCTATGACTGGTGAGGGACATGAAGAATGATTCACGCATTGATGGCTCTTTTGACAAAGTGAAATCAGCTTGCAAGTGAACCCCATCACCACGGGGCCCACTTTCAAGGCTTTTTGGACTTCTGAGGGGCCAAAATGCCCCGAAATGGGCTCAAAATGGGCCTATTTCACCCACTTGTGCACCCCAAATGGTCTTGGATGAGGTTTCGAAAAATGCGTTTTTGACCCATTTTTGACCCATTTTTGGTCCCAAAACAGCCCATTTTCAAGGCATTTTGGGATTTTCGGAGGACCAAAATGGGCCACCGCAAGCTCAAAACGGTCCAAAAACACTTGTTTTAGCGTCGCACATGGTCTAGGATCATTTTTGAGAAAAGTCATCTTTTTGCCCCTACTGGACCCTGTTGACCCATTTCGGCATCCACCTGTTTGGGCTTGAGCTTGCAGCTTGCCGCAACCTAGTGGGCCTAGGTATTGGGGTCTAGGCGTCCGTTTGGGCAATTCTGAGGGGTGGAAACCACATAAAGTGCGGGGTTGCGGGTGGAGTAGGTGCCCTCGGAATCGCATTTGGAGCCATGTAGCCCAAGATATGGCCTGTTCTTGGTTTGTGGCTGTCGGCATTTGGACCTTATGGGGGCCTTTTTGGGCCGTTTCCGCGACATATCATGGAGTTAGAGGGCCGCAAAGAGCTCGTTGACACGGGGAAGTCAAGCCGCAGGTGAAGGGTACCCACCGTTTCCCTTCATTTTGCCTTTGTGAATGTGTTCCAGGGTTTTTTGGCCCAATAATGGGTGTTTTTGGCCCTAAACTGCAGTTTTTGAAACTGAGGTCCGCCACTTGCGAATCCCGTTCCCGGCCGCCACCGTTGAGTTTCTTGCTCGAACCTTGTGTGCTTGTACTTCACACCCATAGGTATCATCCACCAAAATTTCACCGGAATCTGAAGCACCACGGCAGAGTTCTGATTTTTCCCCATTTCGCGCGTGCTGCTGCTTGCTTGCTGCTTGCTGCTTGCTGCTGCTTGCTGCTGCTGCTGCTAAACCTGGTAGGTCCACCCTAGACACTAAAAAGGGTTATAAAACCAAGACTGGTTCCACCAGCTCGGTGACCCTAATCAAGACTGAATATTGGGACCGAGCTGGTGGGGGAGGGAACATCAGCTATGACGGGTGAGGGACATCAAGAATGATTCACACATTGATGGCTCTTGACAAAGTGGAATCGGCTTGCAAGTGAACCCCATCACCACGAGGCCCACTTTCAAGGCTTTTTGGACTTCTGAGGGGCCAAAATACCCCAAAATGGGCTCAAAATGGGCTCATTTCACCCGTTTGTGCACCCCAAATGGTCTAGGATGAGGTTTGGAAAAATGCGTTTTTGACCCATTTTTGACCCATTTTTGGTCCCAAAACAGCCCATTTTCAAGGCATTTTGGGATTTTCGGAGTACCAAAATGGGCCACCACAAGCTCAAAACGGTCCAAAAACACTTGTTTTAGCGTCGCACATGGTCTAGGATCATTTTTGAGAAAAGTCATCTTTTTGCCCCTACTGGACCCTGTTGACCCATTTGGGCACCCGCCTGTTTGGGCTTGAGCTTGCAGCTTGCCGCAGCCTAGTGGGCCTAGGTATGGGGGTCTAGGCGTCCGTTTGGGCAATTCTAAGGGGTGGAAACCACAAAAAGTGGCGGGTTGCGGGTGGTGTAGGTGCCCTCGGAATCGCGTTTTGAGCCATGTAGCCCAAGATATGGCCTATTCTTGGTTTGTGGCTGTCGGCATTTGGACCTTCTGGGGCCTTCAGCAGCTGCGCGTCCGCACGTTGATGACGATTGCTTTGTCACGAAGCACACTTTCCTTATTCACCTTGGTGACCCTATTCCCTTACAATGGGACAACTCCGCAATCTACCTCAAGCATTGTGGTATTTATGCTTTTGACGCATCTAAAAAGCACAGCCTTCCAATTTGGCCTCGCTTTAGTATCTCCTTGCGATCTTGGGACACTGGTAGTGCCACGCCTTGTGAAGACGACCATGTCACCAAAAAAATTCGCCCTAATCCGAGCAACTAGAGGTTGATCCTCTATCCAACGTCCTAACTTTGAATGTTTTGGTATTTGGCTTTCGCTTCATCGCGATCCCATCAATTACCTCCAATGTGCCTGTCCATTTCACCGCAATCAATCAATGCCCGACGTGGCCGGTACCTTTTTGACCGTATTTTGAATTTCGCTTTGTGCCATTCCGCCATATCCCATTAATTTGTGCCACGTGAGTTGGGAAAAAATCCGCGTGAATTTTTTTTCCTGCCCCCCACGTCGCCCTTAGCTTACTGCATACGTTGTGTTGTTTTGGACCACGTTCATCCTAACCTTGAAGCGAGCAACCTAACCCCGTACTCCACTCGGAATGAATGTGCTCCCCAAGCTTCGTGTTGACGTCTGCGCTCGGCTTTCGCTTCACCGCGATCCCGTTCCTCTTTCTCTTGTTATGAGCAAATCAATGCATATGTACAATGCATTGTACTTCCTGCCACATACCTGTACCAAAAAATTGATGTCTCTATCCGGCTATTGTGTGCCTGTCAAGTGTTGCATGTTCCTTGTTTCACGCATTACGGGGTGCCACAAGGCCCACGTTCAAGGCTTTTTGGACTTCTGAGGGGCCAAAATGCCCCCAAAATGGGCTCAAAATGGGCCTATTTCACCCGTTTGTGCACCCCAAATGGTCTAGGATGAGGTCTGGAAAAATGCGTTTTTGACCCATTTTTGACCCATTTTTGGTCCCAAAACAGCCCAGTTTCAAGGCATTTTGGGATTTTCGGAGTACCAAAATGGGCCACCACAAGCTCAAAACGGTCCAAAAACACTTGTTTTAGCGTCGCACATGGTCTAGGATCATTTTTGAGAAAAGTCATCTTTTTGCCCCTACTGGACCCTGTTGACCCATTTGGGCACCCACCTGTTTGGGCTTGAGCTTGCAGCTTGTCGCAGCCTAGTGGGCCTAGGTATGGGGGTCTAGGCGTCCGTTTGGGCAATTCTAAGGGGTGGAAACCACAAAAAGTGGGGGGTTGTGGGTGGTGTAGGTGCCCTCGGAATCGCGTTTTGAGCCATGTAGCCCAAGATATGGCCTATTCTTGGTTTGTGGCTGTCGGCATTTGGACCTTATGGGGGCCTTTTTGGGCCGTTTCCGCGACATATCATGGAGTTAGAGGGCCGCAAAGGGCTCGTTGACACGGGGAAGTCAAGCCGCACGTGTAGTGTACCCATCGTTTCCCTTCGTTTGGCCGTTTTGAATGCGTTCCGGGGCTTTTTCGGCCCAAAAATGGCTGTTTTTGGGCCCTGAACTGCAGTTTTTGAAACTGAGGTCTGCCACTTGCGACACCCGGTCCCGGCCGCCACCGTTGAGTTTCTTGCTCAAACTTTGTGTGATTGTACTTCACACCCATAGGTATCATCCACCAAAATTTCACTGGAATCCGAAGCACCACGACGGAGTTCTGATTTTTCCCCATTTCGCGCGTGCTGCTGCTTGCTTGCTGCTTGCTGCTTGCTGCTTGCTTGCTGCTTGCTGCTTGCTGCTTGCTTGCTAAACCTGGTAGGTCCACCCTAGACCCTAAAAAGGGTTATAAAACCAAGACTGGTTCCACCAGCTCGGTGACCCTAACCCTAACCCGAACCCAACCACTGCCGCTTGTCCTTTAACTGCTGTCGGTTGACCGCTGACCTGGGCGGTCTTTAGCGCTCTCCAGTCTTCAGGAAGTCCCTCGAGCCCTCCAGCACTCTCTCCGTCCCGCCAGAGCCTTCCGCACCCCCCCCCCCCCCCCTGCGAGAACAACGCCCTTGTCAGAACAACAGTGGAATTTGGCGGTTCTTTTTTCTCATTGTCCCTGAAAATCAAGTTCTTCCTGTGATTCGGGGATGGGGGATGGTATTTCAGGGATGCTGATTACTGTCATTTCACTTTGTGGCTCCTCCCTTCAGCACGTGACTTGGAGGCGCCTCCATAGACAGGGCTGTCTGGGCCTCAATGATACATTGCTTGGCTGCTTGTGTCTTCTCACGGTGCGCGCAAACAACGCCCGTTTTAGAGCGACAGGAGCTTTTGTTTCCGTCATTTTCAGTGCTTCCACTGCAAGTGGGGGAGGGAGGTACCACTCTACAACCCTCCACAACTCTACACCACCTCTGGCAGCCCTCTACAGCCGTCAACAACCCTCGACTACCTTCTCAACTGTCCACACCGCTCTGCTGGCTCCAGGGCTATTGCTCAATTGGGGTTGGGGTACACCCACCACCTCAACCCTCCACAAGCCCTATGAAAGCCCCACCGGACCATCCTTGAACCCCCTTCAACTCTCGGCAGCCCCTTCCAGCCCCAACCCCTGCCGACCCTCTCAACTCCTCTCACAACTCTCTTGCACCGACCCCCAGGCACTGAAAGAGGGCTTTGCCTGCGGTGTTCCTGACCGCAAGGGCCAGAACCGCACAAAACACCCCCTGAAAGGCAGACGGCCAATCGTTTGTATCTGCCCGCGCACGCTGTGCCGTTCAAACACAGAGGCCCGGCTTCTCAGTGCTTCGCTGCATTTGGTCTCGAATCAAAATTGGGCCCCAGGTCTTATGGTCTTTTCCGGTAATGTAGCAGGTGTACGGCCTGCGGCAGGGGAAAGGGCGTAGTGGAAGGTGTGGAATGGTGGGGCCGTTCCCAGGACGAGCATCTCAGAAGGTGCACGTGGAGCAGGTTCTACCGCACCGTGCGGTCGCCGGTGCGTTACTAGAAAGCAGTGTCTGATCAGGCACCTGCCCTGGTCGTGCTGCCCGATTGTGCAGGGGACCAATGTGCCATCCCCCCCCCCCCCCCGACCGTGGAGTGCATTACCTCTGGTTCGCATTTGTCTGTTTTTTAATTAGCCCCCCCCCACCCCTGGGACCATCCATCCTTCAGCCATCTTCAGCCTTGGGCCGACTCTGTCCATGTGTTTCCACGCCTCTTCTGCCCCAGAGTCCCCCCCCCCCCCCCGCCCCCGCACCGCAGGATCGCAAACCTGCGCAGCCGGGCCCCTGCGCTTGCCGATGCGGTGGCTGGAGCGGTGTCCACGATCGTGCGCGACACCTGCACCATGCACAAGGGCTACGAGGTCTACGCCGACAGCGACGCCTCGTTCCTGCTGGCGTTCCACACGCCTGTCGCGGCTTTGCAATGGCACGTCGCGCTGGAGAAAGCAGCGGCCCAGGCCAGTCACCATCCTGACCTTAAGGGCGAACCCGACTTCAGAACCAACATCGTCTATGGCGTCCGGGTGTTCAGTGGCCCCCGCATTCAAGTCAGGTCTGTCCCTCATGCCCTTGCACGCGGGTCTGTGGTAAAACTTAGTTTTTTTTTTAAAATTTACTCAGTTTCAAAACTTATGAAAAAATATTTACTAAGTTTTTCCTCTGCGGGTGGGTTTTCAACTAAGTACCTTACTTCGGTACCTACCCAGTAGAAAAATTTTTTTTTCTACTTAGTGAATTACTCAGTAGAATTTTTTTTTTACTAAGAAATTTACTGAGTAGAATTTTTTTTAAATTTTTTTATTTAAGTAATTTAGTTCGCAAAAAAGTAAAAAGAATAAGTTTTTCCATTTGTGACTGCCACTGCTGATTTTGTCCCCGCTCTGAAGCGTTGGGGACCCCCCAGGCGGCAAGGGTTGTGTAGCCACCCGGCCCACTTGTGGGCCACTTCTGCTTTTGTCCCCCGCTCTGAAGCGGTGGGGACGCCAGGCGGTAGGGGTTATGTAGCCACCCGGCCCACTTGTGGGCCACCTCTGATTATGTCCCCTCATCTGAAGTGTTAGTGCACCCCACCCCACCCCGACGGCAGGGGTTATGTAGCCACCCGGCCCACTTGTGGGCCACTTCTGATTTTGTTCCCGGCTCTAGGCAGCAAGGGAGATCTATGTTGGATTGCGCCAATTGTGGGCGGCCAACCTTGCTATTGCTGCTGTTGCTACTTCTGCTGTGAACACCTGTGAACACCTGTCCCGGTGTGTGGATCTGTCGCAAGGGGTATGCGGTGCCTCCTCAATATCCCCAAAATGCTGATGGTCAACTGAGAAACGACCAAGCATTTTGCACCGAGCTGCAAGGGGAGTTGAAAATGGCTCTTTTTGGGATGTGCACCAATAATCCCACGGTGTGCCACAGTGCGCGCCATGTAAATACCAAGGCCGACTTGATTTTCAAGCATGTCTTTTGTAACTACTTGTGAGTAGTTGGCACAGATGTTGGCCATGGCCATGTTAGGAGTCTTTTCTTGAGCCTGATTTTGTTTCTACTGCCCGACCCCAATTATATTTTGTTATGTTGGCCGGGTGCCAACTAATTGGTATGCATGATGGCTTGGCCTGGGTGGGGTGGCACTAACACAAGTGGCCGGGGACCAACTCGGGGGCCTTGTGCCCTTAAACAAAAGTACCACTTGTAGCTCTTCGAGTACTGCTGCCCTGCCCCTTACAAAGAGACCTTCCGGTAGTTGCTCATGCGGGACGACTTGCTGCGCCAACATATCGAGCTTTCCGATGTGGACAACGCGTACGTCATTCAACAAGCAAAGCCAAGAAAGGGCAACACGATCACAAGCGCCTGAGTGAAGTGTCTTACCGACCTGGAGGCTGAAATCTACGGTGCATTGGAAGCCGACGAACTAGCGGACAGAGATCGTACCAGGCTCATGCTGCCCGAATTCTTCCCACAAGGGGTACCACACATGCGTTTCTAGAGGCTTACGCAGATCCCACCAAACATCCCGCTGACAGAGCTCACCATGCGTTTATGGAGGGGCAGTCGCTTATATATGCGTATGTGGATGGGCGGTTGCTTGTTTCTCAAACACCTGTACACCGATGAACGTGTATGGTTCGGCCAGCAAACCGCACGTGGGATATTGCTCGAGCAGCCCAATGAAGTCATTTTGCAGACATCCATGTCTACCGCCATAGAAATATGTCTACTGCCATGGAAACAGTCCGGCTCTGCACAGCCCAGTTTGGTGCAATATACAGCGTGGAGAAAGCAGCGAGCAGCACGCGACAACACCTCCAGGGCGTGGTGACGTACCGGGTCAAGTACCGCAACTCCAGCAGCGCGGTACCAGCGCACGAGGTCATCTTCGACTTGGCCTCGGGAGAAGCCACCATGATTGGGCGACATGCCCCCCGATGAGGTGCACGCAATGTGCTAGGGCCTTCCGGAATCTGAGGACCTCCACACCGACCCTAACTGGTGGCGCTTCGAGATGGGACAGCGCTTGCGAGCGGAGGAGGTAGTCATGGAGGAAAACTAGTGCCTGATGGCGACCGCCCTCGCCTTCCACAACGCAGCGCCCCCATATGAGGAGCCGGACCGTATGCTCATGTAAGACATGTTCCAACTACCCTCTCCACAGCCACGGCATCGGCAGGCATGTGTTTCTCGACACACCTCCCGGCCTCGACCTTTCCACATGGGTTTCCCCATGTTAATGGGGTTCATGGTGCCCTGGCTCGATCAAACCCACAATATGACCGGACTACCCCACCGCCATAGTTGGCGATGCCTGCTGCTGCTATACACCCTCCTGGAGGCCACCCCAATTATCTCCACCAGTGCCACCCATCCATACATTGCCCTACCACGATGGTGCCCCACACAATGCGCACGACGCCCCCACACCCATACCCGTCTTCGACGGCAACACGCACCTCAACCTTGGCACTACACACACTGGTCTCGACACTATATTTTCCACCTCCTATTCATACGTGTTTTCCTGCGTCACATGCCAATACACGTGGCCCTCGAGGAACATCTTACCCATCATGTGCAAACTACTGCGGTGGAACATCGCCAAACGTGTGCCACTGTTGTCCAATGACATACCTCCAAAACCAGTAACTCTCTCACCTTCTTTTCATTGAATATGGGTGGACCCTTTCTGTCTTTGCGGGGCCGGGGCTACTTACCGGCGGAGATCACCGCCGAGCAAGAATACCATTGCAAGAATTCCGTTTTCAGAAGGGCTCTCACCATGTGGCGTGGACGGCCGCGCTTGATGACACATATGTTCCAATTTCCCACGGGGACAACAATTGTGACACGCAGTTCCTCGTACACAACAACATCAGCAGATACGTCACCATGATCCCGTCCGTGGGTAACATGGGGCGGGCCATCACCATGTCCCTACCGGGCCTCCTTCGCGCTGGTCAACATTCACGGTCCCTTCATGCCCAACCAACGCGCGCGCCTGGACGAATGGATTCACCAAATACCCAACCTGGGCATCATCATGGGGGACTTGAGCGACTCTATCTTGGGACGGTTGTCGCAACCGCCACGCTACTAGCAATCGCTTCTTGAGTACGGTGGCTTGTTAGACCCCGTGTTGGCACACTCGCCTCATTCTGACCCAGAAAGCCTTGCCACACACTCCCAAGGCCGGCGCCTGGACGCCATATTGTTCTCCCCCACTTTCTGGCACACCAACCCCGCGGTCTCTGCAAACACCGTCACTTTTCCCCATGCTAGGGATCACAAAGGGGTTGTCGTCTCCGTGAGTAACCCATGGGGCCGCGGCCCGAACCACTCCCGTCCCTCGGCTCCGTCACACATTGGCCCTCTTCCATGTTCAAGAAGATCTGGAAACACATGTCACAATGGTCAAAACGAAACCGTTCCGGCCAGACTGGCCACCTGCATCCCATTGACCGGGCCAACGCCATTATAGAGGTGGCAGCGGAATTTGCCTGCACCCACCCGTGCCCCCCCAAACCAGTGGATACCAAGGAGGAGGAGCCGCGGAACCACCTAGCCAACAACCCAAATTCGACGTCTATGGGCGTGGACCGACCACAAGGCCAAAACCAACATGAAACAAGCACAACGCAACCTACGCAAGTTTTGTAAAGCGGCCATCATGGGATAATCTGCCTCCTTTTCTGTGGCCAAAACATCGCTTCTCACACCTTTCCGTATGGCTACCCCCAACTAGACCCCGACCTGGCGCGCGACCAACTACCGCTTCGCCGGTGACCCACCGTGGCAACCCAACGAGGCAATGAGCCTGTTGTCCAACACACCGCGGGCCGGTCGGAACATCTCAGATGAACCACCCTCGTGGTGCGCTTTCACGAGAGTGCTACGGCAACCCAAAAGTAAGGCCCCGGGGGTTGTCCGGGTTGCTCCACACTTATACTAGTGGCTGCCAAGGGAGCTCCAGTGGGATGTGTGAATCTGGGTAAGGCATGTGTGGGAGAGCGGCTCCATACCGCCCCATTGGCTTGAAGCACGCATTGCCATGCTCTACAAGCCCCCCCCCCCCCCCCCGAGCAGGCACATAGCTACAGACCCATCAGTGTCTCCACGGGTATGTACGCCATCATTGCACGGCTACCAATAGAGGAGGCTCTCTCCAATCCGCAAGCTGGGAGCCGCAGGGGATATACCACGTCGCAGCAGGCCCTACGCATGTCAATGTTGTTACACGAGTATGGTGACGACACGGTGGTTGTTGGACATCGCCAAGGCCTGCCCCAGCATTCCCCACCCATGCCTGCTGAAAGGATTGGAGATACTTCGGGGACCTCCACGGATCCACGGCATTGTGTTCGAGATATACACCAATAGCACTGGTGTGTAGGGGGAAGCACGCTTTCTGCTGCGGCGCGGCATCAAAAAAGGATGTCTGCAGTCACCCGCCCTGTTCGTTCTGGTCTACGAAGCATTCCACCGTACCCTTGCCTGTGAGTTTCCGCACAGCACCATACTTGCGTACGTTGACGATGTCGCCATCATCTCGCCCGACAAAAGAGAGATGCAGCGTATTCTGGATCGCGTCCATCAGCGGTCAAGAATCTTGGGCCTTCGCACAAATACCAAGAAGACGTAGCTTTACGGATGGTCAGTGCCGCCCCGTCGTCCGGGACGTGAGAAGCGGCGGGCACCCTCCCACGACGTGATGATATGGCAAGGGGTAACAATGCCCCTGCAGGCCCCCATCTTCCACTACCTGGGCCATATGTTGGCCCGGCAGGCGTGGGAACAGAAGGCCCGAGATGACTACATTGGCACCATATGCGCCGACCTGCCAAGGTACCGCATGCTACCCCTGAATGCTTTTGAGCGAATCCCACTTATGAACACCGTCCTCATGCCCAAATGGACCTACCGTACCCGCTTTCTACCCAATGGTGCCATGTTCAAGGTCATCGGCACCATGTGCCTGGAGTTCGTCTCAGTGGCCGAAGGCGTGGAACGCCATAAACACGATGTCTACACGTCACACTGCGTGCTCCACGTCACGTTGCCCCTGCGCATCGGCAGGATGGGTTTACACCAGATGTTTTGAGGGCACCGTGCTCGCTTTGAGACACTGTGCGCGCAAAACCCCACATGTTGCTACACGCCCTTCAACGTGCCTTGCCAACAAAGGCTGTACCCATACTCAGTCAACTGGAAGCATGCACGGCGCTCCATGTTGACGTGCCACAACGGCCTAGGGGGAGGCCGAACTTGATGGACTCCGAAAGTTCCGACGATGACATCATGTTGAGAGCACGTGAGGAACAACTGGGCAACCCATTGCACACTCGCCACTAAGTCGAGCCACACTGATATCATGAGGATCCCTCCGCGGGGACGGTGCCGCCGGGATATGCACCCATGACAATTGCCGGCATCCCTTGCTACACCAACAGACGGCAATCCGAGGGCACGGACCTCTTCTCAGACGGCAATATCCAAACGGCCAAGATAGGGGCTACATTTATCGGGCGGCGGGTGCTGGTGTCACAAAAGGACCACTGCGTATCATCGCGCGAGGACCACAACAGTCACACAGGGCCAAGCTAGTAGGGGGCGCTATCGGCACGGCCGTCGCCCTAGACGGCGACCGACAACACATTGACAACAAGGCCGTAACCCAGTGCGCCACTGAGCCGCCCCACAAGGAGTGCTCCGACATGGACATGCGCCTCAAGGTTTGTGCCAACACGTCGTAAAAATGAGTGGTCCTAGAATGGATCGCCAGCCATAGAGACGAGTCCGAGGCGACTAGCGCGGTGGAATGGGAACATATCTGTCGCAACAACGAAGTGGACATTCTTGCAAAAATGGCAGCACGACTGCCCATACCTGACAATGATCCACAGGGACCCGGGGATATAGCCATGAGTGGGGGCCCCACACCCACACTTGCACGCAAGTGGATACTGTAGCGTCGGCGCACGGCAATTTTCCCTGATACCAACTGGACCTCCTGGTTGCCCATGCGTGGCACACGGCGCATGCTGTGGGTGCGATGGTTATGGAGACACGTGCGGTGGGATGGCACTGGCCCTCCCTGGGACCACGACTTCCCCAAGTGCGCTTTGTGTCCCCTCCACCACGGCACCATCGTACATCAGCGACTCATCCACTGCATGAAGTGGAAGGTGGTGTTCCGTAGCATGTGGTTGGCCACGTGGGAACCGTGGCAGGACATCATGGAATATTGGTGGACCAACGCCACGCCCGCCGACCTGCACCATGTGTCCTGTCTATGCATACCACAGTCCGCCTGGGATTTCTTGCCCAAACGGTTACGGCCGCATTTTCGACTGCGTGTGGCATGGCACTAGTATCATGTGCTGCATGGAGTGTGCAGCCTCAGAGGCCAGCTGACGATGCCACCCCAGGACCCCTTGGCCCCTCCCGTGCGGAGCACATCGGTAACCGCGTGGTATACAAAGCTGCGACCACGGCAGGTATGACCCAACCCAACGGACTCCGCCCTTCGTGACCAAGTGCGTTATGAGCCCAAGGGCCGTCAGCCGAGCTCACGCACGTCGGGATTCAACATGAGTGACGCCCACTCGAGGGCGCAACGCACATGGCACGCACCACACGCGTACCGCAGTCGCACGTGGGCCGTACGGTACTTGGATTCCTGCCAGCAGCACTCGGCGACGGAGCTACAGGCCCTACAAGCAACTCGCTACCTTGCTACGCCATGGTTCTCGTACCAGCGCATCCAGCTCCACGATGCGGCAAGTGCCGCTCATGATGACCACGCGGCACAGCTACTCGCCCTACATGCGGACATGCTCCGCCGTTTCCAGCACCTGGTACGATGGCTCTCCCCGTTGGAGCGACACCTCACCCACCACCGGCATAGGGTGGAACGTTTCTCCATCATGTGTTGTCTTTGGCAAACGGATCGTGTGAGAAGGGACCTAGTCGCGCCGCCTCCCAAGCGACGGTGCGGGCACCGACCCAAGCTTCCGGGCACACGAAGTGCCTCACCGACCCCTGCACGCCCTAAGCGGCCGCGCACTGTTTCGGCCCTCGACGTGTTATGGGGGGTGTCAGAGGGCATCGTCACATGATGGCTTGGCTACGTGGCAACTCCCCTTCCCTATTGGGCAGACTCTTTTACCTGCCGCGCTAAGGGGAACCTAGGTTTCACGTATAAAGTGAGGCCGATAAATCCGCGTCGTTGCAACCCATGGTATGACATGTATGCTAGCACCCTGCCCGTCCACCTCTCGTCCACAGCGATTTGTCAACAGCCATGGAAAAGCCCGGCGATTGGAACTGCCCTCGTTTTAAATACTACCACTACGCCCCACGCACCCATTGCCTCCAATGTGATCAGCCGAGGCATTAGGGTAGATGGCGGTGTATTTTCTACGGCCGAGAAAATCGACATAGACGAGACCGCTGCCACCGGTGTCGTGTCCCGGCCCACCAGCCGTGACCGAATCCAAGACGGGACAACCCTCGCCGCCAACGCCGCCATAGTCGGAGTGGACGGGGTCGTGGACCTGCGCATGCGGAGATGTCAATTTCCATTGGAGGGAGTTCTGTCACAAGCAGATCTGCGGACGTAGTCAGCCGCCACCCGCCGCCGAGTTGCGCCATTGGCGCCTCATCCGACGGCGACGACACACAATAGGCCGTCGCCCCAATCAGCGGCACGGCCAAGCCCGTGCAGCCGGATGTGCCGCCCGAGGGATCCTAGATCTGCTGCTGCGGCAACGTGAACTACCCGACCAGAACGGTCTACAACCAGCAGGAATGCGGACGCAGCCGGCCGACGCCCACCACCACCTCCAACACCACCGTCTATGCTTCTAGCACAGCGGGCAGCACCTCCCCCTTGCACGACCGGCCTCCCCCCGTCGACATGGATCAGTTTGGTGCCGACGGCTCTCGCCGCGCTCTCCCTCCCCTTGAACGTGGTGTAGCACGTTACCGCCACCTCATCCCGCCGCAACACGACACGGAGTCTGACATGATAGATGTGCAAGACGTACCCGCCCCAACTGCCGCAGCCCATCCTAGTACGTCCGCCGCCCAGCAGGTGACCCTGATGGGTGGGTAGCCGGGCGCCAAGCACCGGGCAAGGAGGTCCGGCGGTCCGCGTACGCGGACGGGCGGGCCCGTCCCTACCCGCCTGTTGCGGACCGCATCACGCTGTACGAGGGGGCCCCTCGCCGGGGACCAGCTCTCCTGGCAGCGCGGCTGTTCGCCACGCCCACGGAGGAGATGCTCAGGGCGCTCGGAGCCACCCGCATTTTCATTGTATAAGGGCGACCTGAGCGGGCCCGCGGCGGCAGTTCCCCCTCGCACACGATGGGTACAAACGGAAGATTAACCCGTACGATGGGAAGGTAGATTTTCTTTGAACTGCCCTAAGGGAGTGACCCGCCAGAGGTGCACCAAGCGCCAGCAGTTGCCGGCCGTTGCCTCAGTATATATGAGGTGCTTCAGGTCTCCAGGGTTGGATGGGAAGTGCGCAGACCCCACGCCCGCGTGGATGCAGTGTATGTGATTCCGGTTTTTGCCGTTTGGCTCGGCGGCTGCTTACCGTATAGGAGCACCCCGACCACCACACCTGCGACATGATATTATTCTGCGCACCCCATTCCGTGGGTCTCTGAAACATTTACCAGTCATCTCCTGACAAACCACTTTTAGGTTCGCCTGATGGCGTGGCGGTTGCCTCCCGCACTAGAGAGCCCTCTTGTATATGCTTATGAGCTTTGGGTCAGCGCCTTGTGCCCTGCATTGCAGGGATCCAATGTATCATATGCTGAAGTGCGGCCCACTTACCAAGAACTATCTTGAGAACTCTTCGAACTACTGGAGTCAGCCAAGAAAAAAGTACCACCTACCATCGAAGTGTTAACTACGTTGTTTAAAACGGCGAAGGGGGAGGGGGGCTAAAACTTAGTAGAAACGAGGTAAAACTTAGTAAACAGAATTTTTTAAATTTTTTTTGAAAATTTTGTTTACTAAGCTTTACCTCGTTTCTACTAAGTTTTTACCAAAATTTACATAGTGTTACCTCCTCTGGTACTAAGTTTTACCAAATATCCCCTGCACGCGCCATGGTGGTGCCAGGGGAAGTGAGTCTCGTGGGGTACCAGCCCCGTACCCTGTGCCACTTAGCAATGTCCGCTGCGGTCGCACCCACAGGGGGTCGCTCCCATAAACCACCCGTTGATACGCTCTGGGTACGTTTGGTTGGAGCAAAAGACGCCTATGACAATGTCACCGAAGAGCTTTTTGTTCTGACTTTGTTACTGTTACGCCTTCAGCCTTGCAGGGTGAAGGTTAGCATGCAACATCTGCATCCCATAGCGGGGGGGGGGGGGGATCGAATTTCTCAGTGTGAGGCCCCGGATTCCCCCCCGCCCCCTCCTCTGCCCTCCCTAACTGCGACAGTGTTGTGCGAGCGGTGCCGGGGCTGGACTCGGAACTGGCGGATGAACAAAAAAAAGGGGTAAGCACAGGAAATGGGGGTAGAGTACGCCACACAGGCATAAAATCAGTCCGCTCTGTGGCCCTCAACCATCAAAGCCCAACAGCAATTTTCCTTGATACACACAAGTTTGAAAGGTGAGGGCTTTTTTGAACCTCTGGGGGGGGGATGAAGTCGCTGAGGGTGTATTAGGTCACTGTGGAATCCGTGTGTACATGTGGATAGTTGTGCAATTGTCTCCGGCAGGTACCACCAAATGTGGATGCCGTGCATCAACAGAGCAGCAGCGGCAACAGCAAAGCAGTGCAGCAGCAGTTGAGTTGGGACAGGGCTTGAGGCAAGAGCAGGGTCTCAAGTCCTTCCCTGCCCGGCCACGAGACTGAACAACCCGACTGTCCGGTTCCAAGGCCAAGCGGGTTATCGACAGCCTCCAGACCTCACCGGAGCGCTTGTGAGTGGGGTGACACTGTTGTCCGTTGTGTATGTGTGAGTGTGTGAGTGAGTGTGTGTGTGTGTGTGTGTGTGTGTGTGTGTGTGTGTGTGTGTGTGTGTGTGTGTGTGTGTGTGTGTGTGTGTGTGTGTGTGTGTGTGTGTGTGTGTGTGTGTGTGTGTGTGTGTGTGTGTGTGTGTGTGTGTGTGTGTGTGTGTGTGTGTGTGTGTGTGTGTGTGTGTGTGTGTGTGTGTGTGTGTGTGTGTGTGTGTGTGTGTGTGTGTGTGTGTGTGTGTGTGTGTGTGTGTGTGTGTGTGTGTGTGTGTGTGTGTGTGTGTGTGTGTGTGTGTGTGTGTGTGTGTGTGTGTGTGTGTGTGTGTGTGTGTGTGTGTGTGTGTGTGTGTGTGTGTGTGTGTGTGTGTGTGTGTGTGTGTGTGTGTGTGTGTGTGTGTGTGTGTGTGTGTGTCTGTGTGTGTGTGTGTGTGTGTGTGTGTGTGTGTGTGTGTGTGTGTGTGTGTGTGTGTGTGTGTGTGTGTGTGTGTGTGTGTGTGTGTGTGTGTGTGTGTGTGTGTGTGTGTGTGTGTGTGTGTGTGTGTGTGTGTGTGTGTGTGTGTGTGTGTGTGTGTGTGTGTGTGTGTGTGTGTGTGTGTGTGTGTGTGTGTGTGTGTGTGTGTGTGTGTGTGTGTGTGTGTGTGTGTGTGTGTGTGTGTGTGTGTGTGTGTGTGTGTGTGTGTGTGTGTGTGTGTGTGTGCGTGCGTGCGTGCGTGCGTGCGTGCGTGCGTGCGTGCATGCGTGCCTCTACAAGAAGAAACAGTGGCGCGGCTCTGATCTGATGTGGAGCATTCACAAAGACCATAGGAAGTTAGACAGGGCAGGACAAGCGTGCGCAAAAGGGTTTAGGCATGTGACACATGACGACCTTGTGGCCTTTGTCGAATTTGACCTCACCTCAAACAACCCATGTACTACAGCACGGCAGGTATGGGAAAGAGGCGGTTGCATCCCAATGGGCGGGCCATTCAGTGCACAGGCCGCGGACTTACACTGCGTGTGGACTGCTTACCAGCACAGGGGCCTGTTCAGACAGCTGGGTGACCTGAAGGTGTCAGAATCTGGTTTCATGTACTGGGTAGGGAAGCATACTATAGCCATGTGCCAATTTCGTGATAACATTTTGGTGGCCACAGATGCACCACAAGAGGCGTGTGCAGAGCTGGTTGAACAAATCAGGTATGTTTTGCAAACATCCTGGGGATTACCTGTGGTATGTGAATGCATTTCTGAGAAGCAGGACAGCGCACTGGGCGTTGTTGTGGCCTCATTTGCAAAGCAATGGGGATGGTGATGGTCAAGGGGCAGAACGGGACAGGGCTGGTGTTTGTTGAGCTTGCAGCTGTAATAGGGTCCTGGGATTTGAGGCTGGGCCCACCCCTGCTGAGTCCCCGGAGGGCGTACCATGGGTATCTAGGAGCCATTTTCACAGGTGTGTTAAAGGATGGGCTCCCCTTCACGGACTCATGGGCAGCGCAGATTTTGAGCGCAGTAGCCTAGCTGCAAGTGGCACTTCTGTCTGCTTATCGGAGAGCAGTGGCGATGAGGGCAATGCACAAGGGAGTGTATAGGGCATATGCTACATCTCCTCACGACGTGCAGGCCACAGTGAAGGCTGTATACTCTGTGTCCTATATTCTGCCTGCTACTCGCCAGGTAGCAGCACAGCATATAGCCACCTGGCTGCGCAAACACGCATACTGGGAGGGGGTGCAGTACAGCAGTTGGTATGCACCTGGCTTTCTGGCTCTCCAAGGGGTGACGGGCTGCTGGTGCTCTGACATGCCCTGTGTAGAGCTTCTGGGGACAGGAAACACATAAGGTCCACGTTGTATGTTCTGCTGCTGACCGTATGCGTGTGTGTGTGGAGTCCCGGTTACGGGGCTTCCAGCCTTCCAATAACAGCACTGTCATTCACGGCTGGCCAAGGGAGTGATACTACGGGCTGGGCTTGGTAGCTTAAAGTGATAGACACTATGCACTAACCAGAAGCGGAACGCTGTTGGTCTACTATCCGGGTTCCTGGTGAGGGGTAGCAGAGGGCAGGGACAGGGCTGAACCCACCCTGAAGTAACTTTGCAGAGCCTTATGCTCTGTGTGCTGTGCAGGCATGACCGCGGGCTTGCCCAAGGACTGCATGTGAGCTGCTGGCCCTGCTTCTCCTCACACAGAAAGGCGCCTAGTGCAGGCGGGACATGCTACTGTTTTTGTTCTGCTTTGTACCTCACGAGATCTAGTACATCCAAGCCGGCTTTCTCTGTGCCCTGTTTGTCGCCATTGTGTGTGTGTGTGTGTGTGTGTGTGTGTGTGCGCGCGCGCGCGTGTGTGTGTGTGCGCTTCGGGAGGGGGTGGGCTATTTAAGTGTGTGTGCGAGGGGGGCGGGGGGGTCATGCAGCCACATTATTGCCCTCCGCTGTTGGGGACCCCGGTACAGCAAGAGTTGCACCCGGAACAGGCCACGGCTTAGTGGCGACCATGACCTATACCAGGGGGTAGGTGGGTGAGTGGGTCAGGCAGAGGAGCCCAGGCTGCCATCCCCCCCCCCCCCACGGTAACGGTAAGCCGTGGCCTGCCCCGGAAGTCGGCAAGAACCGGCTGCGCATCCCGTGTCCGACTCGGTGCGCCCGCCCCATCCGACCCCGTCCCGCCTGGCGGCCGCCCGTGGCCCGTCCCTGCCCTGTTCTGTGCAGCATGGCCCTGGGGCAGGTGATCACGGCCCAGAACCGCACGACCGGCCGGCTCGACTACCGGGGCACGGTCGTGCCGCAGGTGAAGGGGATGCTGCACATGTGCCGCGAGGGCGAGACGCTGGTGTCGGTGGCGTTCTATCAGGAGATGCAGCGCGCGTCGGCGCGGGATGTGCGCGGGGCTGACGTCACCTACACCGACCGCGGGGAGCACATCCTCATCGACGGCGTCGGGCAGCTGGTGCGCACGCTGTACACCAGCCGCAACGACGCGCGCCGCGCGCTCTACACGGCGGGGGCCACGGCCGCGCCCGTGGCGGTGGTCAGCGTGTACGAGTCCAGTTGGACCCCACTGAAGGGCGCGGCCACCAACAGTGCGGCGCGCAAGTCGCCCCCGGCGTCCCCGGTCACCCCCGGCGGAGGCGCAGGCGACTTCGCTTCCGGCGAGGCGGCCCAGTTTATGCAGGAGGTTCTGAAGCTGCTGGAGCTCACGCCCTCGGGGGAGCCCTCCACGGACTTCCGGGAGGTGCTGCGTGTCATCAAGTGGCTGCAGACGGAACGGCTGCACCTGCAGATGGCCCTTCGGGACGCGGGGCTGAAGGAGGCCGATCTGGCGGACATCGTGGAGCAGGTCCAGGCCGCGTGCTCGGGAGAAACCTCAACGCCCATCCGCCCGTACCGCGTGAAGAAGGTGTGGACTGTGCTCGGGCCGGTCGGTGCCGCCTCCCCTTGTCCGAGCCTCACCGCCTTCCGAGGGCATACGATGTCACGGGAAAACGGATTGTGTCTCGGTGATTCCTGCACCTCGTAGAGAAGTGACATGTCTTGTTGGCCTGGGAGGTTTACCCCCCCTTACCCCCCCCCCCCCCTCGCGCGCCTCGTGCTTGTTGGGTGCACCCAACCTCTGGCAGTCACAGGACTTGCAGTAGCGGACAGGCACAACCCAGCTCGACGTGGCCCTCGCGAGCGTGTTCGGCAGAAGGAGCTGAGACTTCCGGGGCTTGTGCACGACCCGAGGGGGAGCGAGCTCTGAGCCCCCCGGTCACCCGGGAGCCGTTCATTTTTTCGGGACTTGCCTCGACCAGTTCCCTCACCTCCGTGTCGCTGGTGGTCTATTCGGGGGTGGGTGGCCCTGAGCCGAAGCTCCAGACCATACCTGTGGAGGCGCACGTCCCACCACCGCCCTCCCGCTCCTCGTTGGCGGTGACGACACATGGGTGAGGCAGGGAAGCGGTCAGGCGAGGGATCCCGTGTTCAGACAACGCCGCGCAACCCACAGGCAAGCGATTCCGGGGGGGGTGCGTCGGGCCCCAGTACGGCGACGTGGACTGAACCCCAACCCCCTTTTCCCCCTACAGCGGGCCCACAGACGTGTCCTCCCGCACTCTTGACCATCCGCTGCGTTCGGACAACGCGGGTCAGGCGCATCGCAATGCGCAGAAGGACAATGCCGTGCTGTCGCCGGGAGGCAGGGGTGACCCATAACGGCAGGGCACGTTTGCCCGTTGGGGCTTCCGGTCTGACGCACTTTGGGTGTGGTATGGGAGGCATGCCGGAGGGCTGTGGGCGGTTGACGCATGGCAGGGCAGTGTCTCTGCTGCCCGCCATTCATCGTGCTTGGGTTTGTTTGTGTGACTCGCGGGCCCACATTGGAGCGTGCCGATTGTGTTGGATGCCAGCTGACAAGGGTCCGGGGATTAGTGCCCGCGCTTCAATGACCGTGTATCGGGTGGTTTCGGATGGGGGCCTCAGTCTCTCAGCGTCACCTGGAGCTCCCAGGCAAGACTGAACTGGCGACGGGGACCTGGTCAGGGGTCTGCATCGAGTACTGCGCTGCGGCTGCCGTCTCACAACATCACCTCCCTCTGTCCAATGCAATACCATTGTGTGTCACTACCGGGGGGCAACAGGTTCATGGTCAGGGTTCAGGGTCTGGAGGCAGGGATTGTTGCTGTGGCATAAACCCCGCCCCCCACTTTTTGTACCTCTGGGTACCTTCCACAACTGAAAACTTTTGGCTTCCCAAGGGGGGGTAACTTTAAGTGGGGGGTTACTTTAAGTGTGTGGGAGGGGTGCATTCGGTGAGGCGGAGTCTGAGGATTCCTGTGTGTACCGTTTCTGTGCATGACACATGGTGCATATAATGAGAATCCTAAGCCTCCAGCCCCTGAGGAACGTCATGCCAAGAAGCAAAAGCAACTTGGCATTCGCAACTTCTTTGCAGTGAATGCATCAGAAGACAGAGGCAAACCTTGCAGTGCGTCAGCTTCCTTGTTCCACAGTCCATTGTCATGCCCCATTTGCCCCATTTGCGGGTGTCTCACCACAGGGGGGTATTTTGGCGATTGATTTCCCCTGGGATGCTGGGCATGTGGGGGGGGGTTCACACGAATCTTCCCCATTGTTTCCAAATAATTCAGAATCACACAAGTTGGGGCGTGGAGGGCTTTGTGTCGGTTTGTGCCCTGTGCTCTGCGGGCGCAGCCCCCTCCCCTGGGGAGGGGGGCGGGGCGGTTGCGTGGGTTTGCCGCTACGTACTTCCGGTTTAACTCGCTTGGTTGTACATGGGCGCATACATAAGGACGGATATGGGCAGATCCAAATGGAAAGACGTCAGTACATGACCCTGGTGGAAAGGATGGTGTTTGAACAGGCACTGTGCTCTTGCCACGGCTGTTAGGTTAACCCCAATTACCTTAGTAGTTTCGCTGCACACACACTGCACACACGTCACGCCAAGTGCTGCCCTTACTGCAATGGAGTGTTGCTACTACGCATCCCCCTCTGCCCTCCACGTTCTTAGCCCCTCAGGGGGTCTGTGGGGGAGCGTTAGCGCGCCGGGCACGCGCCCGGGCAAACCTTTTTGACCATTCCCCACCCGTGACCCTTCTGCCCCACCCACCCCACCCCAACCACCACCAAACAATCCACAAATTGAGTGGCCCCCCTGAGTGAGGGATATGGACCCAAAACCCATAAAAATTTTGTGGCCCCTTGAGTTGGGGATATGGATCCAACCACGTGTAAAATCATCATTTTGCGACATAAAATGATCCCCCAATGAATTTTTTTTATTTTTAGCTCTCTTGCCCCCCGGACCTGGGTGCCACTAGGGGGATGGGGGGGTTGCGGTGACGGCACGCACTGCCACATTCAGCACAGCCCCAGCACACCAACCACTGGGCGCCGCGAACGCGGAAACGACACTAGCAGGAGCACCGCAGCAGCGGCCGACAGGAAGCAGGGACCCGACGCAACATGCGAAGGGAAGAATGGGTGACTATCTAGGGCCCAAAAAGAAACAACAACCAGACGGAATGTCACACAAAGGGGGGGGGTGAAAATTTTTGCACCTAGAAGGATTTGAACCCTGGTCCACAAAACAGAATACGGTAACAAAACCGACGGCGGTCCGGCAGTCCGGGACTTGATCCAATGACTAGCCAATAGTAGACGAGCGCTTTGTCCGCTCAACCACCCCAATGCCACACTGCTCATTGTGTGCTCCCCATCACCTGTAGATATACACTGCCACCAAAAACAAACTGGTTGCTTCAGTCACTTGCCTGCCTGCGTGTTTTACTCACTGCCTGTCTACTTCATGGATTGAGTGCCCAACAGGTTGCCTGCTTGCCTAAGTGACTGCTTGACGGGTTGAGTGCGTGCGTGCGTGAGTGAGTGAGTGAGTGAGTGAGTGAGTGAGTGAGTGAGTGAGTCACTGATTGACTGATTGTGTGCCTCACTGACTGACTCTAGTGGTGCATGACCGACTCTGGTGGTACAACACCCTCTTTGACGTGCCTTGCCGGAGGCAATAGAATTTTTGTGTCCCCTTGAGTTGGGGATATGGGGATGAGATGGGATCAGATGAGATGAGATGAGGTGGATGAGTTGCACCCATTTGTGTGTGTTTTGTTGCATTTCATGCAATTTAGCATTTGGAGGTAGGTCCGTTACCCTCCTTGTGGACCAAGGGACCATGTCCCACCTCACGTTTGGACTGATAGGAGCAACTCAGCCGCCACACAAGATGAGGGAGAGGATGAGGTAGAGGTGTGTGCATTGTGTGGTCGGAATCGCTCCACGATCACACTTTGTGGTGAGTGCAAGGTGCATTATTGTGCAGAATGTATTGACATCCACCCCCGTGGGGATAATATTGTCCGTTGGACACAATGTAAGTGACATGCATTGATATTGAATCCAGTTGATTCGATTTATGTCGTTGTGCTTTGTAGGGAAGGTTTGCAGTCCGCTTTGGTCTACTAGGGGGCTTCTCTAGGAGAGGGTAAACCTAGGGTTAAAGTTGGGAAAGTTAATACAAAAGTAGCCGGGCGCACGCTGGGCAAACCCTCCCCATATCATTTGGCTAAGAGGCAGGTAATTGTCCTAAAGGAAAAAACATGCGCGACCGCACGTGCAAATGCACACGCATGTGACCATGCCCCCAAAGTCTATGTTGATCCCTATGTGTATGCCCATGTCCATGTCCATGAAGATGTCTATGTCTATGCATGTGTCTCTACCTGTGCTTGTGTGTGTGTGTGTGTGTGTGTGTGTGTGTGTGTGTGTCTGTATCTATGCGGCCACTACGCGTATCTCCCTCCCCCCGTCCCCGCCCACCACCACAGGCGCTTTGAGTTGTGGTTGAGGACCCCCACCACCTATTTTGAGGTATTTAAATGGGTACAATTGGGTATTGAGGCTCACCAAGGGGGAGGAAAGACAAAAAAGTAGGGTATGACATCACCATTGATATGACCCATCACCCATAACCCATGACCCATAGCTACTGAAAAATAGCAATTTTTTGTATCAAATACAACCACGGGAGCTCATGGAATCCCCAACACTGCATTTATCACCTTAAGGGGGCGCCTTAAGCGCAGTGCGCGCGCAGTGCAACTATTTGGGCGTCTGGCCGTACTGGAGACCCATGCTTTGAGATCATAGGGGCATCATGGTTACCCTGTTGCGTAGGTTTTGATGCTTTTTCCACATTGGCGGTATAGTGTTTTTGGATTTTCACCCATTTCCACCCTTTTTCACACTTTATTTGTATTTGCAAGGGCTATTTGGACCATGTCTTTGTGCAAGATACTACCCATCTCTTTGAATTGTGCTATGCCTATGATTCCAAGCCAAGTCGCATTCGAATTCGCCATCAAATTCTCGTCCGGCCGGTCGCATCAACTTACGAGGGTTGATGTGGCTGGTGAAGCGAAAGACCCGCCAGAGGGTGAGTAGTTCAACTCCGAATAATCTCGTAGCGTAAATTGCCTCCGCGGGGCTGTCGCCACAACGGTCGTCGTATTATGTCGACAAAGGTTTCGATGCACATACGAAAGGAGGTACCCCCGGCCGCATCCCCCTCTACATTAGAGGGTGTTGAGGGTGGCAACCAATACGCTGTTCATGGCTTTTCCAGGTGTGCATGATGTGTGTTATGTGAAGGGAAGGTAGTTTGCAATCTTCTTGAGCTAGGGCAGTTTGGGTCGCCTAATTCTAAGGGCGTTTCCAAGGGGTTTGCCTGGGGGCTCTCCGGGGGGAACATAGTCTAAAAGTAGCGCACAGTGCAAACACAGTGCAAGGATTCCCCCTAATAGCAAAGAAGGACAATGCACTATATAGTCACATTTTATATGGCAAGGGGGTGTCTATAGGGCTAGAAATGACTATATTAAAAGGAAAATGGCTATTTTTGATTGCGTTGTTTGGACCATGTTAGTAGTGATGTCATATTCTGCTTTCAGCCCTTCTTACCCCTTGGTGAGCCTTAATACCCAACGGTGCCCATCTAAATTCCTTCCAAAACATGTCTTTTAAGTTTCCCGCCGTCAAAATAGGGGATGGGGTACCCAACCCCATCCCAAAGTGCACCTGGTGACTTAAGGTAGGGGAGGGGATTAGGAATGGGTGTATTGGCCATCTATGCTTGTGCCCATGTCTGTGTGCATGTGTGTTCTCGCCTATGCCTCTTTGTGCGTCTCCGTGCTATTTTATTCATCTACTTTGAATGTATGTCTAGGTTGATATCTTTATCTCTCTTTCTATCCATGCTCATCTTTGCAACATCTTTGTTTGTATCTATGGGGGCGTATTGCATGCTATGCGCGTGCTGTGCACAAAGTTGGATGTATTAATTAATCTGAAGTCATGCTGGCCATATTTGGAAGCTCACCGTTGCAGTTAACCACCTAGGGAACATTGTTTGGATTGGTCCACTCAAGTCTGGCACTGCACCGGATGTTATAATTTGGGACAAATGTGGTCCATCAACGAAGTTGGATTTGTTCAAGGGCTTTGAGGTAGGGTGTCATGATGGTGTACATAAAGGCCACTTGCATTCCCATACTCTTTTCATCGCCCGCAAGGTTCTTACAAAATGTGAAAAGAAGTGGGTGGCTTGGGGGGTGGGTGTCAGGTGAAATATGGGGTTGTCTAACATTGTGGGGGTGTAGTATGGTCTGTATGGCTAAGAATATTGCTAATTGCCCCATTATTCCCCGATTTCTCTTTGTGAAATGCGCACTGTGCACGCACTGCACAAACGCCCCCAATGTCTACATCCCTAGTGATGTTCATACCTGCATCGATGTCCACTCACATTGGTCTGCTCCTTCGCACATCTGCAGGCCCTGGAGCAAATGCAGCAGAAGGTCGTGCAGATGGAGGTGCAGATATCAGACCTCATGTTCCAGAACACGAAACTACGGCGCAAAGCCACCACGTTGGACATCCTGCGAGAGGAAAAGGGCAGCCTAAAGAAGGTTGCCCGGCACATCGAGCCCCTAAGTGCCATCAAAGAGGCGTACGCCCGTCAATGTTCCCAGGAACTGCAGGCGTTGGCATCAGACGACCCTGCCACCTCCCCGGAGGCTGCGAGGGAGGGCAAAAAGCCAAGTGCGTTGGGGTCGGGGAGCCAGGGCCGCCGGCAGCAGAAACTGCGAAAATCGGGGCTGGGCCGCCGGCAGAAGACGGTGGATTTCGGCGATCTCGGTGATGCGGGCGCGCAGAGCCCCAAATGCGGGTCGTCGGAGGAGCTGGGGCTGGGGCTGGGCCGCCGGCAGAAGACGTTGGATTTCGGCGATCTGGGCGAGCGATGGGAGGAGCCGGGGATGGGGCTAGGCCGCCGGCAGAAGACGGTGGATTTCGGCGATCTGGGCGAGCGATGGGAGGAGCCGGGGCTGGGGCTAGGCCGCCGGCAGAAGACGGTGGATTTCGGCGATCTGGGCGAGCGATGGGAGGAGCCGGGGATGGGGCTAGGCCGCCGGCAGAAGACGGTGGATTTCGGCGATCTGGGCGACGCGGGCGCACACAGCTCCGGCCCTGAGTCGTCGCGGTGGGAGGAGCCAGGGTTCCGCCGGCAGAAGACAGTGGACTTCTGCGTCTTGGACGACGAGGGCGCGCAAAGCTCCGGCCCTGAGGCGTCACGGTGGGAGGAGCCAGGGCTGGGCGGGCGACAGAAGACGGTGGACCTCGGACTTCTGGCCGTCGCTGACCCCGGCCACGGGTCGTCGCGGGGGGTGAGCCCCGGGTGCGAGAGATGGGGGCGGAAGAAGTCTCTCGGGCTCCGGCGCCAGAAGACGCTGGATTTGGGAGACCTCCAGGAGCTGTCCCCGCGGCCCGGCCGCCGGGGGAAGAAGAGTGCGGCGGGCGGCAAAGACCCGTCCCCTGGTCTCGGACGCCGCCAAAAGACGACGGATTTCTGGGACACGGGAGGCGCGAAGGGGCTGCGCAGAAGCGGCAGCGACCCGGCCCTGCGGCCCGACGGTCCGTTGAAGACGGTGGATCTCGGGGGTTCGAAGAGTGCTGGCGGGCCCGCGCCTGTGCACTGCGCGGCATCGGGGGGCATTGAGTGTCTGGGATCCAGAGGCGGCGCCCCCGCGTTGGGTGTGACGACCCATCTCGGGGGTCATGAGAACGGAGCCCTCACAGCCCTCGCAGCCCTCGCTGCCGCAGTCACCGTGGACGATTTGCATCCGCCTGCGCCCCAACTTGCCCCTTGTGTTGCATCACCGTCGGTCGGGACGGATGCTGCTGTTGCATCCTCGTCCAATAAGGGCACTGCCGCTCCAGCACCGGCAACCGACGCTGCGGCAGCCTCCAGCGCTCACGGTGCTGCTGCGTTCAGGACCGGTGGCACTGCGGGAGCGCACGCTGTCGTGGAGCCACCACGTGAGCCGACAGCGGCGACTGCAAACGCTGATGGGGCCGCGGCATCGGCAACGGAGGTCATGCCAGCTCCGACGGCTCACAGTTCGGTGACGTGCACAAGTGACGGTCCACGACCACCGCCGAGCGGCACGGCAACGCCCGCTCCCGACGCTGCAACCGCAGTAACTAATGGTGCAGCCCCGTGCAAACCTGATGATGCGCACGCGCCAATCCCCAAAGTCGACGAGTCAGCCGCATCGGCAACGAATACATCGAAGGCACTGGCACGTGACTGCACGGCAGCCCCCGTTGCCGGTGCCGCTGCTGCGCCTGCGGTATCTACGCCTGATGTTGCATCAGCACCCACCATCAATGGCAGTGCCACACCTGCACAAGTACCCGATGCCGTGGCAGTGCCAGCCACCGATGGTGCGGCAGCATTGACAACCGATGCGACTGCGGCGACCGCTGTCACGGATGGTACATCCAGCCCCGATCTCGTGGCGGCGCCTGCAGCGCCAGAGACGAGCTCACGTACCGATGCCCCATCGGATGTGGGGGCAGCATACAGCCTCGATGTCGTTGCAGCGCCTGCAGCCGCTGATACAAATCCCCCGACCGCTGCTCCCGTCAGTGCCGCAGCGGATGCGAGCGAGGCGCCTACAACTGATGTCATTGTCACAACCTCTGCAGAAGGGGCAGGTCCAGCCGATGTCACCGCAGCGCTTGCGACTGATCGTACTGTGATACCCGCACCTCAAGCCCGTGAAGATCCTGTTGCACCCGATGCAACGGCGGAGATCCCCGCACACGCTGCAAGTGCATTCCCCGCAGATTGTATAGTCTCCCCATCGGTAGCAGAGATAACCCCGTTCCATGGCAGTGCAAGCATCGTCGCCACGGCAGTCGCCGCGTCCGCCACGAGCGCCGCGATTGTCGCTGGAGCCGTGCCGCTGAGTGCCACGGCTGGCGCCGCCACCCTGGCCCGCACCCCCGCCGCGCACCTCGCTGCACGCACCGACACACCGGCCTCGCCCACAGGTGCCCCCCCGGCAGCCATCGCTCCGCCCACACAGCAGAGCCCCGCTGCCGCTACTGCACCGCCGCACGCGCCCACTGACGGGCAACCCGAGCCTCCCGGGCCTTCGCCTGCCGCGCGCGCCCCACCCGGTGCGGTCACCGGCGACGGCCGCCCGCCACCGGCAACCGAAGCCGCAGCGACCACCCCGGCCCACGCCACGGCCACATCGGCCGCAAAGGATCCCGCGGCTGACACAATCGCTGCCCAGAGCCGTGCCCCACGTGAGAGAGACCTCGGCAGTATTTTGGCCGAGGTGAGCGCAGGGAACATGGGACCGCAGGTGGAGCACGGGCCGCAAGGGCCACCCGATGCCGCACCGGCAGCGGAGCCGTGCGTCGCATCGCCGGCCCCCGACCCGAAACCGAAGGCCAAGCCCCGGCGGTTCCACGACCCGCGCACGCACGTGCAGGCGAGGCCGACGGCCTCGAGGGACGGCTCGAATGACAACTCCCCCACCGCCTCAGACCTCAGGTCGAGCCAATCCTCCCCAAAGGTCTCCCCCGGCCGCGGTCATGCGCCCCGGGGCATCCAGCGGGTGCCGAGGCCCTGCCAGCTGCCGGGCAACCAGCCCCCCGCCGCCGCCGCCGAGTCGCCGGGCAAGGCCGCAGCGAACCGGCCGAAGCTGAAGCCCTTCAAGTGCGGGAGGCTGGTCCCGGCGCCGGACCCCGCGCCGCTGGACTGGACCAAGGCGTCCCTCAATTTTGCCGCCCAAACGCGGTCCAAGTTCGTGTATTTGGGCTTAGACTGTCTGTGAGTCAAGGGGGAGGGGGGTGCCGGCCGGGCATGGGCTTGAAGGGGCGGCATTCAGACCCTCCTCCTGCCCCCAGCCCGCCTCGGATTCGAAACCTGCTGGCGTGGGTCCATAAATGGTGGCTGGTGAATGGTGCAGCTGGTCGGTGGGTTCAGTGCACAACTGCAGCTCGCTTGCATGCCGCAGAACCATTTTCAGCCCTTCCCAGCAGTCCGCTAACCAGTTTGTCCGGCCTGCACCGGGGGGCACCCTTCTCTGACGTTCGTTGTCTGCGGTGAAGGTTAGTGCCCGCCCCCTCCCCCGCCACCGCCCTTTCAGCGAAACAGCTCGCACTGTCCCATCCGCTTGTGTTCGCCCCCCACCAGGCGTCTTGTAGCCGTCAGGCTTTGCCCCCCCAGACCCCAGCCGCCTTTAACCGCTTTGTCAACCGCCAGTAACTGCCTTCAGTCTCCTGCCCAATCAAGAATTTCCCCTTTCGGCATGACACTACTTTCCACTCCAACTGCTTCTGTCCATCCTCGACAGCCCACACCCCGTTTGCAACCGCTGGAACCTCCTGCCCATCCGCTTTTTCAACCTCCAGTAACCCGTCAGCCTTGCACCTCCTCAAGCGTACCCCTTGGGCCTGGGGCCCTCTGGAGACGCCAGTTTGGTGGTGGCCTCGCGATCCTCGCCGAGCCACCGTCGCTCGGCTGCGTACCTCTGGGAGAAGGGGATCAATGCACCAGCGAACCCGCTATGGCCTGTGATCCTGTACAGAGAGGGGGGGGGATTTGGTGTGGGAAAGTTGGCGTTTCAATTTGGCCACCAAATTTCCCACGCCAAATCCAGGGGCTTCCTGCTCTGTCCTGCAGTCCCCTTTGTGCTTTGCATCCTCCATGCCTCATTTCCTGTTCCTCGATTCCGCTAAATTTCCCACAGCCACCTTGCCTAGGCACGAAATCCCCCCCCCCCCCGTAAAACACCATGGCCTCGTGCCAAACCCCCCACGTATGACCCCACTGACCCATGCTCGTGCATCTCCTTAATATGGTTCTCCCATCCCCTGCTGACACACAAGCACACACACACACACACCCATGGGGTCCTTTGGCCCACTTTTGCCGTTGGCAGTCGTTGCTTGACGCGTCAGTGACTCTGTGCGTAGCACGGGGCTGCAGCCTGTGACCGTGCAGCTGAGCGCCTGACACGCGCGGGTGGGCTGGTAAGTGGCGTACCAGCCGCATCATCCGTGTTGCAAAGTGCTGCGCTTCCGTCGCACACGTTGGATTGCATGTGATGGCATGCGAATGGCTGCACATGCAGCCGTCGGATGTTGCAGAAAGTGGGATCAACCCCCCCCCCCCCCCCTGCCCCCGCAGGCACCCAAAGAGCACAATAAGGCCCTGCGGTGGTACGGGAAGAAGGTGAGGTACGCAAGAAGGCGGATGTGGTTTGGATATGAGCTGCGGCCCCACAGACAACCCCCATGTGCAGAGGGCCTCTGCATCAGCTGTCGCATTGCCATGATAGCTTGTGCTTTGACCTCGCGGGATCTACTTTTACATATTGGCAGTGTGCCTATGCATTCGATCACCTGCCATTAGCGGGAGCGGGACGCACTGTGCGCACACTGTGCATCTTTTTTCTTTAGATACTTTACCTGACACCATTGTTCTGCTTTGTTGTTGCCCCCTGAGGTGCTGTGTTGCTGAGCTCGTACCCCATTTCACCCTACATGCCCTCAGGACTGCATTGTACATGCTATTCCTTGGTCTATAGCTCAGCAACACAATGTCATTGTCTTGGGCTCGCGGCAGTACCCCTGCCTTCTACAACAGCAGCAGTGCAAATGAGCGGGTTCCTGCTTCCTGTCACCTGGGACCACCCGTGATGTTTTGTTCTGTCAATTTTGCAGGCAAAATTTTATGATGAGCATTGTTGCTCAGCTTCATGTACGAATGCATTTGGATATCTACATGTTGTGCATCAATTGTTTTGTTGTCTACAATCCAGATGTCAATTCAGACTTTAGAGACTGATGAGATGCCCATTTCCTGGCTGTTTTCTTGGTGCCAATGTTGCTGTCCAGTACCTTTCTGTAAGGGTCCAATTGGGGGGGAAGCGTTAGCGCGCTGGGCATGTGCTGGGCGCGCGCTGGGCATCTTTTTTTGACCATTACCCACCCGTGCCTGTTTTTGCCCCCACCTCACCAAACAATTTGGAGTACCTTCTTGCTGTGTCTAAGAATTTGGCCCATCCCTTGCACCCAGTTCATAACGATGGCAAGGGTGGTGGTTGGAAGTGGTAGGAGTGACATTTTGTGTTGTTGAATTCTCATATTTTGGCTTATACACGGTGCCTTGCAGAGCAGGTTTGTGGTCTAGTGCGGTCTACTTGGGGGACTTCCCAAGGTGAGGATAAACTTGGGGCTAGAGGGAATGCCATGCACGCAGTGCGCACGCAGTGCGCACGCAGTGCGAAGTTTTGGATGTCGGCAAATACTCGAACCCTAGTTTTGGCCCCCTTTCACAAGTTTTTGGTTCCGTACCAGGGTTTTTTTGGCTTCCCAAGCATTTAGGATGTGGCATATTTGAATTGTCAACCATTTCCCCCTAGAAGAGGCCCATCGACAAAGTGTACACCGTCGACACCACCCGGATCTCGACGTCGTCATTGTCGACACTGCAGCGAGCCTGGTATCCGTAGAGGCAGTTCGATTCGCCCTGCAGAGTACTCTTCCCAACAGTTTGATTCGCCCTGCTCTTCCCGAGTGCTCTTCCCGACAAATAGTATGTGCACCAAAACCTTGGTCGACTTCAAGGTGATTCTCAAACCGAGATGCTCAAGATCATCGATCGGTATGGCCACGTCCACAACTGCAAAGAAGTCAACGTGGTCATCGTCGCTCGAAGGCTCTCGATCGCCGATACTCGATGGTGGCGAGTCGACACCAGGACCGGACAGTTCTTCTTCGACGATGCTGTTGGTGATAACTACAACCAGAAGTATCGATGGACACCTGGCCAACCCTATGGTATTGACACCTTTCAGTCTTCCCCCTAGTAAACAGGTGACAGGTATTCTTGGGTGAGTATCCTAGCCTCTGTGTGCGCAATATGCACGCAGTGCGCACGCAGTGCGCACGCAGTGCGCACGCAGTGCGCACGCAGTGCAAACACTTAGCCAGAGATAGGATACTTAATACAAAGGTAGCGCGCCGGGCAAACATTCCCCCTGGGGGGCGAAAGCTGTGCAATTGCCCAAAACAGTGCGCACTGTGTGCACACCATGCACCTGTCCCCACTTAGTCCAGGCCATACATGGCATACCAAGAACTCACAAACTGGTGCAGTGTGAATAATGATTGCTTCAAAGGGTCTCATCCACTTTCCCACTTTCTTTTATGCTGCTCCAACAACAGCCGCTATTGCAGCTGCACTACGAGCCAAATAAGTTTACTTGTGGCCCAGGGCAATGCCCTCTCACCCCGCCCATTACTGGTACAGTACAATTCCCAGCCGCCTCGGGACACACCCGAAGCCTGAGGTTAGAGCCTCCGGGTACTGCAGGGGGCAAGGGAACCTTTTTGTTGTGCCAATTGCCCTGGGGCTGGAAGCTCCCGTTGCTCTGATTCTTTTCGGACAAAGATGTGTGTCAGACGTGCCATAAGTGTCCGGCAGGAGAACCGCGTTGCGGCAGGAATCGGCCCGATGGCACGTGCCACTTAGCAACATCACACTCAGAAGTCGGTATGAACCGCAGGAACGCTTTTCACGAGTCCAATCACACTGGACAGAGGGATTGTATTAATTGTGGACCTTTTTTTCCCACTTCATTTCCCCAGGTGCCGGCCATGCTCCAAGCATCCCTGTGGATGCAGTGCTCCCATAAGCACGGGCATTGTCTGTGCATGGGGGACAAATGGCATCCTGGTAAGGTCCACCTCCACGTCCTTCACCCATGTTACAACACGGCAGTCCCGACGGGTTGCCACCTGCAGCCAGCCCACTGACTCTGCAATCGAAACGTGAAAGTCTCGTGAGCGACGTGAGTGCGTGAGTTTGCACCGAATCCAAATTGGGTGCTGTCATGCAATGGAACATGGTGCTCTCGAGGTGGTCATTGAGACGGACCCATCTCTCGACCATGGGAGCCCATTTTCTGCCTCAGTGGGTCACACGCGACATGCGAAGTCCGTCAGCATGCCTCCCTCCCCTTGCACAAACTGCAATGCCTGGGCTGAGCCACACTACCGGACTTTGAGCTATTGTGTCTTCCAAATGCATCGCTTTGTGGATTTTTGGAATTCCGGGTTTCCAGTTTGTGCATCCCCTGTGTGTCCGAACTTGACCGTCTCGGGGCGTATGGGAGCAGCGCCTTCGTGGGGGCTAGCTACGATTCCTTTCTTCCCAAATTTGTATGTATCCCCACATTGTTTGTGTATCCCCAAAAATTTTGCATCACCCGTGCAGAAGAGTGACACGCTATTTCCAAGACGGGCGCACTGCCCGTCGGGACCGGAGTAAGCCCCTCCCCCCCCATTTGTGTGCAGGCAGGCGCGGCTGGGGCTAAGTGGCAGGTCCGCACCTGACCTTTTGAGGCCAGTTGCGAAACCAACGGTGCAAACAACGGCGAGTGCTCTGAGTGGCCAGCCTGTTCCAGTCAGGGTGATGCAGATCTCTACAGGGCGGCTTTCTGTGCATGATTTCGCTTTTGTTTTTGTAGCCAGGAGCAGCTGGCTTTGGTCTGCGGTGTATCGTAGCACACATATTTGATCTGCTTTGCGTGCGTTGAACTTCCTAGAACATTGCCTTTGGATCGTCCCTATTCCCATAGCCTCCCTAACCACACTCCGTCCATCTCAAATCCTCGCTAACCCTCCACAAGCCCCTCGAGCAATGACGACGGCTGCGTACCTTTCCTCTCGTTTCTCATGGATGTGTGGGACCCCCAAAAAGCCTGTGGTGCAGGGATGGGGAGTTCTCGGGCACATTGCCTGCAGCTCAAGGCGGTGTTGCTCTTTGTAACCCTTTCCTGGGGTTGTCCGTCGCTGCCAGGGCATCGTACATTGCACACATAGTACTGTCAAATGACACCGTCACGCCTGATTCCTGCAGTGCTGTGTTGCTCCGAGGATCTGCAGGGGCCTTGAGGGTGCTGACTGCGCGGTGCGGCGTCAGCCCGGCGCGCACAATATATGCTCACACCAAAAGTTGCTGAAACGTGGCCAGTGTGCACTGTATGCAATGGTTGGGTGATGCAATTGGTGTGCATGGGTAAAACACACTTTGGGGGCATTATCTGGGGGGAAGTGGTGATGATGCATGCACAAAATTTTCTCATTTCAATGTATTTTCTCCGCATCCCTGCCTACCTTCCGAAAGGGTGTACATTGCACCAAAGCGTTGCATCCTCTGACGCGCGCGGTGCAGTGCGCGGTGTGTTTCAGCACCCCCCTTGTTCTGTAGTTTACGGTTAAACTTTAAACTGAACATGCCTGAATCTTCAGGCTGACAGTGAACCTAGTGACGCTGTTTGGTTACTTGGTCATTCTGTCCTTCACTGATGGTGCTGATTTTATTTCACCCGTTTTTTGCATTACCCCCCTTGTAATCCCCCCCCCCCCTCCGGATGTGTTTTTGTAGCATCAGGCAGCACACCCGCACATAAAAGTGGTGGTGCATCCAGAGATGTACGCAGACTCAGTGATGCAAAGTTTTCCACTTTGGGCGAGTAAAGTTGGTTTTCGCTGGAATACAGGCACCTGCCTTCCACACAGTTAGGGATGGTTCGCACCAGTGGTCTGAGTTTTTTTGCCTAGTCCACAAAATCATTTTCCTTGGTAAGACGACGCGTGCCCCCAGTGCAGCCACCGAAGGATTTGCAGGAAGTCCCGCTGTGGCATGTGGTATTTTTCCGTAACACACATGGTCATTAACCCCCGCCCCAATTTTACGAACCGGGCCCAAATTAAGAACCACCCCAATTTTAAGACCCTCCTAGGAGTTTCCACGGAGCGTGCCAAAGTTAAGAACCACATTGGTCTCTCACAAGCAATTTTGGCCAAGTCTGGGGAACAATGCAACTGCCAGGATTGTCTTTTTGCTTCCAGAAATGTGCAGTGATGGAAGCTTGGCGCTTTGCAGGTGGCAAATTGTAGACAGGATCAGGCTCAGGCAATGCCTCAGCCCTTGCAGCAACCATTTGCTCACCAATGTCAACCAATTTGCTCTCAATGTCTCCCAATGTCAACATTGAGCCTGCTCAAACTGTCTCCATCCGAAGGTTCAACCAATTGTTCAATCACCCCCATATCGGAGTAATAAGATGTATCCGAGTCATCCAAATCAATTGAGTCCACACACTGTGGGTGCAAGCCATCAAAGATATCCATTTTTTTGGTGACAGGAGAGGAGGTTTCATGGGCAAGAAACGAAATAAGAACCCCCCCCCCCCAAAAAATTTAAGAACCCCACTGCCACCGCCAGCAACCGGCACATGTGTTTGTTCTCTCCGGCACAAGAGTGTGCACGATGTGTGGTCTAGATGAGAGTTTGGACCACGCCCTGCGTATGTGCTGGTTTTACAAGATAGTCAGGCATGTGATTGGAGTGTATTGGCTGGATGGAAATTTCTGCCGCGCCATGCATTGCTCTTGTCCTCGTTGGCCCTAGCGAAGCAAGCACAGCCTCAAGCTGAGGGGTCACGGCACACCAAATCCAAAATCCGTGTGGTAGCTTGATACCAGTTTCAGCTTATGCCCTCATCAGTCTAAAAGAACATGGGACACATCACAAGGGCTGGCATATCAAAGATTTATTATAAAACATCAAACGTGGATTTTGGACTTGGTGTGCCATGACACCTGAGCTTGAGGTTGTGCTTGCTTCGCTAGGGCCAACGAGGACAAGTTACCTGCTGCCATTGGAGTCCCCGCCCGGGATGTTTATATGGTTCGCCCGTGAGGCATTCCGGAAAGTCAAGTGGCTAGCGAAGGATGGGGCACTGGTCACAACGGACGGGATTCTGGCCTTGTGGCTGGAAATATTGTCCAGTTGGGGGGGGGGACCTCTGCGTACTGAGGAGGTACGAGTGTACTCAGGAGGTACGAGTGTTCTCAGCAGCTTTGCAGGCCTTGGTGGCCTGCAAAGTGGTAGGACCCCCGTGGCCACCCCCGTTGGTGAGTTCCGAAGTGGTAGAGGAAGTGTCACAGAAAATCAGTGCGTTGGTGAGTGAGGGTGTACCAATGGTATACATGGATGGGTCTTCTAAGAAGACACACCGCCGACACATCCCGCATGTATGGGGGGCGGGGGGTATATGTACAAGCATCAGAGCACTGTCTGGAGGTCCATCTTTCTGCTCCCCTTGAGGGGGACGAAAGACAGACGAATAACGCAGTGGAATTGGTGGCGGCAATTACGGGGTTGCGCCTTTTTAACACAGTCCCGGCCAAAGTATGTATTGTAACGGACTCGGAGTATGTATACTTGGGGGCCATGGGAAAGGCAGCGAAATGGTGGTCGCAAGGGTGGGTGGGTAGTAATGGGCATTTATCCAATATGAGTCTGTGGGTGGACTTGTTGGAATTGATAGAGTAGCTAGGTCCCGGGGCCCAGTGGTTGTGGTTCCCGTCACATGTGGGCCTCGAGGGCAACGAGGTGGCGAATGGGCTGGCGGCAGAGGGTATGTGTCACAGCCCACTCTAGGGTGCAGTCCACCGCAGAAACATGAGAGTCCAGTGTTCGAGGTTAGTTAGTGAAGAGGACACAGTTTCATAGACAGGCACAACGTCGGATGACAGTGTAGAGGTGATGTCCGTGGGCAGGGTGGGCTTTGAAGAGGACTCGCGTGATAGGGGATCAGATGGCACAGTCAGTGATTCCACAGATTCCGGCGGCCCACGAATGGGCATGCCCCATCGGGACCACATATTGTATGCGGACTTTTTGCAAGAGTATAGCGACAATGATGGGGAGGTGTGGGGCCCAAGTACAAAGGTGAGCAAAAACCAGAGATATATGTCTCGGAAGAGGGCTCGGAGGGTGTTAGGGCTGTGACCTCACCGTATTGTCCCGGTGTCTATGCCTTGGAGACTGCACACTGAGTTCCATGAGTGCTACGCGGGTTAAAGACTGCCCGGTTCGTCCAGGTTCATCGTGTTTTAGGGAGAACCCACTGCGCTGCCGAGCATAGTCCAATGGCAAGGCAACGGACGTCGGTTCCTCTTGTTGGCGGTTTGAACCCCAAGGATGGTCAGGATGCGCCGAACATCCCGCTTATTGCCACCGTTGGGTCGGATGGGGAGGGGGTGGACAGAGAGTAACCACATCATCGTAGTACCATAGTGGACAGGCACCCGGCCTTGGGTCTCCTGGGGGTAGGTTCAAACCCGGGGGCTCGTAGTGGGTTGGTTTGGTGTCCATAGATATCTCGCTCCCTTCGGGCGGATCTCATCTTTTGGTTTTGTCGTGGTGTACCGCAATGTTGAAGGGGCGGGTTGGTGGCTCTGTGCATGACGCTGAGGCTGTGTGTTGTCAAGGTATTCTGCTATTTTCAATTGTGTCCATAGGTGCGTAGTGGAGGCTGTCCGCGCTGTGCAAAGGCAATCACCGAGAGAGAACGAGAGTGTGTAGTCCCCCCCCCCCCGCCGCCAGCGCGTGCTGCGCAGGAAAGGAGCATACCTGAAATGTACTGAGCACACGCGTCACGGTGCTCTCGGGGTTGGAGGCCAGGCTTGCCTCCCGTGGAGGCGATGGGGCAGGCTCTGCCTTCGGTCTCCCGCACATGATACAAACTGGGTGGTGATTCGAGCCCTCGGTATGACAAAATGGTATTGGGAGCGGGTGGTTCGGACAACGGGTACACTGGTGACGCGATGTAGCATACCGGAAATACACTACGTACACACGCCCGGCCGGCCTGCCACGGAGCCGTTGCTTTTGTTTTTGTGTGATTTTTGGTGGAGAGTGAGTTGTGGGATGCAAGGTTTATGGCGAACCAGCACCCGTGGGAGGGGGAAGAGCTAACCCAGGCGGCCCATGAAACATTTGATAGCCGCCTTGCGCGGTGACCTCATGGCAACATTCGGGACTGGCCTGGTTTGTGTTGCAGTGCAGCAAGGCAAAACAATGAACTGGGAGTGGTGGCTATGACCATATGCCTGTGTCACGGGGGTGTATGCGAGCTCAGTATCCGTTGCAGGGACGGTCGGTCACTTTGACAAAAAAGCATAGGAAATACTAGGCGCCAAAGGTGCCGACGAAAAATTTTCTTTAGGTTTTATAGGAATTGCTGCAGTTCTAGTGCTACAATTGTGTGGTTCAATCCCCCCCATGGGGGAGACCGTCACTTCATGACCGCCCCCTAGCTGCGGGGGATCCGCCTGGCATTAGGGGGGGGATTACAAGGGGGGTGGAGGGGGGGAGATGGACGGGGTATGAGTGGATTGGCGGTGATGTTGGGGTTGCATTGCATTGTGTTATGCCTAAATTGCTGCAGGGGAAGTGAATGAAAACACTTGTTTTATTATTGTACTGCAAATCTCTGTCCCCTCGGACTTGGGCAAGTGCAAGTTTAGTGACAGCAATGGGGTTAGGATCTCGGGGTACCAACAGTGTAGGAAAATTGTTCGTTCAGTGACAAAAATTAGGGCAATTGTAAGGGAATATGTGGAAATTTTGCATTGAAGTGAAGAATTTTGCGGTGTTTCCATGGTTTTGTGTGTTTTTCCCCTCATTGGCATAGTCCCGCGCCACCCTAATGGCTGGATACTTAGAGCACAATGGCCCACAACATCTAACACCTTTTGTAACCGCGCAACCAATGTTCCACCACATGCACGCTAAGTGTGCATGGCAGTCTTTGTGGCCATTGAAAGGCCTTGTTGTGGATTATAGGTGACGCCTATGGCCAACAATACCGAAGCATCAAATGGGTCTAGAAGCATCAAACGGGTTTGTAAAGCATAATTTGCCCAGATAGCTGCATTTAACCCCCTGTTCCACACTGGTTCCCAAAGTGTGGTTTTCACATTCCTGAGGCTTAGACAACCTGCAAAATAGACAAAACTCTCATTTCGTGGTCCACTTGCACTAAGGTGCACATTTCACCATTGGAGATCCCAAAAGGTTTGAAAGAATGAATCCACAAGCAGTAACCTCCTGTCAACAATGTCAACAAATGTGTCGGCTGGTGGAACCAGGCTGAGAATTGTCTGGCCCCTTTGCTAGCAGGGGTGTTTATAGGGGAGTGTGTGGGGGCGCACTGCTGTACTGGAGACCCATACTTTGTGATACTTGGGGGGCATCATTGTTGTTTGAGAGTAGGTTTTGATACTTCTTCAACGTTGGGGATATGACATTTTTGGATTTTCACCTAGTTTCACCCATTTCCACCCTTTTTCACACTTTTTTGCTCATTTCCCCCACATCCACTCTTTCCTAGGGTTGATTTCTTGACCACCATGGGACCTCGAGAAGGCAGAGGTGGTGTATCCATGTTGTTCCCCCCGCACCATGGGGACCCTGAGCAGACATGGCTGATGTCGAACCTCAGGATCATGATGAAGGCCGAGGGACAATCCAGCATCCTCTCCAAGTGCTGTACCACGTCCAAGTACTATAATCGAAGGTGACCTCATGGGCTTGATCAACGCCAAGGATCCTTCGTGCTAGCCAAGACGTACCATGCCGGCTATGCTAGACAGCCATACCCAGCACCCCAGGGTCCATCGTCCCACCCCCATTCGTGGAAGATGGACCACCTCCCGCCCCCACTGAAGGAGGTCTCCCAAGGCCTACAGTGGGACATGCTCGTGAGGCAAGGGTGATATAAGAGCGTTTGGAAGGGGTGTGGTTGGGGACTCTTCAAGGGGAACTTGGTCTAAAAAGTAGTGTGCAGTGTGCGCGCAGTGCAAGGGCGCCCCCTGTCTCGCCCTTGATATTGACGGGGTGGTTCGGCTCATAATGTGAGAGTGCGGAACCCAGCACAGGGGGCTATGAGGGGGGGAAAGACTAGAGGTCTTGATGTCCATGACTTACGAGGAGTGTGTGGGTCCCAAAAGGATCACAAGCGGATGGCGACCGAGCTTGAGGGATGTATGGGGCGGCCAAAACCATGGCTGAGAGGAAAGCAACACTCTGAAGAAAGAAAGCCGAGCACCCTCCCAAACCATCCCCTCGGAGGGTAGGAACATGCAACACCACATTTGCAATCACCTTTGTGTGGTGCCACTTGGCCTAACCTGCTCAATTCGGTCCTTTGTTTAGGTGTTGTGGGCCATTGTGCTCTAAGTATCCAGCCATTTGGGTGGCGCACCTGGAAACAAGTATGCCTTGGCATTCGCATCCCAAATTTTGTGTAGGGTGCCCTCTGAGCCGGTGGTAGTTGATGCTTAGCTGTACAGTATGCTCAGCATTGGCTGTCATGAAAGTCCTGTGTCACGGCTCACTGTCTCTCCTGGATTGCAACTCCTGACTTCTGAACCAGGACTGCCCCGAGAGCACAGTTCAAGCTCAAGGTGCCCCAGGTCACACATGTGTGTGTGTGAACCACCGTAGATGCAGCAAAGCCCAGGCTTCAGGGGGGAGCTCTTGACGCGCCGCGGCCCGTGCTGGCGCAGCTACCCCCACCCCCCCTCCCTGAAAGTGTCTATGGCGGGGACATTCAGTCGATCGATGCCGACCATTGATCCCCGTGTCCAGTAAGCGGGGGGGGGCGAGGGAACGGTCACTTTCCGGTTTCCAAATTTTCTTAGAATTTTAGGTTAGATATTGAGACTCTCCTGTGTGTTTGCTGGTTGGACGGGGTACTGTTGTTGGTGCATTGCTGTGTACTTCAAATTTCTTGCATGGAAGGCACTGCGCTGTACCCTGTATCATGCAGAACACTTTTGGCCATTTCAGCCATGAATGTCGATGATATTGACATGTACTCTTCTGGTGCTGTTGTCAAGTTCCAACGTTCAGACTGGAGAGTCCATTCCTGTGGCCCCTGTTGAGCATGTGCAAATCTTTAAGGTGGAATCCTCGCCTCAGAAAAAGTGGCACACCGAGCCTGTTGCTCAGTAGACCTGACATGCAGGCAGTTTCCTGGTCACTTTGTGGTTCACATGCACTCGTGTTCGCTCTCTTGTTTTGTGTCCCGCGTCCCTTGTCTAGTAATCGGGGGGGGGGGGGGGGGGCAGGGGACCGTCACTTGGGGTAGGTTCCCTCGGGGGTGCGAGGGAACCGTCACGTGCAGCCGCTTACTGGACAAGGGGGGGGGGACTACAGCGGCTGGGGACAACTCGCCCCGGGCTGCAATCGTGTGAAGTGCTGGCCCAGTGCCGCCCATGCCCTGCGACACAGAGTGCACTATTTTGGTGCCCCGTGCATTACATGGCCCTGCGCTTGTCCGATGACGAGTGGCAGTGCATCGCCGACTTTTTGCAGTCGGCCACTCTGAGTCATGTGTGCTGCCGGACCCGGGCGGCCCTGCACAGGCGCCATCTGTCGTGGCTGGCGACCCCCGGCAACATCGCCGTCATGATGGCCTCCCTCAAGGGCGACGCCGCGGTCCGCACGCTGCGGCTCGCGTGCACCGACATCACCGACGACGCGGCCCGCGCGCTCGCGGCGCTGCGGGACCTGCCGTGGCTGAAGACCCTCAGCGTCGACCTCACGCCCCCGGGCAACGAGGTCACTGCCGCCGGGGCCCAGGCCCTGGCCGCCCTGAAGGACGCGCCCGCGCTCACAGCCCTGAACCTGAGCCTCGAGGGCAATCCCGTGGGGGACCCGGGGCTGCAGGCGCTCGCGGGGCTCCGGGAGGCCCCCGCCCTCACTGCCCTCACGCTGCAGCTGCCGAACTGCCGCATCGAGGAACCCGGCGTCCAGGCGCTGGCGGCGCTGGGGGGGCTGCCGGGGCTGGTCGCGCTGACGCTGGACCTCGAGCGGAACCGCGTCCGGGTCGGCGGCGCCTGCGCGCTGGCCGCGCTGCGGGAGGCGCGCGCGCTGCGCACCCTCACGCTCAAGCTGACCGGGAACCAGATCATGGACGGCGGCGCGCAGGCGCTGGCCGTCGCGCTCCGGGGCGCGCCGGCGCTGACCGCCCTGTCCCTGAGCCTGCGCTACAACCACTTGACCAGCGCCGGGGCGGAGGCCCTCGCGACGCTGCGGGCCGCGCCGGCGCTGACGGCCTTCGACCTGTTCCTCAGCAGCAACAAGATCGGGGACGCCGGGGCGCAGGCGCTCGCGACGCTCCGGACCGCGCCCGCGCTCAAGGGCCTGACGCTGGGGCTCAAGCACAACCGAATCGGTGACGGCGGTGCGGAGGCGCTGGCGGCGCTGCGGGAGGCCCCGTGCCTGACGCGGCTGACCCTGAACCTCCGCTACAACGAGTTCGGGCCCCGGGCGGTGCAGGCCTTCGCGGGGCTCCGGGACGCGCGGAGCCTGCGGTCCCTCACGCTGCTGCTGAGCTGCTGCTCCGTGGAGCCCGAGGGGGCGCAGGCGCTGGCGGCGCTCAAGGGCGCCCCTTCCCTGACGGCCCTTGCGGTGGCGCTGGAAGGATGTCGGATCGGGGACCGGGGCGCGGAGGCGCTGGCGACGCTGCGGGAGTCCGCGTCCCTCACGGCCCTCACTTTGAACCTGAAGTCCAACAAGATCCACGACGGCGGTGCGGCGGCGCTCGCGACGCTGCAGGACAGCCCCGCGCTGAGGGCGCTGACTCTGAGTGTGCCAAAGAATCGCATTGGGGTTTGTGGGCAGCAGGTGCTTGCGGCCCTGCGCCAATCCACGTCCCTCACGGCGCTGAGTTTGGATGCGGACAGACAGGCAGAGAGGCAGAGGGACCAGCAACAAGGGGCCACAGTTCAATGTAAGGGGCATCCGTAGAGCCCTTTGCATGACACCACTGAAGTATCCCACAGAAGCATCCACACCACAACAGTCCTTCGGACCCGGGAAAGAGTCCTGCGGTCCCCGGCGCAGCCCCATAAAAGCGCAGCTGTCTCTGATGGGTCAGGGGGGGAAGGGAGGGAAAAGGACAGAGATAAGATCGGTCTTCACACCGCTGTGATTTTCAGCCTGGATTGTGCCTCATGCACACTGGGAAGCCCAAAACCAAACGAAAGAAAAGGACAGAGATGAGATTGCGCAGGGGGAGAGCTGTGCATGGGTGTCGCGGCAAATTGCGTGAGATGTGCCACTCCGGCTGGGGCACCGCGGTTCCTGCGGAACTAGTCCTGTACCCCGTACCACTCATCAATGGGCGTGTGCGCGTGTGTGTGCATTGCGTGGGGCATCGCAGCGTGGCGCAGGAAGGTCGGCGAGTGCGGTCCCACGGATATGCACAGCTCACCCCCGCTTTTGTGGCGCAGGCCTTTCCCCGTCCATGACTGCCGCCCGGCGGTGAGCGTGCGACCCACAAGACTCCAAACCGGGGGGGGGGGGCAGGGGTGTCTGCCCTGCGTGCGAGCGACAGGCGTATTAATAACGCGTCCGGCGCAAAGGCGGATGGGCACCAAATAGTGCGTCTCTAACCTCAAATTCGCGAGGCTGAGGTGCACAAATCGCGAAGCCAAACCAACCCCCGAACTCTGACTGGGAGGATGACGATCGCTGTGGCCTCCCCGCATCGCTGCCACAGGGCACCCGTGCCCACAAGCGCTGGTGGAATTTGGGGGTCTCCCGTGGGTCTGAGCGCTGGGGCAGTGCGGCGAGGGTGGTATAGACCACCCGCCCTCACAGGGCGTGCGACCCACTCCGCAGCTTCGCTGCACCGCGGATGTCCGTCAGTTCCATCTGCTGCTGTTGAGCCACCTTCATCCTTTTGGTCACGCGGCTGACTGAAGTAGAACCGCGCAGCGCTTAGACGAAAAGACGAAACCTTTCGCTGAGTGCAGCACATGCGACGCCACCGACTTGAATTGAGAGAATTTCAGAGCTTGTCTACCCGTTGTCCCTTCAGTAGGCCTGCTTACCATGCGAATGCTGACCCTTCTACCCCCATCAATTTATCACCCAGTCTCAATATTGGTGTGTTTTTCCGGAGCCTTTTCTGCTCTTTCTGCTGGGCTGCTACCAAAAAATGCGACCTGAAATTTTGATTTTCGTGTCAGCTCCGTACGCTGTGCAACACTGGATCACAACCGAGACCTGTTGACAGCGGGTTTGATCACAGCGTATTTGGAAAGCGGGTCATGTTGATCCAGAAGGAGTGACGATCGGGATCATGAATTGGCATCGCTGTACAACAACAATGGGCCTTCTTTTGCAGGTGGGTGAACTGTCATCACTCTCAGTCTAGGGGGATGCATTGGTGCGCCCAGCGACTCCATGGGCGTCCAACTTGACCCCCTTTGAAGGTGCAGGGGCGCAGGTGTGTGCTTGCTTTCGCAGGTGTTGTGAGTTTTCCGGCCATGCACTGCTTGCGCTGGAGCGTTTGTCCTCCCATTTTCGCTGCCGGTCCCACCCATCAAATTTGCCGGACACAGATCGCTTTTTTGTGTACAGTGTGGCGTTTTTTTTGGGGGGGGGATCTGTGGACGCCGGGTTTTACAAGGAGTGTGCCTGAGTGGCAGCGCAGAATTGGTGCTTGGTTTTTCTTGTGGGTGAGTGTTTGACCGCGCTTGTCCAACGATCCCTCCACCCCTACCCCCATACCTCCCCCTGCTCCGGTGCAGGAGACAGTGGCTAGTGATCTGAAGTGTGAACTGCTGTTGAACGGCAAAAAGGGCTTAGCAGCAGCTCTTGGACAAAGGGCTGGAATGGGGAGAGCGGTGCGGCACCTTTCCAAGCGATGGACACCCGCGCCTAGATCAAGGCACCGTGGAAGTGAAGCATGATTTCAGCAAAGCGCTGAATGTGCCGGTACCTACAAAAACGCTCATAACTCCTAGCCCACACCCGCATTTGACCTTGCAACCTGCGCCCTTCGCCGCTGTTGACTGTAAAGGATCCAATCTGATTGAACTCAACGAAATTTATAGAGATTTATAGAAAGATCATGGCCAACCAACAAAGCACTCCTCGTTCAGATCACTTAACTCTTTTTAGTCCCTAATACAGCAAGTCGATTTTTGACAATGACATGCACGTATAGCGCGAATCATTTGAATCTTTTGCCTACATCACCGCGATCTTGTTCCCTGACCCAGTGCAGCACATGTCACACACTCAGATATTGCACTTTCTTGTGCCCTTCCACTGCCCTCTGTATTGCCAACACATCAGGATCCATCTTCGTTAGACAGCGAGCTCCTCCATAGGCTTGAGCTCGAGCTTTGGCTTGTGTTTCAGCATTAAATGACAATGCCTCACCAGATTCAGCCACAACAGGAAGTAGAGATGTCACAAGTCTTGTCAAATGAACCCCCCCCCCCCTTGATTAGTACCCACCCATGAATAGTACCCTGCCCCCCCTCTTGAAATCTCCCCCCCTTGCAATCTCCCCTCGGGGGGGGGGGGCGTCTCTTTACTGTTTTGCTGGGCAATATCTATTGTCGTGGTTTGTGTTCCCATGTCAGCTGTCCCTCAGCGAAGAGGCCCAAGCGACGCCAGCAGGGGTCAGTGCAAGGAGGCCAGGCCTCCAAGAGAGGACGGGGCCACCCCGACCCCCCCCCCCCCCGCAAGGCGGGCGCGTGTGATGCAGCAGGACGCAGCCAGGCATGGGCGCACCGGGACGGAGGTCACATAACCCCACCCCACCAGAGGTTCTGACCCAGGCGAGGCCTCCAGTTGTGACCCCGACGGGCGCCGGACAGGATGGCGCACATACTGTACGCTGCACTGATTTTGGTGGCGCCCTGGGCGACCACGGGGGCCCTTGACCGATGCGGGTCTCCCTCTTTAATATTGTACTTCCCCATCTGTCACACACACACACACACACACACACACGTCCTTGCATTGCTTCGAATTACTTCCCATTACCTGCCATTACTTCGAATCAGTCACCTGTGTGTATTCTGTGGGAATGCCGTGCACGCAGTGCGCAGGCAACGCACACACAGTACGCACACAGTGCAAGTTTTGTATGTCAGCAAATACTCGAACCCTAGTTTGCGCCCCTTGGGGGAGCACCTGACGCGGCACGCGCGCGGTGCCAAGGGCCATACGAGGGGTAGCGAACCTGGCGCCGAATACAAAACCGGGTGAGGTACAACAAGATGCGAATTTGTGAAGGGTGGTCCCATTGCCCCTCCAAATATTGCGATAGCCGTTGTACCCACGGGATCTTAACAGTAATGTACACCACGGAAACGAACGCTGCGTCCAACAGTATCGTAGCCCAACGACAAGTTTCGCCCCACACCAACCGCTACCTTGTGCTGGGGCTGAGCTTCTAGGGCGGAATCTTCAAAGAGCAACAATCGACATTTCTTACGCGCCTCGTCTTGCCCAATCTAGCACAGATGTTCAATGGACAGCAACAAATGACATTTCCTACTCAAGAGTATCACAGATCAGGCCCAAACCCCTAGACGAGGGGCCCCGGGGTAGGAACTCTGGGTGCTTGGGTGGGCCAGAAGGCTGAATCTCCGCCCCATGTGCCCCCTCATGTGTTGGTTGTTATCTTGTGGGCTTTGACCATTTGCTGTGCTAGCAGACAGGTGGCAGGCGATCTTGGGTGAGTTTCCTGGTAGGTGCACGCAGTGCGCACACAGTGCAACAATTTGGCCTGTGATATTCTCTCTCCAAAGGCGGTGTACAGGGTGTCGTGTCCCTTTTTCAGACCCAAGATGTTTTCTCCCGGTGACCGTGTATGGTACCACTCACGCACACTTGGTGCACATGTGTTGGCCGCTGTTGCACTTACAGTAGAGCCACCGGATATGTATTTGGCGAATCGGGAAAAGAATACCACGAACCTATAGGAAAGGATGCACAAGAACACATACCAATGCACTAGAAATGAGGGCAAAGCATGCATGCAACTCATATAAATGCATAACAAGGCTCATTAGGCACTACTATGCAGGTTGGGCATGGTCCTGTGTGGAGCGCGCGTACAGCGCGGGCACAACGCGCAATACGCCCCCAAAGGGGCACCCCTAGAACCAAGCACCAACGGTTGAAGCATGCCTCAGCATGCTGTAGCACCTGTTTTTGGGGCCTGTTGGTGGGGGTTTTGAAGCATGCCGCAGCGCACTGAAAATTGGGTTGGGGAAGAATATTGGACCAAAATATCAATCCCATCCTTGTGCAGTCTTTTGTCAGAGATGGACAGTACTCTAGTGGTTAAATGGTGCATCCGTGATTGAGAGTACTCTGGTTCGGTTCCTGGAAATTGCAATCGGCAACAACCCTAGCAGGGGCAGGGGCACGTGGTCCAACCTGGGTTCTTCCTTTTTTGTTTTTTGCTGTGCTGTGCTTTGACAGATCACTGCCTTCTTCACTTTGCATTCTGATGTCTACCGTTGAACCCATTGAGGAGGGGACAACACAACCCAAGAGGAACAAGGAGACAACCAGGGGTACTATAGATTGTTTGCAGTGGGCAAATGGAGAAGGCATCAGGCAGTATGTTGTACAGACACCCAGGGTGAAGTCAAGATGGGAAATTCTATTGTACTTCATGTGCAATTTGGTTGTCATCAAAGGTGCCATCTTGATTGACCATGTTTTGGGTAAAAACAAGAAACAAGTAGATGGTTCCTATGCCCCAGCCTCAGGTTAGGGTTAGGGTTTCAGTTTCTTGAAAATTTGGGTACCCTCCACCTACAGCTTGAAGCATGCCGTAGCACGGCACATTTTTCTTGGGGACCGTTGGTGCTTGGCCTGGAACACAAGGGACCTGTGACATGAAGCAAGACGAGCAAATACAAGGGCACAGGGGGCATATTGCTGCGTGCACTGTGCACAAAATTCATTTAGGACCATACCCAAGGTAGGTAGATACCTTCGGGAACTCGGGATGCCTCCTCTGGGATTGCAAGAAGAGGGACTTACCAAGGGGGCGACCACCCCTCCCATGGCCCTATGGAATGCACTTTACAAAGCTGCTCCCACATGTGACTTGGGGCACTATTCAATGGGCTTTGAGTTGACGGATAGTCTCACACTGTGTGCACTATGCCAGGGGCTTTTGAGTCGACGGATAGCTTTGCACACTATTTGCACTATTGAATGGGCTTCGAGTTGACGGAGAAAGGGGAAAATATTGGTAATTGCCCAACTGCTCCGTGCAAAAAGCACGATGTGCATGCTGCGCATGGGCTGTGCACAAATGCCCCCATATGATCCACAAAATGGCGAGGAAATTGCTTGTTGGGATGTGTGTTCACGTCTACAGAGAGAGACATGCAATAGCTCATCGGTAGGAGTGGGTGATGGGGGTTCCAGCTTCAACTGCACCTTCTTTCCAACCGGTTGGCAGTTAGGGGAGCTGGGGTAGGCCGTGGGGGTGTCCACACACACAGGAGAAACATACCGTGCACGGTACACACTGGTACACACTGTAGGGGCACAGTCATGCATCACCACAGTACCAAAGCGCTCATTGTGATGGATCATGAGGGGGAACGTGTGCACGGTGCGCGCACAGTGCGCACTGTTTGGGGCAGTACCTAGCTTTCACCCCCCAAATTGGAACCGCACAAAACGGTAGTACACAGCAACATTGGCACCCAAAAAACAGCCAGTCAAGTGAGTTTCTTGCAGTCCAAAGTGCAGTTGGATTGTACAGAGCAAAAATGATTGATGTACAACAAAGAGATATCCAAATGCATACATTCAGGAAGCTGAGTGACAATGCTCGCCATATAATATTGCCTGCAAAATCAACAGTCACTGTCACCTTATAAGGAGTCCCAACATAACTTGGACTCCCTTACACCTCATATTGTATGCGTATGTAATCACCAGGGCATTGTGAGGGGGCCAGCATAGTAGCAGGAACCCACTCATTTGCACTGATGTTGTTGCAGAAGACAGGGGTACCGGCGCGAACCCAAGACAACAACATTGTGTTGCTGAGCTATAGACCAAGGAACATGTACAATGCAGTCCTAAGGGCATGCAGGGTGAAAAAATTTTTTTGACGAAGCTGCAACAGTTGTGCAATAGTTTTGCGGCAGTGCGAGTCAATCTCGGGATCTAAGTACACTCCCAGAACATGGGCATGCAAGGTGAAATGGGGCACCAGCTCAGCAACACGGCACCTCACCGGGCAACAACAAAGTAGGACAATGGTGTTTGGTAAATTATATAAATAAAAAAGATGCACAGTGTGTGTACGGTGCGCGCACGGTGCGTCCTGCTCCCCCTTAGCCAGCACCACGCTCTGAGGGCCCAGAATCTTGGCATGCACACCACGGCCCACTGAATGTTGGAGATTGACAATGATATCAGCTGCATGAGCTACAGGGTGCAGTGTCGTGCCTTTGAAGCAAGAAATTCGAATTGCACAGCAATGCAGCAATAATACTACCTTGTCCAACCAGTAGAGACCCATGAGAACCTCAATATCCAACCCTCTAATTAAGATTGAAACAATGAAAGCGAAGGTTCCCACACCACCTCCCCGGTACCCTCCCCCCCTTGAAATCTCCCTCCATGGCGCGCGACGGTCTCCCCTCCAAGGGGTGGGGGTCACCAAGTGATGGTCTCCCCCCTAGGGGGGGGGGGAGATTGCAAGGGTATTTCAAGGCAAACTGTGGTACCCTCCACTGATGCAAGCAAACAGCCGGCGTTTGGGGTTGCAAAGCAAAGCCATGGGGGTACAGTCCGGCGACACTGGAGACTTGGGTAATGCAACCATGACAGCCTCGAGCCTTGAAAGTTGAGCACTCTCATGATCCACTCTAGTGACCCCACCAGGGCGTATGTACCGAATGTGGCAGAACTGCGGCCCATTTGGTGAAGGCCCCACAACATGTAAGTGCAGATAGTTCTGATTCGTCCTCCTCATCAACCGGCAGCACAGAAATCCCATCGCGAAACAAGAAGTATTGCCGTGTGGCCGTACATAGCCGAAAGGAGGTTGTGGATGTGGACGCCATGTTGAGTGATGCATGTCCTGTACGCATGCTAAGCAAAGGGGAGTATGTTGTTCACACTTCGAGTTAAGGACAAATTTTATTCTTGCCTTTTTTTCATGTGTCTTTGCTGTGGCTGGGTACACTGGCATCTCTTATGCTGGGGTGGGGTGAAACATCAAGCTGTCCAATGTTGTGGGGTTGTAGTATGGTTTGTATAGGCAAGAATATTGCCAATTGTAGCAAAAACCCCCCAATTTCCTCCTGTCATATGCGCGCTGTGCACACATGCCCCCTTTGGTTATAGTTCCCCTGGGTTGTGAGGTTACCGTTGCGTGCAGCTGGGTACTCTGGGGGGGGGGGGGGCTGCATGTTGCACACACCCATAGACATGCCTCCCATGGGGTATTGACAAGGTGCAGGCACAGTACAACTGTCAGGGCAACTGGGGGCAGATATTCATCTGCTTCATGTGTAGTCTTTTCAACCCACCTTTGCACCTTTGTGTGTTCTTGTGGTGGTGGGGGGGGGGGGGGGGGCTGATATGCCATTCCTGGGATAATCACCGCAAAAGGTGCATGCACAGTGCAAGAAATCCCCCCACAATGTATTGAGGAGGCTACAGTTGTTGTAGCTGTTAGGCATGCTAGGCACATATGGTGATGCCAAGTACCAATATCTAGGGAGAGCAAGGGTATACAAGAAGACTGGCGTTTGCTGTAAAAAGGCTACAAGCATATGCCCATCCCAGGGGAACTGGGATGCACAGTGTGCACACTGTGGGTGTTTTTAATTACATTACTTGCTTTGAACCGCGTACAACGAGGCTCATGCAGCCACATTCCCCCTCTCCGCTTCAAAGACTTTGTAGACCGGAAGAGGCCTTACTGTCATTTTCTTGATTACAAGGCTGGTCATTTGCAATTTTTCTGTAACTTGGACAGGGTAGAGGGGGGCACATGGCTGATGTGCCCCCTATGTCGAGCAGATCTGGTCGCGGAAGGTTGATCAGATGCCAATTTGATTGCTGTTGTATCGATGTCTGTTACAGCAAGCATCCAAGAATAAATAGCAGCCAACCAGGAATTCATAGCAAGCATCCAGCAAACAACAAGCATCTAGGAATGAACAGCAAGCATCTTGGAATGAACAGCAAGCATCTAGGAATGAACAGCAAGCATCTTGGAATGAACAGCAAGCATTGAGGATAAACAGAAACCATCTGGGAACATGACGGTGTTTTCGTCTTCCTCGCTGAACAGTCCAAAACACACGAACACTAGAGGCATTTAATTTTTCCTTTCTCGGACAGGATCACCACCTGGAGGGGGCATGAAGAGAAGAAGCTCGACAAATCCACTGGAAGCAAGTTCAATGCCGCTGCCTAAACTGACTTTTTCCCCCAACTTTTGGCCCTTGCACCTGCGTGCCACCTCACTGAAGATGCATTGCATCGGCCCCAAAACACCCCAAATGTCACACCTATTGTGGGAGTTGTTGCACCGCACGCGCACCACGCACACACTGCGTCCGCATGGTGGCAACTATTAGTGGTCAAACATTGGTGAACCATCTCAAGATGCACCCACCCAGACAGCCCATGGAACCCGAGAAAATCTTAGTTGCAAGCACAACACCTGTCTTCCTAGGGTTTTTTTATGGTTGCCAATAATTTCCAAAGGCTTCTGGATAGTTTTTGTTATTCCTGGAGGACCCCATGATCATGTCATTCGCCACGTTCATCGTGTTTGTTATGTACAGGTCCACAAACTCTTCGGACATCACACGTGCTGTGCCACGCACATGGCAACCAACACTTGACAAACTGACACTGTGCCAGCGTGCAGTTGGATCCCATTATGGCGCCAATGCTTCTCTGCCCCTTCAATCTTTTGCATTCTCCTCGGAGGCTGTTGGGTGCTGTGGGGACTGCAGGGTCATTTTATCAATTTAGTCAACAGGGGTTAGTTTTGAGAAAAGAAACGGGGGGGTCAGTTTTGGGTGACGTGTTGAGTACAAAAAGAAGAGGAAGAACGGAGAGAAAGAGGGAGACGGCGGGGGTTGGGGGCAGAAGAAACAGAAACACAAAGGGCTGCAAGTGCCAGCAGTGGTACATGCCAACCCATGGCATCCCATAGTATGTTCCCCTGTCGTCGTATCTGGCACCTTGCGATCGCATCCCTGTTCTCTCTACTTCCACCAGTGACTACCCTGAGCATGTTGGGTGCTTGTGCATGGATGTTACCCCGTCTGGGGGCACTCACCTTTGTGATGCTAGGGGTTTTGGCCAAGAGCACATCTCCTCCGTGCAGTGTCGTTCACACCAACTGCCAACGCGCCCCCAAATCCCACACCGGCGTTGTTGTCGTCCCATTGGAGGACCTGAAGTCGAAGCCCAAGGCGCTCCTGATGCCCCAGGACAGCGGGAATACGGAGAACAACCCTATGTATGTGTACGTTGCGGACGCGGCGGCAGCCAGTATGGTGTCGCATGATTTTCTGGCGCCCAAAGCCACATTGATTACCTGCGACATGGTGGCGGCCGGCATCTGGGGCCGGCCTCGCAAGCTGGTGTCCAGTCTGTCGGCGCTGCTGCGACGGTACCTCGGCGACACGCCAAAGACGGCGTGGGTCACCACCCCAACAGCCCAAATGCTGTCCCAAACATATGGCAACCGGACGGGCACGGCCGTTCTCGAGGCTGCCCTGCACAATGCGGCACCCGCCGTGCTGGCGGTCGGGGGCCTAAAGGCCGGTCAGGACGGTGTGTTTGGCGTCGGCTGCTTCACGCGGGTAGACGCCGCCCGGCAGCCGCAGCCGCAGCCGCAGCCGCAGCACCGTCGCGATCTCGCGCGGGGGTACGTCAAGGAGGTGGGAAGCCCCTCGAGCGAGTTCGGCCGCGTCGCGCAGTGCGACGTGGTGGAGCCGCCCCTGGCCGTGTTCGGGGGGCCGCCGGAGTCTCTCGCCAGTCACCTCGCTGCACTTGCTCTGGCGCTGCTGCGGGGGCGGGGCCACATGGCGTCGGAGGAGGCCGCCGCGTTTCTTGCTGCAGCGCAGTCCCCGTTCATGGGGCCCGGGGCGTTCGGGTTCACTCCGCATGCCATGGCCTGGGACCACACGTACCAGGGGGCGCGGCACGTGCCGTGGGAGATGACGGCCTGGCAGCTGTGGAACACTTCGAGCACGTGCTTCAGGAGCCGGCAGGCCAAGCGAAGGACGGACACGCTGTTCAAGATGCTGCAGGCGCTGGAGGAGGTGGAGCGGGACGAGCCCCTGCTCCACCGCGTTGACCCGATCTTCGGGTCAATGCTCATGGGCGTCAAGCTGGGCACCGTGCCGCCGTGGGAGAACGACATCGACATGGTCCTCACCATCAACGAGAACCGCGGACCGGGTCCCGGGACGGGGCCGAGGATGCTCAAGGACCAATGCACGTACGTCGGGCAGCGGATTGCGGCCGCGATGGTGGCCCGGGGCCTCCGCATCGGCGAGTGGATCACGGGGTTTGGCCCCGAGACGGCGGAGTGGGACGACGGACGGGGCAGGTTCGTGCCCAAGAGGCAGGTCCGCGCGCTGGAAATGTCTGACAGAGCGGTCCAGTTCCTCGTCAGGCCGGTGGACGGCCAGAGCTCGTTCATCCCCCACTGGAAGTCCTCGTGCGATGACCTTCGCGAACGTGTGGGCGGCAGCTATGATCTGAATGAGGAGCTGTGGGACATCTGCAGGGAGCGCATCCGCAGGCTGAGCGAGCGGGGCGTCGTCAAGGGCTACTGGTCGGAGGGCTACGGTGCGGACCTCTTTTGCACCCGGCGGGGGATGGAGGGGAGGGAGCGGCTGCCGTTCTACCGGGTGGCGCTTGCGGGGCCCGACAGCTCCATCCCGGCGGTGGTGCTCCCGGGGGCCTCCAGGACGGCGGCGGAGGACCAGCTGCTCGTGCCCGTCGCGGACAACTGGTCGTTGAAGGGGTACGGGAAGGACGTGTTGGGGCACCCCTGGGGCTGCTACGGCTCCTTCTGAGCAGCTCTGGTGGGCGGGTTTGACGGAAGACTGCTTCTGAAAGTGCGGCCGACCTGTATGGGAAACTCCAGCTGACCGTTTTTAATCCATTTTTGACATCTTTTGGGCCAACCTTCGCGAATTGTGACTGTGTCCTTCGTCCTTAGTTTGCTGTCTGAGGGTCGACGTTTTGCTGATGCCAATAAACGAAACCTCCTTCAGCCTGCAAATGGGCACTTTGTGCCGTCTGCTTTGATTCAACACAACACACCAGATATTTATATATATATATATATATATATATATATATATATATATATATATATATATATGTATGTATGTATGTATGTATGTATGTATGTATGTATGTATGTATGTATGTATGTATGTATGTATGTATGTATGTATGCATGTATATGTACATATGTCTGGCCATCTATGCATTTGTTTTATTTGTTAACAGACCCACACTGATTTCTGATGGCAAAATGTGCTGTTTGTTTGAGCAAGGGGTCAGATTTGACAGTAGTCACAGACCTTGGTGGATCTCAGCAAGCGCTATTTGCGGAACGACGCCCTCACCTTTTGACGGACGACAAATTGTGTACAATATGTGTGTGTTACCTCGAATCGTCCCATTTCTGAAAACAACACCAAGAACAACATTGCTTGCAACACCAGCATCCCAATCAACCACTGCTGTTACTCCTGCCAAGAGAACAAAACCAATGGAAGCAAGCCAGCCTGGAGCCCGCAAAAAGGTTGCAAAGAACGTGACTGTGGATGTCGCAAAATGGGGCAAGTATGGGTTGTACAACAACAATGGGCTGTTATTGTGCAAACAGATTTGCTGCCCACTGTGAATTAAACTTATGTTTATTGCATAAACATGGGTTCAAGCCTTGGAGGCCCAACTAGAGGCATCCGCAGAAGATGTGTCTACAGTGGTCGGCGTGCAGCCCATACCAACCCTGTTGCGAAATGATGATATGAATAATTATTCGCGAAAACAATTGGAAGAGGTTGCTCAAAAGTGTTTGTTGCCAAAACCTTAAAAAAAGGTTGCACAATGCACAATGCACAATAATATGCTGCCTGTCAATCGATTGAATGGCACGCTGCAAAACTGACTTTTGGTCCGTGGCTGACTCTTTGTGTCAGTATAATCGGGCAACAACTTACCCACACACTCAATGTACCTTTGACGCCTGGAATTGGACTAGTTTCCATGAACCAGGGAACACATATACTTCATGTATGTACACAAGGGCGTCATGTTTGGGTGTTCTTGCAAGGGTGACCGGTTGTCCTCTCTGAGACTCACGACCCCGAATGTACTGTTTGCGTTGGACCTGTGCTTGCCTGGGATGTGGGCAACCATCAAACCCTAGTGCACAACTGATGACCAAAGAGCCAACGGGCAGATTCTGCATAATGCAGCAAGGGAGACAGAAACAATTCCCATCGAAGGGATTAAGGGGCAACAGGTACATGGTGTGTGCACGGTGCCCAGCCTTTTGGGTTGCTGACCCCCAGAAAATGGCATCATTGCACGCAAATACCCTGAATCATGAGAAATGAAGTGCTGGTCAGTGGTCAACAAGCCTTTCATGATATGACCCCTCGGCAACGGTCGTAGTCACTGAGAAGGTGAGGGCATTCAGAGCTACACGCCAAACCCATGTGGTTGCATGCCCTCTCCCACCATTGCAACACATCAAATGCAACACATCAAAATCAGGGTCATCAACAACCCTTTGCTTCCAATACAACTTCCACTCACCAGGTGCACACAACACCTCCATTCCATCTGCCTTGCAAAGATTGGGATAATTCTTAGTCATGGGGGGGCCGTCTCCTCGCTTTTGTACGCGACTCCCCCCCCCCCCCCCCCAGTAGAAATGGGCCGAAGGCCCCCGGGGGGGGCGGGGGGGGCATTGGAGGGGGGGTTCAGGGAGGGGCGATGGGGGGGGGGTCGGGAGGGTCGGTTGGGGGGTCCGGGGGGGGGCGATTTGGGCAGGTGGGGGGGGGGGGGCACAGGCTCTCGTTACCTCCCCTTGCCCTCCCTCTAGGGTGAGAGCTAGGGCTAGGGCTAGGGCTAGGGGGGAACGTTAGCGCGCCGGGCATCTTTTGTGACCCGTGCCCTACCGGTGGACCGTTGCCGTTGATATGTTGGGCAACATTATATGGATTTGCCCCTTGGCCCCCGGGACATCAGCAGATGTTTTGATTTGGGATGGGTATGGACCTTCTCGTGCCCGAGGTGATTTCTTTGATTTCGAAGTTGGGGGCCATGATGGTGCTTACAAGGGCCGGATTCATGTCATTGTGCCATTCATTGGAAGAAAGAATGGCACTTTGACAGCCCGCCAACAATGTTGCAATGACGTGCACGGGTGGTATAGGGCACGCATTGAGCAGCTATTTGCTCGGTTGTGGCACGCAAGATGAGGCAGAGGATGAGGCAGAAGTGTGTGTGTTGTGTTGCCAGAACGCTCCGCCGTCGCAGTTTGTGATGAGTGTAAGGAGCACTGTTGTACTGAATGTATTGACACCCACACTTGTGGGACCAATGTTATGATGCAGCTCTACTGTTCGCGATACCTCAATAACGCCTGTCGCTTCTACTGGAGATCGATGCGGTTGTGCTATCCTAACCCCCCATTCTCCCAACTTGCTAAGGTGTTGACCCTGATCGCCCTTAAAGGAGCTAGAGTGGTACTGTGTACCCAGTTTGCAACTTTCTTGAGCTGGGGCAGTTTGGGTCACCTAATTCTAAGGGTGTTTCCAAGGGGTGTGCTTGGGGGCTCTTCGGGGGGAACATAGTCTAAAAGTAGCGCGCCGGGCGCGCGCCGGGCAAACATTCCCCCTAGGTTAGGGTTAGGGTTAGGGTCAGGGGTAGGATTAGGTGTAGGTTAGGAGCAGGCTGAGGGTTTGGGTGGGCGTTAGAGTCATGATTGGGTTCACGTTTCATGTTCGGGTGCTCCACCGCCTGGGCAGGGAGGGGTGCTACGTGGGCGAGGGGGATGAAAAAAGCATTTTTTCGGGCGCCTTCAGCGCCACCATATGTATGGCCGGTAGCTATTGACCCTTGGTAACTAAGTGGGCCCAGAGGGCAGGGAGGTGGGGGGGGGGGGGGGTCGCGTACCCAAACTGAGGAGACGGCCCACCCATGTTCTTAGTATCATAGCAGGTGTTGCAGGAAATTGTTCCCAAAGGGTGTGCCCAAAAAAATGCACGCATGGCATGCATGGAGGTAGAGAACATGAAGCACAAAACCCCAAAAGGCAAGTCGTGCACTCAAACATTCCTTCACGGCACCTCATGGAGGATCACCCAAGCCAAAAAGGTGCAAGCCATTATGTTTTGAGGCTAACCCTTGAGGCCTCTTCTGCCTGACCCTATCACAGGTAGCTGTTCTGGACAGAAGGGCCTTGCAAGTTTGCCTCAGTCAATTGAATATTGCTCCCATGTGACAGCTGTCTGTCTGTCTGTCTGTCTGTTGTCTGTTGTCTGACAAATGCCAAGCTTTGGTTGAGAATGGTGCTTGTGTGCCCTAGCTAAGAAAAAAATGGGCTAGTTCCTCAAAAATATTTCTGAATGCAATCGGTGTGTATGTGCCCTTGCACCATGCACTCACGGCATGCCCGCTTGTTGCTCTTGTTGGATTTGTTGCATTTGTGTAGCTGACCAAAATTGTACACTTAATCTGGGCATCTTGCAATGGTGGGGACCATCTCCCTGACAACAGTGTGAGACACATCAAGCAGATGTTTTCGACAAAGAGTGCCATGGGTGGGCACGAAAAGCCCTCTGAGAGCTCCGCAGTGTTATGTGGCGTAGCTTTGGCATGTCACAGCAACAATATGGTGGTCCGTGCCCCATAGGTCACAGCACTAGTTGGGGAGGATGGTGGAGGCTACAAGCCAATAATCTGTGGTAGGTGCCCAAAGGCAGAGATGCCCCAAGTAATTTGGAGGCTGCAAGTCCAAAGGCACACTTGTCGGCATCAGCACATGGGCAGCTGTTCAATACTTTGGGATCAGGGAGAATGCAACAGATCAGAGCAGCATTGTAGTGGGCGATAGTCACAAGTCAGCGTCAAATACCATGGCACATTGTTGTGCACCAATGAAGGTCAACTAGATGCACCCGTCATGTAGCCATGTACAGTGTTCCTCTGCAACATTGACACTGATTTCCATATTGGACTAGAGTGCATTACCTCCAATCGGTGCTCGTAACTACTCAAATTCCAGGGGTATCATCACTGAGGGGGAAGGTTAGCACGCCGGGCATCTTTTAGGACCCGTGCCCCCCCAGTGGCCTTTTAGGGGGTGCACTTAACGCCGTGTAGCTATTTGGTCGTCTAGCTGTACTAGAGACCCATACTTTGAGATACTAGGAGCATCATGGTGACCCCTGGTGTAGGTTTTGACTTCTGATTTTGTCCCCTTTGTTCGGGAACCCCGAGAATGCAGGGGTGACGTAGCATTTCCGCCCTCTTTTGGGCCCCAACCTTCCGGTGCTATTGAGGAAACCGGGACAATCTCTGAATCCACGCTTTATTTGCGTGGCCCCTTGAGTTGGGGTTAGGGACTCGCAATCCACGCTTTGTTGCGTGGCCCCTTGAGTTGGGGTTAGGGACTCGCAATCCACGCTTTGTTGCGTGGCCCCTCGAGTTGGGGTTAGGGACTCACAATCCACGCTTTTTTGCGTGGCCCCTTGAGTTGGGGTTAGGGACTCACAATCCACGCTTTTTTGTGTGGCCCGTCGAGTTGGGGTTAGGGACTCACAATCCAAGCTTTTTTGCGTGGCCCGTCGAGTTGGGGTTAGGGACTCACAATCCAAGCTTTTTTGCGTGGCCCGTCGAGTTGGGGTTAGCACTTTGACAGCCCGCCAACAATGTTACAATGACGTGCACGGGTGGTATAGGGCACACATTGAGCAGCTATTTGCTCGGTTGTGACATTGGGGTTTGGTTAGGAACATCTGGCATGGCGGCCCCAATGAGTTGCACCAGTCAGTCCGCATTTTGTTGCATTTTACACAGTTTTGCATCCGCAGGCAAGTCCGTCACCCCCTCTATGGACCATGGGAGCATGTCACACCTCATGTTTGGACTGACCAAAGCAACTCGGCCGCCACGCAAAATGAGGCAGAGGATGAGGCAGAAGTGTGTGTGTTGTGTTGCCAAAGGCGCCCCACCGTCACCGTTTGTGATGAGTGTAAGGAGCACTATTGTACTGAATGTATTGACACCCACACTTGTGGGTGCAATGTTGTTTGTTAAGTACAATACAAATGACAGTTGGAGTTGCTGAGTTCACAGATATTGCTTTATTATGCAACGTGCTTTGTAGGGAAGGTGTGCAGTGCAATGTGGTCTACTTGGGGGGCTTCTCCATGAGAGGGTAAATCTGGGGCTGAAGTTGGGATAGTTAATAGAAAAGTAGCGCGCCGGGCGCGCGCCGGGCAAACATTCCCCCTGACCATCAAACACCAGTAACTGCCATTGGTCGCTTGTCAGCTTGTCAATTGTTGACCACTACCATGTGATTATCAACCGGTTCAAGGACGCTCTCATGGCCACTGCAAGTGCAACAATTTTTGCTTCAATCTGCCTGTTTTTTTTTGATTTGATGTGTTGATACAATGAGGGCGCTCTTGCCACGGTGTGGGTGCGGTGCAAACATTGGGTATATCTGGGGACCTTCCTGGTGATAGTTGCAACCATCAAGAGGCCTCCAGGAATAACAAAAACTATCCAGAAGCCTTTGGAAATTATTGGCAACCATGAAAAAAACCCTAGGAAGACCGGTGTTGTGCTTGCAACTAAGATTTTCTCGGGTTCCATGGGCTGTCTGGGTGGGTGCATCTTGAGATGGTTCACCAATGTTTGACCACTAATAGTTGCCACGATGCGGACACAGTGTGTGCGTGGTGCGCGTGCGGTGCAACCCCACCACCCCCGTGTCCAAGAACCACCTTGCGCAAGAACCAACCCCTGGTTCCGCGGTCAAATTCTCGCATCACTTGTTTTAGTAGGGTAGTGGGTTTTCAATGTTTCTGGTGGATGTAGGACAGCTATTCAGGTGTGCAGGACATCATTTCATGTGTGTTACTACGGGTCCCCCTATCAGGGGGGACCCTATCAGTCACTTGCAGGCGCACATACCCCCTTAAACCCCTCCCCCCTGCTCTCGACCCCTTCCCCGAAGCAACCAGCCCCTGACAAGAAACAAACAAACGTCAGTTAAACACAGGGGGCCATTGACACCACTTTGCAAATTTTATTTTTTCATTTTTGGCGAACCATCCTTTCTTAGTTAAACAGGTGCTGTTTGATGGCTGGGTGCCTGGGCAGGCAGGTTTCACCTTCTTGCCCTACTGGGGGGGAGAAGAGGACGCCAGGCACCCAAGGGGTCCGAGAGAGCAGGGTGGGATTTAAAAATAAAAACTTGTAAGTTCCTCTCCTGCCCTCCCGCCTGGGCAACCCCCGCCTTCTTGCCCCCTGCCCTCGGGTTCCACACATTTCGGGACTTCAACAGGTCAGGGATGTTGCAAACTTTAAATTTTTCTGTGCTGTGTCTGTGTTGCTGAAGGTCATGTGAACTGAACGTCGCATTTATACCCCCTCTTCCATTCCTTGTTATGTACCATAGACGTTCCCATGTACACTGCCGGTGAGTCTGTCTTCTATTGGCGATCTGATGGCTCTCTTGTTCCAGCCACTGTGTTGGGTCCTGGTGCCCAGTCTGAGACAGTGCAGATTGAGTACAAACGCAATGAGCGTCTGGTGAGGCACCCAGCTGCTTTAATTGCCTACCTCTCGCGTCCCATTCCCACGATCCCCGATTCTCCGGACTGGGACAGTGCACCAAGTCGGTCCCCATCCCCACCCCCAAGGACACGACCGACGGAGCGATCTGCCAAACGACGCGCACGGCATTCTGCGCCCCCCAGTGTGCGACCAGTCCAGATTCGGCCGGAGATTACCAATTTATTTTTCTGCGGCGCCTGTCCAGAAGCAAACGGAGATCACCAACTTTTTGGGGCCCAAGGGGCAGCACAGACAGGAATTCAGGTGCAAGGGCCAAAAGGTGGGGGAAAAAGTCAATTTAGGCAGCGGCATTGAACTTGCTTCCGGTGGATTTGTCGAGCTTCTTCGTGCACCCTCCAGGTAGTGATCGTGTCCGAGGGTGTCCTTGGTTCTCTTGCCTGGGTCGACAGTGCCATTCACATGGTCCGCATCTCTCAAGGGTGTTGCAGGACTTCATTGGTGATCCACACTTTGACCCCATTCCACTCCCAGGCTCTTTCCTGCGCTTTACCCCTGCACCACATGCACGTGACGTCCAGTGCTCCCCGACATGAAAAAGCCCCTGCACCTCGTCACCCCCTGCCCCCTCCCCCGCCCGGTGCTGGACCACTACCAACCCCGCGTTCTGCGCTAGCAAAAGAATGTTGCCGCCTACGGTCCATCACGGTCGCCTTCGGTACACACCTGCTGTGCATTCCTGTCCCCTGACCCTCCGAACATCCCTGTCCCCTGCATTCAGGATATCCTTTCTGCTACGTCCCGTGTCCAGCTGCACGTGTCAGCCCTCTATGCCTCTGGGGCCTTCGTGCGTGATCCACGGCTTCCCGACCGCTTCGCACGCCAAAGCAGCACAGGAAAGACCAAGGGAAGGCGCTGGTGCAGCCACGTGAAGTGTCCGACGTGCCGCGGGCCATGCAGCACCAGCGTTTGGATGAGGCTGGGGAGGGAACGTGCAAGGACCCGGCGTCAGAGGACGGCACTTGCGGCCCGACGAAGGAGAGAAGCAACGGTGAGCCGTCCCGGTGCGGTCACGAGCCATCGGGAGACGCCGTGGCAGACATCGCTGCGGCCCCGACCGACTCTGAGGCCCCCGCGAGGCGGCTGCTCACGGGGCTGTTGCTGATCGGCGGCAGCGGCCTCTTCTTCTCTCTGATGAGCGTGCTGACCCAACTCGCAGCGCTGCGAGGCCTCGCCGCCTTCCAGATCGTCTTCATCAGCGGCCTCGTGCGCTGGCTGACGCTTGCCGCAACCGTCTACGCCTCCGGCGCCAACGCCAAGGCCAAGGCGGGCCAGCGCCGGCTCATCCTGATCCGCTGCATGTGTGGGTTCGTGGGCATCTCGGGCTCCACCTTCGCGTTCACGCAGATGCACATCGGTGACGCCACCGCGATCGTCTTCTCCGCGCCCCTGTGGGCGTCCGTCCTCGCGTGGCTGGTGCTGGGCGAGGCCTTGGGCGCGGTCGACGTCGCCGCCATCCTCCTGTCGCTCGCCGGCGTCGCGCTGGTGGCGCGCCCGCCGTTCCTATTCGGCCCGGCCGGCGCCGCCGCGGCCGCCGTGGGGCCGCCCGGCGACGCGGTGCACCGCGTGTACCGCAGCGTCGCGCCGCTCGTGGCCGTGGTGGCGTCCATCGGCGCCGCGGGGGTCGCGACCACCGTCCGGTACCTCGGCACAAAGGCCGGGGGCGTCCATCCCGCGGTGCTCGCGCACGCGTACGCCCTGTTCACCGTCGTGGTCAGTCCCCTCGGGTTTCTGGTGCCGGGGCAGGCGCCGCGCGGCCTATCGGCCCCGGGCCTGGGCACGCTGCTGGCGGTCGGCGTGGGGGCCCTCGCCGCGGTGAACCAGCTGATGCTCAACAGCGGCATGCAGCGCGTGCCCGCCGGCCTCGGGGCAATGATGCGGAACATCGACATCGTGCTGTCGTTCCTCTGGCAAGCGCTGCTGTTCAGGCAGCCCGCCGAGGCCCTGAGCGTGGCGGGCAGCGCCCTCATCGTCGCGTGCACCGCGGGGCAGGCGCTGCGCAAGTGGGCGCAGCAGCGGAGCCGCGACCACGCGGCCTCCGTCGCCAGCGTCGCGGGGGCGGCCGATGGCCCCGGTCGCGATGCCGGGAGTGAAGATGAGGCCGAGATGGGGCTGACCACCCACTCGAAGTAGGAGCAGTTTGAAGGACCGGGGGTGTGTCGGTTGCGTCTCGTTCTTTGACAACTCCGTCGGTCGCAAACCCGCCTTCGAAGTGAACTTTTGTCAGGAGGAGCCTCTCCGTGCGGCCTTTAGCTTTTGGACATCAATTTCGGTGTGGCATGTGATTCACGTGCATCATTCCGTCTGTTGCCCCCTCCCAAGTGACCCCGGGTATGTGCCTTGCAAGCAACACAAGTCCTGAGCCGTGCATGCGGAGGAGGAGAGGCAAAATGGAGCCCCACGTCCCCGCCCCCCAGTCCCTCCCTCCGGTCCAAAGCGGCCAGAAGTTGGAACTGCAGGAACGAGAACACAGTTTTTCGTCGCTTTCGGCCCCCACGTGTGTGGGCCCACGTGGCATGTGGTGTCGTGGTGGTGGGCTGTCGATGATTATCAGGTCGTCGTGGCTCCGTTTGCTTTGGCCGCCCGCGGCCGGCGGAGGTTGACGGCCGCCTGCCGGCAGGAGCAGCAACTGGTCGACCCCTTTCGTGCGGAATGGGGCCCACAAGTGAAGCCAGCGATTGGGGCGGGTCGTCTGACGCCTCTGGAATCGGATGAGCCCGCGTACACACGATACCCCCCCCCCCCCTCTCCCCTCCGCCCTCCGCCCCCCAACACTATCAAGGTGCTCCGTACGTTGGGACGCACATCGACCCATGTTGCAGCAGCAATCGATTGGATGTTTTGAGGGTTATGTTCAAGTGCGACGCTTCAGGATTCACTCGTTTTTGGTGGCAAAGTGTCGCCTGTGCGGCAAAATGAACCCGTTGTCAGTAATCCTGGCGTTGTCTTATGCGGGCCAATGTGTTGTATTGGCCGCCCTGAGCGACAGGGACACAGCACATGGCACGCCAGGCATTTCAGCGCGGATGATGGACCGCTGAACAAGCATCACCTGACGCCTGAAAGCCTTCGGCGCTCAGGGTAGTGCACTGCATGTGTGCGGATGACATGGCAACACACGCCCCCTCCTGAAGAAGACTGGGTCAGGACACGAAAGGCCAGGCATTGACCCTGTGCTTGGCACAGGGGGGCGCCGGACCCGGTCTGTGCACGCGACCCACCTTCCTCCCCTCCCCTCCTTTCTCGCAGATACTGGGCTAGTGGCGACCGTGGGAACCCACTAGAAGGGTCTCCGAAAAATTGTGAACCCCAGCCCCCCGCACTCCAAAGACCGTCTTTCATTCGTGACAATTTGGTCTCGGGCCCCGCTCCAAAGACCTTTTCATCACGACAGCGAGCACAGGTCACGATGTGTGGTGACCACACACTGAGGATGCCTGAACCCGTGTATCATAGCGCGCTGATTGCCAAGTGGGAGCAATGACTCCAACGGGACTGAGCACCAGCAGGTCGATAGCGCTTCAACCCTGTGGCAGTCCCACTCTGTGGTGTTCCTGTGTTGTTGCGGCCAACGTTTCCAACCGATGGTGGGTGGGTTGGAAACCGGTCTGCCCCCCAACCCCCCCTCCGCCCGCATTGCTCCCCCCCCCATTGCCGCCACCCTCTGAATCTCTCCAGGAAACATTACAGAACATCAGATACAAAGGCTTCGGTATGCCCATCAAGTCCCCCGGCCTTGTAAGCACTTGTGCAAAGAACAGGCGTGCAGGCGTTGCAGCACCTTTCGGGCAGATAGGAGGCAAGGACTTTGTCCTACTCCTTCCCACGCCCGACCATCCAAACCCACTGCGCAGTTTGGATCTGCTCAGCAGCCTGTGAAGTTGCATGGAAATTACTCAGCGACACAGTGGACCATGTTGTTGAACCCACGTGTGTACCACCTGCATGACACCACAGCTGTCCAAATTGTGGCACATGATAGTGCTCCAGCCGGACACTCTACTCTGGTACTGCATGTGGACTATCTTTCACTGACCGTTTCTCTTTGAGGCTTTTCCCCCAAAACGGACATTGGTGGTGTTCCGGTTATTTGCTGCAGGATAACTTCCAATTGCGTGCTTCCAACTGTTGGTCTATTGGTCATGAAACACAAATGGACCAAGGCAGTACAAGCCTGCAACCCCCATTAAAATGAAACACGCCGGCCACAACTCCCCAAAAACAAAGTCGCTAGTGATATTCCCAATAGCTTCAGCCAAGAAACGCATGGAGTGGGGCATTTGGATGCTTGAACATTTTGGAGGAACACAATTAAGCTTCGAAACAGCTCATGCTTACCCCCTACTAGTGACTCCTTCCCACATGGAAGGTGATTCCGTGTTCCTTTGAGGTCATTTGACCTTGGCATCATTTTCAGAAATCCAGTCGCCAGTTTGCACACACAGCTCTGAATTGATGTCTTGTTACCCACCACTGGGACTCGACCCACAGCATGCCGTTTATCTCCTTTTTGCCTAATCCCCCCCCCACTTTTTGTTAACACCCAATTTCGTTAACGCCCCGGGGATTTGTTAACAGTTGACTTTGCAGACCATGTTCCCCACAATTGGTTAACAGTGACACTTTTGACTCACTACATCCTCCATCAAACATGGCAGCAACACAAAGGGGCAAGTATTGTTGGAGAAACACATAAGACCACATTAGTTTGGGATGTTTGGTTTGAAAAAGGACATCAAAGAAAGTTGCTTGGAAGTGCGCTGTTGCTTCACCAAAGGCTCCACAGGGTCAGGCTGAGGGTCATCCTCAGCCCTGTGACGCTTCTCAACATACATACGTACATTCTGCTCAACATCAAGACAAGGACAAAGGGACAAATTCTGCAGTGTGATGAAATTCGTTAACGCCCCCACTTTTTGTTAACTAACAGTTCAACCTCTCCGCCAACTGCCCCACCATTCGTTAACATTAACAAAAAGTGGGGGGGGTTTACATTGCTTCGTTGTGTTTTCATATCCTTGCTGTGGTGTAGATTGTTTTCTAGCAAGGGCCCATGATTGTGGATGAATGCAAATTGCACATCCCTGACCCACCCACGCCCTGTTCCTCACTAGACACGGGGTGCAATGTTCCTCACTAGACACGGGGAGCAATAGCCCTCCAGATCACAAGGGGAATGCCGTGCACGCGGTGCACACACAGTGCAATTTTTTTTGTACACCGGCAACTACTTGAACCCTACTTATGGCCCCTTTTCACAAGTTTGTTGTCCCATACCAGTTTTTTTTCCCCGCTTCTTGCGCATTGAGGATGTGGCACAGTTGAATTGTCACCCATTTTCGCTCATTTTCAGCCGTTTTAGCCCATTTTTACCCGGTTTTGCTGCACGTTCTCTGTTATAGATGGATGGTGGATTATTATGATGGGGAATCACCGGACGCCGTGTACATTCACAACGCAAGAACTTGGCAGGTGGGTTGTTACACACTCCAAAGCGGATTCCAACCTTCATGGCCATTGCCTTGCTATCTCTAGGAAACAATGTCCTTTGTGGATTCTCTTTATGAGCCAGCACTTGAACCCTTCATCCGCACTCTCGGATCATCGCGAATCATTAGCATGGCTTCCATATGAGGAATAGCCCACATATTCTTGCATATTGCTACAAGTTGGGCCCCACCCAATTGGGTCGAGGCAGAATGCCTATGTCCCCGGAAGGCTGCCACCATCTTCCAGTACACTCACGCAGTAGCAAATTGCCCCGCTTTGCGGGGATCCACTGTATCATATGCTGGAGACGCCCACTTTCCCAAGCACAGTCTTGAGTACTCTTTGAACTTCTGGAGTCAGTCAAAAAAAAAAAAACTCACGCAATAGCAAATTGCGCTTGGCCACGGCCACCAACCACCAAGGATATAAAGGCCATTGTGACGCCTGCATAAATGCAGGGTGGTTTCCTGCCTTCCTCCCTGGCTAGGTTTCATCGTGTGGGCACTGCACGCAGTGCGCACGCAATGCACCAACTTGCCCAAGGCAACAATGAACAGTGGTACAACACAATGTTTGCCCACAAGCCCGTGGTCAGAACAAGAAAAAGCACAACAACCCGGCATTCCCCGGCATTCCAACCCATGATGTGTGTTATGTGAAGGGAAGGTAGTTTGCAACTTTCTTGAGCTGGGGCAGTTTGGGTCGCCTAATTCTAAGGGCGTTTCCAAGGGGTGTGCTTGGGGGCTTTTCGGGGTGAACATAGTCTAAAAGTAGCACGCAGTGCGCGTGCAGTGCAAGGATTCCTCTTATCCGTGTGCATGAAATGCCATTTCCGTGTGTGCACATGATACCAAGTTCCCCTGAGCACTTTTGAACATGGTCGAAGTTTAGGCCACTTCAGAAGGCCAGTTGAAGAAAAGAAAAAAGGCTGATGGTCCTTCACACCACATCCATGAGACAACACCACAGCAGCATGAAGCTCCTGGGACCCAATGTAGAGGCCAATGGTGTGTACACTGAGTATATGTGCAGATGTGAGTACAGACGTCAGGTCAAGGAGGCAATGGGCGATGGGACCATGGGCTGCCCAGGGAGACCTGTGTAGCACTGAGCCTGTACTGCCTGTCCTGACATGTGAACCCAATGTACACTCAAGAGCTCAGACACAGACCTGGACACAGGGTGCGCCGGAAAAATAAAAGGAGCTTGACCAGCAGCAAAAGGAATGGTGCACAATGGCAGCAGAAAGGCGACAGGCTTGAGAGAAGGGAAAGCGAAGCAGCCTGGTGCTAAGGCAGAGAGTGCGGAATGGGCTACAGAGCACATGAAAGGGAGGAGGCAGTATGATGATGTGCAGCATTGGGGCAGCAAGGGGGTTGAAATGCAGATGGGCGAGAGAGAGAGTGGGTGGCGGACAGATGCATGCAAGTAGAATGAGCTGAGTACCTCATTTGGTAGCCCCCTGCAGGCCAACAGATTGCTCGTGGACATGGCGCAACAGCCCTGCTGCCAGTCCGCTGTGACCGTGGATGACATGCCGAACCCTTGGACAGCTATTCTTTCCCTGACGCCAGCAACAAGCGATCAGTATCGGACGGTCGCCTCTCAAGGCACCGCCCTACTGCTGGTGAGAAATGAACTGATGGGATTGGAGGACTGAGGGACTCATCATGGTTCCGTGGTTTGTGTCACATGCAAACATGCCTTTGTTACACGGCGACCCGGTGTATCGGCCGTTTTACTGGGCCTTGCCTGTTAGGACGGGGGGGGGGGGGGTTACTGTGACTGTACCACGCTTGCATGTGGCAGGGAGGGAGGGCCGCATTGTTGCACCGAAGAAACCGTCTACAGAACTCAGGCAAGCTCAGGCCATTTCTGCCGTTTCGTCACTTCATTGGTACGTCACAGTAAGGGATTCCTCTCGGGTTTGTGGGGATCATGGCTGGGGTGGTCTGTGTGCTGAACGGCTCAAATAGGAGTAGGTCGCTGTATCCCTAGCGATGAGGGAAAGTTGCAGGGATGGATCCCACCGCAGCCCTGGGAGAAGCACGAGGTCCGACGAAAGAGGCAGCAACAGCAGACGGGTCCAATGAATCGCTGGGCTTCAGGTGTAAGTGAAACACTGGTGGCGAGCCACGAGAACGAGACCGCAGGGATCAAGCGGATGACGACAAGCAAAACACAAATCTGGAGCCTAGTGATCCGCAGGATCCACGTTGTATAGTACAGAGAATGCACATAAGGTTGTATAGAGCCGGCGGGTGAACTCACAGACAGCCCTTGTGTTGCTCACAGCTGAGGGGTGCTTTGTGCGAGTGCCTGTTGAAACGACCTCTGCCGGATGCAGAATTTTATGTCACGATTGTATCCATTATTGTTACTTTTGTTCGGGCTCTCGATTGCTCTTGTCGCCCTCCTTCACACGCTGCTGCCCAAGCAGCGGGTCGTGTCTGCGGAAGACGCCGCGCAATTCCTTCGTGAACGCGAAAAAGCATCGAGAGCTGCCCTCCCAAAACGAAGCCCTGGAGAGCCCCTCGGCAGTGTGCCATCCCGTGACTTTCATCCTCCAGCCGTCGTTGAGCACGTCGGGAAGGGCATTGGCGACGAGGGGGCAGACAATACAGAGGATGATCAACCGAGTGTGTGCATGCCCTGTGGGAGATCAGGGGCCGGTCGAGGACGGGGTGGTGCGATGGGCGCATGCATTTGTGGTGAGTTGCTTGGCTGGGGCTCCCAGGCATCAAGCAACGTCCATCAGTGGCTGTTGTGTACAGTGGGGGGGGGGACTTTGCGACGGGTCTTTTTCGGTGTGACAAACTTTGCATTTTGGTTCAGTGCGAAATTTACTCCACATTTATGAGATGATGATTTGTGTTCCGCTGCTTGTGCACTTGTCTTTGCAGGGCAGGTCGGCGGGTAGATGCGACATTGAGCAAATTTGAAACGTTGTGTGAAATAAACCCGTTGCCACAATTTACTCCCCCGGCCCCCTGTAGTTGTGTGTGTGTGTGTGTGTGTGTATGTTTGCTGTTTGCACAGTCATGCTTTCCTGCCCACAGACTGAGGTCGGGTATGTCGGTATGATCCTTAGGGAAGGTAGGCACATTGCGTGTGCATGTTGTTATTTCAGGTGCAAATGACGCCGTGGGAAAGGACGACGGCGTTGCATACCCGACGGGGCCCACAGTACTGCCTCGCAGTCTGCAGCCCTTCTTCGATGCCAAGCTGATGACCCCTTCATTCTGGAAATCCGCGCGGTACCACCGCGATCGAGTGGAGCACCGCTGGTGGGACGCAGACGACCCCAAAAAGGTCTTCAGACTCAGGGCTGACGCGGGGTCAGGGGCAGATCGATTGCATCCCTCGCACCTCTAGAGACCCTTTTGCAGGTTCTTTCTGACCCCCCGTGGACAGTCCCCAGACTCCCCAGCCCCTGGGAAGCCCTCAAGACAATATTCGGAGCTGGTCTGGTTTGCGCTGCGAGAGCGGCACGGCACAACACTTTTGTGATTGCGGAACACTTTAGAAGTGTTGAACTGAGTGAGTCTGGCATGAGGTCAGGATCGTGCGGGTCATTTCAAAACCTGACGTCAAGGCCCTGGGGAGTCCACCAGGGAATTTGTGCGCGGGGTCATTTTTGCGCACAAATTCCCTCGGGCGTCACTTGCCCCAAAAGTCCACGGCGCTGAAGGTGCAGAAGAAAGATTTTCCTCTTGTCACAGCGGAGTTGTAGTGGAAAGGTCAGAATTGGGTCCTTGTGCCTCCCGGGGGTCAGGGGGGACCGTCACGCGTTCGGGGGGGCTGTCCATGGGGGCTCGGGGTAAATCTCTGTGCTTCTCCCGGTCTCAATCACCAGTGGCATGGACAAGGCATTGTGCGCGGGGCAGCAGCAATATGACTGTCCACGCCGCAATGTGCAGTGTCCCCACCATACGGTCAGGTGTTCCTGCCGCAGTGTGCGCTTGTGTCTCGGTAGGTGTCGCAGCAATACCAGATGTACGTCGAGAAGGACATCTCCCAGTGCTCCACGAAGGTTCCCTGGCTGCGTGCACGTTGCCTGCACTGCTTGTTGATGCCGTGGCTCTGTGTGCGGTAACACTGCACGGCGTTCGTCGGTCAGCTCTGTACCCCGCCCGATTTGTTCGTGTGCATATGGGTCTACCCAACGTCCGTGTTCCACAGCCCTCCCCTGGTCTGCGCATCAGGCGTATCCGGTACCATGGGCCATTGAGGATGTGGTTAGCACACAGGCTCTTGAGGGCATGGTCTCTCTCCTCTTGTGAATAGCCGGCCTCAAGGACTGTCATTTACCTTCATTGTCCCCGATGGTGCTTGGGGCTGACCGGCGGCGGCTGTCAGGGGCTGTGGGACGACGTCGCGCTTGCGTTGGTGGCGTAGAGGTGCCTGCTGCGTGGTGGTGCTGGGCGCCACGATGTCGGTTGCGGGGAGGCCAGGACTCGCCACCACCGAATCCTGGCGGTGCGTTGTTCTCTTCTCCGTGTTAGACACCCCACTACCGTTTGGCAGGAAGACTGGTTCTCATCAGCAATCGGCCCCGTATCAAAGGCCACTCAGTAATACCCGCCCCCTGTGCCACCAGAACTCAGTAGGAACGTGCTGCGTCCCGTGTGTGCATCAGTAAGACCCTGCTCCATCTGACCATGTCTGAGCTGGCAGACGCTAGTGGCAGGTATGCGCGGGCCGGCGGTGGCGCTGTGCCCGACTTGCGGGGGCCTGCAGCCCTTGAATGCCAAAAGGCGCAGGCCGGGGTCCCTCTCCCGCACAGACCTTTGCTTAGCAACTGGAGGGGGGGGGGGGGGTCATTTTGGGGCTGCCTCAGGACTGGCCAAGCCACCCACCCACCCAAGCTGACCCACCCACCCACCCACCCACCCAGACCCCCCCCTACTCCCCCAGTAGGGGGGGGGGGTCCCCCAGTCCGGGGGGGGGTTAGTTCAGCCTGCATCATATGTCAGTCAATTGCATACTGAAAATTTTTGCCAGAGCATCAGGGACCTAAAATTTGAGAGTGCCGGACCCTGGCTTTGAACCTACGCCTGCGAGATAACAGCACAGGGTTTTGCCACTGAACCACCAGCCGTTCCAGCAGCGTTCTGCTCAAGTACTTTGTACAGGCTGCCATCTGTTTTTTTTATCAGAAGAAATGTCTTTGCACCTGGAAACACAGGAAACAGCAATACAACTTGCATGCACGGTGTGAACCACTGGCCCATCTGCTGTCATCCCAAAGCTCCAGTACTGTGCACAGGGTTTTACCACTGGACCACCAGCTGTTACAGCAGCGCTCTGCTCAAGTACTTTGTACAGGCTGCCATCTGTTTTTTTTTTATCAGTTTTTTTTTATCCGAAGAAATGTCTTTGCACCCGGAAACACAAGAAACAGCAATGCAACTTGCATGCACGGTGTGAACCACTGGCCCATGTGCTGTCATCCCAAAGCTCCAGTACTGTGTACAACCTGAAAATTCGTTTTTTTTGGAAAAAAGGTCTGTGCGATGATAAACACAATAAAACAGCAACACAAATCAAATGCATCACAGTGTCACTGATGGGTACAACACAGACCGTTCATGTTCTCCCTACGCATCAGAATCAGAAGAGGAGGAGGAGGAGGAGGAACTAGAGGAGGAGGACGCTGAGCTATCACTGTCACTGTCACTGTGCACAGCCCTTGCCTCCTCCGAAAATTTTGCCTTCTTTTTGCCCTTCTTACCCTTCTTTTGCTTCCGTTTGTCCCCTGTCACACCCTTGTCGCCCCGCGCAAGCCGGAACCTGGCGCGCCGAGCGTTTTTCTTAATCATTTCACACACTGCAGTATAATCATACTGCTCCCAGCTCTGTGCATCCAGTGCGAGAATGAGCAACTGTTCAACAAGGGATGGGCGCAAAGAGAGGCGCCTCCCTGACAGAATTTGGGTAAGACGATTGAATGCGGCCTCGACCACCGCATCTGTTGGGGTCAAGGCCAGCAAGAGCCGCAACATCACATGCAAGGAAGGGAAAGTGGTGGGGTTACAGATTATTTGCTTCCAAAAAACATGATTGTCAGGGATTGGTTTCAGTGCAGTGCACCAGACAACCTTAACCTTGTCAAACTCTGCCAACAAACTGTCCAAAGAAATGTCATGTAGTTCCAAACGTCGCCTGTAAAAATTAAAAAGACCCATTCTCTGTGACACGCACATCATCGAATTTCGTTCCCTGGTCTGTTTTTTTGAACTTCCCTCGTGTCCCTTGATACGTAGGTCCCACCCCCACAGGGTTTTTTAGGGATTGCTTCAACTTGCTGTGGATGGAATCCCGCTCCAAGAAAGTTATATCATGTTTCTGCATTCTTTTTTCAGCTTCCCTGATGAACTCTGTGATATCTATGATGCCCCCCAAAAATTCTATGAACTTCCGTGTAAACCACATTTGTTTCACTAACCTCCAAGCAGGGCTGGCGTCATCACAAAGCAGTTTGCAGCTCGGCTACCATCCAAGCCTCTCGCACTGGGTCTGTCTCATGTTGGGACACCACAAGCACAGGCGTGGCCTCAAAGGGCCATTGATCAGCAGGCTGGGGTACAACAGGAGGATCCGCATTCGCCATTTGCACCAAAGACCACAGGAGTTCCGGGGCATATCCCTTGATTTTCGACGCCATTTGCTGCGCACGGTTGTATCTACCACCAGTGTTAGGCAATACAGCAACTTTCATCACAGCATCCACCAATTGCAACCACGTTGGAGGCTCAGTGGGCACAGAGGTACGCTCTGGCTGTTGATCAACAGATGCACTAGCTGCAGCAGCAGGCTCAACAGCAGGCTCCACAGCAACAGCATCAGGCGGCCTAGGCTGACTGGATTGACTACCCCGGGAACAGGGAGGCGATGCACTAGCTGGAGCAGGCACTGCAGCAGCAGGCTCAATAGCAGGCTCCACAGCAACAGCAACAGGCGGCCTAGGCTGACTCGATTGACTACCCTGGGAACAGGGAGGCGATGCACTAGCTGGAGCAGGCACTGCAGCAGCAGGCTCAACAGCAGGCTCCACAGCAACAGCAACAGGCAGCCTAGGCTGACTCGATTGACTACCCTGGGAACAGGGAGGCGATGCGCTATCTGGCTGATGATCAACAGATGCAATAGCTGGAGGACGCACTGCAACAGATGATGATGATGATGATGATGATGATATACAGTTCTCACTAGCCTTGGCAACGAAAAAATTCTTGACAGATGCAAGAGGGCGTGAACTCTGCTTTGCAGCCAACCTCTTTCGATGGTCAGCACTCTTCAGATGCTCACGCATGGCATTGCCTGAACCAACCAGGGCACCACAAACACAAACCTCTTTGGGGGGCATGCTCTGTAAGAAGACACAGAAGTGGTCAACAGGGATGACATTCAGGTGGGCAGCGAGCAGCATGTATAAAAAGTCGTACGGTCATAACAAAAAAGAGAGATAACTTGCTGCCCTCCCAGGCAGAGGTGGGGCAGGTGCCACAAGCACCCTGAAACATCCCCTGCAGGTGGCCGCTGACGCGTGCTCTGTGATACCCTGGTGGCAACGCAGCTCTGCCTGAGAGGGCTGCACAGGGGTTAACCTGCGCTGCCACCAGGGTACCCACCTGCAGGAGGGTGGATGCTGTGGGGGTGCAGCATCCAGCGTCGGGCACAAGAAAAAAAAGGACGCTGCCCGTGTTTCTCTGACACCCCCCCAATCTCTCTGACAACGACAACTCACTCACAAGCAAGGAAGCATGACTGACTGGAGGCCATAACTAGAACTGGCCCAACAGACACCAAAAAAAAACAGAGCGAAGCAAACCACTTGAAGCATCAGAGAGAGCCCGAGATGGGACAAGCAAGGCACCTGTCACTGTCAACCAACTGAACGCACCCACCCACACACAACTGCAGGACAAACAGGCATAACTTAGTGCTGGCTCCTTTTTGCTGCACAGGGAGTGGGCAGAGAGGGGCATGCATCGTGGGGGATGCACCGTGACCTCCTTGAAGTGAAGGGCGGCCTCTGGCAGCATCGCTGGACCAGAAGCCTGCACAGGATACAGCAAAATGTCTGGTCCATCCTGGCTACCCGGTTAGTTTGGAAGAGTCAGGCCCTACCCAGCCCCTACCCACCCACCCACCCACCCACCCACCCAGACCCCACCCCCCCCCTGGGGGGGGAGTAGGCACCTTGGGCCAAATTGCCCAAAACCAAACTAACCCACCCACCCACAGGCCACGGACCCACCCACCCACCCCCCCCCCCCAGTCCAGTCGGACCACCCTTAAGCAAAGGTCTGCTCCCGCAGCAACGTCCGCCAGGCAGTTGGAGGGGCCCCAGGGGGCGCTGAGGGCTGCCCTGCCCTGGGGCCTACCAGCTCTGGTCGCCCGGGTTACGGTGCTACTGGGGGGTGGTGGAGGGCACACCACCGTAGAGGTGGTGTCTGGTGTCTGGTGTCTGAGCACCTGGAGCCGATTCCACCGGACGCACCAGATACGGCTGCCCCGGCCAGGCCGGACTGGACGTCGCCACACTACGGTGGGCGCAGCGTCCATCGCGTCGCTCTCGTCTCCCCCTCGCCCCCCCCAGCCCCTTGCCCATGGTCCCATGTCCCCCCGGCCCCCGCTGCCATCGGCCGGGCGCCACACGGCGCTCGCCGGAGGGCGCGGGGGGGGGGGGGGGGGTTAGGTGCCGTCCGCTGGCCCAAGCACTGCACAGTGCTTGCACAGTGCTGGGGCGCGGGGCGGACCTGGGTTGCTGGGCCGCGGGTGCGAGCACGACATGCACAGCACTGCTGTCGGGCGGTCACTTGATGCTGCTTGTTCATAGGTGCCAGCTGCTGCGCACGTAGGGCCGCGCCAGGGCTGGATTCCATGGGCGGAGGGTGGTGTGACAGCGCACGCTGCAGGAACCACATGTCGGCAGCACCGCCCCACCGTGGGGCGGTGTCGTTATAGCCTCCAGTACTGCAGTCGGGAGCCTGGTTCGCAAAGCAACACTGCCTCCGGGCTTAACCGGTGGACATATAGATCAAGCGGCCACTGTGCACGCAGGGCTGGCAGCAGGGCTGGGTTCAGTAGCCATACGGGCGGGAGGCGCTGCTGCAGTGCACACCACAGGAAACACGTGTCGTCTGCTGCGAAGGCGACCACCACGAGGCTGCCACTGCCGGGGTCCTAGCATCAGGGCGGGGGCAGGGGAAGGGCAAACTGGCTGCCCGGCGCCGGCTCCCAATGGGGCAGCATGCGGACGACAACCCCAAGAAGTGCTGATTGCCGGTATGTTAGGGCGTCGGCGCATCGCTTACACCCCGCATTAATAGCGTGGTCGACCGCCGTAGCCCGCCACAGCAAATGGTTTAGTTGCATCACCGGGCGGCTCAGTGTGTGCAGTAGCTCAAAGACCATCGCCTTGTCGTCGTCGACTGCTCCATACACGTCTGCCGCCATGGATACCAGGGCGTGCCGCCCCAGGGGGCCCGCTGCGCCCGAGTGCAGGGGTCCTACAGCCCGTGACGCCGTCGGGTTCGGCGACCGAGTACGCCGGTAGTAGGGCGGACCCTTGAATGCTTCGGCGAACTCCGTCCCACCAGCACACGGCTCCCAACACGGAGACCATGAAGCCCAAGTAGTGCCAGCAGGCAGCACACAGGTGTAGCACCAAGTCCTCGACAACGTCGTCGCAGAAAGGACATCTCAACGCGGCGAGGGGTGCAGGCAGGTGTTGGTGGTCCAAGAGGCGTAGCGCGTCGACACGCCGAAGGGCAAGGCGGGGTACTGACCCTGCAAGGAAGGCGGCCACAAAAGGCATGGCTGGTGGCGAAGGAGGCCGCGGCAGGTTGCCAGCCTAGGCGGAGTTGCTCCCACCCCCGATTCGAAGGCGGAGACGTCGACGATCAGCTGCCCCAGCTGCCCCGTCCAGAACGTAGCCCCACGCCCATGCATAGTGGTAGCTAGGGCGCCGTATAGGCACGTGCCTCATGGCGCCCGCGACAAGCGAGGTCGTGGGCCACCTAGTGGAGCTTTGTAAGCAGAGCCTAGCTGTCGGAGTTGTGCCCGGTGCGGCACCAGACTTCCCGCGGAGGGCGTGCACCCCATCTTGTGATGGCCTTGCGGTACAGCATGTTGAGGACTGAGAAGGGAGTCGGGCCACACGTCAGATTGAGGTGCTGGGCTCCACTCGCATCGGAGACCATGTACACCACCGCGTGGCCGGTGGCAACAAGAGCATCGCTGTTATCTTCTCTAGCCACTCGGCGTCCGTTGGGGACGCCTCATACGCGCGTAGGCCCCACCAGGCCCTGTAGAAAATACCGAGGCTCGGGTGCCAGGCTGCCAGGCCTCCACTGAGGCAGCTCCCTTGGAGGCCCCCGTCAATGGCGATGACAACGTACTCGAGGGCCGGTAAGGGGTCCAGGCCGCCTGTACTGTGGATAACCATGGGGCTGACGGATGGGCCGGGCAGGGGGACGAAATCGACGCCCAGAGGCAGCCACACTCGGCGCATGACGGCACGCTCTGGCGCCCAGCCAACCACAGCATCGACCTCCAGAAAGTAGCGGGCTGCCGACGCCGCCAACGGGTTGCGGCCCCAAGACGCCACGAAATAGGTGCTGGCCAGCAGGAGGGCGGCCCGCGTGAACAGGTCTTGAGACTGGGGGCCACCAGCTGTCAGTGGCAAGTGGAGGAAACGTCGGGGCGCCCACGAAGGCAGACCAAAGACTCGCCGGTAGTGCTTGTCAGCGGAGGCGTGCATGGCGGCCAGCTGGAGGCGGGGAAAATGGACTCCGCGCCACGTATAGTCGCACACGGATAAGGCGTGCACATGAAGGGCACGAAGCTGCAGTCTGGGATGGTGGTTGGGGCAGAGGGCAGCGGCCGAGAGAGACCGGATAAGTTTGAGGGGCTTGGAGATCTTGGCGGTCATGGGTAATTCGTGGAGGAGGGGGATCTTCAAGGGGGATCGGGGCTGGGTTGACGAGGGCTTGTCGGAGAATTGCACGTGGGTCGAGATGGCATGGAGGCTACCGGCCGCTAGGCGTACACCATGAAATTTGAGTTTGGAGGGGTGGACGATGCGGCCCAACCCAGTGGAAAGGAAGGAGCACGCCGCCATGTCCGTGGTGACAGCGCGTAGGGAGCTGCCGAGGAAGTGGCGGTCGTCCACGAACATGACACGGTCACACAGCAGCGGGGGGGGGGGCATGGAGGTCGAAGGCGTTAGGTATCGCGAGGCCTCCGGGCTGGTGGGCGAAGCAGGAGTTGATCAGGCACTGGGTCGCCTGGAAGCCTTCACCGGCGAAGGAATCCCCTTGGTTACGCCCTTCACCTGTGTGGAACGGGGGCGCTAGGCCTTCGCCGGTGACGGGGTGGATCCGCAGGCGGCTGTAGACCCGATCGGCCCACACCCCAAAGTTCCACACGTCGGGAAGCACCGCCACGAGCGGAGAGCATACATCACGGGGCTCCCTCAGGAAGGCATCGCTCTCATCCCAGACACCGTCCCAGAACTCTCCCGTGCTCTGGAAGGCGGCGGCTGCGCCAGCTCGGCAGACTAGCATCAAAAACAGGGGCAGGATGGCGGTGCGGTAGCTGAAGACATCGGGTGTGCAGGCCGCTGCAACTTCCAGGGGCTCATTCAGGGGCCCCCGGCCTATCCCGGTCCAATCGCGGACGATGGCCGACTCCATGGTGACCAGCAGCTGCACGGCATCGAGGATCAGGCTGTCGATTCCCACGTCCGTCTGCACCAGTATGTGGTCCTCGCCGACGAGGATGCCGCCGGTGCCGCGTCTAGTGGCCCGTGCCGGGACATTGTCTAGGGAGGTGTACGTTGCCAGCTCCGGCACGGAGAGAAGTGGGGCTCGCGCCCGAGCGCGGGCGTACGCTCGGCGGTCGGCCTTAAAGACGGATCTAACCCGGCCCGGAGTAGATGCTGCAGCACTGGGAGGAGCAAGGACAGGGCGAAATCGACGTCGCCCCATGGCGAGGGCTGTTAGCCCATGCACTACAACTCCAGGTCGACGGAAACGAAGTGTTCCTGGGTTTCGTAGTTGGCATGGGCTGTGATCTCCTCCAAGCGTTGTTGGCGACTGTGAAGCTGGACCTCTGGGCTAGGCCCGATATCACTGTATGGCTCCAAGCGAGCATTGGGGAGGCGCATGGAGGACCTGGTGAAGTTGTTGACGTGGTGACGTGGTGGCGTCGAGGATGGGCCCTCTGATGAAAACAAGGTCGATGGACGTTTGGCAGGGATGACCGGCCACGGTGGTGAAGTTGGTGGGTACGCCTGGGGGTAGCACACGACGCCACAAGTGGAGGGCACCGCGCAGGCCTAGGGCAAAGGCCAGCGGCGTTTCCGCAGCACGTGTGGAGTGAGAGTCCCCAAATAGACAGGGACGCACCAATACGCTGGACACACGTGTCCATCTGGCGGACCTCCTGTAGCCATTCGCGGTATCGGAGGTGGGGGCGGATGGGTTGACGACGAGGACACGGCCCACAGGGAAGAGGTCAAACAGTACTGCCAGCCAGTGGTGGCTGTCGTGGCACAATTCTCCCAGGGAGTCCCACGCGAGCAAGGAGCAGCGCACTGCCAGGAGCAGGCCCGCCCCGCGTCCGTCGGATGTGCCACTCAGAACCGCATACCGGCGCGGGATGAGGGCCTCCGCACGGGCAGTGTCCCACCACTCCTGTAGGCCGATGAAGTCGGGGTCCAGGGCTTCGAGGGTCGCAAGGAGGGCTGTGGTGTGCTGTTGGTCCCCGGCGAGGTGTTTGTTATATAGGGTAAACGTGCCGTTGCCGGGCTGCTGCTGGGGTCGGTCGGGTCAGAGGGGGTCGTGCGGGCCCATGGTGGGGGGTTCGTCACCTCGGCCGGGGGCACCGGCACGCAGGGAAGCTCCCAGGAAAGGCCTATGAGACCGAGGGCGCCGGGGCAAGGCAGACCGGGGAGGTACGTGACACACCGGTCCGCCACGTCGGCCGTCATGATGGGGGGCGCGCGCTTGTAATGGACACAAAAAGCGTGTGGGAGGAGCGGCTAGGTAACGTGCGAGACGATGGTGGCTGTGTGTGGGCATGGGCGCACGCAACTTGGGCAGATGGGGGCGGCTATCAGGGGTGCAGTTGGGGCGGGAAGGCCCATGATCCACGTACCTGTCGGTGAGCGGGTGTACCGCAACGGAAGCCCATGAAGGGGAGGGCAGGGGGGATCCTGTTGCGGCACCGGACCATTCCAACAAAATATCCATTCATCACCCACCCACAGGGGTGGGGTGGCACAACCACCCAGCGGTAACACTCGTAATACCTCGTGTAGCCACATGCGGAGGGATTCCAGGGCAGTCGCCCAAACGGAGCTAGGGGTGTGGGCCTGCACTGAGCTGAGGTCGGGAAGGGGAGGGTAGAGTGTCACGTCCGGCTGGGAGGGCAGGTGGTGGGGTTGAAGGAGTGTCGTGTGGCCACACACTCCGCATTTCCACCTCAGCAGCTGTGGGGCAAAGGGGATGCGAAGAGTGCCGCATGCCAAGCAGCATCGATGCAACTAGGCGCGTACTCGGGGGCTGCACTAGACCATAGTTCAAGCACACGAAGGGCTGGGCGTGCGACCAGGGTCGAGATGCGAGAGCGACAGCAAGGGCCCACACAATGGTGTCAGGTGCGCTGCCGACGGGGAGCACGTGCGGAAGGTGCAGTCAATTGTTTTGCCGGCCTCCCCCCATGGGGGATGTGCGAGTGCTGCCTGGGGCCGTGCGCTCCTGATAGCGGCGGGTCATCCCTGCGGCTGTGGTGGCGCGGGTAGCGTACCGTGGAGGGGACTCGGCCTTTTGGCGCTTGGACGCCCGGGTGTCGGGCAATTCGCCGGGGCGGAGGAAAGGGGGCACGGACAGGGCGTTGGAGTCGGCGCGGAAGGGTTCCCCTCTGGAGTCTCGTCAGCCAGGAATGACGGCTTCCCAACCCAAGGGGTGGATGTAGGTGCGGGTCCAGCAGGTGGCGAAAAGGGTCTGGTAGACAAGGGTGGGGATAGTGGTGAAGCCAAAACCCGCTTTGACGTTGGAAGGCGTCACGTGGACGGGTACTTCGAGGAGATGTGAGAGGGTGGCCGAGGCCTCAATGGGGTCATGCTTCCCCAGACTCTGAACTTAGACGACGGACACGGCCAGGGGCTCAGTTGCAAGCTGCAGTCCTAGGAGGGGCTTGGTTCCAACTTGCTGTGCGATCGGAGGTACGGTCAAGGGCGCGGCGAGCGGCGGGGGGGGGGGGGGTGGCTGGAGGCCGACATTGACTCGGCCGCGGAGGACGACGGGGGTGGGGCACCCTCGTGCAGGAACCAAGCATGGCCATCTGTTGCTGTGGGTTTGAGGGCACGCTGCACGGCCTCCACCAGGGCGTCGTGTTGCGATGGGCGGGTGAGGGCCAGTGTTGTGGCGAGGATGCTTTTACGGAACGTTACGGAGTCCTTTGCGGTGCTCATGTCGGTGAAGGTGGAAAGGGGGAGGGCCTCATCGGATGCAACCACAACGGCGCCTTGCTCCCAATTGCCGAAGCCGCGCTACGTGGCCTGCGTGATGGCCTCGCCCAGGGTGGTAAGGGTGGCCCATTGCTTGACCTCAAGGTCAGGCCCCCCGTATTTGTCGGTGACTTTCTGTACAAGCTGCTCGAGCTCCTTCGCCATCCGCGGGCGGGAACCGGGGGGGCGGGGGCACGCCTCCCAGACCGACTTGGCCCCCAGGACAAGCGCGGCCGTGGAGATGGCCCCCAGATTGGTGATGATGCGGGCTAGAAGGCTGTACGGGCGGGCCAATAGTGCCAGTGCTAAGGAGAGCGTGGCCGCTTGGTAGTTGGCAATGACGGATAGGTTGTCCAGAAGGGATTGGATGCTTGCCGGCTCGTGCGCGGGGGGGGCGTCCAGGGACTCCTCCCACGCGGCGGGCGGAGGGGAAGCATTTGGGCCCGGCTGCACTAGGGCGTCATTTGCCTGCAGCTCGGCGCGAATGGATGGGTAGGTGAGGGTGCCGTCTTTTTCGCGCTCACTCAGCTCGGACTGCCACCTAGTTAGCGTGAGCGGCCCGGGGCCCGGGTACTTGGCCCCCTACAAGACCAGGATGGCTGGGTAGGCAAGCTGGAGCCCACGGTGCGTCGCAGCCCACAGCGTGAGCCAATGGATCAACGGGAAGCGAAGGACCATAGGGCACACTGCTGTCACCCACCCCAGGACGTCCAGCAGGTCCTCGAACGCCAAGTTGCGCAGCGAGTTGTCGCCAAACTCGCGGCAGTGGGAGATAGCCACACGGAGGAGGACGTCGCGGTCAGTTGCCGGCTTCCCCGTGGCATAGTCCAACAGCAAGTGCACGCACTCTTGGTACGACAGCCAAGAGTAGGCGGGGAAGTGAGTACGCAGCGTCTTGACGTCCAAGTTCTTGAGCTTCCCCGTCACCACCGCCCAATACAACGCAAGCGAGGCCAGGATGCTGGACTGCAACGTCAAGGGGACGTTGTTGACATTGACATTGGACTTGTAGTGACGGGCTGCAACGTACACGCGAGCTGTCGCAGCGTCCTCGGAGATGGACGGCATAGGCCAGGTGTCGTCCCCACGAAGAGAGGCTTGTCGCTCAGCTAGGGACAAGGTTGCGAAAGCGTGGCGCGTTGCTGGAGGCATGGAACCTCAGGGTGACAGGAGAGCAGCGCGGGGCACAGGGCCTGGACACTCTCAGATGGGAGCAGGGAGTAGCAACATCTGGCTCAGTGCGGCAGCAATCGCCGCTCCCCCATGCCCTGTGTGCACTCTCTGGTAGCCCCCCGCTAGCCGCCCCGTCGTTGTGGGCACTACCCGCTGTTTACCCGCTGTCGCCCTAGTGCTCGCGCCCCAGCACAGCCACCCCTCTTGTCGTCCTTTACTCCCGTGCCCTCGTTCCCACGGTCACTCACGCGCAACGGCTCTCGCGGCCAAGGACGCGCTCGGCACGTCACAGCGCAGGCAATAGGGCCAGATGTAAGGGCAGGGCAATAGTAGGTTGCAGGGTGACAGATAGGAGCTGGGGGGGAGGAGGCATATGGTGTTGCTGGGGCGAGTCCACAGGACGTTGGGGGCGGACAGCTAGTATACGGGCCAGCAACGTGCTGTTGCCGTCGGTCTCTAGTCAACGCGGCCTCCTGGCCTCCTGGTTTGCACTGGCCCTCGCAGCTGGCAATGGTCTCGTTCCCGGCGGTCTGGTCCGGCCGCCTGCTCGTCCACGGCGAGACCCAAGCCCGGGGCTTCGCTACCATCGAAGTCTAGCGCTGCACAACCCCGGACCCCCCACTGCACACACCTGGTGTCTAGTTGCTGCCACACGGCAGAGCTTGGGCCCCAGACCCGTCCATAGCCGCTCGGCGTCACGGGTGGGGGTATCCAAACTGGGGATCGCACACACTTGGTGTCTGATTGTCGCCACACGGCAGAGCCTGGGCCCCAGAGCCGTCCATAGCCGCACGGTGTCACGGGTGGGGGTATCCAGGCTAGGGATCGCACAATCCGTGAGTAAAAAAAATGGCTCATGGTCACACATGTGACCTGGGGACGAAAAGGGGCCATGTTGCTTCATGGCCAAGAGGCAGGAGGTGGGCCTTGATCCTCCCCGGAAGTCCTTGTGTCACACTTTGTCCCCCCCCCCCCCCCCCAAGCTGGATGTCACCGCACGGTGCTTCTCCAGTGCGGCCTGCCCCACACGGGGCTCCGCAGTGTCGCCGAGCCTAGCGACCTGTTTTTCACCCTAGCGCCCCAGTCGCACGACCACCAGGGGGACTCGCGCCGCATAGAGGTGGGCGGGGGGGATAGCCACCGAAAACTGGGGGATGGATAGGGCGCTCAATGGACGGGGACCATTACACAAGCTCTGATTCTGCCACTAACTGTGACTCTGGTTTCGACTTTGAATGCGACTCCTTGTAGCTCATGTGGGTATTAGGCAAGGCCGTCTTGGGGCGCTACATGTGTGGCCGAAAATGACCGTGGGCCAAGGGCCCTTCAACAAGGGCAAGAATCACCCGTTTCCGGTGCATTACCGGTGCACTATCTAGAAAAATGGGCAACATAGGAAAAGTGGGGGAAAATGGGGATGAATGGGCTGATTTCTTTGTTCTTCGTGGAAAAATGGGGGAAACATGCATGTGAAAGCTCTAAAAATGCACTTTTTGGCTAGTCACCGGGGGGGGGGGGGTCATCCAATGAGTAATGTAGTAGAGGAAAAATGGGGGGAAATGGGGAAAATTGGGGGGGAATGGGGGAAATTGGGAGGATTTCTTCATATTTTGCTGCAAAATGGAGGAGATTTGAATGTCAAAGCTCCAATGCTAGCGCTTTTGTTGTTGCTGTAGGTGCAAGCATTATACCTGGGTTAGTGTGCCCCCTTGGTCTTCTCCTTGTCCAGTTTGAAACTCGCTTTTTTGGTCAATCGTGGACAGCCCATTTTTGACCTGATCCATGATGTCCAAGTTGCTGTGGCTCCCACATGGCGAACTTCTGGTGCACCACTGCGACCACAAATGCATAGAGTGTAGAACCAACTTCTGAAATTACGTGATGCACTAGAGGATCGCACAACACATGGGAATTTGGTGGACCAGGTGCTTGAAGCTCTGAGTGAGAAACAACGCGCCCCGTACCGCCAAGGTTTTAATGTTGCACTCACTGCAGCTGCAAATAAGGTGAGCAAATACCTGCAACTTCTGCCCTTTGCAAAGAGTGCCAGAGTCTTGGATCCTAGGCAGCGTGCTATCTTAGGGTCCGAGGTGGAGATGGGTAGTCAGATTGAGACATATGACTGCCTCTTCCGCAAAGGGGAGTGTAGTGATGCCTTGCGGGCTGAATGGGACGTGTACTGGAAGCTCCCCGCAATTGCGTCCACAGCAAATTTTCGTATTTTGGACTGGTGGGAGGGTATGTCAGAGACCCTCCCCCTATTGTATGATGTGGCACGCCGTGCATTGGCAGTGCCTACCACTTCATGCGACATGGAGCATTGCTTCTCGTCCCTGAAGTGGGTCAGGGATGAGCGGCAGCACCGGGTGAAGTGTGAGACTCACCGTGCAGCAATGATGCTGCATTACAATGGCAGTCTGCAACAGTTTATTTTGCACCAACTTGTAGATCGAAGGTTGTAAACGTAACATGGTGTTGCTGCATGCGCTCCTCCTTGTTTCTGGCCCCCTGTTTCAACCTGTTCCCCCCATTTTCCCCCATTTTCCCCCGTTTTCCCCCATTTTTCCTGTTTTCCCATTTTTCTCCGGGTGCATTACTAGGTGCATTACGTCCCCCTTGGCCGGGTGATTCTCCTCCCTGCTTCAACAAAAGTGTACCGCCATGGAGACCACAGAAGTCCTCCAGTGTTCCTGTCAACGGAGCCCTTTTGGGAAGTGCGGGGCAGGGGGTTCACAAAGAGGGGGGGGTCTGTGGACCCCTCCCCCCCCCCCCGGGGCATTGGGTGCAAGCGGTTCCTGACCTCCAGTGCTCGTGTCCCAGGCACCGGAGTGCGGCATGTGGCTGCTTCCCTACGTCAACACCCCCTCCGGCGCGGGCGACCACATGTTTCGGAAGTGCTGTGTGGAGCATATGCTGCTCTGCGACACCATCAGGGACATCATGGCGCTGTTGGACCCACACGGCGTGCAAGTCTGGCTGGCCCTTGGGTCATTGCTAGGTCTTGCCCTGCAGCAGGAACAGTGGGTGGTCTGCTGAGTTTGATGGCGAGCTGCACTGTTGAGGGAGGATGGGGGGATGGGGGTGGGGGTCAGGTGGTATGATTTTCAGCCCAAAGGAGGCATACCCATGGATTGCCAAAAGCCCATTACACCCCACTGGTTGTAACGTTGATGTCGGACAGGCCACCCAGTTGACAAACTGCAGTCAAGTACGGCCGCGACAGCCCAGCTGATTCCTTGAATGCTGCATGACCAAAGGTCTTTTTTTCGTCGAAGGGTTGGACTGCCTTGATGAATTCTTCTTTCACATCCAGAATCGACCCACAGAATTGTGCCAGACCCCTCCATTCGTTTATTGCCTTGGACCGCTGTGGCCAGGACAGAGTTTCACTGTTGACAGTGAAAGCCACCAGCACCGGAACCCTGGGATTGTATAGTTACCTTTTGGGGAGCAAGCAGAGATGCACATCCGGTGGTATCAATGTCAGGATACTCCTTGTATGAAACACCAACATTTCTGACGACTTCCCAAATATCACCCACCTCTGGGGTTGCATATTTGCTTCCTGTGGTCTTCACAATTTTAGTACAGCGCTGCAGAAATGCGGCGGCTATCACTGAGAACGGTGTATGTATCACGGTGCTCTCTCTATGCCCGTTGGTGGAGACCGGCAGCGAGACGGCATATCTCCAAGGGGTTTCCTCAGCCAGAATGACTTCAAGTGCATACCACATCTTTTTGGGCACATTGTTTTCTGCAACTCCCTGACTGCCAGCCATTCCAGAGCCACTACCCTCCCTCTTTCTGGGGGCAAAGGACCCCCCCCCCCCCCCGGCCCCCCTTTCCCCCTTGGTGGTATGTGGTGAGGCCAATCCACTGCTAATAATTTGGGGGTGCAAGCTTGTAAAAGACCTTTTGGTTCCTTGGAAACACGGCAAGATCTCCATTGAGCTGATTTATTGAAAAATTGCCGTCTAGCCGCGATTTCCAAGTCAATGGACTGTCTTTGTAGAAGGGCTGTAGTTCAGAGGAAGGACAACGCCCCATTCAGGACCGTTGGTAGTCTTTTCACTCAGCAAAAATCTTTTCTCTTTTTTTTTTATTACACAACTCAGATTCCACTTAGTCACCAAAAATCACTGTGGATCAAACCTTTGCAAGATTGTGGAACTTTGCGGGCAGCATGCCTCTCCGCATAGTCCAAAAGAGGTCACGGTCACACCTTTCTTGTAGGTACATGTCTGATGCGTTGGGATGATCAGGATGAAAGGGGTCCACAAAAGTCCTAAAACTTGGTCTCTCATGAAATTGTCCAAATTTGAACCTTTTTCAGATTTTTTTTCTGGCTACAGTGTGGCATATGCTCCGGCGATCTCTCCTATTGGGGAACTAGGCTGCGCGGAGACTCTCTCTGGCACTTCTGGCACCTCATCATGTGACCCTGAAAAATCGGGGAAAATGGATTCTTCATCAGTGCCACCATGGCACGATGTTGAGTCGACGAAGGTACCATCAACCAAGAAACACGGCAGGAGTGTCGGCAACAAAGAGCTTTACATCCCCTCGAACCTTAATTGAGTCCACAATTAGCTCTGAAAGCTGGGGCCGCCATGGTTTGTGAAGCAATTCCTATTGCTTCAGTTTTCTTCAGTTCTTCTCTATCGTTTTAATCACATCATCAAATACATGCTTTAGTGTGTTTATCCACAAAACACACACCCACTTTACTGCCCATGCATTCTTACAGAAGCACTTGAAACACTTGTTTAAAAAGTGAGCAAATGCATCAACGTGCGGCACAAAATTGTGGTGATCCAAAAAATACTCACAAATAAAATCACGCCACCTGTCGATGATCCGGTAATATGCAGAGCGCCAATTGCGTGGTCGCTGCTTCTGGGATTGACGGTTGCGCTGGGCAACAAGCAAAGAGTAACATGGACTAGCATCCAACTGCGCAATGCTATCATCCTCGCCAAAGACGTTACCACCCTTTTTGGCCAAAAAGTCATTATCACTCTTATACCCAAAGTGCAAAAATCTAGTGCCCCTCCATCATGATTGTTTCAGATGGAACCGCTGGAGTGGTATGGGCTATACCACTCTAGACCCCCCCACTTTATGGGTTCGTGGTTGGTGTTATACCCATCATGTGGGGAGTTGTTGAGAGATGTTTGGGCAGATAGTTATGTGAGTATTGATGCACTAGAGGTAGTGAACCCTTCCTGGATTTGTGTGCCTATGCCTTTGTGTATATGCATCTTTCTCTCTCTTTCATTGGGAGTTTTTTGTGTGTTACATGTATTCTGCCACGGCATTCATCATGTATTTCGCCTATTGTTGATATGGAGCTCGCCTTTGCTGCTTGCAGGTAAAAGTCCACGTCCTGGAGGTCGTCCAAATATGACCCACCCGTCAACCCTGAAGGAGTAATACCCCCACCACCCGAACGGGAGGGGTTTTTAGGATCTCGTCCCCAATTCTTTTGCTCCTCCTTGTGCTTGAGCTTCTCGCTCTGGTGCTTCTTTATGTGGCACCTGTTCTCATAGTGACGACGCTTGCTCCAGAAAATACAGGTGATAGTGCACCAGAAGTGATCTCGGTGCCTCACCGTGTTTCCATTGTTCGTTTGCTGCTGCCCCTTAAGCTGCATCACACAGCGTGCCCTTCGGTCACAAATTCTTTTCCCCACATTGCATACCTCAAAATGATCAGTGTGTCATGGGGATCATTTTGAGGTATGTATGTGGGGGTACCCCCAGACCCACATCCTGAGCCCCTTCCAGACCGGACTGCCTGACGTGAGCCCCGAAGGGGGTGGGGGGGGGGGCTAGAACAGGGGCTCAAACGGCCCTCACCCCCTGGCAAACCTTTCCCCCCCCACTCCAGGGTCCCGCTAATTGCTCAGCATTGGCCTGGTTGCGATATTAAAGGAAAAGAATGTGATCGGTGAATGAACATAGCTATGCACCTTTTCTGGGTGGGTGCGTTGTTGCTGCATAGCATTTGCCTCCAACCCCCAACCACCACCACCACCACCACCACCACCACCACCACCACCCACCCGCCCACCCACCCACCACCCCTTAGAGCAGTGCGCTTCAGGCAGAATGTGTGATGGCACACAATACCAGCCTCACTGTAGCCTCACATCCAATGTTGGCAGCCTGAGAGCCCCGGTCCGCTCCAGATATTGAGACTGGTCGGTGGTGGTTGTGGGCTCATGGGATGGGAAAGATGGTGCCCAGAAGGAAGCAGAAGGAAACTGGACGCAGATGGTCCCAGATGGGGATGTTGGCGCACAGGTAATGGCATGGGCCGTGGGGTTGCATGTGGTTGAATGGATGCTCATTGGTGACCCCCATTCCGATGGGTGTTGTAGTGCGCTGGTTGCTCTGGGTTTGAGGTCTCCCGTTTCGAGATGAGCCCCCACAACCCCCCCCCCCCCCCTTAGCCCCCAGAACTAGAATCCCAGAGTGGACACCCACCCATTGCTGCTTGAGCAGTTTGCCATACTTCAGACCCCCGTAAACAAGCAAAGGCGACATCGGAAGAGCTGGACAGTGCACGCCATCCAACTGCAACAGTCTGGCATCGCAGAGGATCATGGTGTCACGAGAAAACAGTAGTCCATTTTGTTTGTGTCTTCGCGCTGGAAACCACCTTCACCTCCACTTCAAAGCCAGACCTGCAATCGGAATGCCACGAGTCTCCGCAAAACACGGGGGGGGGGGGGATGACAGAGCGTGGCAGCGTGCAGCAACACCTTTCACCTGTTGCCCAGAGCCTAACCCCCGCTCAGTAAGTTCACTCACCTGGTATTTGTGACTCCCCTGCTTTGTTGAGAGATTGGACGGAATCTGCACTTGCTGGTATACGTTCTGAGGGTGGTGGGGGGGTTGTGTGTCATGGGGGAGAAAACCCTGCACCAGTTTTTCCATAAGGCCCGCCCCCAGTCCGGAATTCGGTCCCGCGTGTGGCAGGGGGAGTGCGGCACAACGGCACCATCATCGCCTGGGACTTGGATGCGGATGTGTACGTGCGCAAATCGGACAAACAGAAGACGTACCGCATATTTGAGCAGCAGAACGACACAAATCACTTCTGGAACCCCCGCCGACGGACGGCGCTCGTTCACACAGGACCGACGCTTGTGCACGAGCTGCCGTTTGTGGAAATGATCTTCTGGGAGGTCAGCCTCTTCACTGTGCTGCGCTCATGTACCACGGGCTTTGAGGGGGGAGGGTGGAAAGGGCAGAGGTAGGGAGTGCTGCAGGTAGGCAGGCACGACAAGGTGAGGGGTCTAGAGAGGGGGGGGGGGGGGGGGCTGGTCGGATGCAGAGCCTCAGCGGGAAAAACCAATATTGGCATTTTAGGGGCACTTTGGTGCACAAACCTGCGGATCTCAGTGCCCCCGCCCCCCCGCGCCCGCCCCACACTGCAAAGCGTTCCCGGGCAGCACGCTGCACTTGACAAGAGCCACCCTTTTGCGCCTCCCTCAAGCCCCCTCCCTCCCTCCCCCCTCCCTCCCTCCCTCCCTCCACTGGGTCCCAAGGACCGTAAGGCAGTTCTTTCGCGTGTGAGTTATGCCGCACATGCCGTGCAGCCCAGGCAAAGCCTGAGCACCCTCTTGGAGGCCCTGCTTCACCGTGTCAGTGGTCGCCTAGTGCAATGGACTATGCCCTCATACTGGTCCCTGCCCGCGACTGTGATCCGATACCCAGACAGGCCCATGCCAAGCGCACTGAGCGCCATCCTAACGGGTTGTCCTGCGATCTGTGCGTTGGACCCATCTGTTCCTGCTACACCAGCCTGTCTTGCCCTTGCCTGCGCCTGAGGCGGCGGGGAGCAGTCTATATGTGGTCTGCGCTGTTTGTGGAAACCTTGACACTGCACTGCACATAGCAACGCAGTGCTGAGTACATCATGGATGCCGACCAGGACCCAGAAGTACTCGTTGCCAGGCATGCACCATTGCGCGGTGTGTGGCGATGCCCGCGGATGCAGATCGCCATCAGCCATGGAATTCCATGGGACCAGTCAACAACGGACAGCGGTGCACGAGGCCCAGCAGAAGGCCTCTGCAGTGCATGTCCTGTGCAGGGACAGGATGAGTGAGGGCATCCACATCCCACCAGCACCCCAGACCACAGAGCGGCACAAGGGACAGAGTGCCGTGGTCCCTGGTGGATCCCAACGTGCCTGGGCAACCACCGCGTTAAGGGCGCGATGCGGGGGGCGATGCGACAACATGCAGAGCTGCCGTGGAGAGGCCCACGGGTGAACGGCCCCTCCAGTGCCAGACGGCGACCCCCCGCCACCAGTTGGAGCGTGCGGCTCCCCCGAGGAAGCCCATACTGTCGGGTCACACCAAATCCAAATCCAAATCCCTCCCTCCCCCCCTCCCTCCCTCCCTCCCTCCCTCCCTCCCTCCCTCCCTCCCTCCCTCCCTCCCTCCCTCCCTCCTGTGGTGCAGGGGCGCAGGCACAGGGGATGGGGTTGGTTTTGTGTCTGCAGGCGGGATCATGTGTGTGCGTTCCCCCTCTCAGGATGAGGCCATGCAGCAGTACGCGGACGTCGTGTTCCCACTGGAACGCTGCACCTTCTGTCAGACCCTCAGCGTCTGGTGCCCCAGCCAGTCCGAGAAGCTGCTGACGGCGTGGTACGGGCGATCCTGGCGCACGGGGTATCGCTTGGGGCGGTCCTCCCACGCCTCTGACAAGGGCATGAGCAACAAGCAGTTGGCCAAGGGCGTGAAGTGGGGCTGATCGGGACTGTGAAGTGCGGGCGGTGCTATGGCCGTCACAATGGCCCGTGTGGCTTCTTCGCGGGCGTCGGGGAGACACGACGTGCCACGTCTGGGCCAGGCCGACCGAAGGCGGGTCAGCAACGGACAACAGCAGCGTGGCAACAGTGCGACGCAGCAGAGCCAGATGCTGCCGGGCCCCCGAACACTCATCAACAGACCGACTTGCGGAGTTCGATGTGCAACCGAATGAGGCGTCTGTGACGGTGCGAATCGGGGGCTGAGCACCTGACGCGCCCGCGTGCCTGTCAGTGGCACGGGGTGCCGTGCTCCACAGTTCCACAAACTTTGGGGGGGGGGGAGACCGTGCTGCTGGTGATCTTTTTCTGTTGGCGCTTTTGTGATGCCATCCACCGGCGCTGTTCGAGACTCCGGTCGGCCAACGCGCCCCTGCGGTGTACACCGACGGGGCCCCGATTCGGACCCCAACGCCCGCAGTAGCCACTCGGCCGCCGTCTGGGGCAAAGCTGCGCCTCCGGTCTGTCCCACAGCCCCCGCGGTCGAGGCTTGACGCCGCCGACGGTCGCAAACACGCGGCGCTGGCGTGTCGGCGAGGGGGCCTCACAACTGGACTCGCACCGCGAGGGCACGGAGGAGGGGGGGATCCGATGCCGCACCGCCGCTGCACTGAGGGGGCCCGTGGGCTGTGCATTGAGATGGTTCTCTGTGACATCGATCCCTCGAACATGGGCACTGGAAATGGCCACGTCCACCGGCGGTCGGCACGGCACCACTCGACAGCGGACGGGCCCTGAAGATGCGCGTCTCGTACGCCCACGAGGCCACCGCGGACCGGCCGTGCGGGTGGCAGCAGAGGACTGCACCGGGGGTGCGTGTGCCAGACAGCGCCTTCCGGACGGCGGACCTACGACAAGCACCGCATTCGCACTAATGGCGAGGGGGTCCGTGACCTCCAGCGGCGAGGCGTGGCTCAGGTCCGCGGTGGAGTCGCCGTCGGTCTGGAGGAGCGCCTCCTGTGAACCGCTCGGCAAGAGTGGGCGGTGGGACGTTGGCACGGCAGCCGCACGCAGACACGGACACACGGCCGCAACCCGCCCCATGTTCTCGCGCACGGCGAAGCGCCCGTGGCGGCCCCAGAATGACCCGCTGATGTCCCTGACATCAGTTGAGAGGCGCCCGAAGGCTTCGGCCAGGACGACGTCGCCGGGGCGCACAGCCGTGAACCGGCGCCGAGGCTTCGATCAGGGGGCCTCGCGTGGGCCCTGTGGAATGGCTGACCACCGGAGGACGAACAGGGGCTTCCCTCCCCCGTCCTCTCGTTTTGCGTGGCGTTAGCTCCGCAAGTTTCAGTGGCATTGGGTTCACGGTCCTTCGCTGTGACGCAGGGCCCAAAACGCCGCCGAACATTTCGGGTGCGCGCGGTTTGCATCGGCGACGTGGAGAGGCCTCGGATGGCAGACACCGACAAGCGTTTGATGTACAGCCACCGCAGGTCCACGGTCCCTGTCAAGCCTCTGCCGCGCCGCGGGGTGCCTCAAAGGGGCAGACGGCAGGTATCTGCAGTCTGACCTGTCGTTTCACCCACAGAGACAGCCTCGGGTGGAGGAGCTGCCCGTGAGTGGTGTCATTTGCCCCCCCCCCCCCCCCCCCGACGGCTAATGAAATTGAAGTGGCCCCAAATATTTGGTGTTTCACTCTCACTTGAGTTAGGCAAAGCCGCAACCGACCTCAAACCCTGCACTCAATGTGGACACTGGCCAATGCTCGGGATGTCTATTCCATGTGCTTCAAAGTATCGATTTCGCCCTGAAAGTGGGCCTCATCAGCAAAACATAGCTCTACAGGACAGGCAATCATCATTCATGTACAGTGTGTGCTGCACATTGTTCCATGCCACATAATCACAATAAATGCAACTCGTGGATGTTACCGCGCCAAACAAACACCAAGGTTGTTGCGACCTACTTCATTCTCAGCGCTGTGCGCGCGTGTCTCCTGAATAATTTACGAAGCGAGGCCAAAGGCTTCAAAATCGCAAATAAACGTGTTTTACCCTTCAAGAAAGGTAACCTTTTTTGTATGCAATGCAATACACGCGGCCACGACAGCTGTACCGCTGAATGATGCCATGCGCGAAGTATATGCACTCGGGGGATTCCCACCCTCCCTCCACCCCCAATGACACCCGACTCGTGGCTCTCCACTTGACTCAGCGAGCATTGCACATCATCCACATGTGCCAATACCCGTTCACGTCGTGGTATCAATACCTTTGAACGTTCATCCCATGAAAGAATCATTTGTGTGACCACGTGTTTAGGATAATCCAACAATTCCACCGCCGTAGTTAACCTTCGTAGGCAAAGGGCATAAAAGCGCTCGTGGGAACAAATACGTAGATACCTAATGCATTCGCCTCTAATCCATGAACATTTAGTGTGACGGGGCACATTCGCTAATGAAATTGAAGTGGCCCCAAATATTTGGTGTTTCACTCTCACTTGAGTTAGGCAAAGCCGCAACCGACCTCAAACCCTGCACTCAATGTGGACACTGGCCAATGCTCGGGATGTCTATTCCATGTGCTTCAAAGTATCGATTTCGCCCTGAAAGTGGGCCTCATCAGCAAAACATAGCTCTACAGGACAGGCAATCATCATTCATGTACAGTGTGTGCTGCACATTGTTCCATGCCACATAATCACAATAAATGCAACTCCATAAACCCAGTGCCCCACATGGGCACCATCAGCGCAACAAACCCACCCAAGCAACCCCCCCCCCCCCCCTGAATGGCTGTGTGTTGAATGTGCGCTAACCAGCACCACCAGGGCACAGTGAGCCCGAACCAAGATCCCAGGAGTACCGGCCGAATGGGGCCAGCGTCAAGCAGGTATCCCAGGGACTGACCCTGACCACCATGCACGCCACTGACCCTGTAGAGTCAAAGCCCCGCAAACTTGGGTACGACAGTGTACATATGGAAGGTAGGGACAAGCGAACACTGGCGGAAGCACCGGGACAGTCGCCTAGCAAAAACCCGGACGCACTGCTGTGAACTTGCTGAAGAACAATGGCTGGAAGTGTCTATGGCGGGGACATCCAGCTCAGCCTACCGACCAATTGAAGCCCCCGACGGCGGTTATTGGTTCACTGACGGTGGATCAAAGTTGGTCTGAAATGGGGATATTTACTCTCGCTTATTTACTTGGTGCAGTCGCCAAAGACTCGCGACAAGGTGATGCGGTTCCGCTGACCGGGAAGTATCAGGACTGAAGGGCATACGTGGTAGCACTTAGCCATCCCAGGCCCCCGGGTATCCAAGGAGCCCAGCAAGCCAGAAGGGATTAATGCTGGTTCGCTGGTGCCAGAGTCGTCCGGGTGTTCTACCACTACCTCCCGGTGTTGCAGGATTGGGCTTGCCATTGTGCATTGTCCATCCATGCCCCAGGTCATGGCGTTCTGGGAGGATTCGGTTGGGGGAGCCACCCCGTTGCCCACCCCCGAAGCGCAAATGTCATCTGTGAAGCCGCCACCCAGACCACGAATCGGGTTTCGGGAGCGACAGCAGCCTCTTGGATGGCACTTTCTTGGAATGGGTGTGAGATTCTAGTGACATTGGATATGGGATGGGCTGTTTTCGGGACTCTTGATGCCCAAGCCAAAACAAATACCACGGTCCCACAGCATGTGCATTAGGCTTTGAATCGAACGGCAATATCAGTCGCTGCATAGTGCCGGCTGATACTTCAGGAGCTGTCGTGGATCGCCACCGAGACTCCATTGCAGAGGTCTTCACAGGCCACGATTCCTGTTCCCGCTGTTGCAGCAAGGAACTCCGTCGCCAGGAGTACAGCGGAAGGCAGCCGGCACGCGCCTGTGAAGGGTTCGATCCAGAGTTTCTGCATTGATCAGAGCTGCAGCATCGGTTGCCTCGCCCACTCTTGCGCTCGGGAGCCGAAGACCACGTAGATGGGCACCTGTTGTACTACACCAGGAAAGTGTTCAACAACGAGATTGTTCTTTTTTTTGCACTACGGCCCACCCCGAAGGACAGCCCGCCGGGGCGGTTCACCGCCGGCAGCCGCCAGTTAACTGCTACTGGAGCGCCTGCATTTATCAGTCTGGTACAGCGGAGGCAAGCACAAGGATTCTGCATGGGCGTCTGTTGCCCCGGTCATAACCGCTAGCGACCTGCGTTAATGGCCATTTTTTTTGTTCATTAAATACCAAATGCTGCTGAAGGCTCATAAGTCTTCTATTTGCCTATGACATTTGCCTATGATAATATTCAGGTGGATGCATCATTTGATGCTTTTTGTGCCGAGTTGCTCTCTGCATGGCGGTGTGCGCGTTTGTTGGGTCCATTGTAAATTGGCATTTTTTTGCGTTACGGACCGCCTTATGGATCATTGTCGCGTGTCTTTGTTGTTGTATTTGGTGGTCACAACGTCAGTCAACCATTTGACCTTTTGTCTCAGCTTGGGTCACTCATGTATGTAACAGCGCACACAGACTGCTCATAGTAGGCATGCAGGGAATGCAGAGGGACAATGAGAGAGAGGGGCCCGGGGGGGGGGGATGTCAGCGGCAGCAGCACTGTCAAGCATTGAGTAGCAGCAGTCGCAGCACGAACAATGGCAAGCAGCAACCAAGCGGAAGGGGGAGGGCAAGGGGTGGCGGGTTTTCAAGTGTGTGTGGGGGGGGGTCAATAGAGCCCCCAAAATCTGGGGGGCGGGCCTCAATTGACAGGCACCATTCTTGCATGGAGAAGAGGCACCGCTTTGTCTCTTGTTCATGTCTCCCCACTATGGGGGCGTATTGCGCGCTGTGCGCGCGTTGTGCACAAAGTTTGTACATGACCATACCCAAACTGCATAGTAGTGCCTAGTATCAATAACAATGAGCCTTGTTGTGCATTTATATGTTTTGCCTGCATGCCTAGCCCTCACTTCTAGTGCATTTGTGTGTGTTGTTGTGCATGTCACTCAAAAAGGGTTCGGTGCTATGGTGATACATTCGGGTACCCTGTTCGGGGGCCTCCACTACTCTGCCGTCTCTCAGACCTTCATGTCCACATCAATGGAAAGGGAGTACCGGTTGTAGTCACCTTCACTGCCACTCTCTCCTTGTTAGCTTGGCTGTAGTCTCCTCGCATCGCCCGAGGCTAAGCGGCGCGATCCCCTGCCATGGCGGCGGTCGAATACACCGTCTACGTCAGTGTCACGCGGTCCCCCTCCGCTTCGACCAGCGGTAGTCCATCTCTACCGGCGCAGCGGACGTCCCGTTCGCGGTTGGCATCGGGGTCGGGACGTTCACGCTCACGGGGCATATCGCCTTCAAGCTCAACACCAAAGCCAAGGCCCAAAAGAGCACGTGCTCCAAAGACTGCGGTACGCTCCCGTCAGAACGAGAAGGAGCTCAACACCATCGTTTGACGGACTTGCCCGTCTATGGCATTGGAAGGGCATTCGAGACATTTGGATGGGTTCCGCCTGTGACCGTGGGTTGGGGTGAAACATTAGGTTGTGCAACATTGTGGGGGTGTAGTATGGTCCATAGAGGCAAGAATATTGTCAATGGTAGCAAAAATCCGCAATTTTCCCCCTATCATGTGCACGCGTTGTGCACCCAATCTTGGGCCCCCGAGAAGGCAGGGTGAGGTAGCCACTTCGAATTTTGTCCCCTGTTCTAGGGAGCCCCTGAGAACGCAGGGGTTGTGTAGCACTTCCGCTCACTTGTGGGCCCCCGAGAAGGCAGGGGTGAGGCGGCCACTCCTGATTTTGTCCCCTTTTGGGGGGACCCCCCCAGAACGCAGGGGTTACATAGCACTTCCGTCCACTTGTGGCCCCCTGAGAAGGCAGGGGTGAGGCAGCCACTTGTGATTTTGTCCCCTGTTTTGGGGATTCGTGAGAATGCACGGGTTACGTAGCACTTCCGCCCCCTTATGGTCCCCCGAGAAGCCAAGGGTGAGGCAGCCATTTCTGATTTCCTCCCTTCTTTTGGGGACCCCCCGAAACGTAGGGGTTACATTGCACTTCCACCCACTTGTGGGCCCCCGGGAAGGCAGGGGTGAGGCAGCCACTTCTGATTTTGTCCCCTATTTTGGGGTGCCCCGAGAACGCAGGAGTCACGTAGCACTTCCACCTAATTCTGCGCCCCAGAGACAGCAGGGGTGAGGTAGTCAGTTCTGATTTTGTCCCCTCTTCTGGGAACCCCCGAGAATGCAGGGTTATGTAGCACTTCCGCCCCCTTGTGGGCCCCTGAGAAGGCAAGGATGAGGTAGCCACTTTTGATTTTGTCCCCATGTTTGGCGACGCCCGAGGACGCATGGGTTATGTAGCAATTCCGCCCACTTTTTTGCCACAGAGAAGGTAGGGGTAAGGCAATCAATTCTGATATTGTCCCCTCTTTCGGGGACCCCCAAGAAAGCAGGGGTTATGTAGCACTTTCGCCCACTTGTGGACCCCCAAGAAGGCACAGGTGATGTAGCCACTGGTGATTTTGTCCCCGGCGTAAGATTGATGAGGCCCAAGCCCGTTGCGCCAACCTTCCAAGTGAGGTGGAGCGTGCTATGGAAGTGTTGGGCAAATTTGGGGAGCGAATGGTGAATTTCAAGCGGGATCCACCGAACGTAGAACACATGGACTAGGCCACTCGGAAAAATGTTGCCCGGGCGGTGGAGCGCAATATTGGTGGTGGTTTCCGAATTTGTGAGACCTCTATCTTTTAGTTGCTTGCACCTGACGTAGCAAGTCGCTAGTTGCTAAGAAGCATCGGCCACTGGATACTGTGCAACACTGCAGGATTCAACGAGCTGCCTTTGAGGCCAATATTGACGGGCATTTTCCTTGCCACCTCGTGAAGAATGCGATGCAATCGGCAATGTTTTCAAACTGTTCTTGCTGAGTCGATTGTAGGGGGCCAGTATGCAAAGCAGAATATTCGAAGCTTCGTGTCCCAGCCCGGGGTTGATGGTTCAAACATTTATGATCATGATTTCCGTCTCATTAGTGGAGTGGCACTTGATGGGAAAGAGGGAGACATCCTTTTAGAAGCCCGGGCCCGCATTGTTTCTGCGTTGCGATACAGGCAATAGCGTGGTTGTTCGAATGGGCAGTATGATTTCCAACTCCGTAGGAACGCTGGTTGGGCAACGTTAAAAATGGGTCGGTTGTGTGCACCGGATGACTATCCGTACCCCCCACTTTTTCAAGTGTTGTACAGAGTTGCGGTTGCAAGGTGTCTCTAGTTTTTTGGATGATCCCGTCGTCCAACTGGGTCGGCAGTTCCTGATAAATGAGCAATTGTTGAGGAAAAAGTGTGTGGAGGATTTGCAAGTTGTGAAGTTTGCATCCCTTTCCATAATGTGCAAATAGTTGTGGGACAAGAACAACTACCCAGGGGCAGAACAAAGGCGTGCTTTTGCCATGGCTGCCTTTGGCATTGGTGATGCTGCAAGTGTGCGTGCTTTGCAGGACTAGTTTGCTCACTGCCGCTTGCAGCAATTTGCAAAAGCCAAGGAGCACCTCAAACGGCGTTGTGGCATGGTTACCTGTGGAGTGAAGGGTGAGGTGGAATGTTTGCTTTGACAAGCACATGCTTGTTTGGGTCTGAATGGGCAACACACGGTTGCAAGTTTGAAGCAGTTGCTACTTATTTGGACTTGAGTACCTCTGGCCCTAAGGCTAAGCTCATGCAACGCGTGTATAATCACGCTGTTTCCCTTCATACATACATGGGTCTCCCTACGGACATTGCATCCGTGCCTGAGGAACCCATGGCTGATGAGGCTGAAGGCGAAGACAAAGACATTGTTTATATCCATTGCCTTAGTGGTGATGCATCCGAGGGCAATGATATCCTCATTTGTGAAGGTGCACACATTTCTGCCACAGTTGGATGGCACTAGTTGTGCTTGACTCCACCCTTGCACGAGGTTCCTGCCGGTTGTTGGTTGTGCCGAGAGTGTGTCTCTGCACAGAGTGGTCCAGGTAGCCGTTTGGCTAACCCTAACTATTCTCCTTCAAGGGCTGCAATGGAGGCATCTGCTACCTCCGGTTCTACTTCCAACTCCAATTCCGACTCAAGCTCCAACTCCGACTCCAGCTCTTCCTCTAACTGTGACTCCGGCATTGACTCTGACTCTAACTCTAACTCTAACTAGGTCATGTGGTTCTCATGGAAGGCCTTGGTGGGGCGCTACACACATGTGCAGCCGGAATTGACCGGGGACCAAGTCTCTTTAAGCACAAATACCACCGCCATTTGAACCACGACTATCCCGAGGTTGGTTTTGGGGGGTTCCGTCAATTGAGCCTTTAGGGGGGGGGGGTCTAGCCAGGGGGCTCTATCGAGCCCCCCCTCAAATGAAAGCACGTCCGCCCCAATCCTGCCGCTCTGCATGCTCCAAGCACAGGCACTCACATGTTATTTGAGTTGGGGAATGACCCGACCCTCGACCGTCTAGGTTGCAAGTGCAATGACCTCACCCCCACGATGTACAGGGAGGGGGAAAACTTCGCGGCAGGAATTTTTTGTTGTGGGACATTTCGCATTTCAGATTGGTGCAAAATTTGCCTCTCAATATTCAGGCCGCTGTGCATAATAAACTCATGTTGAAATTTAGCAAATTTAATTGTTGTTCAATTGCCGCTGCCAAGCATAGCTCAGCATTTGTAGATGGGGTATGGTTGAATTCTGTGGGTACAAAGCGTCTCGCTGTTGATCATCCTTTTGTTGCACAATTGTCTACTTTTCTGCCACCAGGAATTTACAGCAAGCCTCCGGTAATTAACAGCAAGCCACCAGGAATCAACAGCGACACTCCAGGAATTAACAGCAACCCCCCAAGAATAAACAGCAACCGTCTACCCAACCCTGGACCCCCTTGCCACCCTCCTATGAACAACAAAAAGGCAAAGATAGCATTCAGGGAAATACAACATTTATAGCACAAATACCACAAATCACACAAAGACAAGCCAAAAAACATTTTAATGGGGCATGTTTGGCGTTGCCAAAGACAAGCTCACAGCATGTGGGTGCGAAATTTCCCAAATTCGGGACTGCATGCGAAAAAAGCCTGCGTCGAAATTTTCTCGAATATAAAAGCCCGGTGCAAAGTTTTCCCTCTCCCTGCAGTGGCCTGCACAGTGAGTGGGTCACTTCCGATAGAAGACATTGTGTGCAAGAACAAAGGGACCGCACGTCTGACATGACCCACTAGCTGTCAGTGCATTTGAGCCGATCCACTTACTGAGCTGTGTCCTATTGCCCAAGTGTATGTTGTATGCCATGATTGGAGCATTGCACAACAGGCCATATACTTTGTAGCTGCTGTCAAAGGAAGCGAACATTCGTCCAACGCATCTCATGTTGAAGTATCCTCAAACGGAGGAGCGGTTGGTTGGCACAAAATATCCTGGGCATATCCGTGCTGGTGACATTGATGCAGTGGGTATTGAGGAATGTAGGGCATCCACTGACCACATGTACCACTACATGGTACCCCCCTCCCCCCCGTGTCCAACGAAATGCACGCCTGTGTCATTCGTGCTCTGTGGCTTTCTGCTTGCCTACTGCTCTGCTATCGGCGCCTGCTCGCTGTATCTGTCTTGTGTGGCTCTTTCTGTTGCTCTCCGTCTGTCTTTTGTGTGCCTCTTTCTTTTTCTTGTCCAGCGCCTTGTCCAGCAAACATTTTGGTTTTTGGACCAAATTATTTTGGTGCCCAAATTAATTCAGTCCTGAGTCTCAGCGAACGGATGTCACCCGCGCACTGCACTCCTCGTCCACCGAGCAGTAGGTGTTCGGCCCGGATTTTCCTGGGATTTTAGTGTTCGCTGGACATGGGGGAGGCAAATCTGCCAGGTGCTAGAGGCAAATCTGCTGGGACTCATATGCATCCAAAGGGGGAGAACCAGAGGCGATGTTCGCGCGGAGATGACTGAAAGTAGGGGAGTCGGATTGGGCTGATTTCTGAGCACTGGACCAGAGGCGACACACGCGTGTGAAATGAATGTTCCTTCTTGGCAATGCAGCCTTTTGGTCAGGTGACCGAAGGCCAGTGTGTTGGTTGGCTGGTTGAACAGAATAGGAGGTCAGAGGCCACGTGTGCGGCAGAGAGGAGGAGGGTGAGGAATGAGCTAAGCACCCAGGGGGGGGGGGGGGGGCTGCGTTTCTGAACTAACCACAGCGTGTCCTTTGTTTTGGGTGTATGTTGTACCGCAAAAAAAAAATCATAGCACCTGACGATTTTACCGCAAACAAAAATTACACGACGTGATAATTTTTTTGTTACACGCATCTACCGCAAAAAAAGATTACATGGCTTACCGCAAAAAAAATTTACAAGACGTACCGCAAAAAAAAATTACATGTGGCGATTTTTTCCTACATGTGTTTACCGCAAAAATGAAAAAATTACACGACCTTACCGCTAAGAAACAATAACCAATTTTACTGAAAATGCATGCCTGTAGGCGATGTGCCCACCTCTGATTTTTTCCCCACGCTTGGTGTTGGGGACCCCAAGAATGAACATCGCAAAGCTGGTGGTGGAGCACCGGGGTACTTTTTCCGATCTGCCGCTCATCCCAATGGGTGCCGGTTTTGTGGACTATGTGCTCAGCATTGTTAATGCTGATCGTGTTGTGCGCGTCGTTGAAGCGCCCGGTGATGATGTGGAGGGCGTGACCGAGCTTCCCGGCCCTCCTGAGTCCCCCCGCAGCACCCAAGTTGAAGGTGCACTTTCGGCTATCGAGGAGAGTGTTCAGGCCACCCCCACCCCACTCGAAGGCAAGAGGCCTCCGCCGAGCTGAGCGTGGAAAGCCTGGAGGCCAGGCCGCAACCTTCCATGGCCACTCCCACAGAGGAGGACACCCGTCCCAAGGTCCTCATCCGTGGAGAGTGGCGCAAGGTGCCGGATGGCTACCCAGCAAATGCATCTGTCCAGCTGGAGGGTGACGAGCTTTTCATCAATGACCTGTCCAAGCAGCTAGTAGCACAGTTGAGCGCCACTTGTCAGTTTAACCCCAAAAATCCTGGTGCAAAGCCCAAGTCTAGCGACACAAAAACAAACTTGATCTGCAAGCGTGCATTCTGCAACTACTTGTAGCCGATGCATGTTTTGTGGGTTGCATTTTCCTCCGCCTGTTTGGTGTACCAATGGTGGAGCACATAAGATTGCTGTTATATTGGCCCCACACCAGTGCCTTGGTGGCCTATAATGGTGGCACTAGCGTTGGCCATGGCCCTGTCAGGACTCTTTTTCTTGAGCTTGATTTTGTTTCCGGTGCTTGCACACTGGATGCTGGCCATGGCCCTATCAGGACTCTTTTCTTGGGCCTAATTTTGTGTCTCGTGCCCATGACACCCTGTGGACTATTTTTTATTGGCCCCACACTAGAGGGGTGTTGCCTGAACCGTGCGCGCACCGTGCGCGCACCGTGCGTCCTTTTGCGTATTTTGTGTCCACCAGATCCACAATGCCTGAATCTGAGCTGCCCTGGCTTGTCGCCGGACTGCCTGTGTACTACCACCGCTCCAACGGGGATAGGGTGTCGGCCACTGTCGTTGACCCTTCTCCAAGAGGTGGGCGTCGCGTCTCTATTCGGTGCGAATTGGGTGGTGAAGAGGTCTTGTACGAGCATGCACCCGAGGAGCGGTTGGAGTTTGCACTTGTGACTGCTGAGAGCCCCGATTCCGCCCAACTTGTGCACGATGAGGCGCCGATGGACGCTTTGCTGGAGCCCCAATTACCTGAAGTGGAAGCTGAAGCCCCTAGAATTGATGATCATGAGCCAGAATGCTGTGGCGGATGAAATTGAAATTCCCGTAACCCAACCAGTGTTGTCGCTTGTGTTGTCGCCTGTGCATGGTTTGTTACGGAGGTGCGTGCAAGGTGCAGAAAATGGGAGCCTGGAACCTGTGACAAGCATCAGATTCAAAAAACAAAATTCCCGGTACGCCAATAGGGGCTGAAGGGTGCAGAAAATGGGACCCTGGAACCTGTGACAAGCATCAGACTAAAAACTGAAGAATCCTGGTATGCCAGTATGGACTGCAAGGTGCAGAAATCAGGACCCTGGGTGTGTTTCTATGGGGGCCATTCAACGGGGCACAAGTTGGGCAACCATCACAAAAACATTGAACCGTGCACGCACCGTGCACGCACCGTGCGACAACGCCCCCTAGTGCCTTGGTGGCCTATAATGTTGGCACCAGCGTTGGCCATGGCCCTGTCAGGACTCTTTTTCTTGAGCCTGATTTTGTTCCCAGTGCTGGCACACTGGATGTTGGCCATGGCCCTATCAGGACCCTTTTCTTGGGCCTGATTTTGTGTCTAGTGCGAATGACACCATGTGAAACTAGTTATATTGGCCGAGTCCCAACTAATTGGTGGCCCCGCGGAGTACTATGTGCTTTGTGGACTCGGCGTCCCATTGTTAAGGTCGCTATGGGGTGCCGTACGGAACCGGCAGCTGTACATATTGCGCATGTATTGCAAAGGTTGCATTTCTTTCAATTTTTCAATTTTTTCATGATTTGGACAACTTATTGCAAAAAAAAATTTTACACGTACTTACCGCAAAAAAAATTTGATTTTTTTTTTATAATTCACAAGACTTACCGCAAAAAAAATTACACGAATAGACGATTTTTTTGTACACAACTTACATTTTTCACTGTTTTGGGGGCGGGAGGGGGGGGGCTGATGGTTCTACCCACTCTCTTTGAAACTCCATGAGCCTTTGTGGGTCCCATGTGCCTTCATTGCGAGCCTTCATGTTATCAGAGCTCCTTGTTTCTTTCCTGCACTCCGCAAAGTGGGATCATGGGCAAGCCACAGAAGAAGCAATCCGAGAAGAAAGGACTGGTCGCGGCAAAGAAGGATGATGAGAAAATGGAGATAGATGCACCAAAAGTCCCTGAGCAAGCGAAGCAGAAGAAGAGAAAGGTGAAGGTGGAAGATGCTGCTGTGAAGAAGGAGGGTGCTGCGAAGAAGGAGAGTGCTGTGAAGAAGGAGGGAGCTGCGAAGAAGGCGGGTGGTGCTCCGGCTGTGCCCCCGCAGAAGCAGAAACCGGCGAAGAAGCGCAAGGAACGTGACGACGAGGAGACTGCAGAGCCTCCCAAGAAGAAGCAAAAGTACGAACCCCCACAATTCTACAAATTGTTCTTGCACGATTGCCCCGATGGCATCGAGGCGGATGGTGTCAAAAAGTATTACGTTAAAACACATGGCTTTGCTGAAGACTCGATCAAGTCCGTCGACTGGATGAAGAATGGCTCCGGGAAATTCCTCGGGGCAGGGGTTGTGACGTTCAAGGATGAAGCAACTTTTGCCAAAGCTGCTGCGCTGCCTGGTCCCACGGTAGGGGGGAAAAAGGTGGAGGTACGCCATGGAGCGATCCGCGATTACCAGAGTCAAATTGAGCTTTGGAACCTGCATCCATCTACGACGGAGAAGGACATCCGCAAACACTACAGTAAGGCCAAGGGTTTCGATCGACTCAAGTGGATGACGAACAAGGATGGGCAATTCACGGGTAAAGCAGTGGTCAGTTTCGATAGTCGGGAGGCTGCCACCGCCGCTCTCAAGCTAGGCTTCCCACGCGTTTCAGGCCAGCCAAGCAGCGGAGAGATCCGCGCCAACAGATACCAACGTGTTGTGCACCTCAAGGGCTCCAAGGCGCTGAATGACGCGAACGTCCTTCAGCATTACGGAAAACTTGGGGAAAATGCCGTGACCTTCATCAAGTGGTCCCATCAAAATGGTAAACCCGAAACGCCGAAAAGCTTTACAGGCCGGGGCTTCATAAGTTTCAAGACCCCAGAACTTGCTGCCAAGGCTGTTCAAGAGAAAACTTGGATGCTGGATAAAGAGAAGATTTTCGTGACCCCGATTAAGGGCATTCTGGGTTCAAATCCCGCCATCTTCGACAAGCGATGCCTGAACGCATTCATGGATGCGGAGGCTGCGATGGCGCAAGCCAAATAACCGCAGACGAGCCTCTGCCCCCCACCCCCCCTCCCCCTTACAGCCCTTACATTGCAGGTTACATCATCATCACAGAATATTGGGATCAAAGAATCCTTCTCAAATGAAGGCACTGCCGCTGCAGCGCTGGGGGCCGTCGTTGCCGCAGCCTCTAGCATCGAGGGAGCTGCTGCATTCATGACTGCTGGCATGGCGGAAGCCCACGCTGAAACGCTGATGTTGTTGTGGAGCTATCAAGTGCGTCGACAGCTACGACTGCGCAGCCTCCACAATTGATGCTGATCCTGGAACAGCTTCTGCAACAACACATGCGGCCGACATCTGTGGCACTGCTTGGATAGCATGTGCGCGCGCTCCAACCAAGGGCTACCAGTCAACGGTGACGGTCACACAGCTGTGGGACACGAATGCCATTACAATCACATAGTGCAGGGGGCCGGGCCTCTGCTGGAAATTGATGAAGCAAGCCATAAGGCAGACCTGCATCATACAGTTTGTCCCCCGATCCCATGAAACTCGCAGGTTCTTCGGGCTGGGACTCTGCCCATTCCATTCCTTTGCACAAGAGGTTTTGGAAGTACGGCCCCTTTTGCTGCATGAACCAATCCAGGAAGCCTCATGGGTGTGGCATGCGGTGCAATTCGCCCCCGCTCCAGCGGGGGTCAGCAGGTGAATAACTGCTACGCTTTGTCCTCCGGCGGCAGCCACTGTGAGAGGGCAGGCAGTGATGCCTCTCGGAGGGCGTGCCTGTGCTGGGCACAGGCGACAGCGGCAGCAATCCTCCGATTCAGAGTTGGGGGATAGATGGGGCTTCACGTTTTTTGTACCTCAGATTCGCGAACCGGAGGGAAACAATGTACTGGTTTGGCCCCATGAGCCCTGTGCTTTGCGCTATCATTGTGCCTGCCGCCTGGGAGCAGGGCACATACAGGGCAGCCACTCCCCCCAGGGCCTCCCACATGAAGTCGTACGCAAGCCTCTCGGCCCTATATGTTTTGAAGGAGTGTAGGGTACGGCTCAAGCGCGCATTGGTTTGCAACACCTCCCCCTCGCACCTGTCTGATGCGTGGATGTGGGCCCTCTCTGTTGTGGTTCAACAACTCTGGTGGTGCTCTGGAGGGCCCGTGGTGCACGTGGCGCGACTGTTGTCCAGACTGTAGGTAGAGTCACGTCACTCTAAATACCGAGTGCTGGACCATGCGAAGTAGGCCCCAGGCAATGGTGCATGATGCTGTGGAACAATTGGCAAGAAACGGAGGGGGAAATTTTTAAAGGGCAAAAAAATTAATGTGGACAAATTTGGAAGCCCTCCCTCCTCCTACCAAATATTCCTTCAATTTTGAGGATGCGTAAATGTGTGCACAAGAAATAACAGTAACCATCCAGCACCCACCAGGCAATAACATCAGCCATCCAGAGCCCACTAGGAAACACCAGCAAGGGACCTTGTACCAAATTTTCCTTCATCCCTGAGGCCGAGTATCAAATCCCCCCCTCCCCCATCCCCACAATACAATACAATACAATGAACTGAGAATGGTGGCGATGACCATATGCCTGTGTCACGGGGGTATATGCGAGCTATGTATCCGTTGCTCGTGGCCCATCCCCACAACCAAAACATATTTGGACCCACAGAGGGTCAGAATGAGCAATGGCGAGAGGCCAATAGGCACCACCAAAGGCTACCAACCAAATACCGAGGCCTTGTGCCAACCCCCCCCCCCCCCCAGCCCCCCTACTCCCCCCCCCCCCCCAAAGTGAAATTATTCCCCCCTCCGGTCTGGGCATGCCCCACCCCTCCCTTTGGCCCTATTTTTCAAAAATAGCGTATCAGCGTTTGACGGCAGGTTCTGGTGTCTGGTACGGAGAGGCGGATGCGCGCAACAGGTCCTTTGTTCTTTCCAACGAAGAGGACCAGACTAACAATCGGGGGGAACTTAGGGCACATTATGCCAGCCAGCGGGTAAGCCCCTGCATATGGTTGTTGATTCGGAGTGGGTGTACAAGGGAGTGATAAAATGGGGGGCGGTCTGGCGGCGCCATCAATGGCGCACAGCCACGGGCGACGTGGCGCACAGGGACTTTTGGGAACCCTTTTTGGATCTGGTACGAGAGCGGGGTGATTTGTTTTCCATACAGTGGGTTCCCTCCCACATCGAGATTATGGGTAATGAGAGGGCAGACCAGTTGGCAGAGGAAGGGAGGGTTAGGCATTGGGCTTACTCTCGTGAGTGGGTGAGGGAGGTGCAGCAGCGACAGTCGTCGGAGTGGTAGGCGTTGGGCTTACAAGAGCTAGATTCGGAAGTCAGTGATAGTGATATATCTGGTTCGAGTGAGGGGCAGGGGTCGGATGGGCGACGCAGTTGCGGGTGTAGTACAAATTGCACTTGTCGCGGTGAGTCATCAGAAAGAGTGAGTGAGACGGGATCACAGTGCAGCTCAGAGCCGTCAGATTTCTCGCTTAGCACAGAGCCTCCAACGTTTAAGTCACGTAGGCTGATCTCCTGAATGTGAGTGCACGGTGCATGGCAGTGCCCGCGGTGTATCGCAGGCATGATGCGGGGTTGGAATCCTTCATCATGAACCCTCGAACATACCACCTCCACGCACTGATGTCTGTGTTAATCATCCACGGCCCTTCCTTTGGCCCTCGAGGCCATTGAGCCCCACGCAGAGGTGCAATGGCACTTGCGACAGGTGCATGGTGCAGCCACAACGTACTCCGGGGAAGTTAGTCGTGGTGGAGGCCGGTGTAATATGCCAGAGCCGCTTGTCTTGGCGGTCTGCAGACGCGGCGCCATGTCGGCCGCGTGCAGTAGGGCACGATGGCTTGGCGGTCAAGTCTTTGGGCCATGTCTGTGAGGTATGTCTGTTGGTCCTACTTGTGGGGTACAGGTCTAAGGGGTGAGAGGCTGAGTATTACGCCTTGTGCGCGCAGTGCAGGCACTGCACAAACAGTGCAGAGGCCAGCGCATCTCATGTTGAAGTATCCTCAAACGAAGTAGCAGTTGGCCTGCACCAAATATCTTGGGTATATCCGTGCTGGTTTGTGACATTGATGCAGCGGGTATTGAGGAATGTAGGGCATCCATGACCACATGTACCACTACGTGGTAGCCCCCCCCCCCCCATGTTTGAAAGATGGAGTTTTCTTTAGCAGCTTGGAGGGTGGGCAATGCACCCACCATGGAGAAGGTGAAAGCTGCATACAAGAAGTGGTGTTGCGGTTACACCCGGACAAGAATATGAACAATGCGGCCAAACAGCCAAAGCCACCCAACTCTTTAAAAGGTTGAACACCGGCTATGAGGAATGGAAAGGAGCGCCTGTAGTGGCACCGCCAAGGCCGGCGGCGGATCCACCCGACTACCCGTTCAACCCGACATACTTTAGATCGAACTTTTGCAACCCCAAAAGTATGGTAGGCAGCGTAAACGAGTACAAAAAAACCCATAAATGCAGACGCCGGAGGACAATGGAGAGGGTTTTCGGTCATTCTTGTGGAGAAATAGAAGGCCCGGCCATCCAAAACATGCAAGCGGAATGGGGGCTACCTAAAGTGAGGGAACACCAAAGGGGGCACCACCACCGGGAGCAAGAACGCAACATACCCGGCGCCTCACGTTCCATGAGAAGTTCCGGTGGCACACGCACAGCCTCCGCGCCATCCAAGCGGACCGGATCCTTGCAGAGAAAAGGAGGAGAGGGTGGTCTTCGGACTACCCTACTACTCAGAGGTAGGAACCAACATGTATTTATTGGAACTGGACCAAGTCCACTAAGTAAGAGTGCAGGCCTCAAGCGTATGGGTGCCAAAGGTGAGATGCTGGGAGCCAGAGGTGTTCATCATAGGTGAAGGAATGAGCTTCACGGTGGAGGACTCGACGAGGTTGATGCATAGCCTGCACAAGGCAAATGTGGTTGCTGAGCAAGTGGACATCCGGCTATACAACGAGCAGAAGCTGCAAGCAACGGGGGGAAAGCGGAAGCCGCACCCACGGGTGACAAAGGTTGGCGAGGGCGCATGGTCGCAAAGTCCCGACGGCGCCAAGGTGACAGGGTACAACAAGCCAAGCGCAGTGCTTAGCACAAAGGCACGACCCATACCGCACCAAGGCATGGCCTAAGCCTTGAGGCAATAGGGATGGAGGTCGGGCGCCGAGCAACCATGGAGCCGGGCTAAGGGTGCCAGCTAAGGGTGCCAGCAAGGGGCCCATCACACCTCCACCCGACACGAGGCACTAACCTCAACCCAGCAACAACTTGCCCCTATGTGGAGGTCGCGCCAAGAAGTGGGCTACCAACGATGGCAACTGGCCCACCCCGCAACACCCGCTACAATGTATACCACTGCGCACCCGCCTACACCTCACAACACCCGCCACCCTGGGGGGCACCAGCCCATCCCCGCCCTTCAATCTACGGCACCCACCACGCCACCCAACACCCACCATGACATGAGGCCCCACAAACACCGCACCCAGGAGGAACCACCCACCCCTACTCAACGGGAAAGGGGACTCAACACACATAGCAAGGGCATAAAGGAGGGGATAGGGGGTACGTGATGCGCTCGCCAAAGGAGGACTTGGCGCGGGATTTGGAGGCAGGAGGTTGTTATGTGCCCCGGTCGGGGGAAAAGACCCCGCAATTGGACATCCCACGGCCCAAAAGCCGCCGTTGGGGAGAGGTCCCTCACCGCCGGCTTGGGATGGCCGCTTGGACGCGCGTTGCCAAAGCCAGTTGCCTTCCTCCGTTTGGACTCGACGGACACAGAGAAGTGAAAAAGGGCGAATCCGGGGGTTCCGTTGGCACAACCTACTAAGGGAGAGGAAAGGGAAGTACAGAGGGAATCAAAGGGCAAGGAAGGCGAGGAAGGACACAGGATAGTGAGAGGCCGATGGGCACCACGGCCTATGGAGGTAAAGGACAAGGGAAAGGGGAAGTAGAGAGGGTGCGATAGGGCAAGGAGGAAGAGGAAGGATACAAGGTGGTGAGAGGCCAATGGGCACCACGCCTATGAAGGGAATGGGTCCAAGTGAAGGGCAGCCAATGGTGATTGGCCAGTAGGCGCCGCCGGTTGTAGACATGAACAATACACCATGGCGTCATGCCAAACGCCCCCCTCCCCCCTGTGTCCCCTGTGTGTGTGGTAGCAAAGGGTTACAGGATTGTGTACACGGACGGGTCGTCAAAACGACTGAGCCACAAGGACATGCGCAGGGCCGGGGGCTTTGGCGTATTCGCATCGGAAGATGAGCAAGGACCGGAGGTGCGCTTCTGCGGCTACGTACCAACACGCCACAGGCAAACAAATAACGGAGCGGAGCTTTGGGCAGCCCTGGAAGCCCTACAGGGGTTCTGGGTGCCAAAACTGGCAATCCTCACCGACTCACAGTACCCGCAGCTGGGAGCGAATGGCAGGGCCCAGCACTGGAAGTCAAAGGGATGGACAACCACTTCTGGTAAGCTGCAGGTCCACGTCCCCGTCTGGGAAATGCTGCTCCAGGAAATGGCGACGCCAGGAAGAGAAGTCAGGTGGGAGCACGTCCCAGCCCATGTCAACGTACAAGGGAATGAGGTGGCGAATGGACTGGCGATGGAAGGCATGTGTTCGAGTCCGCTGTGGTCTCAGCATGTTGCACCACACTCATCATCAGGGTCGGAATCCACGGTAGGCTTGAGGGGTGGGTCTGGATCAGATTCAGAGGACACCAAGGCACTCTGGTCATCCTTGGGTATGGTACCCATGGATAATGATGAGCTGACAGGGGAAGCATCCGGGGAACCAGCGCCACGTGGAATGGGACCATACACCTCAAGCAGTTCAGAAAGCGAGGACATAAGGACAGGACACACACACCAGGGAGAGTTGTTGAATGAGCTGTCTGCAGCGGACACACTGTCTGCAGCGGACACACTGTCCTTCAGCACAGAAGTGAGCGACACCAGGCGGCAGCGCAAAAAGCGAAAGCTCAGGAAAAGCAGGAACCGAGGACAGGGTCGGTAATGACAGAACCTGTAGCCCCTGCATTCTGGTGCGAATATCTCACAGGTTTCAAGCTCAACAATGCATGCATGTCTGAAATCTGCGTTCTGACGCAGAGTTTTTCGTCACAAGAGCCAGGTCTTGTCGCGGCGAGCAGCAGCACACAGAGGCGACCACAAAGCGTCCTGTCGCGGGAGAGCATCCGGGCGTAATGCCGCCGGCAGCGCAAAAAACGAAAGCTCAGGAAAAGCAGGAACCCAGGACAGGGTCGGTAATGACAGAACCTGTAGCCCCTGCATTCTGGTGCGAATATCTCACAGGTTTCAAGCTCAACAATGCATGCATGTCTGAAATCTGCGTTCTGACGCAGAGTTTTTCGTCACAAGAGCCAGGTCTTGTCGCGGCGAGCAGCAGCACACAGAGGCGACCACAAAGCGTCCTGTCGCGGGAGAGCATCCGGGCGTAATGCCGCCGGCAGCGCAAAAAGCGAAAGCTCAGGAAAAGCAGGAACCCAGGACAGGGTCGGTAATGACAGAACCTGTAGCCCCTGCATTCTGGTGCGGATATCTCACAGGTTTCAAGCTCAACAATGCATGCATGTCTGAAATCTGCGTTCTGACGCAGAGTTTTTCGTCACAAGAGCCAGGTCTTGTCGCGGCGAGCAGCAGCACACAGAGGCGACCACAAAGCGGCTGAACCCCGCGTCCTGTCGCGGGAGAGCATCCGGGCGTAATGCCGCCGGGAAGGACATGGCAGGAGAAAGGACCACGTCAGCAACGGCATGGCCCTTACACACACATCCAGCCAGCCCCAAAGAAGGTCAAGCCTCAGCAAGAACGCCAGCGTTTCAAGGTGCAAGCACTGAGCCAGCTAGAGGCCATTGCAAATGAAGGACTGGGAGCAGTCGAAGCAGAGCTGACCACAATGGCCTGGGCCCGCAATCAGCAGATCTGGCTCCGACTGGACCAACCACACAGCACCAGGATGCACTGTGAGATTGTGGACAATCATGGGGAACCATTGCTGATGAGCAATCAGGAGCTCTACTCGGTGATGGTCCAGATCAACTGGACCCTGAAGACTCAGGCTCTGGCGAACATGCAGGTCCAGTGCCGACCCAAAAGTGCAGGCAAGTGGCACCCGTTCCAGTGGGAGGCGATCCTCCACTGTCCGACAGCAGAGGGACACAGAGCGGTGCCCTCAGCAGTGAGCAGAGCTGGAGACTGCATGCATGTGTGGCTGGCGGGCCGAGCGGACCTCTTGAGGCTGTTCCAAAGAACGCTCTTCAGGCAGGCGGACCCGGTACCCGGGGACGCTGTCCGGTTCCTCTACACGCTGCTGAGCACACCCCCATGCGAAAGGAGATATGCATGACAGGGGGTGACACGCGGGGGGACACATTGGAGCAAATGGTGCAGACACCCAATCGTCGTAGCCCAGTGGATTAACCGCACCTCTTCTGTCCTGCGGAGGATGGTTCGAACCCCGGGGGGGATAGTGATACACCGAACGTCCCGAAAACCCCTTTTATGCGCGCGAGAGAGAGAGAGAGAGAGAGAGAGAGAGAGAGTGGGACGCAGTGGGAAAAGAACGGAGAGGAGAGAGAGAGAGGATGGGGCGCAGGGGAGGGAGCAGGAGAGAAAGAGAGGGAGAGAGTGGGAGAGAGACCCACAGAGCAAGAGTCGGGGGCTAACCGGCGCAAAGGGAGGGTGGTGGGTTCGAGCTGACCAGGGTGTAAGGGACGCCAAGGCAGCACAGAGCAGTATAATGGTGAAATAACAGGGCGCCGTTGCGCCCCTTGAGCAGAGGCGCGACACATCATTACGTGTTGGAAAGCCGAAGCATGGCAAGGGCCGCGAGAATGCGGCCCATGAGAGGGCGTTGAATGCGAGTGGACATGAAAATGTGGGCGGCTTGTGCACGCATGGTGTGGTGCTGAAAAGGTACGCGCCACACACAGTACAGCAATGAACTGTTGAGGTGTCCGGCAGCCGGAGCTTTTGTTGAACTGTTGAGACGCCTTTGCGCCACCAAGGGCGCCATTGCGCCCCCGAGGTTTGGGTACGACACGTCCTCACGTGCCAGAGAGCAAGTGCTTGACAGGGGCACGACCTGCAGGGCAAGGGTTAGAGACTAACCGGCACTGTGGGAGGGTGGTGGGTGCGAGCTGACCTCAGTGTCCAGAGGACCAAAGCCAAAGTACAGTCAGCAACCACCTAGTGTGGTACAGAACTGGTCTGCGCTGCAGTGCAGCAAGAAACACACTGAACAATGTGGTTATGACCATGCGCCTGTGACACGGGGGCGTATGCGAGCCCAGTTTCCGTTGCCTCATGGCCCCTGTGTCCCCTGTGTCCCTGTGAGCAGAGGCTACACTGGCTGCTTGCGTCGGTCTTTGGGGTGCTAACGGTGCATTTCCCAGACCTGGCACTGCAGGTGTAGGACAAAGAGAATGTGCATGCGTGTTACAAGTTCCTACCCGCGCTGGCATCAAAACAGGTAAAGCGAGTGGTACAAGAAGCGAAGCCAGTGGGGGCATGTGGTTGTGGGATCCTGCAGTGGATTGTATCCACCATGCCTTGACAGGACCGGTTGATGGTATTGTGTTCAGGCATCTGCATGAAGACGCACGGTATAGGTTATGAGTGATGTAAGGAATGGTCTGGGTGTGCCTTGGGGTGTGGAGTCTAATGGTTGCAGATTGCAGATAGGATGGTTCTTGGGGTGCATGGTTCATGGCTAACCGGTACCCACGGGAGGGGATGAGCTTACCCAGACCGCCCATGAAACATTCGATCGCCGTCTTATGCAGTGATGTCAAGGAAACATTCAGAGTTGATCTGGTTCGCGCTGCAGTGTGGCAAGGCGAAACAATGTACTGTGCTTTATGGCCATGACCATACGCCTGTGTCACGGGGGTGTATGCAAGTCCAGTTTCCGTTGCTCATGGGCCCTGTATCCAACGAAATGCACGCCTGTGTCATTCGTGCTCTGTGGCTTTCTGCTTGCCTACCGCTCTGCTATCGGCGCCTGTTCGCTGTATCTGTCTTGTGTGGCTCTTTCTGTTGCTCTCCGTCTGTCTTTTGTGTGCCTCTTTCTTTTTCTTGTCCAGCGCCTTGTCCAGCAAACATTTTGGTTTTTGGACCAAATTATTTTGGTACCCAAATTAATTCAGTCCTGAGTCTCAGCGAACGGATGTCACCCGCGCACTGCACTCCTCGTCCACCGAGCAGTAGGTGTTCGGCCCGGATTTTCCTGGGATTTTAGTGTTCGCTGGACATGGGGGAGGCAAATCTGCCAGGTGCTAGAGGCAAATCTGCTGGGACTCATATGCATCCAAAGGGGGAGAACCAGAGGCGATGTTCGCGCGGAGATGACTGAAAGTAGGGGAGTCGGATTGGGCTGATTTCTGAGCACTGGACCAGAGGCGACACACGCGTGTGAAATGAATGTTCCTTCTTGGCAATGCAGCCTTTTGGTCAGGTGACCGAAGGCCAGTGTGTTGGTTGGCTGGTTGAACAGAATAGGAGGTCAGAGGCCACGTGTGCGGCAGAGAGGAGGAGGGTGAGGAATGAGCTAAGCACCCGGGGGGGGGGGGGGGGGGGGCTGCGTTTCTGAACTAACCACAGCGTGTCCTTTGTTTTGGCGGCGGAGGGGGGGGGGGCTGATGGTTCTACCCACTCTCTTTGAAACTCCATGAGCCTTTGTGGGTCCCATGTGCCTTCATTGCGAGCCTTCATGTTATCAGAGCTCCTTGTTTCTTTCCTGCACTCCGCAACGTGGGATCATGGGCAAGCCACAGAAGAAGCAATCCGAGAAGAAAGGACTGGTCGCGGCAAAGAAGGATGATGAGAAAATGGAAATAGATGCACCAAAAGTCCCTGAGCAAGCGAAGCAGAAGAAGAGAAAGGTGAAGGTGGAAGATGCTGCTGTGAAGAAGGAGGGTGCTGCGAAGAAGGAGAGTGCTGTGAAGAAGGAGGGAGCTGCGAAGAAGGCGGGTGGTGCTCCGGCTGTGCCCCCGCAGAAGCAGAAACCGGCGAAGAAGCGCAAGGAACGTGACGACGAGGAGACTGCAGAGCCTCCCAAGAAGAAGCAAAAGTACGAACCCCCACAATTCTACAAATTGTTCTTGCACGATTGCCCCGATGGCATCGAGGCGGATGGTGTCAAGAAGTATTATGTTAAAACACATGGCTTTGCTGAAGACTCGATCAAGTCCGTCGACTGGATGAAGAATGGCTCCGGGAAATTCCTCGGGGCAGGGGTTGTGACGTTCAAGGATGAAGCAACTTTTGCCAAAGCTGCTGCGCTGCCTGGTCCCACGGTAGGGGGGAAAAAGGTGGAGGTACGCCATGGAGCGATCCGCGATTACCAGAGTCAAATTGAGCTTTGGAACCTGCATCCATCTACGACGGAGAAGGACATCCGCAAACACTACAGTAAGGCCAAGGGTTTCGATCGACTCAAGTGGATGACGAACAAGGATGGGCAATTCACGGGTAAAGCAGTGGTCAGTTTCGATAGTCGGGAGGCTGCCACCGCCGCTCTCAAGCTAGGCTTTCCACGCGTTTCAGGCCAGCCAAGCAGCGGAGAGATCCGCGCCAACAGATACCAACGTGTTGTGCACCTCAAGGGCTCCAAGGCGCTGAACGACGCGAACGTCCTTCAGCATTACGGAAAACTTGGGGAAAATGCCGTGACCTTCATCAAGTGGTCCCATCAAAATGGTAAACCCGAAACGCCGAAAAGCTTTACAGGCCGGGGCTTCATAAGTTTCAAGACCCCAGAACTTGCTGCCAAGGCTGTTCAAGAGAAAACTTGGATGCTGGATAAAGAGAAGATTTTCGTGACCCCGATTAAGGGCATTCTGGGTTCAAATCCCGCCATCTTCGACAAGCGATGCCTGAACGCATTCATGGATGCGGAGGCTGCGATGGCGCAAGCCAAATAACCGCAGACGAGCCTCTGCCCCCCACCCCCCCTCCCCCTTACAGCCCTTACATTGCAGGTTACATCATCATCACAGAATATTGGGATCAAAGAATCCTTCTCAAATGAAGGCACTGCCGCTGCAGCGCTGGGGGCCGTCGTTGCCGCAGCCTCTAGCATCGAGGGAGCTGCTGCATTCATGACTGCTGGCATGGCGGAAGCCCACGCTGAAACGCTGATGTTGTTGTGGAGCTATCAAGTGCGTCGACAGCTACGACTGCGCAGCCTCCACAATTGATGCTGATCCTGGAACAGCTTCTGCAACAACACATGCGGCCGACATCTGTGGCACTGCTTGGATAGCATGTGCGCGCGCTCCAACCAAGGGCTACCAGTCGACGGTGACGGTCACACAGCTGTGGGACACATAGTGCAGGGGGCCAGGCCTCTGCTGGAAACTGATGAAGCAAGCCACAAGGCAGACCTGCATCATACAGTTTGTCCCCCGATCCCATGAAACTCGCAGGTTCTTCGGGCTGGGACTCTGCCCATTCCATTCCTTTGCACAAGAGGTTTTGGAAGTACGGCCCCTTTTGCTGCATGAACCAATCCAGGAAGCCTCATGGGTGTGGCATGCAGCGCAATTCCCCCCCGCTCCAGCGGGGGTCAGCAGTTGAATGACTGCTACGCTTTGTCGTCCGGCGGCAGCCACTGTGAGAGGGCAGGCAGTTATCTATGTGAGCGGGTTTGTTCAATCAGACACCGGGGCCTACAGCCACGGTCTTGGCAACCGCTATTGTTCCTTTGGCCCTCCTGACTTTCATGCAGCCCTGTCCCCCTTCGAATAAACATCACGCACTGCAAAGGGTATTCCATCTTATGTTGCACAGGAGTTGCACACAAGAGGGTCTACACCAAGAAGAACGAGGTTTGACCGGGTGCCCAGTTCAGCAATAGCATCAGCACCAGCACTAGCAGCTTACAGTTGGCAACATTTTGATCATTTTGCAGGTTTATCAAAAAGTATGCTCAACAACTGCACGCGACTAAGACATGGCAGTGTATTTTCTCAAATGTGCTCAAGTGGGCAGCACGGCAACACATTTCACTGATTGCAGCGCTTTAATTTGTTGTGTTTGTGGCCTTTTGCTTCGGAGCTTGCCTGCCTTTGCCGACAGTGGGCAGAGTGGTCATCAAAAGTACATTTGATAAAACGCCTTCACGAATATTTGAAGTTGTATTTTTAGGAGAATCCAACAACAGAACAAGCCTGTGATGATCCATGACGTCTACACTGTGTGACCGCTTTTTGCTGACTGTATATTTTCTGGTTCAGGACACTACGGGCCCTGTTTTATATCGCCGCGTTGGATGCACAAAGGATTGCACTTTTCCCGAGCAAATTTTCAGCAGTTCTTCAGCTGCACTTCTTTGATGCTGCAGTGGTGATTCGGATTTGGCCGAAATTTTGGTGTATGATATCTATGGGTATGAAGCACAAAAACACAAGGTTTCTGCAGGAAACTCAACAGTGGCACCTAGGAATGGGCGCAAGTGGAAGATGAGGGTTTCAAAATCTGTCAAAAATGGCCAAAAGTGCTATTTTTCAACCGTTTTGGGTGTCTGGATTTTTTTTCTGGAGGGGGCCATTTGCATTGAAGCAAACCTAGATGATGAATCAACACGTTGAGGCACTGTTCAGTAGCTTTATGTCCCCCGTTTGGTGTCAAAAATGGCCAAAATCAACCTCAAAGGTGACCTTTTATCCTACATTTTCAGGTTTCAGGTTTCACGTGTTCGCTGTTTGACCTGCCATGTATTGCTTTTGGCACCATTGTGGTGATATTTAATGAATAATGTTGTGTAATGAATAGGAAAATTATGCTGTCCCGTTTTGAGTGACGCTTCACCATGAAGGGACGACGCCGTTGTGGGCGGCCATGGCAGGGCTTCCACAGAGCACACCTAAGGCCCTACACTGAGGGAGTTTCTTATCTTGAGAGCATAAAGGTTACATGGTTTAGCCCTCCAAAAATCCCATAGCAGCAATGGGTCATTTCACAAGTGGAACGGAGTCCCCCAAAGGGTTCAAAAATGCATTTTTCCAAAAGTGAACCAAGACCACTTGACGTGATTTTGCTTCAGAGTCCATATTTACCCATTTTAATGCGTGGGGATACAAGCACGGGTTTTAAAAAGGATGGAGACCAGGGTGATGGTCAAAGTGCACAGTGTCTTGTTCATGAGGTGCTCAGTTTGTACTGTGCAATGTTCCTGTCCTCACCAACCATCAGCTTGGCCATGGTTTTGAGTGTTGCAGCACAGATAACAAGGAGTCATGTTCCTTAAACCGCTGTGTTAGACCTAAGGAAGGTAATTCTCGCCAACAAGCCTCAGCATTGGCAATTAACAAAAAGACACCCAGCAGAAGTGTCATTTCTCAACAGCTCAGGGAAAGGGGCTTAGAGGAATAGGAATCTTTTCCCGTCTTTGTTGTAGCACGAAAAATAGTTTGCCCAGGGTTTCTCTTTGGGGTTTGGTACTTGTTGTTCTGTGCAATCCCCCCTTGAGCTAGCACGGCACTGTCTGAGCACGCTGGGTCCCTCCCAGCATCCTTTTGGGGGGGGGGGGGCGTTGTGGTCAGAATGGAAGATGACATAAATGTGGACTGCTCATGTCTGTGTCCAACGCCCCTCCAAAAAAGAAAACAGTGGCACATCCACACAAATATACCCCCAAAAGGCCTGGACTTTGTCACGGCCAGGTTGATCTTACAATATTACTGCCACGTGATTTGGTCTTTGTCGGTGATTATCCAATTGCGCTACTTTCGAGTGCTTGCCCCCTTGCAGAAATATGGCACAAACCAGGGAAAGCAACCATCAGAAGGATCCCACAGGCGTACGCAACAGCAACATCCACTCCAGTCCGCTTCAAAACCATGGAAATGGGCTGGAATGTCAAGCAGAATGCTGGGCAGTCAAGTCTTGCCTTCGAAATAGGGGTTCCCAAGTTGTGGGCTGAAAACCCCGACTACGCTTGACTTCCTGTTATATTGTTGGCAGGGCGCGGCCGTGGGGTGTTTTGCAGGGATGCATGTACGTGTGTGGGGTGAGGGGGGATTATCCCTCTTTTTTAACTTGAAAACATGGGATGGCACGGTATGATTTGCTACGGCCACTGGATTGTGAACGATGCAATCTACCTGTTTGCTAGTGCTGCGCAACCACCTTTAGGGACACGGCACCGGCAGTAGTCAGTCCCTCTTTGAGGTGCCTTGCCAAATGCAATGAAATTTTGGGATTTCTCAATTGAGGGGAAGGGGATTTCTGGGCCCTGCACCCACTGTGACCAGTTGAGACACAATCTGTATAGGACCCCGCTTCAGCATGACCATCCTGCATGCAAAATGTCACCATTGCCCCTGCAAGAAAATTTGTTTGCTGCCCCCACAAGGATTCTGATAGCTGCAGTCCATTCTGCAGACTTTTAAGCCATGGAGGACGCAGTTCTTCCCCTTTCCAGTTGCTTAGTGCCTACGTAATGCCTTTGAGCGTTTTGGCCCAAGGGGCGATGTTTTCTGACCCCAATTTTCTATTGGATGGCGGTCTTTATCAGGGACAGTTGGAGAAACATTTCTAACATGGCCTTTGGGCTGTCATTAGATGTATTGACCTGCTTGAATTGGGACCTGACCATAGCTCAGACAAGGATCTCAGGGCCAGTGATGATGAGAAAGTGTACACGGAGTTTGCTGGACTCTGCCACTCTGCTCTTTCCTTCTTGCCAGAAGCTGTCAGTCCCTAGTCAGTTGCAGGCACATGCGCAGGTACAGCCACAGCCACATATTCAGGCACAGGAACAGGCAACGGCAACGGATACGGGTCAAGAGCAGACCCAGCCCTATGCGCAGGCACAGGCACCGGTGCAGATGGGCGATAGGCTCACTAGACTCCTTAGAGATTAATGTACCCCCCCCCCCTTGCAATCAGCCCCCCCCCCCCCCTCCAGGGGGGGACCATCGGTACCGACCATTGATCCCCCAGCGGGGACCATCAAAAAAGCAGAGGAAATACTAGGCGCGAAGAAAAATTTTCTTTAGGTTATATTGGAACTGCTGCAGTGCTAGTGCTAGTGCTAGTGCTACAATTGTGTGATGCAATCCCCCCCCCCCCCCGGGGGGGGATCAGCCTCACATTAGATGGGGGGGTACCGCCACAGCGATCAAAGCAAGAGCCTCTATGGGCTGTTTCAGCACATGGTCCGGTCTCTTGGAGACAGCAGGGAATAGGACGCCAAGCCAATTGCAGCCCGACCACCAACATGTTCTTTACCGAACAGATACGCAGGTTTTGCAATATTCATTGCGCAAAGGCAAAGTCAAAAAATTAAAGCAAGAAAATAATTCAATTTCCAACCACAAGCTGCAAAAAGGCTGAAATTCCGCAAAATTAGACAATTAATTAGTTGATACGACTATGACTAGGGGTGTCTCATCAGGTTGCATTTTGCCTGATCACTGTTTGTGGCACCCTTTGCTTCCTGTGTCATATTCTGTGTGATAGACAGTTACAGAATCCATCCAGTGTTCACCAAGAATTAAAAGCAACCATCCAAAGAGCGCCAAGGTGAATGCACCGCACAAAAAAGAGTCATGCAAAAATTTGTTTTCACAAAAAGTACACAAAAATACGCAACATTTCTGGTCACATGTGATGGTGTGGTCACACAAAACAGGACATTCGGAAATAAAACCGCAAAAAGTTTTGATTTTTTCATTTTTGGGGGGCAAAAACAAATTTGTCTTAATATTAAATGTTTTTCAGCTTCGCAAAAAATTGGTCCTTAAAACTTTTCGTATTTGATTGGTAGGTCAAACATGAATCCTTTTTGCCGTGTGGTCGGGCTTGCACTGATGTTCCTCATCATTCCCGCGTCGGGTGGACCTTGGCACCACACACCGGCCCATCGCCAACCCCCTGCTACACCGCCACTTCCGGCGCACTGCGCCACGCGGCCCTTGCAGTGGTATCGAGGCTGGTCCAAGCCCGCACAGCACTGGTGCGCTGCCACCAGCGACGTTGTTCTTGCCGACCTTGCGGGAGCCCAGGCTGCGGCCGGTTCCCTTCTCCCTCTGTGTCTGGAGGATATGATGATCACGGCCTGGACCGCTTGGGGCTTCCTCGGTTCCTCGGGCTGCGAGGTATATCCTGCAGAGTGGCTGTATGCCGACTGCTGTCCAGTGGTGGAGGAGGGAGAGTGCCCAGTGGAGGAGGAGGCAGAGAAGGAGGAGGACAAGGACGACGTGAAGCACGGGGAGGGGCACGAGAAGGTGTCCGCCATGGAGACTGTTGTGCGGCTGCTTCTGGTGCTGTGGAACGCACTAGCCATCGCCTTCTGTGGGATGACGGCATGTGCATTGCAGATGACGTACGTGTCGGAGAAGCGCCGCGAGTATTATGCCGTTTCGACGCCCGGGACTGCGCTCTGGACTGCGCTGGGCGTTGTAGGGCTGTGGTGGTACCATCGGTCGGTGTGGCTGCCGCTCTCCTACTGCGGGCTGTGCATTCCCTGTGCCCTCTGTGTCATCGCTGGCTCTGCAATGGGCTCTGCCTGGGCTGAGCCCGGAGAGCCTCGTTACATGGACGTCGTTCCGTGGCCTGTGCTCTCGCCGCTATGTACCGTTGTGCCGCCGTTTTGGGTCCAGAAAGCGGCCTCGCTGCCGTCAGTGTGGGCCCGAGTCGTCCTACACACCCACGTACCTCAACTCCACAGGCCCCGCCGTGCCGAGCCCCCGGTGCTGCAGCTCCCCCCGGATGTGTGGGACATTGTCCTGGACTTCGTGGAATGCTGTGCCATGGGCCGCACATGCCAGTGGGCGCATGGGGCGCTCCAGGGCCGCTGCGTGCGGCTGCGGTCTGTGCCGCTTCTGATAATGGGGCAGCTGCGCGCCTGCACGCCGAGGGCGCGGGCCCTGCACGTGTCCCTCCGCGCCGTGGTCCACAGGGGATCACGCGTGCTCCACACGACGCATGTGCTCCAGGCCCTCGCAGGCGCTCCACATCTGCGCAAGCTCACCCTTTGTCTGAAGGGCGAGCTGGCCGTTGCCCCGGGCGGTCAACAAGTCGCCCATCTGCACATTGCCGCTCTGGCCACCGCCTGCAATCTGCATGACTTGACCCTCGACTTGAGCGAGTTCAAGTATTTGGGCCCCGATGGCAAGCAGGCCCTTGCAGGGCTTGAGTCCGCCCCCTTTCTGCAAACCCTCACGATCCGCCTCGCCAACCAACACCTCACGTACCGGGCCACACAGCCCCTGAAGGCCTTGAAGGATGCCCCAAGCCTCCGAACCCTCGCCCTGGACTTGTCGGACAACAGTCCGAGTGGCAACAATGGGCTGGGGGGGCTGCACGCCACCGTGCAGCTGCAGAGCCTCACCATTCAACTGCAGGGGAACTGCGTGAGCCGCGCCGGCTTAGAGGACCTGGCGCGGCTCCGACTGGCCCCATACCTCCACACGCTGTGTCTGGGGCTGCGGTCTAGTTACGTCAGCTTGAGTGGGGCCCGGCAGCTGGCCCTACTGAGCGCTACACCCAATCTCCGCGTCCTGCGTCTCGACCTCGCCCACTCCCAAGTTGACAACACTGCCGCTCTGGCACTGGCGGGGCTCAAGGCTGCATGCCTTCTCCAGAGCCTGACCCTCGATCTCACGGAGAACTTCATTTCTGATGCCGGGGCGGATTCGTTGGCGGGTCTCGGGGCCGCCCCGTGTCTGGAGACGCTGAGCCTGACGCTGTGTTGCAATTACGTATGTGACGATGGGGTGCGGGCGCTGGCTGCCTTGGGGCAGGCCCCTGCCTTGCGCATCCTGACGCTGGATGTCCGCGGTAATTGCCTGGGCGCTTTGGGGATGCAGGCCCTCAAAGCGCTGCAGAGCAGCCCAGGGCGGTGTGCAGCCACCGTGTACATGGGCCTCCTTGAGGAGTGACTGTTGTGGAGGCATCGCCCATGCGCCATAGGGCCGTGGAACAGCCACTCGTGAAGCACAAAGGGCACAGGTCAAAGGGGGTGCCCTTGAGGTCAGGTTAGATTAGTTGGGCCGTGCGGTATCGGCTGCCCGTAGGCTGCCTCTCGCTTTTCCAGTGGTGGCCTCCAGCGGACGCTAGGGCAGTCACCTCACCCTCAGGTGGCCCAGAGCGTGCTCGGGTTCATCGCGTGCGCTGGTGCGTGCGCTTCGTGCTCTTCCCGGCGTCTTTTCTTGTGCCTCCCCTGCCTCGCTCCCTCCCTCTCTCCCTTCTACTGTCCCTCCCTGGCACCCACCCTCCCTCCCTCCCTCCTTCTCTCCCATAAAAACGTGCACCAAGAGCTCCAGCAGGCGGCTTCAACACAGATGCTGTCCCCGAGGACAACAGCTCACAAGAAGTGTTCAACAGCTCAGACGGATTTCAATTTTGCTGCCCGGTTCCTCTCAGAAATGGTGGGGCCAAGCAACTGGGGCTCTGCGAGCCACGGCATTTGAATACCAGACAAGCACTGCTTACAGCCACTTTAAGCAAGACGACCCCCTGTTGCTGTCATTTTCAGGCCCATCATTTCTATACTGGACACTGTGAGCGAAAAGCAAAACTGTGAGCGAGGGTCGACACAGCAAGAACATTTGGTGGTGCGCAAGCCATGGACTACAAGGCTGCGGTTGTATGGGGTCGGTTGTAGGCACGCGGCGTTGTCTCGCCCTGATCCACCACATGCAATTCCCGCGGTTGTGTGTTGTCACTTTTGTAAATGGAGCAAACGGCAAACGCAAAGGTGGAGGCAAGGCCCCGCAGCGTGATGGTGTGGGGGTGGTAGAGGTGTGCCATGGCGGCCTCCCTCAGGTACCTCTTTCTCTCTGATCACTCCTGCCCCCGTCTCCACGAGTTTCGACATTCCCTCCACATTGTTTGACCGCTCCATTCCCAACACCATTTGCTAGTCTCGTGCCTTCCATCATTGTGGGCCAATGTTTTTCGCATCCGGCCCTTGGGTGGAACCTGGGCCTGGGGACGCTCGCTTCATCGGCCTGTGCTGTATGACCGCGCCAACAAGCCCGCGCAGCTTTTGCAACATCCCACCTTTGTTCTCTGGCACATATGCACGTGCAGGGATAGATCTCGAGCCAGCTTTGCTGTATTGCACTTTGTATACATAGCCTCCCATCATAAGCAATGATTTGCATCCCCTTCCCAATAGAACATTAACCCATGTGCCCATGCATGAATCGACTGAATTGCAATTGCCATGACTGCCGAAGAACAGTGTGAGCCAGGCCGGAATAGAGGATCTGGCACCCTATTTCTCGGGCTGAAGTTGGTCTGTGTGGCTTCCATGGAGTCCAGCAGCTGGCCACCCTCAGCAACGCGTCCTGTGTCTCAACCTCGCCAACTTCCACGTAACTGGCAAAGGGGCTCAAGGCTGCCCTCCTCCTCCTCCTCCATCCTCGAGCCTGGACCTGGCGCACAGTCACTGTCAGCCTGTATGCATAGCCTCTCATCATGAGAGACAGCCTGCCTGCCCTTCCCAAATTCGATAGATCCATAGATCTACAGGTCGTCGTGGTCTTGAGCGATTACCTCTGCAACCCTGAACGACTGGTGACTACCCTCCGCAACTCCCAGCAATCTTCAATTACCAACAACAACCCTCAACACCTTTGCAAGGGCTTTGCAGTAAGCAAAGCCACTGATGGTGTTCACGAGTGTAGAGCAGATGCTGCAATCCCCACGCCAGCCATCGCACAGACATCGCTCAACCATGTGTCTTCCGGGAACATGCCTGAGCCCAACAAACACATGTTGTTTAACCCTTCTGAATATTGCTGAGGGTTGGTCAAGGTTTCTGCGAACAGTGGCACGCGTTTACTTTCGTCTGGGCATTTTCCACACCGTCCCTTCCTTCACGACGTTGTGCAGCACAACCCCTGCCCCGCATCTTTGCCCTGCACAGCCCTGCACAGCCGCACCCCTTTGCCTCCGCACAGTCCTGCACGCCCCTCTGTGCCCTTTCTCTCTGCCTCTACCGCGCGCAAAGTTATGAGAAGCACTTGATAGCAGACGAATCCAGCCTGGAACGAACAGGCAATACACCACATTGCATTGTCAAACAATTCAGGGATTTCATAGGATCAACGGCTCATAGCAGCATCCGGCGGGTGCTCGTTGCGCCTAGGCAAGTATGCAGTGCATGGAGGAGCATGTTGTGATGGTACACTCGAGGTAGAAGTGGCGAGCGAGCAGAAGCACAGCACGCACAGTCTGATGGCAACAGGACAGAGTCGCGGCACTTGGGGGCAGAAGGTCAGTGGCGCAACTTGCACCCCCTGTGTGTGTGTGGCACAAGCGCTCCTCCGTAGAGGAGGAATGATAGGCCCGCACTGACACAATCCGCGTCTCACAGAAAGCTGCGAAGAGTTCAAGCAGATGTTGCCTTGTGTGCTGTGCATTGCACAGTGCCCAATGCGAATTATGCGATCATTCGACATCGTGACAACTATTCATATGAACAGTGATTTACCGTGAGATTGCTGTTGTGTGCTGTCCGCCTGTGCCTTCTCTAGAGAGCCCCCCCCCCCAACCCCCGCCCACCCCACACACACCAGAAGCCACTGAGGTTTTCAAACCCAAGGCCATCTGGGCTGACCTCTGAGTGGCCCATCACCCACACCCGACCCCACCCCATGAAGCGAACCTCTGATGCACCGACTGCCTCCAGCAATTGGCACCCGAGGGCCCAGAGTAAATCGGGGTGAAGGGGTCATGGTGGGTGCGCCCCTTTTTGGGCAGTTACACAGCTTTCAACCCTCAAACCGACCCTCACAGAAAGGCCAAGAAACAGCAAGTGGAGAAGAGGTTGAGGGTGAAGGGGATGGGCTCCCAATGTGGAAACTGATGGATGGATGGAGTGCAGCAGCATCATGAATCACTAGCTTCCCATTCACCTCATATTGTATGTGCAGGTAATCACCGGTCCCAGAACAGCAGCAGGAACTTGCTCATTTGCACTACGGCGGTGATAGAAGACGGTACCAGGCTCAAGAACCGCAGTTGGAGGCTAAAGGTTTGGGGAAATGAGGAGCTGTTGTGAAGTATCTTGCTATAATGGTGGGCAAATTTGTGAAGCCAGTTGTGATCGAATGGTGTCCCTCAACTACAAGACCTCTATTGCCTACCATGACTGATTATATGCTTCCACCTGGCCGCGAGGTGCTGTACAAGCAGTACCACAGTGTTGAGCCTGTACGGGCCACAATTCTTGGGCCCTCCACACAAGGAGATGATTTTGTACGCCTGAAGTTTACCAAAAATGGGCATGATTATGAGAACCCATCGGCCCCCCTCAGTGCTGTGCAGTTCCCCTTTTGTTTTGTTGGACTGCCAGAAAGTCCTGTCAAAGTGGCGTCGCACGAGGGTTGAAGTGGCCACGGCACCAGACACGTGGTTATAGCCGTGCGCAAAGGTTGGGCCTCGCCGTGCGCAACCGCGCGCCATCTTCACAGCCAGCCGTGCGCTACCGTGCGCTACCCCTGCATCTAGCCATGCGCAACCGCGCGGCCATATTTTTTTGATTGACCGGAAAGCCCCTTAAGTGCCGGCCGCGACCGATGATGGTGTTTATTGCATGGGGGGGTGGGGGGGGGGGCGCCGCGCCCGGGTCCTTGACGTCGACCCCCTCCCCCATCCCTAGAAATTGGCTTGGAAAGTGCCGGACCATGGGTGCTGAAGGTGCCATAAGGAAAATTTGCTTGATCTAGTAGAGGGTGAAAAAATGGGTTTTCACCCCATGTGTCTATGCTCAAAATACTCAGATTTTTTAAGAGAACCCAATAATGGATGAGAACCAAATTGGACCAAATATCAATACCACCCCTGGACAATGGGATGTCATAGATGGCACATACCCTATTGGGTAAAGCTGTGCGTCTACAGCTCAAAGGTGGTGGGTTCATCCCCAGTGGGGTCAGTCTGAAGGACCCTTGGCAGGAGCAGGACCCATTGAAAACAATTTTTGGTTTTTTTTGTTCTTTTCTGTGCTTTGATTTTGTCCCCTTTGTTGGGACCCCTGAGAATGCAGGGGTTATGTAGCATTTCCGCCCATTTGTGGGCCCTCGAGAAGGCAGGGGTGAGGCATTGTTGCTGCTGCTTGTAACATCAGAGGTGTTGCTTCTGCTGCTAATGTCTCATATTGTAATTGATATTGAAATATATCCACCTGGTGCCGCACGCTTGCCTCTCCACAGTGGGGCCCTTGATGGAGCTTGGGTCTGCTTCTAGGTTCGTTTTGTGCAGCAGCTTTTGGCTATTTGCAACGTGATGGGACACATGCACCTCCTTGCCTGTCTACAGAAAGTACCATATCAAAGAGGCATGGCAAGTGACCAGAACGTTACATTCTTTTGTTTTTCCCCTCGCATGTGGTGTTTGGGGTGGCTGGTGAGTTTGGGATTGGTTCTGATACAGTCTGATAACGGGCGCTGTGCGTGCACCAAATAACGGGCGTTGTGCGTGCGCTGCGCAGAAACGCCCCCACAGTGTTCGGAGGGCTACCGCTTGAATTGTATTGTTCGTGTCTGTGGCACACAAGATGTTCCACGCATCAGACACAGGAGGCATCCGATCTGTATTACTTTGGGGCCTGGCCGAATCTTCGAACCAGGGGGAGGGGGTGCACGCTTTTGTGCACACAGCCATGCCCCAGTGTCTGCTCAGACGATGCAACTTTTTGGACGCAGAAACCCCCTTTGCTGCTGCAACAGTGCGGTCTTTGTGTCTACGCATACGGACTGTGCGGCAAGAAGGTGCTAAGCTTCTGCGCTTGAGCAGTACCCACGACGCTGTGGTGGGATGAAACGCGGGGTGTCTGCCGCGCGCACTGCGCACGGGCGACAGGCAGAACAACAACGCGTGCACAGCACTGGGCCCCGAAGAGCGCATTTGTGCCGCCCCCGCCAACCGTTTTTTCCACCGTTTTCTACAGGTCAGGCATGTGGCTGCAGCTGCCAGCGGACGTCTGGGACCATATCTCTGTGTTCTCGGAGTCCGATGCTTTAAGTCAAGTGTGTCAGTGGCTTTGGCATTGTCTCGGAAGGCGGTACGTGAGGGTGGTCTGCAAATCGCATGTGGAATGGCAGAGGGCTGCGTGTCTTGTTGACCGCATCAGTGCCCAAAACGATTCCCGTCCTCCATCGCTGACACCCAATGCCTGCCGGCCTTCGAGCTCATGCCCCCAAACCCTGTGGCGGTCTCTTTGGAACCGCATCCGCATGAATAGCGCACGCGGACCCAAAGAGGAGCGGCGGAGGGGTGCAGGTTTGCACCGCAATATCCGCCTTCGATTGTTGGCTCTGCAAATCTCTTTTGCCCCTGGAATTGGAGATGGCGGGGCCCGGGTGCTGAGTGCGCTGAAGGATGTCCCACTGCTTCATACCCTGAGCCTGGACCTGTGCGCCAATTCCTTGCGGGCCAGCGGGGCACAGGCGCTCGCTGCATTGAAGGACGCACCCGCACTTCATACCCTGAGCCTTCATCTCCGGTCCAACTCAGTGGGAGACAGCGGTGCGCAGGCGCTGGCGACGCTCAAGGATGCGCGTGTACTTGCTTCCTTGACCCTCGATCTGTCGTGTTGCTCACTGGGGGACACCGGTGCGCGGGCGCTCGCTGCACTGAAGGAGGCGCCCTCGCTGCGAGTGCTGGCCCTCTATCTGCGCTCCAACAGAATACGAGCCGGCGGTGCACAAGGGCTGGCCGCGCTGAAGGATGCGCCTGCGCTTCACACTTTCACGCTTCATCTGTCCGGCAATTCCGTAGCGGACGGCGGTGCCTGCGCCCTTGCGGCGCTGAAGGATGCGCCGTTCCTTCGTACCCTGGCCCTTCACCTGGATGGGAATTCTGTGGGGCCCTGTGGTGCACGGGCGCTTGCATCGCTGAAGGACGCACCCTCACTTCGCAGCTTGAGCCTGCATTTGCCTCACAACGACCTGGGGGACAGTGGTGCACAGGCGCTTGCGGAATTGAAGGACTCCCTGTCGCTTCATAGCGTGAACGTTGACTTGTCTGCCGCCTTAGTGCGGGCCAGCGGGGCACAGGCGCTTGCTGCTTTGAAGGATGCGCACTCCCTGCGTGCCCTGACCCTGACCCTGAGAGATAATTCAGTGGGACCCAATGGTGCGAGGGCGCTGGCGGCACTGCGGCACGCGCCCTCACTTCAGACGTTAATTCTTGATGTGTTCCGCAATGCGCTGGGGGACAGTGGTGCCCAAGTGCTTGCTGAGGTGAAGAGCATGCCTTCGCTTCACACCCTTGCCATGGACTTTTCATGTAATTTGCTGTCCGACCGTGGTGGGCAGGCGCTTGCTGCATTGAAGGATGCGCTGTCGCTTCATACCCTGACACTGAATCTGTCTGCAAATGCCGTGGGCGACAGCACTGCGCAAGCGCTTGCTGCACTGAAGGATGCACCTTCACTTCACTCCTTGGCGATCAATCTGTCTCACTGTCCACCCGTGGGGGATGCTGCTGCACAGGCACTTGCTGCGTTGAAGGATGCACCCTTGCTTTGGTCCTTGACGATCAATCTGTCTCACTGTCCATCGGTGGGAGACAGCGGTGCACAGGCGCTGGCCACACTGAAAGACGCCCCCGTAATTACCGCTCTAACCCTTGATCTATCTCATAACTCTGTGAGAGACTGTGGTGGAGAGGCGCTGGCTGCACTGCAGGATGCCCCATCACTCCATACCCTTGCGGTTGATCTGTCTTACAATTTCCTGGGGACGAGCAGTGCACGGGCGCTTACTGCATTGGAGGATTCGCCCCTGCTTCATCATGTGAACCTGAACCTGTCGCCCTCATTGCTGGGAGTTCGGCAGCCCTCAGCAGCCTGCAGTTGCTGAAACCAACGATGTGTGGCATTGCTTTTGGGACATCCCATACGGTCCATCACAACAGAAAGCAAGAATTAGCCCAAGAGCTACTTCACCCGAGATCTAAAAACGGATGACCTGGACCTGACAGAATATGAGCGGGTTTCATGCCTCAGCTCATCCCCGACCACCCTCAACCCATGTACATACCACTTGCTGAGACTCCCCTTACAATGCAGGTGAGACACATGATGATGACGGACCAAAGTGCCGTGGCTTGCACAGCGTGTCATGGACCAAGGGGTATGGTTGTTGGGGTTCAACCCCCCACCCCGCCTTCAGTCCCCCCTGTTACTAACAGGTTGCGGCCTTGGCGTTTTTGTCCTCCATTTCAACCCCTGGCAGATCCATGCAGACCTCTGTGGGCAGACCCCTGTGGACCTTTTTGTAGACCCTTGCCAGCCCACCAACACAATCATGATGACTGAACAGGTTTGGGTCTGCAGTGCCTCCCTTAGTTTTTGCAACGCAATTTTCAACCGTTTGCCGCGTTCGCAGGCTTTGTCAGAGGCCAGTCTGGCCCTGCCGCTGGTCGCCAGGTTGCCCTATCAACGGTGGTATGAAATGCCATGGCAGATCAACCCTTGCCATCGGCCAAGGTCACTGAAGTAGTCCCAAATGGCATCCTGTCTTATGGCTGGATTTCGTTTGATACAGTTGGCTGCTGGGGGGCATTCAGAAATGGCACCGTAGGAAATGGTTCCAAAAATTGCGGAAGCGACGCGTACTGTTGTTCAGACAGGTCTGTTATTCTCGCAAGGAGGGGGGGAGGGTACGTTTGCTGTGCATTTGTACTGACACAGTGATTTCGGTAAGATGAAGCAGAGACGCAATGTCGTGCAGGGGGAGAGGGGCTGACCCAACCCCAAAGTGGGGCCGTGGGTGCTAGACAGTTGCTTGCGTTGCACCCCTGACCCTCGGTAATTTTTTTTTCAAATTTTCAAAAAGAAGACGCTCTCATAGGTCCCGGTTTCATTTTTTTTTTGATGCGTCGATGAAGAACGCTCGGGCAAGTAACCAATGGCGGTAAACAGCTAGCTGACTGGTTAATCGACGGTAATCGAAGGGTCGCCGATGGTGGTTGACGTTCAATTGATGATGGCTCACACTCCACAGATAGTAGATGGCCGTGAAATAACGTCTTTCGGTGGTTGCCTGACGGTGGTTGGCAGTTATCTAATTGCATTTAGCAGCAAGACGACGGTTGCTTGCAGTCAAACAGTAGCATTTAGTGGCCAGCTTTCGACACTGTAGGCTGAGAGTGCTTCTTTTGTCCAAACATTTCCAAAGACCACGCCGCTGTGGAGGCCTGGGTATGCACACTTCGTGTCCAGCGCAACCTGTGCCACACGCCTTTTACATACCGTCCACCTTTCCCCCGCCCATCATTTCCCATTCGAAATCAAAAACAAAGTCCAGTTGGCAAATCGATCATGTCTATCCTTGATTCAGTCCGGCGTGTCCGTTATTCAAGCTTCTCTCCAAACGTGCTTTACTCCACAAACCTCAACCAGACCCCTGATGTCCATCACATTGAGACACCGTCAATGTGCTTTGCGCACCGTGCTTTACCGCCACGAGGGCTCGTTGTTGGTGTGTGTGTGGGGGGGGGGGGGGGGGGGCAGGAGGGAGTGTCTGGAACACACCCACCCATTCCCGTGGAGTCTCGGCTTGTAAAGGGGAACGTTGCTGGTACCCCCCTCAACTACGGGGCGTGGTCTTGCATCGTGCGGCAATCAATTGCACGTTTGTTCCAAAGTCTCGCCGCTGTTCAGGGCATGTGGCACCAGCTGCATCCGTCGTGCGGACCGGCCGACCCCCCGTCCCCGTCGTGGGGGGCCGACAACACGACGACGCACACGACTCCATGGCACCCCCGATGCCCGAGCGAGAGGTCTCCGTTGCTCTGGAAGGTCGGCCTGGCGACGCTGACCATGTGCGCCGCCTGTCTCCTGGAGGCTGCCCTCACGGCGCCGGTGCACAGCAGTGCCCTCGTCCTAATCAGCGTCTCGGTCCCGCTGCTGTGCACTGCCCTCTGCACCGCGGCGGCGGCGTGGCAGGCGCCCGTCCCCCTGTGGCTCCTGCAGGGCCTCCTCCTCGCGGCCGCCTGCGCCTGCACGGCCCTGTCCTTCCGCACGCCGGCGCCGGGGGGCGACGGGGGCGGCAGCAACGGGCTGGACCTCATCGCCGCGGTGGCGGTGCTGTTCTCCTCCGCGTTCCCCCTGCGACGCGGGGCGCTGCTCTCCGGCGGCTGCGTCGTCGGGGCCGCCCTCGCCGCCGCGGCGCACGGCCACACCTCCGCCGCAGGCGCGGGCACATGTACGGCCACGGACCTCAGCGTGATCTTGGCCCAGTGGGCCCGCCTCGTGGCGTGGGGGCTGTGCGTGGCTCTGGCCCCGGACGCCGAGCCCCCGCTAACAACGCCGACGCGCCCGCGCGGCCCCAAAGCCCCAGGGGCCGGGGGGCCGCAGCCCCCGGGCAGCGACAGCCCGGCCCAAGGCCCCGGGAAGTGGTCGAGTCCCGATCGGTCCCCGAGCTCTTCGGACGCGCTGTCGGGGCCCCTCAGTCCCCTGAGCCGGGCCCTTATGGAGGGGGTCCGCCTGCGGGCCGGCACCGTCCTGATGTGCGCCATGGACCCGCCCTCCGGGACGCCCGCCGACGTGCAGGCGCAGGCCCAGGCCTTCGTCGCGCAGGCGGCGGCTGCCGCGGCGGCGTGCCAAGGGGCGATGTACAGCATCACCGGCAACAAGGCCTGCGTGTCTTGGAACCTGTTCAGCGACTGCTCGGCGCATCAGGTCGGCTGCGGCTGTGGGGCCCGCCCGGGGGTTGTGCTGCCCCGCCCTTGGCCAATGGGGACGGTGCCACGGCCCGACGACGTGGCACTTGTGGACCAGGGCCTCGGGGGTTGTGTGAGGTGCCGACCCCTGGCCCGGAACTGCGGGGGAGGGCGTGGGATGGGGCAGAGGCCCTCAAACAAAGGGGGGTGTACGTTCGTTGGCCTCAAATTTGGGATCTCGGGCACTGGTTTGCCCTTGGGGGGGGGGGGGGCAAACCCCGCTTCCACCAGCAAACAGGATACGTCTCTTGTACTCCTGCCATCAGACCTGGTTGCGAAAGGCGT